>OZ010626.1:5326000-6657500 GCA_963932425.1 Athalia cordata
CGTGCAGAATTAATTATTCAAATCAACTACCCTATAAAAGGCTCTGTAAACTTCGGTCGCCAAGTACACACGTTGTACGTCGTGCCGCTGTGCGCGGCGCTGCGTTTCATCCACGTCCGCGTCATCGCTAAAGATGGCACCAGGCGCCAAGCAGCGGGATCTCCAGGTACGGGAACCGAATTATGCCTACCCACGCATGAAATCATCGGCCAACGTCGTATGTAAACGATCATTGCCCGCTTCATTCAATAATACTTTGAAAGTCTTCCGGAAGCGCACATCGTTGAATGGTTGGATTTGCATTAAAATTGCACTCCGCAAAGGTATTTTTAGAAATAATATTTGATGATTTGTGATCGTATTTTTGAAAGTTGATGATTTTAAAACGGGGAAATTAAACGATGTCCTTTTATCGTGAATATATATACGAACAGTTCCAGTTACATCCTGCCAAGGAAAATATATCTTAGAAGTTTCGCATTTACTTATAAAACAAATTTTTTATATTATGAGATAATGAAAGATATTAGTATTAATCGATTACACAAATATATACAAAGAAAATTCAGAGGCAATTGCTGCAGATGGTAGGAATGAAAGTAGAAGGAGTCGCACTCTTGTAGTCCGGGTTCTTCGGATAGTATGACATGGCGTCAAATACACGTCAAGAGCCTCCTAAAAGTGAGTTAGTATTCGTAGTTCGATATATAACTATGTATAATGTATGTATACCTATAGGTATGTACATATAACACAGGTAAGGATTGAGGAGTACCTTAAGAGTTCTGTTCGGAGGACCCGTTTTTGTTCGAGAATCCACGCAGGGGGCTACGTGCGCTGATAATTAAGACATTTCCATTTAGAGTTGACGGCCACTGACGTGTAGACGAGTGAGGTCTTCCGAGCTACACGTTTTCGGCTCTTCTCCATTCTCCTGCAATCCACAACAAAAACAAAAAAAAAAAAAAAAAATTAATCATTATGTATCGTATTTGCAATTAATGGTGTATCATACATGATCGAAGAGATGATTCTTGGAATGCTTGAGACGAAACCTAACAAAAACTTGTCCCTCGTGGGACCATTCGTGATTTATTATAATTTTTAAGTGATAATACATCGCATATTGCGGCTATAGATTTTAAACTATTTTCGTTGTACTTTTTCCTGCGCAAGAAAATATCATGAGTAATTAGAAAATATCTTACGCACAGCATCGTTTAAGAGTATTTTGTACTGAGCGTGTCGAGCAGGTGATAAAGTCCTGCATCGCTATGAGAAAATAAACCCAACAAATTGAAACTAACTTTTTGTTGAAGTACGGGATTTCAATGGTTTTAGAAATCCATTTTAACTGGGTAAAATATAAGAGCCGGACGTGCAGATTATGAACATCGACTATCAGTAAAATAGCGAATCCTCGGGAGAGTTGATTTTTTTTTTTCAAATAATTTTTACTCCGGCAATTATACTGATTGTGAATTATATGATGTCGATCTTTGCTGATTAAATGCTCGCGTGTATAATTCGTGATTGTCAATCAGCATTCTTCGGGTAGTCGTAGGTGATGGAAATCAATGTTTAACGTTACAATGATTCATTGCATTTGAAGCATTTATAATTTACGACCGAATATCATGTCGTTTTGTTTTCACCGTTGGACTACCAAAGATTTGACGAGAGCAGAACAAGGTTGCCGGAATGTTGGCAGGTTCTTATTCCACTGACAAAATCATTAGGGGACTAAATCCAATAAAGGGCCTGTCGGCAGCCGACCAGAAGAAAACATTCTTCTGAAGATGGCCGGCTGCATCGTAATCGCCCCATCAATGATATCGCTGACTCGCGCGTTCCTCATTCAACTCATAGTTATAACGAAGCTACTGCAACATTTGCCCCGTGAGTTATGAAAAATTTAGAACATACTTCAAATATCCCCAATTTATCGTCGGAAAGGGAAACCTATATTTTTCGAGAACATGCATAAGTGCAGACGCCAGCGATCAGGACGTCTGATAAATGTAAGGGGGTTTACATTGTAGGATTATAAGAGGCGATTCAGAGTATGTTGTAAGAAATTATTTTGGAATTGAGTCGCCAAGTCGAGAAAGGCAAGGAGTTCTCGAGTCCAGGAACTTGTGAGCTTGGTTATACTCGTGATCTCCAGCAGCTCAAAAGGATATAAAAGAAATGATTTCCTCCGAGTAAGTGAGTAATGGATATCTTTATTATATCGTGGACCAGGTTTGTTGTACAGGGTGAGTCCCTTGGTTGGTTCACGGTATATATCCGAGTCCGCGGTGCTGCAAATACTCCCTGAGTTGGACTTGTGGACTTGAAGAGGACTTCGCTCCAATTGGTCGTCGAACATAAATATTTATGAAAACGATATATTTATACGTGGACGACAAGTCTGATGGTTAAAAACTCGAGAGATTTATTGGGCCGCGTCTTTGACTCGACAACCATTTCTGATTCCACCCGTAAGTGTATATATATATCTATAGATCACATCAACCGATTCTCAAGCGCTATATAGGTACACCTTGTGTACCAAGTGTAATCCTATTTCATATTATTTGATAAGCAAATATTTGAATATGAGAATACAGCACGTGATATGGAATATTTTGGCAAGTTCTTCACTCTTAAGTTACACAATAACAACAGCAGCTCTTTCGTAAAATACGAAGTCTTTGGACTCGTAACAGTAATATTGTTGAAGTAGGTGTAATATATCTGTATATACGTATATTCTTGTAACGGTCGAAAAGTAAAAGAGTGGTAGATGCAGATAAAGAATTCTGCTCCTTTTGTAAGGGGGGGTACCCACTGCTTAGCTGCTTGGGTGAAATGATTCATGTGACAGAAGATTTGCAATGTTCTTAGCCTCTGTAGCAACCTGTGCAACTGCAACTGTAGTCGCGCGCGGGTTGCGTGAGTTCAAACCGTAGGGAGAGATGAAACCAACCGTGACGAGGTTCAGGTCTAGGTGAGCTCTTCGAGGTTCTCGTTGTTCATGTACACATCACGCGTCTGCGAGTCGTCGAGGTAAATAGTCACACGTGACCCTGCATTAACCGATTAGTAAAACAATCAAATGAAATTTGTTGAACTGTTATCGAATTTTAACACAGATTAAAAGTCAGCGATTATATGTTATGCAAAAATAACATACTATAATGTGAAGGGGAGGATGGAAAAAGAAGTAAAAAATGAAAAAAATAAATTCGGTAGGTATAATTAATGGTCATGAGTAATGTGGGAATAATAAATATGAATGTGCTACAGAATTACTTCAAATTTTGTATAAACGCGAAAGCTATAACGGCTCGTTTTTAATTTGCGTGAAACTTTGCTCAATTGAACGAACGAACGTAAAAGAAATTGTATTTCTTGTATTTCCATTTAACATCGTAGTCGCCAATTTGAATACATATATATATTTGCATAATAGAAAAAATTATGGCTAGCTCCTTCATTTCCGCTGCACATTAAGTTATGATTTATGGGTTGCCAACGTATGGCCATATCTCGTCGCTGACAATGATGGTGAGAAAAAAAACAGAAAAAAAGTTGAAAATAGAAAGAAAATTTTAAATCGCACATATGAGTATCAATTATCTTACTTTATATAATATTGTTTGCATTACTATAATTTACATAAATGTGTTGTGGTTTAGACTTGGCTATTTTATTATAGGTATAGCTTACTCAATTTTAGTTGGTTATATTTATTGAACTTTTTTTCCTCTAAAGTATATAAGCGTGGCGGCGCGGCGTCGAGCGAGGTTTGCGGGGCACGATGAAAAGTAATTCTGAATTCGCGGAAGCGTTATATTTGGTGCAGTTTAAAATAAAAATCACCGCACCTGTGCTCACGAATATACAACCGCAGCTGAGATGTTTACCTCGGATTGAATCCAAAGAAAATCCAGTCGGACCACAAATCTTCATCCTAAACACCCGAATTAACGCTTGCTACCCTATTGTCCATTCGAGGCGAACCAAAAGATTGGTATAACAAAAAATATTCAATAGTATCTCGGCGTATCTCGTGCTTTTGGTAGCCACACTTGATACAAGGGCTTCTACGATATTACGTCGCTTTTGTTCTCTTATACAATTTTTTCGCTTTGCCGATCACACGTGTGTAGACATAGTTTCTCAAACTTTCAAATCACGATCGATCCCGTGGGGATCTCGAGGGATGAAAAATGAAATTATTATTATTATTACCACACATATCGTGAAATTATATGCAAAGCTCCACTGATTTCTTTTTATTTCTTTCTTTCTTTTCTTCTCGGGTCATTGTAACGATGAATTATATACATAGGTATGTCTGACAATTAAATATTTACTAGAGAAGATATTAGACCAATTGCGGTCGTTGCAAGAAATGTAATTTAACAATAAGTGCAACGTTAAGAGGTACACGGATATTCTCACGTAAAGTTTAAACGGCCTTCCATAAGTCATTCGAACAATGCTTTATACCACATGTATTATTTCCTCCACCCCCGCGACTCGAAGAAAGATGATCTATGCGCTTTCGCTCTGTACATTTTGTATTAACTTTGCTCCACACCTCCTCGATTTTCTTGAATGGATATTACACTTTATCGACGTCACGATACCGACGTTTCTAGGTACATGCGTATGTTCGGTTCAATCTCCAAATTCACAAACCAGTGGCTTCGGTTTAATAATCGCACAAAATCACCTCGTATATAAAATGAACAATTTTTAGTAAGCGAAGATGTTACTACTTATATTCGTTTTGCCCATGCGTGTCTACTGTGTACGTGCAGCGTTTCGATAATAATCTGGTTCTTGAAATTTTCATAAATAATTTTCTAAAAACTTCTCGATCGTCGAATGAACTGTGGAACACGCAAACAAAAGAATATTATAAGTTGTTCTTACGCGTTGTTGCTGCGGTGTTCAGGCGTCTTTATCATTTCGCGTGCCGAATATGACGATATGCTTCTTCGATAGCTCTGTTTTATTTATTAAGTTCTTTTTTTTTTCATCTTACCTCGCTTCTTATTTGCGTATTTTTCTCTTCCGAAAGTTTTTACACCACCTCATTTACCGGCCATCACGTATATTGCGTGCATGGTAATTCGGGCGGGGGGACGATATAATCATCACGCGAAATTTTCGCTCCGATCATGTCTCATTATTACAATGTATTATAAAAATTATCTGGTGTTCGCAGGGTAGAAGCTTGGAATTTATGGATCCAAAGGATGTCGAGATTCTTCTTTCATTTTCTTGCACTGGAGTTCGATGGTCAGCACGGCGTGACGGGTGAGCGAAAAATTTTCATTTTTATTATACATTTTCCAACTGCAGAATCACCGCAGCATCAGCATTAGCATATCTTTGATTTTTCTCACCTACCTTATCGTATACACCTGTTTAGCTAGATATGATTAGCAATATTTTTTGTTCGTTAACTGGAAATGCTTACCGTGGGCAACGGTTATAGTAGGGACTTTAAACGTCCGGGTTCATATCATAGCCGTATTTCATTGCGCCGGGACTCGCGGGATACCTACTTAGGCACCCGGTGCGACAGTAAGATCAGAGGGACGCGACATGAGCTTTCGCCGTTTAAATATCAATGCAAATTATCGAACTCAGGAAGTCGCTTGCGGTCTAAAACTGTCTATGAAATCGGTTTTTTTTTCTTTCTTTTCTTTCTCCATCAAGTTCCGATTGAAAAAATGATGTACAGGCGTCGCCCGAAATTGATCATCAAAAAAATTGGACCAAATACACACGGTGCATGAGAAGTTCAGTTTACCTGAATGAAAAAAGAAAAGATGAATATTACAGTATAATTTGAAAAATATTATTATTTTGCGCAAATTGGGAATGTACGCACAGCATCCGTGATGTGTAAAGTGATCGTTTATAAGTTTGTCGGTTGGTGCACATTTCGATTTAACAAGGTATATAAAATAGGTTGTATTATACCTAAAGTAGGTATCAGGTATTGCGGACGCAGATGTAATAATTATTATGTAATCACCGAAGGAGGATAAATTGTTCGGTATTACCTTTGACCTTAGAACGATTCGAATTTTCGCACCTTCGCGTCTTCGGGCATGCAGCACGCTGCCGAGTTATTAGATGAATTAAGTAGTTACGCTTTGTTTGATCGGCGATGAAACCCCAAATTAAGTTGTTATTCCGAATTAGCAAATTGCCGGTTTAAAGGTGTTTCCTTGATTTGTTGCATCCAAGTTTGTTTACACGTTTCAACAACTTATCTCGCACAGGCCTGCAGATCGCCTTATTTTAGTTCCCGCAGCAGGAGCAGCAGCCCAGCCGGTCGCAAGCTCCGTTATTGTATACACTATTCGGATTTTTGGCACGTATAATTACATCGATGTTAAATCGATTTGGAAATCATAATCGCCAAAAAATTTTATTCCATTTTTTTGCGTTCGAAATTCTTTGATTAACTTCTTATATTCTTTTTTTTTTTCTTTTCTTTTTTTCTTTATACGAATATTACCATCGTTGTACGGAAGAACGAAGGAAAAAATTGAGACGCGGATGATTTAAGGGAAATATAGGTGCAGCTCGCACCTTTATTCTATACCTATATACACACGTGTTGGCAATCTTCTCTTTAAGGCTAAGGCTAAGGCTGCATCAGATAAATAAGGCCGTTCGTACATAGCGTTGCGCAGCTACCTTTCGCCCTCTAACAAACCTATAGTCGTAAAGGTGCGCATTCCGCTTATTACTATCGCAAGGGTTGACCTTTGACCCGAAGTTCTAACCTCCTCGAGCTCCCCGTCCTTCGATTTCCGCACGTGATGGTCTCGAGGGTCGACTAAAAATGATATCCAACGATAAATGAATCACTTTTCATTTCGCTGCCATTTCTTTTAACTCCGCTTATATAATTACAACGTTACAGCATCACTAATTAATAAAATTGAAAAAAAAATTATTTTTAAAAAATGGGAGCTTCTTGAATGGGGGAAATTTTTATGCTTCCTATATTTAGGATTGTCCTTCGATGTTATTCATGGGATGTTTATACGCGAGTATATCGTATCAATATTATCTTGAGTGTAAATCTGTAAAAATGTATAATTGCACGGAAAGCTCACAGAATCTTGAAAGTAGGAATCTGACGCGGTGAAGTTTAACCTTTGCACTTTTGAGGGGGGCGTGGTTATGGTAGCAGTTATACCGCTTCCTTCAGAATCCTTGGATAGAGGATCGCTTTGCGCCGGGTAGGAAATAAGACCAACTTTTAGTACGGGCTTCAACCTTGCGATAATTCAAATCATCGATTTATCGCACCTTGAAGAATTACCGTGCGCATCTGATCAGAGAAACGATCAAATCAGGGATAATTATTTTCTCACTTTCGAAGTATCGATAAACTTAAATTTATTTATAATATACATGGGAGTTTCCACAACTAGGAAGTGGCTCGTAAATACTTCGTAAAATATTTTTCCTCTTCGAAGCACCCAGAAATTCTCATGCGACCTGTAGGCCGGAGGTTCCTCTTGACAGGAATCTGGTCGATAAAAAGTAGAAATGAAACTGACCGCAGAGACGTGCCAACCAGTAATTGTTTCGCTAAAACCTGAATTATTGCAGTATATAATATAAAGCTTTCTCTAGATTACAAGTGACGTTTTAGCGAAGATCTCGATCAATGACAAAGCTAATTTTCGATTTGATGTGGTAGCTTTCGAAATTCTCAGCTGATGATTTTACTATGAAATTTGTATTCGTCTTCATCGGCCTCTGATCATTACAGTCATAAAATATTTCAGACTTGGCAAATCTCTCCGAACCTATTTCCGAAATAAAAACCGACGATGATTTTCCGAAAAATAATCACACGTTCCGTCGGTTCTTCGGTTATCTCGGTGATCTGATATACCTAGCGAGCTACATACCCGTATGGGCAAGAAATCCGTGCAAGCGAATTACGTAACTCGATCCTTTGGTCGTATTTGTCGTGTGGTATGTGTATACGTATGTAATATACGTAATACCGACGTACACCCGTTCGGAGATCGAGATCTCGGGGTGGTACTCGGGGGTTATAATCGGTACGTGCAGGTCCCTCGACGTCCAAAGTGTCACGTTCGACGCCGCGCGATTCTTCCTTTATATACGTTTATGGCAAAGACTTGCGCGGTTTGATGCAGGTTACACTGTTCGTTGGTTCGTACGTCGAGTCGCATGCGTTGCAGAAGTAGCCGTTATTATATCGAATCTTCGCAAAGAACTAGCTCTTCATGAAGTTTTCAACTTCCAAACTTCTCAAGTAAGTTTGCTGCCGGTTTTGTTACGTTTCCTGCTGATGGTTTCGTCCTCCATTGGTCGGTGCAGGACGTCACTTTGGTACAGGGGGACATAATTATCCAAGAGTCAAGGAACCCGACTGGACCGGACTTTTCGCTACCGCTAAGTTAGGTGATGATGCTGATGCCAATCAAGATGGCGATAATCTTGAGGGATCAGCAAATTACCAAATACGCTGTAATAATTTACAGTTCCTGCTAAAATTCTATTCACATTCGAATCTTTTCAGTATTTGTCGTTGCGCTGAAGGATTATCAGTCACTTTGGAAAAACATTCGGTGAAATCTAACGACCTTAATGTACAGCCAGTGGTATCCCAATGACATTGTCGATGAGTACACGCCACGATGTGTAGCTACAAATTGATCAATCTGCATATTCGAATTACCGAACACTGTTCACGACTTTCCGGTACATCAAATTCTCTGATAATTCTTGCAGCGTTAGTGTCGATCCAAAGTACCGTTTCGGTGTTTAGAACGATAAGCACTTTGTAACGTGCGTTAACACAAAAAAGAGAAAAAAAATCAAACGTAAAATCGAAGTGCGCCGATCAGGTATCTATAAGGTATCCGCGGTAAAAATTCTCTCTAGCGTGTTTCTATATTAGATATAAACACGATGGAATAAAATCCTAATTATATAGTTCGCAGCTCCATTTTTCAATTTCTCACCCCGAATCGTGACGACAAAAAAAGAACTGATGAGAAAGAGCGCGAGCAAATAGGTGAGGAGAGCTGAGGTTAAAATTTCTTGGGAGGAGAGGATCGAGAGAGTGGTATAAAAAGCCAACTACATTTTAGGATAGCGCGCGTCGAGAGCCGAGTATTTCGGTGTTTTTTGCGCGTTCACGTACGCAATTAATTTTTGAGCCCTGTGTATAACTCTGAAGCCAACATATACCACTACGATTTCCACGTCGGGATCTCTCGTACATACAAAGACAAACTGCAGGCGACAAACGAGGTTTCGTTCGTTCGGCCGATTGCCAAGCCACTACTGGTTCACTATAGATACCGGTCAGCGCAAGAATTGAGTCCGCGACGATTGCTCCCGCAGGAGTGAGTCGGTCGTTGCATGTTGTACGGTGCAGCGATGTGGCTAATTGCACAACCGACGAAGCTACCGGTCATACGTCACCTTGCGATCCCCTGTCAATAAAGCATCTCTCACTTCTCGGGCCAAACTATACTCTCAAAACTCTACACTTCTACCAGGTTTCTCTTGATTGACTTAAAACCTACATTTCTTGTTCAACTACCTCTCTATTGTACCTCCTCCACTACAGCCATCCGGTTTGGCCGTAGCGCTAAAAAACTTCCTATACGACCCACCTTGCCGATTTTTCCCGAATGTTATCGTATCGAAGTTCTTAAGTTATCTCTTTTCAATCTATCTACACTCATTCGATAAAATTCAATGTCGATCAGCTTCCGTTTCCAAGAATGAAAAAACAGCGATATTTGGCCTCGCGGGAATCGACGAGCGCATTGTATGTTGTCCGTAACTCTGAAGCGTATTGGCTTTCTTTGGAGCCTCGTGCGTCGCAGCGGTTCAATTTCTACGGTACGTTTCGCGCGCTTCTCTTCAGTAACGTTGACATTGCATGGCCAGTTATACCGATCATCGAATGACCGCGTATGGGTACGTCTTTTGGAGCCAAAAATCGCGGTGCAGGCGAGTTCGGAGCGGGGAATCTGAAAGATCAACAAGCAGCTAGTGCCGTTTGCGCCGGGACAGGGGCGCTTGGGTTTTTCATTCGGCGGGGCTGATTGCGCGAGATTCCCGCTTTGATGTGTCGCCGCCTCGGTGCAAGGCCTTACTACCAACTGACCACTGCCCAGCGCCCATCTCGACTCGTTACCGACTCGCTTGAATCCGCGCGTCTAACAGCGCAGCACCAGCGCCGGAGAATCCACAAAGTCTTACGGCCACCGCGATCGAAGTGCAGCAGCAACGGCAGCGGCAGCTTTTATATACATATACGTACACGTATGTACGTACATACTTATATACTTTACCCGATCAGCATCATCGTAGCTTATACTACTCGGCGATCGGCAATCGCAAATCGCGCGGAAATGTTGTAATTATTAAAACGGATCGCCCGTAACGAAATGACTCTATTTTATTGCCTATGTTCAGTCTTCGGTTTTCTTATTTTCTCATCTAACGCAGAGGTAGGTTTAGTATTATACCGATATAGGTATACACACATACATCCATATACTTTGGGCACATACACGTTTTAATACATCTCTGTATATACCATATCTTATGCGGCCTTAGGTGAGACTCGCTCAATTGCTCAGGGAGCCGATGTAATTCCTTCTGTCAACGAGGATTGATTATCGCGAAGTAAAGAAAGCTTTAAAAACCATCAGAGGTCGCAGGCTGCACTTATAGGTGCGAGAGTCTTGAAATATTCCATGCTAGGAGGGAGACTCTCTTCTCCCTTTCGGAATTGTTTTTTTACTCAGCTTCTATACCATCAGTACCGTACAACAATTGCGATGATGAAAAAAAAAATGTATTATCCAAACCAATTAATACCCATTCATTCGATCTTCATATTCACCGTGGGAATTCACGATTTTCATTCGCATAACGTCGTCGTCTGCTATCAAATACATATATCTATTCAACTTCACCTACATATATAAGAAAGACTTTTTACCAACTTGAGTTCTCGATAAAATTCACACGTTAATTTCATTCATCGATCAGACGAGGCTCCTCGAATAATTCGCACCCTGGTCATAGCCTTCGGGTCCATCTACCTTATACAACACGATAAAATTGATCGTCCCCTCAGGAATTGTTGGAATCCAGTTTAAAATCGGGTAGAAATTGCTCCCTTTTAATAACGCCTCGACCACTAACGAGGTCATTAATAAATCTGGCACTTCCAGTTCGGAATTATTATTCCCCTAGGTTAATAGGCATTCATACGCAAAGAAATTTTCCCAGTTATTTAAAACCGGCGCACGTTTAACAATATCCGGTGAGTATTCGAAAAATTCATTCGGAAAGTGAGGAGTGCGTGGCGAATGGTACGATAATTATTATAAAGAATGAATTAGGTAGCGTAGAGATTATAATTTATTGCGTACAACGCCTTAGTTTTATGTTTGTTCATGGTTTGGTCATTGACCAATGAATGGTGGTCAAGGTTGAATATTATATTGTAAGGATTTTAGGGACGGGTTAAAGAAATTTTTTTTTTCTTTACAATGTATTTACATTTACTAGTTTGCTACCTATTAATAGTATGTGCGTATAACAAATTGCCTAGAATATCTTTTGAATAAATCACAGTAGCTTATAACTCCCGTTTGGATAAAAGAAGGCACAGAGAAACATATTCGGAGTCTATAATGATGAATAGACTTGCCGCATGTTAACTGTGAAATTTTAGTGACGACATTCCTAGTGTAACATAGACGCGTGGGTTTATATCTCGCCATTATTAAATATACGGTAAAAATTAATGTAACAAAAGAAACAAAAAACAACAAATTAAATAAAAGGCATTTTAGATATTACACGACTATGTGTATTACGTACTCTGCTCTATTCTTTCGATTGTTGGGCCAAAAACGAAGTATTTTTAAAATCGATTGCTGGACACTTTTCTAACGTATTTTGACTTCAGGAACACGAATGCGCGAGCTAAATTGATCTGTCTATAAAATTGATCGATTTATCGCTAATTTATCGCTCCAAAAAGTGAGAAAATAAGGATATCTCGATGGGATTTATTCCTAGCTTGATTCAGTCGGTGGATTTGTGTTCTTGAGGTCAAAACCCATTAAAATAGTTGTGAGTACTCGTAACAGTATTTTCCCCTAATTTGCCTAATCATTTGTATATCTTTTTACCCAAGTCATGTGGATTTCTTGATTTCTGTACACATCATTACGTTGTAAAACGAGGGCGATTTCGCTCGTCAACTGTTAACAATGTCTGTTAAGCGGCAAGTAGCGATTTCTGCGACAGGTATATGACGAGTAGAAGCACACAGTGGGGGATATTCCGGTACTCGATGCACGTGGTACCCGCAGATGTACTCGACGTCTTTTGCTTCTGGGTGGTAATTAGCTCCAATCCTAGTAACGGCGTCATATATCACCCTGCGATTTTTTTTCTTTCTCTTCCAAACTCGTTCTTTTGTTTTTTATTTTCATATTCAACGTTGATCTTCGGACGCCGCGGCGCCTGTGTTGGTTATTGCAACGGGTATAATATACCTCGGATTCTCTAGTCGCGTTGATTTAGTGATAGTTAAACGATCGCCATTATATCTACCTCTGCCCAAACGGATCAGTACTTCGTACGCACGTTTTTATCACCCTTCCTCTGATTGCCACTTATTACTGCACCGCGATGTCATGTATGATCTAAACACGATGTGCAAAACTTCAGTCTTTATATCAACAGCGCGTCGTATACCATCCTATAGAAATTCTCTGGCACGCCAGCAATCGTCGATGCAGATAATGAATTTCCGGGACTTTTAAACGAAAGATAATATTCGAGTAGAGAAAAAAAATGTGCGGAGTCCACGTGATCTTTACTGCATCGATATACGTGATATGTAGATACACATATACCTAATTTGTCTAGCCTGAGAAAAGTTTGAAGTTTTCGGAGGGAAAAAATCAAATAAAAAAAGGTAAAAATGATGGATAAATATAAAGGTGCAGGGAGGTAAAGCTGTGATAGGCCGATGAATGAAATGAGGTGTGGGAACCATCTCGTGGCGTGGCGACTATACTACGGGACGCGTCTAGTGTCTAGTCTAGTCTATCAATGAACCTCCGCGTCCGGAGAAAAAGGTCCGATTCAAAGAAGAACGAAAAAACTTACGGTCTTAGCTATGTATAGGAGGCTTTCGACGGGTTATGTAACAAAAAATAGTAGAGTGGTTCTAGCTGTATGTATATGTAGCGGTCCATATGTCAGTCAAAGATGAGAGCTCAAGTTCGTGGCGAAGAGAACGCGGGGATCGTTTTGGGGTGTTACGCAACAGGTGCAACGCTATTAATTTTCAAATATTGAATATTACCTCAAAAGGGGTGTTTATCCATCTTATTCTTTTTTATTCTCTTTCATTTTTTCTTTTCCTTCTTCTCCGGAGCCAACTCACACCAGCCATCGCATCGGTTTCTGGATCGGTCGTTCGTTTTTTCTAATTTTTTTTTTTTCATGTATTAATTGAAACCCTGCACATAACTTCCGGTTTCTATATCCATATTTATAAATAAGTGGTCTGTTTAGATTTATGTAAATTAGTCGAGATTGCAGCGTATAGTATCATCGGTTTCTTTTCTTGGATTTGGAAAAAGTCAAATTAAATCGGACATGTTTTTTTTTTTTTCTTCAGTTTTTCTTTCTTTCACTTTTACTAAATCATTTCAACGAACGAGGATCAATTATCGGCAAGAATCGATGAGTTTGCAGAAAATTCAAGTCGATCTTAACGTGCCTCTGTATAATTGAGGCATCGTTTCTCCACCTTTCTTTGAACCAGTAGGGAAAATCTCGGAATGACATTCGGTAGTAGTTCCTTCGTATTATTTCGAACCTCCTATGGGTCAGGTGATGATGCCATTGCATTGTCGCAAACGCGTGGGCAGATCCTAGCTATTTCCTTTAATTTTTTTTCTCTTCAGTTCCTCCGGCTACTTCTGGAAAAAGGAAAACCGAAGTTATTATTTAGCGCGATGCCTCCCACGTTGAAATTAATTGCACCGTCGTCTGTGATTTCTTTGATTTCAAATTGACTAGCCCCCTAATTTATGGCTACTGGGTATATCGCCCTCGTTTCGAACTTTGGAAAATCGTAACAAAGACCACCAGCTATGAGGGTATCGAAAATCAATCGCTCGACGATCGATCGCGCAGAATTCCAGAAATTATTACCTGTGTAGATATTCAATGAAATTGAAATATCGAACGATTCGTATTAAAGTTGTTTTAGTTGACACGTAAATCTAAATACCGCTACCCAACGGGCGTCTAGTACTTATATTACGTTAGGTGGTTAAACATTTTTTTTTCCTTTTTTTTTTTCGTCAAGCAAGCGGGTATTTCCATATATGACGTGCAAAAACTTATAGAATACCTCACGCATACCTAAGCAGCGAAGTCCGAGCGTATATTGGGCAGAGTATCGTATGTGAGCTTGAAACGGTAGACCGAGCAACGTTATAAATTCAAAGGTTAATTTTAGTGCTGTTTCCTTATAGGCAATCAATGCGTTTTTGCTCAAAACCATGCACTGCTCTATCTCGCGAGCCGTAACACCAGAGAGGAGCACAGAGCTCCTGATATCGTGATCACCGCGGTGTTGGTAAAGTACATAACGGTAGTAATTATATACATATGTGTATGTATCGACGTTACCGGTGGAAAGACGTCCTTCGACGAGCACGTGGGAATCCTTTTTCTTTTCTTTTCTTTTTTACTTACGTTATCTCGCTTTCGTTTCATTTGCACTGTTACAATTTTGTACAAACACATCTCTGTATCATATGTGTAATATTTTATCTTATTTTTAGCATTCAATTTTACCACCCAAGGCGTTCACGTTAAGAAATCGCATTAGGACACAATAAATCCGTAAGATTGAAGAACCTACCGCGAGAGAATGAAGGCAGAAGAAACGGAATAAGAAAAAGAAAAAGCCATGGCTGGGGTACAGGTACCGTTTCTATTCTGTGTCACTGCGGGTAGCTTTTCTTCACGCAAGAGAGATATACGAATACCTGTATATCTATATGTATATCCTCTTCTCTAACTTCTCTATATATTTCTAGATTTTTATGTAAAATTTTAAAAGCGGAGAATTACTTCTCTTAATTCATACGTTGAACTATAAATTTTCGCTGCGATGTGCTGCAAAAAATATTCGCCCTGGGATACGACTCTCCTTGAAAATTTAGAGGCAGTTAAAAACTACGAGAGGACTTGAGATTTAAAATTAATTACGATCAAAGATCAGGATGAGAAGTTCGGACAGCTCGTATCGGTATATATAGCATATAGCTCGTATGTATATGCGGTGCACCAGAGGAGAGCTGCAGATAATCTAGATCTTGAACGCGACTCTTAAATCTCCTTTAAACAATTAACCCCATGGCAAAGGTAATTATAATTAAAGAGCCGACTGCTAATTACGCTGGGCAAACACAAGTGAAAATTAGAGGGCGTGGTCAAAGTCAGTATATCATTCGATAATGCTCGATGCGAGATACATCTCACCACCAATCGCCGCGGTCTATTTTTTTTTCTTCTTTCTTATCTCCTGGAGATTTTGTGGAGGGTGAATTTCAGCGTTTTTGAATCCCTGATGGATCGAAATAGATAATATTTGTGATAAGGGATTATCTGTGAGCATCGTGGGACAACGATGCATTTTTCTTGTTGGCATGCAGTTTTTGGGGAGAAAGAGACGGAGATTGAGTATTATAAAGGTTAGCGTTATACGACGGAGCTGCGAATGCACTTAAATCCGATAAGTGCGCTTAAAACGAGCCCGGACCACGCGGGATACTCAGAGGTAATTAAATACCTCGGAAAGGCGCGACGATTATTTGCCGAATCCGCGTTCCAAACTTTAAACTACACCCCACTGATTATGGGTCCTGTTATTTGCCGCTGCAGTCGCCGTGTACCGCCGACTATTTATCAGAGCTGATAAAACTTTGCTTTCCTCAACGTTCATTTTGCTTTTCAAGCCTTCCTTCTCTTTTCCTTTTCTTTTCTAGCGGTACCCAGTTTTAATTACGCACCTTTTTGTTTTGCCAATAACACGTTAAAAGAATGACGGAATTTTAATTTCTACCCCAACGCCGCTGCCACAGATTTTTCCGATATTTTAGTTCCTATAAATTTCTGGCAAAAAAATTTCTTACGCAACGTGGGTGGCAGGCTTAACAAATTATCCGGCCTTTAGGAGCGTTTAGAATCCTTTTAACCTCAATTAAACAACACCAAACAAAACCAGAGTTCGGGTTGCGAGTCTCACAGAAAATAGCCTCTCAAAAAAATCCTTTGCCATTGTAGCTTATTAATAACCGGTGCTCGCTGGGTTGTATTTTTTAATTTAATGGGGTGAAAAAAGAAAAGAAAAAAGATACAGAGAGGAAGAAAAATAAGCAGAACAGCGAGCAGCGATTTCGCGTGAAATATCTTTATTAGGCAATTTTGATCGAGGGCCCGATGACTTGCTGTTCTCGTATTGTCAGAATCTCTGTAAAGATTTTTCAAAACCTCGTGGTCGTGGTTACCGAGCTTTGTTCGTACTCCGGACACACCCTGTGTGTGGTCCTAGCTGAAGGGAGCTGAGACTCAAAAAATCATATAAAAAAAAAAAAAAATGCGAAATGTGAAATTTTCAACTCGCACTTTTGCGGCTGAATAAAAAATCTGCAACGCAAAACAAAAATCGCACTAATTTCTTCGAAATCTCAATCGTAAGAAAATTTTCTATCGGATTAAAAGGAAACAGGGGTGAAAAAATGGAGAGTTGTAGCGGTACGAAAAAAATTTCCGGACCACCCTCTGCTCGACAAATGATCGACATTTAATACCATTTTATTTTAACAATAGCTCAACACTTTCGACAAACGAATGAGATTCTCCGAGCTATTTCCCGAATCGTTTTATACACTATCTGCTATATATATTTTTATAACTGTGACTCGAGCCATGTGGAATCGCTGACGCAGGTATAGATGCCATTCGGCGGAAGAAAACTAATCGAATATATTTGACGGACGAATTTATACCACCTGGATTTTTCTCTACAGGTGAGAAAATTAAGTTCGAGTTGGTCGATTCCGTTTTTATTTTTCTGACATTTTGTTTATTCTTCCGGGCCAGCTCAATTTTCAATTTTCAACATATATTAAATCGTTGAATATTTTATGATAACTCCAGGTATTGTATCGGCGTTATAACGGTGACCATATATATGAAAAATACGCTCTTACACTTCAAATTCCGGAGCTCAATCGTTATATGCAATGCTTGTATACCTGTAGAAAGAATAAATTAGTCTTTGTTGCTGACCGGTACAAATGCAGCGTCTCATTAAAATAAAATTGGCCCGAATAAGTTGTGCCCCGTTCCCGATCAGAGGGTATAAAGTATATTCCGCACTCGCAAAGCTTTGCCCGAGGATTTATATACCTATATCTAAATATATGTATATATATGTTATGTATATTACGTGCCCAACGGGATAGAATATTTTAAATTGCATCACTTCTCTCAATATTATTGTATGTTTGGATTTCCGGCAGATTTTTTCCCCCCGGGTAAAACGAGGTACGAAATAAATTATATCATTACACTCGAGGAGTTTTTACACCTATATTCAAATTTGGATAAAAAAATTTTTCCATAATTTATTCATATTACGCGGAAAAATGATATCCGTAGTCTCGTTAATTATCGCGAGGGTAGGATAAAAAGAAAAAGGAAAAAATAATGTAATAATGAAACAGAAAATATTATATGACGTTATAATAGCTGGTGTATAGCATTTCCTTCGCGTCATTATGATAAATATAATAGCGGCCGATCCTCCAGGATTGGTCAACACGATCCTTATAATTTTCCACATCCTTTCCATTCTTTTCCCCATTCATCTTATATTGTCCTTCTTTCCACAGGTGAATCCCTCAAAGCGTCCACCTATAAGATACAAAGAGTTCTCACGCACTTCCGCTTACGCAATATCCTTCCGGTCAACAGCTTGTATTTATTATTACTTTGCGCGCGTTCCTCGATCATGTCACAACATTTTTCCCCGCATCCGGAAGAAAAAAGAAGGATTTAAAGTAATAATAATGAACAAGAAATCGGGGACAACTCGGGTTATTCGTAATCGTAATTCTCGTATTTTGGTAAAGTGCAGCGATCGAGAAATGAAGCAAAGGGTTTTTCAACCGACAATGAGGGTAGGAAATATGAAAAAATAACGAAAGACTCTCGCACGCAAGATTATAATGGGGATCTACAACGGTATCGTATAAGGAGAAGTCCTGTATGTATGAGATATACGCACATAATATGTGCAGCATCCTCGTGTTCGATAGAGGGATGCTGCGAGCGGTCCTGTAGCCTCAGCAGCGGCAGCAACGGCGGCAGCATCCAACCGGCACCTGGTGCATCATCATTATTTATAAAGATCAAACGCCCCGGGGAAGAATATCAATGAGCTTCTGAGGTAGACCTGACCAAATCAATAACACAACAAAAATTCGCCCAATAATAAGTATAACAAGTAAAACACGATATCAGGGTTGTTATAACAGGGCTGCTACAAACCGATGAATAACGACTATCGACATATTTCGCAGTATAAATCAACCGACTATTCAATGAAGACATCCCCGATATGGTCCCGAATAAAATATCCGCGATTACCAGTCCCCAAAACTATACGATTAAAAGAAAAAGGAACAAAAATCATACGTTCAATATCCTTTAGTAAAATAATTGCCAAATCCCACGAAACGTACGATTCGAGTCGAAGGAGACTCGAGGTGACGCGGTGAATCTTTCAAAAATTCATCCAGGTAATAAATCGAGGAGTCGAGTCAAGTTTCATAATTTATCTCGTATTATACTCGCTATTATATCCGAGCATATCTCGGCGCGTACGGGGACGCTTAACTTATGAACTCGGGACTCTTCCTCCCCTCCTGCCCCTTTCTCTGTCTCTCTATCGGTCAGCGTATCTCCGACCGATGCAAAGGATACCCGAAGGTTTACTTCTAGAATAGCTCTCTGTGTAGTTGAGCGGAGGAGAATATAAGGAGGGAAAAGGGAAGGAAAGAAGAGAGCTCTACGTCCAGATCCAAGATCTTTCTATGTACTGCAATGGTATGGCGAAGAAAAGGTGCGTTTCGAAATGCCACTTTGCCATCTTTGAATGGAAGACACCTCCGTCGTTTCCTGGATCATTGCGGGTACACTGGCAGCGGTGCGGTAGAAATGTGACCGAGGGGGAGCTCATCTATCCTTGTTTTATGTGTACGTATACATATTTTCTATGGTGACCGTGAAGATATGATAGATGAAGAAATGTAAGAAACTGACGATGGGGGCCCGCCGGGTACATCGATCCGGAACCGGAACAATCGTTTATTAATAGTCAAGTTCAAGGAGCGCGTGAGAGACGCAATAAATTAGTTCGCGCGATTCAGACGTTCAAGTTTCTTCGACTACGCGCGAGTGCTACTCCTCGGATGGCTCTACGAAAATAAAGAAAGATCGAGAAGAGAGAGGAGCGTTATAACTCAACTCCGCAACGGGCACGCGAATGTCACGTCGTCAGGGTGAGCATTTTTTTTCTTTTCATTTTCCAACATGATAATCGCGATGATGATGATCATGATGATGATGATACTTGCTAGAAGAGTAAAGAGAGTCTAATCTTCCCTCACGGTTATAATTGCGACGTTTCTACTGCACGGGAAATCTTGTGTAAGAATTAACTCGCGCGTCCGATCGTTTAATCTGATGAAAAATGAAAAGTTTTCGTAACCGGACTTACGCGGAGATTATGTATACGCACCTGTGTAAATTATGTACGTGCTCGCTAGTGACGGTATCAAGATTAATTCGTAATTCTGTTGGTTTTACTGGATTTCTATATACAGTATATGCATTTTTGCAGATATTTCAGAAGCGTCAAATAAAATGCGACTGAATATTATTTTTCTTTTCTCTCTTTAACACTGATATATAATTTACCCCTGAGATCGGGAGTCTGGAATAAGATCTAAATCGAGGATCGATGATGTAGATCATCGAATCGCTATCACCTGGATGAGATCGGGTTTAATAATAAGGCATACTCCCAACTGGAAGAACCGAGCTGCACCGACTATCTGAGAATAAAATCACAATGGCCGTTGCGACTGCAGCAGTATTCTAACTATAAATACACTCTGTTACCGAGGTAATAACAGATTCCTAAGGTTTACCGTCGATCTAGATCGATAAACGCATATCGGAGTACCGGCGACGGAGCGTGATAATTAAATAGCTATTTTAAATACATGTATACACACCAGCGGCGTATGTAGATAGAGACATTGGAAATGATCTTTCGTTTCTCTTTTTTCGACTCGAACTCATACTTAGAAATAAGGTATGTAGATGGGCGCGAACCCCGAGGCTCGAATGATCGAGATGTTACGTCATAAACCATACAAACTCGCGTTGAGACCCAACGCGGCAATAAGTACGGCAGACTCTAACCTGCTGAACAACCGAGCAACGAAGAAAACCCTCGCATGTTACTCCTCGTAAGCCAAGTTTCGCTACTCTTTGATGCTTTAAATATTTACTAATTGGGTCCAACGATTCAATGCGATTCAAGCGACGAGAATCGCGATACACTTCACGCACTACAATCTTAAAATCTACCCATTTCATGGTAGTCTTATTTCGTAAACCTTTTTCTTTTTCTGTACAATTTCATCGGCATTATTAGGATATAGTAATGATTATTAAAAATCATTTTCTTCCAATTTCACAATAATTCTCTATGCCTATTTTGTATCTCGTATTTGCATCGAACACGAGCAGCTCGTTCGTTCTGATAAATAGATACTTCCGATCTCAATCTTGAATAAATTGTCTACCACTGCAGCGTCTCGAGGGGTAAAAGCATCATTTTTTTTTTCTTATTTTTAATTATTCTTTTTTCTTTATCTTAAGATTTTTTAATTTGATTGCCCGATGAAAACGCCGCTGGTGACTTCTCAGCATTGATTCTGCTAACGAACCCGGCAATTTATCGTTGTAATTATTCCACCGTAGCTGGCACGGAGGAATTTTTTTTTCTCTCTTTCTTTTTGCGCTCCTCATTTTTTCCACTCCTTTCTATGAACGATCCAAAATCATATTTGTACATATTTTATCCGCGTAGTTTCATAGAATTTTTCAACAAATCACTCAGGGTGTAATAATTATTATAATCATTAAACGAATTGTTGGCATATTATTCCTTCGTAGCCGGAATCGGGATCCAGATGTAACTCGGAGCCGAGGGACGGTTTTTGACAAACGGGCGTTTTATGCCCGGGGAGTTATGAAATCGGATCGATATATTATTGGCCGATTGGTCGGGTCGGCATTAGCTGCTGCAGCGCGGCATTCTTGATTTTGCTACTCGCTGATCCTGCGGGAACTCCATTTGATTCGTTGTTTAGCTACATCGTTAACGTAACTCATTATATCTCCTCACCGAATCTCATATGTATTTTGCTCTGATCTCGGCACAAGTTAACAAGATTCAGCTACGAATCTCTTGCGGAAACTTAAAGGTAAAAATGAATTCCCTGGCACGTAGGCCGAACAAAATCTTTTCGGATGTCCTGAATTTTGTTTGATTTCTTTCGATCGAAATTTTCTTCGTGATTTATTTGTATCGTAAAATCGATGGCGTTCAAATGTTCCGTTTATGCATATTTGCATAAATTCCACATGATAAATTATTCTCCCACGGTATTTTGTCTAGTATACATGCGGGTATATGTGTATATATTAATAGTTTGATATAAAACGTGGATCATAAAAAGGATTAAAATATTCAGATCACGCTATTCCGCGAACCGTTTAACACCGATCAATTTATTATACGGCGTTTTATACACGTCGTCTCCTATTCGTTCCAAACTGAGAAAATTCATCGTGAATTTATTTATTTTTCGTCATTTTCGAGACAAAAAACTAATCGTAAGCCTTATCCTCTTCAGATCTATAGATCTTTGCCTCTTTACTTTCGTCGCGTTTAACTCATGGGTATTTAAAGAATTGAGTTGTTGTAATAGGGTCTCCCTTTGGAATTGAAAGAAACACTTCTGCGATCAGCCGACGATGTTATAAAGTTTAAGTTGAGGTAGGTCTGGGCGTTGCTGCGTACGGGTGAGTCAATAACTCCTCGACTCCCACATCGACGACACTGGCGTCAGTAAAACCCGGCGTACAATTGCGCGTGGGATGGATTGATCTATTATTACGAGTTTTACTCGAGATTCCCGTGGGCGCGCGTATCGATATCTTCATAACATCCAATGTGAACCTCCGTATCTCCTGAGGGATATGCCACAAAAATAATAACATAATATGAAAAATTAAACAAATAAAACAACGATTTGAATAAAATCTAACTCTGCAGCATTGGAGGTTTGATATTTCACCCCGCAGTCCTACCTGTACTACATTAAAAGAATGCCAAGTTTAAGTGTGCAGGACGCCGTTCAATTTACTTTTGGAATTTGAAAAAAAAAAAAAAAAGATTCTCTCTTTTTACCGAAGATCTCTAGTTCCATTTTACCCTTTACTCTAACTTTGGCGTATAGTATCTTGAGTTTTTTTTCTGTCGGGTTAGGTTAGCAAAAAGAATTCTTTTTTTTTCTTTTCAAATAATAATAATAACAATAATGAGACTCGACGCAGGGCTGACCGAACTACCAAACGCTTCGTGTGGCACGAGACAGAATTCTACGCCCCTGGCAAAATCGAAGCCCGTGCAGCTCGCGCGCGTTTCTAATACTTGTGCCTCAATTTGCACGCCAGCCAAAAGGGTGAGGGAACTTTTCTTTCATTTTATTCATTTTTTTCTTCTTTTCAATCAATCGTTTATTTGACCCGCGGGGCGACATGGCTCTGAAGATCACGATCGTTGATTGAGGCATTGAATTTATACTCGACGAAAAATCACTCGGCAATTTTATATACCTATACCTACCTTGTAACACCGCGCGTGAAATTTTTTTATGAGACAGTCTACGGTAATAAATTTATCAATCACTTTTGATAAGAGTGTTACAGTTAAGAGCAAGTGGAAAAAAGAGGCGATGAGTTAAGTTGCGTTTAGAGTGAATTTAAATAAGGAGCCTCGGAATAGGATTGAAAAGATTGCAACGAAAATGATATCTGAGTGAAATATGTTCCATATATAATACCTGATAGTTTGAAATCTAAAGAAAAAAAAGAAGAAAAAAAATGCAAGATAAATTCCTAGACAGGTCAGAAACCTCGAGGAGACGAAAATTGTTCTTGGAAGACATTTCGTAGCGAGTCACGAAGGACAGAGGAAAAGATATATATCGGCGTCGGATCCTCGGGCAAAATTTCAAATTGAGGCAATGGTCAGTGCCCGTTGAAATGACGTTCAATCGTCGTCGTCGTATAAGAGGTGCGTGTAAAGCCTCACCTATAGGCATCTTTGGGATCCAAAGAATTTCTGTGGAACCGAGCTGAAGAAAATTATATTGTGCTCCGAATACGATTCTCTTAAATCTCAAATGTCGTTGATCCTCCGTCTCGCGCACTCCTCCAAACCGTGCGGGGTTTCTCAAAGTCGCTAAAAACTATAAGGATTTAATTAACGTCCTCATACCGGACGGCGCACGAGATTCCCTCTCTTAAAACTCTTGACGAAAGTTGGATTGCTATACGGGTAAAATATTTTCAAAAGCTCGTATTATTATTCGAACGGGAAAATTTTTCCACCGCGGAGATGATCGAGTGGCGTTATTATTTATGGCAAACGTTCCTATCTACGTGAAACTTTTTCGCACGTACGTTATTTCTTCGACAAAGTTTTCATTTACCTTGCACAGTGATTTTTATCATTATCTTTTTGTTCGTCGAATACGACGGGCAAATGTTCGCGCATATCGCGTGGAACCGCGGCGCGCTGTTATATGCTGATGCAGCTTCCGCATCGTTTCAACTTGGATTTCTATACGGTTGAACTTGAATTAATAACGACACTATATATTGTCTGGCTTCTTGAGAGAGCGTTGCAAACGGTTATACAGTGACATTGCTAAAACGTCGCTTAGTGTGACGACGCGCTGAATGAATTAGAAGGAAATGCTGCGGAGATGAGTACGTCGAATTGACGTTATTTACTCTCCGACAAGTGGCGCTCAACTAAGTTCAATAAAATTTTCAAAACTTCTGTCGAAAAAGTTGCATTTTCATTACAAATTCTCATTTTTCTCTCATACACACATCGCGCTATTCGAATTTGTAAAATCACCAAAATTTCAGTGAAAAGAAAAGAAAAAACACTCCGCATAATTGATCAACGGTGAATTTTTCTCTTGTTCTTTCTCGATAAAATTTTAAAGGAGCCAGCAGATCGGAGTAAATTTCGCGCGAGCGCAATGAGCACCTCGTACAAGTACAGAGGACATGCGTTAGCCTAGGCGGATTCAGGACATTCCAGCAGTGGGCTCCGTGAACTTAGTGTAGAACCAACCGATGCGAGGTAAAAGCCGATATTCCTCTGTCATCTTCGCGGTTTTAAATTAGTTACGGATAAAATTGTTCTAGGATTCCTTCGGTTTACGTTTTCTACTTATGTACTACAGCTATACAGTCCGATAGATCATCGGGATCGATCAACGACGAGCGCTGGTACATAAAAAAATTACCCAAGAACTTCACATCCTGTATTTTGTTTCTTTTTTTTTTCTTTCTCTCCTTTTTATCTTGCGTGACGAAATCCAGAAACGGAAACATCGAGATAATCAGCCTCGAATGACGTTTCGAATTACTCGATATGGAAAGATAACGTGTAATTTTGATCGGTAAAAAGGGCGTGTGGGACTTTCGCTTTCAATAACATTGTAATTGTTAATTATCGAGCAGTTTAAAATCTATCCACGCGTATAGGTATATTATATGATAACTGTGAACTGCACCGAGAGTGAGCATCGGAATACTCGGGTGCGACTGACGAGTGTTTATCTCGTTTGGAAATTACAGTCCTCTGAATCGTTTCATATATTTATTTTATTTCTCACGATAGCGTATGTAAAGTGCTCGCTTGGTGAGCAGAGGAGTGACTGGGCTCGTTGCATATATCGTAAAAGGATCTGCAAAACTTTTCGTATACGTATCTCGATCATAACGATCGCTAGTCCGCACTACCGAAAGAAAATAATAAACTCCGAGGGCCGCGGGGTTGTCAAAACGAATCAGCGGAATTCGCGGATCGATGGTTCTTCTTTCGGCGTCGATTTGTTAATGATTTCTTAGATTAACAGCGACACTGTAGCAACTGGATTGGGTTGTATAGATATACAGAGTAGTATCGCGGTAGATCCAGGAGGTGGAAAAGGGTTGAGAATATAAGGCCTTAGAGTTATGCCGCGTAGAAGACTACAGCAGGAGCTGCGACTAAAAAGATACGGCAATCGAGCCGTGGAAGCTTCGTATCAATTTGTCCGGTGGAATCTTGCTTTGTACAAGCCGCTATCTGCCATTATATCAGAGTGTACGACCAGCGATCGATTTATCCCACATGCGCGAGTAAGATACCAATTATACTGCAAGACCCACCTATATATATATTATATACACTATATGCGAGAGAGAAGAATTAAAGTAGGATCAACAAAATATCGCTTCGATCGAGTAGATTCGTCTTGATTTTCAGAGTCAATTTCACATCTTCTTTGAGTAAGCCTAATTCTCTAGTGTCTCATTGCAGTTTGGAAAAACAAAGATCGATTCAATTGTTGGATGCATAAATTAATAATGAGGTATACACATAATTAAAGCTGGCCAGGTATTTTTTTTTCTCATTTTTTTATTAACATTGCACTTGCTTAAATACATTTGGTCTCAATCAAGGAACATAATTGGTGGGAATTCATTTTTGTATATCCGTATCACTAATTATACCTATAATTATAGTTTATAAAAATAATAATAATAGTAGTAATAATAAGATACAGAAGCTTTGTTTTTTAATTCTAATTGTACGATAATATACAATAATGTATAAAAAAAAAAAAATGTATATATTTACAAAGGTACTCTTTTATTTATTATCATTATTATTATTATTATTATCATTATTTCGTTTTATTGTTTTATTTAAGGCACTTGAAAATTTTCAATCCCTCGCGCTGCAGCCGGTGACCCGCTTTCGCTGCATGGAGCTTTCGCATTATATTACTTATCGGTTGAATATCTGCGTAGTATTAGTAATTTCTTCAAGGTATAGTCGAAAGACAAATGTGTGGTATGTATCGCGACAAATGGATGATAAAAATTCGACGACGTGGGGGCCTACTTTTTAATAAACGATCAAAAGCTGGAGCGGATGAAGACGTTCCTGTGTGATAAAAGTCGACGACTGCTGTTGCTGCTGCCGCCGTTGCCGCTGATCAACGCGCGTGCAGCGAATTGGTTGACAAAAAAGTAGACCGCCGCATTATATAAAAAGTTTTTTGCAATTTAAGGAGATAGTTACTTTCTCGCTTTACTCACAGCTGCATCGTTGGACGCGGGCAAAAGAAAAAAAACTGAAGCGATCAAATTCGATTGATTAGTACGGTCGTTAACCGAGAGACGATCGACGATCTTTTGATGAAAAATTTAATATTTAATTAAGAATGACCTCAAATAATTGATGATTTGATTATTTTTTTTTTCCAAAGTATACCGACAAGGTTTTTTGTAATGTATACGTCAATTTTTGAGAAAAGGTTGTGCGGCATTTCCACGACACACGTTGAACACTGCAAAGTTTTAGTGTCGGTACATACCCATTGCTGCACCGCGCTGCACTACATGCATGTACGTCGTCTCTCATTTATCATTCTGTCAGCTAGAAGATTTCAATTTGCTCTCTTTTTGCGCCATTACGGAGGCCTCACAGCCTGCAAAATTGTATTTAATTGTGATTGACTGCTAAGTAGAAGCGCGACGACGCAGAGGCGTCATTTGTGAAAATTATTTTTGCATATCGCTTTACTCATATTCCAAAACAACGATGCGTAAATATTGTAATTTTGTTTGTTTGTTTTTCTTTTTCTTTTATATAATTCAGTTTTAATTGAACAGCCATTCATTCACTCAGCAGTCGATCGTATATATATATTTTTTTTTAGTTTTTTTTTTCTAAATATTAAAAAGAAAAAATTTCATAAAAATTGGTCCGTCACTTAAACCTAATAGCGTTATCGATAATATATGTACAAAATTAACTATGTTATACGTAATACCATTTACAATAACTTATAGACGCTGTCAACAGGCTATTTACAATTTTTTCCGAAGTTTTTTTTTTTTTTTTTCTTTCGAAGTTTTTCAGGTATTTACAAAAATCTATTGGAGAAATTATTCTCCATCTCTAGTTATTAATATAAAAGAATGCCCAAACCGTTCAAGTTTTGTAGTTTGAATCGAAACTGCACGGAGGAAAATTTTTCTAACGATAATTTTAAAATTTTGACGTCTTATTCGCGTTGGAGGAGTTCGTAGAGTGCAGATATGTAAGTTTGAGCCATTTGAAGTGTTTCAAATTTACTCAGTTTTCTATCATTTCCTAGGCTAGGTACGACATCCCTTAGTCTGTCAAAGGCATCGTTTAAACTGTTCATTCTTCTTCTTTCTCTCGCGTTTGCCGCCAATCGTCGTTTTTTAAGTACTTCAACCCCAGCCACCCCAGTTTTTATTTTATGCAAATTGTCTTTCGATGTGATATTATCGTCGTCAAAATCCAACTGGAAATCATCTTCATCCGCGTATCTGTCTACAGTTGACAATTGTAGGTGGTGGTCACTTTTCATAGACGATAATTGATATCCAGTCGATGCCCCGTTATTATCACTTTTTGATGGATAATGATTTATACTATCTGCACACTGAACTTGATGACGAGATTCAACTGCGCCACCGTGATGGTAATTATCGTTCCTTCCGAAATATGATGTTTCACTTTTTTGGGGAAATAACTGTTCACATTTCGCGGGGTAGGAATTAGAGGGAGACGATGTTATTAAAGGTATCGTAGTCCTGGACGAGTAAGTTTCTAGATTACCATATAAATTGTCGGTTTTCTGCGATATCTGCTCGTTGCATACCCCGAAATTAGTTCGCGATGAAAAACCATTGTCATTAAAATTTTGTGGGCATATTTTAGCCCAATTTTTTTCGTAGTCTCCATTATGTCTGTAATCACCTTGACGATAAAATTTGTAACCTACATCCGCTGTACCGGTAGTTCCACCGTTCCCGACGTTACCCAAATCGAAAGACACTCCCGAACATACTGCGGGATAATTTTCCGATGTAAATGTACCGAGTTCCTGGTACTCCTGGTGATGCTGACTGTCCACAGAACTTATACTGTCGCAGCTACTACCCCTCGAACGGGGTGGTTGAGGATATCCTAGACCCTGACATTCTGGAGCAGGCCAACATGTTCTGGGATTTGATTCTGGACTGCTCGCCGATCCGTAACCTTCGGAATCAAGCATTTCGTATCGTTGAAGTGTAGCGTAAGTGTTCATCTTCAGGAGATGATGAACTTCCTTTAGATGCTTTTCCAAATTCTAATGTCATAGAACATAATACGCAGTGGAGATTTATTTGTACTCCTGTTGTTTTTTCTTTTTCTTTACTTCAGTCTTGCTTTCTGTTGAATCGAAGAAACCGTTTTACAAAAGAAGGTTAGTCGTGTAAGGTTGTAAGATCCGTAATCTGTGTTTGGTCAGTTACTTAGCGAATACGTATGTGCGTGTTGCTCGGATGAGAGCGTTGCGTAAACTGAGTCTGAGTTTACCTGATGATCGAAAGCTGGACCACGTTGCCCGGTTTTCTTAGGATCCGAGGGTGGGGGGTTCCCATTTATAGTGGAAGGGGGAAAAGCTGTGGCTGGCTTCTTGGCGCCTTTGTAGAAGCCGCTTGTAAGAACCACGCCTCCTTTGCTGGGGGCGAAAGAGTCAATGGTCCGGTGGCTGCTGCCCGGCTCCTCTGGCACCAGGTAGGCAGCTTGTTTAGAATGCCAAGTGGACCGTTGCGCGAAATCGGACCCGCGAACAAAGATGGAGGGCAAGACGCATCCGACGAGGACGGAAAGAAACTCGCTAACGAACAGACGATGACAAGGTCGCTCTCCAGAGCTCCCCCCCTTATGCCGCAGATTCTCTTCATCGTACAACTCAACGGCACACGACCATTTCAAACTTCATCATTTTCCCAAAATATTTTCACACAGTCATTGCATTTACGCTTTCTTTTTTTATTCAGAAGAAAAAATCATTTTTACCAACCACATTTTCTGTTCCGATCGAATTGGAAGAATCTAAATGAAATTGATGGGTCGACACTGTGTTTGACATTTTGTTGAAGACTTGCCATTATAGTAAAACAATGTTGGCCGCAGCACGCGCCGACGATAAATATTCTAGACCACTGTAAGCCGTAAGGGTATTAGGGAAAGGGTCGTAAAGCAGTCAAATTTGTCTAGATATAGTTGAGAGTTGAGGGCAGCTTAAACGACCGAAGGTATTTAAAATCTCGTAAAGTATAGAAACGATTTTGCCGTTGGGCGGAGGCGAGAGTCTTGCTATGGTCGTAAAAAAATTTTCGGCTCTATTTGCACCTCGTAAAGAACCGACGCGACGACGTCGCCGGGTGAAAATGAAAACCGAAAGAAGCAGAGCGAGAAAGCGAGAAAAAATGAAACCGAAAATCACAAACTTGAGGAAACTCCAACAGAAACATGAACCGTTTAAGATTTTTTACAGCGTGACCTTCGACACCCAGTGTTCTAATTTCCTGTTTTCCGGCCCTTCGGAAAACCGATTCAAACTCGAATGCTTTTGGTATTTGAGTCGATAGAAATTCTATGTAGTTTAAGTCAATACAACAAATCAATACAAATAGTCAGCTGCGACTACTTTGGTAAGAAAACATGTTTACTCCTTTGCCTCCCATTGCCATGCTTCCGCAAATTGTTTGCCGATTATATTTCCTGGTTAGCTACGTATGAAAGCCGCGCGATTTCAACGAGGTGATTGCGCGACACGAACAAGTTTTGCAAAAATATTTTCAAATATCCCCCTGATTACGATTAATCATAAAACATACATAACAGATAGAACGTAATAAATTTTCTTGTCTTTTCTCTGTATGTATAACATTGTGTTACATCGTAGTTATTCTATTATTAGAAAACGTGATAAGGTATACACACACCGTGAGTATGTTGGGTACTTGCAAAATTCAATTAGAATCTTCGTGGTGGTGACGTCGATTTAGTACTCAGTAATTTCAAGTTATTTTAGTCAGACTGCTCCACAAACAGACACCAACGGTACAAAATATATGTTCAAGATAAATAAAGTTACATCACGTTTTCTCCCGGTATAATAATAGTCCCCATAAATTGCGGATCTTTACAGCAGATTATAGTTTCCGTTTATAGAAATTCAAATTTTTATCAACGAAATGTCAACTTAAATCTGGGAATCCTGATTTGCTCTACTATTCGTTAGTTCATTCAGTTCAAGTATCTCGGGAGTGGTACGTTTGCCCAGAAATCGTTTGCACAGGATTCATCTCTACAGAGACTTTCTGCCCAGGGATCGTTTGCACAGACGAAATTTCGACTTAGGTACGTCTGCACAGAACTAGACCGGCGGGATCGTTTGGACAGAATTCGTATTATGTGCAGACGAACCCAATTCGGTACGTCTGCACAGAATACGATTCTTCTGCACAAATGCAGCGAAAACGGATTCTGTGCAAACGGACCTACGGAGGTTCGTCTGCACATATAACGTAAAATCGAATTCTGTGCAGACGAACCTCCGTAGGTACGTCTGCACATATAACGTGAAAGTGGATTCTGTGCAGACGTACCTACGGAGGTTCGTCTGCACATATACCGTAGAAACGGATTCTGTGCAAACGAACCTACGGGAGTTCATTTGCACATACGCGGTATACCTATACCTATACCTATACCTATACCTATACCTATACCTATACCTATACCTATACCTATACCTATACCGCGTATGTGCAAATGAACTCTCGTAGGTTCGTTTGCACAGAATCCGTTTCTACGGTATATGTGCAGACGAACCACCGTAGGTACGTCTGCACAGAATCCACTTTCACGTTATATGTGCAGACGTACCTACGGAGGTTCGTCTGCACAGAATTCGATTTTACGTTATATGTGCAGACGAACCTCCGTAGGTCCGTTTGCACAGAATCCGTTTTCGCTGCATTTGTGCAGAAGAATCGTATTCTGTGCAGACGTACCGAATTGGGTTCGTCTGCACATAATACGAATTCTGTCCAAACGATCCCGCCGGTCTAGTTCTGTGCAGACGTACCTAAGTCGAAATTTCGTCTGTGCAAACGATCCCTGGGCAGAAAGTCTCTGTAGAGATGAATCCTGTGCAAACGATTTCTGGGCAAACGTACCTCACCCAAGTATCTCAGGGTCGGGGATCACATCCGCTTATTTAAACCGATGTTATAATATCCGTATCGTTAATTATTTGCACATTGGTTTCTTTGCTTTTTTTTTCTAACAGTTTACTGTCAGTTCGCGGGAGTCTTACTATGTGAGTGATTTTTGATTTTTTACGCCCCACCTCGACCTGCGTCAATCGCAGCTTAGGACTATTAGGGTCTATCGATATAATTGTAACCATACACAAAATGTGAATCCCATCTGTGACAAAACAAATAATTAATTCTTTTTTTCTATTTGAATATTGTTTTCGTGCAAGTCATCGATCACCTGCGTAACTTAAACGATAAATTTGTTTTATAACGAAGTATATTGCGCCAAAGATCGAGATCTTTGTCAATGTCTCTGCGGGGACCGCCTTTTTTTCCCGTTCTCCGTCCTGCACAGCAATTCAGGGTGGAGGGTTTGGGTTCATTTGGCGAAAATTAGCAGAGGATAACGAGTTTGTAGCAGCGGTCTCCTTTGCGCCGGTCACGTGCACTCCGATTTTCAGGAAAATAGGAAACGCCTTCTAGCTGCTGTTGCTGCTCCGAATCACCTTATGGAACAACACAAGGAAAATCAAAACCCATGAAATAAAGTATAAACGGAAAAAAAGAACGCAGTAAGAACCAGGTTGAGAACTTGGCACTTGAAATTTCCCATGCTATATACCTCATCACTTTTTTTTGTCGCCATCAAGTTTCAAGATCCTGATTGACGAGACGATTATTCGCCAAGTGAATGAAGTCGTGAGATGTTGAAGGAAAACGAGAGGGAGAAAAAATAAATTTATAACAGCGTCAACGCCCGCGCCGCATAATTGAGGGTAATTATATATTAAATAATATGATATTACACTGAAAATGAGCAAGGAAAAATGAAGGAAAAAAAAAATTAGCAAATTCACTCAATTTATACTCCGGCGCAAAACTTTCTTGAGGAACGAACCGCTGCTTCCTAACTTAAGCTAACTTGACTACCTAACCACCAATTATAACGCCTAGGGTGTGATTTTAATTGACGGTTTCCTCGCTCGTAAATCTTAAACGATTTTAGAAGTTATATTATATGCGGGTACGTTTCTACGGGCTAAGAGGTCAGTGGTAGATTCATCACTGCACAGACTGTACTTTACGCACCCTACTTAAATTTTGTCTCATAGATAGCTGAGAAACTATTCGTCCCAGAAATATTTGTTATCGGAAACAAAAAGTCATCATATTTAAAAATTCGTTCATTTAATTAATTTATCAAGCTTGCGGTCAACTTGAACTTGACCCATTGGAAAAAAGAAGTGGAAAAAAAAAGATAATATTTCGCTCACCCGTGGAGGAGAAATATAATTTAACGGGTCGAAAGGAGCCCCGAAGGCTTACGTAATAAAAGAAAAAAGAAACAGAAAAATAAAAAAAGGAACTTGATATATAACTAACTTGCGATCGTCGTTAAAATGGTAGCTTCTTGAAAGGACTCGTCGTAAAAGCTTGACGACACTTCTTCGCCTCGAGCAAATTTCACCGTGCAAAAAAAAAAAGAAGGAAAATCCCCCCCGCTAATAACTCGCGTATGCAAATTATTACTCATTTATTCGTATATAGGTATGTATAATATAATGATATTAAATGCATTCAAGGAACGAGGAATATTTTGCGTAGTTGCATTAAAATAATTTATACATATACATCGATTAATTATCGTCATTCTTACACCTCTCCGACAAACGAAAAAAAATAGATAAAAATTCTTTTCTTCCAAGCTCTAATCAAACACACCACTTCATAATTGCCCGATAAAAATTATTCTCCATCGCAACTCCGCCGATTTGTTAATACCTACCTAATTTTCCACTCGATCCATTCGCTGACAAACGTCTCGGCAAATAATTGCAGGTGATATTAAATTATATACAACGTACGTACGTGTGCTACATACATCGTAACGGCAAACCACATCGTATAATGTGTAAGGCACCACCTAGGAAGTGACTTTACTTTGGCACCTGCCTCGTCATCCTCTGCCGACGACGACGCGATGCGGAGAAAGAGATAGGAAAAGAGAGTTCGACGGCGAAGAGGGAAAAGCGGGGAAAGGGGGAGAGACGTACGCGGCTAATTTATGCCTCATTTACACCGTTTGATTGAACCCTCGAGCTGCGGTTTGTGTGTATAGTATATACGATTTTATAGTAGAGACGCGGGTAAATATAACTGCAACGTCCGATCATCGGAGTGGGTATAACGAGCTTGAAATTTTTATATCTCGATATTAAAAACTGTCGACTATATAACCTTGACCCGTACACGTTAAACGGGGTATCGAGGAAGCGAGGAATTTACAAATCTCGAACCCTGTTCGTATATGCATTATATATAGTATTATAAAGTTGTAGTTGAAACAAAAAAAATTAAGAACAGATATTATACCTGCTTGAATTTCTCTAGAAGCGACTCTTAATTATTTTTGATTACAGTATAAAAATCAATAACGAATCTCATTATACCGTGAGAATATAATAATTTGCAATTCTAGTTCAATAAAACTTTTTAATATTAATAACGAAAGAGAAAAAATGAGAATAATATCGGATTCGGTGGTAGCAGCGTACCTCGCCCGTACCTATCTACTATCTTCTTTTTCCTCTTAAAATAAGTGAGAAACGGGTGTAATTAGATGAGTCGAGCTAACTCAAGTTTTCTGACTTCACAGCTCGTCGAGCCCACCTTGCACCACCCTGCACCGTATATATTTATACACCGCTTGTACCTGTGTGCGCGCGCGTATATGTAGCCATTATAATTGTACGTCGCGCGATGTATCTCGAAGTGGGCAATTCTGAAAAAAATTAGAGATAGTTTGGCGCCCTCGTATAAAGTGGCCTGAAGCGAAAAGAGGATAGTCGTAGGTTGAGAGAGGAGGAGAGAAAAGACAAAGAGAAAAAAAAGGTTCACCTTTTCTCTTCGGGAGACGCTCCACGTTCCGCACGGGTTGTGGCACACGCCGAAAACCTGCCGGGGTTTTTGGGGTACGTTATTAGTCCTATTAACATACTCCAAAGCGTTTCTCCTATACGCCATACACTCCCTTCTAATTAACCACATGAAAAGAAATTAATTCAAATACAACACACGATCCGATTTATACCTGCGGAAAATTAATCGAATCAAATAAAAATCAATCCAAATGATCCTCATCTGTCGAAAAACGAAAGAAATGAGGCAATGTTTCTGTGGAAAGACGTATTTTTTTTTTTTTTTTTTAGGGATGGTACGGGGGTGGGATAAGAATCACACGTTGCCATACGAACATGTAATAATAGATTCCCCTTTTAAAATTGTAATGAGGTTACACTACACATACCCCATCGTTTTGACCGTTACATTTCTATACGCGCGTTGCTTTGAAGATAGGCGCGCGTGCCGACGCTTTTTTTTCTTTTTTTCTTTTTTTATTATTACACTATCTTAGAAATCTCCCGCCAAAAAATTCATATCTACATCTACCCCTCGCACCATTCGAGACGAAGAAGGCGGGTTTATAGGTAGTACAGTAGTGCATCTAGAAGTTCCTGGCAAATTACCGCAGCACGGCACTCACAGAAAAAGGGAGAAATTTCTTCTTTTTTTTTTTTTCAAAATTAACCGGCTACAGCGCCGAGTCACCCGGGCGGAAAAAGCACGTTATACATTTTTCTATAATTTTTCGAGAAGAAAAAAACAAAAAAATCCTCACAGGACTCTGCAGTGCGAGAAAATTGGCTTGTTAAGTTTCCGCAAATGTTTTTTTAAAGTTTTTTTTAATTTTTTTCAAATTTTACTATTAAGATTGAATGCATAAAATGATTTTTATACTTTGCAGTGGCGCGTGGCGGTGATGTTGAAGTTAAATATTGATACAGGTAAAAATATGAGCAACTCTACGTATAGGGTGCGGCAGAGGGGAGAGGAGGTTCGAAATACGGGCGATGGCCGAGCGATTTTTAGGGGCCCGTGTATAGAAATACCCCGTAGAAGTGTTTATGAGGTTCTCGAACCGCAACCGACCTTTGACGGGCCGTTCGGCGGTCCTATTGCACCCCGATCGATTTCAAAGTACCATTTCAGTCCAGTTAACCGCCACCCAGGCGTGGCTAATGACTCGTAAATTAGGTGCCCCCTTGCAGAGGACTGGCGCCCCTTTATTTTCAATGTACAAGTATATCGTGCTCCACAGTATCAAATTCGGAAGGACCTTTATTGTAACTGTTTACCCTATTCACCTTCTCCCCTCCTGCCGGTTTTTCAATTTCTGGTAACTCGATGCGACCGTTCGATCCCGATCAAATAATTACTGTGAAAAAGAGTACACAGTAATTTCTCATCGATAATTTCGTAGCGTAAATAAATAAAGAAAATTATTTATACCCGTTGCTTTTACGACAGCTCGCGGATGCGCAAACGATTCTCCGTTTATCCTGACCTGGGTATTAAGGTATGTACATATAAATGATAGAAGAGAAAAAATATATACGAAGATGATATGAAAAAAGAAATGAACAGAAAAAAATGGAGAACCGTATTCAAACCGATATCCACGTAATGAATGTGAAATATGACTGAAGGTTAATCGATGGCCTGTCGATAAATTCTTCGTAATTCGTACGCGCCCGGAACGAATGAACATACAGAAATTGATGTACCGTCGATGACGAACATTCTAACGGTTTTTGCACTGCAGTAAACAGAGTTTCATTTGTACCGAGAAGAATATTATCAATTGCGGCACAACGAAAATTAACGTGTGAATCTAAATTTTCGTTTTACACCGGTTTTGAAATTTGAAAATCGTTTCATTGACGATTCTAGACGATCTTAATTACCTACCGTTGATCAGTTGTCCGGTTAAATACGACCGTTACGTGAAACGCGTGCCCTTCGTTGTTTCAATTATTTTTAATGCCCTTTATCGTGAGAGAAGAGGTGTACATTTACATCCCGTAATATATTATATGCGTCGCGTATACCTATACGCATACAGATGTAATTTTATACAGCGCACGCATATCGCGGGAATTAAAGTAGTTTAGTTGTATGTGAAGTATAATTCTACCGTAGTTTGTCGCGTGCCGTTGTGCTCCGTTGAGTTTTAAAGAGGGCCAACGATTTCCCGGCACATGACTCTCGGACTCGCGCGTCTGTCCCTATGGAATCCTCTACGTACGCATACGTATAATACGTCGGACACGAGGCAACACGGGAAACGGCGGAAAGAACGATCAGCGCAAGGGCCCCTCGATCCAGACTTTCCCTCCTCGTGCAGCGAGCCACCTACTTTGTACTTCTATCCTCTTTTCTATGGGGTAATAAAAATACCTGTGCATAATACAGGATATACCGTGCAGGTAAACAGAGCAACTTGAAGCGACACGTGCCGCCACGCGACCGGAATTCAGGGAGCAAACCTAAGGGAAACTGTTGAAAAAGTGAACTCAGAATTTCAGAGGCACTGTATGGGAATGTCTAGTGATCGAGGAATCCATAGGGATTTTTTTCTTCCTTTTAATTCGTTCATCCAGAGGTGTACGATAGCTCCTTCCAAAAGTATGTGTGCAGTACGGTCGTTTCGAGTAGATATTTCAAAAAAATTTCTGTAACACATTAATTCAAAAACTTGTTGAAACTATTTTCCGGTTCGCTGCCAACGCGGGGAAATTAATACCGTCCGTCTTCCTCTTACCTAGTAATTATAAATTTTGGAATAAAAGCTCGAACAGACTTCTGATCGACGTGGGCAAATCACCATGCAGTATACGTTGAAATGAAAAATAAAAAATTGGTTTCATTTTACGAATTATACATGAAATAATTCGGACTCCGATGAAGTCGGGTTGATGTTCGTTAAGAATTCAGCATTTTCATCGAGAACTTTGCGATCGGGTAGCAATTGTACACCCCTAACCGGGCATGTAATTACTGTAAAATAGGTATCCGTGTCATTCGGTTTTTACGACGGTTCGGGAGAAAAAGGAAAACTAAAAAACAAGCCGGCGCCGTTATTTTAGACGTCTTTCTGTATCTCTTCGTCCGTTCGAGCGCGACCCGAGTCGACCAACCTTTTCTTTTAGCTAATGGAACTTTGGTGTAAATTTCTCCCAGTTTTCGCGCAGTTTCGAATAGACAATCTTGCTCAAAGATACGACCGAATTTCTAGGCGTTAACGTAGCTGTTGTTAGCTTTGTTAGGAAACGCCTGAGCCTGATAAAGCTAACGCTAAAATTACTCGTGTTCGTTGCTCACCTAGTTGTACTGAAATTGTTTGAAAAAATCTTTTGAAGTTCTGACGAAATTTTCCTCCACCGCAAAAAATGGAAAGGACTCAGAATTGTTGTGGCGATTGTGCGCCGTAGCAAAAGTTGTACGGTGTAAACTTATCTTGCATGTTTTGCTAACTTTTTTTAACCGTTCCAATTTGTTACGAGGTTTGTTTCTTCGATTGTTTGAATTCCTATTTTTATTTATTCAATGTTTTTTGTTTATATACAGCTCGTCCAGTTATATACGAGCCAATAAAACGAGGAATTGATGATGGTTGAGCGATTAATTCTTGATTCGGTGTCGTAAATTAGATTTGGGGCTCGATGACGTGTCGGAGGGTGAGTTCGGGGCGCTTAGGGGTCGAATCGAACCACATGGCACGAGGCCCAAAGTCAGCCGCCTCCTTAACAAGCGAACCGTGGATTCCGGATTGGTCGAGCTCGTGTTTGCCTCCGTATATTACACCACCACGTAAACTCCCAGCGTATTTATACAAAACTCACAAACACGCGTTCAAAAAAAAAAAAATTCAGTCGGGGTTGACGTATGAGTGGAATATTATACATACGATAAAGTGTCATCTGTTGCATCGGTTACGTTTCGTCCTCCAAGCGTGGCGGGCTTGGCAGCAAATTTTAATAGCAATACGGTTTCTTTTTTCTCATTTTTTATTTTTCTTTCTATTTCATACAAAACTACACGCGTATCACGAGGGTGAATAAAGCTCGTGGTTCGTCCGCAAGAAACTGGTTGAATCGTAGGAATATAATTGTGATTCTCGCATCTTCCTCCGTCGAACAGTGGCCAGCAGCTTTTTTCATTCGGGAGTCGATGTATCCCACTATATTTTGTATTGAAAGAACCGCAATTTTCGGAGATCCCACTCCACACCTGTTCAGCATATTTCTGATGGGACGCGTGCCGCCGAATGATAACATGCTATTACGCAATAAGACGATACTCACGTCATATGCAGGCACGAGGATAGCAAAAGGCGTTGTAAATATAATAAACAACATATGTGTCCACATCATCCATAGGGTGTTTTATGAATAAACCACCCAAATTATCAATCCATCGATATCATTCTTTCCCATTTTTTACTCCCACCGGAAAAATTATATCTACTCCATTTGCTGTCTGGGTGAATGCGACGCTTTTCTCCACCGATTCGTGGTCCTTGGACTTTTTTTTTTCATTTTTTAAAAATAGTAATGCCCGAGACGTCCCGTGCAGTGGAGTAAAAATATGTTCGCATCGATACGAGTATTTTGAATGTGCGATTTCTGTCCATAATCCGGAGCATAAGGTAGAGAAGCGTGCACGTGCGCGATGGAAATTATGGCGGGATAACTCCAGAGGGATCGTCCATAGCGAACCACTGCAAACATATGTGGCCTTGCGTTGTACTTCACACTTTGCTTTGCTCCAACGTGCACCTATCAATTGACTGACAATACGGCATATGTTCTATAGTTCTTTTGTCGACGCGACTTTTTTATCGCGAGCATTAAAGTAACAGTGAGAAATAATAAAAACGTCCAACTTCGAAGAGGTGTTATTACGCTAATGTGAGGTTTCCTCGCATCACTTACATGTAAATAATATTATAATTACACATAGAATTTTATTACCTTTTCATTCGATTTTTTTCGCAAACGCTGGTCCGATGCTAACGCGGATTGATTTTTATCTTTCGTGAAAAAAAATTCCATAAAAATCAAACGCTCGTTATTATCCTACTTCGATTTTCGGTTGCAACGCAATGCTAGTTTTACGGTAAAAAGTTATACGAATCCTAATCATTCGAGCAGAGGATTGTAAAAATTATTAACGAAAATAGAAAAATGATCCTTCAAAGGCTGAGAATTTATTATCCCAACTTCAGGTGGTTGGCCACTGAAGACTATAACAGGATTATTGAAAACCAATATTTTGTACCTCAGGGTTTGGGGTTGAAGAGAAAAGGGACCGGACAACAAAGCGAGTGACCATAAAATGCGGGTCAAAACTCAAATTCAAAGGTCGGTGTATTAGACTGCATTTGAATGGTGGAGTTTATCGATAATTGTATGTAGATACTTATGCCCTTGAGGCACCCCTCGGGCATATCGGTGATCCATCGCATGTTACGTATGAGGAATGATGCCCAGAGGTTCAATGAAAAGTGAAAGCAATACTATCTTATTATTTTTCCCGGTCTTATAAACCCTATTTGCTGCAGCGGTATTTTGATGCGTTGACATTCTTTGAAAAAACGCGTTTAGTACGATTGGTCCTTAGGGAGTCGTTATATCCAGGAATCAAGAGTTCACTATTTCAATTTTCTATGACTATTCGCGACATGATTTATCGAGCTAGTTTCTTAATCTCTCATATTTCATACACCGTGTATTGATTATATCAAGCCGATCGTGATCGGAGGTTTATGTCTTCCTGATAGAAAAGCAAAAAAAAATTCTGTACAAAACGCGATCATTATACACGAACTTTGATACAGTATTCTCAATCTTGTCGTTTTATTTTCATTTCAAAAAAGAGTTTGAGAACTGATCAGATGAGCTGATTGAGTCGTCGGTACGTCAACTGTAGGGAGCAACAAAAATGAGGAGGGAAAATCCTTCGGGCTCCCCTGGGTCATTGGTAACCGGTAATTAAATCGCGATTGACTCTTCCGTTTCAGAATTTTCCCTCCGGCGCGGAAGTCGTACGGGTAATTAATATCTAGATTGATTCGTATGAACCGACGAAATTCGGGAGGAAAAAACGAGAGAATCAATCAAAAGTAAAACCAGAAGACTCGATGAAAAAATAATAAGTATCGGAGTAGCATTTTTTTTTCTTCTCTTTTTTTACGCGACAGAGAGTTGTATACTCTGGCGCCATTTAGGGGTGGAAGGAAGCCGATGATGACCCTCGTAAAATTACGTTATTCTTTGTATTTTTTTGTTGCTGTCTTTCCTTTTGTCTTTCCCTTAGAGGGAAGGGACGTTGGTATTGACCAGGGTCCCGACCGAAAGTACTGTGAGAGAAATAAAGAAAAAAAGAATTGTTCGAGTGGATAAGGTGTACATTTGAATGAGTGTAAAAAGTCTAACAGACTTCTGGATGTTCTTCGAAGACATATTGACAGAAAACGGTAGCCCATTGTAGTTCGACAGAACCTATAGATGGGATAAATGGCCTTTTTTGAAATTTACAGATCCGATAGCGAAGGGAATGGCAGTAATTTTTGTTTCGACGTTCCGCAGCTATACAGTAACTAAGAATACCGGTGAGAAAAAAAGGAGATAATTTTTGTGCGGCGGATTATTTAAAAATTAGAAGAAAAGGTAAAACGAAAAAGAAAAGTATCATAATTAATAAGGTATTAGTCATCGAAATCGGCGTTATAGATATTAGTGAAGGTCGATTGAAAAATTTACGATCCATTTCTTTCTCACAACGCTGCACAGCGTCATCGCGTCCAACGTCGGCACCCTCTACAACGTTAACCTAATAACCAATAATATAATCGTACAAAAGATAATCGACCGGCGTATCGAATCGATGCCTTTTTTTACTACGAGCCCCGTGACTAGTGAAATTTAGCCAACACGACCAACTTGCTGTCGACGCGACCCACCCGAAAGGCAAGAAAGGCGGAATGAAAAACATCAACGAAAGAAAAAAACGAAAAAGGAAATAGTTTACGCCAAGGGGGTAACCACTCGATATATACAATTAAATTGACGACATGATTTTTGTCGTTTCAACCATACGCTTGAAGAGAAATCATCTGATTTAAGACGAAAGAATTTTTTAAAATGGCTTAACTATGTCTGGACCGGTGTCTTTCTTTTTCTTTTTGTTTTGTTGTTGATATTCTTAGTTTTAGCGATGGTTTTTTTTTACTTTTTGTTCACCCTTTGGGCAGAGATTCTTTGAAAAAAACACTGTAAAGTAAAAAGTAAGCAATATATAATTTTCGGGATATAAGTTCGATGCCTTTTAGGTCGCCCGGAGCCCATAGCTGGCTGACGACACGCGAGATTATTATCCGCAAAGCTTTAAGGGAGGTGAATTTGTAAAATATAAAAAAGAACGGGGTGAAATAGCTTGTCGTTAAATAACGTTTTTTTCCTAAATGGCATTTACGTAGTTTTGTTATGATAATCGATACACAGGTACGAAGAGATACATAGTTCTGAATCACCCCAAAGGGCTCTAGACAATAATAATTGTGGTATAATTGTGAAAAAATTTAAAGAACAAAGAAAAAAATACCCCGAAGGATCGTCTGGAGTGTTTATTATTATAGTTGTATACCCTTTGAGGTATTTTAAAAAGAAAGTGAATAAATAGTTGTCTTATAATACGGCTTACATAGGTATGTATATGTATATGTGGAAGTGGCGTGATCGCATCATCCGGTCAAGAAGGTCGCTAATTATTATCTAATTTACGCAGGATATTCCGTTAATTTTTTCAACTCCTTGATTTTGCTTACGCAGTTAGCTAACCGGCGTTATATGCGGTGAGCTGAAAACTACAGCAACGCCGTGCCGCCGCGGCCGTGTCGTTAAGAATCACAGTATACGATACAGAGATGTACCCGTTTAATTATCATACCGAACTATAAATATAAAACGATATATTCTTAGCCGTATAATGATTATAATTTCGCCAATTTAACGATCCGTAGTTTATTTCTAATAAACATACGTGTATAAATATATTTATATATTAGGTACATACAAATGGATTTTGTAGGTACATATATGTGTATGCGATTTACCCAAAGGTGAGTTGACCAGTTTTCTGCTGCAGCAACGCGCGTTTCTAAATGCGATGGTTAGTTTCGTTGGTATTTATACATAAATTGAATTTCATCATTTGCCAACGTTGCACGTGTAGCAATGATAATCACCCGCTAGCAGCAGCAGCAGCGATAGTTTGCTAATTATTTTTCCTGATTGAAACCCCGATTCATTATTAATACATAATGTATACACTATTCACGGGATTTTCTATTTATACTTTTTATTTTTTTTTTTATCAATTTTTCGTATCATACGGAACTCCGTGACTTCGAAACGTGTACCTATATAATACGTGTACCTGTTTTATAAATTTTCAAAATAACGCGTCGAGGCGCCGTGGGAGTTGTGAAACGAATTTTGGCGGCTATTCTCTCTGATGTAATATATAGTTTTAAAAATAATCTTCGAGGTGAAATGAGTTTCTTTTTTTTCTCTTCTTTTCTTCCTCCCTCGTTTCGACTTATATTATTATTATGTGTTATACAACCCTCTCGTTAGTGAATGAAAGAGTCACCCCCGTTTAATGAATGGGTTAACAAGTGAATGATCCTGCCGCGTTACATTAGGTAAAACTTGGGTTTGGGAACCTGCTGGTTAAGCTAGGTCGCGCCTGGCCTAGGTCTATCTAACGTTAACCCCATGCGCTGCCCCATGTAGTAGTCAAAGAGCCAAAGAGGCGCTTTAGACACGGAGTCAGTTGGGTGTAATCATATTCTCGTGAAGGGGTTGGCTTTGACACCATAAGGAAAGCGATATTACGAATTTTAACCGCATTCGGAAACTAGCCTTACAAATTTTCCATCGATCCGCACCTTGCCAACCCCCTTTTTTTCTCCGACACTTAAAAAGTATTTATTTATTTATTAAATTTTTTACTCATTTTTTATTACGCTGAGCAAAAAAAAAATGCGGGCTGAAACCTTTTGGTGCAAACTTTGGCAAAAGCCATGATCCTTTCCTCCCACATCTCTTTCCCCCGTTTTTTTTTGTATTTTTGGGAGGAGTCACATGGCCCGGTAAATTAGGCCTGAAATCGATTTCTGACCGTTTCGAAATACCGAATCTAGTTTCCAAGAGCTTGACTTGACCACGACTGCGGGGGTAACGCCCATAGCGACTTATGCGGCGGCCACTTCTGACAGTGAAATTTTCTCATTTTCAAACTGTACAACGCATGAAAACTTTCTGTTTTTTCACCGGTGATGAGATATTTCTTTGTTCGCCAATTTTATTCAGATACCAGAACTTATACGCGTCTGCAGCGTTGACATAGACACAATAGACGACCTAATTGATCCATTGTTAGGATGACGGGCGACACCCTCCTGCCCACGTGATCGGTCAATCCCTTGTTTTATTTTCCTGGTAAAACTGGCTGCGGAAATTGTAACTCGAAATGAACGAATAAATTAAATAAGAAAATAGGAGGAAAGGATCATTTCATGGCAATTTTGTCAGGGATCTTTTCCTCGTAACGTATCGTAGCGTGCGACTCACTCTGCAACGATATCTAATTTCACAGGATTCGTTTCCTGCGTATACATGATTTCTCCTTTTTTTTTTTACCACGCCGCACGTGACAAACATAGGATTTTTGGGGTTCGTCGATGTGACGTGAGATTCAGCAGCCTTCGATCATTGATTTAGACGTCTTCTTCCCACCTAATTGACTTATTTTAATTCGTCTATTAAAACCATGTCAAAGCCTAGTGCCGATAAGATCTCGGCACGCGGGCGGTCCTACGTGAGGTAGAAATAACAGCTGATATTATCCAAGCTCGGTTCGAGTTTTCGAGCCTGATTGGGGATGCCCATTCTTTCGCGGTTAGCAGCGGCGCTGTCTGTCCAGATTGACATTAGACCGCGGAAATAAGGTGTTTAGTGTCAACGGAGCGGAAAACTTGAAACATATTTTTTTCATATCCTTCCTCCGTCGCAAAAACAAAGAGAGTCACGGAGAGAAAGAAGGTTTTTTAGCTATATAATTTGATGAAATTATTTCGGACGTGCCGCAAACTGAGATTGAAAGAAGAAGAATACAAAAAAGATTAAGAGCGTGCTGGAAAATTGACAAATGGACCGTATGCTCTCAAAGTTATTAGTAGATTTTATCCTCGTACACCTTTTTGAGGTTGAAAGAGCGCTGCCCCATTAATGTCACACGTCAAGAAGAAGAAAAAAAATGGCTGCACCTCCACGCTTTCGAAGTGAGAAAAAAATTCATCTTACAGGCTGCAATTTGCGGCTAGCCTATATACGGAAACGCTATGTGGCCCTTTGAAATTCGCATTTTATTTTCTGCCCCTTATGAATAACAATAATTTTCTAGCGAAACAAAATCGACACGATTTCTTGGGTGGGCTTGTTAGTGGAAAAGACCGGTCTATTTCAGCGGGTTGGTCATTTCGTTAATTTTCCATCTGGACACACGTCGAGTTTAAATTTTCCGGGTTCGAAAAATCTACCATTAAAACTCGCTTAGTAGACAGTAAAGTAAGTTCGAAAGAAAAAAAATAGTGCCGCGTGAATTTTGACCGCGTGAATTTCAACGATTATCGAATCAGTGCGGAACTCCGACGGGAAGTTTAGCTGCGCCTTAATAACAGGAAGAAAATAAAATACTCTCATTAAAAGTCACCCAAAGTCATTTTTTGTTTTTTGGCGCCGTGTAAATTGACGGAATAAAAAATCATTGAAATTTTTTGGTATCTATGCTACCGTACGTTGCGAAATCTACAATAGTGTTAGAAGATCAAATTTTTAAATGGCATCATTCTGATAAATATCTAATCAGCATTCATTCTAAGGACCCTTCCGTATTTGCTGAGGTGCTGTTCAATATTATTTCTGATTCCTGCAGAGTTCACTGTACAGATTCAAGTACGCGTAAATTTGTTGTGGATTTTATGGCATAAAATTATGCGCGAATGAATCCAGAAAGAGGGAAATTATGAATGACTTAATTAAATTAAATTCTTGGTTAACTCGCAGCCCGACTACCGCCGCTGCTGCTGCAGGCTGATCAGATTCACACCTCGACCGTTCTCCTTATCGAACGATCGGATCTAAGCGCCACCAAGTTTCCGTGTATAGGTAGACCGTACAGGTGATTTCATTTTCTCGATTCATACGGAGATAAAATAAAATCCTCAGTCATATTATCCCGGCGGTAATAAGTTTCTTGCTAATTAATTCTGTAACTATACTTTCGAGTAGAGACAGTTCATTAAATTTCCTCATATCAATTACTGATTGGTATCTGTTTTTTCTTTAAAATTTTCTCATTTTTATAAAAAAAAAAAAAAACAGACGCATCCACAGCTTGGAACGAATTCTGATAATTACGAGGAAGCAAGAATCTGTAGATCGTTTTCACATCAAAGTCTAATCTTATAATTGTCAGTAGAGTTGAACGACCGAATTTCCAGAGTTGAAAAAAACTTCCACCCTCGCATCAGATCGGCCCTGAATTGGAGCAAGTACGAAGCACCTGCTGCACTGGAACTCTAAGATCTTGTTGCTTCGCGGCGGCCACCGTCTTCGGGACCTTCACCTGCCGAGATACTGATAATATTAACATATCTAACCCGTTAATAACCGTAAGACGTGAAGAAAGTTTATCTCCCCTTTCCGAACTTTGTTAAATTGTAGCGCCTTGTGTTATGGGGTTATAACGATCGCGCGGTAACGGGCGCGATGCGTATGCAGCTACCGTTCTTCGATTTCTTTTTTCTTTTTTTTTAACAGAAAAAATGAATAAATAATTTATGCTCCATGAAAATGGTTGCAGGAAGAAAGGAATATAACATCTAGATCGAATGATGCATCGTTTTCAAAAAATCTCTGTCTCAACTAATGACCGTTAATTACAAGACGCGTCAAAGCGGAAAAATATTATTTACAAGGAAAATGGGGAAAACAAAAAAAATAACTACATTTCGGCCGCACAAGTTATTAAACAGAATGCGAAATCGCTAACAAGATCCATTCGACCAACACGCGCTGGACCAAATTCTGCAGCCCCGCCTTCCTTATTCCCTTTTACTGCAGCGGTCAAGACTTTTCGAAGGGCGAGGCTTAGAAGGTTAAAAACATCCTTTGACGGAAAATAAAACAGCTGTGAGTCACATACGATCGCTCATTTTCTAAAGTAAGAAAAAATGTTGTTCTTTTCTCCCTCGAACAAGGGAAGAAAAAAATTCTTACTTCCGTTTTTCTCGTTTAATATCGTCCTCTGTATCCACGACGCGAATTCGCGGCGATCGATCGATCGATCGGTTGACGATCTAAGGAGACGATTTAGCGAGCGCTAATTGATCGTTCCACGATATCGATTAAGAGCTCGCGTACAGTGGTTCCTTTTAAGGACCAACTTACGTTACATAGCATCACGCTCCTCTCCTCGACATGCTCGACGCTCAACGATCACGACTCACTTGCTCCGTAGCAGCACTTGTCGAGTGATACAATTTTGTTTGCTTACACGTACGAAACGATGTATATACTTAGATCGATATATCTGTATGAAATCTTACAACATACTTGTATCGATCCTCTTGTTTATTTGCTCGCGATCGAGAGAATGTTGTCCAATCGTTGTAGGTATAGGTACCTGAAAGCGTTCGATATTTGTTGAACAAGGTGCAAATTCTTTCGAAACTTTTTTGCGACGTCAATTATTATATTTTAATTCTTAGAATCAGAGATCGAAGTGAACTTGTACTCGTACGTTCTCGACAAACGTATATGAGGGTAAACGTATAAATGAAATTTTTTCAAAAATTTTCTATCGCATCGCGTGATGTGAAAATTTTTTGGTTGCGGTATAAAGTTTCTTGAGCGTATTATGACGAGGACGATCGGTAGAATTGAATTTGAAGATGTGGTTGATAGAAATGACAGTAATTTCGGACATCTGGTGTCACCTTTTTCTTCCTGGAACCTCAATTAAGTTTGTTGCCGACGTTAAATCCCGGGGGACGTTGCGGCTCCCCCGTAGAAGAAGGATCTGGATCGAAGTGTCAGGTTTTCGAAGATGCCGTCAAGGACCGAAAATGAACTGGAATAGAGAAGAGAAGAATAGAAAAAGAAAAAGAGAATCAGAGGATGCACCTAGGACGTGCTATAGGTATACCGTAACCATATGGCAGCGGAACCGAGAGGCTCGTGCCACAAAGCGGAAGTCATATTTTTATCTCTCGGCCAATTATGTTTAGTCATTGTGATGGAACACAAAAACTGGCACACGCCATACCTTATGGCAGTCGATCCCGAACGCCGATGGGATCCTCCAATGGCAACGGAGTTCGAAAAGAACGCCGGGATTAGGGGACGTTGTCTCATTGTTACTTGTTTATTCATCAATTTCTTACATCCCCCCCCTCTCCCACCCCCCGCCCCTCGCTCAAAAAAATTAAATAATAGATAGTAAAATTGATTCTCGTTCCTTTCGAAAAAGACTTTCGAGAACGTTTGAAAAATATGATAACGCCCAAAATTAATTAGAAAAATTTCATTGCACCGATATATTAAAATGGGGTGTATATTGCTAATTGGTTTCTGGCCGGTTTATTGTTTTAACTTTATTAGGTGGGTGAGTTGTTGAGTATCATCTGTCTGAAGAAACGGAAGATAAAGAGGAAATGAAACTGATGGAGGATAATGAGTATTTTTTTTTTTTTTTATTTTTTTTTGCGTTTGGAAATTCTTTATTTACAGAACATTTGAAAAATACAATATACAATTCAGAGTTTTATAATAACGGGGGAGGATTGATGGGATGAGGGGAGGAAAATTGTTTATAAATGGCGGATTCTTTGGTATTTGGGATTAAGTTATAATTATAAAAAATATTTTACTGTACATTTGGTTCCCTGTATCTACTTATCGTTGTATAAATTACAATTATATTCAGATTAATTTTAGTAGGAATGAATCGTTGATATTATCCAATATCAATAATTGTTTCTTTTATGCTAATTGGAAATTAACTTTCTAAAAATTACATTAGTTCTTAAATATCGCCGTCGATCAAGTTTTTCAGTGTTATGCACTCCAATATCACGAGTAACCAGCGAATCAGAAGTCTGACTAGATATTAACTAAATTGAAAACTTATTAGCATTAAAATTACTAACTATTCTTATGAAATTCCAATTATTCGAAAATAACTATTTTACATTAATACGGACGGATGGCGATCGTGGGTCGCCTTCAAACTCCAAACGGAGCGTTGAAGACGATGAGAAAAAATTCTACGATTGCAAAATCTACACCAATCTGAAATCCGAAAAAGTTATTTTTGGGTTACCAAAAATTCCTTAGGAAGTTTATCTACATTATAAAATAACATGAGATCATGAAGCTTTTCCGGATTAAGGCACGGAATTCACACTTATTATCTACACAATCTTATCATTATTTAATTCTTAATTTAAATCCTGAAATGTCAACTATTGATAATTATTACGAACTTAATGTGCATGGTAATTGTTATAATACTTAAGTTCAAGCCTAAGTTTCAAAAAACCTTCGTACAAAAATTAGTCTTTGGATTCTTAGCTGTCTCTTTTCAAACATATCCGCGGAGGATGTAGAAGAAGAAAAAAAAAAAACTATCAAGTAATTACAGATGATTGGTGATTGAATATCTTTGGTAGAATTTCATACACGTTTGCAGAATTAATAAATAAATTAAAGTCTACACTAACTCACATTATTAAATCTAATATCGCACGCAGTTGAGTCAAACTACTTTTTTATGTAAGTAATAATAATAATAATGATAATAATGATAATTTCAATTCCCAATGAAATTTGGAAACATATAAAAGCTATCTTATACAAAATCCATTCTTCTAATCTACAAACACTTTTCAACTTTCTTTTCATCTTTTTCCATCATGTCGTTCGAGCAGATCGCAAAGAGCCGCGATGTAAGTCTGAGCCATTTGCAAGGTCTCGAATTTGCTCAATTTGTGATCGGCTCCGAGACTGGGAACAACTTCTCTGAGTTTATCGAAAGCGTCATTTAATCCATTCATTCTCCTCCTTTCGCGAGCGTTCGCGGCGAGTCTTCGACGTTTCAAAACATTCGGCGACGGTGGAACGTCCCGGGAACGTCGACGTCCTCGTCTAGGACTCGACGTCGGGGAGGGTTGGATCTTCTGGAATATTATAGAACTTGAAATCGTCGTGAGAAATCCACCACTCCGTCGTTGATTCTTTTATTTGTTTTTTTTTTCGGAGAATATTAATCTGGAGCAAACACCACTCACCTGCGTCGATGAGACGGGGTCCCAGCAGAGCGACCTTGGTTCGGCTTCCGATTGAAAGGTGGTCGATTCCCCCGGATGAAATCTCGGCTCTTGAGGTGGTGTTTCGTAGCAATAAGTCGGCGGCTGATAATCGGTTGAATTCTCTTCGTAGAACGTCGATCTTGGCGACGTGATGTTGGGATCTAGATTCGCGGTTGTGGTACGCTGGGATTCAAATCTGCGGGAAAAATTCAACTCTTCGTCAATACCCGACCACACGACTATTTTACTTGTCATCTCACAATTTCTACGAAGGACACTTGGCTCTTTTTTTCCACACTATCCCCGGTGCGAAATCGCCGGAATTTTTACTTACCGTTGAGGTGTTAGCGGAGTGAGGACTCCGTAAGGACCTCTTTCGTATCCTTCGGGTGTCCTTGGATGAAAGTCTCCAGTTTCTCTGTGATAATCCGAATTCTCAATGTCCCTTCTTGGCGTAATTTCACCATCGGGTTGGTACCCTTCGCGATATTGTGCTCTCATAGTTTCGTAATGCGGTGACGTGTACGGGGACTGATAAAGCGGTTCGAACGATCTATTGGGCGTTGGATAAATCGGCGTCAACATTTCCGACGACGTTTGATAGCTGTTGTGATGGTTGGACAACAGAGCCATTTTTTAGCCTAGATTATTATTTCCCGGATGGTCCAAGTTTCCGTTAAAATATGTCAAATATCTGGAATCGTCCTCTGCAAGGTTCCCCGGAGAGCATCACCGCATACCTCTTAAACTTCAATCACTTCCGAAAAATACAATCAAACGTTCTCATCGACGTTAATTCGATTTATTTCATCGATCAGAAGATTTGCTGAAGTTATTTTTAGCCGACTTGTTTATCTGTCTTATAATATTGAGCACTTTAACCATCACCAACACCTGCGGGATCTTGTGTCCGATCGACGGAGAGGTTGCCGGTTGAATGTGGCGCGTGCCGGGGCGGCACTTCACCACGTTAACATATGGCTTTTTCAAATCGAGCTCATCCCTAGATACCTCTACCTATATGCACCTGGTGCACCGTACCACCTTCTCTTCCACGCTAAACTTCTACCGGACAATTCATACCCCATTTCCCCCCACCGCTTAAAACTATTTACCAAAATATCTATCTTGGTATTCCTCCTGACGCGGCGACGTATACTATACTAATTCTAGTTGTCTGGCTACCCTAGAATCGGAAGAACAAAAAATTTAAAGAGGCTAAAAAATTTAACCGCTGAATGGACAGCTGATGTCAAGGAATATACATACCTATGTACATCGTAAGCGGACCTTCCTTTCCGGTCAGCAGGTTCGTTCGATTTGTCAGATTGGAAAGGGTGAATTGCTTGAAACTTGATACCTCTGGGGGAAACTCTGCGCTGACTAAATCCGAAACTTCATCGATTTATAAATTTTTCTATCAATCGATAGAGTTTTTGGCATCGACGCGAAAAAACCTGTGGGTGATGTATTTTGTCTTCTTCCTCTATTATTAGGCTGCGGTTAGAGGCTCACGCGCTATACCATGAACTGCGGTAAATATAATGTGATATTGAAAATTAATTTTCAATTTCCGATTTCCGATTTTTCAGCGTTACGTATCTATAGAATTTTTTGTCGAGCCATATATAGTCCGCGCAATTATTAGTGGGCCGAATGGTCGGCGACAGATGCGTGAACAATGGAAACCCGCAACGGGACAGAGACCTGCCATAATGAGGTTAAGAACAATAAAGGAGAATCGAAAAAGAAGGTGGAGATGGAAACCCACCAACTAGCTATGGTATACCTACTGCAGGGGCACGCGACCGGCTCAAATCCTAACTCTGAACCAAACCTGACGCGAACCCCAAACTTTCGGGACTCGAACTTCCTCTTCTAGATGAAACCGAAAAAAAGAAAAAACAAATTACGACACACTTGCGTCGAAAAAATTTTAGTGTCCAAATTCTGTTTCTGACTTGGTTTATTTCAAACCTCGAGTAAAGTGCATAACGACAATTGGTCGTCGGGAAATAAAAGGCAAGGTGCAAGAAGGTAGATCCTTTTTCGATACGGTGCGGTAGCCGCGCTGGACGTGTACGCGGCACACACCATGTACGTTAGTAATGAAGATAGCGAACGAAAAGCGAAGGGGAGAATTATTAAGAAGATGATTATAATTTTTAGATTAGCTGATTTTAGTTGATTCTTCAACGGGTAAATTAACCGTTGGTTCGTGTAAAGTCTTTTCACATACATCGTATCTACTACGAGCGACATGCGTTCGAATATCTGTTTGTTGAAAAATTTGAAAAATTCGATTCTTCAGTTTCCCCTGTCCAATTATCGGATTTCAGTTTCGAGGGGGATTTCGTTCGTTCGTTCACCTGGATGTAGAAAACTTGGTGATGAGTTTATGATAGATGTTCTTTTTCATTTTCAACAATCTGTTGTTTGGCTGGTTGCAGCCTGTGGAGTTGGATAGATTTTCATACAGTCTGCATGTTTAGTTTCTGTACCTAATTCCGCCATTAGTCGTGACTCGTTCGATCGCCATATGGCGCGTTAAATTCAATGATGTACGTTATATGCAACTATCTGCATTTCTGCGGCGATCAACTGAACGTTTTACGAAAATTATTCTCAAATATAAAATCATCCACAAATTCATCAGTGACTCGTTTTCAGGTAATCTTGCTGCTTAAATGCAGAACGTAATTCCCAATATTATATTCCCCTGCACATATGTACATGTCATTTTTACACCATCGGAGTAAGTAATCCTTGTTGGAAGGACGACGTAAAAACTAAATGTTGATTTACCGAGCATTCGAGGCATTAGGAAAAGACGTAGAGTAAAATGAGTCAGAAGACAAGAAACCAGCCAATATATAAACTAACGGATAACGGTCAATGTTAACTCAGGTATTAGACACGGTGTGAGAGAGAAAAACGGAATCGTAGGTATAATAACGTTCATAGAAACGAACACCATTTATATAATGTTTCTTATTACTCATCGCTTCGCAAAACTATCATGATAACGCTTTCTTTATACACATCAAAAATTCGAATTATTTACGTACCATCAAGTCATGAAACAAAAAAGAAAAAACTTTCACCCTAATTTCAGATATAATTTGGGATATATTTTCGGCCAGCTATTTTTATGAAGCAATTGTTCGTTTTAAGAATTGCATATTTTTCAGAAATCTGAAAAATACAAAATTGTCTCAAAACACACGAATTCGCTAGCTTCCTAAAAACGACAGAATAAAAATTGAAAACCGATGGAAAACTTTACCGAAATCTTCATTTTTTCTTTTATTCATAAAGATAACGTATTTAGGGAAATGACGAAAAAATCAATTATAAAATTAGATGATATAACAAATAAATCTTCGGTAATTGTTATATATATCACGTAGAAATCATAGACTTTATTTTATTGTTAGAATATTTTTGAATTATCGTAAAACAACGTAAACATTCACAACAAATTCATTAGGGAATAGATACGGTGTTGTATATTATTTAGATAATATAATAATAATGATAATGATAATAATAATAATAATGATAATAGTAATAAATATTATTACGTTTTTACTTTGTATACAGTAATAATAATTATTATTATGTATATTATTCAGAAGTGTGTCGACATATGCATTATATAAGTTATTATATGTATTCTTTTCGTTTTTTTTTAAATTTATTATATACACATACATATGTGATATATATGTATGAATGTATTATGAACAGTGAAACGACAATATTTATAGCTATATAATTAATTTTTTCTTCCCTTATATAAATTACACAGTGGAATTGATCGAAAGTTCATTCGTTTTGAGTAGAAATTGAAAAAAGAAAAATATCAAATATCTAATAAAAGTTTTTATCGGAATGAATAGTGATGGGTACATTTATAATGATCGTATATTATAGAATCTTTATGTCGATTATAGCGAATTTCTCGTTCACCGATTTTCCTTATTTTTTACACCGCTTTTTTAAATTTATTCATTTATTAATTTTTTTCTCTGGAGACTACCATACGTTTGGATTTGATATGTATAAAATAAAATGAGTAATGAATAATTAAATACTTTCTGTATAATCGATTGATAAATTAAACTGAAATTATGAATTTTTATTCTTTATTTTTCAAGTAATTCATATTCGATTGAACTACGGCGTCAGTTATTATAGGCCGGATAATTCAATGGTAGATTGAAATGACCAATCAAAATGATGTTAATATATAAATATTAGGTGATGTATATAATATATCCCCCCAAAAGGCACCTACGGTGCAAAAAACTTCGCCAAGTACATTAAATGTTTGAAAAATTCATTAATAATAAGAAAAAAAGGATCCAAATCTATTATTGTGCCAAGTAAATGTAACTTTACATCGTGTAAAAATATAGAATTGGAAAGTAAATCAATGAGAATCAATTCAAAGAATCAAAGTAATAAATTAAATGAAATTTAAAAAAAAAAAAAAAATTGGAGTACGTGGTTCTTGGCGAGCTAATAATGTTATATTGCCATACGAAAATTCTGGATTCGTTTTCCGAAAAGCTCGCCAAGTCCCACTACCTCCAATTTGTTTTTTTTTTTTTAAATTTCATTTAATTTATTACTTTGGTTCTTTGAATTGATTCTCATTGATTTACTTTCCAATTCTATATTTTTACACGATGTAAAGTTACATTTACTTGGCACAATAATAGATTTGGATCCTTTTTTTCTTATTATTAATGAATTTTTCAAACATTTAATGTACTTGGCGAAGTTTTTTGCACCGTAGGTGCCTTTTGGGGGGATCTCATAACTTTTTGTATGTTGTTGGAGAATATTGCAGTATTATTTATGGTTTCTTTGGTGTACTATTGTAAGATGTTTGACGCATATATATGTACTACTCCACATCTATGGTTTGACGGGGTAAGAAAAATTTTCGAACGGTAGCCATGAGAGCGCCATTTTTCTGGGGCCCAATGAAAAGGAGTCGCTGTGCGGTGGCGAACTCTGTAAGAAATAAGACGTGTACCGTAGTGTACCGGCTACGCTGACGCCACCTGCTAGGCGTGCGGAAATTACAACCTTTTTCCTACTTGACAGGAATACGGTGCGAGCCACAACAGTAACCACACCGCGGCCTCCCGTCTATACCATTTATGTTGGAATGGTTTTGGTTTCTGGAGCATATAGCTAGCTGTCTGATGATGACGACGGGGACGAATCTTATGAAACGAGCCTGCCGGTGATCAGAGATCATCGTATCTCAACTCTCCGACTACCGATTTCATTGAAATTAGGCTTAAATGAAAGCTCGTCCCCGACTTATATACTGAAAGTGATTTTACTTTTGCTGTAACATTATTAATATGGGAGCTATTCAATGAAACGCGAACCGAACTCCCGTTTTGGGCTCCCGTCGCAGTAAAGATACTCGGTAGTCCGCCCGTTCTTTTGAATGTACTTGGCGCGAGACTCTACCGAGTCTCTTGATATATATACATTTATATGCTTATAGAAGGTGTAGTTTATAATATCCTTTTTTTTTCTCTTTTAATTAATTAATGAATAGATTACATAATATATTTTCAGTATGTATATATATATATTTTTATGTATGACAGATGGAATTAATTTATGTATTTATTACATACTTATTCATACTATATGTATACGTTATTCATTAATTGTTTGCTAATTTTTGTTTATTGATTCATTTTTTTAAACCTTTTATTTCTTTTCGTCTAAGCGACGACTTTAATAACGGATCGAAATCCGCAGCTAACGATTATAACGATATTAATTTATCATTTATAGTATTATTATGTATATTTGTAGAAATCTTACATACGAAGAAACGCGTTCAGGAGGACACGACGAAGGCTAAAAAATGAAAATTAATCAAAGAACACATATATCATGTCCTTATAACAATTCATCTACATGTATAATATGTATATAATATTAGGGTGGTCCTTATTTAGGGTGTCTTTGAATTTCTATGCTCCCAGAGGCTCAAATGCTTCAAAATAAATTTAAAAAAAAATCTATAAAAAAATCTGTAAAAATTCTGAGGGGCATCTGAATAATTATTTTGGCCGTAATGAAAAATTTGTAAATTAAAAAATCAAGCGGCACAAGTTAAAATTAAGATATAGAAACCTGAAACTTGGGGTGAATTTTTCAAAATTTATTTTGAATCATTTGAGTCTCTGGGAGTATAGAAATTCAAAAATATTCCAAATAAGGACCACCCTAATATGTATGTATATATATAATATAATTTTACTATCGTAGTTGCAGTCGAAGGATCAGGTATATTCATAGATATATTATATATATATATATTTTTTTTTTCTTCGGTTTTCTATGTACTCTTCTTCGGCCCTTAAATTTTCCCTCAAAATTTGCATCCTTTACGAGAGATAACAACAATTTATTGCTAACCGATGCCGTAATTTTATTCCCCCCCTTCTTTCAGGCTATAGCATTTTACTTATGCAGGATAATAATCGTGTTGTATTTTTTTCAATATGTAATCTTGTTTTATTATATTCAATTGATATCTATATATAATCAAATTATCAACAGTCTCAAAATATAAATCAATTAAATAAACGACGATGGCGATCGATTTTAATAATATATATATATGTATGTTTTACCATTTTTACACATGATCAAAAAAGTTTTATTCAAAATCCTTTTTACTGTAGACATAAAAATTGTATATGAAATTCAACAAAAAAACAGACGATTTATCGAATGACGTAGAAATCACAAAGTTTTTTTTTTTTTTTTTTTTTTTTTCATTTCTTTTCTTTCATTTTTTTTCTTTTTCTTTTTATTTTTACGTAGCACAATCAAATTATTGAAACATGAGTGCGGAGTTTATGTGTATTATTATTTATATATATATAGATATATATTATTATTATTATTATTTTTTTCTTGTTTCTTTGTGTTTCACATTATACACGAGTTATATGTACTTTTTATTTATAATGGTGAAATTGGAAACGTAGATTTTCGGAGGGATAGAATACATAATATAATTATACGTATATAATAGGGCCAATTAATTATCTAAGAGGTATAGGCACCGGCAAACAAAAATACTAGTTCGTATCAGCTTTTATATTAAAATGAATTATTAATTATCATTAATTTTTTTTCGTTCTTTATTTTTACGACATTATATCATTTCGTACTAGTGCTTTTGCTTCACGGTTCACGTTAAGTCTAAGAGAAAGGCTATGGGTTTCCCCAATCATATGCTTAATATATCGTTATATTATACAATTTGTTTTTTTTTTTGTTTACTTTTACTTTTTTTTTTCATTCTTAAATCCAAAATGAATGCAGAGTTTTCCGTTCGTTTGAAAAAAGTCGTTCGAAAATAGAGGGGAGGGTGGAGGGGTTAGGTATTTAAATCAGAAATATTGTGTCAAAATTTTTAGTCGATCGGAGCTAAATTGACGTCCCTTGCTGCAGTGGGGTTTTCTATACCTGCACAGTGCTTTAAAGCGTTTTTCTGAAGCTTGTCACTTTTGAAGTCGACGAACACTGTAACTCAAAATCTAATGCACCGATTTTATTGAAGAATTCAATTTCATCCGTTCAATTGATTATTCAATTATTTTCTTTCGATCGATTTTCGAATTATTCGGCCACTGCATTCATTTTGCATAAAAAAATTTACCGCCGCTTATAGTGTATATGTATATATATTAATAATAGGGAAGGGATTCATAAGTGTCTGATTTGACGATAGATTGAAAACTTTACTCCAAACTACGCACGCATCTTTTTTCCATTTTTTTTTTTTTTAGTTTTTTTTTTTTTGTATATTTTTTTATGCTTTTATTTCATTAAGCTTAAATCAGATTTCAATCAACACTTATCTAACATCTTTACAAATAATTGTATGTCACGTGATGGTGTTGTGAATTTTTTGAAAGTTATGTTTTGTTTAATTATTCTCATCAGTTTTGTTCTTATTTATTTGTAGTTCGAATTCTTCAAAATTGTCCGATTGTTTTCTGGCAACTTCCACCGAGATTTCGTCTGAAATCTATGATACCTATGTACGACGTTAGAATTATTTTTTTTTTCCCAAGTCTTTCATGTATTTTGAGATTAGAAAATTCATTTATTTCACTTTTGCAGAGATATTTTATTAAATACATTATGTATAACGAATTAACGTTGATATTTATAGGTTACGTATACATACTAATGTATGCATATCAGTAGATATAGAAAATACGTCATCGTTTTTTTTTTTTTTTGTTTCTTTCTTTCCTTTTACAACCCTTTCTTTTTGAAAAATTTTTTCTTCAAATAATAGACATAATATACACCATTGGACGACATAGTTATTTATTAATTTTTTTTTTCTCTTAACCGGCGGTAGGGAAGGAGGAGTATTTATTTATTCATTTATTTGATAATTGTTTTTTTTTTTTTTTATATTTTCGTTACTGTATATAAGATTGTCCGCGATAAAAATTTTCATTTAGTCTGCGGGAAGCGGGGAATTATGATATTATATTATACAAGTACATGATGATTTAAAGAAAAAGAAAAAAAGAAGTTTTTTTTTCTATATAATTTAGGGACATTGTTTAAATTTAGTTTGAACAGTTGTAATTTTGAAATCTGATCGAAAAGCGTATCGGGATGTACATAGGTATATTATATACGATTTAAAATTGATTTGATTATACAAGGTATACCTAATATGTATGTGCACGATATATGTATATATATATATATATATATATATAATTAATTATACAAAGGTATATGACTACAATTTGAATATTACAAGATCTAAAATTTTCACAGCATGATGATGCAACGTATTAAATTATCATGTGTTTCGTATAACTTGTATAATTATTATTTTTTAAAAATTTTCCAGGTAAACTGCAGAATATGTTGCGTTTCAATCAATTATAATTAGCATAATTCTCTTAAAATCGTATATAGGTGTATAGAAATGTGGCGCGAGTATAATTCAATCGCATGAGGTTGGTTTCTAACTAGAATATACAACTACGAAAATAAGGTATAAAATACTTACTTGAAATGAATAAAAACTGATTCTTTTTTTTTTTCTCCACGATCTTTTTCCAAAAAATCCATATGTACGCAGTCTATATATTCATATATGTATATACAATGTACATAGCACGGAAAACTTTCAAAGATATCATGTGAGGATTCATAAATAAGTAAATGAAAATAATTTGTAAATCAATTTTTGGTTTTTTCAACATCGGAGAACTTATTTTGATTTCTTTTTTTTTTCAATTTTATTTTTTTTTTCATTTCATATGCCTCATAATAGATGATAATTGATAGATTTTTCCCCTCTTCTCTCATCTCACTATTATATTATAAATTTAATCTGCACATTGTTTCGATTCATGATATCTTTGCGGAAGTACAATTTCGACAAATGCAGAACAAACAATTAGAGGTATTTAATAAATGTTGCACAAACTCTCATTTATATATATATATAGATAATATAACGACATATATGTAAAGATGTAAATGATCATTCTCATGTAGAAATTCCGTACGCGGAAATATCAAAGAAAATTAAAATGTCGAATTAATGAATGGATGAATTACAAGAAGAAATTTACACACGAATTTTTCATTTTTCCATTCTTTGTACTTTTTTTTTCTCTTTTCTTTCCTTATTAGTTCTTAGCTATCAATACGATTATTACTTAATACGAGTCTAATCAAAAGAGCAGAAACAAAAAGTAATCAAGAGTCGTGCAACACTCGATATCTGCGTAACACGGAGTATATAGATAATTATACAAAGTTGGGCAGTCATCAGATAATGGAATTCAATTATTCGGACAATATATATATATGATCTATATATATATAGGATCCAGATAAAAAGGACTATATAATGTATGTATATAATTAGAGAGATAGTCAGATATTATTATAAGGAGAAGAACTTATGTCGCACCATTCATGCAATGCTAATTTTTTTGTTTTTTGGTTTTCGTTTTTTTTTTTTCTTTCTTTTTATTTATGATATTTAAATGAACAGATCTATTCATGTATCAATTGATTTTTTCCGCTTAAGGAGAAACTTAATAAGGTCCTTCAATTTTTTTCTCATCCTCCTTTCGCGCTCTTTTACTTCGCATTTATTTCTTCACATCTCTTAGTGTAATTATATATTATATGTATATATACATATGCATACATATATATATACATATATATAACATATTCATTTATTTATTTATTATTATTATTTTTTATTCAAATGACTTTAGATGAACTTTACACACGGAAAAATTACCTAAATTTTAAACTCATAATGACAATAATAGTATTCATAATAATAACAGTAATAGTAATGTGAATAACAACAACAAGGGTGATGATATAATATTAATAATAATAATCATAACAGCAATAATAATAATAATAGTGATAAATTGTTTGTTAATTTGTATATTGGTTTTCTTTTGTAATTATCTTCTTTTTTTTGTCTTTCATTCACACTTGAAAATTCATTCGCGCCCCTATTATATTCTTACTTCATTTCTCAATATAGTAATAATAATTATTATTTAATAATTATATATATGTGTGTATATGTGTAAATACATACACATATATAATATGCATTATTATTTATATTTGTATATTATATTCTATATTTATTCAACACATTGTTTTTTTTTTATCTTTTTTTTTTGTACAATTAAATTAATTAAGAATAAGTACAACTTGGTAGCAAAGAGAGATAGAATTATTCATTATTATATAATATTATATATCATAGTGAAGAGAGAGAGATATATTATATATATAATAAATTATGTATATATATACACATATACATCTACATATATATGTATATATTTATTGGTATATTTTTCTGTTTAATTTATCATTTATTAATTATATTCATTTTAAATCTTTCGTCATTTATTTTATTTCAGTTTTTTTCTTCTTTTTTTTTTGCGTTTCCTCTTGTATTTTTCTATTTGGTTATTTCTCGATTTTTTGTCGTTACTTCATTATTTGTATGTTTCCGAACGATATCAATTTATACATTATGCCGTATTTGTCTTGAAAGTGGCTTTTTCTACTAATCGATGCCTTTTTTATTCTTGCGCACGTCTTACATGTTGTACTCTCGCTTGTTATGTGAATTACATATATGCAATTACCCACGATTTATTGGAAAGGAACAACAACAAAAATTTCAAACATAAAACAAGATAAATGAATTTAAATAATTCAATTAAAATTAACGTAATAATCATACCGTTAATGACTATCAAATGAAACGACACTTTGGAGAATAATGCGATAAGAAAGAAGATAAAACGAAATTCTAGGAATGACGCGTGGATTTTACTGATGTTCGCTAGTAAAAAATTAATTTAAAAAATCAATCAGAAGGAGAAACAAAAATCTACAAAATACATCCGCCTTTGAAATGGTGCAATATGCGATTGTTCCACTGATCCATGGTAAAGATATTATATTATAGTATATATTTTATACAGCGCATTTGAACAACTTTTATTTTTTATTTTTTCATTCTCCCCTTATAAATATTGAAAATTAATTCCTTTCCCTTTTTCATTTATCTCCAACTTTATTCATTATTCATATCGATCAGATAGATATTTTAGACAGGTAGGTATAGGCAGGTAGAAGTAACATTAAAAATCATAGAGAAAATCACTGTCAAGTCCAAAAAGTGTACGGTTGCACTTTTTGCGGCCCGGTTTTATTTATTCAATCTTATTAATTTTTCATATTGTTGATCGGTAGCAAGAACACACATTGAAATTATAGAAGATCAACGCCATTAGATGTTATACGATCATTAATGTTATTACTCATTATTATTATTATTATTATCATTATTATTATTATTAATATTATTGTTGTTATTATTATTATTGTTATCATTATTACTTTATCAATAATGCTATTGTAATTATTGTTATTATTATAATAATAATTAATTATTTATATTAATATTATCATAATTATTATGTTTTTCGGTTATTTGTTAAATAATTACAATTAAGATTTTTCCCTTTCTTCAACTTTGTATTTTATTATTATATTTCTGTAATAATCCTTATTGGTTATTCATGGAAATTTTTCTTTTCCTCCATTTTTTATTTTTTATCCAACATTCTTCTTACATTCTCGCTCCAATAGTTCTGGTTCTTTCCTTTCCTGTTTTTTTTTTCTCTCTTCACATAACGATCCATGACTTTACCATTTTCTTAATACGTTTTTACTTTAATAAATTTTTTGTGTTTTTTTTCTTTCGTTTTTTTTTCTTCATTTTTTTTTTTTAAGTTAGTTTTATTTAATAACCCACGCACCGGATCGGAGGAGCAGGATATCGCCGAGGGGACTCGTGTCATGGCTTATGTCATATTATTAGATCTTGTCTCTATACAATTATAATTGTCACTTTCTCGAGATTTCTTTTATAACTTAATGCTTAACGTCGGAGTTCGTCTCTCACAGTCATTCGATTAATCAGTTGATCAGAATAAGAGGAAATTAAAATAATAATGATTAATATAATGATAATGATTTTACTTCAACTACGATAATCAAAGTGTGGGAGAACAAAAAATACACGAGATAAAAAGGAAGAGAAAAAAAAAAAGTAAAAAAAATCCTTCTGACGATAAAAAAAAAAGTAAATGAATAAGAACATACATACCTAATTCTCACACCTTGTCTATAATGAATTGTTTTTTTTTTTTTTTCTAATTTTATTCTTTGTTGAATATAATATGGAAAAAGTGTAAATTTATTTAATTTCCGGTTTTAACGAGATTTCATCCAAAGTATAGCAATACTGATATATTTGTATATAAGCATATAAACCGTTTGCAAAATCGCACAATAATATATTGTGCGATGTAGATATCAATATGTATGTTCATATGTGATGTAATACATATTATACATGTATGTGCAATGCACATATATGTATATTATGTTATTATTCGTAATGTTTTTAGTTTCTTCTTCTTCTACTTCTTCTTCTTCTTCTTCTTTTCTGAGTTGTTAAATAATTTATTCATTCAATTTTTTTACCTCCATTGTTACCTTCATTTTCTATATATTTATTTATTCATATGTATAGATATTTATTTATTTAAATTACAATTAGCCTACGCTTATGCTCGACTTAATTTAAAAATTTGACCCCTCGACAATATCCTATTTGCCAAAATTTTTTGTTTCTCAATTTATTTGTTTTACTTTTCTTTATTTATTTATCAATTTTTTTTTTAATGTATATATATATAATTATTTATATATATAATATACCTATGCGATCGGGTGGCGTGCCAAGAATCTAAATACCCTAACCAGACAATTTTTTATCATTAAATAGCTATAGGAAACGATAAAAATTTTATTAAAAACATGACAGCGATTCCTCAATCAAATGCGATTAGTTTGACGATATCATTATATTTAATAAATTTCTGTCGATTAACCATATCACTATAACACTAGTCTCGTCGCATATATGAACAGACCAGCTGTTGGTTTTGCGACACGCTCTATCAGCTGCATATATCCATAGTTGATTATTATTATTTTTTTTATTCATTCATTTCATTCCATTTCATTTCATTCATTTATTGTATTATTTTATTATTATTTTTCTTTTGCTTGTTTTTGCTTCTTTCATATTATGTTAGGTACGCGGGGCTCGTGTGGTTCGTATTATTTTCTTATCATTATTAATATTATTATTATTGTTGTTATTTATTAATATTATTATATTTATTTTCTTCTTCTTTGTCTTCACTTGTTGTTTTGTTTTCATATTTTCTTTGTTTGTTTTTTTCTTTGTTGTTGTTGTTGTTGTTTATGTTTTATTAATAATATTCTCATGTGAGTTGTATAATCTTTTATCTTCTTCCATTTTTCTTTTTCTGTATTATTATAGTATAATGTATGTATGTTGCGTATAGTATGTGTATATATATATATATATTTTTTTTTTTTTTAGTATAGTATAATATAATATTATGTATATGCGGTGGTGTGATGCCGAGGTGATGCATTGATGATTGGCAATGATTTAATTAATGACCATTCTTTACGCGACTCGATGACGACTGACTCGATGAACCTTCTTCTTCTTCTTTTTCATCCTCTTCATCTTAGACTTCTTTTCAATTAGTTTTTTTTTTCCCCTCATCTTTCTTATACTTCTTTATCCTCATTTTCTTTCTATATTCTATCAGCTAGGGAGAGACGAGCAATGCTTGTTGTTGTGTGGCGACCACTAAGGGACACGAGTCCCACACTTGTTGTCACCTGTGAAAAAAGATTGACGAACGTTAATTTGATGTGTACTAAAAGAGATATTCGATTCGCCATGTCTCACGCTGAATTCGTTGACCAGAAATTAGCAATTCTTACGATTTTGGGGGCGAGAAAATTCAGCGACATTTTGACTCACCTCAGTCGGACGAGTTTGAGGCTCACGAATGGGGTTGCGCGGCTGCCGCGTCACGCTTGTCACTTGGACCCGCTGGCGGTTGTATGACGGGCTTCTCTTCGGCCGCAGGCGTTGGCGGGGCGTCTTTTCGGGGTGGCATTCTCTCGTTTATCGCGTCTAGACCCTTAGCTTCGGCGAACGACGTGATCTTGTGGTTTGGCGAGAAACCTTGTAACGCTGAAATATAGAAATAGTTTTCACAATCGAGATCATTCCGGAAAGCACATACATACAACTAGGGAAAATCGAATCTACGTATCGATTACATCCGCTATCCGCCGGGTGATTAAATAATTGCTATAAATTTTTCAAACTCACCATTCTTGAGAGACGTTTTTCCACCTGACAATGCGCCCAGCGGTAGCGCCCCGGTGGGCGTGAGTCCTTTGAGCTGCAGGACGCTTTCGCTTTCCTCCCTGTAAAATCGACCACGGATTTTTTTTTTGTTGTAGTTTTACGAAATTATTGAACAGCGAAAAAAGACACGCGAGGATGTGTCTTTCGGGGTTTCAGCTTTTTTATAACTCACCTAAGTACAGAGAATACTCGAGCCATTTTTCCAATCGCCCTGATTTTATTCCTGATTACTTCCTTGCGGAGATTAGCTGCTGTGCCTATATATTTATGGGAAGAAGAACGACGATATTAGTGAACAATTTTTTAATAAACATATCAAAAATGCATGGCTAAGAAATTTTAATTGCATTTTTCGATAATGAGAATTACTAGGATTCCATTTTTTTCTTCTAACTATTTCTCATCTTTTTTCTTCTCATTAGTACAAATGTACATAGAAATTGCTTAATTATAATTTTGATTTATCGCTCAAATGAAATCTCAAATTAGAATTACACTATAAACGTATGTATTAAAGGTCACACAACACGTGGTAAGCCAAAAACACATGCGTATCACAATAATCTAACGAATAAAAGCACAAATCATGCTCATGCGATATAAATAAATTAACTATTGAATCGAACTAATATATCTTTATCGAATAAATTTATGGATTCTAATACTCTTCATTTTCATGAAATATAATTATTTTTGCGGATGCAGCATTTTCTTTTTAACATATTTTTCATTGATATGTTATCACTAATTATTGAGAAATCAAAAATGAAGAGCATAATCGTGCGTCCGTATAAAAATTTTAATATAGAATATACGACCTAATATTAAAAAAAAATGTTTACTTGCAATTGCACCTATCCTTACTAAAAGTAATTAATTCGAATAAATTAACAAAAAATTATTTAAAAAATTATTGCACGTACGTCGAAACGTATACGGTCTCTAAAAGGTAAATTGCATACGCCATTTACGTGATTATTGATCATCACTCATGCCTATGAATAAATATCGTTAAAAATCTATACGTATGTATAATTATATCGTGTACATATTTATTTTGCGATCGCATAATCGTTAATTAATATGTAGTTTATATATTTTATTAATTTCTTTTCGTGTAATAATATTGAATACGTGTGTATAAGAGGAGATCACTGCGTAGACGTATTCGCTTTTTTTTTGCATCTACTGAATACGTATAAATTGTAATATCTAATCTAATACATAAACATTATTCGCGTACCGAAGAAACGCTCTATTCCCTTCACGAGCCATTTTCCATCCGAATTATGTGCACATGTATAGAGATAAAAAGTGCAGTCTCGAAGGTAGAAAAAAAAAAAAAGAAAAAAAGACGGAAAATTTATATACATAAAATAAAGTCGACAGATTTTTCCCCCGTTTTTTTTCCGTGCACGCGGGCGATAAACCTCCACGTACATAAGCTTTGTATGTATATGTGTATGTATATATCCATGCGAATAGGTATAGGTTATCCAGATTTCGATGGATTCGCGAGCATCAAGTTTACGACGTCAAAGTTACGATCAGTCGGTTTTTCCCTCAGCTACCATCAGCTCGGATCTCTTTTTCCCGTATACCTACAGTGTTCGTGTAGCGCAAACTTTTGGCTTTTAACTTTCAGCCTCTCTACGTCTCAAGAACGAATCAAACGGGGGGAAATTGTGCACAAAATAATTCTCTTTTTCTATTCGAAATTTTTTATCTTTTTTACTTATTTTACTCTCGATTTACCAGAAAACGCCCACTTCTTCTTCTTATCATTATTATTGTTATAAACCCTTACATCGAACGTGTCCTTGATCGAGGACACAGCGATATATACCTATCATCATTGTTTTTTTTTAATATTTATAGAATCCGAATATCCGCGAATATCTCTCTGACAGTTTCTTATCTAATAAAATATAACATAACTATATATACAATTTTCATCCAATATAGTTGTGATGCAGCTAATTATAGATTTACCACTAAGCTTCTTCTGCAGCTTCCGACTACATATAATATAGATACGAATATTTTTTGACACACAGAAAGAAGAGAAAAGAAAAAAAAAAAAAAACTGAAACGAAAGACAATCTATGATAGTATTATAGTTTACGAGAGACGATTACACGTATAAACATATGCAGCTTATGTATACATAGGCTATTACATAACGGATGACAAACAAATATATTATACAGATGATAGGTATGTAGATTTAATATAGATAATATAAATTCTACCAATGCGGTGTTGGTCACGATTTTGCATCACGCGTGGTATTTGTACTTCTTTTTTTGCTTTCTTTTTTGAAATTTTGCATAGAGTGGAACGATCTAGGAATGAAATTGTTTTAATAATTTTCTCTAATGCTCGTAGGAAAATTTTTCTTTACTTCCGACATGCGGATTTCAACGACGCGGACGCAAAGATTTAATTGTTTGTAGGATTAGTTAGAAACGAGTGATGCAGAATTGTTGAAACTTTCAATCCGACAGATTTTACTACCAGTTCACAACAGATCAAGCCCTTCTATCAATAACGATTACCTAATAACTAGGAGTATATTCATGTACGATATCGAGGGCTGACCACTAGAGGGGCGTAACCGCGCACGAAAAACTGGACAAAATGGTGTCATTAAAAAGATTCCAATAATCTCCGAACCATTATACTGTACCTATTTGAATTATCGAATTTCCATTGTTTTTTTCATTATTTTTTTTTTGCTTCACCGACCACATCACAGTGGGTTACGCCCTCGTCGTCTGTAGCCCTCGGTATAATAATGTGTAATCTATGTATATCTATCGTGTGAAAACACTATACGGCTAGTACAAATGTGACTTTTTACTATCTCTTTTCTATTTTACCAGTCAAGCGTATATTGTTGAATTTGATTTTTCTTGTTTTTTGTTTCTCTCAGATCAAGTTCGGAAAAAAGGTGGTGAATTTATTTCAGAAACATTACGAGTCACCGCGCCATGATCTCGTCGTGGTTTTCGTTCGTCATACGGATGGTATACTTATAGTGTAGCCGTCGCGTGTTCCGTAATGCGATCACTGGGGCTCAAAGAGACAAATAGGCGCGAAAAGCAGTTACATATTTACGATATAACTGGAAAGAGACTTTTCAGCTATAAACACGCGGTGGTCGTTTTCAAGCGGTCGTTAAACAACGTATACCGTAAAACTTTGAGGATATTTTATTTTCTGTTCCTTTTTTTTTTTGTTTTTTACTTTTTCATTTTGTTGAACATGGTTCTTTTTTTTCAGTATTATTTTTTATTATTTTCCATTTTTCGCTAAAAGTCCGCGATGAAAATTCATGTGATATAAACCGTACTTTATGCATGCATGGATACAATTTTACGGTTTATTTATTTTTTTATGAATTTTTTAAAATCTCATATCACCTTGCAAATTGTGTCGGGTGTAAATCTAAACGGGGAAGTATTAAAAAAAATATTCGGTTTTCGGTTACAAATAATTCTCTTACAGATTTGGAAAATATAGTTAAGAGAAGGAAAAAAATTTTTTGTTGCGGTCGCAAAAATTATTTTTTGAAAATTCATTCTACGGTATATTTGAAGAATATATTTTCTTTGAGCGCAAGTGTATCGCAGTACAGAAATTTCCCCTGCATATCAATCGAGATGCGTGTAATTTAAAAAAAAAAAAAATTCCCTACGATCATCAGCGACCATCGCGTATGATGATACCTAAAAATATACCTAGATGTGTACATATACAATGTGTGAATGAAAAAAGAACGCAGAATTTACATTTCGTGGATTTAATCGGACATTTTATGTTTCTACTCTTCTTTTTTGTTCAAGAATGATAATGCATGAGTTACGATTCAAGAAAACCGTGCGTTCTTTTTTCATGAATTATTATAATTATTTTTTGTACTTGTTTCATACGGTACACATTTCATACGTTTGTCTATATGTAAACGCCATTTCCGGTCACCGAGTAACAGAGAAGACTTGGAAGAAAGTGTTCTTCACCTGCATCTCATTTTCATAGCGTGCAGTCTACGTCTTTCTTTGTTTATCTCGGATACCGTTGGAGAGCGTCCCTCAATCGCAATATCACTCACCGTACGCGAGGTGCAAGGATGGCGTCGCCGTGGCGTCGTAGTCCACCAAGAAAAGCGACCGAACCGAACGACCGACCGACAAACAGACGCCGACAGCATTGGGCACGTAGGCGTAGGGCGTAGGCGTGGGCGAAGCATTAGGACAAGGACATAGGTACCAACAATGTCAGAGCAGCGTCATTTGCGGCCATTTTCATTCATAGTTGGTGGTAGTTGCAGGTGAACGTGGTGGTGGTGATGGTTGGTTGGTTGGTTGGTTGGTGGAGGTAAGATCGATTCGGATTTTAATACCAAAAGTGGTAGTGGTGGTTGTGATCGTGGTAGTAGTGGAAACAAAAGAGCACATAGAACAGACGGAAAAAAAACAAGTGCATGTCGTCAGTGGCATTCTCAAGCATATACGTGTGACAGATTTTCTTAATTTTTTTTTTTTTTTTTCATCGCTTAGTTTTCATTACTATTTATCATCGTATCGGAACATCATATGTTCACCGGCTAGCTATGATTTACATCAAACTTCAACAAATTTTGGGTATTCGGAATGCTAAGTTCCTCGAAAATCCATTTCGCGTCCAATCCGTATTGTAATTCCTCATTGAAATGAGATATTTCATTAGCGATGAATTTTACATACTCTTATGTATGGCCTACTTTTATTAATATTTCAATCTTCCATTTGTTCATTACCCACTTGGTCTGTAATTAGAATCAATCACGTTACGAATTTCATGAAAAGACCAAAGTGTTGGCAACCCAGCAGCCAGTCGGTGAATTATAACGATCGATAAGTATTTTGAGTGCGATTTGTTTCAATATAGGTAATATTATGGAACTGCCAACGAAATATATACTGAAAGCAATGAGAACATATTAATTAATTAATTATTAGTATAACTAGGATAAAATACTGGCAATGAGTCGGTTCTCGCGGCAATGTTCAGAGCTTTATGTTCGGCAACTCGATCGATCGATAGAAACATGGAATTTCTCAAAATCTTGTTCAATTGATTTTCCACAGCTGCAGCGAAGACCGACTTTATAAAGTAACGTTGTATAATATCAAAATTGCATCCAAATGCAGCAAACGGAAGTATCTTTGTTCTTCTTTTTTCTTTCGTTTCGAAAAAAATGTTCAAGAATTTCATATCGATCGCGTTATCAAAGCCATACTTATTTTTGCAATCGATAGAAATTTATTATTGAAATAAAAAAGACTTTTTGAAAAAAGATCGAAAATTGATATTTGAAATATAAAGTGCAAAAAAATTTGCTTCAATCAAATTGTATTGATTATAGGAAATGAAAATTTTCAAATTTTCGCGAGATAATTAATATTTCATAAAATTTTATAATAAAGAAATCTATTTTTTCTATAAATTAATAACATGACAGTACGAAATTGATCGATGATAAATGTATATAGGTAATATCGATCTAAAATAATATAAAAAATATAGAAGCTCCTGAAAACCTTTAAAAAAATGATATTAATCAATTTCAAAAATCATCATTTCGGAGACAGCAGGTTTTTTTTCTTTAATCTTTGCATTGATATAGAAACTATAATGTGATGAGTCGAACGGGAACGTGCCTATGATTGGACGAAAAAAAAATCTGCTGTCACCTGTTATAAATAGTATAAAATAATTAGCTCACCTTACATACATAATACAATTATTGGAATATCAACATGCGCAAAAATAAAATTTCTACACACCAGGCATTATTATGTATTACAATAATGATAAATTAAAAAAACCAAAAAAAACCACGCGAAAAGAACAAACCGAAAAATACAAGAATACATAATTTGTCATAATGGGCATGGATATATAATGCGTGTGAATTGAAAGAAAAAAAAATGTATTATATAAAATAATTGAATTAATATAACGACAAGAGGTCAAATTATAGATCAGCGTACCATCGATTAGTGATTTAAAAAAAAATCAATGAATTATTAATGTGATGAATATAATCAAACAAAAAATTATACATATATTTTCATATGTATAAAAAAAAAAGAAACGAAAAACCAATGTCATGTCCGAATTCATGGGGGTTAAAGGCGAGTGTAAATTGTCAGTCCTCGTCACACGCGATTAATTAGATTCGTATTAATTATTATAGTAGCATAATATGCTGCAGTTGCTTCTCGGCTAATTTAGGGATCAATAAGGTATGATTATTGGATGATTAATTAAATGTCGCCAGCCATTGATTCCCGAATAAACTTGGTAAGAATGAGTAACCCGAACTTATTTATACAGTCACTGTCGTTTCAAAAATTAGTCGTATCGCTTCTGTTATAATTCGTTACTCCAATCACCTGATGCTCGTTATCCAACGACGAACGAAACGAGAATTCGTAATCGAAAACGACTCCACCTCTTAGCTAACTCATTATTTTTCTCATACGTCCGCAATACTTATCGCTGCTAATCGATAACTTTCTTTTCATAATTCTATCCAACTCAATAGTTTATTTCATAAATCCGTTAAACCATTTGATTTTATTTATTAAAAAAAAAAAAAAAAAATTTCTAGTGGGTGTAATTGTTAAGTTAACTTTGCACCTGATTAATACATCGTTAGAAGACGTATCAAGAAAATTCTGAAGCTGTGATAAAATTAATCGATCGTATGAAACGATCACACGCGAATGCGAGAGAAAAATTTACCAAGAAATTAACCACGGAAATCCAAATAAAAAATCACTCTAATTATTCGAGTTAATTTCACCACGTTATACACGTTCAGATGTTATTTACTTTTGTTATCCTCGTTAATGTATATTTTTAAAATAATTAACGCCTCAGCTTATAATACGTGTGTATAAACGATCTACCCACAGCAGAAAGTTATGTTAAACGTGCAATTCAACCGTGTCAAAATATAACGAGATTAATTCATCAAATTGAAAAAAAAAAATATATATGCAGTAAATAAACTCTAAAACAAACCGAAATTATGTATATTATTTATATATTATATTATATATATACGTCGCAATTCTACTCGACTAACAATTGATATAATTAATTATTAATTTGCCATTCGTTTCAATTGAATCATACGCGAATGTTTTCCAACCGCTATTTTCCGGCATAATAAAAAGCTCACGTGAAGAACTAAATTGGATCGAGAGGGGGTGGAAACCCCAATGCAAGTGAAGAAAAAAAAAAACCACTACTACTGTACGTGAGCGACGAAAAATCAACATGGACACCGCTCTGTTTCCGTTTCGCCAAAAAAAACAAAAAACAAAAAACGAAAAAAAATAAAAATAAAAAAACACCGAAGCTTACACCGTTTCGCACATCTCGCTCGTTATAAATTTTTCATGGTATACATAATAATATATATGTATAATGCGCGTACATTAGGTATATACCTGGTTAATTATATTCAATAGGTATATCTCGAAAGATTGATTGGCCTTCGTAATATTTTTAAAAATCAACAAAGATGAAAATTATACGACGCAGAGAATTAAAAACCAAATAGAGTGAAAAATTCAATGGATCGAAAAAAGGAAATAAAAAATAAACGAATTTGAAAACAAATTTCAAGTGGAGGAATTCACTCGCGTCACTCGACCACGGAACGTTAATTATTTGGGTCATTGCGCGCCGCGTTTTATTGCTACGGTTGCGCAGTGGTGCAAAGTGCAGTCTATGGGGGTTGATGAAAAACGTAGCAAACAAAAAAACAAAAAAATACAAAATACAAAAGAAAATAATGAGCAATCATTATAACGAATGAAAAATTATTACGATTTGATAAATTGAACGAACAACGAGAAAAGAATATACCTGTGTATATTATATATATAAGTATGATATGTAATATGTATATGACGATTGTAGAAAAAAAAACGAAATCAATTATCATATTCTAATGAGTTGTATAATGTAATACGTCCATATCCACGCGTCGAAAAAAATTCAATATTCCAAAGCAAAAAGTCACGAACAAACTCGTCATATACGTGTATAATAATAATTAATCCGATCTGCCGATTTTCAACGAATTATATCGATCTAAAAATTATGATTACAAGGTGAATAGAGCTCTCGAAATACAAGTCCACATAGCTACTGTATAGATATTATATCCAAAGACTCGATTATAATATGTAATGTATGTAATATATATGCATGCGAAAAAATTAACGAATAAAGTAAAAAACAAAAAAAAAAAGAAGAAGGAAAAAAAAAATAACCAAGCGATTCGAACGCTAATTATAATTGACTGACACATAGCACGGCGCCCATATATAATATTATGTATACATAAAATATACATGAACATCGTTTACTGATCAACCAATCAGCGTGTACTTGCGCAAATATTATATACAACAATTTGTTCAGAACATTTTTTTTTTTTTTTAAATAATATGCGCGTGGCGTTTGATACAAAAATTTTGAAATTTTGAAAAGTTAGACGTGCGAGACGCGATAGGCTATTTATGTAATAAAATTACATATTATACATAAACAAAATTTACGCGCGTTGGATTCCGGTTGAATAATTTTAAAATATAATAACGATAATTATGTATTAGATTCATATAAATTTTATATAGGTAAGTAGACGCCGAGTAGCATCGGCGCAATATATATAATAATAATAATAATAATAATAATAGTAATAATATATTATCGCAACACTCCACAAAATTTTTTACATCCTCATATAAGATGACGATGATTATTATTATATATCATATTAGTTTTTATTATTGAAATATCAATTACTTGCGAATAACAAGTAAGTCTTTTATATGACTTACCGTTTTTTTTTTTAATTACGATTTTTGCTGCTACTAACGGAGTTTTGAATATAGTAGTAGTAGTAGTAGTAGTAGTAGAGTAGTAGTAGTAGAAGAGGTGGTAGAGGTGGTAGAAGTAGTGTCGTGCCAAGAGAGAAGTCCAACAAGGCCAGTGTGATTGATACAAATATAATAGAGAAGGCTCACGATAAAAAGACAGTCAAGTGCATAAATTCGGGGCGATGGGGGGTGGAGAGCAAAAAAAGGGGCTCTTAACGGGGCTTCCGTGTTTTTTTCATTTTACTCAATACATAAAATATGCATGATGTTAAAAAAAAAAAACTATATCCATATCCTTTTTTCTTAATTCTTTACCCGAACATATCAATTTTTTAACCGAAGCGTCGACGGGGGGTGGAAATGAAGGGTGGTTTTTTTTTCGTTGTTATAAAAATGAAAGAAAAAATTCAGGTGCGCATTGATAATCATAATAATAATAATAATAATAATAACCATAATGATGTATAAAATCGCGCCAAAAATTTTTAATAATAAGAAAAAAAAAGCCATCGATATTTATATACGTTCGACCAAATGTAGACATCAGTAAGCGATGATAATTGATGCATTTATTGTATCTGATTTCATATTAAATAATACGGTGAGGTTTTGAAATTTTGTTTTGAAAAATTACTTTACCATAGAAATTTTTGTTCAATTCTTTTCTTGTCAAGCGTCTATTTTATATCGTCGTTCTGATTTTGTCTACGATTGGCGACGTTGGCATGCTCATGAACATCCGAAGATTGCGTTCCTCAGATCCGATAGATATATTTTTTATTTTTTATCTATATAATTATTCTCTTTTCTGCGGACTACAATCTTCGATGAAAAACTTCTTGAAATAAAAATAAAAGACTACAATGAAAATAAATTAATGAGTAATCATGGTCTAAAAATAAATAACGGGACAATAATCGTGACTAATAAAATGCAGCAGGCGTTGTGCCGTAAAATATATTTGAGAAAAAAATTAAGGAAAAAACAAAAACTGAATTTTTTTATAAAAAATTTCAACACACAGAGGAGAAAAATTTCTTTTATTTTTTGTTCCTTCATCCTCCGGTGTTCATCGTTATCATTATTATTATTAATATTATTATTATGGATAGAAATAATGAAAATCGAACGTATGAAAAAGAATAAATAAAATAATATAGGGAATATATATATATACACACAATAATATTTAAATATAATGTATAGGTGTATATATTAAAAATTGACACATCGACACTATATAATCATCTATGTAGCTGAAATAATGATAATCGAAGCTGAAAGTATGTGGTGATATATATTATTTTGAGTTTTCTTACCATCTGTCCGGGAGCAGCCGAAAGATAAAGAGAAAAGTTTTTTTTTTTGTCAACATTTACAGATAAAATTGCATGTTATATCTAAACAATTCCTAAGGAGATTTTGTCGAACGATAAACTTTTACATTTCATTTTTGATAGGGAGGCAAAAAAAATTTTTTTCAAAGATTTATGTGACGTATGTATATCGCGAGGCGCAAGGGATGCGAAGGACCGAGTTTCGTAGTTCGTAGTTCGAGTTAAGAGTATATCCTATGATTATTCGATAGTTTCGAAAGTAGGTCGTCACAATACACCAGATTCAAACTTATAAACTCTTCTTAAACTCTGGAAGCGGTCGTTGAACTGGTGTTCGTATTATAATAATCATGTGAATGAATAAATATCGTCAGAATTCAACCGAGGCTTGGCTGACAGTCGATCGTTTTTTGAGGAATAACAAAAATTTTGGTCTGTCAAATTTTTCGCGACTACTTTTTTCATCTGATTTTGTACTTTATTTATTCGTTCTTTTTTTCTTTCTATCTTTTTTATTCAACTGCACTTAGCGGCGAAATTCTGCAGCGGTTTCCCTGGCAACGATATATACGATGAATTGAGACCCATAAAAATAGCGAGTCGTAACAAAAAAAAAAAAAAAGAAAATAGTTGGAACTCTCCACCGTACGTACGTTCCATTAGAGTTGAAACCATTTCAGAAGTGCTGCGGGTACCAAAAAAACTCGCGAAAAAAGTTCAACGCGATTTTTACACTGTGATACGAGACAGCCGTCATATGTAATATGGTATTATTCGTAAATTGTTGTTCTTTCGCGTTTTATGTAAGCGCAGATGTACATATGCTTGTAATGTAATAGATCGCTATTCAATGAATGAAATTTTCACAGCGGATACGCTATGTTATGGGATTTTTGTTTTTTTTTGGTTTTTTGTTGAGTATTTCATCACGATTCATCGATACCATTTTTACAATTAAGAATAAAAAAATCAACCCGTTCACAGATCCTGTTCCAGAAATGGGTCAAATTATCGGGGTAGAAAATCGTTCTCTGATTTCTCTGCTTGTGTGCAGTATATTGTACATCTTTTTTTTTTCATTTGATTTAAACAAAGAGGAATTCATCAGAGAACAATTTTCAACCTCGGTCGATTCAAGGGAAGTAGAGAAAAGAATGCCTGGTATAATATTATTGAATTTGAAAAATGTATAATAAAAGTTTTTTTTATTGATTTTACCTTCCTCTAGGGCATCATCGCCGTCATTCATAAGCTCGTCGTCCGAGCAAATGTTTAGAACGTTAACCAACATTTCCGTTACTGTAAAATTGGGAGAGAATAATTTTTGATAATTTAATCACGATTAAAAACGCTTTGTTATTTAACATATCATAATTGTTAGATACCTTTTTCACCGACGAATGGTAAGGACCACGTAAAGACGTCCATGAAATTTGGTAACCAGTACGGATGAGGCGAGCAATTAAATTGCCTGATATTCATCACGTTGTTCTCGTATTTGAGCACAGCTGCCTTTGATAAAAAAAAAAAATGATAAAAAAAAAAATAGTAAGTAAATAATTATTCTATGACGGGTGGATATGGTCTCCGGAAAAGTTCCTCGACTTGGATCTGTATAAAGTTCTGCCCCGAGGCAGCTAAAACTCTAAGAGCGAACCTCAAACGAAAGAAGTCGCTGGATATTTCTGCTTTACATCAGTCAATTTCGATTAAAGGGAGAAAATTTTACGTCCATCGGTAGAACGATAAAATGATGAATAGTGAATTCTTTGATCTCTCTCTCTTTTTCCAGTGTCGTTAACTTATGCCCTCAGGATTCCGTCTAATCCAAATTCGCAAACTGCTTCGATAATAAAGGATATCGTATTTTCCGTGAAAAGCGTGTTCGTTTGATCACGATGATTTTTGATGACGTAAGTCAAAAATCGTGGAATTGAATCAAGGCACGTTTCAAAACTCAAACGACTCGGAGCGTGTATATTCTGCTTCTCTTCGATTCACATAAAATTCAGAGTGACAGAATGTCAATCACCGTTTGTCGCTTTTGCTTTTTGTACATTATACGGGGAAAAATACAACGCAACGTTTAAAAATTGCACGTTCACACATTATACAATTTTATTATTTAGCTCTGTACTCGATTTATCTAATTTATTTATTTACTTGCTTCGAATGACATCGACGATATCTGCCGTGTCGCAAACCGATATAGAATTATTCTAGAAATACTTTTTTTCCCCTCGTTAAATTGAAGATAAAATATTCCAGCAGCTACAGAAATGTGAAAATAAGTATAAAATTAACTTACTTTATTGTTGTACACGTCCAGATAATTTGGTGCGCTGAAGATTGTTATTAGGGATGGGAAACCTGTTGTTTGCGATTTACGGTACATACGGTATCCGGCGTCCTGCGCCTCGTGCGCCCTTATGATACTCAACAGGTTGTTGTTCTGTAGGAAATCGCAGCAGGCCGCGTAGCTGAAACATTTTTGAAAAAGATCATATGATTTGAAACAGTGTCTTTCCGTACAACTTTTTAAATACAGTAAAAGTAAAGTTTTCTTTTCATTGTAGGTATTTTCGGCGAAACGAGAAGGTGAAAATATGAACAAAACCGAAGAAGAAAATGGGGTGGGTATTGTAAGGAAAAGAAAACCGGAAACAAAATGAATATTAAATCGAGTACTGCAGAAAAACCTTTTATTCAATTTGGAGAGGGAAAAAAAGAAACATTTTACAAGAAGAAAAAATATTGGTCCGAATAGGAGAGAAAGAAAAAAAAAAAAAGAAGAAATAACTCGAAACATTCAACTCCCGTTAAAATCTTTTTATCTTTCGTTTCCTGAAATTTGTTGTCGGGACTTGAAAACGGAAGTGAAAAAGGCGGAGGGATGTGTAGGCGCTGGAGGGAGTGAAATTTGTTCACCTGGTGCTGCCACCTGGGTCGTCCGGGTAACCCGGGGATTCGCTCTTTCCCCGTTTTCATAATCAAGAGCTTTTCTCTACTGCTATGATGCCAACCCCCGAGCCTTAGTGGCAATTTCGTAATGGTCTTCGTTGCCGTTGACGGTATACCGCGGAAACTTTGTACCCATAAAGTCTCTCTCTCTTTTTTTGTTTTTTGGTTGTTACTATTAGTTTGTTTTTTTTTTCTTGTTTTTTGGTCTTAAGACAGCTGATGCTCACCTCATACCTCTCAGGGAATGAGCGAACGTTGATAAGGACGTCTTATTTTTGCACTTCGACTAATTGTAAGATAGGTAAAGGAAAATTTTTGCGCTTGTTCCATGTACATAACTCCTATGTAAGGTGGTATTATAATACATGTCTTATATATATACATAGTTTGGAATCTCAGAAACTTCAAAGTAAATCTTGAGTTAGTTACGTCTGCAGCGGTTTATCCTTGCTTTGATATTGCGGGTATTGGAATTAAACTAATTTTCTCACCGCTCCACTACACCTGCAATATGCGATTTCCACGTAACTTTGAACATCGTGAAACTAATTAGATTTTTTCAACTATCGCGGTATAGAGATATTTCCGTAAAACTTCCGAAACCTTTGAAATATTAACGCTTTAATTATTCGTTTTTTGCCCCCTGCGCCTATACAACCATATCTGCAGCATGTATTACATTTATTTCACTTTGCTCTTATCTCAAGGATTTCCCAGAATTTGCCTACGGATTTAAGGTCTCTACTAACTTCTAATCTTCTAATAACTTTCGAGGTGTGCTTTGCCTGCTGGTTCGAAGCTTATACAAAGCCACTTCCGGGTCAAAGTTAGCGTGCGCGTTGCGTTTCAACTCTGCAACATAATCGAAATCTCAACATCGTCTTTTAAATACGTCAGCTCCGGTATACAAAAGCCGGAGTTATATTTATGTCTGGATATGAAAATACGAATATAATTCAAGCTCCGCACGCGCACCATTGTGCGAGTTCTGTCGCCAAACCATTTTGCTAAAAAATCGTGCTGCAAAAATCGTTGATATTATTTTTGACTTTTCTTACGGATTCTCGAGATTCTTTTTTTCTCTTTTTTTCATCCCCGTATTAGCGATCGACTCTATAAAAAGCTTTGGAAAATAGTATAGATACTGCCGATTTTTCCCGCAGAGAAGCAGGGGGGCAGGGGGAGTTTTCCTTCCATCTGCGCTCTTGCGTTTTTTTTACTCTTTTTTTTTTTTATTTTATTTATACTACTATGTTTGTTTTTTCTATCTCATTTTATTTTTCAATCCCCCGAAGCTTTTTGGAGATTCCGAAGGTTCAAATGTAGATAGTCCCCTTGAGAGTCTCGTGTGTCAAAGCATCCCTTAGGACTACATAGGTACAGCATATACATATGGGGAAACCGTTCCTCCCTTACGACTGTGAAAAATTCTCTTTGACTTTCTGGCAAGCCAAGTATAAATTCACGAATAAAAAAGACGTTTGGCAATCGCTGCAGAGACGGTTTTTAAAGTTTCATTCATTTCCGTACAATGAATTTATCAGATACATTAACATTATACAACCAGCGAAGATACTATAGGTAATAATTTATTGGCACTGATAGAAAATCGAAAAAAACAAAATTTCACGTACTACAGCTGCAAGACGTTCTTCACATTCACATGAATTACATACTCGAATATTGCGATCATCCTTTTCCACAAATGTAGCCATGAATATTTTCGGGGATTTTTTCTTTTTTTTTTCGATTTATTTGTCAAATCGTCGCGATATTTGGAACGAAATTGAAATTAACCTGCGAACTTATCAGCTCACGCGCTTGTTGAGTTATTGTACTTGACGCATTGCAGTGAAGTTGACATTTACATTTACGTATATTATAATATACAAATGTCGTATAAATAATTTTCTTTATCGTAACAACAACGGTCAATTTAACGCACTTTTATTCGTGACAGCTGTACGCATTTTACGAATACCTTCGATTCAACGTTCTACAATTATTCGAGTTAAAAAAAGTAGGCGCGGATTCTGATTATCTCCGCACGATTAAAATTGGGCCTAGATTTCTAATTGCCGAACCGCGTTTCGTGAACCATTCCAATGCAATCTTCTCCTGAAATTCATTTCGTTGCAAATTCCCTCGGTATAAATCTACAATCAGAGATTCGCCATTAATTCTATAAATTTAATTAGGACGTCTCATTACCTCGCGCCTTTTCGCACCTGTAAGCTCGCGACTTATATCCAGAGATCGATATCCTCCCTGCTCCCGTTTCCTACGTAGTATAATACATAATGCTAAGCATATACTTTTTCGTCTATATCTAGATAACTTTTTCCCATTTCCTTACTCTCTCGTTGAACTTTTCATACCGCAGTATTTACACGGAATATCGTATACCGTCAGAAGAATTTTCTATATCCATATCATTTTCGTATAAAACTCTTGACCCTCCAGGTACATATCGGAGGAACGGAATAGAATATCTTCACCGGATATTTATTTCTTTTATTAGTAAAGAGTGCAGAGGAGTTGTATATTTATAGGTATATGCATACAAAGGTATTCTTTTTCCGACCATCTGTGTACCTGTCCTATCGATATCGTTATATAGGTATAATATCGCAAGTAAATATGTATATATATTTCTTCTTTTATTATGTATCTAATATAGGTGTGCTCGCTGAAATGGGTCAACGATCTAAGGTCAAAGATCGAAGAGTTCGACACCCTTTCCGCAAAAAAAAAAAGAGAAGAAAAAAAGAAAAAAGCTTTCGAGTTGAATTAATGAATTATTTTTCTTTTCTTCTAAATGAGGTGGAAATACTCGATTTGAACTTACCTGTAAAAATACGAGCAGCCCCTTACGCTGTTGTGAGAAAAGTGTTCGGCGTTTTTTTCATTGCCAAAATCTTCTAGGGGATCCGACCAGAGGAGGTCGCACATGGGACCGAATGCTGGTGGTTCTTTGAACCTGTCCAACTGAAACAGAAGTTAGAATTTTTGTTTCTATTGTCTTGTTTAAGAAATTTTCGATTCAACACGATTAAAAAATTTTGAAAGCGAATCAGGCAATGGATTTTTGTCGTTAATTTTTCGTTCGCAATATTAAGGAGCGTAAACGTAGAGCGATCCAACAAGTAGTTAGCGGCAGACGTCGACGTTGGAAGCCACATGTGGCATTACGCGCTGTTCTATTATTAGAATACGAGAGACGAGACATCGTCTGGGCTTAGCGCATCTTCTCCATCTTCTTCTTCTTCTTTTTCTTCTTCTTCATCATCTGGGTGTATAGATATTATTTCTTTGCCCATTTTCTACACTCGCTATACTGTGCAAGCGATGGATGGGTGGCAAAATACGCGCGCGACGCGATAAACTTGGCCAAAAGTTGCTCCGGCTATGTCTATAGATGTTGAACTTGAGAATAACTTTGATCCGCTGATCTTGGCTCTCCCACACTTCTGAAGGTGTATAGTAGGTATATACGTATATCTCGATCTGTATACACCGGATGGATAGATAGACATATATGTATCGATACCGCGAACACTCGTTTCTTATGTCATCACGGTTGAACATACTCCAAAATAATTCTGTATCATATCAAAACTAAATCGACATCTCAGCTGTCTCTAAAAATTTTTATTCAATCTACTTCACGTGCAAAAATATGCGACGACGAGAAGAATTTATCTGAGGTCTTGACGAATCGAATCGTATGTGATCTTTTTTTTTCTTTATTTGCCTTTTACTTTTTCTAAGAATATAGTTGACAAGAAACTTTTCACCCAGTTACTTCCTTCCGCAAAGATGTACGGGGGTTGGAACCTACCGTCGCGTGAAACTATATCCGGATGACAGTTTTCTCTTTTTTTTCGTCAATTTTCTTCCTTCTATTCGTTTTTTTTCCCCCCCATTTTTTTTTTCTCTGTTTTTTTCATTGCCTACGGGGCGATTTCTGAAAGGAATAAAATAGCCGGGCCGAGCCCACTGAGGAGTTTTTTTCCTCCCCCATCTCTTTTTATTTTTTTTATTTTTTATTTCTTCTCTTTTTTTTCCTCTTCGGAAATTGGGTTCCGCAATGAATGCCTCGGGGCTTTTCAACCTCTCATCGTATTCCACGAGATCACAACCAGTTCCTCAGGTCATACCGGGATCGTTGCTGTATATTCAGTTGGCAAATTTATTTATACAGTTTTTTTTCTCCTCTCTCTCTCGCTCTCCACATCGCGACCAGTCTCTGTACGTAAAATGGTAAAATGCGGGAGGATGAAAGGAGCGAGAATTATATTTCGTTATAGTTTACGGAATTTTTATATTTTATACGTTTATATGATTTATCATTATTAGTATCGTTGTAAATTTTTTATTTTCCAACAGCACTGATGGGTGAGCGTTATATGAGCAGCCTCGAGCAGTGTGTGGAACCACATCGCACGGGGTGAGTAATGTTCGCATACTTGATTCCATACGATGATTAATTATCTTCACTCAGAAAATCAAGCTTTCGAGAACAGAGCTTTCGGCGGAGGAGAATAATATAACTGCTGCCTTGAGAAGAGAAGAGAAAAGAAAAAGCAGCAAAATAAGAAAGGAAAAAATTAAAAATATACCTCGGGTTAATTATAGAAAGAAAAGAAATAAAAAAAATTGCACGGAGCTTTATATAATTATAGAAGCTTGAGAACATGAGGTCGGAAAATTATAATTAAATTCTACGTCCGTTGAAATAACAGATTTTTCGATTCATCTATGATTGTTCCTCATTCCGATAGCCGTGAAAAAAAAAGGTAATACGGGGGATCGGAAGCTAGAGTATTCTTTCTTTTTTTTTCGTTCAATTTTTCTTTTTTTATTCTGCTACTATACGTCTAACAAATGTAATTAAAGGTCGGGGCATATCTTGGGCTCATTTCCTTAATGGAATTTGTTACCCTTTCGACGAAAGGACGACAACCGCGCAGCGACAACGACAACGAAAACGACGACGAGGAAACGCGCGGCGACGCGCTTTCCGACCTCCTATGAAAGTTAATAAATTACTCACGATATACCGAGTAATAACAATCATCCGCTTGTCTTTTGCGCTACGCGTTCGTTCAACGTCTCGTGGTAATTTATTAGGTGGTAGGCAAAAGCGTTCATTCCTATTTCAAATCTTATAGTATTACGTCGGTCTACGGAGAAACCAACAATAATAAGGTACATGCACAATAGCTATGCGTTCTGTAATTCATCCGCATTGGGAAATTAATTAATTTTCAACCATGTTTAATTGGTGCTCGCCCGGAATCCTTGATTTTTTATTTAGTATTGTTTTTCTTTCCATTTCAGTAAAAAGAGAAATAATTTAACGACTCATCAATTATGTATTATCGACGTGAAAATAATTGAGCACAATGATATTGCCTCAGACGAATGAACAAATTGCAGCAGATATTCGCAGAACAATTTGCCATTCCCTCTTCAATTTCCTATGTCTATATTTTATATACAGCTGATAAAATGCTGCACTTCAACTGCAACTCGCGTAGGGTTTATAATAGGAAAAAAGAGGTACAGAAACTTTTCGCACATCATCATGCGCGATTGGTCGCTAGTAATTTTTCTCCTCTCTCTCTTTTGTTTTCTCTCATCGTCAATGGTGGTAATCTTATAAAGTCATATATACTTATTATCGCGTGACCGGTTCTTCAATGCGAGTTAATCAGCGTGGCAATAAGTATACAAACTATATATACATTTCTATACATACCTAATACATACCTAAGCGTAGTCAACGTCGTAAACGGTAGTAGTAGTATAGATACACAATAATAGGCTAACGTCTGAATCAGTATGTCAGGAGATTCCGTCGACGATGAGTGTCGGTGTATCGCATCAAATTATATCCCCTGCTATGTTCCGAGCTCTCTACTCATTGTCAGATCCTGACGGGAATCCGTCGGTAAAGCAATAATATATATTTTTTTTCATCCCGATACAAATCAAATCTGTCGGACAAAATATTGACGCGATTGGTATCGTACGTGATCTGTTCGATGCTCGTCGAACGACCGACGTACAGAAAAAAATTTCATGGTGAAATAAAATATTCATCAATTACGCGTGTGATTCGATCGAACGTACGTCGCGAGTGTTTTTGAGAATAGAGAATAGAGAAAATGATAAAATAAAATCAAATCGATATGGCGACTGTGCGTGTGAGTGAAGTTCTGAAGAATTGGATAACATGAGGCTATACATGCAGAATCCACAAATTTATGGATTTTTTTCCGAAAGTAAGTAATCGAAACAGCAGTAGCGTTGATAGTATTATTTGTACCACCCACATGGGAAAAGTGCTTTAGGCATGAAGTTATCAGCTTTAGTTTCTCGGTTCGACCCGAAGGTTATTTAAGAAGGGCTTCCGAATCTCGTGAGGACAATGGCGAGCCGGTAGGAGCTGTCGGAAATTAGGAGGTATGAGAAAAGAGAAAAAAGGGTAGAGTGAGTACAAGGGAAAGGAGAAATGGAATAATTATATTTCTCAACGTCCGTTTGATTCGAAGGATTCGGGTATATCTAATCTTGGATAGCTTCCCTTTCAAACCTTCCTATTCTATCGGGCATGAAGGGTGCGTTGCGTGTTTAGAATTTTTTTACTTTTATCCCTTCCGTGCCAACTCCACCGTTTCAAAAGTCGACCTCGATCAATTGTGCTCCCTTACGAAATTCGGTAAATATTTGACCCCCCCCCCCCCCTCCCCCCCCTAAAATGGATAAATAAATAAAAGAACGAAAACTAGGTAATCTTTCCGCAATTTGAAAAAAAAAAAAATTCTTTTGTGCCTCCCTATTCATTCATCCTTCTTTTTTTTTTTATAACTCTTCCTCGTGATTTTTGAGGGAAAAGAACGCATATTTTATCCAATACGAGAGAGCGGTCGGAAGGATGTAGATTTGAAGAAGGTTCGTTTTTCGATTCCTGGCACGTTATATGTTACGATGGTTAGGTGGAGTTTTTTTTAAGTTGATTGAGAGTTATACGGTACGTGCAGCGGTAGAAAGTAGTAGCAGTAGCAGGTTTAACTCGAGACCGAATACGTTATTACCAATAAAAAATGTAGGACGGTAGGGAATATTTCGCTACTCATTTTTACCCGCAAATACTCCCCCGGGTTCTCAATTCAAATATGTTCACATATAGCTGTGTAGATTGTACGTATCCAGATTTCAAAAATTCCCCAACTTTTTTGTAGAAAGTAAAATAAAGCAAAAATAAAAGAAGAGGATAAAAAGAATTTCAGCAGTGTATATGGCAAGAACGTGGAACAAAGAATTATTTACCACGTTGTAGAATCGGTAGAGTTACCGAAATCATACTTTTGAACTATAAAACTTTTGGAGAACGGTATAATATCATGATCAAAAGGGATTTAAATACGGATGAACGTGTCGTTAATTACCATCCCTAATGATACTTTGAGAAAGTTTGGTTCCTTCCCTCCGGAAAATTAATTACACTGTATTATATATTATTATCTGTAGGCAGCATCAGCAGTCGACGACGAGTCATCGCGTAGCATAAATCCCACGATTTTTTAAACTTTAAAAACTGACCTACTTTTATTCACGAGATGAATTTCTCCAAGAAATCAATCATTGTGTTGGAAAAATGTGTTTTTTCCAAAGCAATCTCTGGAGATTATCGAACAAGCAATAGCGAAAATATCCAATTGTGCGATTGACGTTTCGTGGGGAGAAACCGAAGAGATAATCGTTCGATAATTTGCATTCACGTGAGGTTAAGGGCGTTTGAATACGTCGGAAAGAGAAGCGAAGATATACGTGTCCGTCACATACACATATTTACATTACTGTACAGGGTGTACATGGAGTTGAAGGGGTCTTGAATAAATGCCATCTCGTTTTATCTTCCAAGATTCTCTCCCTGTGTCTCGCTCCCCGTTTCGTATTCATGTCACTTGGTTGTATGAGCGGAGCCCCTGTTACATAATGCACACACACACGCACAGGTACACGTACGTACAAGTCTCTAACGTTATTATAACGTTATGACATTGTTTTTTTTTTTTTTACACACATACCAAAGTATCACCCTGCTTTTTTGCGCGTCTACTTTTTTCCGCATTTTTTAAAGCGTGCTATTTTCCTGGAATTAGTATGTAAAACTCTTCGTGTGACATTTCTCATGAGAATTTCTGGAAACTATTCGATTGAAATTATTATTATTATTATTTTTCCCACAATTCCATGAAACCGTTGCAGGTCAACCAGCTTTAGCGACAGGTATTTTGAAATTCCGGAAAATGGACAACGCCTGACTATTGGAGGAAATAAATGACGAGAAACAAAACTGAGGACAAAGTTTCGATTCGTTAATAATCATTCCGTGGTATCATAATGGGATCATTAACCTTCATAGCTCTTTTCTCGGATGTGCTTTGCCAGGAAAATTTCTCCTTCTGTAGGGCGCCTTATAAACTCTGCTACAGAATAACCTGGTAGGGGATGCTGACTATTATTTCATTACGTCGATCAATACTAGTAATTAGATTATACGAGACGCTTTTATCGTGCGCGCCGTTGTTGGCACTTATTCTTCATAATGCAATCAACCATAAGCCTATGTCTGCGTTGCCTGCACTGCGGTTAGAAAATAAACTAGATTATAAATACACGTGTATAGTACAATCCGTTATATTATATCTATAAATAGAATATCAGACTAGATTCCAATTTCCACTTTTGATTAAAGAAAAAAAAAAAATAACCCGCGGTATCCTCAAAAAAGAAAAAAACAAAAAATCGCGTCAACTTATTTTATAGTATGTGCTTCGCAATTCACCAAACGATTCATACGTATTACCTAAATCTGCGACGTCCCTTGATCAGATATACATCATATATATGTACATAGCATGTTTCAGTATTTTAAATAAAATATTGAATATAAGAAAACCGAGTCAGCGAAATGCTGATGAATTATCTATGCATGTCGTTGAATTTCAATCGCCAGTTGAAGCTGTGGTATACGCTATAAATGTATTCATTTGACGGTGAAAAAGTGACCCGACAAAAAGAGGAGAGAGAACGAAAAACGAATGCATAAATATATATCTGCGATGCAGCGCACTCGATTTCGAGAACATATATAAAAAATAAAAAACAAAATAAAAATAACCAAACTTGAAGTGACAGATAGGGCCGGGCTGACAGACGACTACACCTGTACATATGTATGTATAAATGTTGAGGGTATGTATACGTATGATACATATCTATATCGCCTCGTCTGTCTGCACCGCACAATCTAATAAAAATCTAATCCTGATATCGATGCACACGACGATAACGCAATCTGGTCATCCGTTGTATGGGACAGAAATATCTTATTAGATTTATATTGCACTAAAATTTTTTTGCTGCACTATGATACGAGCGAAACGAATCACGGGTTATAAATACGAAGGGGGGGTAGGTCACTCATGGGACACCGGAAACTGATTCAAAAATTATTCATGTCCATGTAGAAAGGAATGAGAAACAAAAAAAAGCAAAATTTCTCTCTTGAGAACGAAGTGTAGGAGATGACTATCGTTGCAGGTGGGGTCGTATATACAAGTTACAAAAGAGATAAGCAGCGCGACACATATACATGTATGTAGATCTAATATGTATATATATGTAACGTATAAATATATCTACATATAATATTGTACATATACACATATGTATACAGAAACAGATTGCCCGCGTATATCTCACGAGACCACGAGGTGGTTAACCTGCTTCACTTTACCAGGGGTTATACGGTGTGTGAGGCGCGAGAAAAAGGGGAGAGAAAAAAGGTAAAGAAAGAAAAAGAAAAGAAAGGTTGAAAAAAAGAGGAATGTAAGGTAAAGTGGGTAGAATTGATGGGTGAAGAAGGAAAAAATCCGAAGCATATGCTTGTTACATACCTAGTTTTGTATATCAGACTTTAGGCCGATATAATTTATTTAATCTTCGGATCAAATCGCGTTGCGTTGTATATGATGATGTGGGGATAATCTCGAGCATTTGTCGTAATCGCGGAAGCACGAAAAGTGTCACCGACTACATTCAATGAAATTTATTGCGTCGGTGCGCTTTTTCTCCGATTGATCGATAGGTGCGCTGTACATGCGGAGGTATTTTTTTTATTTTTTTATTTTCTCACGACTCGACAATATCAGAGGTATTTTATATACGAAGATTAAAAGCATAATTTCACCGTCTCTTCGCGACCGATTGGAAAAATAAAAATCAATGAATCGCTAACTATATGCAACAGATGTTATCATCGTGTGACAAAAAGACAAAAAGAAAAAGAGAAATAATACAGCAGAACGGTGATAAGGGGGGATTCAAAACATTGGTATAAAATCGACAGAAAAAAAAAGGATAACGAAACAAAGTTGAACTCCCGAATTGGCGCAGCTGATTTCGGAAGAGAGGAGGGGAAACGAAATAATCGTGTGTTCCGCGTGTGAATCCAAACGCATAACATATGTACAAATACGCGTGGGTAATTCTATGCCAATTGGATCAAGTACCAACCCTCGCCGTTTTGTTTGTTTTCTTGTCACTTTTTTAATTTCCAACCGAAATTTTAGAAATCTATAAAAAATCAATGGTTCAAAAAGTAGAAAAAAATGAACAAAAAGATCATCGCCGTCGGTGGAATGAAATGAATGAATGATGGAATGTTTCGAGTGTCTTCAGAAAAATATTGAATCAAGTAATTTCCACCGAATAAAAAAATTTTAAAAACTTTCGTTCGGATTTAAAAAAATCTTCATACTCCACACGTTAACCGTGATAATTTTGAAAACACCCAGTGCAGGAATGAAAATTCTATTTTTCGGGAATTTTGTTGGAGTTGAAAAAAGTTCCAAAAAATGATAAGTCCGAAATTGGAAATAGGGAGTAGAAAAAACGAGATATAATGCGGCGACTCGGAACACCTGGTAGAGTTGACACGGAATGCACGATATATTTTTACATGGTCGTATATGTATGTGCGGTCGCCGCAAGCCTAGTCACAGATACTCGTATAGGGAAAGCACACGAGCAGATGTAGTGAGAGGTAAAAGCAGAGGTGAAGGCAGAGCTGGCAGAGCTGCTGGCAGAGGCAGAGGCAGAGGCTGAGAGACGTAGATGGTGGATCAATACAGCAGGTGGTGGCGGCACGCCGGGCTCCTGTCCGACCGCTACGTTTTCTACACCCGCGCCTCTACAGGCCACTTTTGTACGCCCCTGCCCTCGCTGCTTTTACCACCGAGGAAAACAATAAAACAAACATTCGAGCAAAAAATAAAGGGAAGAAAAAAAAAAACAGCAGAAACAGAAACGAAGATGCTGCAGGGATTGGAAAGACTAGTAGTTTTATTATATATCGTTACTGCAGTACGGGGCATATATACAGGTGTATAGGCACCCCGTGTCTCTATGTGGGTTTTATATTTTATATACCTGTCGTGAGGCGCGTGCAACCGGTCGACTGAAATATGATCCGTCTGTTCTGTGAAGCATCGGAACAACTGTATAAATTATGGTACATACGTCCTTTTCACACCTTTCTATTGTTATCTAGATCCAGCTATTATATTTCTCTAGCCATGATTTCTGATTTATATAAACGCAGCTCGTTCTTCCGCAAGACCCCGAACAGAGAATTCTCTGCAGGTTATTTATTTCATTTTATTTCTCTGCGGTGCACTGCGGATTTTTACTTTTTTGGATAGCCCTCGACGCTGGTATAAGGCGGTAGCGCAATAGAGGAAGTATTTGATTTGGTTCTTTTTCCCTCACCATGTTCTGTAATTCTTCCATGATTTCGTAGTTTGAAAAACTTCGAAATTACCACAACAGGCTTTAAGACATAATTTTTAGCCCCACAAATTGTCTTATTATTCATTCTTTTTTATTTTTTTTTCACCGTGAGAATGAGAATTCACGGTGCCTAGGTAATTGTTGAAATTAGCATATTCGCGTTCTGAAGCATTATAATACCACCCTCAAAAAGCTCGTCGATTTTTTTTTTCTATTTAATTTTTCGTTTTTCATCGGATCGTTAATTGCAAACGGTAAATCGGAGGGTAGAGTCCTTTTTTATGTTTTTCTTTTCTTTTTTTTTTTCTCTCGTTTCGGGACGAAAAAAAGGAACCAATAAATCTCGGTTACGACTCCTAGAGAGAACAGACCCTTCACACGATTATCTGATTCGAATCGATCAGTGTGCGGAGCTTCGTCGTCTGATTCGTCGGAAAACAGCTTTTGCGATCGTCGATTTAATCGTAAATCCTAATTAGATATTGTACAAATTATTATTGTCCTAATTAATGTACACTAAATATGTGTTGATGCGAATACTCACTTTGCGTATGTCTTCTAGATTATGAATTTCTGGCGAAAGTCCACCGTGAACGCATAGAAACTGTTGATTCATTAGCGCGGCCAATGGCAGACAATCGAATGCATCCATACATGCGTCGTATACTCTTTCCGAATATTTTATTTTACCTGCAAAAAATGCCAAAAGAATATTTTTTAACAATCTATATCAACTATAGAAAAGAAAGAAAAAAATCAAACAACAAAATCAATTTTAAGAAGAAGATTACTTTTTTTTATCCTACAGGAACGCAATAGATATAAGATGCACCTGAATACCTATCTGGTATACGGTGGTTTTTATTTATCCAAGAACGACGCCGAAACGTTGCATAGGTCGTAGCTGGCTTTGATAAATTTAAGAAGCCTCCGCAGTAGACGAAGTGTATGTGAGCAGCGATTCCTCTCGCAGGAATTGATCAAAGTGACGTTGAAGACGGATTTCTTGTCAATGAGGTGAACATAGTTCGTCGAGGACGGCGGAGAGAGAGAGAAAAAAAAATGGTAAAAAAAAAAAAAAAAAAAGGAAAGAGAGAAAGGCGAAGGCACGCGGCGCTTCTCGTCCCTGGGACAAATTGAGCCGGCCATTTATCGCCCCGAAGAGGCAGATTAATGAGTTGAAAGAAGATCGAGGGGTAAAAAAGGGGGGAATATGAGAGAGAGAGGAGAAAATGAAATACAATTAAATTGAAAGCTCGTCAAATTGTTTATCTCGGCGTTTACCGACTCCGGAAATTGTCAGATATTCCGACGACTCTTCCACGTATTTCTACGGTTGGTATACGTATTTGTTGTAAAATACACTAACCAACCGCCCCCCCCCCCCCCCCACTTCCCGTGCATTTTAATTACTCCGTCTATAGTACATCGAGGATTTAACAAGGATCAGAAATTTTGCGGTTGAATAGGTACTTCCAACTGTTGTTATACATGCACAAATTATTTACGAAAGTACAATCGTATCTCTCGAAACGATGTGATACCGATCCTCCAATCTTTATTCAATAGTAAAGTCTCAGCTCGATATCCCCACCCCGACTCCTCCGAAAAATACCGTCAACATTTCTATCGACTATATGTACAATTTTACCACCCCTTCGCGGCCCGCGTGCTCAGTGCCAAAATTATACGCAGGATTCATAACCGTATAAAAATGATATAGGTGAAATAAATAAATCATAAAATCTGCACGCGCGGTATCTGTTTTGTTCCACCCCCCCCCCCCCCCCCGGTTGATGGGTGGAATTTATAAAAATTTTCAAAAATTTTCATATCACCGATAGGAAAGTTTCAACAGATATTGAGAAGAGAGAAACATTATAAGGAAATAAATAATTGGAAGGGGAATTTCTTGAGGATGAAGAATCGATAAAAATTGACGATCGGGGGATATGGATATATCTATCTTTCTATGTGATTGTTATGATCAAAAACGTCATTTTCTGGAGGGTCGTACTTCCGGTGGTTTTTATGATTGCAATAACATTGTCAGGTATATATGTATATAGAGCCTAACGCCTGTCAAATATCGGGGCAACGAGCTTCCGAATTGCTGCCATATCGGTAGAAACTGAGCTTCGAATAACGTCTTCACTCACTTTTCTATATATCCACGATCTATACTCCACTTAAGTGCTGATCCGCGCCACCGGTGATTATTTTTTATATTTATGTACACGCAGCTGTAGAGCTGGTAATGATTGTGTGGTGCGTTACACGTGTGTGTAGGTAAAAGCTTCAGGTGCCCGTCGGAGTTCCTTATGTTCTCTTTCTCTCTCGCTCTCTTTTTCGACTTCTTTTTTCTCTCTCCAATGCCGGTATAATATAATGTCATACGGGAACACGTACCCACAATTACCTATTTCTGTTACATTGGATGAATAACGTCCTCGTAAAACAGCGTGACTCCAGATATTGCCTTCCAGTCCTCATAGTGAAGTTCATAAGTTATAGTTACATACCCTCAGATATCGCGAGACGTTATAAAAAGCATGTATATATAAACCGACTCCCTCTCTCATTTTCTCTATATCTCAAATATTTCACGATTAAAAAAAAAGGAGATCTAAAAAAAAGATTGGAAGATTTTTCGAAAAGCTAGCCAAGCATGATAAAGAGAAAATGTCATGTGATACGATTCTAATTGTTACGAGAATTTATGTCGTTTCGTACAATGCGAACGGTTGTTGTTTAAAATAACAAAACAACATCCTCGTGAGAGAGAACAAAAATTTGACAAAAAAAATAAAAGCATCTGGCCAACCGCCAACGACGGCGATCAAACCGAGCGAAACGTAATTTGAATTCGAGATTATACAGAAACAATACAGTCGTCTATTTTCTAAGAAATTAACGCTCTGGCTGCAAACTCGGTAACAAAAATTTCAAGTGAAATAGCTCGAACCTTTAATTTTTTGTAATTTCGGTTTCGGTTATATGTGTAGAGACAGAAAAAAAATTATGAAAACAAAAACGAAACGCAAAAACGTGCGACTTGAAAATAAAAAAATATTGTTGCAAAACACGTTGTATAAATGCCTTTATTTTACATATCGGAATACACAGGCACTAATGCGTGTATAGTTTACCGAATTTTTAATAATAATCCGGAGAAAATGAAACCTCGAGGAAATTGCTCAACGTTATTATCGTTAATTATTCACCAAGTATTTTCACCTTTCCGGTACGATGATTAAAAAAAAAGAGTATGAGAGAAAATCTTCATTTGCCATAAAGTCACGTCCTTCACAACTGAGGTTTCACATAAAATTTGAAGAACATCAAAAAATTGGTTCTGCTGCGGACGCGATTTAAAACTGATCAATCTGGACCAATCCGCTTTCTTCACATCATTCGTTTTACTTTATTCTCTTTTTTTTACGTCCGTATAATACAGGCGTTTATTACAGGTTTAATTACGAGGACTCGATTTAAGGTGATGCGATTTCATTCTCGGATGAAACTTTTTATGATTTGAATGAACTCGAGTAAAAAGTTTCTACGGGGGAAAATAAGTTATAATTAATCTGCTAATCTTGAAGATGTCTTCTCCGAATAACAAAAAAATTCATTCAACATCGAAATCTCCTGTATTTATATTTGTTGATGTATTTGTTATTTTTTGAAATCTTTGCGAATAGAGTTTCAAGAAAGAAACAAAAAATCCAGATGAAATAAATGTTTATAATTTTTCACTTACATTCCTGTTTGAATGTGAAATATTCCGTGAGATGCCGGCATTCGTGATTTCCTCTGAGAAGAAATAGTGTGGTTGGATGGCACAATTTTAGCGCCCACAGGTACAATACACACTGAAACAACAAAAAAAAGAAAAACCACATCAGTCACTAGATTAATGCTCGATTTATAATTATTATCTGTGAGAAAAAGATGTATTCAATCGAAATAAAACTGCGCTGACAGTTTGGAATCGACGAGCGATTATAGGGTATAGCACGTAGAGGTGAGTTCGCATGGTATTCGCATATTTTATAAGATCATATTACGATAGAAAAATATTTACCGTAGAGTTTCGCTTTATTATGTATTCGTAAGCCGATGTACTATGTGCATATTAGATCCATAACATAAGATAGATGCAGTCTCGGGTTGTGCATCTATAAGAAAGCTTCTCAAAGTTAATCCTTGAGTAAAGTACTCGCAATACACACCGCGCCTTGCGGAGTGCATGAGAAAGGGAAATTGAAAGCTCATACCACATTGTCTAGAATACGTGCATATTACAGGTGTACGTGTATACGTACGTTGCTTATAGCTGCGGAGTTTGCAGCCGCGGTACAGAAGATTTGATCTTAAAATATGCCAAAGGTTAGTTTCTTGGCAGGCATGATTAGGTTTGCTTTGTGGGTCGCGATAATCGCCCTTCTGGCACGAAACGAAACCGACCAACCACCACCACCGCTACTAATACCATTGCTACCTCCGGTTGGCACAATTTGTTTGGGTTAAACGCCAGCGATAAATTCAATCGAATCCACCTAGCGTCTTAAATTTCTTTAAGTTAGTTTCAAAAACCTGCAACGAAAAGCAAAAATATTCAATAAATCTTTGACGGTATGTCGTCAAAAATTTGAAAAAAAAATTACAAAGCTTTTTCTTTTTCATCTCATACATTTTTCAAGTATTTCATTTGCGTGCAGTAAAATGTAACGTAATACGAAAATTAAGTTTTTTTCTTCTTTTTTTTTTTTTATTATTTCCATACACCTAATCTGAAATCTCAAAGGTCACGTATGTACGTGACTTTTAGCGAATTGTTAGGCTCACGGTAGTAGTGGGACAAATTTTTCGGGTTCGCTCTTCTGTTATAACTTAGCGTGTGACGCTGCAAATCATTCGCTAACCACCTTAATGCATATCTGTATCTTAAATATTTTAAGTATAAGTATGATATGTACCGAGTAAATTGACCTATATGAATGTTTTTTGGAGATAGGTATATATGTGTAATGTATTTTACGAACAGGTGGGCGAACGGGTCGACCTAAATTGACATAAAACAAAACGCCTCCGCACTAAATCTTCGCAGGCCGCTGCAACTCGCGGTAAATTTATAGTTTGGCAAGGGATATTTGTTCGGCATCGCGCTAGTTTCGGAGTTCGAACATCCTCGCTAATGTGTCCGCGTATATACCTATCCCCGTTATTCATTTTATGTATACCTACTTTTCAAAAAAATCGACCATATCATATACCTCTGTACCCTCGCTGATCCGCGTATTGCAGAGCTGCACACGGTCCAAAAGTCACGTGCACCTGGCTAATCAAAATTTATATACCGAATCCCGAGAACCCCAAAGTGCGTAAATCATGGTCACCATTATATAAACCAAATTTATCGTGTATCACATATACGATATACATATAAGCCTGAAAAATTAATCCGCTATCAAAAATTGGCATTCCATATTTCGTCCACAGTACCGGTACGACGAAGGATTATTTAAAAAGAAAAAAAAGAAAATATCGTTGAGAAAAAAGCTTCACTTTTATTTCGAAACAAAATCCTCTTCCACGATGTTCAAGACTTCCGGTTCCGCCTTCTCGCTACGTCCTTAATTTATAATTCTTAGCATGAAAATTGGAATGGAAAGATGTTTTTTTTTTCCTCGCTGTATATGCGTATAAAACAGCAGCAGCAGCAGCGTATCGGCGAGCGCAGGAGGATATAAGTATCGTTTAATAATATGCCTGAACTACAAGGGTTGTACTCTTATAAAAGCTATTATTATATATCAGTACTTATCTAGGTGCACACGCGAATAGGTGCAGGAATGGGTGGGAGAAGGAGGTACGGGCACTTCCTCCTCACCTACCCAGTCTTGCCACCTACAACCTTTGCACAGCTATCCCGGGCTCGGTAAATGGATGGGTGTACCTATAGCAAAATGTATAACACCGGAGGCTAAGTAATTGAACCTCACTCGAGTATCAAAACCGCACAACGGTGGCTGGTAGGTATATGGAATCGTTGTATGTACGCCGAACCCCGCTACGGGCGATGTTTTCGAACTAAACTCTATATTGCTGCAGAAAACCAGAAAACCATTGCGGTATTCATGGTCGCTTTTATTTAACTGTCCACATTTTTTTTTTTTCGTTTTTTTTTTGTTTAACATCGAAGCCGGAAGCTTGCTTCGGGCTAGAATTTATCGGAATACTAAAATTAATTATACGTTCGTCAACGGTTGGATAGATGTTGGAAAAAAATAAAAAAAACAAAAATACATGACATATACCTTGTCCAGAAATCAACACATATCGATTTTCATTGTTCGATGTATTTTACTCGGTAATTATTTTTTGATTTTACTTTCTTTTTTTTTTGTTTTGTTTTCCCTCGTTCATTCGAGACACGTAATTTTTAGTTGTATTTTTTCTAAGCTGTATCGCAAGCGTGATACGTATGTAATATGGTATACATATAACGAAGATACTGAGCTTTCACGTTTGTATCGAATCAAGCTAAAACTCAATATCTTTTCTCAGAGCTCGTTCAGCGTTCATATTTTACGACACTCTTGACGACGAGAATTCTTCCCGTGGTCGGATTACGTTCGAGAGATAACTATATATATATATATTACATATTGTAGGCTCGCGTATCGATTTGGCCTCGCGCGAACTTTCCTCTCGGGAGATTCTTGTCATGCGATCTTTAATTTGAAAATTTTGAAAGATTGAAATGAATTTGTCGACGAAAATTCAAGTTGAATAATGAATTTTCTGTGCTGGTTAATTTTTCACGGATACCCCCATTATTATGTGCGTGCGGATATAGCGGGTGGTGCGCGGTTTCGGAGTACAATACGATTATACGTGTATTGTGGATGCTCATGTACCGCTGGAATTATACAGCTGATATTGTATGGCAGTAATATACATAGTATAGTAGGGCCTAGACTAACGCTAGGATGATTAAAGGAGACATTATCGTCTCTGTTGTGGATTCGGTCGATCGCTCATGCGTCAAATTGTAACTTTGTAGGTTCGCCGGTTCGGCAAAGCATCGAACAACCCCCTCCCGTTGAACGAACTTGGCAAACGCCGAATTGGCCGGTTGGCCGTTTACATACCCGAGGCACCCCTTTGAAACCCGAAAACTTATTTGGCCAATTATTACTTCACCTCATAAACTGACACGTGTCTCACCTGATTATTTATGGCCCCTGTAATAACTACCATATTCTTCCTTCCTTACCTTATCTTACATTTGTTCATATGCTCACCCTTTCCTTCCAAAATATTCATGATACATTCATACCCTGATATCCATAAGTCAGAAGCTAAAGCCAATGAAAATTTCTCAAATGTCCCGGGGGCCTGGATCGATTTTTTTTCGTCACACACAAAACGTGGATGTAAAATATGAGAAACGGCCGCGTAATTAAGTGCTTGAAAACAAAAAATAAAAAAGAAAGAAACTCGAGGATAATAAAGATAAAACTAAGGAGTAAAAAATTCTAAGACCGCTTATATTAAGGTGGGCGAGGGGCTCAGCAAAACGCAAAAGGGGTCGCCATAAAAATTAGACAAAACAGCAGCCAAAAGCCGGCTCGAGGATGACAGATTGTTCTGCTTGTAAGCGAAGAAACATTGCTTTCAATGTCCAATTAGTCAGATGAATAAGATTTTACAAAGAACGTTCTTCGCTTGGAATTTTTTTTTTTTCTTTCTTTTTCCTATCTTTTCTTCGTCTTGTTTCATTACGATTCGATTTTTTTATTTGCCAAGTTTTTTTACACCGAGTATTTTTATAAAAGAACATCGATGTTATGATAATGGGCTTGAAAAATTTTACCCCGGGAAAAAAGTTTTTTCTCCATCGATTCTGTAAGAAAAAAAAGCTTTCAAGTTCTAGAGAAGTAGATTGTTGGCAGGAGCATGAATTTATCACATAGTACATAGCTGTTGTAGACGAATAAATAGTGCGTTGACCTCAATTCGCTTTATTTCTGAATATGAAAGTTTTATAAGAAAATATATGTATGTGTATCAGTTATGATGAATGGCCCAAGACTTTCTTTCGTATGGAAAACAAAACGATTTTGCACATTAGTTATAGATCCTCCCTATGGCTAAACAGATCGTAAGTTTTGTAATAAGTTAGCGAATAATCATCTGGAAGAGTCTGAAAATAATTGTTATATTTTTTGCGGAATTATTCGGCCACCTGGTAGCGTTTTTCCAATCGCTTGTTTCGAAGTGACCGCGCCAATATCCATAGCCGGCTCACGTATGAACCGCTCGGCGCTGGCTACCGCCGCCTAGAGCGCCATTCGGTAGCAGGCCTTGCCACGCTGCGCATCGCCTTCTAACTCGTGGTCCTAAATTAACCAATTTTCGCCCCCCGAAGGCCCGCAGGCATCAAAAACCGGTCAATCCTTTGTCCAAACGATCACAGGTGACATAAACAACAATATAACCAAAAATATTCCAAATCCCGACGATATAACTGACTAAAATTAACCAAATCTGTGACAATCGGACAACTGACGATGAGGCTACACCAAATCCCGCTCACGATACCCAAAAACACCTGCTGACCTGCCTCGAAGTATCCTTAGCCATGACCTTCCAGTTCAATGGGCCAATTTTTCGGTAAGTTTGAAAAATATGAATTCCAATACTACTTCTATAGGCCCAGGGCAGATTCCGAGCATTTTCCGAGCGATTTGCAACACAAAGATGGCGGCCATCTTGCTCCCATGGACATTGAGAAAAAAGAGAAGGGTAAGAATCTAAAAAACGAAGTAGATTTGGTGGTGGTTTATTATCTTTTCATGAATCTTTTCCTGTCCTCAACTGATGCGATTTTCGCACCAGTAATCCGGTACAATTTTCCCAGAATATATTTTTATCGTGAATATCACGTGACATATATTTCGTATTTATTTTCTATGAAATCTCTATAGCGTATATTTCCTCGAATCCGTGCGATATCTGCTCGGATTTCGAAAATAAAAAAGATCGACAAAAGAGTCAAACAAAAACAGGAAGGAAATGAAAAAGTAGATAGGCTCTTATTTTGCCTCGTTAATAATCTTAGCGTCGAGTGTGTGCTAAATAAAATCAATCGTACGTGAAAACAAAGATACGTAAAAAAAAACTAATCGAACAGCTTCGGGTCTGCGATCGTTACGGAACAAGGGGGGAAAAGGTTTCCTCTCGTCTACCTATACTACATAAAATACTTTCGAGAACTTCGCCGAGTTCACATACCCATGGTAGTCCAAAGCTTCGTTGAGATGTTCTTTGAAAAAAAAAAAAAAATCTCAAGTCGTAAGTTAGAAAACGAATCCCTAAAGTTTGTTTCTAGGGTCGAAGGAGCGAGGTTTACGCTAAGACTATGTATACAACTGCCTTTCGTGAGCTTCCTTTGCTATCTTTCCTGCCACCCTTACCACGTACTATATTTGTAAACCTGTTGTTATTATTATACCCACAAAACGAGTCGAAAGTCAAAACAGAATTTCTCTCTAAGATTAGAAGAAAATCAAAAAATTTATATTCTCATAAAGCTGCACCATAGCGATTGGCTGTATACATTGTACAACTGAAGATTTTCCCAAAATCTAGAAAAAATGTAAAATCATCTCCCACGATGTGTCGAGGGAAGGGGGGGGGGGGGGGGTCGACTTACCTCAATACTGAAGTAACCTCTGTCCACATAATCACCGAGGAAAAGGTATTTCGTAGACGCGGGCGGTCCGCCAACTTCGAATAGTTTCATCAAATCGTAAAACTGGCCGTGAATATCCCCGCATACTGAAACAAAAACAATAGAATATCGTTAGGATCGTATTATCATCCATTGTTGAAACGAAATAACGTACGAATTTTTATTATAATTTTATGAGTTTATGAAATTTCGATCTCAATAAATTGAGGGCGAGGTTATACTCGAAACGCAGACCAGATCTCACCGACCTTTGCCTTGTCGTACTTCGTTTTACATGTAACAAAAAATATATAATGTATAACGTACATACATCATCTGAGTATAACGACGCAATATGCCCCGAGTAAACGTGGACCTCTGGATCTGGATCAAATATGATGTATGAAACATTTCAGTCGCCGCTAACGACGTATGCACCTGACCTTGGCCTCGAATAATTTTTCAATTTTTACACGAAAACCCTTAGCAAGAAAAGAAAAAAACGTATTAGGCTTATAACATAAGCGATCTCGATCTTTCCTTTCGTCGAAACGTAGGTAAATGAACACGTAATTTTCAAGGCAGCCATGTTCGTTCTGCGATATGGTAGGTATTACAGGACGAGATTAAGGTCCGTATTATTTTATTTTCTAATTATTATCATTATTATAATTATTATTTTTTTAAGAAAGATTCAGATGCGTGCAGCGGTTGTATGTGTGTGTAGGCGATGCCAGCGATCGATGGCGCCCTCGTTCCATGACATTAAAAATCTGTGCGTGCGTTTAATTATACGGATATTCCCCTGGCATGTATATACCCATAAAGTAGAAGCATATAAAAAAGAAAAAAGAAAAAAAAAAACAGAAGATTTCGTCTCTCAAGCTTTCAAATAATCTAAAAAGGAATGACTAATGTAAGATAAGCGTTTAATTGTTTCAGCGTGTTCGTGATTTCATTTATAAATTTAGGTGCGAGGTGTTATAATACATATGACGATATACGATACTTTGCGACGCGTGTGTCACATGCAGGTTGATAATTTGCACCCAAGAGATAAATGTCAATAATTTGTATGAACGCAAAAGTAAATGGCACGTGAAACGTGAAACGTATTAAAGGTGATATAGGATGATAAATAAAGCATAATGGGTAACGTCCGCTATGAGAGGTGAAGAGAGAGAGAGAGAGTGTATAGAGTTGTGTGATAGATCGGGCGCCGTCGTCCCGTTAATTGGACGTCGCGACGCCTTCTATGGCGCCTCCTTCACTATACCCTACTTATGGTTATTTCTACATAGTCATTGTGTTATATACCGTTAAAATGTTAATACGGTAGTTCTTTCAGCTCTAATTGTTCTTTTTATCCTCCCTTTATTTCTCTCCTTTTTTTATTTCTTCTTTTTTCTTTACCAACAGCTACACGGAACTTATACTCAAAGTTTCCGTGTTCGCCAACCCTGCACACCGTATAACGTATGCTCGACAAATTTCTGCATCTACACGAAACTTTGGTGATAAATTTTTAAGTTGATCTCGTTGTAATCTATATCCGTGCGCTATAATGTGGCTTCGGATTTATTCATCTATATTAGGTACGGAACTTGGTTATATTAGAGTGCGGAAGGGGAAATGAATTTAATGGTTTTCATGAAACTAGAACGTAATTTGGATTAACTTTTATTCGGGAAATATCTAGCTGGCGATACGTATACTTATCAAAAACGGATTCAAATTCAACCCGAGTTTATTGCATATGCTATACAGGTATATGTGCGCTGTAACCCTCTCTCTCTCTCTCTCTCTCTCTTTCTCTCTCTTTTTCCTGCAAACCGTGTAGACATAAGGAGAAAAGGTGGTTTGAATATCGTACAATTCTCTCAGGAAATTGCAGTTTGTTGAGTATTTGGTTTACCTAGGTAGGGAAGGTAGATGGTATGTATATATGCACTGGGGTACTCCACGAGAAACGTTGCCAGACTTATCTAAATCTATATACCTATATATGTATGTACATTTAACCGATGAGAATCAATCGCTCTCGATGGAGGAAAAGTCGAGGTATACATAGGTAGGTATGTATACCTATACATAGATATTTAGGATATAAAGAGTAGATATGCCGAGTCAGTTGTAGGAAAATAAAATGACGGAGCTTCGGGTAGTTCTCCACCCTTAAGGGAGGCTTAAATAGAATTATATGAAAACGATCTGCGCTAATGCTCTTTCAATGTTCATTTATATATATATAGATACCCTTTTATTAACTTGACTTGAGAATATAACTTTCCACCGATCATACCAGGGGGGTAAAGGGAAAGAATATATAAAATCTAATTCAACATTCTCAAAATCGGATATAGATGGGACGAGAGAATAACTCTAGCAACAGATTGAGATGAATTTACGGGAATACCGTAGAGGTAAGGATTTTTTTCTATTTTGTTTTTTTTTCTACAGCGTTTTGTGGTACGGTAATGTATATTTTTGTTTATTTTTTTTTTGTCGCAATTTAAATCTCCAGGGTATATAAGAATTTTCGAAAGTTTATTTCAATTTTCGTATAGTAAATTTTATTCACCACTTTTTTTTATATATCATCTACCGAAAAGTTTCTTCTCTCTATACAGCATCGCATAGCTTAAGTCCGAAAATTCGACAAAGTTTTAGGTCGATGTGTTCAACGGTTTTTGCATAATCTTACCAAAGTCGCAAAGTCGTTTTCGTCGAATAAGCCATACAGCTCCGATTCACTTATATCAGGGGGAATTCTGCGGAAAATTGACACGCGTCGTTCGAATCACCTCGAATTCACGTTATTTTATACGTTAGGATATATATTTTATTTTCTCCGAAATCTATTTCCTACATTTTATAGTATCTCTCGATTTTTTTTTTACCAAGACTCGAAACTTATCGAACCGCGAATCCTCTGAGGGCTCGTAGAGGGTTTTTTAAAATTCTGATACCCACATGCTCGCGCTGGGTAAATTAATTTTCCGCAACACTCGGTATATATGTATAATATTAAACACACACCAGTTTTTACTAGACTGCAGGAATTCCAGCTGGGCTATCAAATATTCATGTATATGATACAAACTCCGCGAGCCTTGTCCAACCACAATTTACTACATTTTTGTCTGCGCGAAACATTTCTCAGTCTGATACATACATGTATGTATAGTACACCCATATAATCATCAGACAAACACTCCAAGTTTCAATTTTTTGAAAAGTTATCCCGTATCAAGTTTCACCGCGTACCTACCCTACCGTGCGCGCATATCGCGGGTAAAATCGATTTCAATTTCTCACGTCAATAATTTTCATCGTAGAGCATAATGCAGAAAAATTCTGTAAACAAATATTCTGCGAACAACGAGAATAACTGAAAATTGCGAAGGAGATCGAGGTGGATTGGGCGGGGAGGGGGGGAGGGCATTATTTGCATTCGATATCGATATATTCGGATAGAAAAAGGGATTGAAAAGTTGTGCATGTCCGGAATGTTGGCGAACTATTCGAGTTTGAATTTTTATATACCGGTGCAAGGGTCGTTGCACATATTATCCCCGCACGATGCAGACGTACAGATCGTACGGCGAAGACGTCAAAGACACGAGTAGCATCGCGTCATTTATTTTTCAAAAATTTCATCCATCGTTCGAAATTGGGTATGATTAAAAGAGGAGGATGAAACAATGAATGAATCAAAATTATGAAGATTACGAGTGAATACATGAGGATATTGAGAAAGATAAAATCAACAGAATATAGCACAATATAGAAAAGCAAAGAGAAAAAAATAGCGTAATTTTTTTTTCTTTCATTTATTTTGTTACACCACGGTGATTGAGGGATTATCAACGCTCGAAACTTTTTATTCGGACTTAGATCGTCGTACTTGGTGGTTATTATTGCCTTTTTTCGATGTCATCATCACCATCATCACCCTACTCTTCTCCAGAAGATAAGGAGGTTGAATAATGGTCAGCGATTGCTGTAGGATGAACGATAAAATGAATGAGACCGCGAAACGTTTCTTCGTACATAACGAAATGATGTGCTGCTGCAGGGGTGAAATATTCTTCCTTACGTTATCTCGTCGGAATTTCTCTATTTTTTTTTCTTTTCTTTCTTTTCTGGAGAAACGATTCTGCAGATGCGGAAGATTCAAACACACGTACAGTGGTTGGTTCTAAAAAAGGAGGAAACAATAAGATCGAATTCGATATCTTTATTATCATGATTGTGTCCTGAATTGGGTTTTTTTTTTTCTTTTCTCGAAAGCCCCATGTATTATATGATGGGGATGGAAACGAACATATTTCTGTTTTTGTCTCAGCAATATGTGCAGAACGTATAATAATAACTTACTACAGGTATATTGTTATTCTTGAAAAAAAAAATAATGATAATAATAACAATCGAGAATTTGACAGCACAAAAATTTTGAATTGAATTTCCGACAAGAGAAGATTATAAGAAATGGAATAAAGACTTTTTATAAAAAATTTGATTCTCCTGATCAGTGGGCATATTTTTCGCTAATTTTCATCGCATCTGCATAATTGACCATATGACCGTCAGTGTTTAACGTATTACATCAAAAGTCGAACTCGCCGGACCACAAAATATATAGGGATATGCGAGCGAAGAGGATCAGAGAGGCCAGGGGGAGGAGGATATACGCGTAGCTTTATGGTACGATGAATTATATGGCGAAGGACGCGTATAGTCGCCGAAATTGGGAGTAACCATAATCGCACGTGCCGCAAGCGTACCTAATTAAATAATAATCCGTAGCTTACATCGCTGCGTCTCTTCTCTCATCTCCATTCTGCTTTTCCCTGCCATAATTCCATTCTCTCTTTTTCATTTTGCCATCCGCATCCCGCCGAAGCCTTCGAAATTCCATTGTACGTACCATATCTAACCACGTATGTCATGTGCCATGTACCTAGCTTGAATTTCAGCCTGCGATTGGCTATTCGATTACAACGGACCACGCCCCCTTTCGCTTCCTTTTAACTCCCTATTAGGTCGGGATCTATGCACATCTGATTTATTCAACCGTACCTAGTATTACGTGTAGTAATTGAATATTTTAACATTTACTATACATTTACATCCATCTAATACATACAGCGGTTTCATTTTGGACCCCCCATTAATTGCGTTATCTGTAATACATCGAATTGCATTTCGATACCCATTTCGTGTATGATAATAATTACTTGGTCCTGCTTTATATACATCTACATATTACATGGAGGTAGCTTGCGGGGGCGAAATTATTGGGGTGGGTAGATGAACACGAAAAAATGGGGGAAGTTCCCATGTAGATAATGGAACAATGTCGTTATTGTTAGGAATTATAAATCGATAGTGACGAGCTCCTTGATTTCATCATGCAGTGCCGGAAATCATCGTTGCAAAGATTGTTAACTGTATCTAAATATTGTTGCAAAAATGTCAAATATTTAATTATTCAAAGGAATCAACCGATCAAAATGACCATATCAGCTGAGAAAAAGATATAAAATGTTATGAACATCTGGCCTGCGTTGAATAGGACCAGGTTAAGTTTGCCTGTTCAACAGTTTATCTGATTTACTTGTATGAAGTAACGTCTGGAGTAATTATTAAACGCGGGATGATACGAGTGATACAACTATGTGTTGTACTCGTGTATGTGATGTATTTATGAACGCACACACTGTTAGCAAAGGTATATTTGCAATGCGCGCACTATTTATGTAAAGCTTGCTGCAGCAGTTTATCGTTGTAAATTACCAGCCGAGAACTTCTATAGACATAAACGACAGCCAACAAACATAGGATAAATGCAACAAACGGTTCGTCGATAATTACCCCTCGTATGTACGTATGATTTATTCACATATATATGTACTGGTATTGACATGCACGGAAAACATTACATTCAATTTTTTTTATCATTCATCTACTTTCTTTTCATCGAATAGAATACGTATCGTGTGTACAGGATGGCTATACAACCTACTCGCGGTGTGCTGTAAAAAAGAATATGGCTGCCAAAAACAGAACGAATCGCGATTGCTTTAATTTCTATCGCCCTGCAACTTTGAATTTTATATGAATTCACGATCTAGTTTTCTGGGAACTGCAGGGCACACTTTGTAACAAAAAAGTATCAATGAAATTTTTAGCTCTAATAATTCAGGGAGAGTAGATCGATGATTGAATATGCATGTACGTTATACACGCGACATGTATGTGGGATCAAATTTACCTTATGTACAACACGAATCTAGGTACAAATATGTATATAGCGGGAGTCTAGTTTTGGTATTGCAGAGGGCAAGCATCGGCACGTTGGCTGATAGGTAGAAACTGGGTAGGTAATACGTTTGGTTGGTTGCCCTGGTTATGTAGGAGAGTATTTACCGTGGGCTCCCCCGTGGGTATTCCCGTGGGCTTCCCGGCCAAGTCGTGAAATGCATACTAAATAATTAAACATTCCTGTATAACCGGCGTAGACCTACTACGGCCTCTGGACTAGAAGGTGAAACAACGAACAGCCCCCTTCTCATCCCGTACTCGTAACTTCGAAATAACACGAATATCCTGTGCGCAGAGTATGTACTCTAAATTTTCATCATACATATGTTTTCGCAAAATTTATGGCCATATCCATACAGACTCCTTCCATATAAAAAAGAGATTCGCACGCGAGACTTTTTTGCCTTCGCGTGTTGATTCATTTATTTTGTTGTACACTTCTATTCTAACCTAAAAAACACGAATCCCTCAATTAAACCAATTGAGATACCTCAATTTACCGCCTTTGAAAATTCTCGATTTTGGGTAAAAAGTGAAGATTTTTACCTCCATATTTTTCTGAATTTATCTCGGCCTGCAGGGAAGGGTGTTTGTCGTGCAACGTGTCGTTGTAGTTTCGTCACACACGCTATACAATACCTTTGATATAATATCAGATAACGAGTGAATTGTGCATTTTTCTTTCTCTTCTGTTTCATTCATTTTTTTTTTCATTCTTTCCCCTGCATTTTGCGTCAACTTGTGATTATCCGTTATGATTGTAGTTTACAACCTCGTTGGCATAAAAAAACCGACTCGCTCGCTTATACGTATTATTTTACTAACTTTGTCGACCCTCATTGACCCCAGATGACCCTATACGTGGGGTAAAGTTACTCCTCAATTTTCAGTTTATCATACCTATTATACGATATTATATCAAATGCGACGTTCAAAAATTTTGATTTTTGAGGTACGAATGGCATTCGTTATGAGGAAAAAGTGCTGCGATTTCGTAATCTCATTTAGTCATGTGTACGACACGGTCGTGTTTAAAAAAAGCTTATAATTTTTTTGTAACCGCACTGACTGTCTGAAAAGCTGTACACATACCTGAAAATTAGATGTCTAGAGTAAATAGACCGGGGGGTGTATAAGGTTAATCGAAAATCGATTTGAAATTGATTATAACCGTGCATTATATAATCTATGTAAGGATTCTGTCGGTTCTGAACTCTTGTTTGTTTGTTCATTTATTCATTTTCTATCAATTATTAATTTTCTACTTTTTTTTTTTTCTATTCATTTTTTCAGGATAAAAAAATCAAAGTATATGATTGAGAATTATACTTTTTCGTGCGAGATTTCAACTGCGCAGTATTATAGAATTTAATTGAAAGTTAACGCCGTTTTAATAATAAGTATTATATAGTGTACGGTAGTTCTATATCACAATACGCGGAGTCAGAGGTTAGCCAAGGGCGATAAGTCTGGGCGACAATTACATACACGTTTTATATGCTTACAATATTCATTTGTGTGAGTAAATAATCTATAACTATATACGTATAGGTATACGTAAAAGTTGTGCTTGATTATAAGAATTAACCCAATTATTCATTAGTCTCTAATATACCGTGAGTTTTGTGGAAGGTCCTCATAAGAACTTGTACAAATTCGTTTTTTTAGTGGAAAATCCGTAAGCAGAGATGGACAGTCCGACGCTATTTAAAAGGGCGAAAATTTTCTCGCTCCAACTCGATGCGATTCTCCTATGAGAACTTTCCACAAGAACTCATGTTACATGTGTCATGTGTGTTACCATCATAAAAATGTTACCACAACATAAAAAATTCATACGATCATTCACGGAAAATGGACAAAAAAATCTGCCACCATCCTAGCGCGAGCATAAATGTGCAAAAGTCGTGTTGAGAATATTTTTATTTTTTTTTTATTAATTTTTTTTGCTATTTTCTAGCGAGACCTCGTTTTCCTCCGTGCAGCGCAGTAGAAGTAGAGAACTTTGCGCTCTGTTTAACGTATCCTACTTTTTGGTGCATATAACAAAAGCTACATAAATGGGAGTTGTTATATGTTATAGTTTCAAATGTGCGGGATGAAAAGTCTAGAAACAGAAAATATATTACGAAGCATATATGCTCGTACAGAAGTAGGTGTGCGAAAAGTATATGTAAAATTTCATGTAGAATATAATAAGGGAAAGTAATCCAAGCCTCCACCCTTTTTCCCCCATTTTATTTTCTGACCCACCGAATAAAACCAAAGGTATTTATCGAACGACGAATTATACTAACGAAGGATGCACTGTGGAAAAAAAATTATCGACAAATTAATCGGGGTAAGAAAATCTTTGTTCTGCCATCGAACGTCGGTTTGTGTAATGGAATTTGTTTCTCCCTCGGATCTTGGCATTCGTTTCATCGAGTTTTTTTTTTTTTTTTTTTCTTTTTTTTTTGTTTTCCATCTGTAACGTCCAAGTCCGTGAAACAGAAATTCCGACGTTATCACTATGCATATTGTATCGTTTTCAATTTTCATGTTTTATTTCGAGAGAGTAGAATAGCAGAGAAGCTACTCGAGGGACATGAATATACACATTTCTCAGAGTATGGTGTTCGAGCTTTTCTCTTCTCCTCTTTTCTTGAGCATATCTGGAAGAGACGTTGCGCTACTATAAACCGAGAAGATCTAGTGAGCTGCTCTCTGATGAAACGACAAAGATGGCTATTCTCCTTTTATGCAATATTACTTTATCCCTCTGTTGGTATTACCAACTGTAATATCACCAGAACTTCTAGTCCTCCCTCTTCTTATTCGTCCTACCATTTCCCTATATAGGTATATGTCAGTTGTCTAAATCCACGATCTTCTTATTCCCCGTCCATTTTCGGAGAGACACCAACGAACTAACTTACCTCATTCTTCCCTATATCTACTTCACTTCGCTACATGGTTACGTACACCCCTCAAAATCCCTGTATAAACTCAATCAAATGAAGGGGAATTTATTTAGGACATCAACGGTACCCCCTTAGCCGGCGCCGGTTCACAATTTTGGTAAGCCTCAGGCTGTGCGCATCTCCCAAGTATGTGCGTCAAAAGATGAAGATCGACTTTGCAGAGTCGGAACCAGGGATGAATAGAAAATAGAGAATTTCAAGGGTCGGAATTTCAAGGTAAGAAGATGTCAAATCCACGATCCAAATTATCACATGTCCCTAATTTTTCACACGCAAATCAAATTTTCTGGAGTTGATCACGTGTATTCATTCATCATTTGTCCCTGCAGATGATGAACAATTTTTTTTCTCTCGTTACGAAAGTTGCACTTAAATTACAGCTGATTGTTTTTATGTATGTATAAGAAAATTTTCAAGCTTTGAGTAAACGCCGGAGAAAGTAGGTAGGTGTATAGGATGGTATATAGGATGGTATATATGATATGCAAAGGCAGGGATCTCGTCCTATAACCCTTGTCTATATAACACGGCGGATATCTACGTGACTTTCTCGACGAAACGAAGTTTAACGGTTTTCCTCGCTCTGGCTATGATGCCGTCACTACATCGCGGTGACGGTGAAATTCATACATGTTATGTATTTTATACCCATATGTGTGTGTGTGTGTGTGTGTGTATGTATATGTGGAAGGAAAGACGTTACTCCAGGGGGCGTAAGATTCAAAGCTCGGGAAATCCCCGGGATTTTCGCGATTGTAACCCTCAATCTATAGGTATACTATACACGCCAAAACAAATGTTTAAGGTGAGAACAGATGATATTATATCTGACGTCAACGCATGTGTAGTAACGTATAAAAATCGAACTATAATATACATTTTTTTTTTTTTTTTTTTTTAAGGTATAAGTAATTTTTATCCCTGTTGTATGAAAATATTATAAGTAGGAGTTACCGTTTCTGCTTTTGCCAGGGAATTAAAAATATATGAACGAAGAACACGATGGCGAAGGGAAAAAGAAAGGGAGGAAAATACAATTGAAAAAGAAGATATAGAAAAGATTTATTCTCTTTTGAGAAAACTAACCCTCAATTTTCTACATCTCGACGAACAACAACAACAACAATCCAAGAGGGCGTATGAAAAATTTAAAGTAGGTAACTTCACACCGTCTACTTTATTTTCATCTCAAGATCTTACTTCTATATATATGTACTCCGTAGTACTTTTACTTCGTTCAAATATTAATACGAATTAACTCTGGGTATATAAGTATGTAACAGTAGTCGAGCAAAGTAATTTACATATTGAGTCCTGATAAGAGTGAAGAAAAGAAAAAGAATATAAGAAAATTAAAACGGTTAGCTTTGTTTTTAGTTATTCGTTTTACAGGGATCATTGCGCAGATAGGAGAGTCGCGAATATATCTTTCGGATCTCGGGCTTCCGTTTTACACACACATGTATCAGAATTATGTAGGTATATACAAACTGCGTGTATGTCAAGTATCGATTTTATATGGCTGGGTTATATAGAGCATGGAGTTTATGCTAACGAAGCATTGTTGATGTTGCGGCTGAATCAGTCTTGTCTCTTGACACGATTAATTAATTAATAAATCAAGAATTTCTATTCCTATATCTACGTCCATACAAAACAATTAATTATCATCGCATCATTGCACCTCGTTAATTATCATCCTGCGACATATCGTTCACTTTCAATTGATCTATGAAAACCATTGGCAAACAAAAGTAAGCGTTTCGTTTCTTTTTCTTTCTTTCTACATCTAATTATTATATTTTTCGCCGAACTTGGTATTGAAAATGAAATTTTTTTTTACAATAAAACGAAAAATTGCTGGACAATAAAAACGTGTAGTATAATATACGATGTAATATTATATATGTATGTATATCAGGCGAAAAATATAAAGTCCTCATCGATTTTGTACAAACTATAGTTACTTAGATACAATATTCATCACATACCTACGGGAAAAAACCTCTGAACACGAAATTGTCCTTTTTTTTGCTTTTTTTCTTTCAATGAAAATATCTATCGATGATGCTAGATTTTTGACGCATTTATCTGGATGTATTTTAAAAAAAAATGTCATACATCCTTCTGAGTTATTTTTCCACATCGAGAAGTACCTAGTATGTGCGAATTAATCGCAAACGCTCAACTTTTTTCTTTTTTTTTTTTTTTTTCTTTCTCATATTTTTCTCATTACGTGAGTGTATAAGATGTATTATATAGTATTTTTCATTCTATATCCATATTTTCATATATCTTGCATGAACCATCGCGTGTTTCACCCTTATACTTATGTGTAGATATGTAGATATTATGTATTTTCATATAGTATAGACCAGCTAGACGTGTTGTTGTTGTAGATTAGAAAAATTGATTAGACATATTATATATAGGACTTGGATTGTAACGAGTCGTTGCACATTTCAGCTGCTCGCAAGGACCTTTTTTCCTGAAAATACTTGTGATAAACTCACGTCCCTAGCAGGTTATGATCACTAAATAAGTGATCAATTTTTAACGATAATTTTTATTCAATTCTTTTCACGCAAGATGGAAATGTGACAGTGAATTATTGACTCAAATATATTCTCACCTGCATCTGTATAAAAAAAAAGGAAGAAAAAAAGAAATAAGGAAAGAAAAAAAGTAGAGGTAATGATAGTAAAAAATAGTTTACTATAAATTATTGCGTTATTACTGCACGGCGATATACATGTATCCCCTGATGCGTATAGGTATATATGTACAGATATGTATTATCGTTAGTCGCGTGTCGTTATAAAATGTAGAAAAAATATTTATAATGTTGTACGGTTGTTGCATGCACTATACAATAATAGAGTCGGCCTTGACTGCCGACTATCTCGCGAGGCTCGAACCATTCCGCTTATAAAGGCAACCGTGTTAATTAGTTGTATCAACGGCACGACTTTGGTAATTTTGCTTTTGTATAAACGAGCTCAACAACGTAGACGATGATATACATACCTATATGTGTACGTATTACACCTACTTACGCGTCGACGGAGACCAAGGATTATCGATTTGCCGCACGTATAGGTATGTATATGTAAAGAAAAGATCATAAGTGCACGCTCAGGAGTAAACCAACCCTTTAACTTTTTAACCCAAGAAAAAAAGAATTCTTTCATTCTCTTATCAGCTCCTTTTTTATTTTGCTCATTTATATATCTGTTCTGATATTGTTCAGTTATTTTGCCGAAAGCTCCAATCATATATGATAGGCGAAATTTAATCATGAGTGATCTCCTTGCGTTGGAAAAAATGAAAATAAAATAAAATTAAGTATGCAGAAAAAATAGAGTTTAGTGATACTAGGAGAAGGCGCGTGGTATGTGAAGGGAATTGTTACGGCGAGGGTGGTTTTCGCACAACGTGTTTCGAAGGGTAGCATGTGGCTCCCTCGGGCTGACGACTAGAAAGATTATATATTCAGAGTTTCGCATGGAACGTACCGTATAACGTGTACGTACAGGGAGCGGAGATGAAAGTATACAAGTTTATATACATTACCCCCCACGTCACCCATATATCTACATATTCTATATGTATTTATTATATATGTATATAGGTGAGTGCGCGGGGTTTATATATGTATAATCATGTATACCTGTCGCATGCATATATACATGTACATAATGTATGTACTACGCGAGGATGAAGGGGTGCTCAAACTAGGTCGTCGTGTATAGGGGTCGTTAGGTCGGTAGGTCGATCGTCTGATGCACATTATTTGTACGTTGGTGGTTGGTTACTATGCCAGATAAGTCGAATAAGAGGATGAGAAAAAAAAATACGCCTCCAAATATCGCTATTGAAAATAATCTCCATGAATATTAGATTTTTACTCGATAAATCCTATAGCGTTTTTTTTTTCTCTTAATTTGTTTTTTCATTTTTATCTATACGTCTAGCGTCGTGAGTATCGATAGATGATTGAGAACGATTACTTACGTATCGTAATTAATTTATATATCGTTACCAAAAAATGATTTAACAATAATTGATTTTAGTAAAACAAAAAATGAATAATGGAGTAAACTGGAGCTTAATTTATATGCTCTCTCCACATACGTGTACGATAAAAGAACCCAAGTTTAGAAACTATGGAATAATTACACCCCAGGGGAAATAAGAAAGAAGAAAAAAATAAAAAATCTCGTATCACTCGTATGGAGAACAAAAGCTTTAATTTACCAGCTTAACCCTTGCGTCGCAATGTTTAAAGGTCTCTTCATTTTTTCTCAGTACTGCATGTGTACGCGTACGGGATTGCGGAGTTTTTTCTTTTTCTTTTTTTTTTTCTTATTTCTTTTTTCTTTTTTGACACGTTTGCAAAAAGTAAGAGGGAGGATACCCTTTAACTATAAGTACATACGCGAAATTTACGAGCGCAAAGCAACCGCGCGAATACAATGCGAATACTTTTCTGACTTTATATACTTGTAAATTTTTGTACGTATAATTTTTACTTTGAAGGTTTATACTACGTATAGAATAGACGTTTACAAGGTAGGCTGCAAGCGGTTCTTTTTGGAACAGCTAAAGTCACCCCCTCCTTTATACATTTTACTCATAAACTGCTGCATGAAAACTTGGTGATTTTCTTGCGGGCTGGGCTATTAAACGTTGAGGAATTGTTAAAACGAATTAATATACAAGCTCTTGGGTCAAACACGACGACGTAAAGCATGAGCTTTATACTGCAGCACGTTTACTCTTTTACGTGTTGCAATTTGAGGGTTAAATTTTAATCGTTGAAATTGTTGGGAACGTACGTAAAAAACACGCATAAAGATTCAATTATTCATAAAACTTTATGTCTGGACTATACGCGCGACGTCGTTTGTTCATTCATTCTTTTCGTTTTCATATTTTCATCTTCTTTTTATTCACGCTACAACAAACCCAACGTTCTCGTCCTTCGTTTATTCAATTTTTTCCCGTGATCGAAAAATATGGTCATAGCTCGACACGAGGAAGAATTCGGAGAATCGCTTATAGGATTTCCCAGGGTCGTTCTAACGAAACACATTGCGAATTCGACGTTTTTTGGTGATAAAATCCCGCAAGAAAATCATATGGCCAAGTTGATAAGTTTCAATACGGAGAATTTCCGTCCACTCTGAGTATAAGTTTAAAATATAAAGAATAATCGAATCGTTTAGTATTTTCTGTCTATTTTTATTAAAAAGAAAAGAAAATTAGAGGTCTAAACATATCTACTAATTTTTTCTTTCAGAGACGTTGAACATATCGGACACTAATTGACGATAGAATAATTGGTTTCATTTAGAAAACAACATTCTCTGCACCGAGGAGCTGTCAAACAGACACACGTATATTTTCAAAACGTTGAAGATGAACAAAAAAAAAAGGGAACAAAATAAAGTAGAATAAAATAAACAGCTGAAGAAAATCAATCATCCGTTAAAAAGAGGATTGTTATATTTGAGAGGCAGAAGAGAACGTATGGGCGCGGGATGAGGGGTGAAAGGAATCTTTTTTGACTTTGTGACGTCTATCTACGAAACTCTAGAGGTCCATTATCACGCCGCAATGCTTACCCTGGCTGACCCTATATCGTGTCTATGTAATAGCGGGGCATACATTCGTGCGCGTGTGCGTGCGTTCTTCGTATCAACGGTACTAACATAGAATTTGCAACGTATTGAAAAAAAAAAAAAAAAAAAAATGAATCTTCATACTACAATTTGGCAATATGCCACTACATGGGTGAGTGTGTATATATATACACGCATATATATAGATGTGGGTATATAATATATAGATATAGATAGCGTTAAGAGAGGTTCGCCTCAGTGTTTTGTATCCAATCCCCAGGGCACACCCAAGGTGTGCACCCTTCCATGGCTCTTTTTTACGTTGCGCCCAGGCCCTGATGCCCTTTCGACCGGGCAGAAATGGTTTCACTTGGTTTTTTTTCCCCCCTTTTTATATTTTTTTTATGCTTTCTCTTCCCCCTTTTCATTCCCTTCCTAAAGTCGATTTGAAAGGTATTCGTTATACCTTTCGATTTTCTGAAATTTTGAATTTGGATCTTTTCTGGTTTTCATATCTTTTGCAGGTTAAATGCAGTACGTATACTAGATCGTGTTCTTTTTTTTTATCGCTCAAAAAAGTCAGTGAATTTGAATTTTTCTTGACCCAATTTCAATCCAACGACGCAAACTGATGTTCAGTCGTTGAATTGTAATCATCGATATTTCGAAACGGAACGATATACATATATACATGCGTAAATAATAGCCAGCTACTTACTACTCATGTATAAAATACATGTACATACCCCGTGTAGCTGGTACATACCCTATAGGTACTTGAAATCAGAAGCGCGCGGCACACGAGTCTTGAGGTATATAATTGCGTTTTGCGGGTTTATTTGTTGAGCTCGTTGCTAAATATAGGGGAAACCTTAGAAGTACTCGACGATGCAATTAACCCTATTGCTGTAGGGCTGTTGATTAACTTGAATACAGAGATGAAGACTCTAGAAAAATCCCAAACTGACAAACCGACGTTTAATTAGGATTCGCTCGATGAGAATACGCCCAGCTATTGTCCAAATTATACCGGCGAACGCGCCTACACTTGGGGAAGGGATGATCCAACAGCTGCTTCATGTATACATCCATATTATGTCTACATACATACCTATACAGGTATATAAGAAAATTATTTAGCCTATGTAACGTAGAATCCAGACTCTAGACTCTGGAATACGCCGCGCTAGTTGTCTTATAGTACCAATATCAACCCTGAGCTTAACCCAAACCGCGGTACATTACCCTAATAGCCTTTTGGTGAGTAGCGGGTGTCGTATATGGCGCGACACACCACAAACCCTAATTCTTTCTCTCTCTCTCTCCCTCTCCCTCTACTCTTCTGCCATGTGCAACTCTCGTTATTTAATTAGCAAGGTCTATACGCCCGCAATATACGCAGTGATGACACTGACGATTAAAAATGTGAAATCCGTCGAACAATTAAAAAAAAAAATTCGTATTTCCCGACGGGATAAATCTGCAGCTATACGTCTTCGCACACTATATTCTCGGTATTAGAAATCACAATAGTTTCCCGCATCAAACGCGCCCAAAAAAGAGAGAAATTGTTGTCGAACCATTTCCAAGGTTCTTGTTCAAAGTTTAATGCAGAATCTGATATTAAATTCCCGCGGAGTTTGTCGGCTGTTGGCTCCCGGCTGAGGCATTCATCCCGTTCCGCGCTTTTCGATTTTACATATACATACCCTATAGTCTATATAGGTGACAAAGTGCGAGTGACAAGAACAAGCGATCGACTCGTATGTATTACGTATATCGTGTGAAGTTTTTTTTCCCCCCCTTCTTCTCTTTTTCCGGTAAGAACAACGCGAAAGCTCATTTCAATTTCACACACATTTTACGCTTGAAGCGAAAGACTAAAATTACACGCGGAAATAACTATCTATAGATTAATAATGATAATGATAATAATAATTTTCAGCGAGTGAAAAAACTGAAGGTTCCTCTAATATCCCATATTTTGCAATGGAAAAAAAAAGAAAGAAAAAAATTCCAGTTTGATTATAAAACTCTATATCGGGTTCATACGTGATATACTTATATGCATATATCCTGCCTGCGATCCTATATAACGCGCGTTCATTGAATTTATAAATTGAAAACTATACCGGTCAGAGGCACGTATAGTAAGTTCAAAGGTATTATATAGCAGTGATAAAAAAACTAAAAAACTAAAAAGAGAATAGAGAAACTAAAAAAGCTGTGTTGCAAAATAAAAAAAAAAAGGGAGAAAAAAAAAATTCCGAACCTGCAGTTGCTAAGCGTCGCGAAAATTGTGAATTATTCACGCCTCCGCATCGTACTACCCCTTCGACCTTCGACCTTTCATCTTCGAAGGCCCGTTAACCCAATAAGCGGAAACTATAACACCAGGCGTCCCGACGTTTTCACGAGCATATAATATTTCCATGCCGGAAGTAGAGCTGCACTGTGCGGACGATAAATGCAAATGCAAATGCAAAAGAATTCCACAGTATTTTACGTTTACGTATATTAGAGTTTGTGTTATTCATTTAATTTTTTTTTTTTTTTCATTCTCTTTACCTTTTCCTAATTTTGTTTCCTTTTTTGTTTTTGTTTTTATTCTCTCTGTTGGAGAAAAAAGATTCTACACACAAGCATTATCGTTATAATATTTCGATATAAACGTATAATAAATTCGTTTTCTTTATTTACGGGTAAAGTTCTTTTTCTTTTTTTTTCTTCTTATTTATTGTTGCGCTTGGAAATTCTTTAAACCAATATCGCGTTTATAGGTAGAGACGCGCGTAGGTATATCGTAAAATCCGCTTGTCTCGTCATTGGATGTCGCGGTGATTAAATTTCAAGCTTTTCTTGTCACATGAAAGATTCCTCTGCGCCGCCACGCCTCATGTGCGCGCGGAAAGGATTTAACGACAGGTATTTCTTTTTGCTCCGTTGAAAGAAAAAAAGATGAAAAAAAAAGATGAAAATAAAAGCAAAATTAAAATAAATAAATATACGAAGAGATATAAAAGAAGAAGAAAAAAAAGAAGAAAAATCTATACGATTTGATTCTCTGGTTTCTTCAAGTTATTTTTAACGGTATTTGTTGCTTTTTTTCTTTCTCTTAGTTTTCTTTCTTTTCTTTTTTTTTCAAATTTAAAAAAAAATCATGTCTTTTTTTCGGACACGAACGCGGCCGTCACGCGTGTCGTGACGACTTCTTATTGGCATCCGGTAAGAATTGAAAAATCATCGTTTCAAGGTAGTTTAGCTATGATATATTTATACATATATAGATAGATACGAGAGAATCTTGTATAAGGTATATATGTACATGTGTAAATTTATGTGTACAAAGATGTGTGTGTGGTGCAGCACGTTTCAGTTTATATTTGATTCTTGCCCCGAGATATCTTTAGCACTTAACGACTTTGTTTGTCAATGGATAATAACGTGTTGTAAATTTAATTATGAGAATCGTTTTACTAAAGTCACCTTATAATATCATATAATACACGCATAATATCCATATCTCTTTACTATATATATATAATGAGTTATAAATTACTCCGAATAAACGATGATACGAGGGGAAATAAAAAAAGCGGAGGGGGTGGGGGTGGGGGGGAACAAATTAAGAAATGCACTCACCGGTTACCGGGGCTTCTATGTCGATCATAGTTTTTTCCGAACGAAGTAGACTCGCGCCATCGGTAACAATTCTTAATGCTGCAGCTTCGTCGATTCTTCCCTCAAGGATAAAATGCTGTTTTAGGATATCGGGCCGTGGTTTACCTGTTCGTGAATCGAATACCTCTGCGACGGTTAACTTGTGCGATGGCGGGAATGGCACACCTGCGAACAAACAATTGTAACGAAAATTTTAAGATTGTTTTTTTTTTTTTTTTTTTTTTATCAACATTTAATTTGTCGCATAAACGTGTGTTTCACACACCTGATGATAATTTTTATACACATACATGAACTGGGATACGTGTTCCGCGAGTTTCTGGATAATTAACACTAAATTTGCAAACGTTATTAGCGAGCATGAGGAATTTTCTACACGTATAATACGCCATGGAGAGGTATGGGCCAAACGGGTTTTCGTACACGTTATACACGGTGAACCAAGATTGGCTTTGGTAATCTTGCCTCTGATGTTTAATTTTCTTATCTACCGGTTCCATGCGTTAATCTCTGCCTACAACGGCCCGCGGCTAACACAAAGTGTATAAAGTAAGCTGCACCCGTTTTTGTATTCGCATCCTATGTATACGTACACGCATAATATGGGTATGTATATTTATACATGTACATACAATATGATCAATAGTTATGTACACACTAAAATGCAGTAATATAAGCGATCATTTTGTATATGCTTAGCATTAGAGATATAAATACAAGGTTGTGTTTTTAGATGATATACATATATATATATATCATATAATATTCTTGTCTATATCGCGAGGCGTCGTATAATACGTGTATAAAGTTGGATCAATATTTATACCGGGTATTATAATGCTATGGGTTTACACCTACGGTTATATTGTCTACCATATATTCAAGTATGTTATATACATAATATGTATAGCGTTTGTTTGATTATATCTCTTCGTTGGAATTATCATCTTTAGAGCATTTTATTTTAGTCAATAATAACATACGTATACAATAATTATTAATACAGGATCAAATTTTCATCACGTTTTCTCGATGAAAATAAATATTTTTTTTCTGCTCTTCCGATCTATGAACGAGATCAAAAGGTTAGAAATATTTCACGTACCATACTGAAAACAACTCCACGATTCTTTTCACTCGTGGTTATAATTTCCTATTCATTATATGCTGCTGTGCAACGTTTCAGCAATTTTAATTAATTATGTCGATTCGTTGGATTTAACCTTTGTGCAATAGGCGATATGACACGTTGCGGAAATTGATTCGATACTTCTAAAGATCGCCGATAATTTTTTTTTTATCCATTTGCTTTTTGTTTCGCCTTCAATTTCAGCATATCGAATGAAAAGAAATTGTTAAAAGTTGAGCAAATTCGTCGAGAATTTAATCAAGAGTGTTTCTATTTTTTGTTACACATTGAAATTAAACGAATCTGACCCCGTGTGGAACACGTGACATCGAGAAAATTTACCTGGAACTTGTCTTATGTGAGCAGCTTCCGATTGATCTGTTTCGAGTGATCTGATTTCATGCGGAGGTGATAAACGCACTGTTACTGGGGATGAACTTTCGTCTGCCTCTTCTTTATTTTCTTTACAAGGTTCCTTGCAAACGGTCTCATCGCAGGGAAATTTCCGTTCAATCATTGCCTGGGCTAAGATTTTTCGTGCTTTTTTTATGGTTTCACTTATTTCGGACAATTTTTCGAAACAGGTTTCTTTTCTGTCGAATGATTTGGGATGTTCGTGTTTTTTTTGCTCTCCAAAAAAACTGCAAGTCGGATCTTGACATTCGGAGAACTCTTCGATCCCCGTCAAATCATCTGACCAACAATGTTCTTCCAAGTTAGCAAAATCGAAGTTTTTTTCTTCCTCAAATACTTCTGAATCGGCGACTGGTTCGCTAATACCTCGAGACGCCTCCTCGTCATCCTTTATAGTTTCGATGAATGATTTTTCTTTTTTTATTGGTGCAGTTTCATCAGAGGTAATTTCTTCCGAGGATTTTTCTCTCGTTTGATCTTTGGAAGATCCATTTTGCTGATCTTTTTGATCTAATTCCGATGACTCGGCGACGCCGGAATCATCGTGGAATACTTCATCGGTACATGGAATATCGCTCGGAAATTCTTTACCCAGTGACTTCGACTTGTCTAATACCTTGACGCATAGTTCAGGTTGAAGATTGTTCGAAGTATCCGTTGAGGTTGGTATTGCGACGTCGGATTCTGACAAGCACTTCACTCTGCCGGGTACGGCATGGTTGAAAGGATTTTTGCAGAAATGCCAACCGCTTGAAGCGATTTTTGGACCGATATCAGGTGATGAACACTGAGATTTTGAAGGCATTTTTGATCTTGGCGAAGAAGTTTTTGTTAATTTGCACTTGTCAAACCAAGTACTTAATTGAGATTTAGATGATTTGGTTGAATTATCCGGTACATCGATACCACTTTTATCTAATGGAACATCGTTGTTGTTGTTTTCTTCTATCGATAGTTTCCTTTTTGTTTCGAAGGAGGGATCAGTGTCTGCCATTTTAACGTTGTCAGAAAGTACCGACCCACTGGTAAAACATAATTATTTTTCGATTAGGGAAATCGATGTCTGGGGACAGGTATACATGGTTTTTAGTTTCGGAACACCTTTCCACAATAACTGCTTGGTAGTAATTTAGTTGGAAAACAACGAGGAAAGTGAAAAATCAGATTTCTTTGGAAAAACGAATAAGAATTTGAAAATATGGAAAGTTACTGTATCTAAAAATTTCGAATTTCGGTTTCAACTCCATTTTCTCAAAAGTCACATGCCGAAATCCGACTGCAATATAGGAATTCGTTCTTCTAATACCACAAAAAAAAATCGAGATGATTCATCAACTAAAATGAAAAGGTTTTTCCCACAAAGTTTTTAATTTTACGTACCTCAAGTTATAGAATATCCGAAATCCCAACGCGAACGCAAATTACTGAAGAAATATTCAAAGATATGGCCGAACACTGTGAACGGTTTTGCTAAGATGAACACCGGAAAAGAATACATCCGTAGTGCAGGGCACGTGACTAACGAAAGTCGATAGAGATTCGATTATGTTCCTAGGTTTGATCGACTGCAAATACCGACCGATAAAATCGCGAATGTTCACGAAGCTTGCGAAAAATATGCCTTGTACAAGATTTATATCCTAATACAAAATACGAATAACATTTGAACTTTGTAAATGGATGAACTTCTCATTTCCGAAACTGTTCGAGCAAATTTTATCCCTTCCCTTACCCTTGTTTATGTAAATCCGGTTTCAAATTTACGGATTCCGGCTTGTCCAGAAGTTTTCAGTTCGCTATTACATCCTCCAGAGTACCCTAAAGGTTATCGGGAATCAGTCCCTCTAATAAATATCCCTATGGACAATCCCAGCACTTTTGTTGCCGATGGACATGCCCTTATCTATAGAGATTTCTTGTCTATTCTCACATCGTTTCGATTGAATCTAAGAATTATCATCAAAGTTTTACATTTATGAACGTACTATAATTTATTACCGGGGTCAATAATCATTTATTTCCTAATTATCATTAGAATTTACAAATATAATTACAAATCTTCATACGTATGAGTATAATATAATTAAAACTAGGTCAAATTCGTCCAATTAATTATCCTCACCCTCCATTGAGTCCCAGCTCATATTTCATGAGGGGGAAAAAAAAGGGTTGGAACGTAATGCACACGATTCAGAATTATGAACTCTTATAATAGAGTCAAATTATTATTATTACTATTATTATTATTTCGCTCCGATGAAATTATTTTTTTCTTCTCTTCTCTCATTATTTTCTCTTCTCAGTCTTCCAACACAGATGAATGAGCTGAAATGAAACGATATATTGAATAAATTAAGATCCCATGATATTTTTTCATTTCTGTGAACTCGTTGGAGATATTTGTAGTGTAAATTTGCTCACCCTGAGCATCGAAACGGTTTATCCAGGCCGATACCTCGTGAAAACTGCTGGACGAACTGATGTCCTTGCGGAAACTATGGCGGCGACTTAACTTGTTCGCTTCAGCTATGTCGAAGATTGATTTTAATTGCGGAAATTTATCGACGTAAGATTCGGTCACGACGCCACTCGGATCTGGATTTTCCAATATGTTCTTTGAGGATTGAGGCAACATGGATTTTGAGACACGATTCACTTTTCTTAAACGTTTGCGCATTTCGACGTACAAATTACATACGTGGCTTTTTTCTTTCAATCTCTTAACCGTCGGTGACCACCAACGACGACGTGGCGACGATTTGTTAGCTTTTACCGATAATTTTCCAGGACTTTCCGTCGTGCTGGTGCACTCCGCGATTGTGCACTCCGAAATCGTGAGCTTCGGCAGTTTTTTTTGACGATTTGCCATGCTGATCAATTTTCTTTACAAATTTTCTTTACACTGACTGCAAACTTTCTGTTCACTTTCTCGACGTCTTTTTCTCTGAATTCTTGCCAGCTACCAACTCGAGAATACGGAATTAACTGTCTGGCTATCGAAAAATTCTCCATAAGTGTGGTGGGGTTTTCTTCACAATTTCATGGGGCAGGTGGCAAGCTTGGAGTTAAAATTCTATTAGATCGATCCGATTCGCCGACTGTTTCTGCAACCGGAGGATCAGATCGCCGTACGATTGGCTTAGCTTATCACTTGTATTGCTTAAATCTATTTTGTAACGAGTCAATTACTCGAGTCAATGAACTGCGAAAGCTGATTGACGATACTCCGATCAATCCTCGGTAGAATTATTTATAATCCCTATAGTCTCTATTTATTTTTCGTTTAACTTTATCGCAAGCAGATATCGCTGCGATATGATTCAAGTGTAATTTTATTACGTCAATTCAAAATCTTGAATGATCTCCGATATAAGAAATAAAACAAAAAAAAAACAATGCGCAGAATTATCTCTAAGATACAATGATCTTGACACGTTTTTTGTCCAATAGGAATATGATCCAAAACCAGAGATATAAACTATCCAATACCATCTTCAATATTAGCACAGTTTCATACCAGACAGTGCTACACGTTCCAATTTTTTTTTTAAATATTTTTCTTTTTTTTTTTCGTTCGATAAGCTTTACATGAATTTCAATGACTGATTATGCAATGATAAATGATAACCGATCTGTCGTACGATGAATTCTTCTGCATTGTCGTCAGAGGTGTCCAACTCTCGTGCGTTGATTGAATTTTTTTTTTTTTCCTTATTTACTATTTCGTCAAATTTCTTCGATAGCTTCGTTAGAATAATTTTGTTACAACTGTCAATAATTCACCACGTGATAAAATGTGGTAAGGACAAAAGTATGAAAAATTATCCTGCAAGTAAATTATATTAACCGTATCGACAACACGGCCGCGTGCATATAATTTACAATTTTTTTCAACTAGGTTAAGAGATAACAGCTGGCATATAATTGTCGTAAAACTATAGAGATAAGTTTTTAGGAAAATTTTTTTCGCTTTACCAACCTAGGCGCATATAAAGTGGGGTGAAAAAAGAAGTAAACCGTGATTCAGATGATCTGTACATACTTTTTATGTTACATCGGGTATTTGATTAATTTATTATTAAATCATGTTCGTAGAGTTATAAATTTACAGATTGCTTTGATATAAATTGAAAACACGCGCTGTATTTATTATTCTAGTTAAATCTAATTCGTTGTAACTTCTAAAAATTAATCTACGTATGTCTAACAACAATAATAATATTGCAATTTTAAAATCCAGTAGAATTGGTTATTGACTTTGTCTTTTTGTTTTTTTGTGAGAATTCCAGCTCCTTTGTAATAATATAATAGTTAGAATTACACCGCACACAAAAAGTTACTTCTTTGTCTTCCTTCTTAAATTAAAACATCGTATATTTTATAACGAGTAAGCCTATACATCAATATATTAATCGCTGCAGCAGAGACATGAATTTTTTTTTTTTTTTTCCTCGTCACATCTTATATCTTCGAACTCCTATTATATTGGGTGAAATATTTTCGGTTCTATTTGATGTAAAAAAACGTAGTCCAACGAATAAAAGCGTATATTCGCGGATATAATTCATAGTGGTCGAATAATTAAGAATTGATAAAAAAAATATTAGTCAATAGTTATAAACATTTGAAACGATTATTCTTGGTTTTTTTGTTTTACCGTCGTTTTTGACTAACTGCAAATTTATTTTGGATGAGAGAACTATAATCAAAAGACAAGCATATTGTTCATGTATATTATTATGAAAACAAAATGTTTTTTTTATTTTTTTTATGTTAATTAATTCGATATTGCTCGAATCATGCGAGGCCTGTACGCGACAATATTATAAGTGTAAAACCACTGCCGCTGCCGGACCCGACCCTAGGTTCTATTAGATTGAATTTTTAATCTACATTATTTATCGCGCGATTAGCATGTTATGAAACAATTATTATTCGAACACCTGACTCTTTCGACGTTTTCGCAAGGGGTTACGAATTTGAATCACAAATCAAAGTTGAACATAATCTGTACTGCATGCGTACGCGTTTTAATATTATATAGTATATGATATATTGTAGACGATGAAAAATTATTTATGCAAAATCCGGTCGGTTGATTTATACAATATAGGGTATACACCTGTAATTCCGAAATATCACGCGCAAACTTCTAACTATTAGCTTTTAAATTTTATCCGTTTTTGATCGAAATTTTGCATAATTTTGAAAAATGAAATTTAAAAATTAAAATGTGTTCTCAGATGTTTGGAAAACCATCGGCAAAGCAGAGAGAAAAAAAAAAATTCGTAAATTTTCTCCACAGTTTTTAGCCAGCAATTATTAAAAACTGCATTAGAAAATTTACGAACTTATACGATGATCATTGAACGTCGTGATATTGATTCTGCATATAATATCATTGGCTGGACGCTATTTTACGCACGTAAATGTAATTAGGGTATCGTATACAGATTATCGCATTGTTCATCTGACCAGCGACATGATGATGATAATGATTTTAATTGCAGATGAACAACGTACGATAATCTGTGAAGTTTAGGTGGCTTGTAATCACATGTGCTATAATACGTCATGACTCCTAGGTTTATGCGAAAACACAAATTAATCTATTACTATGTAATTAATTGATGAAGAAAGCACCATATTGAGAAATCGAAATTTTTCTAAATTGGCAAAAAAAAAATAACTGACTACTGAATCGATCTGACAATCATGTGTTAAAATGAAAAATGAAGTAATGGAAACGTGAAGAATCGATACGTTAAATCGTAATTTTTGAATTTCATTCAAGGACTCGAAAATTTAACCAAAGTACATTTTACTATACGTGTTGTTAGAAACAAGGAAGATAAGCATTTATAGGGCTGATTATGTAGGCCACTTGAGTCTATCGAAATTATAAGCGATATTTGCTTTGAATTTATAGTATCAGAAGGAATTCAGTTCGTTGAGTTTACGTAGTATCGGTATGCCGCATAGTAAAAATATCGAAATCATAGATTATTCAGCATTTTTGATTTTAAAATGACGTCATTTTCTAAAATCGGGTACCCAATGGAATACACTATGATTTTGAATTTTTATATACGCTAAACCGACCACCCATTATCCAGCTAGATTTTCATTTGTATAATGAAGATGACAAAGAATTCTGGCAATTAAATTTAAAAACAATTAACAAACAAAAAATACATACGACACTATTCTTCATCTCAGCTGTTCTTTGTTCGATTAATTAATTCATCGTAAACGCGATCAGTCTTTATAATCTCCTTAAACTCCAAATATTTCTCTTCAAAGTGTTTTTCATAATCCCGGTTTTAATATTCAAGCTCGTCTTCCAGCATTATTTTTCTTTGTTTCTCTTTTGTTTCCCGTGGCGAAGACAGTTCCGAAGCAGTGCCCACCTCCCTTAAGCACCACATCTTCCTATGCCAATGAGCAAGTAATACATTTTTTAAACAATAGAAACTAACAATAAGAAACAAATGATATGGAATTTTTGTTTTTTTTTACTTTTTAGGAAATTAATTTACCGATACACATCTTACCCTGTGTCGCGTCAATTCTGTAGATCGTTATGAGGCCGAAAGACAAGACGAATGGGGGGGTTGTCACAATATCTTTTGATCAAATTGAGAAATCCTTCGATAATACGAGGATAATCTGGTAATTAGTTGTAAAAATTACGGATTTGATTTTATATGGTATTTAGTTGTGGATGAAAAATTTTCATCCGGTAAAGCGAAGCTCTTCTCGATCCATTTTCTTCATATGTGAAACTGATACGATATTTTTAGATGATGAAAAATGATGATCTCGCGCAGCGGTTTTGCATGGCACAGTTCATTGTTGTCCGTAACTCTTTCGTCGATTCGTCAGTCGATTGTCATCAGCGGGATGTAATAATGTAGATTAAAAACGTCCAGATAAAAAACCATCGTGGTACACTGTAAAAGTTAAATTAAAAAAAACATGTCATTGTCCATAGAGAATGAATCGATCACGGAAAAATAAAACGCGTGCGCTAGTGTTTAGAATATATTATTTGGTACTATTGAACGTTTGCGAAAAGAAATGTAATGAAGTCGACTTGAAATAAACTCATAAAATTGCCGTATAGGTATGGAATATCAGCCCAATAATAAATTTACAATGACTCATCCCATCCAACAGTGCTTGCATTATGTATTCATGTGGATGTATCAATTGAAAATATATGTACATAATATAAACTTGGGTATGTAAGGTATACGTTTAACAAGGTCATAGTGACTTTTCGATTTCAATAAGTTATCGTCGTCATGCACGTTGATTTCTGTAAAATCACATCATCATCATGGTGTATGAAATGGCATTTGATCGACGAATTCGAATCGGAAATCACAAAAAAAGCAGAAACTCAAATCAGCTCGGAACCCTAGAAGTCGAAATTTCAACTTTTTTGAATTTTCTGAGTCATGATATATGAGGGAAACTGTCATTCGGAAAATCGTCACCGACGTTTATCGATAATCAAAAGAAAAGAAAAGAAAAAAAAAGCAAAAGAAAACTGAATTATGGATGGCTTACGTATTTTCACGAAGGTTTTCCATGCTGCAGGTGTGAACCTGGATCGTTCCACTCGCATGATTCGAGTAATTATCACGGATAAATATCGGAGGACATCTTATCTCCAACGATTCACCCGCAGAAGAGAACAGGAAAAGGAAGTGACGCACCTGAACCGACGCGCCGCGGCGTACGGTTCATATGGGTGCAAACTTGAAGAATTTGAGATGTGCTCGACGCGATTGGTAAGTCTGATCACTATCAGCTGATTATTATTATTAATATTATCATCATCATCACCATTATTTTTATGTACTACCACGACACGTTGTGTGTGGTTATTACACCCCGATGTTTGATCTCACGTTTGGCAGCACTAAAACGCGCCATATTCATAATTATTACCAGATCGTACGAAACGATGTTTGAAGAAAATCGATGATACGATGTATATGTCTGTATCTATTTTTGAAAAATATTCTCATGCAGCTGTTATGGATATAAGTCTTGGGAACTATAATAAATTAATTGTTCGTTGACAGCTGGTAGAATTATCTATAGCGATGCAGCGTATATGTAGGTATGTATATAATACGTCAGGTGATAAAAAAACGATTGTTTATTTGCGTTTGAAAAATGGCTTCATGCCTCCGCGGGATAAAATCTAATGTTTCGGTCAACGGAGCCAAGAATTTTCGATGTTAAAGACGCGGAAGGCATTGTTTCAGGTAAACAGATTATCCGACAGGTGGATCTGAGCGTTCTATTTCTAATACTTTCACCGACGTTACGCATACATACAGATCTATATGTGTTGAATTTCACATCTAAGTTATACTTCCAATTCTACTTACCTACCTTATTCTATATTAGAATTTCACCCCGGTTACATTCAATTGGTTAGCTATATATTATTTCAAGTTATTTTTTTTTCTTTTTTATCTCCACAAAAGAAACAGACCTTCAGCCGATTGGTATTTATATAGTGACGAGGTAAAGGGCATCTTATCATTCTATCATTATTTTCGATTCATTGTCAATAATCGCGTGATCAGCAAAATTTCTACTTCACACTCTCGATTGGAATCTTATTCGATTTGACATCTTATATGAAAAAAAAAACGACATGAATTACCTGTTATACAAATGATTTTTTGCGGGATCTAGATGATGATATACGCATACATCAAAATGGTGTTAATAAAATATTTATTAACAAAAAAAGTAAATAATAATAATAAATATATAAGTTAACACAAATAAATTAATTAATCAATTAATATATAATGTGTATATATATAAAATTAGATATTGCATTATATTAGATTAATTTTCCAATTATTGGATTAGAATTTTTGTTTTTATTCACATACTGATCCAGCTTGGGCCTTAGAACTGCGAAGTTCGGCGAGCAATCCTTACCTGAAACAAATTAAGAAGAAAATATTTTTTCGCTGCATACTTTCGAGAGGGAATTTTTCATACGTTGATATCGAATTGTTTTATCGATAATAAATATAAATGTAATATATTTGTTACGATTTCTCTACGTGTTTGCGGCGGGTTTCAATCGGACTAATTGAACGTGACAATCAGTCGACGAATTTGTTCAGTTTACAAACAATTTAACAATTCCGTGGGGTTTGTTATCATATAAATATATGGTATATAACGTTTTTTTTATCAAAAAATCCACGCGAGCTGACTAAGAATAAATAAATATTGAAGATGAATTCATCTCATGAATTATTCAAATAGGTTTAGCATACACAGTGCAAAAATGAATATGAGAAAATAGACGTCTGTAATTAGCGTCGTTATTATTAATGAAAAACTATCTAAAAAGAAACTTGGTTTTCTAATATCAGGTGCCCGGAAATCGAAAAAATCCAAACCTTAGATTCTTGTCGATTTTGGGGTCAAAAATGAAGTATTTTTGAAATCGATCGTAGGACCTATATATCGAGTGGTTACCCCCTCGGACCGAGGTCATATGATTGTACTCATCGCCAAGTTTACACAAATATCATCAATCATATAGAATGAATGTGCTGCTATACGAGATCGGTGATTGATTTTCTGCAAAAAATTCTCTCGCATGCATCAATAGTCCGTGGAATATGATGGAATGAAATATGTAAAACGAATAACATTATACAGTTAGTCGCATCGTACACGGGTGTATATTCACATAAAGAAACGCAACGCTGCAGCACGGCACGTATATAATATGATCGCGATATGCTGCAGGTATAATATAATCCAGATAATACACATGTCTATCATATGTTATAAGCATATAACCGAGTTAAGGAGAAACGAAAGATACACACACATATATAGATATAGGTCAGAGAATGGACCGCTCGCAATATTGATCGGTGCACCCGGGTCTACGTCGCGATGATAGTCGAGAGCGGTCGAGGGCAACTTCACGTTATATGCACCAACCTTTGGATAAGCTTCTCAACAACCTCATTCCACGTCAGACGATGATAGTTCTCAATGAGCGCATATTAGAAAGAACTTCTTCTTTCAAAAATATCACTTAAAACCGATGAATCTTTTTTTTTCTTTTCTCTAATTCAAGAGTTACTATTTATCGCAATACCCGAACGAATATCGCATATATTTTACAAACCTACACATACAAATCGCGGTGCTCTGTGGATCGAGTATAATAATAATTGGATCAAAAGGTAACGATTGAACTTGGCCGCGTTTGATCTGAAAACTTTACTTGCCAGATGTGTGTAGGTTAGGCACATTATATTGAAAAGATTTTCAAAGGTTTTTACTATGTCGTATGTTCTTAGGGGGTGAAAAGTTGAACCACCGATAAAATTCCGAATGCAAAGCACACGGACGTCTGTTCCGTTAAATTCAAGTAACGTAATTTTCCATGTAAACGGTGCATGTATGATAAAAAAAATTTGAAGATAAAATATAGTCGGCTACATACATGTAGATGATATATTCATGTGCACTGTACTTGTACATAGGCGTAAAGCTAGTATAGGTATTATTTTTTAATGTTCGCAAAGATCTCTGAAAGTTTGATGCAGGTGGCGCGCGCGCGCGCGGTTAGTAAGTTTGGACAGTTTCGTAACTATACATATATACATATGTATGTGCAGTTCACAAACTAACAAGTTAAACTAGCCTATGTATATGCAGATGTACATATTATGTATTATATTGTGTACACGTATGCACATACGTGTGAAGGGTAAAATACGCGACATTGATCCACAGTTCTCTTACAAAATGTCACACTACCTACAATCACTGTACGATCCTCGTCTATGTGATGCAAATTTTATGATCGGAAATATCACGTGATATCTCAGACACGAAAGTACACGTTATGTATAGAAAATAAAAGCATGGGTAATTTGTACCATTGAATTATTGTTGAATTCGCAAATAAAACAACACACATATAATTTCGATGTGAAAAATTAAGAATGCATACATATAAATAATTATTCATTTTATGTACAACAATGATCAAAAAAACATAAAGAAAAAAAATGGAAGCGAAATTGAATGGTAAAAAGCAAACTCTTGACCACGTCGCGATCGTGTCTATAGTTGTACACATACATATAGTATCATAATTTATAAAAGTCTTTAGTCTCTCGTATAATAGGGTAAAAGGCAGAGCAACGAACGGCGCGGTGTGTCAGTGTAGTAAACAATGGCTGGAAATAGAATAATTATTTATGCAAGCAGAACAAGCTTCACGACCGATACCTACGTCTGCGATGGCCCCGTGTGATCTCTGGGGCTTCGCCAGTAGCCCTAAAACCTCACGTAAAAGAAGAAAACGAGAAATCCAAAAAACAAAAAACAAAAGAAACAAAACTAACAAAAGCTCATACGATTACCGAAGAATTTAGAATCTTTCTCTGGACAAGAAAATCAAGAGTGTCCAAATTTTCAAAAATTTAAATTGCAGCCCCAATCGAAGAATTCCCTCATTAAAATGTAGACCGGAAAAAAAAACTCAATACCTAACTCTGGCTGAAATTGAAACGAGCAGATCAATGGGATCAATGATGTGCGTCCTGCAGTCATGTGTAAAAATCTTGTTATCGTGCAATTTTTATTGGAAAATTTCCATGTCATGCAATATTTGTGTTCGTTGAAATTATTTAACATCCCCTACCAACCATCGTGCGGACGTACATGTAACGTTCGGATTTCGTACATCATAAAAAAATCAAAAGTAAAAAATATTGTAGATATACAGGACGAAAATACAGCGAACAGAATTTGTGATATGATGAATACCTGTGCCTATTATGTAGAAAATTAGGCACATAGAGAATTTTGTGTGTAATTTTTTAAATTTGAATTTTCTTCGGGAGAATAGATCGCGGGGTTGCGTGTAAAAGAAAAGAAAAAATGAATAACATTATCATTCGGTATGTAACGTTATTTCGCGTTGTCGTCGCGACGAGGCCGCGAGGGTTCCGCGGCGGTGCACACCGCCCCGTGATACGCGATGACTCGGTTTCCCTTTTTCTTTTTTGTTTATTCATTTTTTTTTTGGTTCCTCTTATTTTCCTCCTTCCCTGCCCCTGCCCCTTTTCCAGGTTTTTATTTTTCTTCCGAACGTGTGGCTAAAAATATGCGGACCCAACCAACTGACTCTGGGCTAGCGCGCGGCTGGTTGTAGCAGCTCACTACTTGCTCACTCTTTCGGTAACTTCAAAGCACCCAAATCTACTCTCGAAAGTTCAAGAGTCACACGCCGACACTAACGAAGTTACGATAGAGATATTTCTACGAAAGTCAAAGCCACGCGACTAGAATGTCTCACGTTACAATCATATTATAATTATACGTCATACGCGCATTTTACGAGTTCACGTAGTGGAAGTAAAGTTTCTTTTTGAAAATTTTTATTCCCCCCAAAAAAATAGAGTCCGGAAAATGGGTAGACTCTGGGTCTAGCCATCGGAAAAACTAACACGGTTCCTATTCGATGTATTTTCTTCTAAGATTTGGAAGTCTTTTTTTTTTGTCAATTTCTGCGATGAATTGCGCCCCGATGAAGAACCTGCGCGTGGTTATTGAGAAACGAAAAAAAAAGAATTGAGAGAAGAAAAGAAATTGAAGTAAAATAGACGAGCAGATGATGTAGATACCCAGATATTTGAGAAACAGATCAAAGGAAACTAGGCCGATTATATATCGGGCTGCCGAGTTATAAGCTTTGTTAATTCTTATAGAAGGATAGATATACACATGTATAATTGTAGAGATCCAATTATACACGAATTTGACGACTGGGATTGCACAAACGATATCTATCTGGTGAGAACCAGCGACTAATTTGGAAAGTCGCCAAATCCTTATTAATTAAATTTTGTCAAACGTTACGTCGGCTCCTCCCGTAATAATTCCACTGAAGTCGCACACGTATGCTGAATATCACCTCTGCAGTAAGTTTTTGTCCTCTCAATTTGGACGTGAAGTTTTGGAAAAATCAACCCACGGAGAGAGACTGACGCGATCGATTGAAATGTGTACGTTTGTTAAATGATCATAGCTCGCGTATCTATACGTATAGTATAACTAACGTGCGGTGTGGGAAAGTATTAAAAACAGAAACTCCACATGCATATATACCTATGTAATCGTTCCCAAATAACCTCCTCGGAATATCTATATTTAGCTGTGCTTGCCTGGTCATGAATGGACCTGCAGTAGGAAATAGTCTGACTATGATCGTGAGACATCCATTTACTCAACTGTATATACGTATAGGTATGCATATATTGAAATACTATATTTTCAGACAATACATCACCTCTATTACATACACGTGTCAATCAATAATCACATAATTAGGAGGTTATATACACTTATATACATGTGTATAAATACGAGAGAACATCATAAGCCGTACCGTGGGGTGCTAATGAGCTTCTATTAATTAGTGTACGCGTTTCGCGTTGTTATATTTGAACACCAAATTGAGTCTATAACTCGAAATTGTCCCGATAATTCAACGAAAACGCATATAAATACCCATTTAATTTTATCATTCGTTTCTACATATGTTTGTACATAACTTTACACACATTTATTATACCAATCAGAATATATATTTTATAAAACGGGATATGCAATTTCCAAGCTTTTTAAGTTTCTTCTTCTCATTTTCTTTTTATTTAATTTCATTTTTTTATATAATGTACGTATTGTAGTACATGACTATAAGTCTGACAGATGGGATTATGACAGACTTATATTTTATTCGCAAACGCGTGTAATCCACTTCGCTCCGCCTGGTGATGCTGATGCTGTTGCTGCTGCACGACGAACGATTAAAAATTTATGTTTAAAGAGCTTTAGGAGAAGAAAAAAGTTCGTTAAGTATAATACGTAACGAGGATGTTTTTGGTATACCTGTACATCCTAACGTGTATAATACGGTATTTCAATGAAAATTTATTTATTTGTACACAATATATAAAGCGGACAAATAAATTATGAGGTTATTTTTATGATGCGAATATTCTTTAATTAATGTGCATGTTTTTTTCTTTGCTTTTTGGCTTGAGCGATTAATTATTATCCACAAGAAAAAAAAAAAATTAAAAAACCAGCTCCTGCGGTAGCATCATCTATAGTTTGTGTTATCGAGCTTCATTCGTCTTTCCTCCTATTACGTGCCTTGGATACTATAGATTATATATAGGTATAATTAAAAGGAATAAAGAAAAAAAAAAATTGAGAGAATACCCTCTTCAGATCTGGAGGGAATTACCTGACAGACAAATGGCTCTTGAAAAACTCGCTTTTCAATTATTGAAAAGTTATCGTGTACAAGCGAAAGAATTAAAGTCCAACTGAATTAAGAAATAAAAATTATACTCATCGTACTATACAGTTCAGTTAAAAAAAAAGAAAAAAAAAACAGTTCAGTCGAGATATTTGGGGGGTGCAGGGAAAAACGAGGAGAAAATCTTTGGCGACTAATTAAACGATGATCGAAACTTGCATGTTATATTAAAGGTTTGCGTAAAGTGTTGAATTCTCAGTTTTGAAATGGATTAGATTATTTTTTTGGCAATTTTCCATTGGAAGCGAAGAGTCACGTGAAATGCGCGGCGGTTGGGCACATATAGCGTCGTATAACTCACGTTAAATATCTCTTAGCTCGGGACTGATTGCAGTAGAAGTTTGAAAATTTTCCGAGAAAATCTGACTCGAGGTTTGTTTTATTGTCATTCGATTTTACACGTAGTTTTATTATATTTATAAAATACGTAAATTATTCTCAGCATATCAGAAAAGAGTACGGAAAAAAAAAAGGTCAAGACAAATAACGGTAATCATTTTTTACGATTACAAGAATCCGATGACACGTTGCAGTTATTTACGTAATCGCCAGTTTGTATTATACTACCATCAGCCGTTTTAATGTGAAGAACATTTTCCTTTAATAAACTGTATAACGTGGGGGTGTTGCAGTAATTTTGTAGAACGTATCTGAAGAGAACAGCAGTGAAAAAAATCCAAATGAAGAAAAAGGGGAGAGGAACTTGAATTTATAGTTGTCATAAACCCGCGGGAGTCGCAGCTATATCAAAGTTTTCACCAAGTTCTTCTTATTTTTTTTTTCCTCCACACATTTTTCAGAACGTATTCATCATATTCATTAAACTCGTCGTTTATCCTCGTATGATTTAGCGCGTAATAACGCTTTTGGAAATTAAAAGAAAAACTTAATAACGAATAAATAAGAAATAACAGTTTACAAATTATACTTTTTTTTTGGTGCACATCGTTCATGCGTATAGGGACAAATAAATGAGGTTGTAACCTGCACTTGAGAAAATAGAAGAAAAATGAATACTTTATTTTCACTGGTTTTTTTTTTCCATTTATTCTGGGTGTACGCAACGATCGTGAAGAGAACGTTTATTAAATCGTCAATCATATTACATAATTGTATATAAGTATATATGAATACATGATATATATACCGTGTGCTCAGGTGGTACGCCACGTGTGCACCAGTAATAAATATGTACGTACATATTATACCTATAGATTTCTATAAAAAGAAGAAAATTGAATTGCGTTCCAGAATTATATTCATCGTTTTAATCAGAAGTAAATCATCATTATTGTGTATTTGCGAACTAATTATTATTCCGAAAACTCGCGTTTTTGGCTGTACATATACGTAATCATATGCCTATAAACATGTAGGGTGCAAAATTATCACGTATTTTCTATGCTGAATTATATGCGTAAGAAAGTTCAAGGGCCTGAAGAAAAAAAAGAAGAAGAAAAAAAGAGCAGTAAAATGTTGCACGTTGTATTACCGTACATATCTACAATTATGTAATAATTTCGTGCCCAGATTAACTTTACATTTATATGTCGAGTAAATTTGAGTTATAAAAGTCGTTCGTACAACAACGCTGCTGTAGAGTAAGATAAATTGATTCTTATTCGAGTCCGTATTTCTGTTGTAGTAGGAATACTTCCCACGCCTGCATTCTATCGTGAATATAATATGTTTATTTATTTAAAAAAGAAAGAAAAAAAAAGTGATTTATTCGCGAAACTATGTACAGAATCTGATCGAATTCAAGTTCGTGTTACGAGTTTTTATATTCCGCAGGAGTAAGAAAGTAGGAATGAAAAATCTTTTAGATCGTAGTATTCCGTTCTGAACTTTCGCGGTAATCTGGGGTTAGGTTATACATTTTTTCTATAGTTTTGAGTGATCGGTGGTAGATCAGGTACGAAAAACATGGAGCTCTGCAGCTGATCGTGTATCAAATACGCGAATAAATGTATTTGAAAAAAAAAAAAAAAAAAAAAAACTTTTATCCTTGGTTGAAATAACTTAATTTTACCACAAAGCTGAATAAACAAATTATTAACGCAGTTGCGAATCTGGTATTGCAGCAGACACCGGGATATAATATATTACATACGTGGCGTAGAAGAAACTGCTATAATAACTCACGCGAGAATTATCATTGCCAAATTGTTATAACATCACGTAATATTATAACGCTCATTAATCGAATGTATGTACGTATGATATAAGTAAATTATAATAATAATTATTTCAAGACTCCCGCGCACTACTGCAGGTGCAAGTGATTTCATATTTATTATAAACCCATCAAACAGATTTCGGTACATTATATGAATATTGAATTAGACGAACTCGGAAAATTATTTAGATTTTTTTTTTATCCCCTACTTTTCCCCCCGCTCCATCAATTGCATCCCCACCACGTTGTTGCTTCCAATGCCATTTTTTATCGTCATGAATTTTTATTAAAACAATTTTTTCTGCGTATAAAATCATCCCCTATTTTTTGGTCAGTCAAGACGGTGTAGCACCTCGAAGATCATCCGAGTTTATATTTACTCGGCTTTGCCTCGCTACCCGGAAGGAAAGTCCAACGATCAAGTGGGGGTTGCGACGAGAAATGGGTCGGTGAGGGTTGCAAGGACCGCTTATATCTGTACATTATATGTATACCTCCAACATCTGCATTACCGGATCTGCAGGTCCGTTCGAACGACACGACATTGTTGTAGTATAAATGTTTTTTTGTCTACCAAATTGAGGAGAAATTTTTGCGCGAGATGCTCCAAGTGCTAGTATTGAATGTAAAATAAATAAGATAAAAAACGAAGAAGTAAAGAATAATAAGAAAAAAATTACTTCCGCATATCGCAAGCGTGGAGAAAACGTAGCAAAGTAAAATTGTGAGTATGGTTAGTACGCGCGCGCAAATACATATCGATCACTACCCTCTACTCCTGGCAGAGTAGCATTGGTAGCAGCAGCAGCAGAAGCAGCAGAAGCAGCAGCCAGACACCTGCGGAGAAGCGACGGATATCGATATGCAGTATGTTACGCGAAAGCTAGGCCAACCATCTCCAAAGGACATAATTTTTCTTAAAAATTTACCGTAATCGATGTACGCTCGTTTATGTTGATTCTGTATCACGCTTCGCGGCCAAGCGCACGTTTGGACAACTTTTCGTAGCCGGCCCAGCTTATACACGAAAAAGTTGTCCAAACGCGCGCTTGGCCGCAAAGCAATTCAGAATCAACCTAACTGGGTGTACATTCAATGATCTTAGATATCGACGGCGACAATGATGCGGTAGGAATGAGGTGCTGATTTTATCGATCGTTTTCAAAATTTGATAAATTTTTCGAAAGCAAAATTAAAATACGGCACGATTGACAAAGAAAAAAAAGGTAACAAAATTGATCCAACGATTGATCCACCAGCGACAATTGTGTTATATAGTTTATCTTGATTAAGAAAATAAATTATTTATTATATCTTTTGATAAAGGATACGCATACCTATACGTATGTATGTACGTTATGTATCTGACTAACCAACTTTTAAATCGTATATATTTTAATTGTAAAAGTTAAATTGTATTTTTGTTACTCCAACTTTACATAAATTTTTGTCGGGGGTAAAAAAAAAAAAAAAGTGGTTCTCTGATGAAAAAGAAAAGAAGCTGCAAGAAAAAAACAGAATAAATAAAAAAAAAAACAAAGTCAAAAGAACCATCAGAGGAATGTTTTAATTAAAAACTTTGATATAAATAGAAAATTTTTTCTCTGTATAATATATATACCATATAGATGTATACATACACAACGCATATAGGTACACGATCAAATTATATGTGATACGCGTGAAGAACGAAATGATAAAAACTAATTAATGAATAATTAGATATATATTATATTATATACATGTATCAAGTCATCAGGTGCGAAATAGCGTCAAAGTAAATACGTTATGTATATATATCTACTTTATACGCCATGCAAATTTACATACGTGGGTAATTGCGACTCGTGAAGTGAGACCTCGGATGTTTTTTTTGTAAGTCGTCGAGAAATTTTGGTCTCGAGTATTTCAGTGAGAGGGGCAGTGACACGTAACTAAGATGTAAAGGGGATGCTGCACAGTGGCACTGCCTGCATCGGGGTGGGGGGTGGTGGGGGAGGAAAGGTGTGACTCGGGAGGGTAGCCAGACTCGTTGCAGGGTTACATCTCTGATATATAAGGAAAGAGAGAAAAAGAAAAGTATGTATAAAAAGAATGGAGAAAGAGATGAAAAGAACTAAGATGGCCTTGAGGTATGCAGAAGGTACGCTGCTGTATATACATTATGCGATGCAATTTGTTGAACAAAACCAGGATTTTTAGTTCAAAAAACGGGATGGGAATAATTTTTCTCGTTCTTTTTTTTTTTTTTTTCTTGAACTTTTCATACTCCACTCACTTTCGATGCGAAAGCGTTCATCTTTGAACGAGCGGGTGGTTCGAGTCGCTGAACACGCCGAAAAGGTGGAGAGAAATTGAATTTCTTGAATTCTTCTTTATCGTCTCGCCTGTAGCAACAGGCGATACGAAGAGAAAAGTAGCGTACTAATACCTATACTCGAAGATCAATGAATTTGTCATCGATTATAGAAATGCGTATAAGTAATGGGTTCTATTTGGGTAAAGAGATTTGTAATGATTCTTGGAAATACTTTAATTTCTATAACATGTAATTGCTTTTGAGTTTGTTTTTTTTCTACCTTCACTTTTGGATGTTTCTCAGGATTATTTCATTTAATCGAAAATTTAATCGAAAAAATTGTTCAAAAAATGTCCTCAATTAGCTGCGGACTCGTTTTACGAATTTAAACATAAGTTGCACTATGACCGCCGGTATAGTTATCTGTAGATATATATTTCTTAGTCTTTCCCATTTTTACATAATCTGGTGCAGCATACCTGTATAATGTGTAGTATTTGTATGTATACGTATATATTTACATCTTAGCCGGAGACTCTTGAATCGTGAATTTATCTTTTATGAAATATCCGTGACTGGGTTGACAAGGAGTTGAAGGAGTTGAACGGTCCAAGGTGATGTAGACCGACGGACGTGACGTGAACTGAATATCTGTATTACATAATACCTGGTATAGATATCCAGCGATTTCTCTTGCGTGTTAATTAAATGGTCGTTGTAAAAATCGATCTGCCATTCGCGTATAATATGAAATTCTAGTTAAACTGGATAAAATACGAAGGTAAATCGCATGGGCCTGGTCTCTAATTACATGCCATCAATTTTTATTTTACTTTTAATTTACTTCCGATATTTCATTATTTTTTTTTCTTTCTTTATTCTTCGGTCATCCCTTGGTACACGTATAATAACTGAGAATATGATAAGAGACGATGAAATAACGACAAAAAAATAAAGAAAGACAAAAAAATTTGCGATGGAAGGAATATCGTTCGTTACGTAAGAAACTGGGTATGTAAACTATACACTTGTGCAGATAATATTATATACTACTAACACGCGAGCAGAAATAGGGAAAATAATATGGAAGCCATGGGCCGTCAGAATCGTGGCTTAGGAAGCGTTAAAAATAAATCTATAAGTAGAAGTTCCAACATTATCTGCAGATATATCGTACCCCTGATACATACGTATAGATATGTCGAAAAAAAAAGATCTGCACTATCGGTTGTTTTTTTTTTCATTCAAAATGGAGTCTCGAAATTAGTCTGATTGTTATCCTGTAACTTAAATAATTTTCATTCCATGATTATTATAATACGAACGTTTCCTTATAATTACTATGTTGATATTATTTTTATTATCACAGAATTGTCAGCGAATTTTTTTTTTTCGTCGAAGATGAGGAAGCGTTGAGCCGATTACGAGCTCCGCTATACCTGAGATCCGAGGTTCATCAGCGTATAATAACGGATAATAATATCCACGTCTCGTAACCAACCGCGCTAATCATCGTTCACGACCGATATGCCGCGTGCTTTTCTCGCGCATTGATGTCACCGCGAGAACGATCTTGCGACGTGTTATATGTCGAACCCTTATTATGTGGTTACCATGGTGTGCACATTACGTGTATCACTTTATTCATCCATGTATAATCAACGTTGTAAACTTTCACCATATAACAGCTATAGGGGAAGGTGAAAATAAAATGATGCGTGCAGTCAATGTAGGAAGAATTATATTATATCGCGTGCTTCAAATCCAGAAGATTCATCCCCCAAGAGACAATCGAACAATCGTTCACATTGTGTACGTATAGTACGTATGTATCTAATGTAGGTAGGCACCAAACCCTCGTTGAAACAGGTTTGTTCTATTAATTTGCGTGAAATTGCAGCAAACTTTATGGACTTGACGTTAAACCGGTGAGCAAATTTATAGCGAATTTTTGTTTTTTTTTGTTCTTTTTGCATCGCTAAAGGGAGGTTACAGGTTATTGGTTTATTCATTAATTTTTATTTGTGTTCAGAACGATGTAATTATTTAGTAATTATTTAGTAATCGTGCGAACATTCTCCTCATGCGATGATTATCAAAGTAACGAAGGTCACCGGCACGGTTACGGCGTACCCTATAGCCCTCGTTCGAGTCAACGTGACGATGCATGAAAAAGCTAATCTATGCATTACGAGGTGGCAGTGCGTATTGATCTGCCCTCCTTCAACCTCCGGCCCTCCTACTCCTCTTCCTGCCCACGCCCTCAGTCGACGCCACCGGCGCCACCGCCACGGGGCACTTATACCGACGACGGGGAAAGGCAAAGGCATCGACATCGGCATCGACATCGACATCGGCGCCACAACCTCTTCCTCCCCTATCCGTATTACCTACTATATACTTTTTCCTATTTCTGGGCCCTCGCATAACGGTACCACAAAAACACACCAAGTGCGACCTTCTCCTCATCCTTTCTTATACACCGACACTCTTTCATCCCTTTCGTGACGAGCGAATCAAAACATACGAGGTGACTACCCCCCAATAGCTGACTAGTCTAGCTTTTCTTCTCATGTTCGCTTTTTATATATACATACAGCTATATACACCAGTCGTATGTATTATATAAATATATTGTTGACCTGTTGACTCACTATTTTTGGTTACATACTTTCCACATAAAACAAACTGCAAATTTATGCATCTGATATTATTTTTGTAAGGAACCGTGCTCTGTTTCACAATTCTCATACATCCTTCGCTATATATTCTATAGGATATAACTAGCTAACTGAAAAATGAAACTTGAACATTAACAAAAAAAAACAACGTATACGGTACTTCTTTGAAAACGACATCGACCTATCTTGTTGTTTTTTTTTTCTTTTTTCTTATGTGATTTATGGGGGTGCTGTAAGTGCCGTTGGCTGCTATTCAGCTGTTCAGGTGGTTATTTCATGAAAATAGGTGCGTGAAAATTGGAGAGAAAAATAGCAAGAAAAAAGTAAATTGGTACAGGGAGAGCTGATGCGTATTCTTATAACTGTAGAAAGTAATCTGTAAAGTTTCGAAGTGGTCGCATGAATAATTAGCGAGATAACGGACTAATAAAATTCGTCGCAGATGGGGAAATCACATTTTAACAACCCTACGCGTTGGGTTAATAATGAACTAATTTTAACTTTGGAACTCCTTGAGTCATTTGGAACGAATGTCAGCGAGGGTGTTGGATTCATGCTCATTTCAATATCGCTCATATATTTACCCGACATAATTATTATAATTACAAATTTGTTACTACGTACTCAAATATATGATCAAAAAAATTATTGACTATGATAATTACATTGCTGTATCGGAATATTCTATCCTCATTATTACACGATAATTATCACAGCTACACATTTAGATTCAATGAATTTTTCTTCCTACTTTTTTCCGCCTTCTTATTTCATCAAATCGAAGGGTGCTTGAGATAAAATTTATAATTTTACTACGAAAATAAATTACTCATACGTTATTCTATAAGAGTAGAAATTAATGATAAATCAAAACCAAACGTATTTATTTGTCGAAGCAATTTAAGCGCACAGAGACTTTTTTTTCTTCTAAAACTCGTCACATATTCCCAGTGATAAAACGAGCGGTGAACAGCTGATATTATGTTGAGTAACGTTATAAAACGTAACCTAATAATCTTCGTGATTTATATTGTGCGTATGTATGACGTGAAGTTGCAGAGGCATCGTTAACCGATGACTATGCAATACCGCATATATGGTCTAATACATAGTGTATAACATACTTATATCGCTAGTCTTTTGGTAAATTGTAAAATCATACCATGCGAACGGGACAATTAAAATCAGATACATATATATCTATATGTATAAATGTATCACATTATATGTTATGAATGAAGTTGATGAATGAATGAGATACGTAATAGGTATTTATTTCTAAACCAATGAATCTTTTTTAGTTTGCACAACGTCTGCTCTCGCGCCTGTATACATATAAAGTATGTGTATATGTATATATATTATATTACATTCATTTATGCGTAACGTTTTACAAAACCTTATGGAATTTTATCTCTTCTGCAAAACAAACACGGACAGTATATATATATATATATATATGGATATATACATATGCAGATAAAAATTTCTTCTTTGGCCCGGAGCGATATAATTTTTCATTGTGCATAGGTGTACGTACACATATTATGTATATATATAGATATAGAAAGAAAATTATACATTGAAGAGAGCGAATGACCAAAAAAAAAAAAAAAATGTCGACATAAATTCGTTATCTTCTTTGTTTGATTTTTTTTTCTTGCTCTCGCTCTTGGTCTACGTACGTCATTGCCTCCTGTCGACAATAATCTATATAGAAATCGTACGATGATTCTTTTTCTGATAGGGTGAATGAATAAGATCTTTAATTAGAGTGTGCATAGCGTAACTTTCGCACGTTCAGAAACTTGAAAAGCTTTTGCTCCGAGCTACAATGTATAGCTGCGAAAGGAGTAGTTGTGTCGAAACGTACACTTACACCTATCCACCTAATAACTATGTCAGCCATTGCCTTCGCCTTCGCCTATATAAGAATAATCAATGTTTGACCTATAGATACACTGCACCTTAACAAACTCATGTATACATAATTATTATACCTAAGAAACGAAGCGATATAGCTAAGAAAATATGATTAAATTATCTCATTATCCATACCTGCCGCAGATGATGCGCGCTGCACTTAAATACCATTAGTTATAATAATCTTGGACCGCTTATATTCTTGTCTCCCATAGTTATTTTTGTCATCATTACTATTAAATGCACATTTGGCTAAATACTATAATGTCGGCAATTTATATAGACAATTTTTCTAAACGTGGAGTGAATCATTAACGCGACGATGAAAACCTATATAAATAAATACATTGCAACCAGCACAGCATCTTTCTAATTGCAAAACAGTTATAGAAAAAATTCGACGTTATTATTATTATTATTATTATTGTTATCGTTATTATTCTTAGGAGAAAATTAGTTTAACTAATTCTTTCAGGCTCGTGTATGAAGTAGAAATTTTCTCGCAACCGTGTATATCATATACTGGGTGTATATAACATTATACGGAAGATTGAATAGCTAGTTTCTCACTTTGAGATGTGCTTTGTATATTTAAACTATAGAATTCCGGTGAAATCCGTTAAATTTTCAATTATAATATGCGAATGGTACGCCAGACGTAATTTTGAATTCTTCGCTTTGTATGTAGCTGACAACGAATTAGAACTATGAGACAATAATGAAACCGACCCTCATATTGAGTATGGGATGAAAAGGAGATTATCGTAATTTTCTGCAATTGTATGTATAGCACGTACATTATTATATACACGTGTATTTGGATTCAACAATTTGCAGCTTCTATTTCAACAGCAACTGACACCACCACCGTAGCTTCTGTCTTCAGGGGGGTTTGTAACGGACAGGGTAGAAATTTTTGGAAAAATCTTTTACTTAGTTGTTTTTTCTCAATATTTATCAATGTAACGCTCTTAGACACGCCATTCGTAATTACCGTTCTGAAGTTATTAAACAATCGTGGTTTTCTTACCGCAACTGATATACCCGCGTGCATATCCTGTTTTAGGTTTTTTAATCCTTCTTTTTTTTTATTTATTACTGTTGTATATTATTTCTGAAAATAAACGCGAGTATGATAAGAAAAATAAATAAATAAAAAAATGTTCGTTTTACCTGGAGCAGGAAAAAAATACAAATGAAAATAGCGTAGATATGGATCGCATCTGCAGGAAAAAATTTCATACAGGCGAAATTGACTGTGATGAATTATTTTTGTTACGAATTGTTTGTTTCGTTTATTCATTTATTTATTCATTAGATAATATAGAAAGAAGATTTTTCATGAGCTCGCGATATAATAACTTCGGCGTTATAATAATTCGTGCACCGGTGAGGTGGACTCGTTGAACAGTGGACGATGGTCGCGCCAACTGTATTTGGCTACCGAGCCAAATGAGTTTGTTTGTGTCTATTATTATACTTTACCAACCGGCTACCGCGAGTCTGCATGGGTTCCCCAGAACCACCGTGTGTATATATATAAACCGCGGTTAGGTGGTGCAGAACCCCAGAGGAAAAATTAACTGCAAAGCTTGCGGAGGGAAATAAAACCATGTCTTGAGAGTTGCGCTTCTCTGAGGCTTCTCGCTACTACGATAAAGGATAAAATTCACGGGTGCAATCATCGTATAAATTAGGTATATAAACCGAAAGAACTTGGAGGAATAGACTGAAGGGAACTCGCCATTTAAACGATGCAACAACCGAGGTCAAAGATATTTTCGTCAAGGAACCAACGGGGACGTATAGTTTCATACATCTATCTTATACTGTATAATACGTGGAGCTGTACCGATGTCAACGTCGACATATCGTAACGTCAGAATCATCCCGTACGCGTTATCGAATCGTGTTAATTGTTACCGAAGAATTGAAAGTGTAAAACTATTTTATGGTCACGTCCAATGTCCATAGACTTAGCACCCCATTTTGCAAAATTCAAGTTTCTAAAAGTTGTTGCGGAATGTTCTAGCGTTGTTCTAAATTGTTCCAGAAGGAAAGTCAGCAATTAATATCTTGAAGGTTTCCATTAAGTTTTTAGGAATACATAGATGGATATTCAAAATACGCGATAACACTTGCGATGAGTTTTGTAATATTCTTAAGTCGGCGTAATTCCATCGACCATCAAAATCATCGTTAACTAGCAAAGGGAGGGGAGAAAAAGAAGTGAAAAAATTATATAGACACGACGTATGAGAATCGAGTGGGTCAAAGTCGATGAATTTATTATGCATATACCGTGTAAAACGCAGGTGGTATAACTTACGACATCTGTTATGTACAATGTTCCATATGTGTTTGATGATACGATGGGAGGTATTATAAAACGCACTTGCAGAAACTGATCGCTATAATTGTTAGACGTTTTGAATATCGAACATATATTCGAAGATCCTAAATTTTAACTATGTGGACATTCGAAAACTGAACAACCATTCATGAATTTTTGACGAATCAGATAAAAAGATCGCGTGGTAGTTTTTCAGACATTCCTAATCTCGGTTCAACACATGACATTTTACATACCTACGTGCTAGATATATGTGTGAATCACTACTAAGTGTAGAAAATTATATTTGAATATTACATTACTTGTCCACATTTGGACTTTGATAATAAGTTTGTTAAATTATAAGTATACATCTGACGTTCGTTTGTTCGGTCTATACAAAGTAAAATGTTTACTTCGAAACACAATTTACAGTGTAAGAGAAAACCGGAATTAGCATTATGCGGTTGTTTCTAGCGATAGGACTGCTACAAATTTCGTACTCGACCATTTCTGCAGGAACGATCATCATAGCCTCGGAGAAGCAAGAAACTTGGAATTAGCCAGGCTTAAAAAAACGACAAAAAAAAACCTACGGATGAGAGAACAAAATTGTACATGGCACAGGCACCTGTATTATCACTTCACACGGTTCTAATTGTAACACAGATGTCCACGGTTATCAAAATTTTAATCACGAGGCTCGAAATTGTCTTCATTTCAGTAACACGGTCAAAATTTCTGACATTTCTTTTTTCGAAACGTTCGAGTGTTCGGGCTTTGATTATTTTTGCTGAGGGTAGCTATTAGGTCGTTCGTCTACGTATCTTGTGCACGTGTACACACACGTTTTTTTTTACATACCTAATTTATATATGTACGTACATATATATTTGTTATATGTACTACTAAATTTGATCGCTGAACGCGAGTACTACTTTTGTCGCGTGTATAACTGTGCAGCCTTGAAGGTGGCTGATCCCATAATGAGCTGGGTAAATATTTGCCGGTAAAGGAATAAAAAAAAAAGAAAAAAAAGAAAATCGATTGCTTACCAATTAGGTAGATAATTTACGTATTTGATGACATGGTTATCATTATTACCTTACGTCATTTTTATTAGAGTGGTCGCTGGAAATTGAATCACCGTTACGATGACATTCGGTTCTTTTTTTTTGCTGCTTTTTTTTTTCATTTGTTATGTGGACAAGATATGGGTATGTATAATATACGTAACCATGTATACATAGAAATGCGTTTCGTATCGCACCAATCAACCAATTAATTAATTTCATAACAGATTCCTTCATTCATACAGTGCCAGTGACACCGCATGTTCTATTCAATCAAGTGGAAAACTGAACCACTGACCCCCCAAGAAAAGAAAAAAATATGAAAATAATTGCCTACCAATTACGAGTTAATTAATCAACGGATGAAGGACCAGGAATTGAAACGAAACTCTGGGTGTGATATTTCAACCAATTTATACCTTCGTATGGGGTGTACAACGGATATAGTTTTCCATAATCGCCATTCGAACGCGATAAATGAGTAAGGCTTCCGTCATTCATTCGGAACACGTTTTTACTGATGATTGTATAAAACGTTGTAACTTAATAATTAAGGATAAGAAACTGATCAGTTGCCACTAAAATTATTACATGGGCGCTTTTATCATTTGATGTTACTTCACTCACGTCAAAAGTTGGACGGTAAAAAAATGAAACTAAATTGGATAAAAAATACCTTCAGCTGAAGGATTCGTAGAAATTATTCGAAAAGTTTGAATAGTGTTCGAATTGATGCATCGAATGATTTTTTTCCATATCGGAAGGGGGTTGCAAATAGATTAACGTTGATGTTGAGTAACTGCACCGGGATTATATCTGGTTTTGCAAACTCTGGTATCGGTCTTCATGTTATATTGGATGGGTATTACTATACTATTGTGAAATACGAGACGCATTACATGAATGAATGGGCGTTAAAGGTCGATCCCATTCGTATACCGGGATACAATGGGTTCAAATTTGATGCTACCTTTTTTACTGTCAAATGTTCGAAACGTTCTTTCAAATCGGGGAAAAGTTTTTACTGAAAATTAACTGATTCAAATTCCATGAAATCGATTTCGGGAATTCGTTCAAAGGGTATTCGAGTACGTATGTGATCATGATGAAAGGTGAGGAACAGTAATGTCCCTTAATGTGCTGCAGAGGATCATGCAATGTGCGTGCAGTTTTTACTTTTGATCATATCGTGCTGCTGAAACTATAATTTCGCGTGTTTAAAATGTTTAACAGATATTTAATTACTTGAGAACACGGTAATCTCGTTTCACTCATGGTTATTAAAGTATATTACGAGAACTTTTGAAATTATTTAAAATATAAGGGTGTTAATTTAAATTTCATATAGTAGCTAACTGTTGGATAATAAAATACACGCATATACAACACTTTATCACCACGGCCATAGGGCAGATAAATAATTTCGGCTAATCAACCAGAGCAACATAAATTTTGGGAATTCCATCAAGTGAAAAATTGCACATCATATAGCTTTCGGATGGTAGACGGTATACGTCCGATTTTAAACTTTCGATTCTTTGAATATTTCAAAAGAAAAGCAACTTCACTTCGCATGACTTGAATTTCAGTTTGACAGTTGTTGAATCCTTCGAGGATACACACAACTGTCTACCGATGGGTTTTCTTGCACTAGAAAGTTTGATATTCTGATGGCCTGAAATTACCGTAACAGCAAATAGCGAACATAGTGTGTTGGAATTGGTGGCTGATCGCCCTATAACGATTGCAGTTGAGAAATTTTTTTGAACGGTCACAGGCAGCTGCGTAACAACGTTTTGTCGGCCGATAAAAATACTGTTCCATTTGCGGGTTTTTTCTTTGCGGTTAGAATATGAGAGCGAGAAAGTATGGTGGAATGGAAAGTGGTGATCAGAGGACGAATGGAAATTCCGAGTTTCGAAATGAAAATCCGAGCTTGAAAATTTGGTATGACAGCCAAATGAGGTAGGAAAGAAACCTGCGTGGATTGGACTGCAGTGCCGGGATGCTGTGGAATCTCTAGTGTCAAGGGCGGCGATCCCAGGAGAACCTCAATCGTTGACAGTATGAATGGATCGAAGATTGGAATTCCAAAGTTTGTAGTAAAAGTTTAGGAATTTGTTGGTATTCACTAAAAAGGTGGTTAAGAGGGAAAAAAAGTTGGAAGGAAACTGGCTCTGAGGGTAGGTCGATAGCAATGGCGCCGGCGAGTGGCCAGAAAATCAATCCGTCGCTCTCTCTAGGAGGCGGCCGTGTTTTCACGTTCGTACTCTTTGGGGTTACGGTATTTCACGTATTTAATTCACGTCCTGATATTTTGTAGCTTGGTACCGTTAATTTTATCATTTGTTTTTTCTCTCTCGCTCTTTTTTTTTCTCTTCCTCGGTCTTGTCAATGGTGGGCCACCCCAAGATTTTTTTTGACAATAAACTTCTTTGACATTCATTTAAACTGGACTCGGGACTCACTTTTAATCACGCGTTCCGTTGTCGACAGCTTCTGGGAATTATTTGATGACATCCTTAGCTGCTCGGCGGTCGCGGGAGCGCGACACTCACGGAATCGGTGGGTCGGGTACCTTATAGTAGCTGCAGCCTGCTGACAACTATTTTATTTTTTCGTTATATATTATTTTCTAATTTATAATTATATCCCGACTGAAGGGGAATTGAACAGACAATAATAAATTACACGACACACATCAGAGATATCTCGCCTCGCGACAATAATGTATGTATATATTGAAACTTTTAATACACCCACGCACTTAACATACGTGTCCTTTTTTAACCGTAGGAGGACAATCACGCTCCTTATTTATAGATAAAAATTATTAAATTTTTTTTCCTTTTCTGTATCTTTTTTTCGTTTTTTGTTTTCTTTCTTTCTTCGTTCTCGTCACGGTGACACGGGACACGGACACGACACGGCACGACACGATAACCAGTAAGCACGGTGCTAAAATTCTACTACAAGATGTCTGTCTCGGTCGCGGCACGCACTGTCGTTCCGCGGCCAAACTACGGCGCAACTTTAGGGCGCAGCTCGGAGGCGCACCGATTATTAGAGGACGAAAGCTGTGTTTGTAGTTATTACTTTATACTCCACCACTGATGCTTGTGCTGCACCAAATACGCACAGAACTCACTTGTAAAATCCGCATTCTGACTTTCAGTGGCATCTGGCGCTATCGGTATCACTTCGAGGTCAGGGTGCTTTTTCGGTATGACCTCCAGGTGACGCTATTTGTTCTAGTACTCTCCCGCCAACATTTTTGAAAACATTTCCTCACCTGCCCGTCGGAAGTGGCAGCATGCGCCGCCAGAAAATATCTGTAGATAACGAGAAACGCGCGGTTATCTACTTCGAGATAGTCACAAGCTGGAAACAACGTTCACCACTCGTTGGTGAAAGAGGAACCTGCCACTGGGTCATTCTTCAGCTATTTGAGATCATGAATTTTCCGTTATCCCATATTTGTGGCCTCCATTATATCCGCTACCTTGACGAGGAATGATTCGGTGTCACGGGCAACAATGATATTTGATTAGCTGTAATTGAATTGAACTTTATTCACGAAGAACATCAACAGAATTTTCAATTAGAATGCATGGACGAAAAACCGGTAAGAATTGATAATGCAATGCACTTATTTTTTAAGGAAGTAATCCCGAAGGCAGCATTCAGTCGGGCGTTCGCTGATCCACTTCTTAATGTTCGGAATCGCGTGGATCTTGTCCACTAGTTCTGTCAAAATCGCACTGCCTTTCAGGGTATCGAATCCAGCGACGAAGTCGAGATATGGCTTCAAAGAAGTAAAAAGGATATCGACCCATGTTACCTAAATAACGAATAGAATTTGCACATGGTTACTGGATCGAGTCGTACAAGTCGAAATTCACTTGTACATTTGTAGTAATGAAGAGAAAAAATCATACCCTTCCTCCGATGAAGTAACCGCCATTTTTCTTGACTTGCTCCTCGAACTTCCTTAGATAAAATGGCATGCTCTCATTTATGAGTAACTCCTTTTTTTGCGCCCTTTCTTTCTCATCCGGCGCCCATAGAACCTGTGTAAAGACTGCGCAACATGTTATGGTCAATGTTCAGTTTGTTCATCATTCAGTTGCGGCGAAATACTAATGGCGGTTTTATCTTTTTACCTATTCTGTAATCGTTAATTGTTTCCACCATACTATCGATCTTCAGATTTTCCAGTCCGTCTTTACCAGCCAGATTATATTCCTTAGCCAAATATCTGCATAGAGCCAAACTTTGGTGGTAGGTTTCTCCGTCGATTTCCAGTACCGGCAAAACTCCGTAAGGTGTAGCTTGATTTTGTCAGAAAGATGAGAACACAGTTTATAAAAGTTTGCGTCAATAAAAAAAAAAATGCTAATTACTAACTCCGTTCTTGTTTACGCGGTTGTACTTACTGGGTTTTATCTTTGGCCAAACGTTTATATCGTAACGTATGTCTTCAAAGTCTTGGTCAGCGTACTTCAGTATAAATCGAATCGCCTCGCCGATTCCTGTTGTTGCAAAGTACTGCAATTTATATTGTGGCATTTTGCTTTTCTTTTCTGAGTTTCACAAACTGCAACGATGAATAAACAATCAATTATATATTCGAGAACACAAAAAATTCGTTAAAATCGGGATAGGAATGATATCGACATTGAGTTTAGAGCCTTGTATTACGTCCGTGCCGAACTTTATTGTGATCCTTATGACAAGGCAAAAGGTTACCAACTAGCTGGTCTAGCAAGGTTTCCAAAATAAACTTTTTTTCTAGGTAATGACATAATGAGAATAATTACGTCCGGTCGGCCAGAGGATAACTTTGTTATGATCGTGTACGTATAGGACCATTGTAAGCAACATGTAATTAGGTACGTAAAACCGTATATTACACGACATGATGTGATCGTTGTAATGACGATGTACGTGTTCCAAGGACAACGTACTCGTATGGATAAAATGATTCCGTCTTGAGTTGAGATAGAATTATTTTTAAAAATTTTCTGATTTTTTGATTCGTTCGGAAATGAGTTGAGTAATCGAATCGTAAATAAATAGGTATAAGAGTTATTAGAAATATAGCACTGACTTTTCAATATTTATGTTACTTTTCATGCTCTTCACTTCGTATCGGGAAGTGAGTCCGGCAGATCAGCGTCAAATATGATTTCACTTGGTAATGAATCGTTTGCGAACTCGTGGCCAACTACTCGCGGCCAACTACTCGCGGCAGCCAGCACTATGAGGCTGTGAGCCAAAGGTTGATTGGTTAATTCGCGGTAACGCCTATTTCATCGGGCGCAATCTATGAACCGAGAACCGAATCAAGGATTACGAACGAAAAAGTGAGGAAAACTGCAAAACTTTCCTCATTGTAGAAGCAGTGTTATTTTCGCATTATTGTCGAATATCTTCAAAAGTCATGAACGAATAAGATTGGTGATTGGAAACTTATTCCATCGTTACATTGTCTTGGATCGCTCCATTGAACGTACCAAGAAACAAAAAGGAAAAGGAAAAGGAAACGTTCTTCTGATGTGGATTTGATTGATCTTCATTTTTTTTATATCGCATCTGTTTTACAAAAATGACTAAACTAGAGTTTGGTTTTCGGCCTTTTCGCTATCCACTCAGCGATTCGTGGAAGAGCATTAACTTTGTCCACCAATTGTTTCAAAACGGAATAATCTTTAAGAATGTCGGTATCCAGCATACCGTTGAAGTGTTCATACAGTGCAGCAAAAAATAGATCCACGTAGCTCAGCTGGAAAGCAAATATGAAAGAAAATTGGAAGTCATGTTGCACGGATGATAGCGTTCTGTTATCTGATCGATAAGATCAGTGAGATATTTTGAAATGTTACCTCTCCACCGTGAAAATACCCGCCGTTGTTCTTGACGTCGTTCTCAAGCCTCTTCAGATAATATGGAATAGTTTCGTTCAGTAGGATTTCTCTTTTTTGTCTTTTCATCTCTGGATCCGACTCCCAATAGACCAGAGAGGCAGCTGAAAAATGAAATAATCAAGATTTTTAGGATCGAAAATTGATAGTGAGTCTTATAATCCGATGATCCATAGTACTTGTAGATTATCAATCAATTCTATCTGATAAAATGATAGTTATAGAGAGAGAGAGAGAGATTTTCACCTTTTCGCAAGTCGTGGATAGTATTTGCGATAGCCGAAATTCTCAGTAAATCCAAATCGGTTTTCCCAGCGATATTGAACTGCTTACCAAGATAAAAACATATCGGTAACGTTTGGTGATATACCTTTCCGTCTATTTCCAGTACCGGCATTTGGCCGTATGGCATTTCTGTCAAATCATACAGGTGGATTAAAAAACTTGAAAAAAGTATTATTTATAATCACGACGTTCAAGTTTATACTTGAAAGTTTTTTTCCTCATAATTCCAGATAAGACTTATACGCTTTTTGAACAATAAAGTAATAATTGATAACGAAGTTGGTAATAGCGCGAAATTTAATTACGTACCTGGCTTGAGCTTCGGCCACGTTTTTTCTCTATCTATACGATCATCTTCAAATTCCACGCCACCGTAGTGCAATATGTATCTGATTGGCTCTCCCAGTGCCATGAAGTCGAAGTACGTCAATTTGTATTGCGGCATTTTTACTGTAAAAAAAAAAACTTTGATAGCGATTGTTGGCCATGTTTCCTACGCAACGCAACTACTTACACTAATAATGTTTCCGACTACATCCAGAATCAGAAATGAGTAATATTTTTCACCATTAAAACTACTGTCATTCGATAGGGCTCCGAAAACTAGGTCAACCGGCGAAAGTTGGTTCAGTCAATCACACAATCAACAATATTGAAAATTCGAAGAAAAGTAATACTAAATCTCCATCACTCAAAGATGAAGTGACCGAGCAAATTTTCTCACTCATATCTAAATACTCAACAAAACTTTTGGGTAGGAACTTTTGACATACTTTACAATATGCATACGATAATTCGTACTGTACTGAATCAGAGTATAGAAAATTTTGCATACCTTTTGAATTTCTTAGCTTATTCACTCTCAGCTTCTCGAATACTCCGCTTAAATCTTCAGTCAGCAGATCTTTCAGATCTTTTTCAATTCTACAATGCTACCGCGATGACATGGAGTAACGAAATAACACAACCGCTTGCCCCTTCCAGTAATATTGAGTCACATGATCTACGAAAGTAGATGTGTAAGAGGAGAATGGCGCGGGTACCATATTCATGCTCATTGTGCGATGCACTGGAAAGAAAATCAGCATACATATTACTTAGATAATGAATTATAAATCGTCGTATTATAGTTACTTTTCAATAAAACGAATGGAAAAAACTTATTGGAATGTTTAAAAATCTATCAAAAGGGCGAGTCGCACATCGACACAGTCAACCTGTAAATATTCTGAGTATGAGGCCGGATTGACCTCGTTTGCACTCGTACGGTTGTAAAATAAGAAATGAACATAACAAAAATGTAGATAAGTTCGAACTGAGTAAACACGTGACTCAACAATAAATTACAGCTCGACAAATTACATAGCGTTTAGCAGAGTGTTTATCCTCTGATTGTACCCAGTTATGATGGAAAAATATACATGTGCACAGATAGTTACACAATCTTGCGATTATCGAACTCGCACCGATTGCGAAAACCGTATCCTCTTCTTGCACGATGATACGATACACCCTACATGTTCCGGTTGAAAATATTTTATATCAACACCAGTAAATACCGACTGATGAAAAGATTCATCACTTCTTCCTACAGGTAATTCCGGTAAGTATTATCCGTAATTAATGTTGTTGGTATTTGTAGAATATGTTCTCTTGATCTTTTTTTTCTGCCTGCGAATATATACTCTAAAAAAAATATGGCACTATAGGCCAATTGAAGATGCGTAATTATTTTATAATGGTGGTCAAGAACAGTGTTAGGAACCGTGTAACTTTCAATCAAAGTTGTTTTTCGCGTTTGTATTTTATATGTGATCAAAATTAAACAGTAATTGTTGATGATCTCTAAATCGTTGTTCATCATGTAGATAAAACCGGCCAAAATCTTGCACATTATTGTTTACCTGCTTTGTTTTGATCATTTACGGTCCAAGCTCATGAATGTATGGAATCGTGCTAGTTCTATTCATGTAATTCATAGCTATAGCAATACACCTTCTATATTCTATACTACACCTATGAAAAGAGGTCAACACTTATATATGAGGAGTAGAAGAGGGGGTCCATTTGCGACTCCTAACCATGATCTGTGTTGCACTGACCAACGTATCATAGTCCACTGTAGGACTGAACAAGTGATCAGCAAACCTGCAAATTTTCCGTATTGTTGCGACCAGTTATTGTGTTTGAATAAAATACCCAAAGCTATGTCGTCGTACAAGTTGACTTATTTTAATTTCACGGGGCTCGGAGAACCCGTCAGATTTATGTTGAGTTATGCTGGCATTAAATTCGAAGACATTCGTGTTGACGACGAGGAATGGCCGAAGTATAAGTATCGTAAGTAAAGGCACAATGGATACAATACGTTATCAAGATCTGAGTGTAATTCTTGTTTTACAAAAATTTATTCTAATATTTACTTATACGCATAGAGATGCCTATGGAACAAGTTCCGGTGCTGGAAATCGATGGGAAAAAGTATCATCAGTCAATGCCACTCTGCCGATTTCTTGCTAAAAAATGTAATGTTTATAGTACCGATGATTTAGAAGCGCTGGAAATCGATGCTGCTGTCAGTTGTGTCAATGATTTACGCCAAGGTAAATAACACCGGATCATGACGAGGTGTAAAATACTGCCCTTAATAACGGTGTATCGTAATCATTGTTTTGCTCTCACTCAGCGTTAGTCAATTATTTCTGGAGCAAAGAACCGGAGCGGAAGGAAATGCTGAAGATAGAAGCAGAAAAGCGGTTGACATTTTTCCTCGACAAGTTCGAATCGTGGTTGCAAAGTAATGGCGGTTATTTTGTTGGCGATAAGGTGAGTCCAAGATTCAAACATCCCGTATTAATGTGTTTTCCGACTAAATCAATAAAAAAACGCGTGGTATTTTTACCATCGCAGGTGACGTGGGCGGACATCAATTATGCATCATTGAACGATTACTTTTGCTCAATGGCCGGAAGGGATGTCACGGAGGGATATCCGAACTTGAGAAAACTTGTGAATCAAATTAATAACACACCCAATATCAAAGCCTATCTAGAAAAGCGCCCAAAAACCAAATTTTGATTATGAAATGAAATGAAATTGTTGATAAAAAATATAAACAATTGTATCCACCTCGATTTGGTCAGTTTACGATATTTTTCTGCACAAATTCTATTCTGGTATCAGGGAAAGTGCATCATCATGTAGCATGTTACCATAGATAATATATCTATGATGTAACAAAAGTACTTACGCATGAACGTGAGCTTCGATGTTCATCGATTATTTTACAGTTCCGTAGAATTGAGCTGGATCAATATAAAAATGTATATAGACGATAGAGAGTCCCGCCCACTTATGGAGAGAGGGTAATTACAGCCTTGGGTACAACTAATAATCCTGTCTGGCTCAGTTCACACTGAGTATAACGTCGAGTTTGATAGGAAGCACACTGGTTTGAACAAAGAAACTTATTCAGGATGTCAACTTACAAAGTAACTTATTTTGACTTCACCGGACTCGCTGAACCAATAAGACTTTTGCTTAGTTATGGTGGTGTCGACTTTGTGGACAATCGCTTGCCCAAAGAAGAGTGGCCGGCCCTAAAACCAAGTAAATAAACTTTTCGATTTTTAATTGACTACTATTTTTGATTCTCATTATTCTTAACTTAAAATCTAAAGAAAATCCGTTATTTTTTGTATTTTTCCCATATCGATTCTTCTCGGCTTGCAACTGGCATTACAATGTATACTGAGTATGTTTGTCAGTGTTATCGTGTAAAGTAAACATTGCTTCGGTTTGCCGGGAGCGTTGGGTACCTGACTGACTGTATAGTGACGTAAGATTTTATTTTTGACTACAGCACTTCCTTTAGAACAACTTCCAACACTTGAAATCGATGGAAAAGTATATTACCAGTCTATGTCGATCGTTCGTTTTCTTGCCAAGAAATTTAACTTGTTCGGCAGCGATCCATCCGAAACTTATGAGATCGATGCGACCATTGATACTATCACTGATTTGAGACTGAGTGAGTATTATTGAATTATTCGAACAGTTAATAAATGTGATCGATAGCGATATTTATTCGACCGGTTACTAATTTCGGGTGAACTTCTCCCTCGATCAGCTTTAACTCACTGGTCAAGGCTTACCGATGAAGCAGCGAAGGCTGCTCAAGAAGAGCAGGTAGCTAAAAAGGCTATGGTTTTTCTCCGCAAACTTAACTCTGCAGTTAAAAATGGACACTTGGTTGGTGGCAAGGTTGGTATAGTCGAGGCCGAAAGTAACAGGCATTCGATACTCGTTGCATACAGACATAGTAATACGTAACTGCTCCTTAACACTCATAAACTCATTATATCAACGCAACGATTTTCCGCCACATGTAATTACAATTATTACGTAACTACATTATACTATCTGTGCTTTAATTGAATGATGATTCACGTCGCAGCTCTGCTTGTTGATTGACCGGAAGTCAATGAAATTCGCTATCTTGACTATTCGTTCTTGATTAGTCAGCTTTTACAATTGGACCTGTTAGTTCCCATACCTTGTATACTTTGTAGCTATCGTTCAGAAAAAAAAAAATCGGACGTGTTCATTTTTACTTACAGTTATCTGCAGCGGATATTGTCTGGGCTGGATACTCTTCACTCATGTACCAAGTAGTTGAACAGATCATAACTGAGGAATATCCGAATCTAAAAACTGTCGTCGCCAATGTCGAAGCTCTACCTTCCATCAAATCATACTTGGCTAAACGTCAGACGAAGTAGGAACACTGAGTTGGATTGAAAAACACTATGAATTGAATATAACCATCACCCGTCTGTCAGATCGACAAACATGTCGAGCACTTTTGAACGGGCTTTTCTGTGTGGCATACCGTAAAATTTGCGATGTACATGATATATGTGGTTGTTGTGCCTTCATCTATTCCGTATTGAATAAAAATAACAGACAAAAAATTTTGCAGCGTTTGACATTTGTGTTAACCTGAAGAAATGAGTCCTCATTGATTTTCTAGAATTTTGTAAAGAGTAATGGAGTCTGCATACTTCAAAAGCGACGTTTATACCCGACACGGATATTGAAGAAACGGCAAACTCGCGACGAAACTCATTAAATTTGTGAAAAATAAGGATTTTTGTATGTTAGACTTTTGCAGAAGAATTCATTGAATTTTGTCTCTTGCGGTAGGTGTATGCAATGGATTGCACACTGCTGTGATGTGAGCGTTTCACAAACTGGCAAGTACTTTTGATCCAAGGTCAAAAAATCATTGCTAATGAAATTAGGCATTTGATGTTTCCAAGTAAATATTCAACCGGATCCGCTTCGTCTTGAAGACTCTATTCGTCGAGATATTACCCCTTATTGAACCAGTTCTGTAAGTATTTCATGGACTTTCTCATCTTCACTTACTTATTTCCCTCAATAATCCAAGTCTCATTTTTGCGAATACATATTATTTTCTCTTTCATCCCACGTACATATTTAATTGAAGTCATGTCGAATATTACTCCGATGAGTTTATTTATTTTTCACCGTTTCATGGAACTCACAATTTCTAGATATGAGAAAAATACTCGCACATCAAAGACATAGTTTTCACTCATTCGTTGATCACATTTATTTTATAATTGATAATACTCAACGAGAAAGCATTCACAGTTATACATTTATCATAAGAGGTAAGTTACTTACAGCCACATGCAGATAATTTTGTACGTTATGCGGATCGGCTACGAATATTTTATAGCGGATACTTTGAAATCTTTGAAAATATTAATATTTCTAAATTTTCAACGATCCGCTTATCATTTCACCGATCGTATACCTATGCGTACGTGGTATAGGAAACTTTACTTTTTATTCACCATTTACATATACAAAAATAAATAAAATATCTACACTCTTCTTTTGTCGATTCGAAGACGTTCTATAAGAATATTTTCATACATACTGACTTCGTCTCTTATTTACGAGCTCAGGAACTGCCGATACACGATATTCTAATACAAAAATACTAATGATACACCGAAATAGTGATAAGATCATTTATGATAAAGCTCGACAATTTTCTATTTATACTGCGAATCATTTGATAAATTAGCGTCATGGCCGATAGGGTTTTTATTTTTGATAAATTATCGAATTTTCTTTGTTTTTTTTTTTTGCACCTTCGGTGACCTTGATTGCTCTTCTCTCGCCCGGAATGTGCAAATCGAATTCGATTTAGAAACTCGTAGTTCTTTTTTCGGTCGTGACTGATTCAAACTTAATCGTTTCAATGAAACGATCACCTACATTTGTTTGCTTACTCTGTTTCTCTAAGATCGGGACTCAGACAATGGAAGCATCGATACTAATTAATTTCATCCCTTGCACCTGCACGGTCCCTCGTAATCGAAAATCCAATTTCACGGTGGATGAATTTTGTCTTAATCTCTCAGGGAAAATCTCCCCAAGGACGACGTCGTCACGAGTTTAGAATGCTTGACCGATCGTCAGGTAATCAGGTCGAAGTTCACCTCTCCCATATACCGGGCCAATTCAGAACCGGTGAATTCCGTCTCGTCCAGATCTTGTAGACTCGAATTGCTGATAGTATTTGCACTCTCAATACTAGTTTCACTCTTCAATCTTGGCGGTGCACTCGCCACTTCCGGTCTCACTTTAGGCCTCGAATTTTTCATGTCCGATGTAAAGAGTCCTCGCGTACCAAATCTTATTCTATCAGCCAGGAGACCTGTGTTGAAAATTTCAAAATTATTATCTCATAAAGTAAGAGGGATACTTTTTGTTTCAATCGCACCAATTACTCACTTAGTACAATTGTTTTCTGGGATCGGGGATTATTAGCTCCCTGTGATGATGATTTTTTCGAACAACGTTGAGTTACGTAATTTCCATCAACCTTGAACGCGGTGTTATTATTACCTTCGTTGATCTTTTTGCTCACAGAGGTCGTAACCGTGACTTGACTAGAGTTCGAAGACCCCCTGGAGATGCTTCTTTTGATTCCGCGACAGAATTCATTTTTTAAAATCTCGTCGGGGATCGTCACCACGTTAATCCCGGGCGATCCTTGAATATCCAATCCAACGCACTCCTGATTTTTCCGTTCTCCTTCGACGTCGTTCCGAACATGTTGGTTTTCAAGGGCGGGACGTTGCGCCTCTTCGCTTATCGAAACCGACGCCGATTGACGATTATTATTTTCTCGTAGGCAATAACCACCCCCGTTTCTTGGTCGGCGTGACAAAGCGCTGTAAGTTGGTCGACGAGGGATATTTTTCCATTGTGATTTTCTACGCCCACAATTCTGAGACAGCATCATCTGAAAGTAAAAATTCTTGAGACTGAGAGTGGATAGTTTTGATACGTGAAGCAGAAAAAATATATTGTATAGAAATGGGTGTATATAACTGAAAAAAACTGCTAGTCGAAAAAATTGTTCCATTTGACTTTTTACGTAAATATTTTCACGTCTCATATACGTAGGCTTTCTATAACATATTTTTTTTACACGTTCAAAATAGCCGGCAATAAACTCAAGTCAGAAATGGTTTGATGTTCTAAGAACGGCAGAGAATATCTGTGAAACTATAAAAGAATTTCGACAATCATTATTTGACAATCAGCCTGATAAAAAGTAAACGTTTCGTAGTTCGAAGGAAAAATTTTATCGTACACTGCAGTGATCGCGTGTAATTATATAAAATTTGATAACTACCTTAAATGCTTCTCGGAATTTGTTGGACATGATATTGTAGAGAAGCGGATTGATCGTTGTAGATAGGTAGTAAAATATACCGGAAACGTAAGTGAGAGTAGTGTAGACGATAATTAAAACGGGATGCGGTTCTTCAGTCGCACCTTGAGCGTAGACGGCCAGCAATCTTTGCGCATGAAACGGTGCCCAGCAGATAAAAAACGCCACGACGACGGCAACTGCAAGAAGACATAAAAGTAATGTTTACATTTGTTTTTTTATCACTGTGTAACTGTCTGCAAAAATGTTTATGGCCCCTAAGTTTTCCGATAGAGAATTGAAAAAAATGGGTACGGTTCATTCACTCCAGACCAGTGATAATGATTTTCCAATTGATTTCAGAAATTTTATATATTCAGCGCTCCCATTTCAGATTATCGAAGGTGCAAGTGCACTTGAAATATGTAATTGATAATTTCTAAGGAAACGTCAAACGCGACGGTATCGCTTTCGATACATCAGATGTTCATCTCATATCCATGTCATGATTCAATGTTGTATTCGGAACGTAAATCTCGCTGGTTCGCGCAGTTTACGGGAATACAATCTCCGATGTGGAGGTCTGCAGAGGATAGATTTTTTTCGCGGAGCACGTATCGGTGCGGAAACACGTTCTCAGCGGTTGATCTTGGTTGGTTCATTGTGTTATACAAAAAAGCTGCACGAGTGAAACCGACCACACGATACGAGATACTTACAGTATATATACCCACGGTAAAGCCGAGGTCACAAAGGTAGACAGAGATCTACTCGTCTCCATTATTTTTCTTGATTTATCCTGAGGGTTTCGCGTAAAAAGCAATGACTTCCAGTACATGTATATATGTCGTGTCCCTAGCCAGTTGTTTCGTGGAGGCGAATAAAAGGGAATTCCTATGTTAATCTAAAGGTCAGAGCCGCTGTCAGCGAGACAACAAAATATAGGGACCTCATATCATGCGTATCAAAAGCTTCACCCCGATGTGAATCGAATATCGAATTTGATTTTAATTATCATTCTTTTTCCAAAAACAACAAAACGATAAATGTCGTCTGATTGTTTTCCGATAGGTTTTGCATTTCAAAAAATTCCGATCCGCTTCATTTCTCCCGCCGCCTATAGCCATCAAATATTCGGCTTCTTTTTATCGATTATCAATAATATATCGACGGCGGGACTCCTCCCCACGTTCTCTTATCCATAAGCCATCAAATTCCTATCAGGGTTTTGAAAAAATCTTGAAATACCTTATACACGGAATCCTCAGACCGCCGAGGGTCGCTTACACATTTCATGCGGCAATTTTAAAGGAAATCTAAAAACGACACTCGCTAGAATTCTGAAACCGACGAACGGATATCTACTTGTACTATGTTGGTGTATATATAAAGTTCGCCTTGTGCCGTTGATTTATGAATTTAATTCGTCAAATTATGTTTGATATAATTTTAGAACGTGTTTCGGAATGCTTGTCTCGGTTCTAATCCGCGTAAGACGAAATGTCGTTTGTTTTAACCAAGTTAGCCGATGGGGGCCGGTTAATTCTACGATATAGCAGTTCTGTGTATATACTGTACACATATAGCGCCTATATAATTTGTTTTTGTATACCCATCGTCTAGTCGTTATTACCCCAACACCGAAACCCTAAACGAGGGGAGAAAAGTATAACATTATTCTTATTCTACATAACCTCCAGACTTTGATAATGAAATTAGTCAGAGCTATGAAAAGCCGAAGATTTAACGATTCATCAAAAGAACAGAAGCTCAGAAAGAATTCAACGAGCTATAAGAAATCCTTTTGATTCGTTCAGCGGGGAAGAATTCCTCGGCGTTTCGGTATTTTTAAGGACATGAAATGTCCGTGATTTCACCGACCATAAGGATACGCCTGCGGGACGAGCGGTAAAATCGACGATTGCGAATTGACCGTACGTATAGCTACATACATGGAGAGATAATAAAACGCGAGGGGAAAGTTGCGAGAGATGTGCGGGGGGATTTTTGTGCGTAATAATTGCGTGGGAAGCTTTATCGTTCGGTGCCGGGAACCTAGTCAACACGAGCGTTGGATGCCATCAGTTCAATTCCCATGAATTGAATTGAGAAATCCTATGCGATATTTAATTCGAACGAGAAAACGTTATTTCATTTTATTCACGCTACTCGCTTCTACATTTCGTTTGATTCAGTGAATATCCATGAATCCGTTGTCACCGAGCCGGGTATATAAGCTCCTTGAATCTCGATCGTATTTTATTATGTCGCGTCCCGATTATAGTTACGATTTCGCTGAGTTCTGAGAATATATTATCAACATCACAGCGTTAGAAAAGTGAAATAAAAAACTACCAAACGGAACTGCATGTTCTCCGCTTCGAAGCGAGCTTTGCGTATCTTTCCTGAAACGCTGAAGGTGCCTGATCTCTTTGCATTTCGAACAGGTTCAATAAAATATGTGTAGCAACAAAAAAAAAAAAAAAAAAAAAAAAAAAGAATATACATACATAGGTATCTGGCGGATTACCAAGAGCGCGCTTCTATCGCATGTAGAGTGTCTTGATCTGACAAGGTTTGCTTCTTAGAAACTGTCCAGAGCTAATACCCATGCAGGAACCATGTATCAAACGACATCCAAACTATAATGTCATTTTTCAATTTCAAAATTTCCGGTTCACTTATACCAACGACATCGATGTGTGAGAAGCTAATGATCGCAACAACCACTTATTTTTCGTCTTTCCGACCCCTTTTTCCGAGAAACTCGAATCATATCTTTCCGTGCGTGTGATCTAGTAGAAGAAAAATTAATTGGTACTAAACTGTACAAATTGATTTCAATTTCGTCAGATTAACTTTTAGCATGAATAAATTCATGCGGTCGAACTCACTCCCGTATTTAGTTCTTTATCTGTAAAACTTAAACTCTCCTCATCGCTCCTATGCTTTCTATACGATTAAAGAAATCGATTTTTTTTTCTTCCTCGCCACCATCCGTTGACTTCGCCGGCTCTACTTGATATACTGCGCACCAATTTAGTTTTTCAGTTTTACAAGACTTCGCCGAATGGTAGAGAGACTAAGGTATATTAATGGATCTAAATTCTCTCATTTCTTTTCGTAAACTTTTCTTATCCAGATATATACATACATTTTTTTTCTATCAAATGAAATAAAATATTTCATTTCAGTTATCTCCGACAGAATTGCATGCGGAGCAACCGGTGTTATTGAAGAATAAAAAAAAGAAAAAGGAGAATGCTGGCGCCTATCGAGGATGAAAATATTGCGATAAATTTAAATATTCTAAAAAAATGTCGCGTACATTGTGGCTTAAAATTTAATAGCCAGAGAATTCTCTGTGGCGTTCCATTGAAGTCGACAAAATAATAACGAGGGAACGAAAACAGATAAATAAAATTAGAATTTTTTTTTTCCTGGCGTGTTATTCATTTTTATTATAAATATGTGACTCGTGATACATAGAATGGATTCATATCCGCTTGGCACATCACCATACTTGTCTATCACCGATTAGTGTTAACTTTAGGACGGACCCCGACTGCGAGAAAAGTTTTGTCTTTTACATCACGTTTCTTTCGCGACTGTCCTCCCTTGTCCAACACATGAGTATGGGAAACTCGTTAGCTACGGACGGTAACTTTTAAATTACGACACGACCTGTCATCTTCATCACGCTAATAACTTGCGGGGGCCAGGATTTTGACGCATACTAAATGTCCGCAGCGCTTATACTCGACGTGCAACAGTCTACGCACCTGTTCTCCCCGTAGCGACACACAAAATCTACTTAATACTGTAGCTTAAATACATCATTGTATGCATCGTTAGTATATAATAGTTTTCGCTATTCTTGTCTCCACGTTTAAAAATACCTGCGAACCGATCAGAACGAGAACCGTGAAAGAATTCTCGGTCGTTTGAATTTTCTACTTATTGTCAAAGACTCGAAATACTGTATATTAAATGTAGGATTCTTGGATTTTTCTATCCATAGTCCGCTGATTCCGACGTCTTCCTACTCCATTTTCAGAGGGCATCACATAAATTCGACGACTGTCTCTTTTTTCTCTCGCCTTTTTGCGGCTGATTTCATGATTCACCCGAGAGCGGTTATTGCGAGAGAAGATTAATTCCATATCATCCTCATATTTATTATGTCACCTGTATTGTTACTTTAATCCTGCAGGATGTGTACGAAAAGTTCCACGCGATTTCGAAATTTTATCTTTCGTACCTCAAACTGCAGGCCATGACATCAACTCAATCATGTTTCGGATTTACAAAATCTTATTTAGCGGCTTCCATAAGACATCCGATGTTAGTTTTTGGGCCGACGTTTTACGAATCGATATAAATACGCTGAGGTGTTGATGCGACAAATAAATAAACGAATAACTCATTGAATTACTTTAACTGCCGCGTAATCAAGAGAATGTTTGATCCGGTGATTCTAATTGATATTTACTACCCTATTCTCAGTAGATCACCGTTAGTCGTTGTATATATATTTGATACCGCGATCGGATTACGGCTGATAGTAGGTAATAATGATTAAATTCTAAGCTCGGTTGATTTTATTTTACTTTGACATTCAGGTTTCCTGGTATGGCCGAGCATCGCGCGGATATCCGGGAGTGTTATACAAAATTCCGGTTGCGCGAGAAGAATTTCTAATAACTAACCGATGATTTATTGAGAACGACAACGGCGTATGGTTATAGGGCAAACATAAACGAACGATAAATCACGTGATCCATAAACTGTAATCAGTCTTCGTTATTCACAGATAAATTTAAAGGAAAGTTTTTTTTTTTTTAAATAACAGAACACCAAAATTAGACGGAAAAAAATCTTGGCTTTAGATACTTCGGAAATTCACATATATACGGATATCAATTTCGCTGGGATTTTCAATCCGTGCATAGCACTCTTTGAAATGTTCACCGAACAACCTCTTTTGATCGAAAACCCTTCTCACACTCAAATAGCCAGCTGTCCCGTACAGATTCGATCAAATTTTGTACGGTAAAACTATTTTTTTTTTTTTAACGATGATCTTTTTTCATAATTTCCTACCGATTCTGGTAGTCCCTTCGTGAGTCTTTCGTCCATACTCAAATCAGTTATCGGCACCGATTGCCCTTCCCAGTCAGAGATAGAACAAAAAAGCTTTCGTATACTGTATTTATATTCGTTAGATTTATACACAAAATCTGAAATTAATCAGAACCCGTATTAGAGATAGTTGGTATCATCGCACAGATTGCTGCTATAGTAACAAATTTCATTTAGCTTGTAATTTTTTTGTTACTGAATTTATTGCGACTCCTCCTTTTTTTTTTCATTTGTTAGGTCTGACCCGATAACGATTGAGGAAGTGATAATATTAGTGCCAATAAATCTATTGTCTGGAACATGGTGACCGATTTGCAAAACTTTTGGTTAAAAATAGTCGCTGATCATGTTTGTTCGTTCATTTATCTACCCGAGTATATAGAAAACTGTGAGCGATTGGACGGGATATCCAGTTTCTCTCTGTAATTTCGACCCTTATGTTCTCATTACTTTTTCTGGGTCAGTGGATCATTCCGCAGAGTTGTATGTATATGGAAAAACAACTCCGATATGAATCAAGCCAAACTTTGTGACTATCGCGATACGAGCGGACCGATATTACCGCATAGGAATTTGTGTATCGCGGAAAAAGAAAAAAAAACTAATCAACTTCCTCGCGCTAGTTCAGATTTCTTTTTTAGTAACAAGTTTTTTTTTTTTGTGGAAACGGGCTTCCTTCCCTCGAATTATCGATTTATTCTCATCTCTTCTTCTTTTTTTTTTTTGTCCAGATACTTTCGTAGTTCGATACATGGAATATTGAACAAGTTCTATATGGATAGTCTCATATGGAACTCCGAGATGAGAAAATTTTGTGGGTTACATAAATGAAACCCTTTTTGCCGTTACTTGAATCTCCAATTTTGTCATTGATACGCCGTACATCGTTTTCTCATTAGATCATCGACCAAAATTCATTACAATCCCATCGGTCGGTTGATTAATTTTAACGATAGCTCGTGATCAAGTTTGGAAACTAATGAATCAAGCCGTTGAAAAAAAAAAAACTTAAAATATGTCGCCAAAACGGTGCGGCTGGACGCGATCGGCGATTGATTGATATAAGTATTCGTGAACCGTATTACAGACACGAGTATGTTTAACCTTGGTACTTAAAGTGGACTGAATTGTGCGGGAGCATATTCAATGAAACTGAAATACGTCGTGTAGATTCGAACGAGGGTGGGTCAAGTGCTCCAAAAAATTGAGTAATCACTATTTGGTCAGGCCACCAGGCTAGACAAGCAATTAGCAAGGGGCATTTAAGCTCTCGAGTTACCTGATAGAATTAAACGACGCTTTCTTGTTTCTTGGAAAAAAAAGAAAATTCAAGACTGATAAGTCATTGAAGATTTTTCATAACATCGAATGAACTTCATCCGTGTAACTAATTTTTAACCGATTCAAAGCGTTCCCGGAAAATGTTATTGTGTTTCGAACCCAATTGCTTGCAAGTTTTTCAAGATAGCGCTCATATTTCATCTCATAATTTCGTTCGAAATCTTCAAGGGTGTGCGGGCACACGTGGTAATGGGTTATTTTTAATGAACGCCCATGTGTCTACAGGAATCATTTTAATAACACATTTTTATCACAACAGTTTACTGTATTAAATCTTTTGAAGTTTACTGCCAGACTAGCTCATCTCCAGAGTGTGGAGTGGCAAGGTGTGGCGGTTAATCTTTGAAATATTGACTAGTGCTTGAATTATTATATTGATCGATAGATCTGCGGAGTGTAATAATGTGTTTTGACCAAACTGCCCTGTTAAAACATTCTCTAGTGGGCGCATAAGAGGCTAGTAGAGATCGAGGCGATGGGTGGAAATTCCTTCAGAAATAGACCTAGAAGTAGACCTAATGTTCAGGCATGTATACTCCATTTGAAATCAATATACCGGTAATTATTACAATAAAAATTTCACACAAATATCTCACCTAACATTCTGATGACATTTCGTTGAGCGGCAGTTCTTCCTCTGCTCGAATTATCGCCGTGGTTTATGCTGCTCGATATCGAAGTTCTTTTGACAGCTGTCAAAAGTCGGGATCTTCTCAATTTAACTCCAATTAAAACGTATAAAACTGTTATAATCGTCATTGGTACAACAAAGAAAAGCATGGTAGATATTCCGAATGCATGTTCAATGAGAACCCACTTCACGGTACAACGAGCACTGTCTTCTATTACAGTTCCATTGTCATGTTGGCTGTAAACAACACCAAATTGTATCGCTTGTGGTATCGCCAAACCGAGAGCGCAAAGCCAAATTACCACGACGAATTTAACAGCTCTCGACAACTTTGACATTGTGTGGGATATGAAGGGGTGACATATCGCTACGTATCTCTCGACAGTGAAAGCTGTGATTGTCAAAACAGTTGCGTTCGCTGACGTTTCGGCAGCGAAACTTTGTATTACACAAAATACTTCGCCAAAAATGTAGGGAAATTGTGACCAAATGTAGTACATCTCGGGTGGCAAACCGGATATCAGTAGCAGAAGATCCGATATCGCCAAACTGAACAGATAATAGTTCGTTGCAGTGTGCATTGATCTGTTCCGCGCTATAACGACGCAGGTTGAAATATTTCCGACAACCCCGGTGGAAAAAATCGCGATGTAAATTATCGTTATCGGTATAACGATGTAGAGAGGATCTCGGCGGGATGGATCGTCGGTCTTTAAAAATTCTGCAACTGCTTTTGAATAATTATAAGCCTCCGTCAGTGTTTCATTTAATTGGATGATAATTGTTCCCGTCTCGTCGATTTTTGGTTCACCAAAATTAATTACGCTTCCAGACATATTGTGGACCATGTTTTAATCTCCGTTAAAACGTTTTTCCGGAATTTCTGGTTTCAACCACTGATGATAAGATGAACTTGATGATGAATTGTTACAGGTCCTCCCACTTGTTTATTGATAATCAATTTACGATGTATCCAATCGAGACTCATGATGGACTCAATTAACTTTTTACACTTTACGGTCATTAGTCGTTATAACAAGCTGAAACCTTGACTTCTTCGAATGTCCATCGATTGTTAATACGTTCGGTTTAGTCGGATGTCTTCGAACAAATGCTTTTATTTTCAGGATTATTTCTCCACATAATTCTCACCAAGCTGATAGTTTTCGAGAACGCGGAACAGCAACGATCTAGAAATGACACAAAAACAAAATTACAGATATTAGTTTGTTTAACGATAGGCCGCTATAATTGATAAAATTAAATCGCCAGTCATTCTCTTAGCATAGAAATAGATATCACCGCCGGATGCGGAGAAAACTACCTCATCCAAATAGTCGTCGCGTTTTCTCCTAGCCCATTGCCCCTTAGGTCCCTAGATTTTTTTTTTCATCGCTAACAAATCGCCCTAACGATTCAAACAAACCACGATTCTTGCGTCGATAAACGAAACAAACGGGTTGTTTTTTTTCTCGCTCAAGAATAACGCTCTTTTTTAATGACCCCATTATCAGTTTCCTGTCTCTCTTTCACGATCGAATGTCTCGGGTGGTGTTAGCCAATTTTCCTTTGAATTTATTCCTACCAACTCCCCAATTTGACTCAACTGATCATCGTTTATATTGGTTTTCTTTTAACTGGAAGTCATTATTTCGAAACATCAGTAAATCAAGATTGTTATTGGTTACCATATAATCCCTGCACCCTTACTGCCAGGAATGAGTAACTGTATTTATATTAGGCCCATAACATTTCTTCAAATTTTCGTTCCGCGGATCACAAAGTGGAAAATTTTTCTATCGATGAATCAAGAAATAACCCAAGTCTTCGATGATTCACCTCTTTAGTAGTAAAAAAAAAAAAAAAAAAAAAAAAAACTTGAACAAGAAAAACGAAATCTTTTTATCAATCGCATTAGCATTTCTAGCATCTAATCAAAAAGTTAAATCTGAATTAATAGGGCATGACAGAAGAGAATGAAGACCCGTTCGATTCATAATTCATTGCGCGATGATATTTTTTGATCAAAGAAATATAAAAATGATCGTTAAAACCTACTAACGAATCCGTGGTATTTCGAACGACCCAATCGTAACAATATACCAATTAACAAACTTGAATGTTTCACTCATTCAGTGGTCATTAATTGATATCATAATCTCTGTTGTAACGGCTGAAGCAGCGGTTCCACTTTTTCTCCTTTTAATGTGGTCCGCGCAGCATCAATTTAATAGAAGAGTAAAGTGTTTAGTTGTGAATGATCGCAGTCCTCACCTGTTGTTCGATGAAACTCGGTTCCCATAAATCGTAAACTACATATCAAACGTCTCGGAGCGTATGTTGAAGCATTCAAAAAAGCAGCTGCACCTCCACTTCGCAGATTTCATTAATTTACATATAATCTCGTGAACAAATGTCGTTTTCCAAAGTTATATAGTAGCTCGTTATACTGGATTCACCTTTGAAAAAAAGTTCAACTTCCCCTCAAGAATAGATGACAAACAATTGATCAAGGTCAAAGTTTAACTCCGCACCACATCATCTGATCTATTCCGATGTAGACATGTATTTTTGCACGCGCAAAATGTTTATAAATCGAACTGTTTTTACACTTAATTATTTTTTTTTTTTTTATCTCTTCAAAGATTCAAAATTTTAGATCATTTATCAAACTACCCTTTTTTTTTTTTTCATTCACTCTTTAATCACATGCATAATGTTTCTACGGATAGATAATCTAAAGTTAAAATAAAATGATGAGTAATTGAAAAAAAAAAAAATCCTTTTTTTTTTTTTTTTTTAATAATAAAATCTCTATTTGTTGCGTAAATATTCCGGTTTACAATCACTTTATATCGGGTAATCTTACAGTTCTCTGTCACTTGAATCTTTTTGTCAGTTATTTCGAGTCGAAGAACGCGACCGACGAATCTCGATGTCGAGTTCGATTTGATCGGACGTCTTCGTCGGTTGGGATGAACGCGTGGCTAGCGCATGGGGGCTTGATTTGGTGGGGGAGAAGAGATGGGGCTGTAGGTTACCGTGCGCCAGCGCAAACACCATATACGCTTTATTTAGGTATATAGGTTTTTTTTTTCTTTTTTTTTTTTTTTTTCTTTGTACTCTTCTCATGTCGATATTCGCGAGAAACACCGACTCGCTCCTTATATATTTCGCGACAAAATTAAAGTTCATTCAACGCCCCCGCTGCTGCAACATCGGCAAAGATCGGTCACCGAATTCTCGTTATTTTGCATTTCAACACTTTTCTTTTCACTTGATAAGCCATAAAAATAATTCAATTCACCATTTTGCCGGTCGTCGCCGACGTTGATTATTCTCGGTATGGATATTCGATAACAGCTTTGATCGGTTCCACGGCTTGAATATCCACCTGCATCGAAATTGCATTATATACATAACAGATATGATATTATGTCATGTACCGTAGGTAATACTGCAACCATCTTGTATGACTAACAATGAGATTATATGGACATATCGCATACGCTATGTCGTATGAATATATTAACGCTGTATTCTCATTACAACCACCGCCGTTCGTTATTCCTTTCTTTCTTTCTTTCTCGCTTTTAAAATGAATTGAACGTAATATACAAACTGCTGCATCGCAACCTGCAGACGACGTTTAGGTATACAAATTTTTTATTCGATTATTGTTTGTTTTTATTTCAACCGAAAATTTGTCGAAAATATTACAGTAATTTCATGTGAACGTTTTAAAATATAAAAGTACATTATACTTGATATTTGGATTCCGAAAATAATATCGCGCAAACCATATCCCGGCGCGCAGCTTCTATATACCAATAACGACGATATATATTTATATGCGTACCACACGACGAAACTGTTTGTGTTCGTTCTAACAGGCTAGCTGTTCTAAAAAATCTTGAGTTATATATGATTGTATTTTTTATCTCGTTATTCGCCACGCGCCTTTCTTTTTTCTACTCGTTTTCATTTCTTTAGTTTTATTTGACCACGTAAAAATTGTGTGAAAATCATCACGCGGGTACGACAGATTTCCAACAATTTTTTTTTGCGCTTTTTCAATATTCCTTTTGTTTCTTATTCTCTCGGCATAATCCGGAATTTTGGCGCCGTCCAAACCGCGTAAAATTGATCAATAATTTTTATTAGTTAACTTTGTGTAACCGATTAATTGGGCACGAGGAAACCGAATTCAGAATAATGTCGAAATCGCGTGATGTTATTCTTTTATTTTTCAACGTACTTATAAATTAATTCCGTGATGGTAGATAGGATGTGGAAAGAAATAATAATTTGCTCCCCAAATGTCTGGGTCATTGTTTTTCATTTGGAATTTGATACATAGAAAACCAATAGCAAATCTTTCGGGCTCACGATATATCGGTACAGATCAACCGATTGGAACAAATGTGTGGCGTATAAAAAGAAATGCGTCGTAAGATCGGCGACCGAATTGATTCGAAAATACTGTTGGTACACGAAAATCGATTTAGAGAATATTAAAATTACACGAATTTAAGGAGGCAGGAAAAAACAATCAACGCTAAATGCGCGAGATGATTTACTAGCGTATTTACCTGTACAAGTGTAAACGTAAATTACTGCGGTATAATTATTCGAGCCTCAAAATTCTTGACTTGAACTTATACAATTAGCGAAGACAAAGTTCTCGCGTTATTTCACTTCTAATTCCTTCTATATACCTAACCATAGACCCACACCTACATATTTCATGCTATTTTCTTTAGCTCCGGATAATTGGCAGCGTTCATTACTTATAGTACCCTGCAGGTAATTATGCCGTTCGTATTTATCCGACACCATAACTCCGCGTGAGTTAAATTCAACCAAACAAAGATTTGGGCAACAACGTATACTCACGCATTTTAAGCAAATATAATTAAAAGCTCAAAAAATTTATTGGCGATAATTTTTTCAATTAAAACGAATTAGAGAAGAATTAGGTCTTGGAATTCTTTGGTCAGCGACTAGGAAAATTTAATCGAGCGTCCAGCAAATTTTCACTGGAATCTTATGCCGAAAACATGTGTTTCAGATGTTTCAGGTGCAAGTATTTTCTCTCCTGGATTACCACGTATTACGATAAAGTTATTTATATTATATTCAAATAAACATTATAATGTAACGAGACTAACAGCTCTCGAGTCGAATCCGTACGTCTGGTCAAACGTACCCGTTATTGGACGTATAATTTCTCGGTCCAATCGCTCCTAATTATTTCTTGCAGATTTTTGCAGCCGAAATCTCGTATCGAAGTTGAAACAGTCGTAAAAAAAAATAAGAAGCAGTTCTAATAATCGAAAAAAGTTTTCTCGTTGCTTGGCATAATATTGTGTCGAATAACTATAGCATTTATAGGCAAAAAAATCCGGATCTCTGGATACCTTCCCCAATAGAAATCAACAGAGTTGAAATAAAACTTGTTCTATTCGCGGTTTACTGCCGCAACAGTAATAACCTTTTTTTTCCTCCTTTAATTTTCGTAAACGCAAAATGTGAGCTCAGCGATCAATGAGAAAATAAATTATAATTATTACGTATTATAAATCATAACATACATACACCGTACGTTGTATACAATATGATTTCAGCGAATTTTAATCCAACTTCCGCTTTCAAGAACCTCATATTAGTTTCCATGGAATCCTGCGATTCCCTAGAATTGTGCAGAAATTTTAACAGCGAAAAAAAATCCAATCAAATTTTTCCGAACCTGGAGCACATATGAGAACCATAGATGTTATACGAGCTCCTATCGATGCAAAGTGGTTGGCAAATATCTTGTAATGGACTCGCCATTAACATTGAGATAACGATAATTCGCTTTGAGATATTAACTGCATAATCTGGGGTGAAGTGTGCGACTTTTTATTTTTTATTTTGACTTCATTAAAAAAAGTGCCCCCCATTTTTTGTTCGTTTTCAGAAACCCGGATCAAACATGAGGCGGAAGGTCGATGCTCTGGGTTGCAGCGGATTCGCGGCCAAGGTATTTGTGGCTTGCAATAAGATAATTTTCCGTATTTCTGCGCGTCGTTCCATATGTATGAAAACTAACTTGCAGCAGAGAGTAACTGTCGTTGATCTTTATAGAGGAATAAATTTCAAGTGCAATATAATATCCCGAGAATACATATAACGTTTGTCTAAAAATATATTAGTGGTCGCATAATAATTATTTTTGTTTTTTTGTTCCGGTATTTTTGGTGACTCGCGGAGATTAGTGTACCCAATGAAAGATATATAGGTGGCGAAGCCAAAATCCAATATTGAAGGAATTCATATCGGTTTAAAGGAAGATAAAAAAATTTAAGGAATAAATTCCTGCATTTTCAAACGTGACTAACATTATAGTATAATACGGTAGTATGGGACTAGAAACCTGACCGCTTATGTTTAATATAGAAACGTGCTATACCTATGATAGATTTTTGCTTTCTGCATAGTAGAAGAAGTTGAAAAACCAGACGTTTAATCGATAAATTATTCATTAGCATACATACGAGTTTTTTTTTTTTTTTTTTGTTTGGTTGTTTTTACGGCGGAGTGTACAAAATAAAATAATAAATAAGAGAAAAAAAAGAACGTATAGAACGAAAATCATAGAATAATAGTACGGCAAGCTAGTTTTACGATAATCTAATATCATGTATATTCTATTCTTATACTTTACGTCAGTTTTCTACGAATTCAAATGATCAAATCTTCATAGAATTTCGGACCAATTTCGACCGATCCGCATGATTCAGAAAACCAATAAGAAATTTTGAAGTAAACAGCGAGTTAATTTCCCATCTCTATTTTTTATCCGAAATGTGTTACGCGATATCACATGCTGTGATGTATAAAAAGATATTTAGGGCAAAATTTGTATAGAAAATATTCCAGCGTTTTTATTTGTTAACATTTTTTATCCCCATATGAATTACAAAATTTAAGCTGGGTACCTACAATTAATTTTCGTTCGACGTGATGGAATCAGACTTTTTAAAGCTATTCATTCTAGTCAGCTTAAGTATCTTTTTTTTTTTAGTTCTTTTTTTCTTTTCTTTCATTTTTAGCGAGAGACTCGAATAGAAGCGTTGTCCTCGTAAAACTTTAAAATAAATCTCATTTCAATTCTAATGTAAACGGAAAACTTCGAGTGCAGGGTATAATGGGAATTGCTCGTCATCTGACATAGATAAACACTTGAGAGCGGATGCGAAATGACAATTTGACTTGGAAAAATGATCATTTAGCGATTTCGAACCCGTCCAATAACGCCGGTGCAAGATAATAATTACATTATGAGGAGAAAAAGTTAATTACCCTACCAGCATGGCGATGTTTGGCATGGAGAACTCTAAAAAGAATTTTCATTAGCCAATAACTTACTCCTTAATTACCCTCTTGGCTCGGTTCGAATTAGTGAACGTGTCTCTTTATGTATCCTTGCTATTTTCCGAAGACGGATACGCCTGTAATTCGCACTTTGATAAATAGGCTGGCTCATGTTTTACTTAGATATGTACAAGGTGCGTGTCGCGGAAAATAAAATGTAGTTAAAAAATACCCATACTTACAATTAATTTACATCGGAGCACTTCGAACACTTTTCTTTCGTTTTATTTGTACTTACCCAACCTGATCTTGTTTAAAAAATCCTGTAACTTCGGCGACAATCGGTAGAATGTACGACGAAATATTCCGCCATTTTTATTCGATTCATTTCGCATGCAAGAAAAAATTATATTATCTGTCCAATTGATGAGTCTGCAGTGCTCTGATTTTCGTTTATATTCACGTCAAGAGTTACGTTGTCTGAAACAGAAAGAAAGCTCGAAATTGAGACAACTATATACCGCATGGATGAAAACTGAGGCAACTCTCAGTCCAACAAGGATTAACCTAGTCGTAATTTCGAGAGTCTTTGCCTAATTGCAGCAGGTAATGGACGGAAGAAATTTACAATTCAAGATTACATCGTAGATACAATATTCTGCAGTGTACCGGTTTAAATTAATTGCGATGAATTTTCTCTCGTTACTTTTCACTCAGCCTGAACCAATTTTACTCCGAATTTATCTACCCTGAAAAAGGGAAGAAGGAAAAAAAAGAAAAGCACAAATATTTCTGACCCTCGGGGTACGTATAAAACCTCAAGTCCAGAGGGACGCGACGTCGAGGTGAAATACGCCGGTAAAACTTGTCCTCCTGTTTTTCGTAGACAAAACTATCGCCGTTCCATTGTTTCTCTTTCTTCCTATCTCTGTTTTCATTTTATTGCTTCAAACGTCTCGTGTAGCGTTCTGCGCGATGCAGAGAATACATTAGGGATGAAGTTATTAGAGCGAATGGGGGTGAATAAAACTATCATTGCAACGCTGTAGCTAACAGAAAAGATCCGGGGCGGAGTCTGGCAAAATTCTGAATAGCTGCACTCCTTGAGGCGAAAAAAAAAGAGAGAAAAAAAAACTTATCAATTTATAGAAACTAACAATAATAAAATTAAGGGATGATATCGAGTCTATCTGCAATAGAGATAAATTGCTGTAGCTTTTCCACAGTAAACTCCGGTGGTTTTAACTCAATGTGAAAGTTTTCCACAGGCGAAAAATTCCCGCGACGGTGAAAATAAAAAACAGTAAAAAAAAAAGGGGGATAGAAAATCGAAGAGCGGTGGAGCGGCACTCCTGAGATTTGAAAGACAAAGTCTTATCTCTGTACATCGTCCACCTTTTTTTTTTCTTTCATTGTTCTTTTCTTACATGCAGACTCTAAAAATTCTTCAGGTATATTATAATTCAGGTTCATCGCCCTGTCGAGATCGTTCTAATTGTAAAATTAATAAATAAAGTTTCGGTATTTCCGTGAGTGGATGTATAAATTATGATTATAAATATCTTCGCGAATTCGAGAACTGCACAATTATTGATTCCTGTTCTCTTCTTCTTTTTCATTCATAAAATGTGTAATATATCGAAATAAACGATCGTAACTATTTTTTCGCAGGTGAATCATTAACGGCGATGACCCGTGCATATAAGCGATTTACATAGTTTTACTGTAAGAATAAAAATAAAATGAACTGGAATAATTTATGGAGAATAAAAATGAAATACGATGCGGAAATAACGGTGGACACGTTTAGGATCGGAAAAATCATCATTTCATGTTTACCTAGTTTAATAATACAGTCAGGTGAAAGATTTAGTGCGAACTTTTTTCATTACGAATAAGATTTCCGCTCTCCCCAAAGTTCGCTTTACAATCCCAGAACACAAAAGTAGATTTATATATGCATGATAAAGAGGTAATACAGTCAGCTTGAAATGGTCCATCGTTAAATTTAATTTAAATTCAGTGAAAACGGGGGAACTTCATTCTAATTTATAAGAGGGATGAGATTCTGGATCCTTGAATCGCGAGGTAATGTAGCATCGCCATTTTTTTTTTCTCGTTTTCCTCTTAATTTGCTCCAATCGCATTTTTCACATTCACATAATTATTAGAAAAAGAAATCTGAAACTTAAATTCTGATGACGCTTGTCACGTTTATATATGAATAATTCTTCGGCGCAGTGAATAATTATAAATATATGTAGATAATTTTTGTACAACATGAGACTTTTCGAGAATTTTGCAAGTTCTGATGTATGTAGGTACTCATCATGTTATAATGTACTTTGTTTTCTGTTTTTATTTTCTTCTTCATTCCCTTAGTGTCTTATCTTAGCGGGTATACATAAAACTTAGAAAATCCTGCATACCGCGTTTACATATTATAATACGTCTGCACGGTCGCGTGTCTCCATTTCATTTGCGCGAGGATCCTCGCCTTATCTCATTTGATATAGGGTAGATATTTTAGCCCAGAGAAAATGTTGAGTGGAAAATATTGGTGATAAGATTAATGATAAGTTTTGCTGTTTCTTTTGCTTTCTTTTTTTTTTTTTTTCTTCTTGTAGATTTCTAGACCGCTTCCACTCCGCGACCGCAGGTATACGTACGTACCGTATGCAGTATAGAGAAAAAGTTATCGGATGAGTTTTTTTGCTTCCTGGATTTCCGTCTCCTCTTGGAATGAGCATGATAACGATAACTTTATACTACAGGATTATCAAGGGCGGCTACTCTCTGCGGGACTGAAATACCGTTTTATCCTTACGTTAGATGTGGACTACTTTTCTGAAGGATTTAATTTTATTGTTACTCAGTTTTATTGGCTTTAACGACGAAGCTCGAAGCGCAAAAGCCTTATTTCGTCGCTGACGATGCTCCCGTTCCTCATATTCAAACCTATAGGGAATTATTAAAGTACTTTGAAAATTGAATCTTCTATAATTAAGCAGGCATCGAAAACAATGACAAACAAAAAGAGGATAATAAACAAACATATTGCAGATATATATGTTCGTATACATATATAACGTACATACACAAAGCGAGTCGCTAACCATTATCGATTATTTGAATTAAAATTAGCGAACAACAACGATAAAAGGGAATAAACTTTTAATTGAATTCAGACAAAAGCAATGAATTTTTGTACTTTGGTATAAATATAAATCTACTTGAATATATTTAATTAATAACCACGGCAACAGCTGTGCAAAGTTATTATATAAGTAAAAACTTTCCGCTGCACGAATTTTATTATTTTTCATTCTCAAGCAAATGTATCGTATTGTACTTGAAAAAGGGTACTGAATAGATATTGTTATTGGCACTATTATTATAAACTTTTTTTTCTACATTTTTATTGTATACGGGGTATTACATATCGTATACACATCGCTTCCGATGGTGTCTTCCGTGTAATATCATTCGATTTTATTTTATTACAGCGGATGTTGGTCTAAAAATCAATTATGATATAGTGATTTGAAAAAAAAAATATTTTCCAAATGTGTAAAAATGCAGGCGCCGGAATCTCTGAACGTGACGCACCTTTTTAGGTAAAGGTTCCGCCGAAGGCCGTAGATAGTCGGCCGTTCGCGCATCTCGATAATAAAATATATATAGATATGTATATATATATAGGTGCATACAGATTCCGGATTCTTTCGCCCACTTTATCTTGCCACCGTATTATTATATACGTATACCGAGGCTCCATCCTTCCTCATTTGCAGCTGAATGATCATCATTTATCGATGCCGACGCGAAAAGAATTGGAAAGGTCAAAGGTTACCGAAGGACGGAGACTTCCCGTGTGAAGCATGCATAAATACTTGAGTTTGATAAATCCGGTTTTTGTACTGGTCTAACTTGGTCTGTGCAATGAATTTTTTACTTTTCCTTTTTTTTTTTTTTTTTATTTTTTGTTCTTTTAATTGTCAATGTTAATCGGAAAGTCCGAGTCAGGTATGTTATACTACACCTATATACACGATAAAAGTGACTCACTGATACGTTGGGTTTTAAAAACCACGTTGATTAATTTCAGAATTTTTTTTTCCAACGCGCAACTTCTGCTTCTCAGTGAATTCTTCGTTATAGCAGTAAATCTGAAGGGCTCCCACGGATGTGCATGAAGTATTAATCAACGTTTCGTTTCGAAAATTGCAGGTAAGATCATGCATTATATTAAATATATGCTTTTATACCATTTAAACAATGACATGGATTCCTAATTTCTGTAAGGGTTCGGGGTTCAGAATCAATTTGATTCTTTCTAATCCCACGTTCATAATTTCGGACGGTCTGCGATCATCGTCATTGTTAATTATTGCTGGTGTTGTTATTGTTGTTATTATATTATTATTATTAATGTATACGTGAGTGAAGTGAGAGACGATTGCTAGCGACGAGATATAAATTCCTTTTGATAAATTGATATTATAGATTAGGCTGGATTAGCAGAATTGCGAGTAAACTTATTGGGTGTGTTCTAATTTGGCAAAATTTCGTATGACGAGTGATAATATCTTTTCATTGCTATAATAGACAACTTCTGCCATGATATCTAACAGCTGGTGATTTTTTCCCCCCTCCCTCCCTGAAACACACCGCAACTTTCTTGTTGTTTCATACACAGTTATGAGTACTACACCAATTTCGCGCTTCCAATTCCAATTTCTGATCATTGTCTGTATATCTTTTCCCTTGGTACAGCGCAAATGACAGGTTTTCGTCTATGTAATGAATTTTATAGGTCTGCAATTTTATCAACACCTTCCTAATAAGATTATATCGTCGTGCCAAATGCAGAAATAATCTTTTTTTTTGCTCGTATATCGTCTGAACGCGATCATATTTCCCATATCAATCAATATTGTACTTACCTTTAATAACAGAAATAATATTATCATAATTTTGTTTCTTTTTTTGTTTTTATCAAATTAACTCATGTATTATATGCCTCATTTTGCATGTCTCAGCGTTTCTTGATCCTTTTTATTATTCATCACAAGCATGATGGTAACTCAGTTTGTCTATTTTTGAGAAAATTTCTAAGATGGGTCCTCAAAAATTGAAGTATAACTGTATACCGTACGTTGGTGAAAGGTGCAGACGTGACCTTGGAGACAAATTACCCTATCTAAAATTCCCTTTTTTTTTCATTTCTGCTTACCTTCCTTTTTTTATTCTTTATTTATTTAGTTCTTTTTATTCCTTACTTTGCTCCCCTATAACATAATCCGACCCGGGGCGAATATAGTTTTGCATTTCATTCCACCTCTTCCCGTAACGGTACACGCATTTTTATCGCCGAACTGGATATTGCATAAACTTGCCTCAGGAATTTGTGGTATATATGTGGGACTCGGATTTACTTCGGTTTTTACATTCAATGTGTTTCTTGTGGAAAATCGTTGTAATTGCAAAATATAAATTCATCGATCGATCAGGCGGCTGCAGTCAGCTGTAGTTGTTACAAAATAGCGCGTATTCTCTCGACAATCTATAAAGCTCTTCAACATTACGTTGGAAAAAAAAAATTATTATCTCTACACACGAGCTATATAACCACTTCGAGCTAGGTGTATGGTGGAGTACTTTTTTACTCTCTTGAAATGAGTTTTATTATCCGCTTAAAAATATAATCCATCGCCGCAGAGCCCACTCTCTATTAGGAACACCGCGAAAAATATACTGCATTTCAGCTGGTGAAATATTCACCGCATAGAATTGATCCGTTCCGTAGTTAATTGTTGATGTCGCTATATTTTTTTTCGTCACTTCCTTTTTTCTTATCACTTCGATGATTTATAATCGCTAATTGAACTTCTGAAAATCACGGCCTATTTCTTGAATTTTACGTAGGGGTTTGAGTGGACGATTTTGTGAATTCTCTTTGTGAAGGATGAGTTTTTGAGGTCGCCGAACTATATGGTTAGACAAATGATAAAGTAAAAAGTTTGTTTGCACTGTAGTCATTTGTACTCGTGTTCAATTTCATGCTGTTTGAAATTATACGGAAACCTAAAGAAGAAAAAATACGACGTGATCGAGGCAGGAAAAAAAAATAAGTAATTTGAAATAAGATACCGCTGTACCGGGCTCGCCAAGTAAAGACCCTTAAAATGATTTTGTGTACCTTTGATGTGGGATATCTCTGTTGAAAATTTAGGAGTTGTAACAGGTATATAATGCGGTGCAAAAATATAAAATGAATGAAGAATCATCATGCTTTGAGTCAAAAAAATAGCAGGGCACCCTTAGAAAAATTGAACCTTGAATTACCGGAAAATTTATGTGACCTTGTTTGTACGGAAAAATAGGTATGGAAGAAAATATACTTCGTAACGGTTTTCACACGAATAATGGTGTATATTTCCCCGTAGACATGACGATATGTCCTCGGATATGTCGCTGTCACTAAATCGCCATCGAACCACCATGTTCAGCTGTCGAAAGAAATCAAGTGTATGGCATCTACGAGTCGGAACTCCCAAGGGATATTTTTTTGTTCTCTCCACGAATGATCAACTCCTGTTTAAATAACATCATATCTAAGGGTCCTTTCACCCTTAAAGTACCACCGCCATTTTTATGTTACTAACAGGCATCGGATTATGGAAGATTTCATCACCGCGGATGTAGGATGAATCAATCGTGAAGTAAAAATAATGAGCATCTTCTTCCTCGTTTTCTTTCGTCAGATTCAAGGACCGCTGATCCATCAAACGTGTTCTAAGTCCATCAATGTCATCAAGCTTCTAACACATTCCACTTGATCCTCTTCGAATCATCTGATTGTGATTGGATGACAATTTTGATCAGTAACATGAGCATTCTGAGTCGTGCTGATGCGAATATTTGTAAATGGAGAGGAACTTGAAATCGTGCTTTTTCTATCCTTGGAAAACTTTTCAACTGGAACTCAAATGATAGTCAAAACTTCGAATCTGAACAAACTATGGACGTCTACTGTACAACTATTATTCACACATTCCATGCCAGTTCGCGACGACGTCTTGATATTATTGTCTAATATTATGCATTTATCCAGGTTTCTTATTTCACGGTGGAATACCTGGACACCTTATATTATATGTAATATAATATCTGGAAGCACAAGCAAACGAGATATTGCATGCAAGTAAAGTTTGAAAGATGTATATAAAGGACCAAAAATTACACAGAATGGCTGTTTTTTTTTTTTTGGTGCTGGAAAATTAATGTAACGATCTCAGACCCGAAAATAAGTAATGTCTTGGTTATTGCCGGAAGTAGATCAATTTACCTTGCAGATTCAGATTCCTGAGTTCAAAACACGTAAGAATACCTCGTAAAACTAATTAAAAAAAATAGTAGATTTTTAGGCCAAATTTTGAGAAAAAACAAAGGCTATAGGCTTAGGATTTTTGCGATTTTGAGGCGAAAAATGCAGTATTTTTAAAATCGATTGCAGGACACTTTTCTAACGTATTTTGACCTCAGGAATACGAATCCATCAAGCAAATTAAGGTACGAATCAATTCCATCGAAATATCTAAAGTATTTCAGCCACAAGCCGCAAAGTTGGCGATAATTTAATCACTCAATGGTCCAATCTGCGAATTAGCTGATACCTGATTAATAACTCTTTTTTCTTCTGTTACAGGAGGAAAATTGGTAGCCGTGAAACAGCTCCGCCCTGCATCTAGAACACGAGACTCGTCGGTGCATCTGCATAATTGTTCATTATATTTGTAAACCGAATAAGAACATATACTTTATTTATCACGTAGCCATAGATCATGTACTTTCTCGAATAATTGAAGTGTTAATTTATTACAGAACTCAATCAATTTTATTGTAACACCTTTATTGTAAGAAGAGATTTTCCTGTGTAAATAAATCCATAATATACCTAATAATGTGTTAAAATTTATTTTCTCCTTTTTATCCATCCATCACCAAAGCACCCCCTCAAATTGATAGTTTAATTAACATTGAATACATCATCAACATTCTTTATAAGCAACACATCACGACATCAGGCCCTGACTTGGAACGCATCGTCGTATGCATATGATGACGCCTGTATGCAAGCATGCATGCATGCATGTGATGATGTTTGATATCGTAGATGATACGAAGGTATGCCTGTGTATGCCTGTATGCATGCATGTGATGTCCCAGGGACCCGGAATACCTCCTGGCCGGTCCTGTTCTCCTGATACTTTTCCGGAATTTCGCAAAAATTTTTTTCCAAATTTTTTTCGGTCTGAAAAAAATTTGAAAAATTTGGCCAAAAATCGAAAAAGTATCAGGAGAGCAGGACCGGCGAGGAGGTATTCCGAGACAGGGTGTGCCTATAAGCATGTGTGTGTGTAATCATGTATTCCATCCTGTATTCCACCATGTACCACGTAGATGATAAGGACTACATGCATGCATGCATGCACATGCATGTGATGGCCCAGGGACCCGGAATACCTCCTGGCCGGTCCTGTTCTCCTGATACTTTTCCGGAATTTCGCAAAAATTTTTTGCCAATTTTTTTTGGTTCGAAAAAAATTTGAAAAAAATTTGAAAAATTTGGCCAAAAATCGAAAAAGTATCAGGAGAGCAGGACCGGCGAGGAGGTATTCCGAGACAGGGTGTGCCTATAAGCATGTGTGTGTGTAATCATGTATTCCATCCTGTATTCCACCATGTACCACGTAGATGATAAGGACTACATGCATGCATGCATGCACATGCATGTGATGGCCCAGGGACCCGGAATACCTCCTGGCCGGTCCTGTTCTCCTGATACTTTTCCGGAATTTCGCAAAAATTTTTTGCCAATTTTTTTTGGTTCGAAAAAAATTTGAAAAAAATTTGAAAAATTTGGCCAAAAATCGAAAAAGTATCAGGAGAGCAGGACCGGCGAGGAGGTATTCCGAGACAGGGTGTGCCTATAAGCATGTGTGTGCGTGATCATGTATTCCATCATGTATGATAGCGTGTGCCAAGCAAATGATGATGCCTGCATGTGCCTGCATGCATGCATGTGATGATGTATGATATCATGTACGATATGATGTATGTATTTTGCCAACAACGAATATTAGGGAATGAGGTGTGCAAGGGTGTGATTGATAGTAAATAAACAATCATGTATTCATTGTAGTTAATGTTTATTGATAAATCAACGGTCAAAAACACATATTAGGACATCGTAATGCCTATTATTCATTCGTTCATTTTCACTAATACATTTATTCTTATGATTAATGACTTCATTTAGTGTGGACAATACTTCTATTTCAATTACATTAAATTAATAATAAGATTGTTCTTGAAAAAGAAAAAAAAATGTACACAGTACTATCGTATATATATCATCACTTATTTGTTCTAATGGTCTGCTCCGAACACACGATGTTTGACTTCGTAGGTGTACCAAGGATAGTGCAGTCCCGACGAGGGGTCAAACTGCTTCGTGGGCTGCCCGTTCATCTTCTGAAAAAGAAATTAGACCAGAGGTGAACATACGTAAAGAAACTAAATTGCAGCGGCGAAAAAATTGAGTTATCTTAAAGAATATTGTTCCTAGCTCAATTTACTCGACGGATTCGTGTTCCTGAGGTCAAAATACGTTGGAAAAGTGTCCTGTAATCGATTTTAAAAATACTTCATTTTTTGCCCCAAAATCGCAAAAATCCTAAGCCTATAGCCTTTGTTTTTTCTCAAAATTGGGCCGAAAATCGATAACTTTTTTTATGGAGTTTATTGACGTATTCCAACGTATGTTGAGCCCAGGAATCCGAATCTGAAAGCTAAATTAATCTATCTATAAAATTGGAAAAGTTATCGCCAATTTAACGTTCTAAAAAGTAAAAAATTAAGGATATCTCGATGGCATTTATTCCCAGCTTAATTTACTTCACAAATTCGTATTCGTGTAGTTAAGATGCATCGGAAAAGTATCACACAATTGATTTTTGAATTACTATTTTTTTGGCCCAAAAATCGACTTCTCTACTATAGAATATCAAGTCCTTAAAAAATGTATAGCACAACTTCTTTATTATCACGATACTTATTGCGATTCTCGAGATTTTCAAGATCAAAATACCATGATTCGAATTTCTTATTGTCGGAAATGTTTCTACAGAATTGCATCATCTCCGTTTATCCGTGGGAAATGATTACTAAACTTCGTTAAAAAATTATGGAAATCTTCAGTACTGAACTGCAACTGCGGAAATAATTTTTGTCGGAAATCTATTAAGACAGCCGTCGTGAATTCTTTTTGTAGCTTTATGAAACGAATGTTGCAGACTTTTTTCGTCAGTTGCGGAAAGAACTACGGTTCGAGTGTCAAAATAATATATTACCAATAGAAATGCATCAGTTCTTTGGCGCAGGACATCCAGCGTCCTTGAATATATCTGTACAAACTAGTTTCAATCGCCTTCCAATTTCCTTGATATATTTATGCGTCGTTCTATCGATTATCGTTGGTCTAAAATGACAAGCTGCGGTTTCTGCCTCGCAATCGCTGTAATGATGAGAAAGTGCAACGTCTGCATCAACGACCAACCGATCAAAGCCTGAAAAACAAACGAGATGATAAAAGATTATTGCATATACACACTCAATACATCAATTTCTCACTAATTAAAACTCACTGTTCATGAAGATCGATGTACCCGGGTGATGAAACCAGACCTTGTGGTATCCCAGCTCTACAACATCCTTAGAACGTGCGATATATTTCGTCAAGTACCCAGCTTCTTCAGGATCTTTAACTCTTTCCGTTTTTGCTTGGAGGTAAAGATAAGGCACAGCTGCAAGTATAAATGTATGTAATTTTCACGATGTGGAAAAATACCGAATTATTACAAACTTATAAAAATAGTCAAATCATAATTACGAAAAACTCACTGGAATCGTAGTCCGTCTGGTCGTCCGGATGCATCAGATAAAAAAAAACATTTCTAAATTCAAACGACGCGTGTTTGTTTCTGATATTCGAATTATTTGGAGGATCTAAGAACCCCATGAGCTCCGTGAGGTTTTCATGTTTTCTAGGCACGATGAACTCGTCCACATCAGCTAGTAAAACGTATTTATAATTTTTGTAGAATGAACTTCTGTAGAGACAGTCGTTCCAAGCTGCAAATGATCCGTCCATCCTCAGTGTTAACTCGGATTGGTAAATCGGCGGTAAATTCCACTGAAGAATCGTCGCTGTTCCTTTGTCGGCGTAGTACTGAAGTACTTTCGAAACTTCCGATGAAACACTTTTGTTATAAAAGGTGAAATGATCGACTCCTTGCATTAAGTAATATTCGATAAATTCCACAAGGTGTAATGCTCTGTCGTATTCGTGATGAAATACTGAAACAATTAAAGTGTAGGATTTTCGCGAAAGAAATCAGACCAATTGAACTAAAATGTCGTTTCAGACTCACCGGGTCCACATAAAGACAACGAAGCATTTTCTGAACTATCAAGGTTCCGAAAACCGTCTCGAGGATACCGAATGTCGATAAACTTGGTCCTATTTAGATCATCCCGAGTCGTAGATCCAATAGATATTTGAACAGGAAGATGACGATCATAAAATAATTGTTCATAGCTCATTTCAAGAGGTAGTGTCAAATCACACAGGACAAAGAATGCCGAATACTTCAAGCCCCAGTTTTCGCTTATGGCTTTTACTCTAGATGCAGTTCTATTTTGTATAATAATCTGTCCGGCTTCATTTGGTTTATATTTATAGTAACAAGTCAATGAATTGCCGTCTATTTCCAATGGCAATATCGCGATCACTCTTATCACAGCCCAGGTCTTTTCACCTGTTTTATCATGGTGACGATCATCGAGGACGATTTCGGGTCTAGAATCCAAATAGGCCGAATAAATCATGCCATCTTTTACAGACGTAGGTTCCCATCGATCATTTGTATGCGATCCAACGGACGGCATATATTTTACTTCAAGATCAAGAATCTCAAAAATCGTTGCCTGCATTTCGTACACTTGCCTGAGCTTCTCATATTTCTGCAATAAATTAACCGATTGCCTTAATACAATCGAAATAAGTACAAAAAAAATAATGATAATAATAAAAGAATGCCGTTGGAAAATTATTGCCTATCCTCGTGACTCCATGTCAATTGTATTATTAATTTCATGTACGTTACGATTTGTACGTCGATTACTTACCCTATTTTGAGCGAATATCAGAAATATTAAAGTAGTCAAAATAATCCCAATAATAATGGTTTTAAGCTGCCGTGGAATCGACGGCCAAGTCGAAAGCGTAGGCTTATGCAGGAGCGTATACTTCACCATTTCATGATCCTGGCATATAAGTTTGGCACTGAACGACGATTCGACTGATTCACTTATAGACGTTCACCAGTTACAGATAACGCCCTTTATTATCTCTGGATAACAGATATGATAAGCTGCTTTATCATCGCATTCGAAATATTCTAAAATAGTACGTAGTATACAACTTTTGACGCAGCAACGCATGCTAGATTTTTGTTTTTGTTCCGTTCAAAGACCGTTTAATTATTCAATTCTGAAATCTATTCCAACGTTTTTTCAGATATTACCATAAACTGCACAAATTAATTGTATCAGTCACGTCTGAAACCGTTTTCGATCCTTCAGATTTCAATTTTGATAACTGTACATCAATTTTGACGTTGGTGATAGCATACGTAATATTGATATTGACGATCTGAGTGTTTGTGAAAAAATTATACTAGGTCTACCTATATGTATATTTGATTTTTGTTATGTGTTTCAATATTTCCAAGATATACCTGAGAAAGGTTATCTAGGAGGAATCTCCTCAACATTTGATGTATGAGGTTGGTTAATTAGACTGTACCTGAAAAAAAACCAAACAAAATCAATTGGTATAGAGGTTAATGATTAGCGTCAAACTTTTATTCAGTAATATTAATTTTACAACACAGTTTGCTGCATACAAACGGTTTGCTGTGCCCCAGCTGTAAGTTTATTTTTCCAAAATATAGAATTTTGTTTTTATAGTTTTTTGAAGCAGCTACGAAACGACAAATTAATTGGTGAGAGTTAATTTCTTTCTCTTTTTTTTCTTCCATCTCTCGCGAAAAGTTATGCAGAGTTTTGAGTTAGAATATATCTTATCTGACTCCGTTATAAATATATTTTTTTATTAGGCTGTACAATTATTTCATTCAGATTAGTTCTACGTTATGGATGTATGTAGTATGCCGCTCTATCCATCTTGAAAACGTTGAATAACCGCCTTAAATCTGCTTTTGAAACATTGAATCTCGAATATGCAATAGTATAACAGTTAAGTAGACATAAAGATCAATAAAAATATATCAGTGATTGATTTTCTGTAAAAGATGTGATCATACTTAAATATGCATGGGTATTGATTTTATACCAAGTCTGATCTAAAAAAAAAAGAAAAAAAAAATTATTTATCTACCATATAACTTTTTATTTATATATATTTATATTTATATGTATTTATATATATATATGTATACTATTAAACAAAGATATTGCGATTTCATTGCAACTTATAATCCCTACTGTTTAATATATGAAGTACTATAATTTTCTTATTTATTTATTACTCATTCGTTTCATTTTCACTTTTTCAATTTTCAATTTTCTTTTTTTTTTTCCTTTTATATAATGTTTTCATCAGATCTTGAGGGATATAGTAAAAATCCCTATTATTTTGTATTGCTGCCCGCAAGGAGAAAAAAAAAATTAAATATTGCCACGATATCCTGTACGCTGCGTATCTACATACATTAATACGTACTAACATAAAAATAAAATATAATATATATATATAGATATATATATTCAAATAATATCCAAATAGATTCAGACGTATTAACTATGATAATGCTTAATCACTAAAACAGATTTAAGCAGAAATATTCTGTTCTTTTTTTGTTTTTGATTCCGAACAATGGTGTTTTACGGTATGAATATAATTTACTATTTGTTACATATATAATCCATATATGTGAAGTTATATAAATATGTTATACATACACATATGCACGGACAGACACACGCAAAGATTTAATATACAGAAGTATGTAATTTGCATCTATGCATGCGTATACTATGTGAATAGTGTATAGTATAAGACATGATAAAGAGATTCTCAATTCATATGTTGCTAATATCTAGGTAAATAACGTAATGATAATAATGATATTATGTATTAATAATAATAAAATAATTCAGAATATTAGATAACATGAACTTAAGTAGATTGCAGATCACTCAAAGTGTGTAGCTATGCTTTAAGCATCTATGTACAAGAAAGAAAAGCTACAGAGATAATTTCATGATGCTTCGGAGGCATAAAGATTCTTGCAATTAACTAAATAACGGGCATAATAATTTGAAATTATAATGATACAGAGATTAATAACGTATAGTGAAATTCTTAGAATTATGTGTATGGCAGACCTATAAGTTAACACGTAACTACAATGTAATGTTGATCAACATTAAGTAATTCGCTCATTCATTCATTCGATCACACTTATTAACAAGTTACATACATTTATTTATATATTTTAACTTAAATGATAATAATTTCATAACGGAAAAAGTGCTAGCAACAGATCTATTTACTTTCGTTAAAAAAGAAGAAAAAAAAAAAAAAATCACGTACACCACGCGATTTTTCTTCTTTTTTTTTACTTTTATTTTATACCTTTGCGTCGAGTCTCGATTAATCTCGGGGTGGATCCTGTTTCTGCGGGACATCGTGACCAACTCCTCTCAAGAAGTCCAGGACGTTCAGTTTTAAGCGTATATATTGTCAAATGATTGAATACCTTCACCCTGACAAATTTACTGGATCTCCTTTTTTTTTTTCAAAGTCTGGTAATGGACTTTTTTTCATAAATAAATAAACCTATGTTAGAATATTAAGAATATATGATAATATTCTTCATAATATAAAAAGATCTAAAAAATTTATGACAAGGGCAGAAGTGAACTGATTTCTTTTTTTTTTTTTGGCGTATTCACTGAGTGTTTTATAGCCTTGAAAAAGAAACTAAGACCAATCATGTCCAGTTGATTTTGAATTTTAATTAATTATCTGAATTCGAGAATCGGGCGTATGTGAAGATTCTAAGGAAGCGCCACTAGCTAAGTTCTACATCGATATATACCCAATAATCCAATGAATATAAATAGCAAATAGTTCTATTCGGCTCTGCTTTAACGTTTAATTGATTGATCGATTTTGAGTGAAAAATGTCAGGTAGAACTGAAGAAAATATTTTCAAATCTGTTGTACCTATGAGAATGCGCTATATGATACAATCTTTGGGAAAGAATCTCTTTTGGCAAAAGAAATGCTACCGTTGCATTGTTATTGTACAAAAACTGAAGATTTAGAGCAGTGTCCTAAGAATTGCCCTTTAGGATTTTAATCGATCGAAAAATATCATAATGCTGGTGCAATAACAAGTAAATCGTTGAAATACAATAATGAATTCATTGCTGCGCTAGCATCGTGATACTTTTGGATATCAAATTTTAATCATAAAGTACAAACTCTGGACACGAATAGGATGCAGGATAGATAAGGCTCGACGAACAGGGCTGGTGACGCGGGCGGCGAAGGTGGTCGGCTGTCAGGCGAATCAATCGAACGCGGATGCTCTTCCAGAGTCCAGGTGTTAGCACGGGGCGAGTGGATTCCATTGTTAGCACTCCAAGCCTACAGGCCATGGGCAACCAGGGTTAACAAGAAAGAAAAGAAAAACAGTTTGTTAGTAATTTGATTATGATTGATCGTCGTTAACATTCATTTTCTAATAGCTGATCAACTGATAGAAATGTGCTCGATGCAAAGCAATGCCAACGATGCGTGTGTATAAGTTAATGATCAAAAGATATTTTTATATTTATAGGTATATGTTCATCTGCTTTGCGTTATCTTACTCTTCATTGTGCTCATATTATTTTCAAGTAAACAGAACGATGGCAAAGTTGATTGAGATTTTATGTAACACTTGCGCATATGTATATCAAAGTAACCAAAAAATAAATTAAAATAAAACATGTTATTTTCATATTCCGTAATTGATTATTGCCAATGAAGTAGCGAGTTCGATGATGGATTCTAATATGTATATTTAAACACAATGAATAGAAGGATAAATTGCATTGCTTTGCACGGTATCAATTAAAAATTATTAGTATGAAGCATTTTGACTTGTGTGTATACAATGAAATGTGACATCCACTAAACAAAAACTCCTTAGAAACAACCACATAAATCCTGTACTAGTAATTACAAGTTATTTTTTTTTTTTTTTTTTTTATACAATCAAATTAATTAGCTATATAATTCACGAGGCCAATATATCCTCCCCGCGCATAGGACAGTAAAAACGATAGTTACACGTATCGACATAGTCGTGTGGTATGAAAAATAATTTCAAACAAAACGAAAATAATAGTAATAATTATAATAATACCAATAATGATATGCGAAGTTAACATTTGAAGAAAACTTAATCAATGCCACTGAAACATTATATACTAATTATATATTTTATCCAACAATAAGAGCTGCACCCAATAACTAACTGGCATATGTTGTATATTAAAAAAAATTATTTCTTTTCTCAGTTTCTTGAGTCATAAAATGTTTTTTTTTCCCCGTTACATCGATACAATATTATTATTTACTACAACTGCCAGAGTAGAAATAGGTATACTAAATAAATTCAATTGCCAATTTCAACTGTGGCTATTAGCATACAATTCATCAGCCACTACTACAGAGCTTTCTTTTTTCTTTTTCTTTTTTTTCGTTTTTTTTTTTTTACAAATTAAGTGACATTTGATTGAAATTTATTAAACTGACATAATCTTCTATATGTTATTATTTGTGATTATATTAATAATTGTAGTGATTAATAATATCCCATCAGCAAGCGGGTGTCAGAGGCTCATGAGTTACGCGCGTGTGCCATGTAGGACAGATCTATAGTATATAGTTCCAGGCATATCAAAAGCAAATATTATTATACAGTATTAAAAAATATGTAAAAGTTAGTGTCAACTTGGCCATGTGGAGCATTTTTGTTAGTTAAATAAAAGAATGGTGCTGTTGTGCGGTCTATAAATGATGGATGAAAATTGCATCTAATGATATAATAAAGGGTGTATATAATATAAAATATGTCAAGATGTTAGTGGTAGTACGTAAGAGGGTGGGACCACGCTGTTTTTTGCCTGTAATATAACACCCTGGTGTGCACAACCAACTTCACATAAGAAAATCGCATTGTTTCTTTCAACTGTACCGAAAAGATAAATTGATTCACCCAGGAAAGACAGATCAATGAATAGTTTTTCAAACATTTGTACAAACTGCAGGACTTCACTTTTGTGAACTTCAAAAAATTTACCATTTAGCAAAAAGGTAATTGGTACAAAATTTCGAATTCAGTTCCGAAAGATCTGCCGATCAGTGGCTCACCAATAATCTATCGGTCATTTCAATGGAGAAACCTTCGCGTCGCATCACGTTACCACCCCTGAAGTTTACTGATTGAACGTAAATTGTTGTATTCTCTCGTTTTTTTTTTTTTTTTTTTCTTTTATATATAAATATTTATTATTTACGTATAATATAATATATGTATATATATATGCATATATGTATATCATATCCACATATATCAGTTTATATACAAATTAAATGGAAGGTAAATAAGTGTTCCACAGGCACAAGTTGCCAAAAGTTAACAAAATGCAAAATATAATATCCTGGAAAACATTTACAAAGTGAGAAATTTGAATCTTATATCGATACGAGCACCGAAAACATAATCTTTATATATCTTGTCCTTTTTTTTTTTTTTATTGTAAAAACCACACTGTTCCTATCGTGACGTGTGATATTCTATTTCAAAATCATAATAATTATAGCAATGATAATAGTAATTATAATTATAATTATAATAGGTATTTTAAATAGATGTATCTTATGAAGAAAAAATATTGAAAAAATAAAAACATCAAATGGAAGACTAGTACTGACACAATCAGCTGGGTAGAAACAATAAGAAAATTAGCTGATTGTTATAATACATGTATTGTTTAAAAAACCGGGCAGCGCGTTTTTTTTTTTCTTTCTTATTCGTTTTCAATTTATTTAGATTTTTCGTAAAAACAGATGGGTGCTCACCAACACGATCACCTGCTGTTTACCACAAAACTGTTCAGTTTCATATGATGGCATTATTCAACACGAGTGAGCTCATTGGATAGAATTTTCCTAATGTTGCTTACACCTAGGAGCGGGGAGTTACGGCATAAGGCGTTATCGTTATGTTTGTACATGTCTTCTTAAGTACATGTACGAATTTCTGATTGCAGACTTAGCTTTTCATTAACATTGAATAAAATACATTTTACTGGATGCACTAAGAAAAGTGATGTAAAAAAAAAAAAAATTCATGGTTGTTGATCGAATATAATTGACGGTATCAAATTATTCAGGCCAATTATCGCCATAATTATCATGTCCCCATCTCATTGCAACAAAAGCTAATGATTTGCTTCAAGGTATACATCGTGATCATCATTTCTGTCACATACAATTGTATGGATTTTTGTTACTATAAATAATTTTTTCACCTTACTTTATGTACCCAAAGAGACTATTTTTATTTTTTTTCTTTACTTAAAGTGAATGTATGTGTCAGTAATGTGAAACATCAAAGCACAATTCTGACTATTAAATCATTTGTAAAAAAGAATTGAAATTTAAATAAGACAACGTATCTGAGGATACGATATCAGGTACTGAAATAAATGAACGTACACAATTCACTGTTTGTTTTTTTTTTTTTTTTTGTATGCTGTATAATCTACACTGCGCACAACAATTAAGGGATCACTCGAATTTTGTCGTAAAAAAGACCCATTTTCAAAAGGGTGTAACTTCGTCGAAAATGAACGGATTCCAATAGAAAAAATTGGGATCTGAAGCTTGAAGCTTCGACTTCAAAACTGCCATCCTGCATTTTTTTTGTGCACAGTTTTTTCTGAAGTTTGGCAGCCCTGAAGCCATGGATGCAGAAATTTTGCGTTTTGCTTTTTTTTTGTACCATGTGCATCGTGTGTCGGAAGAATTTCACGAAGATAGCGTCACATGGGTTTTGTAGCTTAAAACTTCCCCTTCAAAATGCTTTTTTTTTCATCATCGTGCGATTTTTCATTACCGAGTAATTCGTGTTTGAACCGTCGACTGCACTTTCGTGAGTTGGTGACACTTTTACGGGTACCTCAGTGCTCGTGCGGTGATCTTATATTCATCAAAAATCTCGTGTTGCCTTCTCGAATGATAATGACTCGCCAAAATAAATCTCGCTCACTTTACTATTGCCCAATTGTCCCCTTCCGGATAACACTTGTGACGGCCGTCTAAGATCGCGTAAACCACGTCAATTATTAAGTCACAAATCTACACACATTCACCAACTTGCGAAAGTGCAGTCAACGGTTCAAACACGAATTACTCGGTAATGAAAAATCGCACGATGATGAAAAAAAAAGCATTTTGAAGGGGAAGTTTTAAGCTACAAAACCCATGTGACGCTATCTTCGTGAAATTCTTCCGACACACGATGCACATGGTACAAAAAAAAAGCAAAACGCAAAATTTCTGCATCCATGGCTTCAGGGCTGCCAAACTTCAGAAAAAACTGTGCACAAAAAAAATGCAGGATGGCAGTTTTGAAGTCGAAGCTTCAAGCTTCAGATCCCAATTTTTTCTATTGGAATCCGTTCATTTTCGACGAAGTTACACCCTTTTGAAAATGGGTCTTTTTTACGACAAAATTCGAGTGATCCCTTAATTGTTGTGCGCAGTGTATATGAGTGCCTTTTAAGACTCTCGCATAAATTTGTCATACAAATTATGAATAACGTAATAAACGTTTGAGTACAACTGACCTTTCCGCGGAGGCGCGAGAGTACTCTGTATTCACGAGAGAGCGCCAGCCCTTTGATAAGGGTGCTCGCGAATCTGACCCAGGTGCCTACGCTGCTTGGCAGCGGCTGCTGCACCTGTCCCCAACATACAAACATCAGTAATCACCCCGCTAATGATTAAATAAAAAAAAATTCCATAGTTGTTGGCAACTGTAAAAGTTACCAATTTACTTATAAATTAATTATAATCCAAGTTCTCTGATTGTTGTTTCCTTTGTTGCGATTTTTTTTTTGTCTGTCAGAACATATAAAAGATTCCACAGAACACGCACAAACTTTGGCTAATAGTTGTTTTGTTTAACTTGAATTTTCAACAACAATCTCGAGTTATATTACGGCAGTAGCAAACTTTTGTGATGAATGTATTGTGGCAATTCAGCTATATCAATATTAATAGAAATTGAAATACGGAACTACTCAAATTTGCTACTTTCCGATATCGAAACTTCAAATAAGAAGATAAATTTTTTACTTCATCAGCATAACATAATAATACGTATAAATATATATATCATATGTGTATAACGGGGTGCATGTGTATCGTAACATGTAACCTTTAAATATCAATGACAAAACCGGACCTTCTTTTTTTTATCTCACTCACGTATGGCTACAAATCAGTTTTGATTGTTCATGGTGTCAGGTAAAATTTTTTCTACGCAACTAAAAATGTGTCCAGTTCTCAACTATTCTTTATAGCAACAATGAGTATTTTGAACGAGATACCTATTCTCCGCTCTAGAACTTTTGTATATAAATATAATAGCTAAATCTTTATAAAAATAAAATTAAATAATCGTATAAAATAATATAATAATAATCATAATAATAATCATAATATATAAAGTATAATGTACAAGATTCTCGTAGTAGCGTATTTAAATAACATTTTTACTCTACTTAAAACAGCTACAAATATACGCTAGAACCATCAGTCCTCAAAACATTTGTTTGGTCCCTGGATACTTTCCCTACACCTACTGTCTGTCTAGAATCCTACACAATCAGCATACCAACCACCGATGATTATTACCAAAAGTGTCAACGACGTAGATTCAATCGATAATACCCGTTTAATATTATCTGATAGTCAAATGAAGCAAAACTTTATTCAATACCATTAGTTTTGTGTTTAAAAATTCTGATTACTTTTAGTCACACGTTATCATTTTTTTTTTTTTTTTGTTTTGTCGTCACTTTAAAACTGATGTTAAAAAATCGTGAATATGCAAGATCCTGATCGTTGGAAAAATTATGATTAATCGAATTTTCTATTCCTCTAGAAAGTTAAATTGGCTCGAATATCTAAATCGATATACCGGATACTTATAAATTCTTGAAACGTACTCAGCTAGATATTATTTGATTATGATATTAGGGTACGTATGAGTGTGAATGCGAGGTAAGTAAGTTTCGTAGGAAAGGGGGACCAAGTTAGTTGTTATTTCTATGTTAAACCAACCCTAGGAATTCAATTGATGTGAGATTCTAGTGGTACATTGTAGTGTTATCGCGTTGACAAAATTCTGTGAAGCACGACAGTTCGCAAAATATAAAAAAATTGTAAAAGATGAGAGACAAAAAAAAACAAAAAAAAAAATTATTATTGCATAAATTAAATAGAACAACGAGTAATGAAAACCTAGCAAATTCTATTAATAATTAACCATCACCATATTACTAATAAATATTTTTCTCAACGGATGTTAAAATTTTTTTTTTTTAGTACGGATAATGTCTTCGAGTTAAAAATGATCTTTTCTTTTCTAAAAACATGACATTAGCTATAAGAAGATATAAAATCTAATATATCAACGGTACGTCCCTTTTGAAGCTAAGCCTATAATAAAATTCTATAAAAAATTCTGAAAAAGCTATTACGCTACATCTATCTAACGTGCTAGTTCAAATAAATACATATGTTTTCTTATGTCTCTTTTTTTTCTTTTTTCTAAGTTTTGTTTTCTTTTTTTTTTATATAATAAATATAACGATTATGAATGGCCTTTGATTATTGCATCGAGTAGTACACAAGAACGCGCCACGCAACCGGACATCTCGCTGAAATGCAAGAATCCGTTAGAGAGTATACTTCCAAATCATGCTTACAAAAATACATAGATATGTACCACGCAACGGTAACTGCAATGCACGAAAATTGTGTTTTTTTTTTTTTTTTTTTTTATACATATAACTACTAATAATAAAATTTCTTTCGTATAATCCTATCCTCCGCTGTATATCTAATGCCAATAAATATTGGCGTATGCTATGTACTGCTCAACAGTTTTTATACACTGGCCTCTAATTAGCCTGTCACTTTAAATACTGTATGCAGTTATGTATATTTTATACTAGTCCCAAAACGTTTCTACACCTGTAAAGGTGATGTAGATATATATAAATAATTTTATCCCATTTTTTGCAAGATGTTTGTAACTTGGAATGATTTTTTGACAGAAGTCAAATATAAAAATTTGTAAGTTTCGAAGGGATTATAAAACCGAAGAAAAAAGAAAATAAAAAAAATTACATCATATGTGACAACCGCATGGAAACTAATTGTTTCTTTTCTCATTGCTAGTTTCTTTTTCATGTCGATATAACCCGACGCAATCGTTTTAAAGTAAAACCCGGCGGATAGCCGATGGATTGTGATCTGAGTTTTAGAAATGGCTTCCGTTCCAGAGAATAAAACTCTACCTCGACTTTAACTCCTCTGGCCTTACTGCTCTATACATAAATTAACATGACGCCGACAACTACTGTACATACGTACCATTCACATAAAATTACCATTTACTTTGAATAAAACGTGACAACGTTCGATCTAAAAAAATTGTCAAACAATGTGTCGACTCTACCTAAAACTTTTTGGACTAGTATACTTACATTTTTCATCTGCAACACGTTATTATAATTATTGAAATTAATAATATTTCAAAATCTAAACTTTCGACACAACGTCATGTTGCTGCTGAGATAAACCGGTGTATATATGACGTTTAAACAACAACAGAAAATAAAAAAAAAAAAAAAAAGTTATGTAAAAAAATAATATACATATGTTACGCTAGAAATTCTGGTGTTATATCAGAACGGACTCGACTAGTAAATGACTGATTCAACTATTTTCTTTCTAAATATCTACGCTATGAAGAAAATATATTCGAAAGAAATATTAAATTATATTATATAATGTAATAATCTGCGCTATATACTTGGTAATAATAAAAACTATAATAACAAAATAATTGAGTATCTCGTGAAAGATACGTCAACTGAGGCCTAGCGTCAGCGAGCAAACAACCCACCAGAATGGTCAGCTGTAGCGTACTCGGTGAGAAGAGGTGAAGCTGCAAGTGCTGCATAGTTTGCATAATCTGCGTATGGAGTGTAAATTAGACCATGAGGATCTCCCGCAGACATAAGGGACCCAGGTGGTCCTGACCCACTTAACAAAGAGGCAGCTGTCGTTGGCACTGATATCCTTGGAGAAAGGATCAACGGTGCTCCAAGAGGTGTACTTGGGTTCCTCATCGGAGCAGTCAATCCAGGTAACAGTCGCTGTGTCTCCGCTGCCGCTTGTGCGACGCGCCTCCATTCCTCGTCACAAGCTGCAATGTCAAAAACTACGCTCACTTTCTAGACTGTACTTTGGAACAACGAATACCTTCTGTAATAACGAATTTATGAATGAATCGAAATTTTTCAAATTTTGTGAGAGCGCATGAAATATAGAGTAAAAGAGATTGAGGTCAGTCCGTTTTGTATTTTTTTCAAAGAAAACTGTCGCTTTTAAATTTATTCAAATTTTATTTTTGGCAAGTTCATAGAATTCGACTATGCGAGGATGAATCAATCGTAACAAAAATTACCTGCAGCGGCCGCCACCTTTGTATTCGAGTCACGATATGTTCCGTTTATTATGGCAAGCTCCATGAGCTGCCTCTTCTTTAACTCATCTTCACCATCTGCCTGCTAACAATCGATATCACCGTCAGAATGTACGACAGTAAAGAGATCAAGATTTGTTACGAGGCTCTTAGAAAATCTAATCACCTTACATAACTAATTACTTGAAATTCAATTAATAATCTTAATTCGATCAAAGATTCAACGATCGGTACCACGTTGAATGGTAAATGGGAATCCAATAATACCTATACTTATCAAAAACCCTGTTCCACTGCAACTCTAAATAAGTTACGTATATAGAAAATGTTAAGCCTCGTCAGCCGAATAAGGCCTCTAAATTTTCAACGCGATTACGATCTCTTTCCCACGAGTTATTCAAGAACAGAAAATGAAACGGATCGTGGTTACGAAAGTGAAAATTAGATTCAGCAAACCTTACAAATTGAATTCTTAATCCTTTCGCTATCAGTTGTACTAACATTGAATTTATTTTTTCAGATCTAGAATATTTTATGATTGGAACTTTCTCACCACGGGTACGAGAAGTTTCCTGACTTCTTCGACGGCACGTGCGAGTTTTAACGTTGCTCGATTTTCGGTATCTTCCACCGTCAGCAGCACATGCAGCTCATCTGTCAAGTGCTCCCAGTTTGGTTTACCTCTATTTTGTTCTTCCTAGGAAATTAAAATCAATCGTCAAATTGATTTCCATGTGAAAAGAAAAAGAGAAAGAAAAAAGAAAAGAAATGATGATCTCTCTTCCGATATGAACGAATGAACGAAAGTAAAATATCTCGTACGAAAATCTGCCTACGGTAAATGCTCAAAATAATTCTACGTGCGAATATGCTGAGTAAGAATTTACAAAATCAAATCCTGGAAATGAAGCACAGTACGACATGCACAAAGTGTAAAAACGACGAATATATATAATACGGAATTGTGGTAACAAATATAATTGACCGTGACATTTTTTTCTTTCTGTCTAGTTTCCAATGCGAATGTACTTACTAGGGTAACCATGTCAATGGCAAACGCAGCTTGAAAAAAGATTACATATATACTTTTATAGTTTACTCATTCGTATCTTATTTCGCTATAATAGCGAACGATCAAGTTTCAGTACGTATAATACAATGCAATATAAAATAATCCATACAGATATTTTATACCAACGATGTGATTATTTGTCAATTTCTATCATCGGAGACCGGCGATACGTCATACGAGTACATATAAGAAATAATTTTATACTTTTCCCGACTTCAACATATTGCATTCGATAACTTACATTAAATCACATCTTTTATAATACCATATACCGAGCGTTGCACGTGAGAACTTTGTAAAATCCTTTACTACAAACAACTCCCTATACAAGTTGATTGGTCGTGATACCGATTAGAAAAATTAGTTCGCCAGGTGTTCACCGCTACACATATGCGAATGCATCAATGCGATTTTGATATCCATAAAACTTATCAGAAGTTTTTATGGTATGGCGCGAACAAATACATCACGATCCAAAGAACTGATATGGGCTGCTGCATGAAAATCGGGATCAGTGAGTCTCGGATTGAAAAAAAAAAAAAAAACTATCGAATTCAGGTCCACGAAAAAAGAATCGCAAGCGCCAAAATCCGCGCGATCTCTTCTACATATAATTCGGATTCCTTACACACGCGATAATTCAAGCAACGTGAGCCTCCACCGCCAAGAAATACGCGGCACGAAGGTGTTCGGAGTAGCGGAGGTAAAAGTCGGTGAGTGACCCCTTTGCTTCCCACCTTTAGAATCACCGTTTTATATCGGTGTAAGTCGGATTTTGCTGCATCTGTATTAGTTTTCAACTGTGCAACCCTACCGATGTACACAACTGCAACAATATATACTTATAAGAGTTTACTCTGGGCAGTCACGACTTCGTTCGAAACCTCAGGTCGCCATCCGTTTGTTTCCAAATATAGTCATGTATCGTTCTTACGAGAACGTCTGGCGCACGTGTACAAGTATCATTTTTTTTAACGTACGTAGACCGATACCCACTTCATACGTGGTATTTTCCTTATACTTTTTCTCCCTCTCCATACAACGTTTAAAAAAAAAAAATTAAATAAATACCATTAACGGTAATCAATCGCGATACAGGAGCCTTAAATCTGGATGAAATTTTCTCGCTTGATATTTTCGCTCAAATTGCATGTGATGACATTTGTATAAAACTTACCTTTTTCTTGTCTCGCATCGAACCCTTTCCTCGAACCATGATTTTGCATCCAGTCTCTTGTTCGAGTTGTTTGGCGGTCATACCACGTGGGCCTAAAATCCTCCCAACGAAATTGAACTGCAATGAAAAAAAGAGGATGTTACTGAAAAAAAATATTCAGGACTCAAAAGTTGAAATGAGAATATCATTTTCGGAAATATCTTCTCGTTTTCTGAACTGATCAAATTTTTTTTCAACGTAAAAAAAAGAAAAGTGTATCTACAAAATTTTTAAATCTCAATTAAAACCGTTAATTTTTTTATCTCCTTCTTCAATACCAGAAATAATAACGAAGGCTGGAGAAACGGAGTAAATTTAATTACGAGGAACATAATAATTCTAATTCCATAATGTCTAAAAGAGAAAGACTTGCACCGAGTGAAATGCAAATTGAAATCCGTATTTTCTCTCGAACAAATTTATTAGAGAGATCATAATTCTTGACTCGCGATGTTACCTGTACGTAATTACAATTTACGATCGCAATCAAACGTCTACCAATCATCGTCCAAAGTTTCCTCGTACATAACACATTATAGATAACAGTAGATGTGTATGCGAACGGATGATATAGGTGAATCGAAAATCGTGAATTAGATTGGTCAAAGTTATCTAAGTGATAACCATTTCAAAGGATTCTAATGGTCTAGAATACGTATCATTATATTCTGAAATCTATAATTTGATATCAACGATTGACCACGCCCCCTTATTCTGTACGCGTTGAAATCTGTTTGATTCTAATATTCTTTTTCCCCCCCTGCAGATAGAACTCTTCTCACGTGTAAAATAAAATGATGGTGTAAAGAGAGAGAAAAAAAAGTACAATAAATACGAAGGTCAGAGAACAAAAAGTTGAAGTATATACCTATACTTGTTAAAAGTTTTTTCTTCCTCTAGAATCTGCCAACTGTTATTAGACACATATGTATTTTACATAATTTTGGAATCAAGTGTCAACGAATATACTTTCGGCACAGTAAATAGGAATAATTTTTGAAGTAATTTAAATACACGTGCGAGTTGTCGACAGGTATATGATCCTATGAATATCCATTTACCAAATTATTTAGCGAAACTTGTACATAGGAAATAGTTATATGGTGTGTAATAAATACTCGTGAACTTTTAAGCACGCTATAAGCTGCATGAGGAAGTGAGAAATCTTGACTCGAGTTGCGCGCATACAATTATACGTAGCTCTGCAGATTCGATATAGTATAATATCAATGTATAATAAAATATATGAGCGAGTTGCAAGAGAAATCTTTAAGACAAGATGATCGAGTGCTATCCGAGGTGATATCTAGGATTCTGAGATCTGCTTGACACATACGAATAAATTTTCCTGTCCCAATTATAGATATATAAATTTCAATTGGGCCACCCCGTACGTTAAGAACGCACAATAATATATTCGAACATATATATAAGTCGAACCACTTTCTATTCCGAATATATATATTATATATACCAACCGGTAACTAGTACATATGTAAACCTATTATATATTCGGTGATTCATATGAAGAAGTAAAAATTGTAGGAAAAAAAAAAACTAAAAAAAATTCTGCGATAATTTTGCAGATAAGAGAAGAGACACGTTAGTTGGAGAAGACGACGTTAAAAAAAAGAAAAGAAACGAAAGAAAAAAGAAATTTCTTAGAACCGCAGATGTAACTCGAACGATGTAAAGAAAATCTGACGTAGTTTAAAATGTAGAAGTAGAAGAAGACGAAGCGTTACATAATCGTTTCTAAAAATACACATCCGATAATGTCAACGTCGGAACCACCAGGGTAGCTTCTTTGATAGACACGCGGGTATATGGATGATGTATATTTATTACATGTGCACCCCCTCCTGTGCATATATCGACATTCGACAAAAAATGATGAGAAAAAAAAGAAAAATATCATACAATAATTCCTTCAAAATTTTGCGTTATATAATTATGATATATGTGTAGTAACGATAACAATTTATTTACTCGGTACACGAGCACATACCCATACCTACATACCGAGTGCGAAAAAATATGAACGTCAAAAATATCGATATCGTAATATAATAGTTTCCGTGACACACAACTGAGCGCGAGTGCTGAAGAAGGAAGATTTAGATATTAACAGCTGTGAGTTATACGCGTGTATATGCCGATATATATGTGTCAGCTATTATGTGTACGAAACGATTGGCCAGCAATTGTCATTTAAATTGACGTACACAAATGTATGTAACATACGGTTGGACAAAGACAAAATATATTACGCCCGCGTGCTAATGTCTAAATGAAATGCGAACCTTGAGAAAAACTAAAGCATATAAAATAAATCTTCATCTTTGAAAATTTCTACAGTACTGTAACACAGTAATTAATATGACAAGATAAATTACTTGGGTACTTGTAAAATGGAGTACCTACAAAACGCATATGCATAAATGATTACCATATGATTTTTTTTTTTATTTGTCCGAACGAATCGAAGCATATAGAGCCCGATATATCGGTGCCCTATATGATGTACATTTTATGCGCTGTACAGGAGATACGATTTTAAAAATGTACAACTCGTCAGAGAGGTTAGTGGCACGAATAATTCAAGATCATAAGGTCACCGTTATATATACGAACATGAGCAAACGCATATCGCATATGTACAAAAATACGACAACGAGCATTATACGTATATGTGTAAATGCATTCGGGCAGCTGCGAGAGCAGAATTTTTGGATTTTTACAGCTTTGCACTCCAATTTTAATCTGAAATTCCGAGCCCTGAATAATTCAAGACACATCTACGCAGAGATCGCCGCTTTTGTTATTCCTGAATTGAATAATTTGTGCCAAGTCTGCAGGAGAATTGAGATGTGATGATATTCAAATAAAGTACAAAACTTGAATTCCACGTTTCGACTATTCATAATATACATTTAATTACACACGAATAATCCGAACAAAATTACAGAACGACTATTTAAAATATTACTGTAATCGAGTACAGTTTTCAACGTTTTTTTTTTCATTGATTTTTCTCTACAATTAATTCAGGTAACCTTGACAATTATAGCTGTAAAGCAAATCTCAGAACGTGTCAATTATCTGCAGTAATGTACACAATTTCGATTCACAATCTGCATATAATTAATCGGTTAAATATCCCGCGGGTAATTAACGCCTTCGAAATGGTATATTATATCAAGATTAATTTTTTTTTTCTCTCCAACCTATATATTTCGGACGATCGTCTTTTCTCCAGATTTCTCTCTCGCGTCAGAGCATCTTGATTCGAGGTATCTCGTTTTTTTCTTTTAATTTTTCTTCTTTTTTGTCTCTTTTGTATATAAAAATTCAATCTGCCTCGAGCTGTAGTGGATATGTATATTTCGATAACGGTACACATAGCTAACCTGCATCTGCGATCAGTTAGGATTGATTAAAATTTTTGAAGCTATAATTTAATCTTCGCGCAAACCTTACAGTGTGGAGTGTTCTAAAATGATTGACATTTTATAATCGTAACGGCGACAATGCAATGATATAATATAAATATAAAAGAAACTAGAAAAAATTTGATACAGTCTGCATTAAAACGGCATATCAAATCTCATGGATCGGTGAAAAATTGAAACTAGGTATCCCATATAATCCGTGCCAAAAAGTGCCTAGCCTTGTTATTGTAGCAACACACACGGGTTATAACTCGGCTATAGAACACCGATGATGCCGTACTTCGGCAGCAGGGAAATCTATTCCGAGCCGTTCCAGAAATAACAGTTGACTGTACACATTATAAGAACGGTCTTCTATCCATCTCCCTCTTTCTGCAGCTTCCTCTTTCCTTTTTCCTCCCTGGTTCTCTCTAAACTCCAAGAGCATGTCATCTACTTTACACACCACCACCACCACCACCATTTTCGCTGAGAGTTTTAGCCGTCTCAAAATTATATCCTCATAGCAACCCTTTCGCCCCCTCCGCCATCTTAAGATGACTGCCCATAACACACCGCATACACGTATATAATTTTACGAACACATATGCGTTGAAACTAGCTTTAACAACGCCTACGCGTATCGCACCCCTGACTTCGCGCATTCTCCAGTCGTGTGAACTATAGAATTTCAAAATACTTATTCTAAAGCGATATAAGTATAGCATCTTGGCAACTGGTTTTCTTCGTGTTACACGTGCACGCGTGCGTTATTACGAACTGTATTATAACTCGAAATTTCGTCAGTCATGAACACTGAACAATCCGTTCACAAATTCATATAGAATCTTTTTTTCCCCCGATTAAAAATGGGCGTTAATCGATCAAAGTTATGAATAAAAGAGAAGAAGAAAATAGAAAAACTTATGCCAAAATTCCATTAAATATTACAGTTATATGGATATATTCCAACTACTCGGATAATTTTTCTCTAATTTTAACATTTGCATATTACCTACATAGCAGGTATCGTACATACCGATATATTGTACGACAAGATCGTTAATTTTAAACTTATTTTATCTCGTATGAAATGATAATCATTTTTATGTTAGATACGATTCGGAATGACGAAGTACGATTTAAAATTCCACATTATAACCGCTCGATGATCAAGGTGCAGCAAAAGCCACGCCAATGATCACATCGACTGTACACGGTAATAATATAACCATTGAATTCCATAAGCGGACGTAATATTTATTCAAATTAGTAACAGCTCATCATAGATTCCATGTACGCACAATGTCGCAGAGACTAGCCATTCTGATTATCCCGGAAGCATTATATACAACTATATACCTAACCTATACGTATATACATATGTATTTGCTGCACGGTTGAACAATTCATTTATTTATTATTCGGTTTTTGCTTAATATAATAAATAAGAATATTTCAAACTTATAGCTATTGAACGTTAGCTGTGGTCAAACTCGTTATACTTCGAAATTTTTATTCAATAGTTGAAAGATTGAAGATAACAAAAAGGAAGAAATTCCAAAAATTATTTATAATCAGATACTCACATCTGGGTGTTCTTTAACCGGCACGTAGACTTTTTCTGTGAGTGTGGTGACATCGCCTTCCGGTTCCGGTAATATTAACGGTTCCTTTTTCACTCCGCTGATTTGAAATAGGCTCGCCCGAACCTTTGCAATTTCTGTAAAACAAGAGAGAAAAAAAGGGAAAATTATTATCGAGGTATATACAAGATATACTTGAGTTAGAAAAATCGGGCTAGAGAAAGATGCGCTTTCGAACTCCTCGCCTGCACTGTGTGCGAATGAAATTTTTTTTTGCTGTAATAAAAATTGACACACCGTATATATGAAAAGTTCACAAAACCGTCGTTTCTCTGTACATAACAGGCATACACCGCTGCACTAATGTCTAACACTTGGAGATGTCTATCTCTGAACAATCCGACCTTGACACAGTGACGCAATGATACAGCTGCCTGTATATATAAACTCTTTAGTCACACTGTATAATGTACACAAGTATTTATTACACATGACGACTGCGATGATGTATATTTATCATATATACTTGTTCAACGGGCTGCAGACCAGGGAGAACTGCGGTTACGTCTCATGTCCGTACGAAACGTCTCAAACTACGAATATGTTGTGTATTACATATAAAATACACGCATAAGTCGAACGACGTGTGAGTTAAATTCGAAACATGAAACGATCTTTTATCATCCCATCGTGTATTATTTGATTAAAATTCAATACCGATTCACTCCACATCAGACTCAACTCGACTCAAGGGTTATATTTCCTCATAGATATTTGAGAGTCAAGAACCAAGAGCTCATTACTTTCGGCTCGGAGTCAAGTGAGATCCGCTTCGTAATAGAGCATCGTATACAGTACATGGTAAAAAAAAAACTACAGTCGTCAATTCTTCTATGAAAAATAAAAGTATGGCAAAGATCGAGGGTACGAAGAAAAAGTGCGCGTATTTTATAAAGTGTATGTAAAATAACTTACATGCATACATATAAATAAATTAAGTAAGATAACGGTGATTACGTATTATAGTTTGTTTCATGTATCGCTGCAGCAGACACCGCGAGTTATATTAAATTCATTGTAATTATAAAAAGAAAAAAGGAATCGCGACCACCCATTGAAGTGAAAATACAAAAGCGCGGTAGTTAATAATCCTCGAATAAAAAAAAGAAAGAATCATTAATCATTAATTCTAATAACCTGTAATCCACGGAATTATAGATGTTACAGCGAAATTAGGAGGTAACCAGTTTTTACACCGCATAATAAGCACATATATATATGTGTGTATGGGGTATACCGCCGCAATGGGAGCATCAACTGTGGGTATAATTATTATACAAATGAAATGAAAATTTCTTCGCACATCTTATAATTCGTCGCGATTCTTCTGCGATCTTTGAAAATTAACCATAGACGCGGTGTATTATCTACAAGGATTTGTACCATAGAAAAAAATCCAAGTTTTTTTTTTAAGTTAAAAGGGTAATTTTAGTAATTATAATTATACGCGACGGGCAATCACAATTGGTTGGTAAAATATCGTCGATTTAACAGAGCCATGTTCCACATGTAATTAACAATTTCACCGTATGAGACACGCGTCGATCTAATGCGGCGGCCCCTCTTTTATCAATCAGTAGCACATACAGGGTACCAGCTAATACACATCTGCAATGCCCCAACGAACGAACATCAAAATTATATCGTATAATAGTTTCACCCGCATGTAACTTACACGCACATCGCGTATACAATATTTATCATATACGTGTTCCTCAACATTAATATATGCTGCAACTATTATAACGTGTTTTACTGGGACAGAATTTATGCTTGCCGCACGGGCCAAAAAACCGGCGCCAGTTAATCAGCCATTGCTAATATCTAATTTTCCATAGTTTCTAAGCGTACGTATCTGATGTATATGTTTTTTTTTCTTCCTTTTATTTTGTTGCAAAGGATGCGAAAACGAGACAACGATCGACGCAAATTTATTGATGTCCTGCAGCGTAATAACATAAACTTATAAAGTATACCGATATGGGAATGAAATTTTGTTTTTATTTTTGTTTTTTTGTTCGGTTTCAATTAAATATCCAGACCTTGGCATATATCGAATTCAAATGTTACGGCGAGAAAATAAATATTCCATAAATTTAAAACCGGTTAAATTCTTTATTATTAGGTATACCTATACATATATATTTTACCTATGGGGTAATTGAAAAATTGCTTCGATCTCTTCGTCGCATCGTATCTAATTTTTTTCAATTTTTTTCATTTTCTTTTTTCTTCAATTTATCTTTTTTTTTTTGTTATAGTTTTAAAAAAACATTCGACACCGAACTCAACGTAGTCGAATAGATTCCGGTCTACCCGATGATGTAAAATTTTTTTGAACGAATTCAAATCGCTAGGTATAACCCATCCCGAGACAAGAATAATTATATTGCATGTCTAAATATCTATATGAATATATATAGATATTTTATAGATGATCGTCGAAGAAAATGACGTCCGCGCTCGACTGTGCATTGGTGAGTAGTCTCGGTCCCGTCACGATTGGGTGATTTCCTGATGCCAGACATAAAAGTCAAGCCCAACCCTGGTGGTTAAATTCAATGCGTTCAACGAAACGAAACGATTCGCTTAGAAGGAAGGACGGCCAAATGGACGAACGGACGGACACAGTTGCCTACTTACCTACAATGCTACGCCTCGATTAACCTGCACTACGTATAGAAAATATATACACCTATTTTACCACACTATCGTACCCGTGTTAAATTATATACAGGGTGCGTCTAAGATTAAAAAAAAAAATCATCAACTACAGATTCGAGACAAATTATAGTTTGAAAAAATCATTCCGGACGGAATTAAATCATTACTTTTTTCGTCAACGCATGTAAATTCTTTTTCATTGAGTAACATTAAACTCCCTTAATTGTAAGAAAATTTGAAACCCCCGCGTATGCTTTCTCGCGGGCTCGTTTGTAAATGGTAAAAGCTTGCTGCAGAGCGAGAAAACTGATGGGCGTGGCTGGCTCGAATCTCGAAAAGATCGATGATCGTGTAATCGTTATGGACAGTAGACACATGCGAATGGTCTTTTCATCACGGTTTTCTTTCTATCTGATGTTTATTTAACGATAGAATAATTGCATCAAGATTATCTATATAGTTTCTCAGTTTCAATTATCAATATGTTTAAAACAACAAAAAAAATTAATAATGATAATGATAAATAAATAGATAACGGATGCTGCAGATCAGCCTTTCTGTACACCTCCCCCCGGAACTCATTGCAGATACGCGTAAAATAAATTTGAAAATAATTCGGAAACGAATAAATAATTCGGAAACGAATTGACTACGGGAAAATCTGAATAGCGATAATACTTGCAAAGCAGTAGGTCGGTATAAATGGTCGATCAAGTAGATTTTTCAGCTACTTTTTTTTTTTTTTTAATGCAACAAGTAGATCAGCAAATTCTTTAGTAAACCAAATTCCAAAGTTCATTGATACGATATGTGAAGAAGCATGGCATTATACCTTTATATTCGTGTGTTTCATTTAATTTGTTCAAATCTTTAATTACTGCTTATTGTTCAGCTCCTTTGACTTTTATGCGGGTATTCGCCTGGCTCACATTATACTCGTTCCCATCAGTACGTAGAAGTTTATATTATTCCATACCGACTGCTTTTAGTATATAAGTGATTAAAAAATATCACCATTAACTAAACGTCGAGAGAAAATAGAAACAGAAAAGAAAAAAAGAAAAAGAAAAAACTCAACGTAATCTCGCGCCTCAGAAGGTATAGGTATAAATTATGGTATAATATATTATCTACTGCGAAACGGTTCGTAATAACTTTTCAACCCGTATAACATATATATATATATATATATATATATATATATATCAAAGTTGCGGACCAATACAAAGATATATATACTATTTTTCCAAGTATGGTAAAATCAGAAAGTTGTTTGAAATCTTTGGTTAAAAAGGAAGCCGCATGGTAGCCATGATCCGTAAATGTACACAGTATAGTTATGTATAATCGCGAGTCCCGTCACAGCTTCTTTCGCATATATTCCGACGCCGTATATAAAACGAATTCACCGTCAGAATTTCTGAAATCGTTAACGTTTATTCAACGTGTAATATACGACATCGGCGCGTTGCGTAACGGAGACATAGTTTTTAGAGAGATAAAAATGCAGTTGCAAAATCGCTCGAGAGTAGGTGGGGAGAAGGAAAACTCGTCCACACCTGCTCTGTATTGCACATACTATACTATATATTAACCGACCGAGATGCTGCGGTCCATGGCAGGTGTTTTCTCACACATTTATATCATACATACTATTTATATATTTTTCATATTTCAAGTAGAGTACAATATTATGAACGAAAATAAATTGTAGATTCCGAATACCTCGGGTTAAAGCTCCGTTCCGCCCCAGACAAAAAAATCAAAAAAATCCGAATATATGTAACGTAGATACAGCTTTCAAAAATGAAATCGTCCATCACTTGAAACGCAAAAAAAAAATGAATAGATAAATTTGAAAAAAAGAATCAAGTTAAAAAAACGACGTTCATTACGGTTTCGAAATATGTTATACCTATCATCTTGTGCCAAAAATTTATTTCCAACGTTTTAGAATTTAGAATATTATCTACCCATCAAACTGGTTATTCCACATAATCATCATGTGCAAGATGTATAATGTCGGATGTATGATTAAATTGGAAAAATAATATTTCTTTTTTTTTTCTTTTGATTTAGAAACTTGATTTTTTTTTTTTCGAAATTATAGTTGAATGAAAATCCATCGCGCGACATATCATCATCGATCTATATAGAGTGTGCAACGAGGAGGGTGTGGCAATACCTGGTTTAAAATTCTAGTCTCTCAGGAAGAGAAGAAATCAAGCCGTCGATATAAATGAAATGGAACAAAAAATTATGGGCGATTATAAGTAAAAAAAAAGAAATTAAAAAAATTATATGGAAGAGACTTCAGAATAATGCTGTGGGATGCGGGTGACGCGACCGTCGCTAGTATTGGGTATAATGTGTATAAAGATGCGCGCAGGGAATGAAAAATAAAGAGAGGGCATCATAGCCGCATTTAGCGCGAGCAGCGACCGAGCGAACGCGCCTGCATGACATCAGCTGACGACGACTGACGTTCTCTCGTCGCGTTCTTCATCATCTTCATCTTCATTTTCATCTTCCTCATCTTCATCTACTTTTCGTTGGCTCGTTTGAGCTGGATATCTAGAGGCGCCCGTACCTCGCGCATAAATGATCGTCGGTCCCCCCAAATCTGAGATACCTTTGTACGTTGCAATTTATGCAAGGGTAGATTTTTTATAATCTTTTCTCCTCGACGAAGAAATTTAAATTTTCGCTGCCATCGACGGTAAAGAGAAAGAAAAATTCCCCTTTTTTCCAGTACACATAAACGTAATCTGTGCATTTTATAGACCGCATGTATTAACGAAATAAATTTAAAGAAAAGTGTATATTTATCGATAAACGATTAGGCCTAATTGGTGATTAGTTTTGAACGGTTGATTACCTATTGTAACAAAGCAGCCGTTCAAGATAATGTTCACGTATTATAGGAATTACGACTTTCAACGTAATATAACTATGTAATAATTCTAACAAACTGAAGCAGCTAATTAGCCGCATATGCTCGTTGCTAATTATCTATCCCACCTTATACCGTGTAGTATAAGTGATTATATTCCCCCAACTACTTTATAACACTCCAAACTGCCTTATTTTTTCTACTAACAGATTATAATCGCGTCCAATCTAATAGTTAACAAAAAGTATTTCAAAAGGCGAATTCAGTAGTGGGCGTAACATGCGACTGTGTCACAAAATACAAAACGTTATGAGTGTAAAATAAAATCGCATAATCGAAAGAAAAAAAAAACAACAAAAAAAAAGATGTTCGGAGCACGAATGTAAATTTCCCATATAATGTAGTAGGAATTATAACTGAGAATTAGTTACAAGAATTATATCTAGCAACGCTATCGCACATGTCGAAGAATAAATCATGCAAACTGTTTTATAAGCGCGGTTAAGATAAGAAGAATATATATTTATTTTTTTTTTGTACGATAAGTCTTCGCGTCTCTCGTTTGTGATGTGCTGTGATAATGATGCTTACAAACCAAAAATATGTACCTAGAAAATATTAGTATCGTGAAAAAAAATTGTTTAAAAATATTATCAATTCCCAAAATGGTCAATATCTGAACGATTTGATTTACGTTTTACGTATAATAGTGTAATGAATAATTAGGGATTGAAGATTTTATTATTATTATTGTTATTATCGCTGCATATCAATATGCACTTGAGAGCTAAATTGATATAAACTTTCCTCGCGTAATGCGCTTTTCGTCTAACGGCCTTTCGAAGTGGTGAAAAAAATTAGAAAATAAAATCAATTAAAATAATAATAAGAAAAGAAAAGAGAGAAAAAAACGGTTCGAAGAATGCGCCGACTTGGCATCTTAAGTATAGCATATACATATATACTTAAGTGCATAGAATCGTTAATCGTGCAATATATAATCGAAGTGGCGCGCTAATTAATAAACTATGCGATGAGTACTGTGGGTTAGGCGTGTATAATAGTATGAATAATTGCTGTACAAGTTTTACCATCGCATGCAATTAATTATATATACATATACATATTTTTATGAGTTGAAAAAAACACCCGATATAATATATAGAACAAACGCGTCACGGTTATGGTATGAGAGAAAAAAAAAATTATTATAAATAAATGATAGAATATTATATTAGAAATTATTCAAACAGCGGTTTTGAAAATTTAATACCAGATACAAATTTGAGGAGAAAAAATAATGATGATAATGATAATCATAAAAAGAGATAAACAATAATAGTAATAATAAATTTATCGCTCAGTCTAGCTCTTTATACATTGGCATGTGTTTCGTCCTTGATAGAAATTCTTCGGTTATGCCGGTTGGCTTGGGATTCTCGTTCTGAAATCTCGCGTCCTACAGGTGTGATATACATGTGCATGTACGCATATATCTTAAACGCGTTAAGGTGGTATAAAGGTATATAAAATACAGGCGACAAAAGCAACAACTAACAAAACTTTTGGCAACAAGAATCGGGACAATATTTTAGACACTATGCCAGCTATATAACGTATATATATAGTTGCTCTAGAAAATTGGCTTCTGCAGTAACTTCTTATAGCTAACCTCGTTATACATATATATACATATATACATATAGGTATACGTGTGAGAATCCAAATATAATATACGTAACGATCTGACATACTAACCAAATAATAATGCTAGTTGTCGCAAGCATGTGCGGAAATAATAGAACGCGGTTATGTGAAAGAAAAAAGGAGAAAAAATTAAAAATCTAAGCACAAATTTTCATTGTTACGTTACGTGATCTTTTGTACGTTCTTCATTCCTGAAAGATACGATTATATCTGCAGAACCGACAATCGATCGGAACGGGGAATTTAAATGTGCCGCAAAAATTCCTCGATCTAAAGTATAATTATATTAGAAAATTTCGCAGATTTACTATTTATGTATGGGTATAAATTTTTTTTTTCTGTCCATGGTGACAAATTTTGAAGGCCGCCTATTCATTTTCTTTTTTATTTTTTTACCATTATAGTGACGATCCCCATTATATGATCTCATATATGAATTTTAGCAGGATTTTGAGTATACATAGCGTTTGCAGAAAATTACGTGTCGGACTTATCCCGAGTAATAAATCGTGCTATATACTAATATGCGAGATAACAGAACTTAGTTTTTTTTTTTCTTTTTTTTTTCTAGCCTAGCATAATTTAAAGATTTTTGCAACAATAAGTCAAAGTCTGATGTCATTATTAGTCGCCAGCGGCGGATATCCACAAGTACCAGCTGACTAGCGGCGACTCGCTCTCATGTGATTTATCTAACTCTTCATCTATTCTCGACAAATCTTAGCTACTTTTATGACCGTGTAGTACGACCATTACTATATTGACTATATTCGTTCGTGTTGTCATTTCTCAAAGATTCATCATCTTTCCAGGTAAGAAGAAAAAAAAATGAAATATTATCATTATTCATAATAATTAATAACGTTTACAACTTCCGGCACGCGCTGCATATGACGAAGAGAAAGAAAATTTAATATCTATATAACCTACTATTATCAAATAGAAAATAATTTTTTACATTTGAGTAGAAACTAGAATTTAGAGCATAAAAATTTGAAATCGTTGAGCACGCGATTTGAAATTATTTTTGTACCGGCTAAAAATGATTCCGAACATCTTCCAGGTCGTCAATATTTATTTGGACAGCTGCATTTTCGCTCGCGGGGGAAAAAGAAAAAAAGGAAAAAAGAAATAGAGAAAACAGAAAAACGAAATGTCGGCGCCAAGATGACTAACTGCAGAGAACGAAGATGCGCACGCGGCCCTCGCGTCCGTCCTGAAGACATCGCGGATACTATTTTAGTTTCTCTCTAGACAGTAACAGACGTAGAATCACTAAAACTTGCGGAAGAAACCTTCAGGTTTTCGTGGTAATAACACACTTGCGATTCTACCTTGACCAAGATGTGGAAATTTTGACATAAATTTTGGTGATAGAATCGCAGCAAAAAAAAAATTTACATTTTCATTTAACGATGTCGATGACAACTGCACGATACAGATTTACAATTAATCGGAGCGACAAATTTTTGGTACAATATAATGAGCTGATCGTATTTTTATAAATTTCTTTACCGCGACGCTACAGGACAACGTCAAAAAACAATATAAAAATGAGAGAGAAAAAAGATAGTTGAGACTGTAATAATAACGTGACTAACAGCGTTGAAAAATTCGAACCGTGAATTTCTTAGATTTTAAAATCTAAAACAACTTATATTGCTGCTGCTGATGCTGTTAATATATGCTTCTAGGCAATTTACTTATTTTCACTCCGTGACTCAAGCTTTTTATTTATAATTTTTGGTTGCTCAAACATAACAACGAAAAGCTGTTCACAAATACGCAAATTTTCCATGCAATCTGCAAACCGAGAATAAAAAATTGAAAAAATAAGAACAATATTCTTGTTAAAAAATTCGCAGAACATATATTTCTTTTATTTTATAGATTTCGAAACGATCAGTTGTTGATTTCTTTGGATTTTTTGATTTCTTTTTTTTTTAATGAGCTTGCCGATCTAATAACAAGTGATTACGTGATTTGAGGTCTCAGTCGTCTGGAATTAAAGTTAATTTGTAGCTCCATTTAATAATTTATAAACGGTAAGAAAAACACATTAAGTTTAAATAATCGTTAGACAGACGATCTAATCGTATCCGGTCCCAGGAGATCTTACCCTCGGGCCTTATATCTCTTGGCTGAATTCCAAACGGTGTTTTATAAAGTATAAGTTCCTGTCTCCTTATTACATGTCATAAACCATAAGCCGAACCTTTAAATTCCGAATTTAGGTCGAGCTGATTGAAAATTATGGCGACAGAAGATATCAAAGGCGGAAAATACGTTTCTCAACGCCCTTGTATGAATAGAGTAAAAATTTAAAGTTAGGTCAAAACCCCGAAACGATGATCCTGCTATAGAGGGCCAGACTTTTTATCCGTATAATACGAGTTTCCAAGGCATCAGGTTTAAACTTCCTATATATACCTTTCAGTTGTATAACTTATACCCCACGCAACAGGTTCCATTCAACATTCCCTCAGGGTTCCCCTTTCAAGGCGAAACAAATCAACCTGTTGATCGCTAAAGCCGGCCTTTTCAATACGCGTCATATGCAGTCAACTACAATAATGGCGCCTTGTACATATATATATCTGCCGTATTATACATATCCCAATGCAGGTAAAAGAAAATCAAAAAAGTTATATAATGACGTCAGCGTTCGCAAAGTGTAACAAATTAATTCGCTTAGAAATTTAAAAGAATTTTTTTTTTCCTTTTCTATGTAGATATTTAATATGTATAGGTATATGTGTGTAAACCGGAAGAGGAAGAACGGGTCCTAAACAACTGCTGCAGGATTCGTTTTGGATATTATTACCGCACTACTGTATATATATGACTTTATCTATAATAAATATGTACACTGATTTCATGGTTTACTATTCAATCATACCGGTGTTTGCTCTTGTAGACACGGTGTCAATGAGGACTACTGTTGATTCACGAGATATTGTAGATATACGTAGTAAACTATATCTGTATAGGATTTTATTCAACCGATCTACACGTGACCGCAGCTGTTGAATAATTATACATAGGACGAAACCTCTGTACGATAAATCTGTATATTCGTTTAAAAAAATAAAATTATTCTAATAAAATTCGTCGGTCATCGCCAACGCTCTTTTTTCCTTTATCTATATTTATTTGATCTTATTTTAAACCGCAAATAATTGCGGCGTCTCGGTATTTCGTTAATTTATAAAAATAGACCCGAGTCGCGCGCTCGCCGCCCCGCGCCACTCTGAATTATTCGTGTATAATATATCATTTGCATATATTTATCGTGACGTTTATGTAATTTGGAAAAGTGAAGATACGAGTTTGATAGAATTAACAAAAAATTATTTCGCAGGATTTCAAAATCCTCTCTGCGAAAGACGGCATCAATTACTGCGCGACCGCGATGAGTGAAGAATTAAAACGAAGGGAAAATAAAATCTATAACAGTTCAGGTAATTACGAAATCGTAATTAGTGAGGTGTATATCGTAATTCATCGAATAGCTTAAACACGTTGGTTTCAAGATATCCGATCGGGACAAACTGTAACTACGATCGACGACGCGTTCGAAACGCCTTATTAGCCGAAGTCCTTTCACGTGAGGATTATACCGTTAGATCAACCGTGCAGAGCGAGAGAGAGGAAGAAAAGAAAAGAAAAAGAAAAAAAAAGATGGAGACCCGGGTAATAATAAAATGTTTTCTCGGGGCCCATTCGATGCCCCCGAGGTTCTCCTGGTCCGCATTATATACACAGTATCGGAGTTCTGCAATCTACAGAATGTTTTAAATTTTTTTTAATATCATTTAGCAGACTGAAAAAATAGGGCGCGACGCAGTCGTTGAAGAAAGTAGAAAATCGGTACGATTATAAAATAAAGTATACGTGTGTTGAGAGCCTTAACAATAACTAACAATATTATATGACGATTGTTGCGGTAATAGCAAAACGGTAACTTCGTATACTGCATATTGTATAGGCGAGTTTGAATTTTCTTAGAAAGAGAAACGTCAGTTTTATTATCTACGTAGGATTTTATAGTAAAATCGAACGGCCGAGCTAAAGCGTCGCGTGAATAGCCATGAGACTTTAATGCACGGCTAGAGAAATCTGTAGCCGTTCTTGTAACGAACGGGTCGCCGCCACTCCCAGCCACTCCTGCAGCAGCAAAAGCTACACAACGGCATATAAGACGCACTCGAGAGTCAGTCACTATAACAGGGACTTGCACATAGATTCGAGTCTGGAATATATATAAGAAACCATGTGACCTCGCAAACGACATGTATATCTTATTCACCGATGCAGTAGATGAAAGTACACCTATTATATGTTCTACAAATTTTCAGGTTTCCCATTCCTTCGCAAGCAATCTATACTTAAAAATCGAAAGGATTTTCCGAATCAAATCGTGAGCCGAAAGAATGTAGGGCGTATGAATTTTCAATGATTTTCACTTTTCTCTTCTTTCAATTATGATAATTGGAGCCGATCAGTTACAATAATTGAAAAGGTATTGAACCAGTAGAGTTAGAGGTATTAAATTTCCAGAGACTTTTCGAGTCTGGTCTCGAGTTTATTTTCCTAGAAAATTGAAGGAGGTTATGAGAAAGAAATAGATAAAAAGAAAGATTTGAATACCACGTGATACAGAAAGAGATGAAAACTCAAGATGAGGGCCCAAGATAGGATTTCTAGCTGTCTGGCTTTGCGGGAGTGTCGAGATATATAGCATACATAAATATATGTATTAAATGCACATAGTATATAGGTATGTGAAACTTCTACGTGGGGCGCCTTTTACAATTTAATATACATGCGCACTATATACGTTACACATCGAGTTATAATATAGCTTAAAAAATCTTCAAAGGTTTTTCGAGAACGACCTCGCAATATGTTTTTCTCAACGTCATTCTCTTATAATTCGTTGCTTTTTTTCTTTTCCTTTTTCGTTTTCTTTTCCGTTAACTTTATCCGTAATACGCATATGTCCAACTTTATATATACACGCACCTATATACACGATCGCGAGAACGGGCCAAAGAAAAGACAAAAATATAAAGTGATATAAAAAAAATTAAAAGAAAAAAAAAAAAACGATGTAGTAGAATGACGAGAGGAGCGGGGTGAAATACTGTTATTCTGCGACACCAAACCGCGATCGCGCGCGCGTATAAACGGACCTCAATGATGATCGTTCTTTGAAAATCTGTATGGGTGGGAATAAATTCGCACTGAAATGATTATACGATGACGACGACGATGATGGTGAGGATGAGGTTAACGGTGTTGCTATAAATGTGGGCCGCGTTGGTCAGCGGATATGTATACGTCGTTCAAAACTGGGTTCATTTGGCATTATATATACCTGTATGAATATATAGGTGACTATAAATTATTAACGCGCAAATATTTTGGGAGTAATGAACTTATACCTCGTTCGATATAATTTATTTCTATAATTTGTGTATAATAAATATACGTATATCACTCGGTTTTCCGGAGTTCTACTTTCCCACGTGTCGTGTGATACACGTACGAATCACAAATATCCAAAATCAAATACATCAGGAAGTGAGATGGAAAAATAAAAGACAGAAGAAAAATCAAATGATGAATCAAAAAGAGACCGGAATGTCGGTATTCGGTATCTTCAGAAATCATCGCAACATTTTCAACAGTCTGCACGTTTTATATTTCACCGTTGAAACGGCGCCGACAACGCCGCTATTTGTTTTAAAAACATTATTCTTAAAGTTTTTTTTAATAGTGACTACGTAATGTAACAGAAAAATTTAGATGTACGTTAGAATTTTGTCGCAAGCGCGATGATGTTATATATGAAAACTAAAACCCTAAACATATTTTGGAGACACGAGTCGCTGATTTTTTAATATAATTAGTTAATTGATATTTCAGTTAATTTTAACTTGACCGTTTGTATAGAATAAATACATGACGACAGCGACCAGCAGCTGATGGGTTTACGACTCGTTAAATTCTTCAACCTTGCTATGCCATACGGTTCACTGCACTACATATCGTATAGGTCAATCAAATTTATCGATAAGGAGAAGAAAAAAAAAAGAAAGAAAGAAAAAAGTCCCCCTTTGGCGGTCAGATTTAGACGCGGCGCGTGAAGGTAACAAGGCTATATAATACAGGATCATGGCTGCAGTGCAGGAGGTTTCGTATCCTACCTCTTATACACGCCCAAGATACAAACGTGGGAATCCTATGACAGCATATCCCGCGCTCCTTGGATCTCTCCAGGATGGTCGGCGTGGACCACGAAGAGTTGGATGTATCGGAGGACGCAGAGACCGACAGAGGAGATTCCTTTCACCTCCCACCAAGCCCCGTTTCTCGTGGTGTTCGAACGTAGCGCCGAGGACGGGATGGGATGGGATGCATGGGTGTGCGCCGGGGGTCATCCCGGTCAACGGCCCCCATCGCAAGGGCCTGAATAGTTTACTCTTACGGCCCTGGGGCCACCAACAATTCCAAGACTCCGATCCAAAATCCCTGTTCGTCATCAATGAAGAATTTCATCTTTTTTATTTTCATATTATTTTTCTCTCCTGCACTCTTTGAGAAAACAAAGACCACCGAATTTCCTTTTTTTCCACGTTCGATCATCTGGTTTTTTGGATCAATTTTTTTTATTTCATTATTCTTTTTTTGGCATATATTGTGTGACGTACGATTTTGCCGAACCACAACGATCGCGCGTTCGATCCACGAGCCCAGAATCTTTGAATGGCAAAGAATAAAATCAACCGTGGAGTGTAGTTGATATACGTACAAGTATAAGACGTTCTCTTCGTATTCGTTTTCAACGAGCTCTGTAACAGCGAGTAAAAGACGCGTGGGCATTTCCTAATTTAGAAGCAGCGATATCCTCATGTTGTTACCGAATTATATTCCAGTCTCGTATTTCCTATAGGGCCCACCTACCTAAAATCTACGTTGTTAAAAAAAGTCGCCAATAAAACGAGGAAAAAAAAATTCAAGTCACCCCTGAAGCGACTTCCATAGAACGTCACGAAACATTGCAACATTCAATTAGAAGTAAAAAAAACTTAGAAAAAAATTTTCGTACACCGTATACATAAATTTATACATAATACAGAACATCTATTTATCCAGAGCTTTTGTTAGTCCGTACCGGCGTACAGGTGTCTTTGCAAATTCAAAGTACCTACATGGGTATAAATGTATGATATGGTATAAGGTATCTTTCGAAGGCTCGAAAGGTAAAGCCGCGGTACCATAGAATCTACTACATATAACTCGCATATATGCCGTGACTGGTTTGTCAACGGCGTGTTATTACGCCGGTTGAATTTCTAAAGACACTATACACTATATGGTACAATATGAATAGAAAGCTCTTCCGTTTTTAACGACACATCAGAGATCATAGAGTAAAACAATTTTACAGGTGTATCCATCCCCGGGGGTCACGACCTTTCAACTATTTTATACCCTTTGAAATGTTTAAAGTTCAAATACCGTCGAACTGCGTCGCTGGTGTTTAAAAATTCACCGACAATCCATTCGTTGCATATCCGCATTGCGCGTACTCGACCGATCGTTAGATTCGATCCGAACCAGATCGGATCGTGTCTTTTTTTTTGTAAATCTGGTCCCCCACGTGGTTTTGATTCGTGCGCATCGAGCGTGAAAAGAATGAAGCCAAGATAATATACTTTGAGTGTCAAAAAGAACCGGTGAAGGCGCGAAAGGTAGGCTGCATGATGTTATAAAAGGAAAGGCGAGTGAAACATAATACAGTAAAAGACTTCCGATGAGTATAAGAATAAGAAAGAAAAAAAGAAGGAAAGAAAAAAGAATATAGAAAAGAAGTAGGCGGTTTGATGCAGAGGATAGCCGGGACTTCGCGCATAGCGTATATCCTTTTAGGGTAACCTGCGCCCCATCCTCGTGGGTAGAGTTGGAATCGTCGGTAGCAGGTCGTATCTTTCTCGAATGGAAGGGAATGACGAGGGGAAGGAGGAGGAGTAGAAGCTTACGTTTTTAGCTTGGCTCTTACTGCACGTGGAATGGAAAGCTAAAAATCACGCAAGTCGTTGTCCCATACGAACAAGCGAAGAGTAAAGACGACGCGACGCGCGACTCTTTTCCATTCGCGGCTTCAACCTGCGACGTCACAGTCGTACGTAGCTTCGTTCACGAAGAAGTTAGCTCTGTGCTACGTATGAGTGTATACAACTCACACATATATATTTTATAAACCTGTCGGCCTGTCGCGAAACAGCAAGATGGCTGGCGCCGCGCCACTGTGCCACTCCTGAGGATCGGAACGCGCTCGCGCGCGCGCGTTTGCTAGTGAAGTAAGCAGGCGAACGATACACACAGGCTGCCACAGCGTTTGGTTTGGCTATGGGTCTCGTTCTGGCTGTAACAGCAGCAGCAACATGTAGAAGCCAGGCGAAACGGTCCCTCCGCCTTCCCTCCCGTCGCTCGTGTGGCCCGAGAGAAGGAATGCGGCTGCCCAGGGCGGGGGAGGAGGGCAGGAGCCAAGGGGTCCGGAGGGACGCGGGAAGGGACGCGTACGATGGCTTGGAACATGGTCTGCGCGTTGTCATGTTTTTTTTCAACTAACTGACTGACTCGTTTCATCCATGGCATTGCAGCGAACCAACACCCCGTAGCATTCACTCGGGGTTTTTAAACTCCAGACGCCACTGCAGATCCTATGCTTTTCCGATTATCAAAACACCAACAATTTTTTCATAGACCGACGCAAATGTTCGACTATCAAAAAATTAACACACAACACACGACGTGATTCATGCACAGAAATAAGATGACAAAATTATGATAGTATATAAGGTCAACATCGATTGGTATAGAATTCAACGGTGACCGTAAGTTCTTTGATCGATCATTGTTGCGATCCGAATTTCGTCAAGTATACAGTTATTATGATAAGTAATTCACCTTCTACCGCGTTCAATGAATCGTTCGTTCTGAAAATCTTGGTCATGCGATGTGTCAGTCGAACGTTGCGTACCGACGTGCACTCGATATACCTATGGAATTTATTTGATCGGACTCTTTATTCGCAGATACCCATCACTAGCACAAAACAACTCAAACGAGTTGGCCGAGTGAGCTCGGAGTCGTCGATTTCACTCGCTCCAAAGACCTCGGAATCGCCTGCACGACTCTAAAAACCTTCCATCACCACCAACAGCAGCAACTAACAGCAGCACAGAGGCTCACAGTTTATTTACTCGTTTATTTTTCTCACTAAAATTGCACTGCGTGTATTATTATAACCAGGGGTGTAGATGATCATGTGTGGCATATCCAAATGCACCATATAGTATATTTATATCCATTATCCGCACGTTATTCACCATCTTAATTTCATTTTTTTTTTGCGTCTTCTCTGTTTAAATAGTATATGTATCCTCATGGCGTCATGCTTCACATATATATAACTCGTAAGAACGTACTCGCATATATACCGCGCATGGCGAATGCCATGTGTTTTTGACATCCGGGTCGCAGATGGCCAAGAAATCATCTTGAATCACTGCAGCAGCAGGCGTGGACGTAGAAGCTTTCGAGTCACGTGTTAATTTCCGATTTTTGGAGCATACGTGGGACGTATTCAATTAATCACTGCACATAGTTTTACAGTGCAGCAGCAAGTTAGACTTGAACTTACAATTAGGCTGGAGTTTAGCAAGCGTATTATGTCAACGGAGGGTATTAGTCGCGCCGTAAGTGAAGAGATAAAAAACTAGATGAATCTTTGAATGGAAATTATAATCGATAGAAATGTCAATAATTTATAATTAGTTCGGAAATTGTTTTGAAATAGTTGGTATTCCGGAAAGGCAAGTGCCATTTTCGAATGAAGTGACGTAATATGCCTTAGCTAGTGTAAACAGTGAAACAGACCATCCCGATCTGTCTCTCTCTTTTCCTCTCTTCATGGGCGGGTAATCTGGTATAGACTACTAATCGCAATTTTGCCGGAGAAACGAGCTGCTGAAATAATCGGGGAGAGCGAAGAAGAAATAATATAATTTACATGTATCACGTACAGAGTGACGGAGAACGAGAGAAAGAAAAAGAGAAAGAAACAGACAGACGTCGAGACAGCGACAGCGATACAAGTCGAAGAGAGAAAATAGGGGTGTACAAAAGAAGATATGTTGAATACGTATAATTTAAATGAGCATTGTTAGTGGATTAATATGGATTAATTCTTACCTTCATCTAGTAGGCGTTCTACGTGTATGAAGACGTTAGGAAAAGCAGCTAATTGCTTCCTATCTTTTAATAATTGTGACAGATAGTCCGCTATACTTTGCGTCGTTGTGTTAGTATTATCACACATTGCAATTATGTTTTTATTTTTAGTGTACGTTCTCGAAACGTTCCACGACGGCAGTGCGTAGGAACACGTTTTTCCTGATGTTTACGCGCGTTAGCGACGTCCAAATACCGTTTAATTTTTCGTCCTCCACTTTCAGCCGCGTTCACGTGCGGCTTTATTTATTTATTTATTATTATGTATTTGACTTCATCAATTTTTTATCATAAACTCGTTTATCGGTGGGTGTACAATTTTACAATTTTAATTGATCAACAAAAGGATATGTCAAAAAAAAAAAAAAAAAATAATGAAATAAAAACTAAAAAAAACAAACCAACAATCAACTGAGATGAAGAATAATATTTTAACGAGTGTTTGCGATAATTACGTAGTACTACGAGACTAGGATATTTGAATTATAAAAATTTGAGAATCAGAATGATTTTGAAAATAACGTTTCAATATAGTCTTAAAAAAAAAAACTAAACGAGCTGTATACGTGATTGTATGTAAGTACGCGCGCTACGGATATCACGGCTCAACTAAAAGCTCCGATCGGAGCTGCGTACGTCCGTACGGGGGAGACTCTCTCTCGGGTAAATTCGTGAATTTTGTGCGCCAGCGCTCAACTCGCACTAGCACCGGCGCATGCCCAAGCGCGCAAACACTTCCCGCCCACTGGCCATATACGGACTCCGCTCACATACCCACGTAAGCGAGAATCTAGAGATACACAACCTCTATATTCTACACCCGATTTTCTTTAAAACTCTTCACCACCACCGTTCACTTTTGTATAATAATGAACGAAGCACAGTTCTCTCTTTACCACCTTATTTCACGTGTACACTATACTCTATTTACTTACTCTACGGTATACTTGCAGCGATTTAGCCGATAATTCTACCACCGGCAATTCCTAACAAACTCGGTCCTAAGAAAATTATCAAGATACCCGTGAAAATAGATCACGAATTTATATATCCAATAAAATGATGTACAATTATTTTTACACCATATAATTTATATCTAGGTATATACCCGTTTAAATTCAGCAAGAGTCGCTTGTAAATCGGCATAATATTTACGACACCCTTTGCTCTCCGGATGTTGTAATAGTTTTAAAAAGTTTACGATTTCAAATACGAGATATCGTGGACATCTCCCAATAGTTATTTGCAGCTGACAGTAATTTACAAGCGATATATCGAATCATCCGTTTAAAAGTTAATCGGTAAAGAACGGAGGAGGTCCTCTCTTCGGAGGACCATAAAATCATCCCACGTTCGTTTAAATGTTTTTTATTTCTATTTTCATTTTATTTAACACTGCAGGGATAGGGGTGATACCGTGGGATGGATTCGATACGGATATCAATTATCTCTAGGATCAACCGAGATTCGATTAAGTTGCGAATTAATAACATAAATACCGAGAGAAGAGATCAGCCCAATATTTTTACCGTGAACAAAAAAAGATCGAATGAAAAGAAACCGCATATCGTCGCATTTAAAATGTTTCGATGGTAGATTCAATTTCATTGCACCGCATGTGCAGATTATGGCGTATGGGTGAATTCTTGAGATCTTCCTTGAGAATAATCTCATCGATATATCTAAAGGTAGCGTAGAGGACGTTAAAAGGTGGCTGCAGAAGGCGAACGTCCCTGTAAATTGCGCCCACGTTAAACTGTCCCCAGGGTTCTACGGATGAATCAACCCACGGATAACCTAGATTTTACCTTCAAAAGGTGAGACCAGAGCGAGTCGTGGACCAAACTGACGAGCGACCAATTACCGGTTTGATATCTTTTCTTTTTTTTTCTCGCTCAAAAGGACGCGTGGGTTGATATAATACATTTATGCATTTGTGTATTGTATATACTGATACATTATTCTACATATTTTTTTTGTCATTTCAACTTCTTCTCAAAATGAGTAAGTTACGCCCGATAAAATCGATGGTAACTGTGTGGCGTTTTTTTTACAAGTATGTAATAAAGAAGTCGTAATTGATATAAATGAAGGAATAATAAGTTCACAACATTACACAATTACAAAACTGCAGCTATAGCTATTTATACATATTTCTGCATACCCAATGCATCAAAGTCAAGTAAAAACGCCTTACGTCGCGTCGGCGTAATTATCGTTGGCGGGAAGTTACAAGATTTGTGAGAAAAAAAGGACATCGGTATCGTTTCAATCCATCGATGTACTGAAGCTACTTGAACAGCATCAAGTTGCAATGTTGCGTTTCTCACGTAAACCGAGAGTATGACAAATTGTACAAATCTGGCACACCGGCGGTGTGCCGAAGCCAATGACATAAATGTAACGGAAGCTGTACGTAAATATATAAGTGTACACGTATGGTATATATACAGGGTGTCCTATTTAAGAGAACGCATTATAGAAAATTTCGAAAACTAAAGCTGCTGATGGAAAATATCTTAGATAAACGTTATACGTGGTTTCGAAAGGGATGAAAACTGGTCATATTTCTACTATCCGACTGTTCTAGAGATATTCTAAGACGAAGTAGTTTTACAAAATTGTTTTGAAAAAAATTTATAAACCGGAAGCAGGTAGACTTTTTTACACGGTAATATCTACAGATAATTACAGACGTATACACGAAGAGCTTTCGATTTCAAGCGAGGGCATATGTGCATGGCTGCATAAAATAGTTGGGAATGTTTCGCTATAGGCTGAATATGATGAGCGATGACATAATTATAACGGAAGTTGCATTTATATGCTTCAAGACTGAAATTAATTACATGACTGATTGGATCTATAATTGGCTAGACTATAAAGTGGTAAGGATTTATTTTTGTCGATGACCGATGTAAAACTGCAGGTTTTCGTAACGTCTATCACCGAAAATTAGTAAGCTTACTTCATTCACTATGCTAGAGATTTATAATTCATAGTTTCCACGTAGTTGATCAATAAACTATTTTATAATATATAGAGAAATAATGAAATACAATATCATGCCACACCCATCCGGAGGTTGCAGTGATACGCTCATACTATGATATAATATGCGTAAATTTTAATGTCCGAAGATGTGAGAAACACGTCTGTTTTAGGTAAATATAAAGAACTCCGTCTTTATAGTGTTAAAAATAATTTCAAAAATATAAGCAAATAATTCAGTTTCATTTCTCCTGTACATAAAATTCGACGTGAGACCGGAGAGTAGAGAAATATTCTCGCGAATGACGCGGCAAAAGAGAAATATAGGAGATACTTGTAACAATTCGAGGCTAAACTAACAATGAGTAAATTATTGAATCAGAAAACGCATTGCTAGTTAACATTATAGTTGAGGAAACTAATGAACGAGCCAGTTACAGTAATAGAATATTGAATAACTAGATTATTATAACGTAGTGATGCGAAATCACTTGAATATGGTAAGAAAATTAAAGTGGTCATCATTATACGAGATGTGGACCGCAGTGATTATGTGAACGTTTGTACTTCTGTAAAAGCTTGACGCGCATTATACATCCAAGCTTTGATAATTATATGTGTGTACGTACATGACACACAGTTGAAGAAATTAATCTGAAAAGACTTCACAGCTGCTGATACGGTTTAAGCAGTCCGGTTGAAACTCTGTGGTCGTTGAGATCACCGCAACGTTAGCCTTTTCCGTCGGTGATTTTATCGAGATAAATTCGCGCTGCAAAGCGTCAAGAACCTGTCATACGGTCGTAACGTCACATTAATACATGTATGTAAATAACGTCATGGTCAATTATGGGCATAATCCATACCGAACAAGATTTATTCTACCGGGAATAAAAATTAAACATTTTTTCTTTTTTTTTTTCGCCAACACGTGAACAAGAATTTATAATAACAATTCTGGGTATAGCATAGAAGAGCGCACAACTCGTTGTACTCGGATTCAGAGCTTTAGTCATTCCCATAAAAGACAAAGTGCGCGTTGGCCGGCAGAACTATAATACAATGAGCAACGTGCAGAAATTATTATTAGTCCCCAAGGATGCGTTATTACGATGGAAGACTCGAGAGATCATAGCCTAGCGTAAATAATGTCGATCAACTACTCAATCAACTAAATCTTTCAGCAATTATGAGATAGATTATGTCGCGAAGCTGAGGCACGCATTAAAATTTTGTCGCACGAATTTGTGAATGAATGATGGTCCAATATTTGGAGGTACAATTAAGACGTAATGAGAATTCAATTCGAAAATGTATGTACCAGATAAGTCATGGCACCAGTTCTGATGTTCATTATTTATGTTTCTAATCACGTATCACTGACCAAAGGCCAAGCAGTACACGATCACGAAAGAATAAACCTGGCCAAAGACTCGATGCGAATACTCAATATTTCAAATGGGAGGGGTTTTATTTCCATGCAGCAGCGATCGTGACATCAAAGTCGCTATATGTAGGTACCAGATCAAGAAGCAGTACCGAGCACACCTGCTCACGTGAATTCTGATCTTCTTCGCAGCGACATATAATATTCTGTAATTGCACACCCGATGATGATCGCTACACAGATTAAGAAAAAAAGAAAATAATAATTTAAAAAAAGACATATGTACGTACATGGATAAGAATAATAATTTGAACCAAGAAGAATGTATTGTCTGTATAAAAATAATTCAGATTCTGATTTATCCAGTATGAGTACGCGGTCGCAGGTGAGTCAAAAACAAGAAATGGGAAATAAAATTTCAGGTGCGTTACACGCACCATGCAAAATTCGCGTAGGTCGATCCTGCGGGCGTAGTTGAACTCCAGAGAAGGATCTCTCTAGAGAGATTGGCAGCAATGTTTGCACCGTCGGTTTTGCTGAAGGGTCCAGAGCATATTAGGAATGTTGTCTCGTTTGCAGCACCTACGAGTGTCGCCTTCTACGATCACACCGGCGCCTACACATATATTGGTTAATAGTACAAGATGACGTCACAAGCCCATAAATGGCCCCTTGAAAACTTTCGAGTGGGAGTTTACATACGAACAATGTTAAGAATTATACATTTCTTCTTAAGGCATCGACGCAGCTCGCCCAATTGGTTAAAATTCACCAAGGTGGGGGATCCTCTCTTATTTATTTACCGGCCATATTGCTTAAATAAAAGACGGAAATCTAACTGTAAATAGAATTGAAAAAAGTTTCACTTCATCTAATTTGACAAATAAACAAGGTAGAAGGGGTTGATTTATCGAGTTGAATCTGTTGAGAACCCCGCAGCTCTCACGTTCTGCAAACTTCTCTGAAGAACCTTACACGAAAGTAAATCCCACATTAGTCACAGAAGAAATTCAGATCGCTACAGACATTTGTCCCGACTTCGTTTCGGTACACTTGACTTAATTACATGTAAGAAAAAAAACGAAACTATAATTATAAACGAATGGTAATTGGAATAATCTCTGTCGTTTGATCAATTTGAAAAATATAATCGTATGATATATTTGTTCCGTGGTATCTCCATAAACGACATGATCCAATTGTAAGATATTAGACGTTAGGTGACTTACCACCGGTTGCTTACGCATCATTGCTTGCATAATTTCGCGAGACTCGCCTCGTTACTTCGATATGAAAAGTATACCTATGTTGTGTTAGCCCAAGAACGATCTAGTCTAATTCCAAGCACGAGGGTGGGCGTTCGACATAAATTAGAACCAGATTCTATACGGGCAGTATTATCTGAAATCAAGGCGCTCGACATGCACAACGACTTTGGCTCACCTTCGGTATTGGTTCGTTGAATAATAATTGATGTATTGATTTCTAAGAGGGTATCTCTCACATCAACTTCTTCACAATGATGGATTCCGCATCTGTTCTTTTCTTATGCAAAGAGACTTGGCGTACAGTTTAACTCTCGTGTGACGATGAAAACAGGTCGTACCCGTCAAAGATATGTGGTATGTGTATATGCAAAAACCATAAGGCGACGTAAGAAATATGATTGTAAAACAAACTGATATGGCCGCTCCCAGCCAGCTCGACGCATAGTTAAAACAATTTCATTATACAAGTTCCTGTTGCAAACTCTCAATGAATTAATTGCGCTTATACTATTAAATAATCAAAACCAATTAATTTATCTTGGTAAAAAGCCAAAAAAATTAGCGGGTTTCTATAGTCAAAATTTTAAATTACAAATAGAAATGTTGCACTTACGTATAAATTGTATTTTAAGAACACAGCGAATACGCATGTTCGTAAAATTTCCAAGGTTTCGCGATTATTGGGATAGCGTGAATAAAGTGCACGAAGGATATTAGTTGGAAGGTAGTCTTACATTGAGCAACGTAACGTGCTTAGGTGTCTAACGATCGTAATATAGTGTAAATATATCGATTGGTATTTATTTTCGTAATTTCAAAATCGAGCATAATTTATTTCCCTATCTCGCGAATTGACGGCGATCCTTTCCTCTATTTCCAGATTGCCTGAACGTTTTTGAACGATCAACTTGTCGTCGACCACTCGGATTAGCGTTCAGATTTTTAAAGTGTCCGTAACCACCGCCACCTTGACGTTTTCTCGGTCTTGAGTCCTTGCTGATTCCAACTTCTGTGATATTTGTTATTAAGGAAATTATATTATATCTCCTATCGATAAAAGTCATATTATAATCCCAGAAGATTTTCTTCTAGACAAGTTGAGCCCGGAAGCGATCAAGTAAAAAGCTTTCGGGCAATTGATCAACATTACGATGTTCGATTTTTCACTTTTTTTTTTTGTTGAAAGGATACTCAGATCGACAGCTGGCGGTACCACAAACCCAAACGATTTCGCAACTTTTGCCAAATCTAAGGTCTCGACATCAAAGATTTGCTTGAGGTGATGCGAATCGTACGCCCGTACGTAAGCTTTGAATGCTTCCTTCGCGGAAGTGTTCAAAAAGTAATTCTTCGACACCAATTTTTCTAGCTGAAAAACATTTAAAACAATAACAAAAAAAAATCAAACACAACGTTACGCACGTAAGCCATTCATCAGGTCATCTCAAAGAATGATCGAAGATTAAAATCTATATGGAAAATTTCGAGTATCTTGTTACACCCCGTTACGATGCTTCTGTAGGTCTTCCAGCTAAACGACACTGAACGATCAATTCCTTTAGCTAAACTTTCGCTACAGTAAATAAATACGGTGCGCTGTACATGAGGAAATTGACAAAGGGGTAAGCCTTGGGCAGTACGAGAGATGGAAGACCCTCAAATTGGCGTGATATAACAGATTCATAAAGAGCGATATCAACGTGCGGGTAGCCGAGAAAGGTAAAATCATCGGATCCCAGTAGCCATGGCCAAGACGCAGATTCCGATCTGCCTCTGCAACCCGCGCGCGGATTCTGGATTGGTTACGACCGCTCAAGAAGGGAGTGGCACATGATTCACTCGCGTGGGCGCGATTCCCTCCTCTCCTTACGATGCCTTACTTATTTTCTCCCCCCATTCCTCTGTTCCTATAAGTCTCCCTCTTTTCTTGATGAAGAAGACGAACTCGTAGGATCCCGCTACGCATCAGTGGTAGAACCGATCGCTAAGATTTTCGTAATGTAAACATCGCATGAAAAGAGAATAGAGAAGAGAAAAAGACTTCTTCCGATTCTTCGCTACCCCCGTATAGATCAGAAATTCAGTTAAGGATATATAACAATTGTACAACACCCTTGAAACATTGAGGTTTTTCTGAACGAACAAAACTTGGTTTATACGTACAGCGAAAAGTATAATCCAACAATACCACAAAAAGTTCGTGATGTCAGTCTACAGAAAGCCTGGAAACTATCAAGGGACTACTCACGAGTTTCGGATTCACTAATTATCCATCAATGTCTGGGACTGCAGAGCCGTAAAGTGGATAATAAGTCGCAAGAGAAGCAAAAATAACATTGAAGAATTATTGCCCTTGGAGTTTTTCTCGACCACAGACTTTTTTAGTTGACTGTAATTAACGAGAATCTAGAATTGACTCGAACATCTCGCATCGAGTCTTATTTGTCTTGGAAAAAATTTAGATCGATTTAATTTTTGACCATATTCCTTGTTAAAGAAACATAAAACGAATGAAATATTGTAAATTACTTTAAATTTGATAAACACCGTTTACCTCAAAGTATACGACCTTCAAATGGGGGATTTTTTTTTTATTTGTACGCAACGATTGTCGTTTATTCCGATTCAATGAATTTCTATTTCAACTTCATAAAAATGGTAGAAATATTTAAAGATACAGGAAAAATATTAACTGAAATACAATAAATTTTAGATGCATAGCCCATTCAAAATGATGACGATTTTCATTATCATTTATTTACGAGGATTCATAGAAACGGAAGGTCACGTAAAGACGCGCGTTATCGGACATCTGTACACAGTAGATGAAGATAAAAAGAATGCAGCTGATGAAAGTCAAGTCGTGTAACCAGATAGGAATTAGAAAAAACTGAACTGGGCAAAAACTGTGGAAGTTATTGAACCTTGTGTTAAACTCATTGAGTAAAGAAATGGGATCGTTAAAGAGATCTTTGGTGCAAAGAGGATCTTTTTCAGGCTCCGTTGATTGGATTAATTAGGACAAAAATTAAGAACAAGTAGTTTTTGATGAAATTCATAAAGATCGATTCAATTGTTTGATCTCTAAATTTTGAACTCCGATCGACGATCGCGTTGAATTGATTTCAGGCACGGTAGAAATTGTAATTTGGATAGAACAGGTCAACCGAAAATGCGCTTGGTTTAATTTGATCACACGTAGAATCGGAAGGTCCAGTTTTCTCATGTTTTTCTTGCGTTATGGAAGTAAAGGCTAAGAATAGATTTCCGGGTCGGCAAAGTAATAAAATTTCGAAGGAGGGAGAGCCGGAACGAGAGGGGTGGCTGGAGTGCGTGGGCTGATGTAGCCAAGACTAAAGTATTTATAACAAGACTCTACCAACTTTCGACCAACACCCGGACCCGATATCCCTGGAATCGGAAGACTCCTCGATGGGTGCAACTCGCATCTAAGTAACGATCAACCATATCGGACAGAAATATGTTATTCTATGGAGCCTTCCATTCTTCAGAGCCCTGGCTTCGCTTGTAGTGTATTTCGAAAATCTATTCATAATGTAATTCTAATCAGCACTACACTGATGGTGGCTATTAATAAATCTCGATCAAGTACTGCCCGCGATGATTTCAGCTTTCTCAGACCGTATTTCTTTCCCTGCTCAGTTTAAGGCAGCACACAAAACCCCTGTTTATTTTCTAACACCTGGTATATGCTTAAAGTGTTGCATGCAATGCTTATGGAACGACGCATTATTATTAGATCATGTGTCATATTTTACTGGCAAAGTTTCAATAACAAATTCGGGGTGTTTGAACAAAAAATGTCCACCTCAATGACACGATTCAATACATGCTAAAGGTACTCAACTTTTCGTAAATTCGGGAAGAAACAACGACATATTGATCGGGTGTCAATACTTGAATCGGAAATGCTAAATCGCGGGTATTAGATTACCATGAACTTGCAGAAAATGTTGAACATATTTCAGTAGCAGTATACCACACTATCATAGATCTAGAAATTTGCCAAAAATTTGTTGGCAATCTCATGTCTCTCGCATTACTGTAGTGACAGATTTGTGTCGCAATACAATGCATAATATGTAGCAACACGCGGGTGATTCAAATCTCAGCTGCTTGCCATGCAGTTTTTGAGTGTATGATATGGTTACTTACTTGTAACTGTATGTCAGCGATCTTGTTCCATGAGAAATCGAACTCATTCACTGGGATACGGGCTTGCTTGAGGTAACGAAGGAATCCTAATTCTTCTGGACGAAGAACCATCAGAGCGTGTCCGCTGCTGCCTTCTCCACGAGCTGTTCGGCCAACTCTATGAATGTATTCCTGTAATTAACACAAAAGAAGTGCGATGTTTACTACTGTTGCTATCCAGAGTCTTTGAATTTTTTCACGCAATATCCCGATTTTATTTTACCTTGGGATCATCTGGTGGATCAAACTGGACAATCCAATCAACATCGGGGATGTCGAGACCTCGAGCAGCTACGTCGGTACAAAGAAGAATACCAGATGTGGCATTGCAGAATTGGAAAAACGTTGTCGTTCGTTTAGTTTGCTTTTGTTTACCCTGAAAAAAAAAAACATTTCAACTTAGCTGAGTTGGAAATATATAAACAAAGCATATTTGCAGATTTCAATAGTGCGGATGAAAAGACTTACGTGAATGCTCATTACTGGCAGATCGATGTAATTCAAAAGTTCATGGTGATATTTTACGGACATACAGGAACTGAAGAACACCATGACCTTCTTCTTACGATTTTTTTTCAGGAATGTGAATAAAAGTAGGAAACGTTTCTCACTTGGGCATACTACGTAGCCTTGTTCTAAACCTTCTACAGTTGCCATTTCTTTTTCATCATCTACACCAACATATATCGGCTCTTTCTTCAAAGCGAGCGTCGTTAGTGCTTCGGTTTTCTTTGACTGTGTTGCACTGAACAGCATCGTTTGTCGTCGCTCTGTAACATTGATGAGGAATTCAAAGTGTCAGTGAAATGTCTAAGGGATCGAAACAGTCGTAAATAAAAATTAAATCTCACTGGGCAAAATGTTAATTATCTGTTTCAATTCTTCTTCAAAACCAATATCCAATATACGATCGGCTTCGTCGATGATTAAACATTGTAGATTTTTATATAGGAAGTCGGGGGTATTCTGCAGATGATCCAACAGTCGACCAGGCGTCGCTACGACAATATTAATACCCTTGGAAAGTTTGTCGGCCTCAGTTTTCCTGTTTGCACCACCCATTAACAGGCCATATGTATGATGATGATATTTCATGAGCTCTTTAAGAACACCGAATGTCTGCATAGACAACTCTCGCGTCGGGGATATCACGACACAACCGGTACCTGATAATAGAAAATTTGCAAAGAGTAATTACGAAATCGCTTTCTCCAAGTTGTCAGGCACAAGATGTTTCTTCTTCCCAGCATTCAAACTACTCACCATTGCGTGGCATGAACTTCAATTTGTAGATAAGTTCAACAGCTGGGACAAGAAATGCCAAAGTTTTTCCAGATCCTGTTTTGGCAGCCCCGACAAGATCACGTCCTTCGAGTAAGGCAGGAATTGAACGTGCTTGGATTTCAGTCATATTAATAAATCCCATATCTGCAATTGCTTTCAAGGTGTTCTCGCATACCTTGTCTTGAAGAGATGAAAAGGCTGTGCTGTTCATTATCTCCAAACCCACAGCAGATCCTGGCACTTAAAGATTTCATTCAACGTGAAACTAATGACAATGAAGAACTCTAATTAATAGTTCATTGCAGGTCTACTCACACATTTTAGCTACATCACACGGTGTGGATTTTTCTTCTAATTCCTGAGCCCCATTGTCATCTTCATTTTCGCTTTCATGTTCGACCTCTTCCTCAAGTTTGGCCTTCTTGGATTTCTTCTTTTTTTCTACAATCAAATGGATTTTTCTTAGCACCTATAAAAATACTACAGATATTTTTTAAGGTAGCTACTCACTCTTAGCTGTAATATCTGCCGGAAGCTGACGTTTTATTCCATGCCCATTTTCAATTAATTCTACAGTATCATCATCTGACTTCTCAAAGCTCTCTTCGGCATTAACTAAAATATAATATGTAGTTTAGTGGAAATTCGTTGATAGTTACTTGAGATTATGATCAGGTACTACATTGATAGCATTGTAATAAAATGTAGAAACTCACCTTGGAGAGATGGTTTAGGGACAGCAGGTTTCCCAGGAGCTGATCTCCGCATATTACCCTTGGGCGCCTGAAAGGAGGAAGCCTCAATTACAGCGGAGTCTTTTCGTATATGCAGAAGATGATCATTACTTGGGAGAAAAGTATAATGAGAAACCAAATGTGTCTCTGGGTCAGGTTAGTATTTGAAAAATATGTGAACGATAACAAACTCTTAGATCTATGATATATTTATAAGGACTAATAGCAGTTTATAAGTAGAATGAGAGTTGTCAAAGATACGAAACTTTTATAAGCTGTAAGAGTACTTGAAAGAATCTTGGAGGTTAGATAGTTAAAAACACGTCGATTTAAGCTATTTAAAAGACAATACATAATATTTTTACCATTTCAGAGGAAGAAAACAGAAGATCCGTTTCTATATATGCAAAGTGGGCTCCACAATCTCTAGAGGAAATAACTATCAGATCTCGTTAAAAATAGTTTGATCAACTGTTAAATCACACTGTCCCATGCCGCGTGTAGAGCAGAAAAGCATGGCAGCTTCAACTGCTTCGAACGCAAACGATGGCGCTGGCATTGGTACAGAGAGGTCCTCTTCTCCGCCTCTTTTTTACCGGCTCTTGGTATTCACTACAGCGGGGGTTTTAACGCCCAATAAAGCACCCAATAATCTTGGGAGATTTAATTTTTGACTATATAAAATTTATGAAAATATAAAAATATTAGAGGCTGTAGTCTTGCATTTTTGGCGATTTCAATCGACTAACAAAATAAAGGACTTGGGATGTTCAATGGACGTGGGTTAGAAATAAAAAAGGTGCAGGTAATTTGTGTTGCATAAAAATTTCAATGAATCGAAATAATAAAAATACTCATGTGTATAAAACAAAATAATATAACTTAAAAAAATTACTGCGATAAGAAAATAAAAATCAATGATTATGTAGTACAGCATTAGTCTTACATTCAACATTTCTCTTATTTTCATTATTGAATATATATACCTTTTAGCTGATCACCCAAAATAAATTCATACAACTATCATCGGCATCGAAGTACGAATTCCAACTCATACTCGCTTGCAACTAGCTTCATGTTTTGCAAGTCTTTCCGGATTAAATGTCCGACTGCAAAGTCGACAAGGAACAAGCCGTGCGTAATGCTCATCCCAGTTTACCTCTGGCACCTCATGATCTGGGAAACATGAACGTACTTAAAAATAGATAATTTATCTATAGATGATTAACAAAAATGTTTTATGGGGTCCAAGTAATTGTCAGACGCTTGAATTCATGATACCTTCTTTCTGTTGCACTGTTATAATCTTCTGATCTAGAACCAATGGATCTATTATTGATCCGGGATTAGATTCTACGGATACTTTTGATCGGTCAACGTTAGGTGATCCCATGACAGGTGTGCGCGCTAGTTGGCGTGTTGGCTTCATGGGATCAATTATCGAGTGTTCAAACTGGAATGGTTGCTCTTCCAAAGATTCATTCGCCGTTGATTCTGAATCTGAAGGTATGACATTCTTCCTTGTTGATTTTCCTCTTTGGGTGACATGTTTACTCTTGACAGGAGATTCCGATTGACGTAATTCATGGCTAGATGAATTAGCATGCGTTATTTTGCCTTTTCTTTCTCTTTTTTTTTTGACTTCATTTCTGGAGCTGGTCTTTTTGATGCTCTGTTTAACTTTCTCAGCTGGTAATTCCGGTAGAGCTTCACTTGGCTCACGTCTTTCTTGCTGTATCTCAAGATCTTCTGCTTCATCTGATAATGATGCAGATGAATCAGAACTATAAGATAGATTTTTGTTCACTTTGGTAAATTTGAGGGGCTTCTTCAATTGAAGTTTAGTGAATGAAACTCCAAGTTCATCTGTTCCAAGTAAATCAGGGCTGAAAATGCTTCGTTCAGCTTTTTCCAGTTTTTCATGTAATTTAGTAGATGGACCACCAGTAACCAAGGCATTATTTTGAGGAAGATTATCAATAAGTCCCAACGCAGTCAAACGTGGAAATTTCCGTTCTACATCACTGAGTAGTTTCTTATTTTGAACCATGTTCTCTTTGTCTGGTTCCTGGGAGTTAAGCAAAATGAAAGGTTGTTCTTACATATGAGATAAAAGCTAAGAATTATTTAAACTGATTCATTTGTCATAAGAAAATAAAACAGTAAGAAATTTGGACATGAAGTTTACCTGATTTTGACATTTGGAATGACTACATTTGCAGGATTCCGCACATGGAATTTGTTTTTTCACACAGCCGCAAACCTTTGTTGAACACGACCCCTTACAGCTACAACCTTTACCAACAATTTTGTGTGATTGTGGACTATCTGCTACAGCAAAAACAATGGTCTCGCGTTTTTTCCTGGATTCAGTAGTATCATGATTACTATCATTTGACAGTGCTCCAGGTGCTTCCGGTGTCAAGGCCTTAAGCTGTAACTTCAGTAACTCAATTTCTTTTTTTAAATGATCGTTCTCTGTAATAAACTTCATAGGACTTGTTTGAGTGTTTGCATCCTGGTAGCTGTAATTTATGGATAATATTACATGTTATCAAGTATTAAAAAATTAGAGCCTATTTCGTTGAATGTAAGTAGAAACTGTAGGTGAGGAAGAAAGCAATTGGAAGAAGAGTCTTACGTTTGACGTAAATCATTTTTTCGTATGCGCTTTCGTCCGGCCATTTGGTTTTATGTAAAATTTAAACTGATTATCGTATACACATAAATGAGTAAAATAATGGAGCAATTGGAAACACCAATTCGTTGACAATCCGTTGGTCTGCTGGCTACACTACCGGTTTTTGAATTCTCAGTCACAGTTTTATGACATCAACAGATCAGAGACGAAAACACTCTACTATCAGCCGGCGACGATGGTGTCGGGATCTACCTAGAATGATAGAATCCAGACTCTACTTGGAAATAAACCATATCTAACTACCTATCGAGCGCCACCATAGGCTGAATCCAGTGGTGGCCACAGTGGCCATCGCTTTCCAGCGCCCTCGACGAGCTCGGCGTTCTCACGCTCTTCCGTTTCCTGTCTAACCAAAATGAAGTAAGTGAACCTTCGCCTCCGTAGTAAAAATCAAAATATAAAAGCGCGATCCCAATCAATCATGTTGACTGCTAATAGTAAAGCTGCTGGTGACTATTCATGGATTAATTACTTTTCAATATTTTTAGGATCGGACTTTGTGCGTACAGTGGGTACAAAATCTACCCTGGCCATGGCAAAACCATGGTCAAAGTTGATGGAAAGGTATGTTTATTCAATATTATTTAATCCACGTTCCTTACATAAAACTTCGCAGTAGCGGCTTTAGTTCATAATTCAACATCCCCTGCAAAATTTTCAACAATCTCTTGCACGGATTGGATGACTCTTGAAATGTCAAAAACACTCCGTAAACCTAACCTCAAATTAATCAATATCTACTATACCTTTCAGACGTTCACATTCCTCAACTCAAAATGTGAGGCTGCCCATCTCATGAGGCGTAACCCTAGGAAGGTCACATGGACTGTGCTTTACCGGTATGAAACATGATTTTTTGAGTGTGATCATTGTGTTCAGTGCGAAAAGAAACATTTATCCTTCATGAGAAAGAAACTGATTCACTCACCAAATACGAGGAGATCTGATCGTGCAACTTTGCTAGCTGGTCATTTAAAATAAAAAATAAAATATTTCACAGACGCAAGCACAAGAAAGGTCAAGAAGAAGAACAAGCCAAGAAGAGGACACGTCGCACCCAGAAATTCCAGCGTGCGATTGTGGGTGCCTCTCTAACAGACATTATGGCTAAACGTAACATGAAGCCAGAGATTAGGAAAGCTCAGCGCGATCAGGCTATCAAGTAAGTGTGCTAAGTTGTTCAGTGCATCTATTTTCAATTTTATAGACAACTGTTCCTCGATTTCACTAGCTCATATTGATATCGATTTCAGAATGTCTTAGAGCAATATGAAATAACGGGCTGCTTCACCCAGAATAGTATGATATGGTTACTCTGTCTGGCTTTGCGGGTCTGAACAAATTTTGTCATTAGAATAACTCTTCACTGTTATGGTCCAGCATTCTTGAAATTGCATTAACTACAACGTTCATTAGTGATCATTCGATAATTATTGTTTAACTTACGTCTTTCAGAGTTGCAAAGGAGCAAAAGAAAGCTGCAAAGGCTACGAAGAAAGCAGCAGCACCACCTAAGGCCAAGGCTGCACCCAAGCAGAAAGCAGCCAAAGTTCAGCAAAAGGCTGCTCCTCGTGTTGGAGGGAAACGTTAAATTGTAACTTATTAATAAAGGACTTGCTGCTTTCAATATCAAGGTGTTATACCATTATCTAGATTAGCCCCAAACCTCACACCTCCAGGCAATAAAGAAGTACAGGTGAGTAAATTACCACAGACGTGGAAAAATATTATGAAAGGTGGGAGTTAAAATTGGTAAAACGTTTATTAACTATTTGAAAACGACGAAACAAGGTGAACATGAGATTGATAATTCAATAAGTAATGTTATTAAATAGACTATAGAGAAATGTATAATAGGTGTCTGTAATAGTATTTTTTCTCTTTTTTTCTATACGTTCATTCCTTTGTTATACTGAGATAGACTTCTTTGCCTCAGTCAATTTCTGGGCCTCTATATATTTTTTTTTTTTCATATTTTCTTCATCAGTTATAGTATGTTACGATAGCTGAAACTGAGGTTTCATGAGGTTTTACATGGCTCGCCGTATACTTTCTCATTGCAGCAAAGAGCGCACTCGCGCAGAGTTTAAAATTAAGAAGAAAAAAAGATCACAAACAAAAGACCTAATTTTTCATCCGGTTGTTAAGAACTACGCGAATATTAAAAACAACATTTTTAATCAGAAAACATTAATTCTTTACAGAATAAAGGCAACTGTGTATTCAAATGTAATCAGCATGTTCCACATAAAGTCCAATTGAAATTTCCAGTTAGATAGGGCATGTACGTACTTTCTACCGTGCACAGACCACCGATATAAATAAAAACTTTATCCTTTACCATTAGTTATTTATGTTACAAATTACAGTAAAATTGGCAAACAATTTTTTTTTTTTATAATAACATCAGATCTCTACCAACTCCATTTTTTTCATCTCGAGTCTTAAATTTTTCTCATTATTCTTTTTCTTAGTCAATTTTCTAAAAATCTAAGTATATTTTACCTTTTAATTTAAATATCAACACCGTGTAACGTAAATACAGCTCATTCATGAATTATGCGGACTGACGCAACAATGATAGAACAATGTTTTCATTTTTTGAGGCAGTCTGCGTACGTCTTAAATGGACTTCTAAATATGTAGCCGCCTGACGCCTACGCTCTCGATTTTCCCTTTTTCTCTTGATCTAGTTATTTATTTATGTTCTTTTACTTCCTGCATAGTTAAATTCATCCCAATATTATAGGTATTTACAGTAATATACCTACTATTATATCATATAATAATAATTTAGTAATAGTATTTAAATTACAATAATATTCCTTATATAATGTTGCACGTAACCCATTACTGGCTTAGTTATCTAGCTGTACAAAACATTATATATCGTTACCCTAGTTCTAGAGATTTGTCCTGTGAGGTTAAATGTAATAGATTGTGTGGATTACGCTTTATCGAGTTATACGATATTGCTTTTCTATCATATTATTCCATTTCAGTACCGATGATATTTTTTTTCTCATAGGTATCATTTTAATGTCTATATAATTTCATTTTCCAACAAAGTACAGCCATTATCGTATTAGCAATAGCTATGTGGAATAGATTAGACATTGATCAGCTTAGTATCTCGTATGTTGAGGGTTGCGTTGATTTATTACCTGCGATTTATTTATCGTCAAAATTGATTAATCGTAACATGTGATTATTCATTTAATAATTTTTTTTTTGTTCTGCTTTTTCCCTTTTTCTTCTCTTTCTTAATATTGCGCTATGCAATTAAGTACATTAAAAAATACAGCACTACTTCACTCGTATGTAATGGCGATAAGCTATGAGAGTCAGTGAAGGCAAAAAGTTGTTATTGTTTCAAAACTATTCTTGCTGTTTGAAATTTGGAATACTGTTCGTTTTTACTAAAAACATGTAGTAGGAAGATTTAATCGATAATAATAAACGTGATGAAACATTATTGCGTCTATCTGATTTAACGTCTGAATTAATAAAAATGATTATCGTACAATTTAAGTAGTATACAATTTGCGGATATTTTTATTCGTGACAACTCATATAGTAACATCTTACAGTCAATGAATAAAAGCAGTTTAAAAGTAGGTAAGAATCAAATTCTCTTCATCGATAGTTCTATGTGTCTCTCTATTATTCGTGCGATAGAGCCTGATTAGAATGAAATGAAAATAATAGTAATAATAATAATAATGATAATAGTAATGAAAGTAATTAATAATAATATTAATTATGGTAATAATAATAATATATTTATATATATAATATATTCAGCTGACCAAAAGAGTCTCTAATCAGTAATCACACTTTTGAGACGAACGTCAATCTTTAAAAGGTAATTATTAATCAAGCTCGAACTCCATTCCATCTCTACGAGCAATAGCCATTGATCGATCTATCGCAATGCTATATATAAAATTATTTATAATCTCAGTTGTAATCGATCAATCAATTTCATCGCAGAGAAATTTTTTCTATCTTACAAAAATAAAATACTTATAAATTCGACTCTGTGTATACCAATCGACTTTATCGCTCGCTTTTTATTTTATTTAATTTATTTTCAGCTTTTGTCAGGCAAAAAACATACAACGAAATATCATTCTCAGATGAGAACAACGTCGAATTCTTCACCCTCATATCCTACTCAATAATTATAAGCGAGATGATATTCTCTTCCACTTTAATCATACTATATGGTATAATAAATCATTTAACAATATACTTGGATTACGAGTAATTGCCTACCATCCTAATATTCACACAATATTATAATAATTATTAACAAATTTGAGAGGGAGACTGAATATTATTCTTTAAATTCCTTGTGGCAATTCGAGACTATAATTGAAGCAATCAGCTTCACGCCTTAACTAGGACATTGTGCTACTTAGGTGGGGAGAAGGCGTAAGAGTGTTACTTAGTTGGTTTAATAATAATATTTATTCATTACGCCTGGGAGGTAAGGTCCAGGCATTAGGATTTGTATTAGAATTGGAATTGGGATTTGCATGAGGCTGATGAAGTTGATGAGGAAGGGGATGGGGATGGAGATGGGGGGCAGGTCGTCACAGTTGCTGATCTCGACTCGGCACCCAGATGCTTGGACCTGACTGTTCGCTGATCACCTCCTTCACCTTCAAGTAGATATCTTCTGGTGTGTCTCCCTGTACCACAGCTGGATTGGGAAAAATGAGAGCACACAAAAATTTTACATAGTTATACCATAAAATTGCGTGGTTCGAAAAAAATTGTACCGGATATTGATATTACCTGTGAAATATTCTCCAAATTCTTGCTCCATTTTTAGGGCACGTTCGTAAGTTTTCTTTGCTTGTTCTTCCGTCATTCGTTTATTCATTTCCCTGTATAGTCAGATAATTATGGATACCAGATCGATTTTATATAAATATACAAATTTGTACAAAAGATTCCTCATACTCACATCACTGACTCAACAGACTTTGGTTTGATGAAAATAGCGATGGGATAGAGCTGCGCAACTTGTAACCTCTTGATCGCATTACCGCTAACATCAAGAATACAGTGCTTGCCCTAAAATACACAAATAAACTGATGCTAGAGAAAACCTTTGATTGCAGGGCAAAATTCAACGTTCACAAGAATCACCTTTTCTGCAACTTCTCTAACAGATGCAACAGACGTTCCATAAAGATTATCGTTGTACTGTCCAGCTTCAATAAACAGGTGGTTTTGAATATCCCTTTCCATTTGTTCTCGCGATCCTACGAAGTGGTAATCTCGTCCGTCGACTTCGTATTCCCTTTTACTCCTCGTTGTGTCTTTAATATGAATTTAATAGCGTCAAAAGATTTTGTGCTGCATCTCATCATTACCTCCAAGAAATAATAATCAAGGTAAACTCACGTGGAACACAGCTGCCGAATTTGTCTGGGAATTCTGAGATTAGATCGTCATTAATGCGATCTTTGAGTGGTCCAAGAATGATGACAGGGCGGGTGTATTGTATGGCGAGTTGTTGAACAGCTTCGTACGATAGAACAGTTTCTTCACTACCTGTAGATCAAACTCGTAAACTTTAGAACTTGACATTCGTTCAGTGTTCTTTAATTGTCAGGCAACTGCCAAAACGTATCGGGTTCATTAGCAGGACCTTTTCGTTAATATAGCAAAACGGTATATCCAACTAATCACAAAACGCTATGCCTATGCCAAAAGGCAAAAAAGTCATCGTATTTATATTCATAACGATATACTATAATATTCCTTCGGTGTGTCATCGAAGATTGACGTATATCGTGATCTCTGTTTTAGGAAATAAATTGAACAGTATTGCGAACACTAGTTAAAAAAAAAAGGGATTCAACGTAGATGGGGTAAAAATAATCAAAATTAAGGGTGGTACTGGGAGTTGAAATAAAATTGAAGCATCGAAAAAAAAGAATAAATATTGCAAAATTCAATGCTGAGAGCTTGTTAAAAGCGAGGCAAGTACTGCGCAGGCATTTGGCAATGTTATGTATAATAGATAATGGGCTTTGGTATGAGAAAACAAAACTAAAACAATTAACGATGGTTTTCGAACGATACACGTTCAATGCTGAGGGAGTTATCATGGATAACTAACTTTATAATATATAGTAAATATTAGTTGCTGTCATATGGGTAACTCGTCACTCTTTTTCACACAATTTAACTTACTAAGCTCCTCATTATTTTCATCACCCTCCTTTTCCAGATAAACTAATGTCAGTTCCTCCATATAGGGTAGTTTAACACGATACAAAATTTCTTTACTTCCTGTTGCGGAAGATAAATCTTAAATGAATAAACGAGAAATATTTCTATGATTACAACTTGATGATGACGATTACCGATTAGGATAATTCAATCGTGTACACATTATAAACTCTCTACAAAAATTGTACCGCACGTTATCTGTATGTTCGATGTAAAAAGGCGAAAAATTATCAACTTTCAAACATTAGGGAAATTAAGTGAACCCCGGATAACTAACGGCATATTTATAGACAGCAATTATATTATAAGATAAAATTGCCTTTACAGCTAATTCATAAATAATGACCGAACGCACGATATGAATTTGGTTAATAATGACGAGAGAACGATGATTACCTTCGGTGTTAGTGTCGTCCTGGGTGTAGCACAGCATGAATGCTAGAACATAACAATTTCAAAATGATTACATGTCGCTAAAAAGCAGCTTAAATAATCGTAGCATTGCTAAAGCTCTAATGTGAAGCACGATAACTAATTCATCATTGTTATTATTTTTTCTTGTTTGGTTTTTTTTCTCCTCATATATTCTAAATTCTGCGCTGCAATTGGCAAGGATACTAAAACTATCGACAAATTATTAATCTTTATGTTAGTGCTATAGCAATAATGGGTCCCGCAGAAGCTGGGAATGGATAGAAAAAAAGAAACAATATGTCAATTTTATTCGCGCAGCGTCCATATCAATACTTGAACAGGTGACTAATTCAGGTACGATTTCTAATATTCCGACGATAGAATTTCGAAACCCAGAGTGAAGAAAATTACCAACGTCAACGATGAGTCGACGGTGAAATCGAACAAATATATAGTATAGATACATTTGCATCAATGAATACGTATATTATGCAAGGATTAGAATGATCTTTTCGCTTTAACATCATCGCCATTGTATCGCAATATTGTTTAATTTTGCGACGCTACTAATGCAATTGAAAAACAACGACAACAACTGAGAGAACAATAATTATAGGAATTAGTAACGATTGAGACAAAAGAAAAACGTACACGATCAACAGGCTATTAAAACGGAACATAACGGTACGATAATTTGTTGAATATTATATACATATATGGAATATAAATATTGTAACCATACATAAAGTGACGAGCAGGATTGAAAGAAATAATAATCAAATTTTTGTTGTACATTAAAATACTTACGCATAGGATCGTTTTCATTCTCGGGTGTTGTGGGTGACCCTACACAAGCAGGCAAAACAAAAACACATGTCACGTATCACATGGTAAAACACAAAAGCACATTCGGAATTAATTTTTTTTTTTTTAAGAGAAGACCTGCGTAAAATTGATATACCACCTCAAATTTTTCTGAAGAAGGTGTTAAAAAAAAGGAATCCATTGAAGTTTCCAGGAATTCAGAAGCTTCAGAATATTTCACTAAAAACAATACTCTTACAGGCCTTTCTCTTCAGTGGATGGTGAAGAAAAAAAATTAATGATGCATAATAAAAAATATAATTGGATAATAAAATCGGGTTATTAAAATCCGTTAGAGTAGGTAAGTATAGTATGATCCTGATGATTAGTAGCGTATTAGAATAAATAAATCAATATAAAATTATACTTATAGTTAAAGGGGTAAACAATAATAAAAAACATGATTAATTTGTATCACGTCAATTAAATCCACATAGGTTAATGCCCATACTATACAAATACCTAAGGTTCGCATATAAGAAAGACGTATGAGTGTAATGCGTCCCGTGGCGAAGAAGTGTACAGGTAATTCAGATCTGAGACATGCTTATTCAAACATGCATCAACGACAATTTAAATGCGACAATGTAATTAATGATTTAAATAAGATTAAATAATATTATTACTGATAATATAACAAATGACGATACTCACGTTCCTGATCCGAACCATCTTCAGACTTGTCATCTTTGCTCTTCATGAATGGGAATTTTCTGCTGAATGAAAAGTTTTTCTTTTTTCTATCTAAGGTCGATTGCTGCGGAAGAAAAAGAACAGAAATATTATAATTTAGTGGGATGCTTTTGGCAATCGCGAAACGTCGAAGAAAAAAAATTTACGTATATCACTCTGATTTATGGAAAATCTAACAACCTTGTCTAATATAACAGGCATGTGTCCCTGGAACTTTACGGATCGATCTCTCGCTCGTTGTTTGCGTTCCCAACGCCTTCGAGAGGGAATTATACCGAGACCTTCTTCTTCACCCTGAGGTGTTACCCTCCTTGCTTGCCACCATTCGTCATCGCTTGCGTTCGTTACGTGTAAAATTTCGCCATATCTAAATGCCAAACCCCGACTGGGAAGGCCGTCGTCTTTATTCGGATCGTAGTCAAAGAGGGCTCTGTGAAAAAATGAAAGAACAAATTATAAGAAAATCAAGTAACGATCGATGATGGATATGATTCTGAAGAAGAAGGACGAATTTACCTGACGTAGAGTGATTTTTTCTGTGAGGTCCTCATTAGGGTACCTGTCATCATATTCTGCTGAGAAATTTGTTGTTTAAGATCGTGGATCTTTGCTTCGAATCTGTTATAGTCTTCCGGCTTATACTGTACAACAATCGTCACTGTTTGACCTGTACCCTGAAATCATAAATCATGTTACAGAAAAACCAAAAAAACAAACAGACAAAAGTCTGAGATACATCGAATCAATCGACAGGAAATTCACCTTGAGGGCGGCAGCAGCCTCCTCATGAGTTGCTGTTCGTAGATTGATGCCATTGACGCTGAGGATTTGATCACCACGTCGCAATTCGCCACTAAGATCAGCCGGTCCACCGGCCAATATGAAGGAGATAAAGATTCCTTCGCCGTCCTCACCTCCTACGATATTAAAACCGAGACCCGAAGTTCCCTTGTTTAGGAGTACCGTACGGACTTCTCTGAAAAATTGATAAAAAGGAGAAAAATAAATTTCCGAATTCATCACGGTTTTTTTTTTCACTATATTTCAAGATCGGTAGGTATACATTATCGATCATACGTTTACAAAATAAATTGCACCCTTCAGAAAAGAAAAAAATAAAAACATTTGTGGTGCATAAATTCATGTGATTATATTCAAGCAGAAGTTGCGGAGGTTGTTTGAATAAAATTATAAACCTTTGTTATAAATCAACGGATTCGAAAGCAATTATACCGTGTTGGTTATTATTATACCTATATATATATTCCTACTCATTTGTTCGGTTCTACTCGTGCTTGGATAATCTTTTAATCTTAATACTAATTGCTTTCTTCGGGCTTCTCCCTCGATGAGAGCTGCTACTTTCCCAGTTATAAGGGGATCTAAAAAACACTTTTTTGTCGTTTTCTAAGTCCGATTAATCTGTTGGAGCTGTACGTTTTTAGCAAAGCAACGCCAACGGAAAAACAAAAACTCGAATATTTTATGAGTATTTATTCATAAATGATTCAAACATTTATTACATACGGAAAGAGAATGAAATGAAATGAACTCTTCGCATATAAAATCAGCTGTATAAAATTAACAGGGTTTTATTTGTTATACGATTGTCCTTCATCCTCCAAAAATATACCAACTATAATAAACACATACACACGCGCATATAGGTATGTATGAAACATAACGCAAATTTCATTTCGCTTCAACAAATAGAGAGAACGTTACACACAAATATATATAGTCCTTACGGTGGTGGGTTTGGATTTTGAAGGTGTATAGTGAACAAATTAGCACGTTAATTAAGGCTTTCATTGAAGTTCGTCCCTTAGGTATGACGCGGTGAACTTTACCTTGTTCGAAAGTTGAATAACGTTTGAATATGGACAAAGCTTGGTATGAAACTGGAGTCGAATTAGGGAGTGTCCCTATATGTATATAAACCTATTTTCGAACACTCTCCATTAATTATCCTCGAGAAAAAACAAAAAGATTCTTTTTCACTTGCCATCGTGAATGCAAAACAGAACAACAACAAAAAGAAAAAAGAGTAATAAAAAAAAGTAACAGAAGAACATCTTTAACGACTCTTCACACATAATTGTATGGAAATTCTAATTCGGGATTAATTGACATGATATGCAGGTTGTACAAAACGTGCCGATTCGTCATCACGTCGATAATTATCCGCGCTATAGCTTTCCTCGACCCTCGCAACGAGAGGAATTATAAGGGCGAGAAAAAGACAGAGCGAAGAGGAAAAAAAAAGGATGGAGAAAAGGTCGTGATATAACAAAAAGTAGATAGGTCACCCCGATATAATTTGCTAATCAATAATTATTGCGGAGTTGCAATATACTATAAGTAAGGGTTTTCAAATGAATATATAGTATGCGATATAATTACCCGCAAGGGTTCAGCCTTTGTGTGCTTTTCGCTCCAGAAAAGGTATGTATACATATTTTAATAATACCGAACATCCCTACGTGCAAGATCCAAGATATAAAAGTCGTACTTTTCTCACATCAAAGTCACTTTGTACCCACCACTTGAAACGCTCTGAACGTACCCGTGGGCGGTACCATTGAGGAAAAGAGAGAGTGAAACGAGATGAGTAAAAAATAAAAAAACAAAAGAAAGTAAATAAAAATAAATAAATTAAATAAGGTATAATCAAAATCAAACGACGGAAGAAGGAACAGAAATTATCACACAATAGTAGGAATATTTATAAAGTACCTTGTGCTTAGGTTTTTTGACCTCTAAGCTTATACCAGGTGAAGAGGTTGTATCAAAAGTAAAGTTGATGGCCATTTTGATTTTTGTATGTGGAATATTGTTCCAAATGAATAAGAAACCCGCGCTAGAAACACTACGATGTGGGTATAAGAAGACTATTGTTATTTGTCACGCACGATTTATATGCGTGCGTGCAAGAAAGTCTACGGTTATAATCGTGAGTCAAGGTTATGCGATGAATGATAATATCAAGGGTAAGTGGAGTATACATTTTCTTTTATCCCCCCTATTTCCTTCTTGGTTTTTCTTTTCTTTTTTCAAGATTATCAATGAAATCTCACATATTTTACACTGCTTGTTTGATCACGTTTGAACCGAGTATATATACCGATGTACAGCAAAGTTGACGTTAATTAAGAATCACTTTGGCCTCAATCTTATTAAATTTTACTTTAATATAATTAAACGTCACTACCAGATGGTAACGTTGGAAGACTCCAGGATATACATTGTACGAGGTAAGTAAACGTAGTTCTCGTCCTCGAGAAGCATCGAAGGTTGCACTTTTTGATTAATAAAAGAACCAGGTAAATTGAACGGGGTTCGCGAATTGAAATTTTCTCCCGCGCGACCAGCTTTACACCCGGTAAAAATATCCTGTGGGGTAATATAACTGGAGAAAATTAAGAAAAAATACTTTCAACGGAGTAGTACCGAAACACCGTTACTTTCGCGATGGAAGGACGCCCGCTGAAAGCCAACGACGGAGGGCGTCCCGACGGATTAAAGGCCGGAGGTGGCCGCGACGACGCCATGCGCGCGAAACCGCTTCAACGGCTGTGATCAGATCAATATGGGGAACACTATAAGCCTGTCAACCACGCTGTTTCCATGTGGTCGTCTTATTCAAGTTTCCCGCCATAACAGTTATCATATACGTCCTCGCGAGGAAAATATCGCGCGGGAAATTCGAGCCAGAAAAAGAAAGAAAAAGTGGAATGAAAATATATTGTTCATTTGAGAGGGTGTGTCGGTCGTGAAATTTGCACGGAATAAAACATCCTCAAATCTCTGATATTTATAAATTAGATAAGTGTGCAATTGCAAGATATTCTAATGTAGAACTAATTTTTCCATGAATTTCACACGGCAGAATAGCGTGCATAAATCTTTATCAATTGGCTTCGAGGGCACTGCACATTTGGTGCAAACTGTGAACAAGAGTTTGGCGACGATGTGGAGGATATTAAAAAGTTGTCGCACTCTAACAACAATTATAATTAATGCTATTTCTCTTTATTCTTCTCTCGTATTTCCCGGTATAATACCGGAACTAGGAAGTGGAATCTAATTTCTCAATTATCTTAATAACCCGTTGACTGTTGCAGCACATACCTTTGCAACGCCGCCTCGCTTTATACGTTTAAATGCACGCAGGCATGCACAAGGGGGTAACCGCTTGTGAAATACTTGGGACAGTAAATTTTGAAATGACATGAAATACTAGTGGAATGCTCATGAAATGGTATGAAATGGTGTGAAATAGGCGTGAGATATGAAATGGCAGGGACACCTATACATCGAGTGGATACCCCCTCGGGTTTTAATCAATGCATTATGCTCTCAGGGACACGGATCCGTCGATTAAATTGAGCTACGAATTAATCCCATCGAGATATCTCAATTTTTTCACTTTTCGGAGCGACAAATTGGCGATAACTCGATCAATTTTATAGATAGATCAATTTAACTTGCAGATTCGTGTTCCTGAGGTAAAAATACGGCAGAAAAGTGTCCTACGATCGATTTGAAGAAATGTCGATTTTTTACCCCAAAATCGACAAATTCGATCAAAATTATAATTCACACATGTAGTTACTAAATAGACGCAGGTTTTATTGGGTGGAAGAAAAAAAATTCCTATAGTTTTCTAACACGTGTATTATTCTATTCATTCGTTTTACCCACTCCATAAAAAGTACCCCTATAGAACACCGTAGTGCACTTAACGATGTGAAATAGACAAACAGAGACGGAGGAAAAAAAAAAGAAAGGAAAAAGAAAGTGGGGAAACGAGGGAGGTTAAAGTAAGGAGAGATTTAGCCCTCGGAAGTCATCGAGGAAAGCGCACATTTCCTGTACTCCGAAAGTTCCGAATAAATAGAGGTATTTTTCCTTCAACCTGCATTGCAGGGGTCTTAGAGCCATTAGAAAAATCCAGTATTTGTATGACACGCGCGTCACTCGACACCAACTTCCGGTTGTAAGTCGGAAACAGATGAAAGTCGAGTGAGTATCTGTTCTAAACGACTTCGTGTAGTTTTTAGATATAGGTAGGTAGGTAGGTATGAGCTAAATCGATGAGTCGATAGTTTCAGCTCCATCGAGTGTATAATATTTCTGGAATAATTGTAGCGAGTAACTCGGGGGCGAAGGAATTCAGTATTACTTCCGTAAAGTGAGCGATTAGGACGGGCGTGAACTTGAAAGTTAAATTTCAAACCCTCCCGGCACACGAACTACGAGTTTTGTTCTCTGACAAACTATTAGACTCTATATAGTAAAAGTTAGGTATTTCTATACTTTATGATAGAATTAAACGAGAACTAGTTCTTACATCGCTGCAGAGCGAGAGAAAAGTTTTACAACAAACGCACGAGCTAACGAGACGGCTTTAGATTTATCGAAAACTAAGTGAATAAATAAATAAATTACAAATTACAAAATACTGCAGATTGTTCAATTTTATCTACTCAGCATCAATCCCTGCATACACGACTATTCGATCACTGGGCAATCGCTCCTTAATTAACCCAATGCATTTTTTCTCTTTTGTTTTTCTTCTACTCAGGTTCATCTGCTCCAAAGTATATAGGTACTTTCGCCGATCAGTTTATCGATAAAAAGTATAAAGTTGAGAGGACGGAGAAGAAAAAAAAAAAACTTAGTTGATATTGAAGAATTGGCAATTAGTATATTGGTCGCTCGCAAAACAAAAAAAAAAAGAAGAAGAAAACTTAATTAATCATGATACACGCGCTGTTCGAATATATAACGTATATCTCAGTTATGGTGCGCAGGTGGTAGGGGAAAACTTTTGTTTTACAAAAATCACTATTTCAATCCACGTTTAAATAATTAACTTCTTCGTTCATGTTTCTTATAGAGGTGGAAAAAAAGAACCCTAACAACAAGATCCAGAAAATGATAGAGAATATATATAATAATAAATTGATCCGATGAAGAATTTGCTTGCAGCGGTTATTATAAACGAGACGGTTTAAAAAAAAAAAAAGAAAAGAAAAAAAACCCCCGAGGTTCCAGCCCGATAAACGAGCTCGATGGAACCTTGCAACGTCTGTCTGGCTTTTGGCCTTTCTCATTCAACATTATCATCGATATCCCGAAGTCCCCTGTAGCTCACGGAGTCCTCGAAGCCCGAACAACTCGCAAGGGGAATTACACGGACATCTGACGAAACGTATTTTGAATCCTCTCCCTACCGTAACGAGGTACGGGCCACACTGAACACATGAAAAAAGTTATCCGCGAATAATTGGCTAAAAAAATTGCTTTTCATGAGTCACGAGAACAGAGTATAAACCCGACTTTTTTGTCTCGTACGTATAGTCGGAGTTAATATTAGAGTAATTTTTATTTTTCCAAAAAGTGTTTTTTTTTATTCACATCACATGATACCAAATTGTGGAATTATAACATATGCTGCGGATTGAAGTTTGCGCTGGAGAGTTCAGACGAGATAAATAAATGACGTATCGGATTGAATCGGCGGTGAATTCCAATGATACCGGATATACTCCGAAGGTTTATGCGACCTTTTTCACGGTCGTGAAGAGAATTTATAATTTATGGAGCGATTATTATCTATAGACATCTAGCAACGTAAAAAACTGTAGTTAACGCCGTAGAGATTCTTGAACTTTTGGCCTCTGAGCTGACCTACGACAACTCCATTTGGGACGACATATTTCTTCATTTTTTTTTCTTCTAAGCAATAAGAGTTCCTCATCCTATTATCGCCGGGATAATAATTAAGCTCGGAGTATGATGTTGTTATTATACGGTACCTATACCGTCGTCACGACAGCCGCTAGCATTTCACCGGAAAAAGTTATAGGCGTGTACATACGATATGAGGACATGTGTGTAGCGGTAAATAATAAATTACATGACAATTAACGTAGAATTTAACAAAATTAAAAGTGCGCGATGATAGGAAATTCATTGAAACGAGGGGAATTCGTATGATTTTCCGTAACCACAGGAAATAATTTTGTGGAATTCCATCTATTAATAAATCCCATTTCAGTAAATTATGTTCATAATTAACTACTTATGAAATATGCGAGTATGCGTCAGTGACGAATTTCGTTCGAAAAGCCTCGAAGGAAAAATGTAGAATAAAAATGAACTCCAAAGTACACAGCCTTGAGCATTATACCTACAAATACATACGTATGATAAATTGATAAAAGCCTATACGTATAACGTACGTATACGTGTTATATCTATACACATACGTACTTTCCTGCGGTCGAGGCACGTTTGACACGAATCGATCTTTTTTTTTTTCCCCATTTCATTTCATTTCATTTTTCTCATCTTTTTCCATACATCTTTCTCGATATCGCTACGTGTATAAGGTAAAAATATAGTGAACGCGAAATTCAAAATACCCTGGGAATGTCCTCCTATATGTATAGCTTTCGGTGACGCTCCGTTTCGATTGTCCGGATAAACATCTGTACTATATATCTCTGTACGTTCAGGATGTTTCAATTCAGAATGTCGTCACAGTCGGTGAACGCACACCGTGAAAGAAGGAAAAAAATATACGTAAAATGCACCTCGGTCCGAAGGTATGAACGCCTATAGGTATATATTGTACGAACCTTCTAAATAACTTATCTCGTAGTAAACGACGTCCGAGAGTAGCGAAAGGACGCAAAGGAAAAATCTGTTGCCTATTCCGCGTCATCCTAGCCTCCGTATTTCCTTTTCCTTATTTCACTGTGATTCTTTTTTCCTTAGCTCGGATTTGTTTCCTTTTCAATTTTCTTCGTCGCTCTTATACCTCCCGTATGTTTCAGAAGATGCAGAGTTTTTCCCTCAGCTCCTTCTTTGACTCCCTTTCAAGCGAGCTTTTTTCTCCCCTTTTTCTTTTTTTTTTTCTTTTACTTCATCTTATTCTCTCTTTTATATCCTCTTCTTTCTCACATACTCGCTCTGACTTTACTCGAAGCGGTTCTGCCTTGCCGGTTATTTTTAGCTTTTGAATATCCAGTCTGTTTATGGGGTCAACACCTTACGGCTATACAGAACTATACGTAAAGCGTTTTCCAACAAATATTTGAAATCCGTTTATTCCTATTCGTCCAACCCCCACTCGAAGTATACACGAGTAGAGAAAGCAACAAAAAACAAAAATTCACATCACCACTTGGTTTTAGGTAGGAACGAGGGTAGAAGGTTCTTCAAAAAACCATCGTCGTCATTTGTTCAAATTATTTCAACCACATTCACTTTTCGCACAAATTTATCCAACGCCACATCCGATTTTTTCACCAATCACCAAAAACTTTTACGTGCACTGGATACATTACAAAAATTTAAATAATCCTTAGATTGCACTAGTGATTTAAGAATGACGATTTTTTCACTTCACAGTTCGAATGATTTTTTCAGCTATACACTCGTAAAATCAAGAATAACAAACTTTAGTAGAGTCAGACAAATTCCGTCTTCCCTTTTCTCGATCCAGATCCAAACTGATCATACAAACTCGTTCGGACAACATTCCTACCGTATAATATCACCGGTTATAGGGAATGTAACAGAAAAAGGATCGCGTAATCGGTAACCTGAGAGAACTTATAAACGGTAGCAGTAGTTGTCATGAATTAGAGAAAAAAAAAACAATCAAAAACCAAAAAAAACTTTCAAACTAATTCGCTAATTTATCTATAGTGAAAAGAATGAAATTGATCGATCGGATCGCGATGTCCATGACAAGCGGCGTTTCACACTTAGGGAATGTCGGAGGGAGACTGTGGACTCTCCGCATATGACAGACTCAAGTTCCTGGAGTTCTCCTGCCTTCTACAGTTGGCAGCGGCAACAGCAGCTCCAGCATCAGCACCAACGAGAAATGAAGAAACCGATTCTTCAAGACTCTTCCATGCGTCATCTGGCCTTTACTCCCGTTTCCTCGTCTCAAACGTCTCGCCTTTGTCGCTATTTTTGTTGTTTTTTTTTGTTGTTTTTTTTTTTCTTTACATTTATAATGATACCCACCCGGAGGATATAACAATGTTACGAGTAGGTATATTATCGCTTTTAGAAAATCCTCCTCATCCCATGAATATTCCAACGAGTCATTTTTACGTTCAATTCCACCCACGACATCAAAGAATCAAGATCTCTATCACTATCAAACCTACAGAGTTTAACGTAACTTTGATGAATTAATAATCTAAGAGTTATTTGCTGTCCAGTGCGAATCTGGTTATCGAAATTTTCAATTTCAGTTCTGTATGAAAATTGACGTTTTTATATCCAGTATTTGAATCAAAAATTAATGAATAAATAAAAAATAAAAGATCGAGTAATATAACTGTATAACCGTTCACTCCTCACGTAGCTCGGCTTGTCGCGAAGTCCACATTTTATACTACTATCTCTCAGCGTATAAGTTTACAGAGAACGTTAGAGTTTTGCTCGTGAAACGAACGAAGTTAAAGGAGACACGAAGCGACGAGGTATAGGATAGGTACACTGCGCGACCTCGATAAACGCGTTCTATACATATACGAAGAAATGGAATGGAATTGAGTTAAGTTAGGTTTGGTTCCGTTTACTTGGCTCAGGTAAGGTTACGAGTTGCGTCTAGTATACCTAAGTAAAGTCGCAACTTAGGTATAAAAAATAAATTCACTAGATTTCAGAAAGTAAGTAAAAAAAAAAAAAAAAAAATGAAAAGAGACAAGAATTCATGTCGCGTTCTGACCCAAAGAACATGTACAACGGACGCACACACTCTACACAGTCTAATCCAGTTGTATGTCGACATAAAAAATCGTAACTCTTTTCCATCAGAATAATGAAATCTAAAGGTCACGTGATTCGCGTACTACCGCGTACTAAATTCCGTTCTAATACATACGATAGTTGGTTAGCAGAGACTCGTACGAACGAAGGCCTAATGGTAGTAAAAAGTAAAATCACAAACACCCTCTATTCGCGATACATGAGTGTACATCGGCATACATCAGCGATACAGTAGCCTATAAGGTTCGCACGTTAACCAGGCCGACTTCTTTGAGACTATCGCGTTTTTTAACGCTGTAGAAAGTTGAAATAGCAAGCGGGAGAATAAGCGGCGAGCACACGTGCAGCAACTACGACTGACTCACGAAGTGGATATCCATGTTCAAATTCAAGTCATAATTATGACGAGAACGCTGACATGTATCCCCGAAAAAAGAAGCGAAAATAATTTGTCACAATAAAGAAAAATTGCAAAAACGGACCTCAACTCGTTGCACGATATAACTGTTTAAAAACTGTTCGTATTTCGCACTTGTGATATGATGAAAAATTGTCAATTTATTATTTCTAAGTCATAAAATGTACGTAGGTTCCGTACTACCAAACGGCTTATGAGTAACTAACGTATTTTAACGTTGGACAGAGAAACTAAAACTTGCCGGGTGCAGCACTACAGGGGCTAAAACCCTACGCCCTTTACTCCTCACCCCTCAGTTCGGCATTACAAGCTTACTATAGGGATACCTGACTGGAGGGGTTCGTTCTCTTTCCAATACATTCTTTCATGGCTGTACAGAAGTGAGGTGTGTACGTAGTCGTGGTCGCCAGTCGCCGGTCGCCGGTCGCTTTTGCAAAGCAACTAAATATAGCCACGGAGTCCAACGTCAGGATGGCATCCCCTCCATACAATTTCTGAAAACCCTCCCTTGTCGGGGTTGCGACACAACGGCCACCATACGGCATCCATGAAATATAAACTATCTGCCCTAGGGTATACTCTGACGTATGTGCTACGTATACTGATACAGTGACGTCGGCATATAATATGACGATGAATTTACCGTTGAGTCACTGTATCTAATTCACTTTCTCTCAACCAGAATAATAATATCTTACGCGCGCCGGTACGGCAGGCGGATTTATATCGTATTATCATTTGTGACAGTGAACGTAAATGTTCGTCGGAACGCTTTTTTTTACTCTCCTATTTTTCACTTTTTCAGACCCCGTTTTATCTAATCAGAGAAATTCTTATTCAATCTCCCTTCGTCCAGATTAACCGATTTTTTTTTCTCTCTTCCAACGGAGCCAAAAAGCAGCGTCAGAGGACGACTTGCTGTTGCTGCACGGTCCAGGTGCGCCACATTGTACGTACTCTGCATCGCCATGAGGAGCGTAAAAACCCTTTTCAGTTCTTCTAGCTTTTGTTATCTTCCTCACATACCTTGGACACAAAGAACGAGTATCGGTATATAGTTGATATTGGTCAGACGTTTCGATGTACACAAGGGTGTATTTTATTCTTCAGCTAGTTCTTTCACCTCTTCCATGTTCGATAGCCAATCTTTTTTTTTCCTTCATTCTCTGTGACTGTTAAACAAGTGTGAAACGAAATAGAGGAATGACATCTGACGAGCAACAGGTTTTCTGAACAGGCTTCACACTCGCATTCCTTCTTTTTTCCTTTTTTTTTTTTGCTTCTATCAGGATTTGTTCGGTAACGTGCTGTGATAAGTCGTTATGAGAGAAGAATCGGTGGAATTTATCATTCTCACGGAATCTCCTAAAAAAAAGCGCGCTTTTTTTCCAACCTATATGTGTATATTATCTGTGTTATATCGGGCGTGCGCAAGGATGTGGGAGAGTCGAGAGTGTTTGTTTAAATGCAAATAACGTTCTCAAAAGTTTTTGAACCATTTTTTTTTTGCCTTATTTTTTTATACAACGCGAATCTTCCCTCAAAAGTAAGCCTGTGCAGCCAGCCACTGGCTTACTATATTTACAATTCAAATTCTAATATATTCAATTTCGGAGTTTAGTTGTCCAAACTTATACATACGTATATTATATGTACTTACCGATATAGGTAGGTATATATGTAATACACATATATTCAATTATGTATTTATATTAAAAAAAAATCAATAAATGATTAAATTTGGTAATTGGTTTCTTATTTATTTCCTCACTAATTCCACTATCGTAATACCAAACGATCGATTGGAAAACTTAGTAAATTTTTTTTCTCATGTGTTAACAGCTAAAAAGCGGGACACCCCTCAAGTTGAACTACATAGATAAACGGTTAATGTATCGTATATTTTGTACAGACTTGAGTCATTCTTCGTCCAATTTCTTGAACAAATCGTGTTCGAGGAGCGAAGAATACAGGGCGATTTATCGTCCCATGACCTCGCTGGTGGTATTCAACCTTGTGAAATATTGATTTTGGTATACTTGTAATGTTATAAAGCGAACTTTATATAGAATCCAGAAATTGACATTTCAGTATTCGAAGCATCGTTATAGCAAAATATCATTTCCTAGGCCTAGGCTAGACATGATACCACGTGACTCGTATACATATATTTCTGATCAGGTAAATCACATCCGATTTGTAATTTTTGTGAGTTTTTAAGAAACAATTTCTCAAAAAATCTGACGTTCGATGATAAGAAGATTCATTATAAAATGTTAATTATTGTCAGGGTTTGACGCATGGTTTAATTAGGTCTTTGGATCTACAGTCGGATTACATTAACATCAAGTTACATTGTAGGTTTGATACCACCAGCTATTACATCTAACGAGTATTAGTACATACTGTAGTACTGTACATAGATAGGGAAACTCGTGGGAGATCAATTAAAATGCAAATTCGGAAGAAGATTTATGCAGTTTATATAACCGTGCATTTAATATACCGGTACGAAATTGTGTATTATAGATTATACGTGTACATAAACTAACCACCGTCGATAAGAATTTTCTAAATTGATCATCTGGCCGGCGGCAATTTTCTCGAAATTGCTTAAATTTCGTCTCGATCGAGTATAAATACAATCGGGATCATTAAAAATCGTGTCAATGAAGACAGAAAAAGAAAATCGGAACAATCGGGGAAAGGACGTACGTATCGCGTAGAAAGGACGCTGGAGAGAGGGCTGAAAGCCTCAGTTTTAGAAAAGCTTTTCGCTTTCTCTTCATTTTTATTTTTTTTCTCTCGAAAAGAAAGAACCGGGCGGTGCCGCGACCCACTGTTGCACTAGGGGTCCCAATTACCATAATGTCTTTTCAAACAATTCTAAGACCCGTTCGTTCGAGTGTAAGACTCGTTTTCCTCCTTCGTCACCATACCGCGTGCACCACTTTCCCTATTATGTCTATTATAACCCCCTTTCCACCTTCGTAAAGCGCGAGAAATTCACTCGCGATATGATCCAAGCTTTCGGAATTTTCTTTCAAAAACGCGACACGTATTTCAAAACGATTTCTAATTGGAGCGAGTACAAGGGTGCGTTTTATTTCTGCAAAAACTGGAATCGCTGCGAGACAAATGATCATATCCCGGCAAATCAAAATGGCGCGAACGATCATTCGGATCCACTTTCTCCTGTACTTGAGATCGATCTGTGTTGCAGCTGTTTCTCATGGTATAAATATATACCTATAAGAAAGACAATGGAATTGCGTAAGTTTATAGAATAACCATACGTATGATATACAGCAGAATATTGGCTTTGTTCCTTGCCCAAGTAGAATTGCAAAAGTCGTTTCTCATGCGAGTCGTACGAAAAGATCAACATCGAGGGATGCAGCGCGAGGAATGTTGCAGGTTATCCGAAGGCTCGATCGAAAAGATGGCCACGACGGCGCGATGTAAAACGTAGAATATAATCGCGAGGTGCCGACGCGACGTATAAATTCAAGAATTATTACACCCATGTACCGCATGTGTAGTAAACTGAATGGTAGCGGGGTACGGGCAAAGTAATTGCCAATTCCCATGCAAATATGTTGATAATTTTTCGTAGAAAGAATTTTAACGAGCATAATTGAACGCCCGTTTTATTTTTCATCTCTTTATCTCAGCATTATTTGAATGGTTCTATCTTCAGACCATCTCTATAGCGTCCTTTCCGACTTAAATCTCCATACGTAGGTACGTATTATAATCTTGAAATTTTTTGATTCTTATTAGGTTGAGTACTGCAGGGTTCACGCACGCGATGCTCAATTAATCACGTTCTCAATTGTTGTAACGGTAAATCGCGGCAACAAACGGAATCCCTGCATAGTTCAATGAATATAAAAGCCGATTCATCGCTCCCCCCTTCCCCTACCCCCGTTCCTATTATCATTATCATTATTATTATTATTATCATAATTATTATAGACGGGTACCTTTCTCCCAAAGGACCTATAGCTCTCCTCCGTGGTCTTGATTCAGCTGTGTACGCGCCGTCACGTCTCTTCCGATTAACTTATAAAACCCGTACGACCAACGACGAACGCCTACGTTCTACATACGTTTAGTTGTTGTAATACACAGAGATCGGTATTATATGTGGTATACAATTTGTACGTCTTCGATTAACGCGGTAGCGCTTGATTTACCGATATAATTACATTTCGCCACGTTTTCGCATCAGCTTCCTTCCCCCCTCGCGGTTTACCCATAGTATCAGCTCGTGCATCAAATTCACCATTGAATTCTCGCGTTAATTTTAATTTCCTTTTTTTTTTTTTCGTCCTTTTTTTCATGTTCAAATAATTTGCAACCGCCTTTGATTATTTCCGATATTGTATACAGTATAGCCCGTACGCGTTATACCGTGAAGTATTTTTTTTTTCTAATCTTTCCTTTTTTATCTGGATAAATTTACACACCATTCTTTCTCGGTGTTATCGTCCGCAGCTATATATTTCTGATTAGTTACGTGCAGATCTCTTCCTGACCGGATGGAAAACCCTTTTAACTATAGGTATAAGAACTGATGGAATAATAAAATTTTCTAAATTAGGAAAACTTTCTTACAGCAGAAACTGTGTTCGGAGTTAAGAATAATTCCGTGGGGGTATAATAATTGTTTCGTATCAGAAGTTAGATTAGTTCATCGGTTACGTAAACGCGATATAGATGATTAGCTGTGTGTACGGAGAATCATCCCTTAAAATAAACGGACGTTGCTATGCGCGGCAGAATTTCTGATTGGTAATATCCAAATTCTATATTGAGAAACGCTGATGATGTGCGATATTGGTACGCATCTGTTTACCTGGAAACATGCACCTTTGCCAATAATTACGTCAATTAGCTATATCCGCTTACAAATTGATTACTGACGAAATTTACTCGTGATCAGTAATCAACCTGATACCCGGGTATAAGGTATATCATATATACATATGGTCATAAGATCCGTGTGTTCTAACTTCTGTAGCTTCCAGTAAAATCGGTTAATTTAAGGCTTCCATTTTCTCATTAAATGCGAATTCGAAGAATGATTGAATCCCGTGCAGTAGATAAAGGTGTTCAATTCTCATTAACCTCAACGTAGAGCAAGGGAGGATTTTGTTTTTCTATCGTTTCATTTTATCTTAGTTTTTATTATATACCAGCAAATAATTACACCACGTAAAATGAATTTTATTATTGATCCTGGTCGAATTTTCATCTGATTTAAAATTTTTTGGAACAGAAGGATTGTTTTTTGTCTTTTTTGTTTTTCCAATCTGTTTTTCTTGTTTTACGGTAAAAGTTGAGCGAAAGCACAGAGTACAGGCTGAAACGACGGCGGACTATTCGTCAGGAGCTGATAGTCGACAGCTAGGAGCTGATAGATGGTTGAGAAACTATATCGAGGGCGAGTAAGTATTTCAACATGGCTAAACATCAACGGGGTTTTCTAGAGAACTTCTATAAGAAAAAGCCGCTAATCTTCTCACCGACGCTGGTAAACAACAATATAATATACCTACCCCCAACCTACGTATCGCCGAAAAACTTTTTATCCCCCAGAACGTGAGATCGTATATTATACCTTAACCCATTATATATCTCTCGCATAAACATATACTAGGATATAATAATCTCGATAGCGGAAAATATCTATTCTTTTAACCCTCGCCCTTATTTTGGGGGATGAAAAGATTCCGGGTTCGAGTTTTAAAAGGGGGCGCGAAAAAAGTGGCTGCGCGTATAAAAGTCACGTAAATACATATAAGTATTAGGAGCGCGTAGTATGGCGGAATAAGAAAAAAAAAAAAGATAAAATTATACGGTATGCGTAGTATGATATGAGTAGATTTTCAAAATTTCTTTGTAATTTTTCTAGTTGATTTATAAAAGACGAGGAATAAAAAAAAAAAAAAAGAAGAAAATGGTCTTTCAATTCGAAGAAATTTATGATAATAGCTTTCAGAGAGTAGATTATGTGATATACTTATTTTTATTTTATGTTCTTTTCTTTTTGTTTTTTTTTTTCCTAACAAGTCGAAGTTATGTGAAGAGGTTGAGTCAGTTGGTTTATCGTAGTTTTGTGAGCCGTCAAATCTACGCGAGGGTCGCGGAGACGAAAAATTCTCGTAAAAAGCGTGTTTATCTATTCACTAGAATTCCAATACTTCGGGTACTCGAGGACTTTATCGCGCACGATCCTTTGACGTGTTGAATTTACAGGAACACAACGAAAAAAAAAGGAAAAAGGAATAAGGATCGTCCCCCAACTTGTGGCTCTCAAAGTTTTCAGTCGGTGAAATCGGTTAGAAAAGAAAGAAAAAAAAATTCCTCGGTATACAGAAATAAAATTTTTTAATGATCCGACAGGGAACTCGTGTCCAGAAATATAAATAGACAGATAGCTAATTATATTTGATTAATCTCCTGATTTTTTTTTTCCTACATCTCCTAAAGAATTTTGCTTACGTCAGACGAGATTTGTTGGGATGGAGCAAAAATGAAGTGCGGATGACGTAAGTGGTCCGCCTGCTATTCTACTTGAGAATCTATGACGCTTTATGGGGAAAGATGGTATATATATAAAATTTATTGCGAGAAAAAAAAAGGAGACTCCTTCTCTTTACTTTTTCTTCCCTCTCCTTCCCTAGTTTCTCTTTATACAAATACATTCTGCACGTTCCCCTGCAGCGAGAAGCTCGTCCATCTCATCCAACGAAACTTGAGATCATAAACCAAGTTTAATCTTTATGAAAACTTTTAATAAGGGCTGAGAATCGTCGGTTGTTTCGTGGTTGTTTCTAAGCTCGGCTCTCTCAGTTTTCTGTTTATAATTTTATGATACGTATACCTATGTACGGATATAGCCATAATTTTTTTTTTTTTTCTCTTATTGCTCTGTATATATTTTGTTCTTTCTCAGAAGTATGACAAAGGGGGTGAACAATTTCAAAAAAAAAAAAAAGACGCGACCAGGGGAGAGAAAAAAGATAACAAAACTTGTAGCGAGAAGAAAAAAAGCTCTGAAACTGCACAGAAGAAACGATAAATTTTTTCTTTATCAATTTTGATCGTGATAAAATAGAAGAAAATAAAATACAAATAAAGTAAATCTTTTTAATGAAGGCGATTTGAATTTATGTATGCACTTAATTTTGCAACTAATTAAAACACGATATGCAACTGGGAAAACGTAAAAGCAATGCAGGTCTTCTGCAATCCGGAGTTGGACGACTGTCTCTTTGGAATATGACGTATACCTAATCATATTTTGAGAGGAGAAAAAATGAATGCACAATATTTATGAATCGAAAAATATGTTCGCACAAGTTGGAGACCTCTGAGAATGTTGGTTTGAAATGTTTTTTCTTTCTTTTTTTTTTTTTGTCAATATTTCGCACCAGCTTTTCCGTATCTCTTATATAAAAATATAAATTCGTCTGCCGAGTAACTCGTCGTCTGTGTTGCTGTAGTGAGCAGCAGCAGTAGCAGCAGCAGCAGAGGGTCCTTTGTACATAAAAATACATACTATGTACATATAGCTAGTTGAAAAATAAGAAAAGTCTGGGTGCATCTGGAGATGGGTTTTGGTAGAAGGCTGATGGGTTGCCGCAGTCACTTGGATAGCTGAATATAGTAGCTCAGATTGGGGTTTGAAGGGGTCGTAGAAGCCGACGTAAAGGTGGTTCGGATCGAAACCACTCGTTGGCATTTATGTACCCACTCTCGATTGATCAAATATATATAGGTACGTGTAGGTCTTGCGGTGTATAAAATGCAAGGAATAAGCCACCCTATACAGAGAAACCGCTACTCAGCAATTTCTGCAACCTGCACAGGGATAGAGGCGGCACAACCGAATCGACCGTAAGTCACGTATGTAAGTATATGCGGTGCGATAAATATTCCGAATAGTCGTGCAGTTTATGCAGTGACTAACAGTTCGACTTATCCTATGTACGTACATGTGTATTATCTATTTTTGTTTCAATGTCGAATGAATCTGTTGCCGTGGTTCTCGCTTGTATACAGCAGCAGTTGCAACAGACGCTGATGAAACAATCGATCGAATCTATAATGTAACGTTTGATATACATACAGTTTGTATTAAACACGAACTATAAATGGCATTTTATATTTATTTCCGAAAATAGTTTTTGGTTGCACAGCGAATTGCTTGAGAAGAATTTTTTCATTTACCTATTTCTTTTCTCTTTTCTTTTCTATTGCGCGCTCCCGGTGCATCGATGAGAAGCACGTCAATTGTGGTGTTATTACAAATGCGATTTATGGAGATAAACAACAAAATATTATTCAGCTAGATTGCAGGTAACTTTGTGCGGAAAACTTGAAATCCCTTTTTCAATGGAGGTCAATCTTTTTTTTCGCACTTATAAATACCCGACCGATCGTCATCCGGTATAAATTGGTATCGGAACGTCGACTGATCAACAAGTTGTAAATCATTTAGAAGTGGTTAACTACCAGCAGCGTTGAATACCGCTTAGGTGAGAGAAATCAAAAAATTTTTACAAGAGACAGTGAAACAAAATACAAAAGTCCATTCAACAGGACTTGCGGAAGGAACAAAAAACAAATAAATTAATTAATAACTCTTTTCAATCTTTCATTCCAGCGTTAAAGATGATCTCCAAAATAGTAATCCTCGCAGTATGCAGCTTAGCCATGGTTTCGATGGTTAGCGCATTTGCGCCTCCTAAAAAAACATGTATTACACCGCCTCCTTGCGACAAAGCTAAAACTACCGACGATTTGACAGGCTGCTGCACTAAGTCTCTGACTTCTTGTAAGAGTGGCCTTGATGGTGTATCGGGTCCAGGATGTACCGCAGCTTCTGGCCTTTCCGTTTCCCTAACATTGGTGGTAATTATCTATAAAATAAGTGGCTGAGTAGGCCTAATAATTTTTCATTCCAACAATTTCCGCTATGCATAAAGGATATCCTGACATTCGATTTTTACGATTAACAGCTAGAACCTCTTCTGTGCGGTTTGGTCGCCGCGCTCGGACCGCTGCTATGCACGGTACTCGAATTGGTTCAAAAACTTCTGGCAATAATTTTGGCCCTCCTGTGCAAGGTGATAGGCCTTGTGATCGATCTTCTCAATGGTCTCCTCTGTAAAGAGGACTACGACAACGAGTGCAACACAGCCTGCACGAAGGCCTGTGACGATGCCAAGTGTTGCGGAGGTTCGGACGGTGTGGACGACGGTACGATTAAGATATCATTGGATGTGATAGCTTGCATTAAGAAGTTGGTTATCTGCATCGAACTATAAACTTCCGAAACAAGATATTTTAAACGTAGGGTGCCATTCTTTGATGAAATAAAAAACAAAAGAAAAGAAAAAATTAAGAAGCTACCGAATAAATAAAAAATTTATCCAAACGATAAAGTATAATCATTGGAATTATTTCAATAATCGAAATTCACCGAACAAATTTTTCCAATTCAGTCCGATTCGTCCTTAACCACTAAACCTTCACTTACCGAACCCTCGGGCTTTTTGGGGCATGTGCCTTACGGATGATAAAATATTCCAAAAAAGCTCACCTGCAACAAAAATAGAAAATAACAGACTTTTAGTAAAAATAATTTCTGGACCAATTTGATAACATAATTTAACGTTAGATGAAAATCAGTTTATATGCGAGCATGCTAAAGCACGGAATGTCGTAAAAGTTGTTGGAAAAAAGTGACTTCAGGTGAAATACGACAAATTTTCGTACCGTGCGGAAGTATATCTCAAGAGAAATGGGGAAGACGTGCGTCAGAATGGGTAAGCATATCTCATTTTATTACATCAATGTCTAATTTCTTTTTAAACTCTATAGAACGAATAAACTTTTTTACGCATAACTTCTTCTTCTTCTTCTTCTTCTTCTTCTTTTTTTTGGTTCATAATTCTCTCTCTCCGAGTTATAACTCTTCTTTTACTTCTTCTCAAAGTGACGTACACGAACCTGCACCAGCAAATAATTTGCCCTTACATCTCCCCCCCTCCCCTCCCCCAGCCCTTGCGGCCGTAGTTTGAGATTGTAAATGATTGATTTTATTCTTAAACCGAAGCTTTTTCGATTGCTTTTCCTCCTATAAATTACATGTCGTTGTCGCGGCGACATGAAAAAAAAGGATACAAGCCCTGAATACATATATAATAAACGTATATGAATGAACGAAAAACTTTGAAAAAAATAAAAATTCATCAATAATATTTCTGGCGTACAGATTAAGTTGAGGAGAAAGTGAGAGCGAGAGAGAGAGATAGAGAGTAATTGAAGAAATTATTAAATAAATAAATAAATAAATAAAATGAGAAGAGAAAAATTTTTCTGTGAATTTATGAAGATTCTACAGAGTTTAATTTGGTAAAGATGAGCAGGGATCAAGTTTCGGGAGATGAAAGGAGATGTTTTGAATCATTAATTAACTTGTGTAAATCTGAGATGATACGAAAGGCAGTAAAAAGTTTTTTAATTATTATACGGAATTACACAAAAGAGGCGTGATGGAGGCGAACATCCCGAGCGAAATAAATGTCTGTGGTATTCTCGGAAAGCGATAGAAATTATAAAAATAAACGAATAAATAAATAAAAAAAACTTTTTAGAAGAAGTATACGAAGGTAAGTATACGATATTGAAATTTTTATTCGACAATTTTCATTCACTGCGACGTGTGAATCGCATGTCGATGTCATGCAGATAGTTAAATTGAATGCAGTCATGTTACTCTGTGACGTTGAAGTTAATGCGGAATTTTCAAAAGATATAATAAAGTTAAGAAGATTTCACGGTGTTACTTGCTGCAGAGCTAGAATCTTTTTCGCACACATTTAATACACCTTAAGAACGAGTTGGCCGAACTTGTTAACTAGTTTATATTACACGGTGAAAGCTCAATCCTAAATGTTGTACGCTGTGAGAATCTAGCAGATGTCAACCGTCGCTTAACGACTCATCGTCAATGACATCAAATATAAGAGGCAATTGGCTTGAATTTTGATTCCCGAAAAAAAAACGCTGGAAACGCAGATGATGGGGTCATTATTTAAACTCAATTTATCTTTCATCTAAAAATTTTCCACATCTCATTTCGTAGACTGATAAATTAGAGATTCGAAACTTTCCTGAATTCCTGGAATGATTTTTGTCCGAAACAAGGGAGTGTGAATAGAGTAATTATAGAGGGGGTTGATGAAAGTTCAAACACAGAAGATCACGTTCGACTTTCCACAGAACTTGAGAAGGTGAGGAATTATCGAAACTTCAGAACATACGGAAAAAACAGAGAAAATAAACCCAAAAAGAGGAAATTAAAGAGAAAATAAAAAAAGCTTGAAGTGAATGAGGAAAAATTGTCCGTTTCGTTCGTTCGTAGTCTCCAATTAAAATGAGCTGTCAATTCAATAAACAGAGGATAGTTGATGCGGAAATTGGAAAATTTGAGGCTTAGCAGAATACATGGGATAGGCGCATCTGTTCAAAAACCGCGATGATTATAATTAATTGATCGATAATTTACACAATTTAGTAAAATAATTATCACTGCCGCGATTGGATTTGGACAAATTATACATCGATGAAAGTTCATTATCGTTGATGAACGGGACGGGTGTTGACATTATCAAGTTTCCAATACATATTCCGATGTGGCATAGGTATTTTAATACTCGTCGTTGCCCGTTTCGAACCGATCAGATTGAATCGTTAACAATTATCGAATGAACATTATCTATTATCGAAATTAATGATGGTTACATAATAATATGAAAATTTTATAAAATATTATACAGTATATCAATTATACGTAGTAATCGATAACGATCCACGAGTACGGTAGTCGACGAAAATTAAGTGTTGACAGCGATGTCTGCAACAATATTTTCGGTAACCAAAAGTTTTTTCAGCTCGTTTCGAAAAAAAATAATACGATAACCGTTGATGAGCATGAACAGTGAGTTTGGCATCTGACGAGAAAAACAAAAGAACAAAATAATCCTAAGTGTTAATTGCCTGTCAAAATATTAATCATCTTTGGTACCATCAAAATAAGTAAACAATATTGAGGGATATATAACCACGCTCTGAGAAGTTGAAAGCATCGTGAAACGGAAGTTCGACAAGTTTCAACCAATATACCATTACAATTGGTAGCGGAACAGTTAACCTGTTAGCCCAACAAGGTAAGACGATTAGCGAATAATATAGCGAGATATTATATCTCATTTAATAAAAATCTTCTTCACTTTGGTAAACTTTGTTATTATAATTTTTCTATCTAAAAAAAAAAAGTCTAATTAACCGCAGACACTGTAGAGCGAAGGGTGGCTAGAATATTATCGACTTTTGGTGGAGAATCAAAGAAAAAAAAGTAAAGAAATTATATCTCGAGGGGGGGGGGCTTGCTAACAACAATGATTGAGCGTATAAAAATTTCTTAGTCGGGTCTGGATGTATGACAGGAGAAGGATGGTGAAAATCATTGTCATGTGTTTTTTTTTCGTACAGACAGTCAAAGATGTCTTCGACCAAGATGATGTATTTCGCCTTTTTCTGCGTGGCTATGGCTTCATTTACCCACGCTGTTGAGGATATTAAGCCGGTACTCCCCCCAGATGGTGCCGATGACGCTGCCTTATCCAAGTCAGTCAGTGGTACATCTTAAAACGCTTTGGCTGGGCTAGACGGGTACGATGATGACACTGGTTCATACTCCAACCTCGTGCTTGGATACGTGAGTAGAGGGATAAGTTTCCCATGAGATTTTCACTCGTAAATTTCTCCGATAATTTGTTATTTTGGTCCACACAACTTGATGATGTGATTGTTATCTCTTTTTTCATTTTCTATCAACAGACAACCGAAATCCTCACTTGGTTGTTAGGGTCGGTGCTCCTGATAGCGATACTTGTGCTTAGCGACATCATTACCGCTGTGGTCATATTCATGGCGCTCGCCGTAAGCTATGCATTGGAATTTCTAGCAGATCCAGATTCGGACCCCACAGAAGCAGCCGGACTTGTGCTAAGTGCCTGCAGTGACTTCGAGAGTTTCTTGGATGACATCATCGATGATTACGAAAACTATGGTCCTTCAATTAACGCATTTTCCGCAATGGCTTCGGAATTCGCAAACGGATTATCATCTAACATCAAGCCTTATTAAAAATCAGCATTTCAATATTACTGAGGAATTCCGAGGCTGGCGTAATATACAAACTATCCAAACGAATAACGATGTAATAATAATACTTAACATTTATTTATGTAGGATGTATTTCTGTGAAATGCTACCGATTATATTATTCGAAGAATGAAAATGAACATGAAATGAGTGAAAAATAATTATTGAATTTATGCAATGAACTGTATTATTTTCTCACCTCAATAGTTCCAACGAATTTTTTAAATTTACTAACACGCAGAACTGACTAACATTTAATTGACTTTGTATATGGGGCTGTCCACGTCACTTCGACACGGCTCTAGACCTCGATATCTCCCATTTAATTATTAATTTTATATTTTATCATTCTATCTTTGGAGGGACCCCCAAATTTTTTTTCTTTCAAACATAGCCTTCGGAGGTATGAATTTTTTTTAACTTTGAAGAGAGGACCTTTTTTAAAATTCTGAAAAAAATCATAAAAATTCTGTGGATGATATAGAACAACCTCCTACTCGCAGAAACGTGCAGGCAGCATTTTTCTTACATTTATTTTTTTCAATTTTGAACATCCGAATAGTGGAAGTTCGATAGATTTTTGCGAATTTTTAGTAGGATAACGGTCGAAGACTCAATTAGATCTTGAACATAGTTTGATACAGTATTGTCGAAAAGCTGCAAGTAAACTATGTACCTAACCTGAATTGATTTATGATTTTTGAATCACACATCGATTCGATTTCGTCACATAACAAATGAAACTGAACGTTAGGTTGCAGTTGAGCAAAATGACGCGAAGCAGAGAAGTAAAATGGATACGCTATGGAAATTCAATTGAATCCAGTGTGCAGTTTCATTGCACTTACGATGCAAATGATAATCAGACTGATGAGGAACTTCATCGATTGAAGGCACCGAGGCTGCGACTAGTAAATTCAGAATGAAGGTAGGAATAAGTTGTAGCCGCAGAATATAAAGCCGTGTGTTACAGCCCCCACCCGTTTCCCGCTGTCTCTCCATCCACCCCGTTTATCCGCATTTCCGACGATCGGCAAAACATTTGGCAATCATTGTTTTTATATTGAGCCGCTGGACATTCGTTATTTTAAAAGGGACAGTAAGTGTAAATATGTTATCGAGAAATGAGATTGTTATGGCAAAATATTTATAACAAACAGCGTGATCTGTATATGCAAATTGCCTGAAGAAAATAGTGGAAATATTCCAATGTCGATAAAGTTTTTTAACCTTTCCTAAACTTCAACGAAAAAGCTTCCCGATCTTCCTGAGTGTTGAGTTCCGATAAAGTTTTAATATTCAAAAACGTGATTGAGCAACCCTCTAAAAATTGATTTTTTTTTATGAAATTGGGAGAGCGTTACGTCTACACAAAATGTAAAATCTCCCCTCATATGACTCGAAAAAATGATTTTTTTTTTCTTCTATCAGTCAGTGTGCACTAACACTGCAATCTAAGATTTTGTGATGATAAGCAGATTTAAATCTGAGGTTGGCAAATAACGACCATTTTCTTTCTCTTCCTATCGTTCATATTATTAGCGTCGAGATACGTAGGTATGGAAATACGTCAATCGCTGTATTATTTTACAAAACAATCTAATAGAGGATACAAAAAAATATTATGAACGTGAATTATAGATGAGCTTGAGAAGGAAAACTTTACGCACTTCTTTATTCTAAGTCAATTCAGTTTTAGCAATCGATATGCATCAACGAATTCACAAGTTAGTAACGTAAACGCCGCGTTTCTGGTCAGTTCGTAATTATTTCAACTAAAGTATCTTTCTGCTCTGAAAGAAAGGAACGGCTAGTGCAACCTCGATCTGGAAAGTGGTTGAATATGATAAAAGATCAAAGAAATGAGCGATTTAACCGTAGTGAAAAGAGTGAGGACCAATCCACTGTTTCAGTTTTTGATCACCTATCTCATCGTACGGTGAAGTGAATGCCCATGGACTGCATTTGCAATGTAATTAAACATGGGTGCGAACAGCTTTCGAATTTTAAAGGCTCAATGTCTTGAGTAAATTTGATGTCAAAGAGACCGATAAGTAGTATTTTGAAAAGCAAATAGCAAACAACAGAGGGTTTGTATTTGGAGATTTTAAATCGAGCTCGATCTTTAAATTGAAGGTCCAACAATTTTTTGTCTTGATACATTTTTCCCGAATACTACACACCCACCGCTCTTTCGTAGAAAAATTTTCATCGAGATATTTTCACAATGAGTTATCGAACCGGTTTCAGACTTTTGAAAATCCTGTACATTGGTGAGGTTTCGAATACGTCTGGTAATATGTTTACGGAATCAACATGATACATCTGCGGCAAATATACCAGTTCAGGATTTTTGAATAAATAACAGAGTGTTCATACATCGTTCCGATGGTTACAGAAATTTGTACAGCAGAAGCTGTTTTTCATAAAGATAATAAGGTTGTGACTGAAAGTCTGAAGGAAAACGTTGCACGGTCGTATGCAAACATTATCAAGTGTTCTGAAGTTTGATTTTTTACCCTCATTTGCGTCCTACTTTCAGGCGTCTTACTAAAAACGGCGATTGATGGCGTTAGTATCGAATGGGGCCTTTGCGCATTGATGAATAATAATTTGCGAACTACTCCGAAAAGGCCGGGCCACCTATGTTGCCTTTGGTCACCCCCTGGTTAGGTCAGAATTGTGATTAGGGGCTCAAATAGCGAGCGACCTCAGACTACACGCTACACATATTTGTATAATCATGTTCGATGTGTAGTTTGAGGACATCTGCTATTGGAGCGCCCAGACACAATCCCGATTCAACCAGAGAGGACCAAGGGTGAAATCCTAATGGTCTTTGCTACCCGATCACCACCTAATTGTGAATTCCGATAATTTTTTTAGGATTGGGTTTGGGTCTTCCCTGACTTGAAATTACTATTGGAGCTCTAAGAAATGACCTTACATGCTTAACAATTTTTTTGGAGCGACTCTGGTCCGGAGCCTCACTTCTAAATAATCAGCGAATTTTTTTATATTTTCGTGTATACGACTAGAAAATGTTTCAATCTTATTTTTGACTGGAACACGCTGAACTATCGAGAAATTCGATTCGTGAATTTCTTAACACGATTGAGGGAACTTGGAACACATTTTGTACGTTTTTCTCGATGATATCGAACGTAAATAAGGGGGAGAAGGCATTTAAGTTGAATTTATGGAATGGAAACAACGAAACTTGTTATTCGGAATGCTGTACGTTAAATTTTTCTGCCCAAGCATCACCAGTCGATTTTGTCTATCGGTTGCTTTGATTATCGCTAATTTTTTACCCTGCATGGGTTTGGGAAGTTACCTGAGGTATTCGATGGGAAATTCTGATCTGGAACAACGCTCGTGTTTGAAATCTGCGAAATACGTCGGTATCAATATTTAAGATAACTTGCATATTCAGAATGTTTATTTATGTTTGTATCGCCTTACTCCCCTCAAATTAAAATAAAAGACATCACTGATACGCGTAGTGGACAACCGGGTGAAAAAACAACATGGAAAAATATTCTTACTTACCTCTGGCCTGAAAAAATATTAATCATGGTCAGAGTTAGTAAAATAACTAAATGAAATCGAGGCCTATAAATGCCCGGATCCGAGAAGTTAAAATTATCGTCAACGAAAGTTTGACGAAGTTACAACCCCGGTTGCTGGCAGTACTGTTATATTCACCTGCAGGGTAAGACCAAAGGTAAGAAATTTCGTACGATGTAATAGATCTAGATAATGATGATGTTCCATCGTCAGTAAAAATTTAGCAGATTTTCAACTAGAAATAAAAGAACTACCGAAAAAAAAGAAAGAAATAATTTCCTTTTGGAAACTATCAAAAGTGTAGATAATTTGTTGTCTAATCTATAATGTATGATTAACAAAAAAGAGTAACTAATCATGACCCCACTTTCTATGAGTAGAAATGAATAAATAAAAATAAGTGAATATAAACAAAAGACAAAAATGTTATTTTTCTTAGAGGAAGTCCGAGATGTTTTCGACCAAGATGATGTACTTCGCCTTATTCTGCGTGGCTATGGCTTCTGCTGATATTGTGCCGACATTGCCACCAACTGGTGGCGATAGCACTGACGTAATGGATGCACTCACTTCTACAACTGGAAGCTGTGTGGATGGGTTGAACAATTCCGGGGGTAGCGGTACTATAGTCAGCGCTTGCGTGGCCGTCGTGATTAAATTGGTGAGTAGAGCGATAAGTTTCTACTAAGATTTTCACTCGTAAATTTTTCCGACATGTTTGTTATTCTGATCAACACAATTTGATGATGTAATTTTGATTTATTCATTTATTTTTTTCAACAGAATGCCGATCTCGTTATTTGGTTGCTGGGGGTGCTGTTGGTGATCAAGATAACTATCCTTATCAAAATCTTTACCATTGTGCTCATATATATCGCGCTCTGTATAAGCATTGTCATCAAATATCTGAAACTTGAAATTGTCATCGCGCTTCTACTCCAACTTTTGCTGGATGCCTACAATGACTGCAAGAGTGCATTACAGGTCATAATCAATGCAAACGTGGATTTGAGTGTTCAAATTAAGCAAGTTATCACTCTCTGTCTCAACTTCAAGACCAAAATAAAGGCTGCGTTATCTGCATAATATGTATGCAGCCGCAATTCAATTGTTCCACGATTCTCTGTTTAAAAATCAGCAGTTAAATATTACTGAAGTATGTTCAGGCTGGCGTAATATACAAACCATCCAAACGAATAACGATGTATTAATAACAGTCAACATTTATTCATGTAGGATGTATCTATGTGAAATGCTACCAATCGTATAATTCCAAAAATTAAAAGGAACATGAGATGAGTGAAAAATAATTATTGGATTTTTGCAATAACCTCTACAATTCCCTTCACATATTATCCTTACCTTAATCAGCTGCAACGAAGAGAAAATGCAGTGTTCTCGAAATTTCTTGAAAAGAAAATTGATACGCTTTCGGAATTCAATTAAATCTAGTGTGCGGTTTTATTGCAATTAAGTGCAAATGACTTACGAGGAACTTCATCGATTGAATGCGCCGAGGCTGCGACTAGTAGTTTCAGAATCAAGGTAGGAATAAGTTGTAGATGTAGAATACAAGGTGTCTTAGAACTAGATGCAAAAATTTGAAGGGGGTGATAGGCGGGGTCGAGCTGAGTGAATTCAGGTACATAGCATGTGGTCTCCGAAGCACCGTTCCCAAAATATAACCTTTCAAGGAGTTGCGCTTTGCGCCAGAATTACGCAGCACTCATCGCTCAGCAGTCTGGTTGTTACGTGCGCTCGATCATTGATGCGAATTACAGCGCTTACCAAATCTATGAATTTCAAATGAAAACCCTCTTGACATTTATTTCTATTGCAAACATAACATTGCCAATAGCGATGAGGTATATTCAAACACAGGACGTTGTCTACCAGAGTAGCCTACATTTAGGCGCAAAGCACAACTTTTTAACCGGTCATGTTTTCGAAACGCTACTTCGGAGACCACATGGTCCACATTTCCATCGATCGGAAAAATATTTAGCAATCATTGTTTTTATATTGAGTCACTGGACATTCGTTATTTGAAAAGGGACAGTAGGTGTAAATATTTTATCGAGAAATAAGATTGTTATGGCAAAATATTTATAACAAACAGCGTGATCTGTACATGAAAATTACCAGAAAAAAAATGGCGAATATTCCAACGTCGATAAATTTTTTTTCAACTTTCCTAAACTACAACGAAAAAGCTTCTCGATCTCCCTGAGTGTTGAGTTTCGATAAAGTTTTAATATTCAAAAACGTGATTGAGAGACCTCTAAAACCTGATATTTTTCTATGAAATTGGGAGAGCGTTACGTGCACGCAAAATGTAAAATTTCCCCTCATATGACTCGAAAGAATGATTTTTTTGTTTTTTCCACCAGTTTCATACGTAAGTGTACTTTAACACTACGATCGAAGATTTCGTAATGATGAACAGATTAAAATCTGAGGTGGGTAAATGGACTGCATTTCCGATGAAATTAAAGATCGATGCGAACAGCTTCCACGTTCGAATCGACCTTGACTTTTAGGATGAAGGTCCGACAATTCATTTTTTACGTCATACGCTTTTCCCGAATACTACACACCCATCATTCTTTCGTACAAAAAATTTAATCGAGATATTTTTACTATAAATTATCGAACCGGTTTCAGACGTCTGGAGCAAAACTCTGATAGTTCGGGATAAACTTTTATTCGTTAAGGCGAAAAGGTTCGAATTTTTTGATACTTTAGTGTATACGACCCGAAAATTTATCAATCTTATTTTTGACTGAGACACGCTGAATCAACGAGAAATTCGATTCGTGAATTTCTTAACACGAACAGATTCAGATCCGGCGGAGCTTGAAATGCTAGTGAGGATTGAGGGAAACTTGAAACATATTTTGTACGTTTTTCTCGATGATATTGAACGTAAACGAGGGGGAAAAAGGCATTAAGTTGAATTTATGGAATGAAAACAACGAAACTTGTTATTCGGAATGCTGTACGTTAAATTTTTCTGCCCAAGCATCACCAATCGATTTTGTCTATCGGTTGCTTTGATTATCGATAGTTTTTTACCCTACATAGGGTTGGGAAGTTACCTGAGGTATTCGATGGGAAATTCTGAGAAATACGTCTGTATCAATATTTAGGATAACTTGCATATTTAGAATGTTTATTTATGTTTGTATCGCCTTACTCCCCTCAAATTAAAATAAAAGACATCTTTGATACGCGTAGTGGACAACCTGGTAAAAAAACAACATGGAAAAATATTCTTACTTATCTCTGGCCTGAAATAATATTAATCATCGTGAGAGTTAGTAAAATAAGTAGATGAAATCGAGGCGTATAAATGCCCGGATCCGAGAAGTTAAAATTATCGTCAACGAAAGTTTGACGAAGTTACAACCCCGGTTGCTGGCAGTACTGTTATATTCACCTGCAGAGTAAGACCAAAGGTAGGATATTTCGTACGATATAATAGATCTAGATAATGATGATGTTCCATCGTCAGTAAAAATTTAGCAGATTTTCAACTAGAAATAAAAGAACTACCGAAAAAAAAGAAAGAAATAATTTCCTTTTGGAAACTATCAAAAGTGTAGATAATTTGTTGTCTAATCTATAATGTATGATTAACAAAAAAGAGTAACTAATCATGACCCCACTTTCTATGAGTAGAAATGAATAAATAAAAATAAGTGAATATAAACAAAAGACAAAAATGTTATTTTTCTTAGAGGAAGTCCGAGATGTTTTCGACTAAGATGATGTATTTCGCCTTATTCTGCGTGGCTATGGCTTCAGTTGCCCACGGGCTAACAGCAACCCAATGCGACGATAACGCTGACGAAGATGACATGTACAACGCAGTCGACTGTACGATGACCTCGTGTCGTGACACGATTTCAAGCTGCGGTGGTAACGCACTGCTAATCGTTCTGGCTCTACTAATCACCGATTCACTAGTAGGTCAAAGGGTTGATTCCTGATCGAATTTTTACCCGTCGAATTGTCAAATAAATGATAAACTTTTTTTTCTTTTACAGCAATTAGGACTTTACCTGTTAATAAGGCTGCTGCTTAAGATCATATTGAAAGTTAACCTTCTCGGCATTCTCACACTCTCACTCACAGTTAAAGTGTCCGCTGGTTTATTGAACTATTTACTGAGCGCTGTAGTGAAATTAGTACTTTCAATAGTAAGCTTAGTGGTTGGTCAAGTAACCATAACGGCTTTCATCGGAATTATTGACAACTGGTGCGACACGTACTCAACCGGTGTACAGAACCAGTGCAATGGCGACCCCAACTTCGATGGTGCTATCCAACTTGGTGTTACAATAATCGTCGGAGTGTCAGATTGTTGTAAAAAATGCTTAGCGGGTTCATAAGCTAGCCAATTATCACTTCACTCGAAATTTCATTAGATTATATAATAGCTATAAAAGCTATTATTGCGTTTTCCTAAAATGCTACCCGGAATATCGTTTGAAAAATGAAAATCTAATTGGTAATAAATAAAGAAAAGGACAAATAATAATAATCACTGATCGCGAAACGACTAATTATTCACATACCCAAGAACCTGCTTTTATATTATCTCCACCTCAACAAAATTTTCAATAAATCGAATTCAATTATATCCAAGCTAAAAATTTGGATTAAGGGGGACCCGCGAGTGGATACCATGAAAGTTATTTTTTATTCACTTTATCAAACACGTCTGCTGAGTATTTTCAAATACTATGTCGTGCCTGATAAAATATTGAATCAAATGATAATTAAAACCAAAACGAGGTATAAATTCAATTCAAGTCTGGACCTGGTAAAAGTAATGAAAAAATATTGTCGATTTCTATCTTTTTTTTTTTTTTCATTCCTCATAGTGAACGTTAACAAACTGCATCAGCATCCTCTATTGACGTAGAGGTCCTGCAGGACTATTGAAAAAAAAAAAATCTTTGCTTTTCATTTAAACCAGAATTTAACTCCCATACAGGGTTGAGAACTTAAAAACTTGATAGAATTTATTTCGTTATAGACTGACAAAAAAACACGATTCGATCAAATTTATATATGAAGTAACAACGAGTTCAGTAGCTATAGGTGCAATGACATTGAAGCAAGAAAGCAAAAAAAAACAGACAAACAAACAAAAAAGTTATAAATCAGCCAAACCCGAAATATTAAGGCAAACAAATGTGAGCAGATTTAGTATCGTTGCCTTATTCCAGGAGTAATTTTTTGAATCGATTGGTCAAATTTGGGATAAATCAGAACGTACGCTATGAAGATTCCATTAAATCTATGGTGTTCTACAGTTTCTATATACAGTTACGTGCAAATGATGTCCGCCCGATGAAGACCCCTATCGATAGAAGGTGAGGAGGCTGCGACCACGAGTTACCTCAAAATGAGGTAAAAAAAGTCTCCGCTGAACCATAAAACCATGTCATACCGTCCGACATGTTTATCTGCACCCCCACCATTTGTAAAATCATTTATAATTCATTGTTTTTCCATCAGCTCGAGATAGCTCCTACGTGCGACGATAGTATTGGTAAAAATAATATGACGTAGAGTTACAATAAGTTATGGCGAAATATTTCCCTACGGTGATGCTATGTAACCAGAAGACAACGATAGCGAAATTGCAGAATCGTTTATTTTTTCAGTTTTGTCTAATATTTAGCTAAAAGAAGATTTCGTGATCTTACGACTATAGTGTCACCTCAGGTATAGAAATATCTCATGATCAATAGCTCGGGATCCGAAGTCAACAAATATTGCTCTTTCTTTTTTCTTGGTTCAACGGCATCCGGATTGTATAAAAAATAAGAATACGTCAATCGCTGTATTAATACAAGTGTAGTCGAACGAAAGAAAAATGTGAAGCTGGATATACGGAGAGCTTGATGGGGAAGAAAAAATAACATCAAATTTCTTTTCTAATGAAATTACCATTTTTTTTCCTATATAAATACCTGACCGATCGACGATTCAGCATCAGCTATCAGAACACTAACCAAACGACTAGTTCTGAAACGCTCTCAAGTTGCCAGCAGCGCGTAATCACCCGCCAAGTAAGAAAAAAAAAGTCGATCCTTAAACCTAGATTGTGAATCATGTGTATCAAATCGTGAAAAATACAATATCTGATCAAGATTATTTTCCAGAATCAAAAATGGACTTCAAACTTGTGGTCCTCGTTGTGTGCAGCCTAGCCATATTGTCTATGGTTACTGCTAGTCCATCTGGTAGTTCATCTGGTTCTGGTAGTTCATCTGGTTCTGGTAGTTCATCTGGTAGTTCATCTGGTAGTTCATCTGGTTCTGGTAGTTCATCTGGTTCCAAGAGTTCATCCGGTAGTTCATCTGGAAGTTCATCTGGTTCTGGTAGTTCATCTGGTTCTGGTAGTTCATCTGGTTCTGGTAGTTCATCTGGTTCTGGTAGTTCATCTGGTTCTGGTAGTTCATCTGGTTCTGGTAGTTCATCTGGTTCTGGTAGTTCATCTGGTAAAAAATCATCGGGATCATCTATCAAGCCGACTTCTTGCGAAAAGGCGAAGACTTCCGCTGACTTATCGGACTCCTGTAGTTCGACTTTGAGCAGCTGTCAATCCGGTCTTGGAGGTGTATGCGGTCCAGGAGCTGGATCGGCCCTTGGGCTCAGCACTTCACTTTCATTGGTGGTAATTATCCATCGCAGATAATCACTAAAACTGATTCACTTCCCAATTGAACGAGTATCTGAAAACTATTTTTATTTTTCTATTTGCAGCTTGGACCTCTTCTAGCATCTTTGGTCGCTCTGCTCTCATCATTGCTGTGCACAGTAGGTGATCTTGTAACGAAAATTTTGGGAATAGTTTTGGCCCTTTTGTGCGCGCTAATAAATCTTGTGATCGATTTGCTGAATGGTCTTCTCGGTCAAGACGACTACGAGCAACAATGCAACTCATGTCACGAGGACGCTTGCAACCAGGTTAAGAGTTGCGGGGGTTCAGGTGGTTTGGATGACGGTTTGATTGAGGTAGTACTGAAATTACTTCAAACCATCCTGAGTTTGGTGATCTGCATTAAACTCTAAGAATATTCATACAAGTTTATGAAAATAAAGTTCAAGGCGAAAGAAAATAAAGGGCTAAGAACTTATATGGTTTTTCGTAGATTTACGAAAAAAAATAGTAGGATGCCATTCTTTGTTAAAATAATAAAAGAAGCTACCGAATAAATGAAAATGTATTTAATCAAGAAATCTAGTAATTCGTTTATTGGAACCTCATCCCTAAATATCCTTTTTCATGCTTCGTGCGATTTTTTTATTCGTTTTGTTTTTGCCCGTAATGACATATCAAACATCAAAAGAAATCTACTTCTCAGGGATGCTTGAGAAAAACGGTTTTCTCCGTATTTTTTTCTTCCATTCTTTATACGATACGCATCCCCTCGGAAACGAACCTCGAGAGGGTGGACAACTTCGACCACTTCCGGACGTGGGTAAATACATTTTCAGTATATACAAACATATGTCTACATAACATAGGTATGTTGAGGGTGCATGTTTGTACAACCGAATTTGCTTTCTCCCGCATCAAAAATGCTTTTGTTAGGACCCAACGAAATTGCCTTTGGCATATTTATTGGAAAAACATCTCGACGTAGAATAGGCAATGTATAATAATAAATATCTCAGCTTTCCGATTCTAATTGCAATTTCGCTCGCGGTAAATTTCTAAAATTCAATCTTCCTGTGAGAATGAGAGAATTTTGATTTACTATAATAAAACAGATGAAGAAGAGCGATGCGGTTTGTCTGTAGATTCGTTTGTTGGGTTGAACGATGAATTATAGGCGAAGTTCGGAAGATAATTTTGAAGAGGAAACGGTGAAAAAAAACTAATAGTAAAAATTCCGCTCGGTTCGACGCGTTAAAACGGAATAATTTCAAACAATGGAGTACCGAGCTGCTTTCGCGCCATAAAGATACATCGTATCTCGAGGGTTATGAGTGAAACTGCGATCGGAAACCGTAAACAGTATCGAGCGTAAGGTAAACGCGAGTCTAACCGCGTTGCAGAGAATCGTAAAAGTGCAGATAACTGCAATGGGGTTGCAGGTATAGGAGGGAAACTCGTGGCATCGCGATCCTGTTAGCCAAACGTCTCTGGTATATTCAACAATGCCGTGCACCAGCAGAGATTCCAGGAGCATCATATTGCAGGAAATATTTCATTTCATATCGTTTATACCACCCCCGAAGGAGGAGTTGGTAGTTTCGTAACGACCACACTGACGATGATATAAAATCGATTATTGATTAGCTATTAACGGGAAATAACATCCCTTTGCTTCGAGGGTAGTAGAAGGCGTCTGAAAATTTTCTCTCTCTCTCATTTCATGTAACATTATCATACTGTAATGATATCAGTTTGAAATAATTTCAGATACAAGAGATTTGTGCGCGAGTGTAGAGCAATCTCGTTTGTGGGTTGTTTGATGCGATTGTAGGTTAGGAGGGTGTCTAAATTCATAGGTAAGCAGAGCGAAGCGAAGCAAAGCAAAGGAAAGGAGAGAAGACGAGAGAAGAGAGGAGAAGAAAGGATAAATGCGGAACGGAGGTGAGGTAGAGCAAGGCAAACCGGAACAAAGTAGGTACTTCTACGGTAGAACAGATCCTCTCAAGTTACTCGACGACCCTTGTAATGTCAACCCTCCGGGACATCGATAGAAGAACATGGAAAGGGTGGAATAGCTGTTCCAGATTTTTGGTAGCTAAATCCAACATGCAACCCTCCATAGATATTATATATTATTTCAACAGGTACACTTATATAAGATTATTCCGCCCAGGCAAAATTGAAAAAAAAAAAAAAAAAAAAAAACTGGGACAATAGGATGGGCACCGACACGAGCGAGCCAAATTTCAATCAATCGGTATTCACTCAATTTCGAATCAGACTTTCAACGAATGACGAGCTGATAAAAAAGAAAAATTCTTCACGAAGCCGTTCGATAGTTGATTAAATATAATCGCATAAAAAATCAATGTCCCTACGAGGTTGTAAAAATTTGACAAACGAATTGGAATTGAAAAAAATATAATATATTGCATGTATATTCTCAACCCATGTATATTCCATTTTCACACTTATTCTATAATTTCAAAAAGCTGCGTAACAATGCTGATTGAAGGCAAACAACCTTATACATATTTGAATTCATGAATATAACGATTCGCGTAGGTGGGTATGTATCAACTGTCACCATACATATAACGTGAATAATTTTCAATGTGGCGTACGTAAAGGTTGGGCAAGTGATAAATAGAAATATGAGTTAGTGCCCGATAGATACATAGGAATTCATGCAACAATTGTACATAGTGGGTGCATTAACACAATACCCCATTATACGTGTACCATATATACATGGCTGAGTAAAACACGTTGGAAAATCCTGAATCAGCGTTCTATATAACACATATTTGATACCTTCACATGTAATGTACGCTTCACGATATTTCCGCAGAGAAATCTACACATCGTTTGTCACCAGCACCCCTACAGAGTCGAATTTGCCACCGCAAAAGCTTGACGGATCAATGATCGAGTGCGTAACGTTCGTTAACTACACGACGGCAACGCGGTAATATACAACGTAACCATAGAGAGCGTGATCGAGTCAACGAAATTTTTTCAATTCTCAAGAGAAAATAAGTCGACCAAACCAGGTTAAAAATGAAAATGTATCGTCTAGATATTTTTTCACTGGAATATTGCAAGTATTTTTATATTCCGAAATATCTGACGTGTCGATCGGTCGAATTTATATATATAAGTCACACGTTCGGCCCACGTGGAGTGAGTCTACAGCGAATAGTTCATCGGACTAATTTGCATATACACGGTGGGAAACTGAGTCATACGCAAGTTCGTGTCAGGGACACCCTCGACATAGCCTAGAATCTGATGGTGATTTATTTCGGCAATAGGCGCAACGCGGAGCAGGGTCGCCTTATTTTGCCTTAAATATTTCCAGTTCTCGGACTCGAATCTTTGCATTTAAAAACCAGAAAAATAAAGTAAATAAGTTACTTATAGGTACGATCGCGTATCTCTTATTTGGGGGTGGTATAAAATACGATCTGAAATCGCAGACCCTGTGTCTCCAGTTACATTAGTTTATAAGAAGAAGTAATGGCATCGAATTCGAGGCCATTATCGATATTCGATATTTTTCCTTATTTCTAAGAAACGCGCGTGGGTTATTATATCTTGATAGGTTTTGTCCGGAGAAACTACCAGAATTTCACGTACGATCATCAATTGGGTTAAGCGATATCCGTGTAACGGTAAGACAAAAGAAGAAAAAAAAATTAGAATAGTAGAGAAAAAATAATTCATATTTCTCACAAAATTACTGTGACGTAGTAGACTGGACCGCAAAAACAAATTTTCATTTTTCCCCCATGTGCCCTGCAAAAATATGAAATTTCTTTTCTTTTTTTTTAGGTCAGTCTAGTGATATATGTAGTTAGCGTGAGTCGGTTATAAATTTGAGCACAATATGAAATGACGATATCGATAATAATCATTTCGTATGAATACTTGTCGAGTTAGACGTACACATATATACATGAAGAATACTAATCGATATGGTATGTATGAAAATTAAGTCGCGTGAGCCATGCGGTTATTCGGAATGACGTGAATCATATCGTGGGCGATTATTATGACTCGTATGTATACACATGGATGTAATTTACACATATCATCCTGTACAGTATGTATATATATATATATATATATATATACATAGAATTTGTCGTTTAATTTCTTCAATAAAACTTGAAACTAAACTGGGCCGTAACAATAACCGGGGTATTAATTAAGCCCGAGTGTAGGTGTAAGTGCAGCACCAGTAGGAGCTCCATATTTTCAAGTAAATGAAGTAAGTCGCAAGTAAGTCCCCTGTGCATACCATCGTCAGCAGTAGCATTTAACGTTATTTGTGATACGTACATAATGAGGCACAATTCGCAAGGCCGTATAGTTTTACTAACTGGACTTAATTTCAACCTTCCATTACGTTATGCATCGTAACTTATGCACGTCGTATACCTAATCTTGTTTTTCTTAGTCAACTAAGGCTGAATACAGCTAGCCAATTATAATCGGGTAAGCAAATTTCACATAACTACGAATACACGATTCTAAAAAGAAACCGAAAAAAACTATTGCAATCGAGATGATTTTAATCGATGCGTTTTTCATTCCGTTCTTTTTGTTATTTATTTCTAATAAATATATACTGAAATACATGAGAAGATAATATACTTACACCTAGGTCAATATTAACCTCTTGTCACATAGCTTCTTTATCGTGAAACGCGTTACTTATTTTAAAGTTTAAAATAAACGTGTGAACACGCGCGAGAAACCTTGTAATAATTACACAGATGGTTATCCAATGATTTCTACACACAAATAACACAGAAATATATCCACGTCCGTATAAAAATCCGTACAATATCACAGTAGCTTCACTTATTTTCTCACGTTTTTTCGAATACACTTTATCAGAGAAAATTTATATTTTCTCGATACATTGCACACTTATTCAATCACGAATCATTGAAGTTGAGTATATTCGCGATTGAATTTATCGGAGGCAGCGCGGCTTGAAACACACTACGTTTTCCACAACCGGACGCGATTACTGCGGGTCCCAAGTTATATGTACGGTGTTAGGTGGTAACGATGAACGAACTAACCGAAGTAAAGGAAGGAAGGCGTCAGTGACGAACCATTCAAGTATTACGCAGACGACCCACCGCTGTCGCGTTGAATTGCGGCACGCGGTGTTTCACCGTATGTACAATAAGTCATGTACGCGTATACTATATGTATAGGTGTATGTATATGCTCACGTGCACACATGTGTGTACGATTTTACCGCGTGGAGTTTCTGAAATTATACATGTCTGCGAGAAGGTTTTCCTCCCACACTTTTATAGAGTCAGTTTATACAGCGTGTATATCCATAGCTCTGCAGCTCTCGGTGAATGTGTTTATCGTTTCAATACAAACGTAATGGGTGATTACGAATTCATCACCAGGTCGTTCGGAGACTCGTGAGGTAAAATACACCTGAATGCACATACCGAGTATATATAGAATTCATCGAACTAACCGATGCACATTGCATAAAATCTGCGCAACGTGTTACGCATTATAAATTCCATTTATCGAGCTAGGGAACAAAATTCTTAACGAATTGAATAAAAAATTTAAGAAACGATGAAGAAATTATCGCTAAATTAATCAATAGACGAATTTAAGGGCAGAATTAATTGGGCGGTTAACAAAGAATTCTACACGTATATGAAGATCTTGAGAGAAATCATATTTTGGACTCTGTATTTATGTTAATAAAATTTCACATCGTACAGTACCTCGTAACATAAGATATCGAACACGTGTTGAGATATTGATAATAATAAAAATTAATACGTTAGGAGTTGATTATCGAGTAACGAAAAAACAATTAGCAACGAGGGCGTTCGAAACGATAACCTTTACCCTTATACAACCCATTATCATCGCTACCTTTCATCGTGCGATATGTGTATCACATGTGGTATACATAATGTATATGTATATGTAGACGTATCAGGCGAGTGATATAATAAATGAATATTCCAAATGTTATCGCAACCGTTCGCGTTTTACGTTAGCAGTATAATCAGCAAAAAGGTATACATAGATATCACCTCTTTTCTGATCGCAGACAGCTGTGACCCGCAAATATATACGTTATTCGTTATTATATCTTCATACACGTAACGTATCGAATACTGTACACCTATGTATATTGTACGATTTGATAGAAAAATCATCAGCCTCGATCGCGTAACTTCAGTTGCGTAAAGAGAAGCTGTAGCATTATTGTAAATGTGTAGAGTTAAGGTCTGTTGATACAGTGGCAGAGACATGCTCCGGCGGTACACCACCAGCCAAGAAAATATCTTTGCCATAAAATTATACACGGCCACGAATAGCTCGTATTATTCGCACGTGGCGTGTACCGAGTAACCATTCGGTAGCGATAATGCAGAAAATTCTTGTTTCGCTGGAGGACCTTGAATATTTTAGTCCCAATGCGATATCCAGAAAGCAAAAAAAAAACAAAAAAAAAACAAATCAACGTGGAAATTCCTTTTAACAAAAATCGTTAGGCATCCGGGCAATCTGTTCGTCCATCTAGGGGGTTTTTAGGCGAGGTTGGTTGTACATTACAGAGAATTAAACGTACCGGAAGTTAGCGGCAGTTATCCAAAACGGTATAGGCGGATGTAAACGTAAACGTGAACGTGAAGGTGAAGGTGAAGAGTGGGAGAGGTCGCGGCAGAGGTGAAACACAAAGTCATTAGGGTCTGCGAGCGAGTGGCGCGAAATTACGCACGTTGTTCCTGTACGAGGTAGTTGAGTTCTCTAGGAACTGTCTCTGGCAGCAGAAAGTCCGGCATAGTAGGTTATAACCTGCAGGACCGTCCAACGCCCAGTTGGCTGCTGGCTATAGGGGCACATATAATCTCCAAAACTTATTTAATGAACGTACAATTGTGAAATGCTTTCCTCCAGGTCATTTGCCACGCTCGGCGGCCGAAGCCTGGCAAAGAAATTCGTCGGAGTTTATGAAAATTAGAGGACATTCTCCTCATATACCTCTCCATAACGACGTGTATACTCGTTGAATTATACATATGTATGTATAACACATCCCAATACGTCCTCGTATTTCAGTTATAGAGAGTACAGAGAAACCATTTCGCTCCAAGGATACGTATATGCTTGCTCGTTTGTTAACGCCAAAACTTTGTAATGTCATTTGGCCAACGTTAGCGCAAAGCCAGGTCGCGCACAGTTCGTCTAGGTCTAGATGAAGCTATAGTTGCTTCAACAAATATAGGTGTACGTACTCGAAATTGCAGTATTATTCCACAAAGCGAAACCTCTATGGCTTCGTAACGTTGAAACGCGTTTTCTTTGAACACTTATTAAAATTATGAAATACTTGGTAATTCACAGGCTATGAATACAGTGTAAAAAATGTATCGTCTTGCAGATATCTATATTTCACCACCTATGTTTGACTCGCAAGGGAAATGGGCGATGTGATGCCATTTTTAGTATACCTCGGAAACAAGAACGACCGTAAAGGGTTTTGATGCATAAAAAAAAAGTTGGTTGGAAGCGCGATGTCACATAGCGTGGAAAGCTACCAAGAGCTCGCCCATTTGTTTCTATATTTTATATTTTCAGCACGTAACCGGTGGGCCGTAAAGTTGCCAGGGGTCAGAACCTGCAACGAGTCCAACTTCTATAACGGAAAATACCCCTATAGTTTACCGGGACCTCAATTTCAACGTCTATAATGCTTACCAAATATTACCGTATAGAATTCGAACCATCGAATTCCCACACATGAATATAGGTATAGTAGATCGCATTAAATCCCAAGAATTTCTTTTTAAAAACATCAAATATATTAGCGGTATTGGACAGCTAAAACAGCAGAGGTTTTTAAAAACCATAGCCAATGAGAATTTCTGGTAGAAAACCGCGCTATTAAATTTTTATCTGAAATATATAAGGTATATAATATATTACATGGGGGGTCTTAAAGAGGGACTTTGGAGTCAATAAATCGATAACTACACTACAAGATTGCTTCGTTCCCGCACCATGAGCACGGGCGGATGGTGACACGTTATAAATCAGAGAACAAAATTGTTTCCGATCATAGAGTTCCTCTTCCATTTTTCTTCAACTTATAAAATTTCTCCATTAACTTTTCTTTCTCCACATCCTTTTTTTTTCTTCTCTCCCTCTCTCTCTCTACCTTTCTTTTTTTTCTTTGTTGTAACAAAGAGGTTCACGGCGTGTGAAACGAAATAATAGACGGGGCTATTCTGCAGCTATTGCAGGAACGCGATGGTCGTAATCCAATTTTGGTGGATCCCGAAGAGCTGGTTGATTAATTCCGAGTCAGAGAAGTAGAGAGTTCGAGAACCGAGAAAGGGGTTCGCGTAATCCAAACGTCGAGGTTGGAGGAATGGAAGCGGATAACGTATTCTGTGGCAATTTATCACCTGCACCAGCAACAGCAGTAGCAGCACCAGCATCGAGACAACACCTACCGTAACTACCGTTACACTAAGCGGTAATCTCTGGGTAGAAAAGTAGATACCTATAACCCGGTGCCGAAGTAGAAAAATCAACGACTCTCCATGATCAAAGAGTGTCGCCGTCGATTGATTAGACAGTAGTGTTAATAAAACAAAAAATATCTATATAATGGCCACAGCTTGTGTTCATTAACGGGAATTCCCCGTAGCAGGACCTGAAATTACGTTCATTTAAACTCTTTTTTTTTCCAAATTCGCAGTCGGTATAGTAGCGTGATCCACGTGCCCGGAAGTCACGAAAGCCCGTATCTTAATTGGAGAGAAGAGAACTCCTTGAGAATTGATGACCACCTTTACCCATCCCCTTCCTTAATTCTTTCGACTTTTTCTAATGCTATATACACTCTTCTAACGCTATCTAATAAATTTTTTCCTTGGTTTTTTTGGTAGTTCTTTTTTTTTTTTCTTACCTCCCATTCGTCTTCTTCTTGAAACAATTCCCTCAGACGTAGTAAGAACTTTACTTATATATATAAGTTGTCATTTTCTTGCAATGGTCAAAAATTTCATCACTCCATTCCTCATTAATTGTTTTCAAGAAGATCGCTCGTTGGCGGACCGGAAATTAATTGTGCTTTTCACGGAATTACAGCGTTTTCTGCAGAGTTGCAATACCATAATCAACGGTGGAGAGAAAGAGAGAGAAAAGTGTCAGAACCCGATGGGTACCAACTACAAGCAACACCTGTATATAAACGGTAGAAAACCAACGAACGTCCCGAACAATAATGCTGTACAATTCAAGCTCTTTTGAAGTCCTCAACCTCCACTGCAGGACGTGAGGGAGTAACGTGGCGGGACACAACAACTTCCACGAGGTGTTAATGAAGTGTCACTTGTCGTTTGTCTCCTGTCACTTGACACCTGTCACCTAACGCTGTGTAATTATATCTACGAGATGTATAGTATATTTATATATGTTTTTGGAATAGTTGGTAAAATTACGTACTTTAGAAATCAGAGCTGCATAGAAACTCTAACGACGGTCATGATGACAATAAAATTTTCACGTGGAATGTCTGGGATAGTCGTAACCTCCAGACTTCCAGATATCTCTTATACGGAGTTGGTATTTTCCGTATTTATAGGGTAGTTCCAGTCGCCGGAAGAACGGGGCTATGGTAACAATAAACCACCCAACTTCAGGAATGGTTCTTCAAGTGGATATTCGCCTTCGACGTTCGCTGCACTTTCCTTCAGTTCCTCCAAGTGCCATCGTCTAAAGTGTCGATTTTATATATACCTACTCGTTCCCCCGTAAGGATTAGCTTTTCAAGAGGACCGGACGCAAGGTCCTAGAGATACGACTCGGCTACCTCGAGGATAATTTTTTTTTTCTAAACATTACCTCGAGTATAATGTTATTGCGAAATATTCCGTACACCAAGTCGTGAGTATGCAGGGGTCGGTACAAAGTAGATATTCCTATATACCTCCTCGGTCGTTTGGGGCCATAAGGGACTGCGTTTGGTAGGCGACATCACCGCAGGGAGATGCGAGGCATGGTCGTGGTCGTGGTCGTGACGGTTATGGGGTTGAAAGTATACCGGCAGCTTTATCCGGGTCTCAAAACCCGAGAAGAGGAGTAGCTAGCTGAGCCAGCGATATCCCGAGGGCAGAAGTAGGAATATGGGAATAGAGGGAAAGCAGCTGAACAGATCGCGGCATAGTTAATGCTCCTAGTATACGGCAGACTTATTGTATTCTAGATTCAGTGGTTTCGGATACAAATAGTCCGATCCATTACAGTCGGTCAACTAACGACGCGATAAATGACCTCGAATTAAATACCTAAGGGATGGTGTATTCGGTACGACCGAAACCAACAGGGAACATCATATGCCGTACAAACACGCCCAACTGCGGATACTAATTTCTCGGCCGGGACTAGATGCTAAAAAATGAACCCAAGGATATTACCGCCTTATTATCAGCGAGTATAATTTCATCACCATCGCATCAGTGATAATATTTGCGTGTCCGGATGATGTTTTGGCTATAAGTAGATACTCGGGGTTCGTCCATGTACCCGGGTGATTGGTATATATATATTAGAGATATCCTTTCATTTCGGTGTACGCGTTTCTCCCATGGGGCTTTGGGATCACGACGACGCGACATTTCCCCCACAGGGCTGGCTGCCGAACAGAAATTAAATTTGTCCAGTTGTCCGCGAGCACAATGAGGTGGATGAGAAGGGCTTGGGGATTAGCGTCGAATGAATTCTCTACGTCCGCAGTCCCTCTTTCCTCTTTCCTTTTTTTCTCTTGTCCTTTTCCATCCCAGCTTCAGTTACTCGATTCTTCCCGTTCATCGCTACTGTACCAGACGTTTATATATATATTCTTCTTATTCTTGTTGAAGAAAGCCCGAAAAAAGACTCGCTCGTAATTTGCACGATGAAAGATACGAAAATAAAATAAAATTTCTGATAAAGTCACGTATGATGAAAACTATTCAGAATTTTTTTTAGTAAAAAAAAATTTATCAATTTTATATACTATTTCACTCGCACGTATCTGTCTGCCTGTCTATTCGTATTTCATACCTAATCGAGAAAGATAATTACGGGCAGACATTGTCCGAGCATATTAAACTCGGAGCTTTTATCACGTGGATAGAAAGATGAAAGACTTCTAATATCGGAGGCGAAATATTCGGAGTGGAAAAATATCTCGAGGGAAAAGTGATTTTGCCAAGAGTGAAAGAGAGGTATGAGTTTGATGTGGAAATACCGGAAGCTGAGAGGTTGAATCGCAAGGTAGACAAAGCATGGTGGTGTCCAATCAGCGACAAAATTGCCACAATCAGGAGAGAAGAATTACACGCGGGCGTAGATTCAACGAAGCTTTCGAGAACAACGAGATATACGCGCGATCTTAAACCGTATATACTTGGAAGGTTTCTGGGAGGAAGTGAGGGGTAAGGAAAGACTGGCCAAAGAATTTCCGTAAAAAGAAAAAAAAAAGTATAAGAGAAAAAAGAAAAACTCTTACTGGCAAACTGAAGCGTAAAAGAGAGAAAGATGTATAAAAAAGCGAAAGAAAATAGATGGCAGTAAGTTGAAAAAAGAGAAAAAAAGAAAGAAAAAAAAAAGACAGAGAAAGAATCAGAATGAAAATGAGAAATACGAGAGCGTTGGAACAGAAGGTAAAAATTTGTCTAGACTGAGGTAAATATAAAGAAAGAATAAGAATCGGAAGCGGAATATATAAGAAAAAAAAAGAAGAATATGTTAATTACAATAATTGGAAGAATTTTTACAAAGATGGCTGTATAATATTATTCTGTACGATGGTTGAAACTGAATGCGATGCAACGGTAACGCTTAATAATTCCTTTAAGATTGAATTTCGCTTATTTTTTATTCTTTATACCCATCCACTTCTTAATAACAGAGAGAAAGCGCAATTAGTTGGTTTTCTTTGGCACCCGAGATGAGCTACGGGTAAAAAGTTTTAACTTACCCCAATGACGTGGTATAACTATATTTAGTAAACTTGTAAGTAAAGAAAGACGTAAAATCGAGCTAAAGAGCTTTGTCCCCCTTTCTCAAAGCCTTTTGGCGTCGGACTATCCAGTCACACTTGGAAGCAACGCGACCGCATAGTGAGAAAAGAATTATTATTACTGCACGGGCTGCAGGTTGCAGTAACTCCATTTTTAAAAATTATTATTCTTTTTTTTCCTTTGTTTTCTTCGCACTTACATAGCCACTGAATTATAATATGTGGAAAAACTTTAATTTCCAACCCCCGTAAATTTTACGCATATATATAAGTCAGACTGTGGAAAAGTAATAATTTATATTCAAATTTAACCATTAAACTTTGCGTTTTACGTATTAAAAAAATATTTAAAAGAAAATCTATAACACGTACGTGGATAATTAACTTGTTCAAAGGGTTGATATGTCGAACAGTTTAATCTTTGAGGAATCGAGAGATGAAGGGAAGTTTGGTGTTTGTTTAGCGCCGTAGTAATTAACGAACGCTCTATGATTAACGTGCAGTATAAAGTCGAAGGAAACGGTTACATTTCTCCCATCGCTTAGCTGCAGTCTTTATCCATGATGATGGAAAGAAGAAGAAAAAGTTTCGAAGCCAAAATAATTTGGAATCCGCGCACATGTTGAGAGGAAAAAAAATGAAAAAAAAATAAAAAAGTTACCACGACGATATTTTCCATTTCATGGTGCGTAACGGGGCACGGGTTTCAGTATCCGAGTCTTGTTTTTGGATCGTAAATTTAGCGATGCCGCGAGTCAATCCACATGGGAGAAAGCTTTTGCTCAAAATACATCTATACTCTATGTCCGAACCAATCCCTCTGCAGCAAGCAGCGCGTTGGAGACCGATTCGATAAACCCTTAATCCGGCAGCAATTAACTCGTACAGCATGAGCATCCCCATCACCCCTTTCATCCCTGTCCTCTTCCTCCTATTTCTCATCCCTTGAACGAGTTCACTCCCTAAAACTCTCTCTGAGCCTGCAGAGAGCCGCCGAACTGTGACTGTATAATTAATTTGGTTCCCATCGGAATTGAGCCACTGGTATATGGGAACGGTGGTTGCACATCCAACACCCTATATCTGTCTACATGTATATATCCATACCCATTCAAACCACCAACTGTCACACGTCACGATTCTAAATGCGATGTAGTTAGATCGACGATAAAATGAAACGCACTTCTGAGCGAGTACGCGATATTAGAAAACAAACATTTTTACAATAATTCAATGATAAAACTCACCTTGAGATGTCTTCTTGTGAAACTGCACGTGGCGTTGAAGCTGTGTGAAGTGCTAGTGAAGAGGCGTGACGTGATTCTTGTGAATACGCTAAAGAGTTATTTTCCAACGCTGATACCGAACCGTTTTGTTTACCTGTTAACATAATGAAGAAAAATGGATAACGTAAAGAAACGGCGGTGAGGGGGGGTGGGGGGATGGAACAACGTTGTTATAATAAAGTTTATAGACGTCTGATGTGGCGCGTGTTGCAGCTGTTGTAAAAACTACGTTCAGAGTTTATGAGCTCTGTACAGGTTCGCGTGAAGTTAATGAATAAATTATACCGAAATGTGTCGGTCGCTTCGCGAAATTCAGGTTGACGTCGTGGTATTTTCTCGAGAAGAGGGTCTTAGTCAAGTTTATATACACAGCAAACTCGTCCCTTCTCCTGTATGGGTCAGAATTTTTTGGGAGTGGTAATAAAAAATTTATTCGCCCAGTTCGAAAGAAAGATCACCCTTGGTGCAAAGAGGATGGTATGGAGTGCGAAAAAGTCTGGAGGACGTGTGAGTTTTATTTAAACCGAAAATCGTGAAACAGGACCAAAGGGTACGTAGCGGGCGGATAATTTTCGCTCGATCTTTTCGGGCTAACGACAAAGAAGAACTGAGTTGAAATAAAAACAAAGAATAAAGTAAAGTAAAGGTGAAGGAGATAAGAAAGTTTGCAAAACGAAGGGACGAGTTACAGCACGTCCAGACCCTTTGTGTCTTTCGGACAAACGGCCACGTGTCTTGCACGTGGGACTTCCGGTTCTAAGAGTGCTAATTCTAGACACAGGCGTGTCGTTTTTCGTTTTCTTTTCTTCATCCCCCTTCTGGCTTTCTTTCTTTTTTTCCCCCATCCCACAGGGTAAAAGAAAGAAATTCTTCACTAACTCAAGAACTCGTCTTTGCCACTAAAGCATGTATACCGTTTGACGAGTTTAGCACGTGTCATTTATAATTCATGTTAGCAAATTCTGAAGCGTCACATTATCCCTTCGAAATTTTTTTTTTTATCTCTGCTTGCACATGCCACTAAATTTGACGAATTGTAGATCTCTCATTTTTTATTCCATGTAATCACTTTTTTAAGGACTGCCGAATTAAATTTTTTTTTTTACTCACGTGGTTGAGGCGACAGTGACAACTCTGACGCAGATGGTGGTGGTGGTAATACGCCCTCAGGTTTCGCAACTAGTAGGACAACGCGATCCTGTGTAGCCTTAAGAGTAGCGACGGCTTCTTCGTGGGTGACGTTTTCTAAATTTTTGTCACCCTGCTGCAAGAAGAAATGAAACATAAGTTGAGAAATAACGGTAAATGACGGAGAGCTTGAATTTCTTTTTTTTTTTTTTAACTCTCTGTGAAATCATTTTATTACTCATTAAACCAGAAGATTCGCAATTCCAATTTAGCAACGATCCAGTCAAGGGGAAATTCGGTAACGTCAAAAACAAGGAGGCTATTACCCTGCCGTTAGCCCTGTGCCACGGAGGCTTTAATTACCACCTCTGTGTAACATTCCTTTTGATCCCCGTTTAGTCACACCGAACATGAAACAACATCTAAACGAAGACCTATATAACTAATCCTAAATCCAAAATTAACACGTAACCCACTACTGCGGAATATATCGTATATGAACTTTGAACAGGAACGATGGTTAAAATCAAAATTTTGCACCCTGTATTTTACCGCTGTAGATATAATTTGTAACGCGATCACCGGTTGGGGGATGAGGGATGTAAAAATTGTGTAAAACTTGAATGAAAAATGGCAAAATCCGATAACACGAGATTTTAACATTCCACGAATATTATAACGAAAGCTTTTGCAATTCAATTTTACAACCAATCAAATGGATTTGTATTATATGCGATTGTGACAAGGCAGTGGGTAGTGAAAAAAAGTAATAACTATTACAGAGAAAGGAAAAAAGCCAAAGCTGAAAAGAGACATCAATGAAAATATATTTGATAGAATTCAACGTTCTGGAAAAAGTTACTAGTCACCTTATTTTCTGGTTTTAAAATTGGCCACGGATGAAAGTCTCGGTCATTTTTTTTTTTTTTTTTCTTTTCTTTTTATTTTTCGGCGAACACATAATGCTCTGCTCTACAAAACATATATAAACGGCAGTCAGAGTGACGTGTTTGTGGAATGGGGTGTGGAAAATATTGTGGTTTCAGTTTCGAACGAAATAATGGAAATATACACGTCGTAAACGTGGTAACGGCATTTCTCGCCCTCCGAACTGTGAAAAATAACAGTTTCACTCAGTTTCACCTATTTCCCATATGTAGAAAGTTTGAGAACGAATGTACATTATTTCTGAAATATATTCGGATTACCTTGACTACCAAAAGTGGCAAAATATGCATTCCCTACAACGCTGATCGACCATCATTTTTTATAACGCTAAAGAAATAGAATAAAAAAACTAAATAAATAAATAAAATGACTTGTTGGATCCTAGATGTTTCACTATCTGCGTATACCGCATAAAAAACTATTTCGTAAATATTTCCCCACGTGTGTTAGTTCATCATTTTTGACTCATGCATATTTTCATTTTATAATTACGACCACATTCGATAGGACAAATGAATATGAATACTCATTGTCAGCGCTGCAGTACGGGCAGGAAATGAATCGTTGTTTAACGAGGCGATGCTCTGCGTCTGTCACTGTAATATTTATATTCGTATCAATAAAATCAACCCCTACGCAACTGAATAATTCCGATTAATATACATACGTCACAATTTGATCACGTGACAGACGTGCACGATACGGCAACTCTCACGCAGCTCACAATTATTCACGATCATTCTCTAACCGACAATTTCCTATAGATATATAGATTCATATAATAATTAATATAATTACCACCCTACTTCCGCCGGACAGTCAGATATGACGTGCAGAGGGTTATATCTCTGAACCGCTGGAAACATCATGCAGCAGAATGGAATATTTCAGGATAATCCTACTAATATTATAAATGTGGAAGTTTGGATGTTTGGATGTTTGCTACTCAATCACGCAAAAACAGTTGGACGGATTTGGATGAAATTTGGCAGACAGATAGTTTAGAACCTGAATTAACACACAGGATACTTTTCATCCCGGTTTTTTTTTTATCATGGTTTAACGACTGTTATCAATTATTATCAATTCTCTGCCGCAGACAAAGTCGCGGGCAGAAGCTAGTCATAAATAAAAATAGCTGATCATTTTTTCTTTTTTCTTTTTTTTTTCACAACACGCGGGCGATTTTGAAATCGATCGATCTGTATCAGCGAGCGCTGTATATAGTACGAAAGTTGAATGTGATAATAAAATGAAAATGAAGAATAAAAGTACAATGAATGGTGCAGCGGTCCAATCCGGGGAGCCCATGGGGGTTTGAAGTATCGCTGACGGAATAGCTATCAATTACGTGAATTCTTTTCACCCTAATCTATTTTTCCTATCCGCACTTAACCATCCATTTGTGGGGTATATTTTTGCCACGGACAGTCGCGTCGGTTTCCCTGCGGTAGTTCCCTTTCTTTTTCTTCTACCCCAGAATTTCCGCTGTATTTTAACGGAGGCAAAAATCACAGTCGATTCTGAAACCGAAGACGGTATACGTGTCGAAGGCCGAGACTTCCGGGTGACGGTGAAACGTAAAAAATGGAAGGGACTTCATTTCTCTGAAGTGAGTTTTTACGCCCCGTGAAAATCTAAGCGATCAAATTCGATATACCTATAGATATATACAAATATATTTTATATACGAGCAGCATCGGGAGAATTCCAACCGCATCATCTCTCCCAGAATTTTCGTACTGCAATTCGATATCCTCGCTCAAAAATTCCCTCCGTTGGGTTAGACAGGTCTAAAAGTTAAAGTTAAGCCACGAACCGCTTCTCTATATACATACGAAACTACAGCTTTGAAAGAAAAAAAAATCTCTCTCTTCAGACACGACTCGAGTCAAATTAGCTCAAGTCTCTTTCTCTTTTTCCTCCATCCTTTCCTTCTACCCTTCAAGTTATACAGTATTCAAGTCCGTGTGTAAAAATTTTTCCCGAAAATATGTTAAGAGTTGGTACACGGTACCTTTTTCTTTTTTTTTTCTTTTTTTGTTTTTTACTGTTTTCTCTTCTTTATTTGTTTTGTTTCTCTTTTCTTTTTCTACCTCTCATCCCCTTTGCTTCTTTTTACACGCGTTCGTACACACTGAGTACGCTGCTGGTTTCAAATTGTATCAAGATCTAACGAGCCTCGCCTCGCCTCGCCTTACCTCACCGCAAAACTCCCTTCCTCCCTAATTTTCTTTAGCCAGGAGAAGATTTTTGAAGCGAAAAATTACCTACCTAACCTATACGTACGTAAATATACATATACAATTATATATCTACTCAACCCACCCCTAAAGTATGCGGTACTTAGGCGGTTTTATTTATTCATAATTTCACTTACATATAATTGTATGATTGAATAATTTCTGACAAGGAATTTTAAAAGAAATTAGACTAAAAGTATTGAAATTGCAAGTTTTCATGGTCAAAGCGTTCGGTGTACCAAATTTTAAAGCCTAATAGTTTTACGATTCACGTATGGGTAACACAATTAAGTCGTGTCCGGTAAAAAAAGGATACTAAAATAAATAGAGTGAAATAAATTTTTTTTTTTCACGTACAGCGTTCCCGAGTCAGGGGAGTAGTTTCCCCTCGCCCTTAGAACATTCTCCACGCCCTTAACCTTCCCTAGAAAGATCCATATTTTTCGCACGATTACGCGAGCAGGCCGTTCGGTGGTCGGTACCATAATACCAAATGGTCCACGCTGTCCGAAAACATGCGGTCGTAAAAAAATAATAAACGTGCTATCTCACAAAAACATTTCTGGTATATAAGGTGAAGGATGGATATATCCTGTTCTCCATCCTTCAAACGGGATGAAAAAAAATAAGAATGCGACTCGATTTCAGAGAGAAATAGAGAGATGCGTATTTAAAAAAATTAGTTTTTCGATGTACCATCTAGGAAAACGACGTGTGTCGGATAGCTGCAGAATGTCGAAACGCATGGTAGGAACGACGACGAATGGTAGGACATAGTGAAATTCCTGGTTTACTGCCAGCACGTAAAAGCATGAGGTCTTCACGCTACATATATACAAATGTATAGATACCTAGAACAGTTGTACGTATACCAAGGCATAACATCTTTTGCCTGGACTGTCATTAAGAGACCAACTAACCCCTTTCGTCCATTTCTCTTCCACCCTTATACTTTTATCCCCCATACATTCCCCATACAACAGCAGTGTAGCTAGAGGATCGTCGGTCAAAGTCGTTAGACGACCTTGCCACTATAACCATGACCCCCAACCAAAGTTAGTGATAACCTCTGCCCTCTATCCTAAACCACCATTATTCCTTTACGGTGCTGACTTTCCCTTGTTATTCAACCCTTTTACTTTTCCTTTTTTTCTTTCACCCTCCGTCTTCTTTTCCACCCTCCCCCGGCGTTTTTTTAATACCCATTTAACCCCCGGCAATATAGGTAATTAGATCAAGTTGTTAATTATAAGAATATCTTGATGCCTGGCGATCATGTTATAAGGTATATAAAGTTTCTTCAAGTTCTCTCGAAAAATATATAGGTATAATAGGTAATTATCCGCATTATGTAAAAAGTATATGAAGATGACTTAAGAAGTAAAGAAAGATAATCGGGGAATAAGGTTCACCGATCAATGTATCGATTAATTAACTAATTAGTTTTTTTTTTTTTATTCAACTTACCAAGGTGTTTCTAACCGCAACGAGTTTGTCGCCAACGATAAGTCTTCCGTCAACTTGGGCGGCGCCACCATCCATTATTTTTGTAACGTATATCCCATTGTCGCCTGGGATATGTTGATTGCCGATTCCACCAGCGATACTGAATCCCAATCCTTTGTTACCCTTGATCAATTCTATCTCCAATAATCGGGTGTTCGACGCCGACCGCCGTCGCCTGACGTACTGTAAGCATTTGTAAAAGAACGGAATGACCATAAGATCGCAGCGATATTTGCACACACAGAATATACGACGTAAAATCACTTTTTCATATTATGCGATTAAACGTATAGATGAGCGATAACGATCGTACCAATTTCACGGTGTTTCCGGCACGTTTTAACGCGTCAACGGCTGTGGCGTGGGGTACGTCAACGACGGAAGCGTCGTTCACTTGTAGTATCGTATCATTGACGCGAAGTCTTCCATCCGCAGACGCGGCTCCACCGGGAATAAGTTTCGTGATATATATCGCGGTATCGTTACCAATATGAGGATTATCCGTGCCACCTGCGATGCTGAAACCGAGACCAGCTCCTCCTCGTTCGAGAATAATTTCCTCGTATTCCCAGTCATCGTCGCCGTTAACCTGAAATAAGAAAATTAACGAAACGATTGAAACGATTTGAAAATCAGAAATCAAAGCTCTGAGAATATGAGACGTGAATTTCATGCAATATATCCTACACGTATTACCTGCGCTATGTATAATGTAATAATTGATTTGTGCTAAACTAGAAACGAGATACAATCGACCATCTATATTACAATATCGGCAGGCTATGTAACAGGGTGTTTTTGTCTATAGAATCAGCTGTTGGGAGCTTGACACGCGTTGATTAGCAAAGGCCGATGAGGTATTCCCGATATATCGAGCGCAACTCTATGATTATACAGCTGATGATGATTATAATGACGATAATGTACCCACAAGGAGCTGCACAACGTTATATACATATATATGTCTACATGAATTATAGTACCAAGCTCATCAACCTTATCTTAGATTATTCTTGGTACATAGGACAAAATTACAATATGCATAATCTATATCGATTGATTGTTCGGTTTAACAAACTCATCAAACCTACTTGTATACATTAAAAATTTACATGATAAATTCAACAGAAATATATACCATAGATGATATATACTTTAATTAGGTACTATACCTACTGCTATATCGATTGTAAATGATTAGCTAATTACACATGTGTGTGCACATATACGTCATCGCGATACCGCAAGCGTCATTTTTTTTTAATTGCATGATAAATAAAAGAAATAGCAATAAATAATAATAATATTTATCGTTGTAATTATTATTTCACCGGATTTCAATATCGACTCGGATTACATGTCGTCGAAATAATTATACTCGTGTTATTTCAGCCGTTAAATATTAAATATTATACAGGTAGTTACGTACTGTATATCTAGTCAAAATGTCACTTGTTCAAACAGAATATCTATACAAATAAAGTTAATAAAATTGAAATCTATAATTCTTCATTTCTTTCCCCCAAAAATTTCTATAAGAAAAGAAAACCAAATATCCTCAAGTTCGTTCGAATTCTAAAGAAATTTCAACGATGTGAATTAATTCCGCATACGTAATAGTATAGAGAAGATAACCTGTGTAAATTTTTTTTTTAGAAATTATTACAAAATCATATAATTCAAGATTACCATTTTTTTAAGCATGTTCGGCATGGTTGTGCCACGATGATAAAAGTTCAGATCATATCACCGACTCACAATTCGTTAAACCATTCGCAGGTGATCCCTGCTCCAACTTTTATAAATGTGATTTTAAAAAAGGGTAAAAAAAAACGATCCAACTTCACGAAAGAAAATCACTTGCACCACCAATACCGGCACATCAGCACAAAAAACATTTGCAACGATCGCAAATAAAAAAAAAAAAAAAAGAACACACGATTCCAATGCGGTCGAGCTATGACATTAGAGTACAACCTAATCACCCATCGAGTATAATATAAGTCGTCGTTTCTATAGTCCGCGATGCGTGTGACTCGTTACAATCCGAACCGAGTAGTAAGTAACTACTGACCGAGTGCTGGTGAGTTTAGAGTTAAAAGTTGAGTTAGGTGAGTTACACACCAGGTTACATCAGAGTGTTTCCACGTTATAATGCGTACGTGTGCATATTTTATATAAATGTATTAAAAATGTGTAGTACGCGTATTATATACACGTGTTAAACCCAACTCAACCGAGTTGCGTTTCGTGCGACTGTATTAAGATGATAATAATAATAACGAGGATAATAATAATAAACACTCGAGAAATATGTGTATATAGTTAAACATTAACCGCGAGGAGCAGGCTCGACATAACTAAACTATATAACACGTACACCGCCGTCTGTATTCTCAATGCCAAGGTAGTGGAAGTAGAAAGTTCCGTACACACCTATATATCTATGTGTGCGATAATATGAGGTAGCTAAGGTTCGCACTAATATACACCTATTTAATTACACCTCGCTGCCGAAGCTCGTATACGATATAGTGTAGAATACGGTAAATGCCGAAAATTGTATACTACGTACGTTAATAAATACCATTTGGAAGAGAGAAAAAAAAAATCTCTCAACAGTACAAAAAAACGACCCGCACGCACGATAAAACGACGCTTTATATATCGCGCGTGTATTGGAAGTGGACCGGCGGGGTTACTTCACAGCTAAAAAAAGTGTTGCTCAATTTTATAGATTTTCTTTATTCTCTTCTCCTTTTCTTTATCCTGGATAGTTTATCCGACTTTATTCGTGGGACTGCGGAACTGACGATGAAAATTAATTGATCCGTGTTGTCGGCGAATATGTAATTTTATTTGAGAAAAAGAAAAGAAATTTATCCCGTGCAGGTTAAATAAGTTTTTTGACGCGAGCTTGGCCGCGGAGTGCGATGGCCTATTTTTGATTACGTGCGTATATACTTTTATTAATCCCAATGTCACGTGATTCGCGCGAAAACTCCAGAAGTGAAAAAAAAAAAAGTATCGGGTAGGAGAGTGTTTCAAGTTATTTTCTTCTTAGTTTTTTGTTTTATTTAAATTTTTCAAAAAAAGTACGATTATATGTATGTAGTTCGATATTAAATTACGCAGTGTGCAGATTATAGGTATGTGTTTTATGAGGTTTTTTTGATTTTTTTTTTCTTCTTTTTCTGTTTTACAAACGCGAGGTGATTGTTCGAGATATTGAGTATTAGATTCGAAGTTGGGGCTGAGGATTATCCGCGAGAACTGCGGTGGCATGAAGCTCGTCAAGGCGCGTCGTTCGCCAACGCCGCGCGATCGAGTCACGGCTATTATAATATTAGACCGTCCAACGGCTATTTCGAACCAACTATGAAAATACATGGTTACATTGCCGACTCCGAAATACACATAGCCACACGATCGTTGCTTCGGGAAGAAGGATCACCATCGTCATTTTTATAGAATTCAATAGACGCGATTCGAAAACCATGCAACGCGCGAAGATCCAGCCGCGCCGATCGTCGTACATCGATTTTCGCGGAAATAATGAAATCGCCAAAAACCAAAAAAAAATAAAAATTTGAACTTATTAGGGATATCGAATACATCGAAAAGAGAAAAATACGTCAAGTATATCTGTGGGGCAAAAAAGGCCAAATCTGATAATTTATAAGAAAAAAAAAAACAAAGAAGAAAAGAAAGAATTATGTTCCGGCTCGTTAAAAAAGTCACGAGGTTTGTATAATAACGTGATAATATAAAGTCGCGTGTACTTGGAACTTATCGACGCTTTACATATTATACTATACGTTAAATTTATACCTTATGGTGTCGATGTATAAACGGTTAATGTTCAAGAGCCAAGAAAAGACTTCACCAAAATACAATAAAAGCTTAAGTTATAGGTATAAAAGCGAAACGGTATAGGTTAGGACGTTTTAAGACCAAGACCCCCGTTCGATTTAAGGCGAGTCGAGTCAGCAAGCGTACTAAATATAGAACATAGCACAATTTATACATAATAGTGTATATGTACAGCCATCTTTCAACCGTGTTGTACGTATCTAAAAAAAATTAACACAACGTATCTACCGACAGTCAAACAATTTTTGATTTAAAACCTTTTTTTTCATTCTTTTTGAATATTGTTTTGAGCCGTTCCGATTTTCTCCAAACGTGAAAAAGAGAAAAACCAAATATAAAATAGAAATGTTCGACGAATTTAGCTTATAGAGATTACGAAGAGACACATGCGACGATAAGAATATTTCTAGGAATAATTCTCTATGGAGTCTTTTATAGTAATTATAAAATTCATTCTTGTATAATCTGGATGATATACATAGGTGTATATATAGTTAGAATATAAACCTTTGTTACGAGGAGGTAATTCGAGTAATTCTTAAGCGATTCGCGTAACTCAACCTCCGCGCACTGTACCGAGTCACGAGACACCGTGCCACGTTCTACCGTAGGTTTAGGTAAATACACATGTATTATATGTATTTCATATGTCTCTGCACTCTCAGATCTCCAGACAATATAGATAATGCATCATGATGAAACTACACGTCTGTAAAGTTAGCACGACATTTCACTGGAACGAAACCGATCGTGGGATGGGAGTTCTGATAGCACTTCAAAGAGTTCTACAGTTCCTGATGGTTTACAGCACACCCAAGTCAGAATAACGTGATACGAATATGATTTTTTTTTTATTTCAAATCGACAGTTCTCGCGGAGTTCCAGAGTTCAGAACTCCCACTATATAGGTTTCGTTTCAGCAATTGTACTTTAATTATACAGGTATAAATTTAATCAATTTTACTATCAAAGAAAAAATGATCAAGAGTATAAAAATCAACTATCACGGAAATGATCACCTGATCTCTTCATTTTTTTTTTTTCTTACATCACATCGTTATAACGTTTTATCGCGACGTTCGTATGCGAGTCGCTATATATTCTAGTCTACATTTTTATATCAAGAGACCCAGAGACGCCAGTGCGCAGACAAAAAAATAATTCAGCCAAAAAGTAAGAGAGATAAATGAAGAAATGAACGGTTGAAAATAAAATGTTGTCGATCTATGCGCGTATACTGCAAGTCTGCGCGATTAGAATTGTATGTAATTTTGTATAGATTCATCGCATGATACGATGTATCTAGATATAATTAACTCTTATGTGCGCGACTCTGCAGATGATACACGACGAACACGTGACACAATAAATAGGCATATCACGCATCGCGTATCAAAACGTATATGTACAATTAATAATAAAATACTGCAGTGGATATATACGTAATGTTTATACATTCACGTATATCGCGATGTTGCAGATAGCAAAAAATTTTTTCCCATAACATATATGATATACGTTGTTATATGGCTGCCGTATTAGCTGCAGATTAAGCATCCGCTTCATATGAGCGATTTACGGATATTATACGCGTGCAATACGTATGAATATGCTAGATTATACTATACTTGGATATAAAGCGTGTGTGTTGTGTGGTATGTAATAATTAATTACGGAGATTCATCACGCTGACTATAACATTTTATATCTACAGGTATTCATTCACCCTGCACCGCGTGTTCCGCTCAAATTACAAAATAATAATCCTCCACAATTTTAAGTATATGTTCATTATTTTTGATTTTTTTGTCTACACAATTCTAGTAGCTGAGTTTAAAACCTCAGAGAGGTTGGATTTTATATTTTGCACTGTGAGATGGGAACACGTATAATAAACGAGAATTATTTTTTTCATTCATAATATACGTGCACTTTGCACTTGATATAATTACGCAACGTATATGTAGATACGTATGTATAACGTTTGATGAAATTACGCGCTCGCGGTGTTTAGTTCCGTTTCTAGTTTTCGTCACGCAACAGAAACGATGTCACCCGCTGTACACGTAGATGCGGAGGTGAACAAGAAATGAAAACGCATTCAGAGCGTGGAGTTAAAGCGCATCTTGCAATATGAGATTATAAAATAAAGTCGAATAAAATTTATGTTACATTACATATCATTTTTTCATTCAATTTTTTCTTTTTGGTTTTTAACATTTATCTAGTTAATCTAAAATTGAAATCACCTCGGATAATATAATAATTCTTATAATAAATAAATGTATATAAGTATATAACCAGCTGCGCACTGAATATACTTTTAAAAATTAATTACTTTTCATTAGATGAAATCTCAACTTGGATTTCCGCGTCCAACTAATTCCGACGGTATACCTATACTGCCTATATTCTTGCCGGTGTAGCAAGAAAATATTTACTCTAGTCGAGGGTTGAACGCCGCAAACGGTGGGGCATGTATATATCTAGATAAAAACGGTAATTGAATTGTAATTAAAAAGTTAATTAGCAGGATTTTCTTTCATGTTCATATCGTGGACTAGATTCAGTTTTCAATACGATATACGCGTACATATAACGTGCTTTACGACGACAATCGCGTTGAGTAGAAGAGAAAAAAAAAAATAATAATTCAGTATAACCTCGACCAACCGGACAAACTAAACCGAATCGTTAGTTTTTTTTTCTTTTTTTTTATACCAACTTGCAATAAATTTTAACTGAAGTAATCAACAACAGCGACGTTATAAATCTTAATTGTCTTATTGTTCTCTGGACGTGGGTGTTTAAAGTTTGACTTTTACATCAGCGACTAGAACTGGTAAAGAATTTATAAAAGTATATACGTGATCAGACTGTAGTTTTCATACCGAATTACATCTCAGACCTTCGGGGGGCTGGTTCAAAAGGTCAGCTGTATACTAGAGATACTTATTACGGAATATTTGAGAATTTATTAGAAAATTTTGCATCGACAGCTGATGTAGATGGGAAAGGGCTAAGGTATGAAATCTATAGATATATATATACGTGCGTAAATAGCCTGCAGCTGCAGGGTCAGCAAACTACGTGAGGCGAACCAATAAACTGAAGCTTGCCGCACTCCAGGTTCAACGATATTTGCGATAAACTTTCAAGTCAGTGCCGATAAAGTTCAGGAATTAATATCCTAATGGCGATTGATAGGATTCAGGTGGAAATATATATTTATATATACTTTTTACGAATTATTACATAGAGTGTAGAGGCTATATAATAATCATATGTATATAATAATCAGCTACAGATTTTATTTTGCTACCGTCTCACTCTACACTGCAGCATTTGTTAAACGATCGATCAGCAGTCCTGATCAATTACTTTTTCGTTCGTGCGTATGAATTGTTTGAACGAAAATCAGGAAAGGTTGTTTTTTTCAACCCCAAGGATCGCGGGGCTGTTACAGAAGCGAAAAAAGTATAAGAAGGTATAAAATATACGAAAATTAAGATAACAGAATTCTCTAATCGTATTATTACGTACCTAAATAAACATTCCTGATTTACTTTCATTCGAGATTCAAATTTAGTTTAGGAATATTTTAACCGTATCTTTTTCGGATGGAAACAAAAAAATGAGAGAATAATAAAATTGGAAAATATCTGCAGGCTGAACGGATTCGATGATTTTTTTGGGAAAGAATAATTTACGCTTGATTGGACGGAAATTGATATACCGAAAAGTGAAGGTACGTCTTATTCAATTATTAATTTTTTTTTTTTTTGTAACATTACGGAAATTACATTCTGAGGGTTTATCAGAGTATTTTTTCTCTGCACTTAAAATTTTCATCGATACGCAAAATCGGCAAACGGATTTACAAGTTTGCTTAATAATGTCGAGGAGCAAAGTAAGTAGCTGGTATAAGATAGGCGAACGAATATGTTCTCTAAGGATTTCTGACGCTTTGATAATTTATGTAAAATAAATTCCCTCATTTCGAATTGAGGAAAATTGTTTTTACAGCCCAACCAAAGATGCCTTGAATTTACCTATCGCAGTATATAAGTATCTCTTCTATTTTCTTCTCCTTTCATGTCGGTTTTTTTTTTTTTTTTTTTTTTTGTTTCTCCAAGGTATACATGCAAAGTAAGTAAACTTTTGCTGCAGCTGCAGCGATGGATGAATCCGAACAATGAGATGATTCGATAAATATTCATTAAAATCGTTCTCGCCATCCGTCGCGCGTTCCTTGTTTTCCATTCATTCGTTCATCGGATCGGCACATACGATATGCGAGTCGATATCACAGAAAGACATTTTTTCTTCTATTCCTATACCGCGTGTAGAATTTTATTTCTATAACTCATCGATTTTCAAACACGTTATATTTATACAGAATAATCAGCTGCGCTGCTGCAGTTTCGCGTGCAGAATGAAAAGATCCCATTTTTATAATTCTTCTATATGAAAAATAAATTGACGTTTGGCGGGCATAGAAATGAAAAAAAAAAAAAAGAAGAAATTATATATCACGTAATGGGTACGTGTGTAAGTACAGATACGGCGCGTTCCGTTATAGAAACTCATGCAGAAGCGTCAGGAAAACGGGGTACGCGCGAGATCTACCGGAACGGTAGAAATACACGTTGAATTTTTCCGCGAACTTCGTTCGGGCGAGGAAATCCGTTCAATTTTCTCGCTATTTTCTCTCCCTTTTATCACGTGACAGTTTGACGGCTTAATTCCCTGTCAACCTGCAAAAACCTGCGCAGCAGCAGCGGCAGTAGCAGCAGATAGCCCGAACAGCTTCACATGAAAAAGGAAAGCCAATAACCTCGTCACCCTGAATAAAACTGCACCGACATTGCTGCACTATTTCTCCAGCTCTACGAGCTACCTCGATTTCGAATCTGCACCTGCACGGTGGAAAGGGTGCTAGAATATTTGAAAATCGGTTATCGGATTTTTCATTTTTCTTCAATTCATCCGAATTCGTAATTTGTTACGATTTAAGACCGTTAAAAAATAGCCGATATTATAGGTTTGTTTTTCGTTTTAGATTTATTCTAGCGACATTTATAAGAGTGTGCGAGGGATGTAGAAGGTTGTAGAGTTAACACTGAGAACTGCGATGGGGATGGTGTAGAAAAGCTGTAGAGGTATGTTGAAAAAAGGGGATATCTCAGCCGGGACGTGGCTCGCATATCTGGTCCATTCCATTTCATCCTTTTAGCCAATTACGCTGATAAATAATTCAGGATCGAAATACATAGATATATATATAAATAACGTCCGTTGAGAGAAGAGAGAATAGAAAATAGAGGAGGGAATAATAAAGGATGCAGAATGTGATAGGGATGAAGAGGGATGGGAAATTCCCTGTTTCCCGTAGACTCACTGTGTCTACTCAAGCGTTGAAAAGTAACTCGCGAATATTCTCGGCACTTGCCTATCCTCTGCTGCAGCGGTAACATCAGCACCGACACCACCGGCTGTTGCAGGGTGTTGGCTACCTCCAAATCCCATGAAACTTTCGTGTTTTGATAATTGAAAAGATAGACGCCATTTGTTTATTCCACCGGCTGCAGTCGCGCATCTAATCCGGCTGCACGAAAATTTGATCCGCGGTTATGTCAGAAAAAAACGAATTTCGAGACTATAATTAATAAATATGATCAACGATATAGAGAAAAAAAGGATGAAAGTCCTAACTTCCCTCCAAACTATTTCGAGTTCATTCATCATCGGAGAGATACGCGGCTGGAGGGATGGAAAAAATAGAAAAAAAAAAGATGAAAATTTATACACGAAAAACTGAAATTTGTGTTAAAATTTAAACCGCATCCATCTCGCGCCTGCTGGACGTACGTACGTACGTACGTGTTGCACTACAGTGCAGTTACTATAGGGGAAGCGTTTTGCATGCAAATTTCTTGCATCGCGTGGCGTGTTTTGAGATGGGAAAACTTGGATCCTCGGAAACCGCGCCAACATCATCCCAGAGTATACGTATACGTATATATATTTAAGGTTCCTATATATTTTCTAACCATCTCTCGCCAGGATTCGCCCATTCGCTAAGTTAGTCCGGAACATTAACGGGTATATATGTAGAAAAACTATTTATTCAAACTTCTCGAGATCGCATATAAGGCGCAGCGAATGTGAATTGGTGGTCTGCACCAGATATAATATATAGAAGTTGGGATAACCGCCTTTTAGAGAATATATGCGTCTAATATGCGGTGGTAGTTCAATTTACAAAGTACACTTTACCTATGTAACATACGTCTTCGAGTTAACTGCGCGCAGTTACATAAGATCGTGGGTTTATCTTTCATTTTAAAGGTACGAGAAGGTAGACAAGAGCATATACATAACTTCAACTATATAACATCGCAATCCGTATCTGAAACCAAATATACCACATGACTCGAAGATCCGAAAATTTTGATAAACTTCCCACCAGATCGCATCATTCGCGGAATTTTCTAACGGAAACGTGTGATGGACGGTTGAATATTTGACGTACCTGCACAAACGTTACGTATAGTTAATTGCTGTTTGTTAGATTATGTCGCGACTGCGACAGGGGGGGTGGAGGGGGAAGGAGGGGTTAGAATATCTGCAACAGAACCGCATCAGGGTCTGTCTGTCTTGTCTTCTAATTATATTAGCTTCTCGTCTCTCTCCCGAGAGAATTTGAGCCCCCGCGGCAAGGCGAAGCAAGGTAAACCAGGAACTGAAGTATAGCTGCTTCGTCTAACCTTATATATATAAACCCTCTTCCCCCCTCGCGCTAAGTCTTGAAGTAAACCTAACCGCCTAACCGCATTTCACCCTGACGCCTACATAATTATACCGTTACCATCAGCAACTATATATATACATGTATATGCCGCGATAATATATTACAATGCCTCGAGATTATGTATATAATAATAATATTCGCTGTCTATAATATAAGATCGAATTTTTAAATAAAATATCTTCATACAAGATTATTACAGCCTGATGAAACAAGATAAGAATTCATGTAACGAGTAAATGGGAAAATATTCTTGGTTTTTTAAAAATGAAATTCATATAAGGAGAGAATCAAAAAAAAAAAATTCTATATTCTAGGAACTTCGGAGGAAAAGTATAGTGTGTTTCGGTGCACAGTGTGTCTGAAATGGACCAGCGGAGAGAAACGCGAAGTTTGGATGGTTTCGCAATGACGTGTTCAGTTTGCCCGCTTTATTTGCAAAAGTGGATATTCATACATTATACCTATATGGCGTGGCGCCTTCGAAGTGTCAGAGAATGAAATATGCGCCCCCTACCCCCTAGCCGGCGCTGATCCTTCCCTCCAAAATTTTGGTAAGCGACAAATCGAATTAGAGGTTCTATGAATCTTCTTCCCCTGCTACGCCTTATATAGCGTCGTGCAGGAGGACGGGAATGCGGTAAGAAACGAGGGAAGGAAATAAGGAAGGAAGAAGGGAATGAAGTAGGTAAGGAAGAAGTTTTGAGAGATCCCAAAAGTTTCGCTCGCCCGTAGGGTTTGCAGTAGAGGAGGAGACAGTGATTTAAGCCGCACCTGTCGTTTTAGTCTGAAAAAAAGGAAAGGAAAGAAAAAAAAAACGGAATAGGGGGAAGACAAAAAAATACTGTCAAGTAAATCAGGGGTACAGATATATAGGTAAATTTATACTCATATATGTATGCAGGTCCTTTCCGTCTCCTTCGCTCGTTTCTACCTTTCTTACTTCTCTCCGCGAGTTATTTGATATCAAATTTCAAAATCCCTAGTCTAATTACCCAAATTTATAGTGAAAGCCCCAAAAAATCAAATCTCATGTTTTCCAACTCGCAATATTGTCTGATATGATTCTGAAAAAATTTCCCAACATTTTTATGCTTAATGCCTTATTGCGATACAAGTTTCGAATGGCATTGTCAAACGAAAGCTTTGAAGCTTTTCCTGAATTATTTTTCTCCGAAGTTTCTGCTTTTCTTTAACAATTATAAATTAATTAATCAGTTGATTAAACGAGGGTGGAAAAAAGCACTCGTAATGAATTTCCCTGCAGCGTTTTATCTGAACATTTTTTCAAATTAAAAGCGATCACGTTTTCTAAAACGTGCATTAATTTCTTGATCTCAAAATATTCTTCGGAGCATATATCTTTCGGCGGACTCGATGTAATAAAATTCTTCGTAATTATATACGTATATATAATATATGTATAGGAATTCAATCACGGGTATAAGAAAAAAGAAAAGAAGAAGCCGCAGATAAACGAAACCACGATTACAATCCATGTTCTATATAATTGTTCGAATTAATTAACTGCGTATTTCTAAATACAACTTGAGCATCATATGTGATAAGTATATATGTAATATTTGAATGTGATAAGCTTCAGCAAATATATAGGGAAAAATCTGTTAGGCTTCCCGCGTTTCCGAAAACTTTCTTAAATTGAATTCAATATGACAAGCCCTTCTGGAGGTGCTGAGGTGAGGCGAGGCGAGGTGAGGAAGTGAGCTGCAGGGGTTTTCAGTTTAAGTTTTATTGGCCAAGTTGTCTTGATTAATTTTCGACTGTAATTAGATTACGCGTAAAACTTGAGTTTGGCGAAAACAACTCGCTTTATACATATAAGTATAGGTCGAGTATTATACATATACATTGTTATTCGTTAAGTGTGGGTGGATACATTGTAACAGTCGCGCTGACTAAGCATCCATTTAATCAAATTTAGCCTAATTTCATTGGACAATTCATTATTCCATCGTACCATCCCTATAATAGATAAGTATACTTTGTCGAAAGTTAGCGCATTACAGAATTATACCTATATAGGTTATACCTGATTATACGTAATGACGATCCTTACACACTCAACATTATATTCCCGTGTCTCCAATCTCTGCGATTTCCTATATATTTAATTGCACTACTCCGAAATATAATTCTGATTTTAATAAAGAAATTAAATACTCTACGTCTATATGTATTATACACCTTAACTATCTGTAGGCTTACGTCATTGCTTTGCAAGGGAAAAACTGGAAGATAAAAAACGATCTAATAAACAGTTGGCAATTAATTCGAATAGGGGATAAAAACGAACAATACGCTATTATATACCTCCTCGTGTGTCTGAATGGGATAAGAATTAAGAGTAGTCCCGTGGCTACCGACCCACATATCCCATGGGAATTTAAAACGTGTTGTGAGTGGTGCGAGAGTGGAAACGATAAGAGTTAATTCATTGGGTAAGTAAGTAATGGATTCGACATGTGATAACGATAATGGGCACGTAGATATATATAACGATCAAGGTGTTCCATTCCGTATCGCGAATTGACTCGCGCCCGCGCAGGCGAACTTCTTTTTTTTACCCGCCTTTATTTTTTTTTTATTTTTCATCTATTGAACGGAAAACTCTCCTGACGATAATAATAATAATAATAATGATAACCACGATGACGTAGGTTATACAATTCCATGTAAAGCTGGATTGAAATTCATTCTTCATGAATGGTCGGTTCTCCGGCACAAGCCACAGGATTGTTAACGTTTTTTATTTTTCATTTTTTTCAACTTTCCATATTTTTTTTTTTGGCTTTTTTCATTTATCAATTTTTTCTTTCCACTTCATCGTGATTAAATTATATATTTTCTTTTCCTTGTAAAAAAACTCGAAATAATCACGCTCGAGAGAACCGGTGATACGGGGAGCTTGCCTCGTAATTAATGAATACGAAGTAATTGGTTATACTAATTGTTATTATATATCAGAACATATTTTAAAATTTAAAAAGGTCTCGTGAATAAATTTCAAAGGTTACGACGAATTTTTTTACAGAACTGCACTGCATGAGAAGTACAAAGATTTTTCTTTTTGTTTCTTTTTCTTATCTAACTAAAGCACTTGCATGCAAGTTATATGAGGTATTGATTACTATGGAATATAATTCATTGGGGTATGGGATATATGTGTAATAATAATCGTCGTCATTATACAATTGCTAGAGGGAATAATTTCGGTTGATCTATAATAATCGGCTATGCAATAATATAATTTCTATACATCATGCGATGGATATATGATAATCATGCTTGACTTCGTACCGCAGGTTCATTAATTATCGGTATTAGGTACGTGGGAATCAATGTGTATTAATCATCGGATTTTTCTACGCATACATTAAACAACAGAAGTGACAAAAAAAATAATTCAACACACACACCGTTTCTATGAATTTTACTTACGTGTCTCGTGTCACCGGCTAGTAGGGGAGTGTGTGCCTGTAACAACGAGGGATCCAATATCGATTAGAGAAATTGAAAATCTGAGATTTCTTTTTTCTTTTCTTTCTTTTTCATCAATGGAAAAGAAAAGACGCATATATATACGAATTTCGTACGACGAACACCTGTCAGGATTTGCAGTATCGCGATTATACGCTTATTTATTTATTTGTTGCCATCAAGATTTTTGAATCAAAAAAAATGTTGATCGTAAGTCGCAGTTGCGCATTGTTTCGACTTATATAAATAAATATTTTTCCCTTTGCAATCAGCTGCAGCGAAGCTGGATGATGGAAAGTGTAATACGTCGTATGTTCGTGTAAGGTAAAAACCCGCCTATTTTCCGTTGGATGAAATTTTTCATCGAAGAAACATAAGAAACGAAAGACAAAAAATGAGAAAAAAAAGTAAAAAATGGTACGAAAAGAGTATATAACGGTTTTACGAACGGTTTCCGATTTATTCTGCGCAACATGCAGATAGGTATAGGTATACGGCTGAAAAATAATATAAAGGGAAAAAAAGAATAAGAAACATCGAGTGAAAAATAAGAAAAGGAATAAAAAGCAGCTGAGCTGGTATATCGACGCCTTGAGGAACGCGGGAGGCGGGTGTACGACTGGAAGATCAATTTCTGCTTTCGCGTTCGAAATGTTGGGATAACTGAACTGAAGTTTTCCATATTTTCCCTGAAGTAAATCATTCCGGGAGTTCGTTCTAGTGGAAATTGATCGGTGGTACTGCTGGATTCTGAATTCAGGAGCTTTAATATCGGTTTTCCTATCCTCGCAAAGATTATTATTATAGATATATAGTCCGCAGATATCGCGGTAGAAACTACCTCATAGGTACACACGTGCGGTGAAGATTCGCAGCTTAAACGCACGCACAGGCGAGAAAAAAAAGAGAGAAATAAATGAAAAATAAAAAAAACTAGGGGAGATTTTATGTAAAATTTAAGTGAGATACTTCCCTTTTTCATTTTTTTTTTTTCTTTCCTTAATCCGTTTTCAATGAAGATAGCAATACCACCGCAGAGTCACTCTGATCCCCTAACCCTCTACTATCCACCTAAAATACCCATACGAATTTTTCCCGCTTCTTCAATGTAATATGAAAATCGATCGAGGGGGCATGACGCGATGGGGATGAGAAAGAGAATAAAGTAAATTTTAATGTGGGAAATTAGGAAGCGAACGAGCAATATCTAATAAAGTGGGTACATATATATTTATACCCAAGGATATATTATATGTATATATACGTTACACATAATTTAACAGGAATTTTGAAAGAGGAAGTATGCCAGACTAAAATCCCATTAAATCCAATACAGATGATGACGAATCCATCCCGAGGATATCCGAAATATGCTTTTTTTTGTTTTTGAATTTTCAAGCAAACCGAAAAAAAAAATTGAAAAATTACGCAAAGTTTTGAAAATCCGAAATTTTTAATTCGTACATATTTTCTGAAAGGTGCATCGAAACTCTGAATGTTCATGTGAAGGCAAATATATGCTGATAAAAGAAGAAAAAAAAAAGAGAAAAAGAAACTCCCCCTTTACATACTATCTCCTCCTCACGTTTGAGAATCCAAAAGTATACAGGCGACGTATATAGGCGTGTGGATTGGGGCGTGAAGGTTAATCCTGAGGTATCTTATACGTGCCCCTTATACCCTCTCAAAGCGAAGTCTGGCCTGGTGGTTTCAATGAATGAATAGGTTTTCACCAGCTGCAGTGGCAGGGTTAGAGAGATTTACGCCGTTCGAAATCTTCGTTATCGGTTCCAAGGTAAGGTTTACGATGGCCGTTACATGAATGCAAGAATCGAACGTGTGCGTGTATGTGTGTGTGTTTTATATTGACTGGTATTTGGGAAAATCACCCTCTATATACTTCTCCCAAACTTGCGAATCCCTCGCACCGCGTCTACACAGATTCTTTTCAATGAGAAAACGTCCGGATAGCTGACGAGAACTTACAACAGTAAAATCTTCGTATCTCGCTCCGCTGCTCAACTTTTCTTTTTTTTTATAGCAAAGGTTCTAATAGAAAGAACGTAGGCGACAAGTACCAACGTTAAACGATAGATGCCCAGGTATATACGTACCGTACATAGCTCAGTATCGAGATGGATGTTCTCACAGATAAATGCAATTTAAAGCAAGAGAATTCGATTGACAAGATCCGATACATTTAATGTCCTTTACACGTTTACTACAGATATATCTACCTACTGGTGCACCGTTTATCTATTTTTAAATTTTTTTATTTGCTCTGATTTTTTTTCATTGATTTTTATTCTCTAAAACTGAAAATAAAAACGAGTAACCTACGTTCGCGTCCGTCTGAAAGAATTTAGTTATTGCCATTCGATTTAAATTCGAATATATATTACAGGATGGAAAAAGAAGAAAGAAAAAAATTGAAAAAAAATTTCACTTTCAAATAACTCATGGGGAAACGAATGCAGAATAAAGGACGTATACACGTCGGAGATGTGCAGGAGAAGAGAAGCTACTTCCGACGTCTCAGCACGCGCCCCCTTTTACGCAATATAAATGAATTGGTTCTAGTTTCAATGAATTCCGATCGTGAATGAGGTATATTATATGTATATACATAGTATATTCACCCCTACATACAAGTATACTATTTATATACATCTGACCTGGTGTATTACAGGGAAGCGTTGGTTCCGCGTTTTTGAATTCCGTAAAATAAACAGAACGAAAGCGGGAGGGGTTGGGTAGATAATGTGAGAAAAAAAAGCTTCGGTAAAGTAGCTACTCTACGCTGATAACGAGGCTCGTAACCTGATTTTATTCACCGTCACACGTTGGGCTATACGATACCGATTTTGGCGGTTTTTTGAGTGCCTTATATCTAGTTATCCTCGTGGGTATGGGAAGACCCTACCACTGAGTGTAAAAAAAACTTCGAAATCGATACGAAACTTGTTATAAATATTACAGTTTACTCAATTAAGATCTATTGGTATAGATCGAATGTAAAAAAAAAAAATCATCCCTAAATTTTTCCTCACATATTTTTTTTTCTCGCTTTTTCAACAATTCCGGGCGTATGACGTATTGCATATTTTTGATATTGAACAAAAAGAGGGAGAAAGAAAAGGAATAAATTTTGCGAATTCGGGATTTTCTATGGTAAAACTTCTTCCATAGGTATGTGAGTATTATTCCAATGACTGCAATTTTTTTCTTCTTCCTCTCCTCTTTATTATTCGAATTTTTTCAAGTTTGCATACGCACCTTTCCGTAACGTAGAAAAGACAAGAGATGAAAAATGAGTGGTATGTAAAATCGTTTAAAATTTCTTTTTCATCGGAATAACGAAACGGAATTAAGGATAAAAAAAGAACGTGTACAATATCTGTATCTCGGGGTTTACAATAATGGATTTTTTGTTTAAAATGCTTTTTTAAATTACGGCGCCTATAGTATCAGAATAAGTATTTACGATTCTAAATTATTCAGATTCGATCCCATTTACACATTTATGGGATATCGATTTCTATGGTACACCTATAAGTGCTGGGACGTTGGTTCGTATTCATATATTCCGTAGGTAACGGTAGTTCGGTGGGTGGTACAGGATCCAGGGTATAAACCTGGTGACAAACTCAAGTCGTAAGAAACCCCTGCAGCCTAAGAAAAAGCGAGGAGTTAGGGGCATTCCGGATTGTACAGGTGTATGGATTTCTTTCCATCTCAAACCTTATACACCCTCTGCACGTGTCAAAATAAAAACTACTATACACGGGTCCAGAGATAAAGAGATGAGAAAACTACATATATTGAGAGAACAACTATGGACCAAGGCTTGTTCTTGTGGGAAATTGAACGCTCTACAAAAAAGGTCTCCTATCATTTTTTGATAAGTCTACAGGCTCGAAAGTTATTCAAGGTTAAAGTTGAACTTACGGTATAAGAAAAAAAAACAAGTTTTTTCTGAAACACCCTAATATACGTATACATAGTAAATTCTTTTTGTGGTTTTGTCGAGATAAAAAAAGATACGAAAATTGAGATAACCTAAGCATATAATTTCCCTCCTGCGGCGGCATCCGCATAACTCTACACTCCTAGTTGTATCAGCAGCACATTAAATTTCACATACGTATAATATAATATTTTATATTATTGCGATAGTATATGGAAATGCAAAATCCATAAACACTACTATAGATTTGTATCATTACGATCTCTGTGATACAGATATTCATTGTATTCCATCTTATACCTTGTACAATACGCGATTATTAGATTCAACGTAAAGAAGATCCGATCTTGGAACTCACATTAAATCACAATTACTACAGATTAAAGTACAATTCAGAAAATTGAATTACGAATTTAATTACAAATTAATTACAACATTATACCGGCGCAGTGAACGAGAACACGTATGTTTCGTCACGTCGGGTTGGGACCCCGACGTCGCAAACTAATAAAGATAAAAAAAATTAGAACAAAGTTTTGAAAAAAAAAATGTAAAAAAAAAAAATAAAAAAAAACGCAACGTAGAAAACAGAAAATATCAACAACGGTATGATACAATTAATGTACGTAGGCATGAACGTTACGCGTATAAAATTGAGAGCGAGCTGCTGCAGCAGGCAGGGTAGTGGGCGAGGGGTGCCACTGTACAATACTACGTGGCGGTGCATAATTAGCGTTAGAATTTAATTTGTAATTAAATTTTCCACCTATAAAATGCCCTCCAATATTGAATATATCGCTGTTTATAAATTGGTTCATACGTACAACGTGAAGCATAGCTGGTACCTATACATAATTTGTTCGTGCGTGTCACGTGAGTGATATGAATTGATCGGAAGTGAAAAAGAAATAAATACGTTAACGCATATTTCGACAAACGATCTCATTTAGCAGTTTAACGAAGATGAAATAAAATGCTCGTATAAATAATTAGCTGCAAGCATCGTATTATAGGCAAGGCAAATTGAATCAAGTTCAGAGACATATATACATGACATAGAAAAAAAGTAATCGTCGGAGCTCGAGGTACTGGAATTTATCGAAGAATGCCATCGTCACCTTGAACATACGCTTGCGTGTATCGCGAGTGCGACAATATCTCACACTCTTCCTTTTTTTTTGTTTCTTTTTTTATTCTCAAGTTAATTAATGAGAAGGAAACTTCGATCTTGTGACAGAATTTTTATCTCGGTATTACGATTTCCGCGACATATCAGAATACATCGTGGATATGGATTATATAATTATATCTTCATAAAAATATTTCGTTCGCTCCAAGTTAGCTCCATATAAAGTTATGGAAGATTTTTTGATATATATTTCATCGCTTTATATTCCCTGCAGCATACGTCATCGCGACGTTGATTCTTATTCTTTGTTTTTTAAAAGACGCCGATGATGAGACGTCCGCGACTGCATGAAGCTGCGGAATAATTTGTTATTCGTGTCAATTTGCCGCTGCTAGTTTGACGGTATAAAGTCTGTGACGATTTATAACTGGGTCACTTGATAAATCGACGTAAGATCTAAAACGAAAGTTTTTATTACATACGTACGTACGATAAGCAATCGTTGACCAATTGATGAAGATAAATATATAACTGTATGTAGGTACGTACGCGACGTCGAGCGTTATTAGAAACTACCAATACATCGTTAGTATGTGTTTATAAATCCTGCATCGCTAGTTGTTTGCATCCCATAAATATGGCCGATAAAAATTGAAAAAGAGAAAAAAATAATATGAGTAAAATGAAAACTACAAAGAGCTCGGACGTAGTTGAAATCAAGTAATACAAGCGTTATCGAATAATCTCATAGGCAACGCAATATCGACGTACAGGCTATACAATATGCAATATAAATGTACGTATATCGGCACGAAATTTGATATGTGAGAAACAATATGGATTACAAGTAATTTTGAAACAACTTTAGGTATTATGTATGCACATACCTGTATTAGTGTTATGTTGTCGGGGAAAAATTCATGCAATACTTAAATATATTCACGAACCGCGCGCAGTGCTTGTACTGGAACAACTCGTAATACAACTTGGGAATGACGTCAGATATTCATCTGTCTAATAAAAATAGATGAACAGGTAAGTGTATCTCGGTATGTATGTTAAAGTAGCTGAATTTAACGTCGAGAGATAGAATGAATATCATAAAAGAATTTCTATGGAGTATAGATGGATCGGGAGCTGGTGCAGGGTAATTGCATCGGTAAAAGCTCGCTATTATGGCGCACCACCACCACCACCACCACCGCTATCGAAGACTGTCAATATTTCCGTGAACGTTATTGCAATTGCATGGAGAGGCCAGAGTATCGAATACAGACAGTTCTATTTCTATCTAATACCTATAGATATACCACCAACGACATTATCGTAGGAAACTGAATTTGAATTTCGTGAACAACTGAAACACACCACACCAAGAGTATAGAGAAGCTGCAGAAGCAGCATCAGCATCAGCATCTACAATAGCTAATATAACAGAACCTGCAACCCACCGATGCAATTTGTTTCGAAACTCAAGGGAATGAAACTCGGTTATATCAACTCGATTGTATTCCATACGAATACTCTACTTTTTTTTCCAATTTATTCGTTTATTTATTTAGTTATTATATTATTTTCCTGTTTGTCTTTGTGTTTTTTTTTTTTCGTAATCAGCGAGGAGTAAATCGTGGGCGATATAGGCTCGAGGCATAGGAGGTACATATGTATATGTAAATTTAACAACGTCTGCCTTCTGGATAATGTAACCCTGAGTACCTTAATACATCATTCCGCTTAGAGTTAGCTGGTATCGCGTAGATATAACCCAGGGACTTTGGTATTCTATACGAAAGCAAGAGAAGGAGAATGGCTATAGGAAGAGGTCCAATGTAAGATAGGAGTCAGACCCCGATCTTGACTGCCTCATTCTACCCCTATAATACTGTATAGTACAACAATTTTGGGTTCTATTGTTGATTTAGGCTAGCATCTTAGCTATGCGTTAGTGCAGGTTGATTTAGGACCTTGGACGACGGTTTAGGGGTGTTAGGATTAGGCGCTAATGCAAACTGCAGCAGTAACCGAGTAGCTAGAGATATCCTTCCGACATAACTGTTGGCTGGCTGGCTGGCTGGCTGTGGTTCATTCCACCCGAATGAAACCGCGCCTACGCCCCAACACCCAAGGATAGACGACCATGTCGTACGTATTGCATAACAGTAGAAGATAATAATATTCTCAATCCATGGGAAGTGCGACGACGAAGATTACAAAGTGATCATTACACGGGTATTAATGAACGACGAATCACTCTGTTAAATAATAAAAAAGAATTCCGTTGAAAGATGTATGCAATCTATACATATCTCGATTCCTTTTTGTCTTATTCAAATTCCTAACTAGATTGTTTTTGAAGCATCGTTCCGGTCTACTAGTTGACTCGGGTTGTTTGTGACGAAGTACCTTTGTACGAGACAAAAAGTCGCGGCCTCGATCACAGAACAGTAGAGAAGAAGAATCTACTTTATGAATTTGCGAGGACTACAATGATGAAAAATGAAAAAACAATCTATAAAGAATGAATGAATGTGAAAAAGAACTCGGTCTCATTCAAAATCTTTTCTGGTTGTTATTTAACAAGGTGAACTAGTCAATAGGAGATACAATGCACCCTGCATCGTTACGCTCGTCGTTACGGAAAAGTTATATTCTCATAGTATCTCCTCATTCTCGTATTATTATCTTTACTATTTCAACATCCACCCGCCGGTGGCTTTGACTAGACTCGCGTGCTTTTTTTTCTTATTTCTCAGACACCAACAACGCTGCTGTACGTACCGTACGTGTGCGTTATCAACATCCGGAAACGCTCGCGGTACTCGTCATATTATGCAACAGTGAGCGGCTAATGAAAGATAGAAGAAACATGTTACGAGTAGTACGAAAAAGATAATAATAATGGTAGTAATATAGTAGCTACGTCGCCGGCGGGGGCGTACGGAGCGTATACGTACGTATTAAGTAATCGACTGAGATGATGATGAAAAACTACGCTGTTATAAACAACAACATTGGCAATAGACACATAAGTATTTCTACGACAAGAGATTGGTGGGCGCGCGGTTGCTTCGATGATAGTCGGATAATGAAATTCACTCACTCTCGTGGTGACTCACCGTATCGAGGTTGAAAAGGCTCGAAACTTTCTTGAGGAAGCCACCGCCGTCCTGAGTCTTCTTTTTCCTTCTACCGGTCATCTCTTCAATTTTAATCGAGGAATTCCTTTTTCTACAAGCGTATCTCCGATAATCCAATTCTCTCTCCTTGTTATATCCTCTACGCCTCCTACGACGCAGTAATTTAACAACACTAACCAACGGACAAACACTGAAACTTGTTTTATCACTGAACTAAAACGCCGAGCAGACTAACGGGATAAAATGATGAGAACTGACACATTTTTGATCCCACGATATCATCGGTGAATCAGCGAGCCGCTATCACCACGAGCAGATTCGTAATCCGGGATGGGAAAATAAAACCAACAGAGGCATGCCGGTACACGTTGTAAACTTTCGATGAGATCGCAAAAATTTTTGCAGAATATATCAAACTTTTTACCGGGATCCCTAGTGCTCCCTAGTTTTCCACCAGTTTTTCCACCTCTCTTACGATATGCCCGAGTAACCGCGCTGCAGGTGGGTGGGTGTCACTCCCACGACCCGATCCCTCGACCTGTTCAACCAGCGTGACCCTCAGCGAGGTCTGTGCCAGGCTACGCGAAAGATGATAATCTCTGGTTCGACGGCCAACGGCCGACGATCGGTTAATATTGCACCGACATTTACTTACACCGTTATTTCGGAATCATTGTGATTAGTTAACTATTTTTTTTTCGTATGAAAATTCGGAGCACGCTTTACCGCGCGTCTCTTCCTCGCTGCGTTTTTCTAAGACCGAACCACGTTGGGCAGATCGTTATTCGTGCAAGCCGAGCTAAGACTTAAAATGAAGGAACGAAGGTCCGTTCCTTTCGGAGTGGTAAACAGGTTGGCCCACTCCACCTCCCTCTCCACCTCTCAACTCGTTGCTTCGTTCCTTCTATCTTTATTTTTTTTCCACTGCGTTCTCTTTCGAATCGACTGTGACGTTTTCTAGCTACGTTGCACGTTTTGCACCTTTTCACTAACTACAATTTTATTATTAAATTTTTTTTTTCTACACACAACACGATTCATAGAAAACACAACACTTATTAACTATGGCAACTACTCCAAACCGGCCGAGAGAACTAACCAACTAACGTCGACCACGTACGGTGTATGTACGCTGTCACACTGCAGAGTATAGTTACTACTCCTCACCCACTCACGAATACCATCAAATAACTTCACTCGCAACTCGACTATGTATTTAAAATGAGCGTAGTGAGGAAACGAGGTTAGTTTCTCGGCGACAAAAACTTTTCAGATGAGTAGGTACAGGTAAGTACGTAAATGAATACCGCCCGCGTCTACCACTTGGCCCGACGAACGATGAGATTATTAAACTTTTAATATATCCTGATTTTCCTTTACTGTTTTTAGAATTTTTTTTTTTGTTTTATCTTACTTTCAAAATTGCACCACTTAGCTTAACTTGTAAAGCTATTTGATATCGTGTATCTTTTACACGCTTATCATTCAGGATTCTAATGCCTCTGCAGATGGATTTTAGCGGCGTAAAGAGCAACAACCACTTGTTAGAACGAATCACTCCAAGTTCGAGGGCTACTACCGCAGATGCGACCGGCACAAACGCTAGGTTGACTAAACCGAGGATAAACGATCACTGACGAAACATCACGATCGCCTTCCCCGGACGATTGTACTAACCGGGGTAAAGACATCTGACTCGTTCGAAGACCGTCCTAAGATAAGGTGAGACGGTATGCATTATGCATTTCATGTGTTAAAACGCATTTCTATTAAATATACGGAAATCTCGAGGAAAACCAACAACAAAAATAAAAATTTATTTATCAGTCATCTTCAGGTTATTTTCGCAATCTTTTCCTGCCCACAATCACCGGCGAATTTATCCGTATCCGCAATGCGTTGAATCTGATTGTAAGCGTGTCCCGATGGCGATGATGCTTTATTTTTTCATCTCCGAGTCCGCGCATACCTGGGATACCGATCCCGTCCAGCGTATGCAATCGTAATATGGTATTAAAATCTTGGAGTAATATTCGTGAGACCGAGGTATAGAGTTACGGCAAGATGCCAAGTTTCTTTTTCATTTTTCAAACGCTAATTTCCAGCAATACCTGCGCGAATAAATCTCAAATTTCATTTCTGAGTCTTGACAATTATCGCTGTTCCATTGTTCCATTTATCACAGCCTACTCAAATATAATTCAGATCGATAAGTCCGACGCCTTGATCGATGATGAAGATAAGATTTGAAATCTAGTCTGTTCACTGGTCGAGTATATTTTCCGGGTTTCCATTACCGGCTTTCCGATCTCGGTCATGTCTTCGGGCTACAAGGATAATATGAACTCGAAACTGGAGGAGTAACGTATAAACCTCATGGCCTGGAAACTTAGATGAACCTATAGAATGAAAATGAATGCTGTACAGTAGCGAGTAGCCAATTTCATCCGGTGAATAGCAGGAAGACCGGCGTACGATGCACCAATCTAAAGTGCACACAGCCTTAGGCGCGAGAGAAATATAAACAGGCGGGCAAAATAGGCTCTCGACCGTTTGGTAGTACCCGGCAATTTCAACCTCCCTAGACATTTACCTTCTCCGTTTCATTTGCAGGAAGCTGCACCGATTTATTCCCTAGTCTTTTATATCGTCGTTCTCCAGAACCGGATTCACTTGAAATTGGGGAAAAAAAGAAAGGAGAGGAGGAATCAATCTCAATAATCTCGTCGTGCGTAATTTCGAGATCCAAACGTCGTACGGAGTGTTGAGATTTGGTGGCTTTGGTAGATGGCAGCAGAACGCAGAGAATCTTCTCGGTTGCGTGGTACGCCTCGTTTCTCGAGTACCGCACGACACCGCGAATGCAACAGCAAAGTTGGAAGATGGTAGCGAAGATGAAGAATGATGAAGATTTGTGCAACTGTGCACCGTATCCCTCAATCTAAATTATACTCGTCCTGAGGAGGTAAACGACAAAGTGACATCATCTGCCGGTTTTTCAACGTTCTGTAGCGATGAAAGTGCAGCGATGCAAGTTCCGCACTATCCATTTCTAGCTTTCTTGTCAGATATCAATTGTACATTTCAATGTATATGTACTAGAAGTTTGTGATTTCCGAATAAATGCAACTTTGCAAATCCTGCACACGTGATTCGTATACGTATAATAATAGTTATGGGTTCGCATGCTTATTGCAGACTGTTAATTATACGCTCAGATTATAATAATAAATAGAAATGTGGCCTAATTGCATGCTCTCTATACTAATTATATTTACTTGTATGCCTCGAAGTAATATTGTCCTTTGTATCATACCGTGTATTAATATACCAATTTAATTTACGGTATGTTCAACGAACATTCTAATTTACGGTCTCCCGATTGAAATTATCAAACAAAACACTCAGATATTGGCATGCAATGTGATGATGTATGTACATACAATTTCATAATGGTACCTATAGTAAACAATACACTGCAAACAACTAAATCATGTGTAATTATATCAAATTGACGAACTACATGGTGAGAGATGATGGAAATAGGAGAAAATGATGATACGTGGCAAAGGGTTTTGGTATAGAGGATGAAAATAAAAAAGCGGATAAAATATTAATTACATTTATAAAATTGCGTAAATCTTTATTCAAATCAAATCAACATAATTAAACAAACAATCAAACAAACAGAGCAGATAACAAAAATATACATCAAATAAAACGATTTAATCATGACATGGGAATTTCGTTAAATGAATGATGGTGATTGGCGATTGGGATTCGACGGCTCTGATGATTCGCGAATATCCTCCGATTCACGAACTTCAAATTCTGCCAGACCCTACGACCCGACAAGACAGAATTTAACTCGATTCAATAATTTCGAATCACATCGCCCACACCCTTAGAATATTCTTTTCCTCTCTATTTATAAATTTCAATCTTGTTAATCTCTTTTCCTTTGAAGCTGGGGGCCGGAGCCTATCGTCTGATTGTCTGCAACTAGTGAAACTCAAATATATTTCTTCACTTAAGCCACGATTAATCAATTAATTGATTCTGCTAGCGTCGCGAATAACTGAATAATTGACAATGGGACATTGAGATGATAATACCCCATAGCGATCCCATTAAACGCACACTTGAGTGCTTCGTTACTTGATTAATATCCGATTAGCGCAGTTTCTAATTGTGAGTGAAACATCTTCCCCGGCTTTAGATCGCACGAATTTCACAGTCCTACCTGTACCTGTACAAACATAAATGAGCCAAGCGGTAAACGCGAATCTGGGACATATTCTACTGCGCACATAACAGCTCACGACTCTAGGTAGGTATATAAGATAATGGTGCAAGTCGGTGCAGCTAAGAGGATAGTGTATACATGGAGAACCCCTTTCGAGTTTCAGAGGGAGATGGTGAAATTGAATTAAAGATGAACGAGGGGAGTATAGTTGGTAGCTGGTGCGGGCCATCTGATGTGGACACAGTAGTACCCACTTTTCAAGGATTTCCGGAATAAGGTGTTTTTCACCGAAGTGGATGTGGGTAAAGGAATAATAGAGAAGAAGAAGAAGAGATGAGAAAAATGAAGAGAAGAGAGCCCGCAGGTTAGCCGACGTCTGCGGTTAATGGTACTTTTAAATTCACCGCACCACGTGCTTCATGCTCGGCCCGTCGTTTTCGCCCGCGTAAGAAAACACACCGGGCTGCTGAGCCATCAGAAAATTCCATAAAACTACGCGTCTCTAAATTTTCGAAGCTGCTTATACGCCGGTATATTTCGTATTTTTGAATTTACTTTATCCGACCAAATTTTCATCCGAGAATTTCGTTTTTTTTATTCCCTCTATACTATCGTTCTGCCAAATATGTGATTGGGTCATAGGACCGAAGGTGATGTAATATGGGGATTGAGAGATAAGAAAAGATTGATTGCCCGAGGGGGTTCGAGAGTGCGAATTTAAAGCTTGCAGCGCGGGAAAAGGTGAAACCATTCACGCGATAGCTTCTAATTTGCATATTAAGCGATAAACGATCTTTCGGTCCTCGCTAAAAATGCATCGAGTGTATAATTCCACAGTCTGGAAGGGTGCCCGTGTTTGTATAAAAAGAGAAAAAAAAAAAAGAAAACTATCCTGCAGGGAACCCCTTAAGTGAGTTTAGAGGCACTCTCTAATTCCCTCTCTCACCCTACATGGTATAACAAGTATGGTATATATAGGGGATGCGTCGGAATTTTCGCGCGATAAACCTTCGAGTTAAAATACAGTGTAATTTCTAACGAAATTTATCCCCCGTCCCCGCAGCAGCTATCGGGTGAGCTCTCATCAGGAAACAATAGTTCACCCTGGGATAGGAGCGGGAGGCTAACCATAACGTCGTTACATCCGAATGGCTCCAATAACATGCCGCTTGTGTTGCGGTAACCGTGTAACCAGATGGTAAAAGCGGATCGCATGCATCAATGTCACGTAAATTGCTTCGCCCTCGTCCCTCTGGTTTACTTCCTCCTCACCCACCATCATTTCCCCCGACAACTTCCCACCCCTTTTATTCCCCTCCCATTGCAGAAGCTCTCCTCTTTACGCAACCACCAAACCCAGCACATTTAGCAAATCGGTTTATAAAGGCAGCAGCAGCAGAAACACGAGAATTTCTAGCCTGTAGCTCCGCATACGTATAGCATAGGCTTGCAGATCTAAGTACCACCGTGTTCAACGTCCCGTGCGAAATATCTGGGCAAGAGAAGAGGAGGAGAACAGGTGGGTGGGGGGGGGGGATGTTAAAAAATAAAGAACAGTAGAAGGAAGAGTAAAAAGGAAAAAAAAAAGGAATTCACGGAAAAATTCACCCAGGGGAAAAAGAGAGGCAAAATTGCTTTTCTCGTAATTACAGACTTTGCATCTTATTCGCGCATACCTACGTAACACGTATACGTATACTAGAACGAAAACGAATCTCACCATGCACGAGAAAGCTTCGCGCAATTCTGAATATCTCACGACGACTCGACAGCTCGTGAAGAAATATAAACTGGGTTAACTTTTGATTTTTTTTTTTGTTGGTTGTTTTTTATTTTTGGTCAAAATTAAATCTTGTTTCTTTTTTTTTAAGATTATTTTATCTATATTCTATTCTGGTTTCCGCATATGATATGAGTTTTTATATTTTATGGGAGAGTTTTTTCCCATGATATATCCTTAGGTTATTCTGCGCCCCAGCTTCGTCGCAATTATATGTATACGTTCGAGGGAAAAAAATTTCCAGATAACTTTTAATGAATAAAAACTTTTTCGAACGATTTTATTCGAAAGTGCGAAGAATAATTTGGACATGTAATCGGGGACTAATACGAGAGGTGTTACGTGCAGTGATAAAATCTTATGAGAAATGAATAAGGAAAAATAAAAAGAAGCTACTTATGAATCTAAAATTTTGTAATTATTAAGCGATAATCATCGATCGTTACCTGATCGCTGTCGTGTCCCTGCCAGCTGTCGTGGCTCTGAAACAAAGAATGAAAATGTATGATACGTGTTGGAGAGAAAATCGAGTTCTGGTCGATCGATAAAGGGCGATAGTTATTTGGAAGAGAAACAAAGACGGGATTTCTGCGAGGGATAATTAACAATTAACGCCACTAATTGGGGGACGCGAACCCTGCGAAACTTAAGACTCTATTCTCAGGGAAAGCTCGAGCGAAGGTGAATCGAACCTTTGGGAAGATCGACATTCTGTCAGTACCGCGTATATCAGGGTCGAGGATTTTCTGGTTCAAGTTCGTCGGACCTTATAACGAAAGTTCGTAACGCGAAAATGCGAGCGAAATTCCAAGGGGATTACAAATCAGTTTATTTAACAATGTTAAATGTATAACATGCAGCAATTTTCATCAACCCCCATATACCTACCTATAGAAAATTAATCAACAAAATTCCGCACATGATGGGCGAATTTCAAGATCATCGCGGTAATAAAATGAAACTCGGACTTTATTAAATCGGGATAAATAATATGAGGAACGCACATTCATACGAACGTGGGAGAGCTGTGGGTCGGGTGATTCTGTTGGACTCTGGGGGCCGTCGGTGCTCGGGGGATGAAAAGGGAAGTTAATGTTGGCCACAGTGGTCTGATTTATGAGAATAATATTGGCGGACCAGCCGTTGGAATCGCAGAATACCTGCCCGCAGCTTCTCCTCAAAAGGTATAATAAATATCTAATGCTTCTGTATATGATGTGCATTTGTATATAGCTATAGGTATACATATGTGTGTGCACGAAATATCAACGGGGGAGGGTGAAAAAAAAAAAGATTTTTAAGAACGTGATGGGGGTTATATTTGCAAACCGCAAAATTTCCGCAAGGCCCACCGCGCCCCGCCGTCGTATATTTCTTTGCTGCAGGTGTTCGATCAGAATCCCATTATTGTCAAGATGAAAAATAAAAAGAAAAAAAAAAATTATTCTATTTTATTTATTTTTAAGGGTCCTTTCTTTCGACTTCTCAAGAAGCGGCACGTATATCGGATAATAAATATATAGCGAGACGGTTTCAGTTCTCTTCATTTTTTTTTCGTCTTTTCTTTTTCTCCAAAGACGAGCTGAGAAAAGTCTCCGAGTAAACATCGATCTTGTAGTTGTCCTTTTTTCCTTTCCACGTATATATAATCGAGAGGTTTTTTAAAAGGAAAAAATTTCATCGGTCGTACATAAGGTTACAACGCAGTCTGTTGTTTTTTGCAGTTAGCATGAACTTTTGTATTGACACATCGGAGCGTGGGGGAGTTTGGTACGAAATATCCATACACCGATTTTCCACCCTCTGCGTCATTTTGAATATTAAACATTCGTAATTTCCATTTCCATACAAGGTAGACAAAACGCCCGGTGTGCGGGTTCTCTCTGCAGAGGCAAAAAGAAGGTACGAGTCCCCCCTCACAAAACTTCCTCATATACACCTAGATATATATATATATATACATACCGGTAAGGAAAAGCAAATATATACAATGAGACAGGAGGGCAAAGGAGTCAGAGAAAGCTCTGAAGGAGGCGGCGCACTGTGGGCTCCATGGGGGTGGCTGTATCTCAAGATGTAATCATTTAATGGAGTTAAACACCGCGTTACAAACCAAACGACGCGACGTTGCGCACCCCAGTTCTTCAGCCCTCGCGTTCTTAGCTATATACATGCGATATACATTATATAAATGTATGTACGGTACCCAGCAGCTATATACGCCGGCAGCTGTACGCTATACAGAGCTAACTGAAGAGGAATTGAGACGGAGAGAATTTGTTATTTCAAGAATTCAGCTGAGGGTAAATTTTACGCGTCATTGACCAAAGGGTTGTGGGTTGCGGCATGTAGCTCCCAATGATTTGCACTCACATACCCACCCCCGAAAACCTTTCCTTCCTGATCCTCCGATGTGCAGCAGCTGTGAGGACTATTACTTTTACCACATACGATTACAACTTGCACCTAATTTCCCAAATAATCATTGTACTTTTCTTTTTTTTTAACCATGATTTGAAAATATTAGTCTTTTAGATTGGATAACACACTTTCGAAGAGAGGGATTTTTTTGTGTTAAACATTCGGAGCGAAATGTATTTATTTTTTTTTCCATAGTTTCCTTGAATTAGGAAAGGAAGAAGGAGACGGAGGTTGACGTTTGCGGGGTTGTTTTTGGGGTGAGTAGGTTTGATCGAGGATATACCGTAGTTGTAAATCCTGGGCGACAAGGGCCTTCCCTCGCGAGGTACACTTATCACTTTTGCCCGCCTTACCACCCGTTTTGGTAGCCTTATTACAGTCTCGTATAGTTTCCATCCCTTTCGCTCTTCATCCTCAAAACGACTCGCGCTAGCAATACACTGCTCTTAATTACGAGGACGTGTCTCTCGCAATAATTAATAGGATCCCTTCCACCTTTAGTAGAAATGGTGTAGAACCTCTAGGAAACATTTCCTCATTTTATACCTCAGGTATACATACACCCTCTCCCACTAACCTGAAGAGAGAGAATGAGACATCCCTTGTTACCTGCACCTACATCACCCACGAACCTAACTAAATTTCTACTAAAATTATTAACTGTCTTTCAGACATTCCGTCGCCTGAATTCCTCCAGGTATTAGATATATATATTCTAGGCCTTGCTCAAGAAAATTATCTCCGACTCACGCCCTCCTCGTTCGAGATACTCCGCGAGCCAGTTTCACTAATTACATCCAACTACCTACATGTATTTAATTCCAGCTGAGGTAAAATGTTTAAATTATTGTTTTTTTTCCCCCGTTTTTTTTTTTTTTCTTATGCCAATAAATTTTACCCGCCGTTTGTATACCTATGTATACATGAGCCACGCGTGTGGAAAGATATTTTCATACATGGAAATAAAGTAACGGTGCGATAAGCTTAAAGGCAAAGTAGCTATATATGAAAATGTAGAAGTTCGGGAGGAGGGGATGCAAGTTGAGGAGGAATGAATTCACGCCACGTTTAATAGATTATCTGCTTGGATGACGGAAGAAAAGCTTTGGGGGAGACTCGACGGGGTTTCTGGTGGGGATCGCGAGACGTCATCAATGGAGGATTTTGGGTCCGTTCGAGTATATCGTATTCCTGAGTTACGAGCTCAACTGAGTCAGATAGAAATTTTAGACCGCCGCGGAGATCTTCGAAAGGGTTTTCTGGATTGAAAAAAGAAACGACACCACCCCTCCCTCGACGAAAAAAATAAATAAATAAAAATATATAAAGTTATTCGGTGCTTTTGCTGCTGCAGTCGGTAGGGAATCGGAATCTATACAACCCCCAGCTGCCCGATCTTTTGCACGCCCCCAAACGACCTCAATACGTTCAAATTGTTATTCATAGGTCAATAAATTTAGCCGATAGATTTGTTGAAAGCGATATTTACATAAAGGAAAGTTTACGGGAATGGAGCGGAAGTTTGGGAACGTTTATTTAAAATTGAAGAGCTAAATGAAGGAGATGCAGAAACGGCGCGGCCGCGACGGGTGGGAATTTTCGGAGAGGAAGTTTTGTTCGCGGCGACCATTCGGAGACGTACGTCTCCTGCGGTGTTCGTGGCCTAACCAAAAACCGAGAGACGCAGGACGCGACCATAGAACAAGAAGAAACTTTCACGCTGTATACATGTACGTATACCAGCGATGCGATGCACGTGAGATTAACGAAAACAGCCGGAGCACTAGCAAATTAACTGATGAAGGGATTTAATATTAGATTATACATTAAAGTTGTTTACCGCACGCGCGTATATACGGCTTGTGCAGCAACAAAATATGGATTTAGCTGCACTTCCGTAACTCAATTAACTAGACACCGGAATTACGCCCCTCTCCATTCGAGTCACTCTTCATTGATATCATAATACGTTTCCCGATAAATTTAACCAACTTGATATCACGTTCCACGCATCGCGCATATCCTTCGCAAAGTGACGCTGCGCTGCACCAAACTCGTTATGTAAACCTAATATCGTTACACTCCAGAACTGTCAGGCTCAGATGTATGAGAAAAATGGATATAATGTGAATAAATTCCAGTTCAAATATGGTCCACTTTAATTCGTTTATTTGTTATCCTTTTTTTCCGTTCGGACATCGGGGAAATTATGAATTTATTGTGCACTCACCGATGATTTTCTGTCGTCAATATATTTTCGCTAAATTTCAAACAATAAATTCCATACTGATGTGGAAAATATAAATTAACAGAGGATTTTAACGCTTCATTTATTTTTATAAACCGCGAATAGCCGTCGGCGATTCATCGTCGACGTCCCAGTGACGTTCGGGGAAAAACCGAATAATCAAACCTGCGACTTCCGTTTTCGGTTTTGTGGCATACCTATCTATACAGATTTTGAAAAAATCTCGTATCATTCATCTGCAGATACACACATTAAAAAAAAAAAAAAAAATGGGAGCGTTAAAAATTGACGGCGTATAATAAAATCCGCTGTTATTTGCGGAGCAATAATTCGAATGACGTCATAATTGTCGATGTTGTACGTGGTACTTATTCGTTTCATTCGAACATTTGAACATGGAGACGAATTGTTACGGAGATCTGTTTTATACGTCGCTGCGTGAAACAAATAATCATTATTATTTGAATTTTTTTTCAGTACATTCGTTACGACATTCTCTTTTTTTTTATTCGACGCTTCAGAGGCGGGTCTTCACCCCGACTTATCTCGTTTTAATTATCTACATTCATTACAGATATAATACCATCGCGAATAACATCTGACAATTTATTTGACGATGTATAAAATTCGAGAATTAATGTGAGAATTTTTTTTTTTCCATTTTTTATTATTACCGAACCCGTCCGGTTCATCCAAAATATCCGATGGAGAAGATAAAAACTGTGGAAAGTCTTGAAGTTATCGAACTACCGATTCGAATTCAATTTTCCACACTGCTAAATTACAATAAAACGAATCAAAAAATCTATTCCATTTCTAACATGATTCTATACCGATAAATGTGTCAAAAGGAATTTTACGAATCAAGGAATTGGAATTGATAATAGCAAAAGGTTAACTGCATCGTCAAATCCAACAAGGGCGACTGGCGATGATGTTTGATGTATTTTTCTTCCTTGGTTAAAAAAAGTGAAAATTAATTTTTCCCGCGCCATTCTCGACCGAAGAAGAGTAGGTATATACGAGGGTAGGAGGTGGTGTATGGTGAAGCCATTTTTACACCCTTCGCGTAATTATTTTTTGCAGGCTTAAACTAAAAGCTAGTCTTTGCTACGTCGGTGGTCACGGTGGGTGCGGTGTATGCAGAATGGAGCGTGCCATACAGAGAGAAGGAAGGGTGGTGGTGAAACAAAAAAAAAAAAAAAAAAAAAAAAAAAAACGGAAGCGAAGTTGCGCGACTTTTACAGAGAGGAAAAATTAATATTAAAAGAAGATAACTCGGGAACACACGCACGGCATAATCGAGGAAGAGGAGTAAGAGAGAAGCAACAAAAAAAACAAAAAAAAAAAAATGAGAGAAAGAGTTCACCAGCTGCGGGACAATTCTTCTGTCTAATTTTTCACCTAAAAGCCAAGAATGTAATTAATATCCGCGCCCGTCTATTTTTTTTTTTTTTTCGCCGCGGTAAAATAGCGTCGGGTACTGGGGAAGCAACTCTTCCTGATGGTTTCCTTTTTTTTTTTTTTTTGCACCGGTACGGGAACTTCTGCAAGCTCTGTCTCCGCGATAAAAATGAAAACTGGGTGGACAACGCGGTGTACAGCTACGGTGCGTTGGGACTCGGATTTCGTCCCTTTAATCTGATCAAAATGAATATATACTCAAGAATAAGGGTGCCCCTCCCCCTCCCCCGCTCCACCCCTCATCCATGCAGTAGCCAACCACCAACCCCCGGGCCTATTTATATTCCGAAAAGATAAAAATGGAAAAATGGAAAACCCTGGAACAATATGCCCTTCTAACATCCGAAATTAGTTTTCTTCACAGTATTATATGGGAAAGGTATTATACATTTTACTTTATACGTCACTGCACCATACTTTTGCGGTATAATATGTATTTATATGAATCAGATATACAACGGAGAACATGTAATTTCAAACCTACGGTACAACCTGTCGCACGATTTACGATGTTATTTTGTTACTCATATACAATCAATTTTTTCCCCCATTGGACAGGACAACCTGGTTAACAAAATTAACAATTGGAGGACACCACATGCAGCGGCTGCGTTTTAATCCTCAGATATCGATATCAGCGTGTGCGTAGAATTTGAAAAACAAGTTCCGAACGCTGCGTATATGTAATTTGAAAAATCGTATAGTGTCGGAAGAAACAAATAAAAAAAAAAAACTTTCCAGTGAAGCGAGAGGGCATAAAAATGTTTGTTCACCCAGCGTACAAAGATGGAGAGCGACAAACAAATTATAGAAAATTGAAAAAAAGACAAACGTGCACGGAAGAGCGCACGTTTTTCCAATTAACGATATACATCCTTTGTATCAAAAGTATTTGTGCAATTGATGCAATTCGACAATGGAACTTGCGTCACGGTTCATCGATTTTATGTTAGAGTTAGATGTAAAATTTGGATAGCGTTGAAATCATCTGTGTTTTAAATCGCACGTGCTATGCCAATTCCAGCTGTATATATGTATATATGGTTTCACGGGACTTTGAAGTTGCACGAACCGCAAATGCAATTCCCATGCATGCTTGCAAGGTATGGGCAGTGTAGACGTGGTTGCATTTCGAATTTCACTCGATTTCACCAATACAAACTCTCGGATCGTCGTACCTACTAGGTGCGTGAGTCGTAGGTAGGTAAACTTCATTCGCAGGCAACAATTAGTCCTGGCGAATTGAAATTCTGAATGTGACAATTGCGCGTAGCGTCGGAATAAAATTGGGGAAAAATCAAACAAAGCGACCATGCTTACGACTGAAGGACGGCGGAGCGGGGGCAGAGATTTCACCGGTTTTATTGTTTTCGCATCTAATACAGCCAGGATTTCCTTTGGCGTTTCTTTGATTCGATTGATTTTCGTAGCGCGTGTTTGGTCGCGTATTTTCCGATCTACTTTCTCTTTTCTTCCTCCATGCTCTCTCGCTCTCCCTCTTTCTCTACCGAGTAAATAAATCGAATTCAATTGTGAACGGTACCGAAATACCCCCGAGTTTGATTGGTTGATCCCCCAAGACGAATCGGGAGTCAATTTTCTTCGAGAAGCAAGGCAGCAGCTGTGACAAAACCGTACTTAGGGGGTTTTATATTTATAATATAAAAGGCGGACTGGGGAAAAAAATACTCCGCTTTCGGATTGCATCTCCTAGCTGAGATTTTCAACACTTGAATTATTCACGCTAACGCGAGTAATCCCCGTGTTCTCTTCATCCCCCATCCCCATAAATTATTCAAACTACTCGTGCTGCGTGTATAGTTACGCGATCTTTGATTGTAAATTATTCATTGAATAGAACATTACGAGTTTTAGTGATGAGGGAAATTCGTTATTTCGATAATATAATATCGAACTGCTACGTTGTCAAAATCTAGATGAATTTTCGTCAAAATAAGATCCTCCGCAACTTTGCATGGTAGAAAGAAAAAATGTCTTCAAATTTCTCATAGTTCAGGCATCTCCCGTTTCCTTGTTTCTGCGAAAGCTACAACAAAAGCTCGCTGCAAGCTCGCGGCGCAACGTCTGAATTTCTCCCGCTCGCTTACGTATAGAACAGTTATCACAGGGCACGTGCAATTAGTCTGGTGCTCAGTAGCAGAAAGCGGAAATATATTTCTATTTAGCTAGCATAAAAGGGTACCAAAATACCTCCACTTATTTATCCTTATATACAAGAATTAGAGGCGTACCACAAAAAAGTGGGTACCCTATATGACGTCCGGAGTTAGCGAAAAGAAACTGCCGCCTACCACCATAAGCCTGAGACTTGAATTGTTTTTTTGTTTTTTTTCCATGCTTTTTCCATCCCCATTTACTTCATTTTCTCTTTCTCTACTGCAACGGCCGCTCTGAAACGGCAGGCCAACTCATATAGACCGCAAGAACATGCGCTATTTTATTCTTGGGACGGTTATGTTCTTTTTTCTTCCTTTTTTCTCCCGTAGCTGCACAAAAGCTTTTTCCACGATTATCAAACGAGAGTCGAGGGTCTCGAGTCAAGTTGGATTACAAGAATGCATATAGGTATGTGTAAACCAAAGGTACGACATGCACGCGGGCTTTGTGTCGATTTTTTTTTTCTTCAGCTTTTTTGAATTTTATTTATTCTTTATTCGACACAATGGCGTGCATCGACGTATTATATATGGACTGTATTATTATAGTTAGAAAACATAAAAATGTGCTTGAACCGATAGAATATAGTGGAAAATAATTCATATAGTAACATCATTCGCGTGCGGTATAGATAGAGGTTTGACGGTATTTTATTTTATATTCTAGCCCATTTCATACATTTATTTTTCCACAGACATATAGCGACGGTTTCAATTTGCGAGCTGTCGTTCTCACATATGTGCATGATACGGATCGGCTCGCGCTGTTATGCTGTGTATAATATAATCTGTACTCGATTTGACCGATGCACGATAGTAAAGATCCAACTATATATCCGGAAAAAAGCCGCCGCGCATAGCAGGTTTATGGGGTTATTTAGTTTTCATGATTTTTTCTCCGCGTTACGTTTTTTTTCTCTCTTCCTTTTTTATCTCGTCGTTTTAAATTCGTTACAAGATCGTTCGAGACGCGGATCAATTCTCCGCTTTTCCGGATTTCCTCAAGCGTACAAAGGACTTGATGAACCGTCGTTACTAATTCTCTTATACCTGTAGCTGTATAACTACGACCTCCCGTAGGAACAGCTTCCGTGAATCAGTCGTTGAGCTTCCACCCGCTTCTACCTATACTTTAACCCCCGTCGCGTTTCCTATTACTATAGGTATACCTCAGTTAGCTGCTTGCTAAATTACGGGAAATAGAGGTCTTATAGGTTAAGACGCGCGGGACTCGCATAATTCTAAAATTATTTCGTGGCCTATGATCATTATTACGGAAAATCTTATAGGTACGCGTGATTATAAGTAGGTATAATATGCGTAAATTTTTAATCAATTATCGACTGATATATATTCGACAAGTGTGTAACATTATAAAGTGGTAAAGTTGGTGCGAATAATTCGTATATTGCGGGGCGCAAGGGATCGCTATATCTGGTCCCCCATTATGCCCGCGTAAAATTCGCGAGTTATAGCCACCAGTTTATGGGGTTAATTGAGAACTCAGATTTTCAGAGTGAAAATTTAAGAGAAAGAGAGTCGGAGTCGATTATATTGCTAATTGGTAAAATTCAAGCGCTTCGTTAATTGCTTTTCCGCAAGAGTGTATAAGGTAGATTATATATATATCATACAAGTTATACGGCTAATTTTATACCATTGATTATTTTTCTTTTTCCCCTCCTGCAATTCATCTGTAAAAATTGTAATTTTTTGTTTTTTTTTTAACGAAGAAAAAAAGGATGTGCAGCATTAAAATAAATTCGAACCATTGACCCAGTTTGCAGATATATATTGAATATACCTGTACGTGTTTTCTGTCGCGTGATTCTATCGCAGCAGAGATCACGTTATCATCATCGACCAAACAACAGATATCTATAAATAACTTGATGCGATTATAGGAATAACATCGGACGCATAGCAGCTCCGATTCGATTCTCTTTGCGAATATAACAATTTGAAGATTTGCAAAAACAAGTATGTACAGTTCTCCCTCGAATTTTACATCGTGAACTGAATATGATAATGCGGTTAAACGTATGAATAATCCTATGTATGAATTTGGAAAGTTGTTCCCTCGGGATGGGGTCATATATGGAGCGAAGCGGGATGTTTCGCGGGATATGATTTTCCGGATAGAAACTCAATCCCGCGCACTACCCGAGGCTGCATTTGACGAACGTATAACATTCTGCACGGGGCTAAAAGCGATATTACCCGTCGCATTGCGGCCTAGGTAATTAGTTCCGGTGCTTTGTGCCCGGCGATGGATGCAGAATCATTCCTGTTTGCGTTTCTGTCTGTGCTTACCTAATACCATCCTGCAGTTAGCTCCATAACTGCGCGACTATCTCTTGTTCTCTTATCCCATGATCCGCAATTCTCACAACCCGGAGAACTTTATGAAAGCGAAGGACCACAATCAGGAGCCAACTGCGACGGAAAATAATGAAAAATCAACAGAATCTTTCGAAATTCGGAGAAGTCTAGGCGGAGTAAAGATTAACTAGAATTCGCGATGTTCGATTTATCGGTTTTGTCTTTGAAATTATTTTTTCACCGCGATTATTTGTCCAATACCATTGATATTTATTTTGTCGATTTCTTTTTTCTTTCGTTTTTTCGAAAAAATTTCGCTGCGTACACGGATTTCTCCGAAACAACCACCCGCTGTCCAATAGTTGCTGCTTTACCTCACATGCAGAAACTAACTTATGACGCTACGTGTGGACCGCGCCGCGGTATCCAACAGAGGCGGTAGCTATCGCATTTGAATACGTTTTGCATATCTCTATGGAATCGTACGAGAAACAAAGTTTAATACATATGTACATATACGTACACATATGTGCAATATAACTTCGACTTTCGGTCATAAAACAAAATTTTCAATTATTTGTATTTTCGAAAACAAAAAAAACAAAAAATTCCAATCATTTTTCAAAATATCAGATACACATGAATGATAATATTAATACTTTCCATCGTTTCAGCCGGATTATAATTTTCGAATATAAATCTAGACGGGCTGATGAAAAGTAAGGTGCGAAAGGATATGCAGTAGAGAAAATTTTTAAATTTCAAAATACCTTTTCACCGGGTTTCTTTGCGGCTAAATTTTTCCGAGACCCTCGTTCAATGTTTTTTTGTTTTTTTTTTTACGTTATTTTTTTATTATTTCACTCCCTTCTTTTATTCCCGCTGGGGTTTTTTTTTTTTGTTTTTTTTTTCGCAAAACGGCCAACGCGCCACCAACGGTAGCAGCGGCAGCAGCGGCTCATCTGTATGCAGCGGGTGGTTCGCAGTCACCGCCGCGACTTCTCTCGACAATAATACAATCACCGGGGGTTTCTCTTGCTGCCCTTTTGCAGGACCTCTGCACGGAGTCTCCCGACCTCTCCGCGACACGGACGACGACAACGACTGCGTTTGCGAGACTACGTTTCACAGTTTTTACCGGATCCTTGCAGGGATATAGAGCGGAAAGAAAAAAAATTAGCAACTCTTTTATGGCGTTTAAAAACTACGAACTAATATGCAACTTTTAATTATTTGAACAGCGGAAGTTTTTTTTTCTTTCCATTTGATTTTTCATCAATCGGTATACTATACGCGCGCATGCATATTTGCGATAATAAGTGAATAGAATTAGATTCAGTAATAAATGTTACACATCCAAAAAAAAGATAAAACCGCGGGGCAAAGTTGAGACTCGAACGAGTTGATCTTCTCTTTCGTTGTACCTTTACGTACGTAGAGGTATGTATACATATAGCATAGCTGGTAACCTGCAGAAAATGTTGGTAATCCATTTTAACTCTTTTCGCGAGGCAACCTTTGTATTATACGAAGAAGTTAATTCGGGTGAAAACGCTGGTATTAAAATCCAGGAATCCGTCGTATATTTCGCTGACAAAACCTGCAGTAGCTACCGTATATGTATATATAAGTACTTATATAATATAGGTATAGGTATAGTCGCGATTTTCAGATCTCGCGCTTTGTGAAAGAGAGAGAAAGAGAGAGAGAGAGTTTAATTTTGGTTACAATATAATCCGTGGGACTCTAAAAAGGAGTGAAAATATAATCACTGTTGATAACCCACCATTAATCCTCGGTTATTTTGAGTAGCGTGTTGAGCTGCAGATTTTTCAAAAAATTCGCTAACGAAAACCATAAAATATCATAGAACGAATAGTACATATTGTTCGGTACTAATATCCGTTAAAATTATTGAGTCTGACTGCAGATGAAATATGTTCGCCAATATGTGTTAGGCGCAAATATCACCATGTGCGTAAATAAATGTTATATACAAGTATATAAATTTGTATTACCCATTCTTGCAGAAATATTATCCCTTATACACGTAGAATATTGTTAATTGAATTTACCAAAGCTGTTTAATTTCGAGTTCGTTTGTCGTGATTCTATCGGTAGCATATCGTCAGGGTAAATTTACTCTGCAATCGCAAAAAATGATATCCCACGAGACAAAGAGAATAACAAAACCAACAAAAAAAATATTCCGATACAATAAAAGTCCAGTTAATTGTAAAAAATGGTATTCCATACAAATACCGAATGACGTAATATATCGTTCGGTAAAATTAGAAAAATCCGACAACTTTACGAGAACTAAAGCGATAGGGAACATCCTCAGTTTTTGCATACAGATTGGTCCGAGTTGCCGCTGCCGCCGCTGCCGCCGCCGGTGGTGCTATCCTCTATATTCTTGAGGATCCTGAATCTCGAGGTACTTCTGGCAGGATGTATGCGCCGGCGATAAAAGTAATGAGATCCATTATAACACGGTGAGCTTCACCGTAAACTTCCTCCGGAGTAGATCACAAAACCCGACCGTATCTACCCTTAAATCCGAAAACCTTCGGAGCGCGCGGCCGAAGCGGTTAGATTTTACCCAAAAATTTTTTAATTATTGAAAATAAAATTAAATAATAAAATTTCATCCCTCCCGATTGCGAGATAAAAATTAATACTATATTAAAAAACACAAAAAGATAATCAAGATGACGTCACCCGGATGGACGTGAGTATAGACTAGGAAATTTATGAAAAAAAAAAAGCGAAAAAAGAAAACTAGGTCGAACAAACTAGCGTTATAGAGAGCTAACGAGAGAAATGGAGTTGATGAGACAAAACAAACAAATTATATCTGGTTTATTAGTAAAAAGTAGAAATGGTGATGAAGTCGACTTTCTGTTAGTATGCACATATAATTGTCGCCGATGTGGGGAAAAACATTTTTCCTTATGCATCGGTGTTTTTCACTGAGATTTTAAAAAAGCACGTGTTGAAAATGGCGGGAGGGGGGAGCGTACTGCAATTTATGATCATTTTTTTTGTTTTCTGATTCCCTCGAGCGTTAATCGTTTCGCTTTCTCTACCGGCAGCATCGTGTACCGGATAAAATTGGTGGGAACTCTTAACAATGTTACGAGCCTGTAGCAAAAGCTGTACGTATATATATTATAGTTGTTAAATTTTCATATCTGAAGGGAGCTTAATTTCTCGGCAACGTATAGGCTGCACAGGCCTGCGATCCCCTGGCATATTTCTGGAAAGGTATAGAATATTTTCGAGATCTTAAATTTTAATTGCTCTATTAAGTTTGCACGGGCTATCCGCAGGGCAAATTTATAAACCCTTTCGAAACGGAATATATTTATGTATATTAAATACATTTTTTCTGTTACGACTGATACAACTTTTTCCATCCGATAAATTTGGAGTATTTGAAAGCGATTTTTCATTTATTGTAAGTCTGTTTTCGAATAATCTAAATAAAGAAAGATGTAAATCAACCCACCAGCTGCGGCCACCTGACGGTGAGATAGACTTTTGCGCGGCCAAAAAGCCGCAATCTTCTAAGCCTCCGCAGTTTTTTATCGTTAAAACCCATCCCCATGAAGACGGGCGCAACGCGGGATCCACATTGGCACTCCAGGTTGGCGGTTATATCACTTTTCACAACACGTATAAATGGCGTATATCAAAATCGACGTGTCTTTAAAACTGAAACTTCTATCACTGTTTCGCACAATTCTCGTTACGTGCGGGTTTCAATATATGTATATAGATAAAGAAAAACGGAACGTTGGAGAAAAATCTTACAACTCGTAAATCAGTATGAACTTTTTATTTCACTTATATAAAAATGCTTTTTCTCTCTGTACGAGGGGGACGATCGGGTTTAAGAGGTTTTGTATCAGTTGGTGGTAACGGGTGGTGATGAAATGAAAAATAAAATCAATAAATAATAAAAGTTGAGGACTACCCCAGAGGCTTTTGGCGTGTAAAACTTCTGGCATCGGTTCAACTTTTTAGATTATATCACCCCCGGACCTCCTTTCTACCCTCCCCTCAAATTACTACAAAAAATAGTTATGTACGTGTATATTTCTGAAGACTGTTTCACGGTTATCTCGATCTCTCGAGTAACGTTTTCCACCCCCTTTCTTTTATTTTCTTTATTCGATCTTCGATCGTAAAGATTAACGACACGTACACGGAGGGTCAAATATGACCCTTGTTCACATGGGAGTGTGAAAAAAAATGAATAACAACGATAACTTCCTTTAGGTGCAAAAAAAAAAAAGAAGGAGAATCGAAATCCTCAAGATTTTGGTTTGAAAAATTGAAAATGATCGAATCCTGTGTTACAGGGGTGATCTTTCCTCCATTGAATACGAGGGTTTGTAAACTTTGTAAACCTCGTGGGGGAATCTCGTTGGCAACGTGGAGTTAGGCGCGTGCGACAAACAGACGATGTCAAGAGTCGCGTCGGTCCAGCGGGCGGGAGTCCGCGCGAGCGACTGCCGCCCTCGGTAGAATCCTGATCGCAACGTAACGCTACGATCGGGGATGCTGACGCCCGGAAGAGCGCAAGATCTAAAACCCCCACGCGAGCCGCGGCCGTCGCGACACCCCACGACCCCCACAACCGCGCTATACGCTACGCCGCTATCAACGTTTTCAAATAGCTCCGAACGATGCAACTTCCGCTTTCGCCAGAAACGTATAATATGTTTCAGTTTTTTTGTTCTATAGATATAGCTGGAGAGCGATAGGTGTAGCATTGTTCTTGTTTTTGTTTCTGATTTTATTTTACATTATTATTCTTTTTTCTTTTATTGCGTTTCTCTTGCGGTGGCAGCGGCTGAGATCCCCGAGGGTTTTTGATCCGAGTTTGGTTGGGGTTGTTTTCTTGGGGGTTGAAATGAATCAGATATACGTTATGTGGCCGGGGAATTGAAACCTTGGAGAATCGAATCGTTTTAAACGCACGAGTGAACCATCAGCGTCCAGGTGAAAGACAAACGATTTAGAGGTATAACCTTTAAAGACGTAGTCATGAATTCTTATATATACTGAATCACCCCCCGGTCGGCACGTACTGAAACGTGGTAACGCCTAGTAATTCACAAGGGGAATGTACAACGCCCTTTTCGTCTTCCCAGCTTCCCTATACTCTCCTGCCTTTCGGTTTTCCAAGCGCACGCGAAACCTTGCCGCGATTTTGTCCCGCCCCCACACTTATCCCGGACATCTTTCCCACCCTCATGTTTCCATTAGGAGTGACGAAGTGCGCCGAATACTACGTGGCAGAGATATATATAGATATATATATTTCAGAAGACAAGCGAATAGTTTCAACCCTTGATTACAAAACGGCTCTTTCAATTACAAACATATACTAGCATCGAATCAAAAATCGAAGCATTTTGTTTTTTAACGTCCCCACTTATTTTGACCTGTGGAATCCGAATCTGAAAGTTAAATTGATCTATCTATCAAATTGATTGAGTTATCGCCAATTTATCGTTCCGAAATTCGTGTTCCGGATTTTATTTTTCATGATTTGAGTGGATGAATTGTAATTCACCGTGCGTAAAAGCGAAGTTAAAAATAGAAATCCGAATGTTCAAATTGAATTGGGACGGGTCATCATCGTGTCATCAAGACGGCTAATTGAGAATCGAGTCGCAATAACCCAGAGAATGGTTTTTAGACTGTAGATTCCGCTTGTTCCAAAGTCCGAATAAGTGTTATCGTCTCATCGGAGGTACTCCGTAGGTACGTCACGTTCCACTGTCTCCAGGTAATGGTTTCGTTTGCACCAAATTTGCCACGATCTTCTAAAAGCGTATACATATCTACCAACCGTGACCACGACGTCAAATAATGTAAACGACTTCCGCATTTGGGTTGAGAATTAACAATTAAAACAAATGAATAAATAGAGATAAAATAAAGTGAAATAAACCAAAAACGCCCGTCTCTTGGATGATTATTGTTTTTCAAATACAGGAATTTCAATTCCGTGCTCTCCCCTATACACTGTACCTCCTCTTTTGCGAAATTGTCTTTGGAAGTAAACTGCTGGTATCATACGTCCATATATAGATATAATTTTTTGTTTATCGAAATATTGAAATTCTGGGAAGCCAGATTTCTCATACATATGGTTTCGTTTTCAATATTCTTCCTCGTCTCAGTTATTCCTTTTATTCTCAGAATACTTTTCCTTTTTGAGGTATCACTTTAGCTGTTGGTACGCTGGTCGGGTTTTCGCCATGTACGAATGGGAGGTGGAAGCATATTACCGTGAAATAGATAAACAGGCAATCACTCGTGTAGCAAAATCCCGGAGAAAATTTTCATTGTGTTTTTTATCAACAAGAGATCGATAGAATCCAGAAGTAAGAATCGACGAAAGCTGCAGTAAGAAGATTGAATTTTCTCTTGGATAAATTCCCGAATTTTATTACCTCGTATTTTATTCCGATTCGTAATAACCTCAACAGGGTTAAATAGTAACAAAATGGCGTAGATTATGCGACTCGCCTTTGCATTACCACCATCCAAGGAGATGCGACTTCATCTCCTCCCTCACTTCCATCTTCGAACCCGAAGTAAATGTACAGTGTATACAATTTTCTGATACCGTCAACCCTCTCCTTATGGGTAGGCTCGTTTTCCACAATCGCTCATTTACCACCTTCACATATGTACATGCGACACCCCCATAGATTTACTTTTATTATGCATAGAAAATAGGTCCTCATCAGCGTTCGTTCTACGGCCACTCAACGATCTAGGGAGCTAATCAACCCTCGTTGAAATATGAAAGAATGTAAAAAAGAAAAGCAAAAGGGTGAAAAAAAAAAAGAATCGAAACTTTGTCGAGGAACTTTACTATTTTAGGAAAATTTCCTGACGCGGTGTGTACAGGGGGAGGGGGGGATAGGATAGTGGATGGCGGTAAGCGGTGTGCGTCAGCATTTGAGCTGGATATCCATGTTCCGAAGGGTAGCTGGATAAGGAGGTTACGCAGGCGATGGGGGTCGAAAAGTGAGCGAGCGAGTGAGCGAGGAGGAGGTCGCTGCTGAGTTTGGGTACGTAAACTATATCTCGCTTTAGTCGTTCGTAGGGCTCTTCCGAAAGCCCTTCAACCTTCCTCCCGTTTCCTTTCACCCTATAGTAACTACGACTATACCTTTCGCCCCCCCGAAGGTTTTCGAAACTGCGGAGGCAGATTGCGAGCAAATACCTACGTGACGATATGATCTGTCCCATCAGAGCTGGGAGAGATGGTTTTACTACATCCGTTACACATGGTGTAAACTTACGTGATGCAGCATAACGCGTGCTACATATACGTATACGTATACGTATATACCTTAACCGAATCTGTAAAGGTGATTGAATTTTAATGCCAGTAAACTGCACACCGCGCGTTGCAGAGATTCGCGGAAAATAACAAATGGACGGCATTTAGTTATAGTAAATTTCTCCTCTCCTATCTGAGTGAAAATTTTCAAAGGAGATCGATCATTCGCACTTTAAAAATCACCGCATCGTAGCGACGTCACACCGGGACAAGAGTTAAGGCGATGAAAGTAAGGTACGTAATCTAGACACCCCTTGTCTCAAGTGATTTGTGAATACCCGACGGCGTTACATAATTCACTATATTTTTCCACGTTTCAAAAAGTCGCGCAGTTTATATTATCGATTGAATTTTTTATTTCATTTTCTTTTATTTCTTTACACTTTTTTTTCAATCTTATTTTGCAACTCCCTTATAAAACTGACGAACGTTTAGATGGAATGTGACAAGTTTGAACTCAGCACTTTTATAGTTTGTCAGGGATTTAAAAATTGACGACTTGCACTACCACCTTCCACTTCTTCCTTCCAGTGTCTCCTTCTTCATCCCCCCTATTCGATCGATCGGTTTAGAATAAACTTTATCGAGTTGATCTTTTTTACTGTGTTCAATTCTTCTCGGCAAAGCAAGCTAGATGTTTTTTCTACGCTCAAGATTGAAACGTTTCAATTGGTAGTCGGAGCCCAACAACTACTCTGCCGCCTAGACGACGAACGTGATCGTAGGACCTTCGGAGGACGTTTAAGAGCTCAGAATTGAAAGAAACGTTGCTGCTGCAGTCCTTCGCGTTCTTCTTATCCGAGTCTGTCAGTCTTCTTTTCACGCGAACAAAAAAAAGGGAGGAAAAACTGGGTGGAGGGGGGAGAGTTGATCAGCGTAGGGATAGGCGTATACCTTCATCAGTCCGGTATTGGAATTCGTAAGACAACCGGAGACAGGAGGATTTATTTTTTCTCTCCACTCTTAATTGTCTTCTTATCCATCTTGCGCCGTACGCCTCGATATCTTGGAGGGAATTTTTCCCATTGTACGTACCTGACGATTCGCTGGTATTGTGTGTGCGGGATACCAAAAGAAATCGGAAATGAGGTTCTTCTTCGAGTTCGCGGAGTAAAAAATATCGGGACGGGGGTTGATTGCGAGCTTATTTATCCCCCGTTGACCTTCGCGGAGCACAATTTTTAATCGATATCCTTCGATGGTCGCAAAACAAATTAATTTAGAAAATTGTTAAATAAAATCTATCCACCTTACTTCCGTTAAAGTGGCAACCGAAAATAGGGGGATATTTTTATTTTTCACAGTGCGCTCACGTTCGTCTAGAAGTTACGTGTTTGTCGTTTGTTTTCCAAGTTTCGATCGCCGAGCTTGGAGGTTGCGGTACAACAGCCTCGTGTATATGCCTGGGGTATGGCAGGAGCCTTGTATCCTGGCAGGTGGGGATCAACCCGAGAGATATCTCGGTCGTCTGGGAATTCAGGAACGACGAGTCCCGTGGGACGTGGCTAATTTTGCGGAGAAGAGAGAAGAAAGAATTCCTTGAGAATTGCCCGCACGCGCGCTAGTCCAAAGAAAACTGATCGCACGTTGCATCGTCCTGCGGTACCATACGCCGGAGAAAATATCAGCATGAAAATTTTGTTCGGGGAAAGAAACAAAAAACGTCCGTATTCTTATCAACGGAAAGAATTATCCTCAGAGTTATTCCGCAGCTCGGACTCCTTATCTTATATATATTTATTATAATCTGTAAAAAGGTCCCCGGGACACGCCTGACTCGTACACATATAGAAAACCGCTCCGAAATCTCTGACGACGGTCTATTCACCTAAATAAAAAAGGAAGTAGGAGAAAGAGGAAGAAAAGGTCCAAGTTCTAACTGACCCTCGTTTCTCGTCAACGTTCTGATTTGGTAGAGCTTAAGTTATGGTGATTCGCGTTTTTTCTTTCAGCGTTTCGTGGAAATTTTCCAGGGTTGTTCGAGACGATTTTTTTTTTTTTTCTTAATCGAATTAGGACTTTTACCGACAATATTGGTTTTTGATGAACTTATCATCGTCGTTTACTTTGAGTTTTCAGACGATAGTCGAAATGTGAGCAATTCGATGTTCGCAAGGTTCGTCTTAACGTTTCACGACGTCTGAATGAGATGAGAAATTGATCGGATGGTTATATTATAGAATGTAAGGTCTGAAGTAGGCTTCACATATCCATACAGACCCCTTAAGGCGTCTTTTTTCGAGTGGCGTATCCCCGTAGCTGGTACAGAATACCGACTACACCTCGACTCTCATTCTCCTATCGATGTATAGATCTCAGAGACACTTCTGTAAGCCTTCTGACAAATGATGAGAAGATTGCTACGCATCAGTTTGAAGGTTTGCATCCCTCTAAATCCGATTGTCATTGTCATTTTACCGGGGAATTCCGAAAAGCGTGACGATATATCCAACGAATTTTCTATAACCAGTAATATTAATCGTCTTAGTAACCGGCTCGTTAGGAGTTTAGAATCCCCTTGAACATATCGTGTGTCATGTGGGTTTAATTAAAAGTAATAATTCATTAGGCAAATAAATCGTTCAATATATGGATGCGAATATTTGATAATGGATAAATTACTCACGTTTTATTGAGAAAATGGGAATGAGATTAGGGTTTGACACAGACACATAGCGGTTCCAACCAACTCACCTGTAACAGAGAAAAAGCAAAGTTTCGGGTTAATTGAGAATACTATAAATGTTGTATTCGAAGGGTAAACGTACATTCGTTTAAATATTAACGTTTCAGAACTTTTATTTGACCAAACTAATTGAGAGGAACTCCTCTTATTTATCGACGATTACCGAAAATAGCTTCCCTCGAGAAAATAAAATAATTATTCTATACCACGTTTAATTTCTCTTCTGGAGTTTGTTCGAATAAAATGGAATAAAAAAGAGAAAAGAGAAAAAAATCTCTCGAGAATCGATTAGAGTTATAATCGATTCCAAATAACGAGGATGCTGGACACCCTCGTTTTTTACGAGTCTGCACATTATTATCATCGAGAATAGATGTATCGAAGGTTCGGACAGGGTTTTCTCGGGTGGAGAAGTGAAAAGCTGAAGGCAAGAAATCCCGTGTAGGGCCCTCGATCGTTGAGCTCCAGGTCTTGGGCCTTTGACACCCGAGGGTTCTACTTGGTTCGCGTCCCTCTTTTGTACTCTATTCTATACACGATATCCGGGAACAAGTTGTACACTATAAGAAGACTCGAGGGGATCGGAGCGATGTATAGTACGCGTATTAAAAAGACCTCAGCGTTTTGGAAGCGACTGAAAATTTCATCAATAATTTCCGGAGTCTAGATCAAAATTGCTAAATCAAGAATTCAAGCTGTAAGAAGAAGACGAGTACGTATTCAATTTTCTAGGGTTTATAATCGGAACAAAAGGCGAGCAGATGTCATACTTCAAAATCAATCGATCGATTAAATATGCAGGGATTTAAAAATACGCGTGATAATCGGAATATCGTCTGAATACGAGATGTAATTTTCTGTTCAAATGTAAGCGTTGAAGTTATCCCAGTAATCGGTTTATTTTTCAGGAGATGCAGCTGAGACGCAGTATAGGTATACAGCTGCATCGAATAGGGGTGTTGAAATTTCTTAGAAAAATTGCCACAGGGTAAAATCGGATGAGAGATTTTCATCAGCGCCCTTTTATCTCCCCACCGAGAGATCTACCTCGCGGGATGATAAATTGATACGCGGCTCGAATCCCTCAGGGCCTTCGAGGCTTCCGGCAATCGAGCTGCTGCTTTATTTTTTTTTTATTTCAACCGATAAATCCGGTGGGCGTCAAAAAAAAACTTTTCATTATTTATCATCATTACGGCTTCGGCCCTGGCTCACCGCATCAAAAAATTATAAGGGAAAGTACGAAATTCAGGGGTGCTTTATGCCGATACTAATTAACGGGTGGTCAGTGTAATACGAACCAATTGGGGAACGATGTACGTTGAATTTATATTTATTGAATAAATTCAGACTCCCGTGTCAGAGTTTTGGAATCTCGAAATTGATACCCTTTATCTGAATATTTCGTAACAAGGACATCCACGCGGGTGCAGGTTCTGTAAGGGTATGTATAGTATACGATGTCCGAGATCAAAGGAAATTTTGGCAAGGGATACAAAAATTACGTCGATGATGACGAACGACAGTGGCGTGCTCGAATACCCGTTGTCGAAGTAGAATCACTAGATTCGAATATCGGATATCTCGTGGGGCATTTCACCACCCTTTATTTCAACAATATGGTTCCTAGAGAGGAATTATAGTAAGCTATGAGGGAATGATGTATTCGAATAATCTTACCCGTTGACCAGTAGCAGCGTTGCAATCGGAGATGGAAAATGTATCGACGATCGAGTCAAAGCGAACCAATTTCTTCGGATGATGTGGTTTTTTGGTGCGGGGGCACAAAGAGCACATGGCTGGGTCCCCTGGGGTGGTTGGGGGCATAGCGGGACGCTTTAAACACTCTCTATCTCACTCTCTTTGCGACGATTATCGAAAAATTCGGGAATACTATTTTACCGAATGTATACGATCGCGGCGATTATGGTCACTATTATTTATTACTTAATTAAATTTTATCTTTTTTTTTTTGTTTCGTTTTATTCAATCCTTCAGACTGTAGGTATATTATTGTCAGAATCAAGCTCAAATTTTATTACGATGATTATTACGATTTGAAAAGTTTATTAGGTACTAAATTACTGTATGATATAGGCACAATTATTGCGGTTTTTTTCTATTTTTATTGTCGATTGTTTCTAATATTCTTTTATGAGCATATCTTTATTAAAGTTTCTTAAAAATCTTTCTCGTTATTACTTGAATCACACGTTGCAACTATGATTTCATCATCTGATGTAGAGAAAAAAAAAAAATACACGATGTCGATCGTTTCAGCCTGGATTAATTTGGAGAAGAAATTATTCTTTGGATTTCAGATCCGTGGATATGTAAAACGTGGAGATATTTTTCTCGCGCATTTCCGAACGTCCTCTTAAAATGAAACGTCGTAAACTACGAGCTATGAATCTTTGGAGTTTTATGGTTTGTTCTACAAAAGGTTGCCGCTCTAGTAGTACGAAACGAGCGGATTCTTCATCAACTGTAGGCGTTCGAATATAAGACGGTTTTTTTATTTTTTATGTCATGCGTCGAACGGTGTGAGAAGTAAGAAATTGATTAACGAAGTCACACCGTAAACCTGAACCAGAATTAAGTGTTACGCAAGGTTGAAAAATTATACTATATGGCTCTCATATACCTATCGCTACCGTCAAGAACGAAATGAGAAAAACCCACGCAAAGGAGATAAAAATTAACAAAGAATAAAATGAACCTCGATAGATGTCGCATAAACCGGTCTCCATATTCTCTAAAAGACTCATTATAAATTAAGACAGCTTAAAAAATTTAGCACGTCTGTTCCAGGACGCGCACTACTCTACGACTTGATTATTATTCATTGAAGTCGATAGAAAAAAAAAAAAGGAAAAAACTTCAAAGGCTTTTCTATTGAATTCATTTTCTTGAAAGTCTTCAGATTCTTTTTTTTTTTGATATGTCGATCAAGATCAGATTTCGGTATTTTTAGATTCGAACGTGCAAAAATTCTTCGAATGTTATTCGCAATGATTTTCGCATCGGCGCGGTGTTTGGAATTCACACGCCGCGTTCGGTGGTGGTAAAAAGCTCAAGTAGCTAGTCGTGCTTTGGTCGCATTTACGGTTTGATTTTCCAACGACTGTGGGTAAATGCAGAATCCTGTAGGTTCCAGTTATACGAGAAATATCGAATTTTTATTCCCTTACTCTTCCTCTCTACGTATTTATAAGGTATATTTGCATATCTACACCGCGAAAACTCGATTTACCGCACCACGGTACTACACTCAGCTACGCCGGGAACAAAGAGAATATTCGAAACTATAGTCGCACTTCGACCGCAATGCGTTCGCTTTGTATGAAAAAAAAAGAAAACTACGAAGATTAAATAATCAAAGAAAAGTCCGTTAATTTATTTCAAGGAGAAACGTATACGCGATGCAGATAACCATGATCTACATAAACTCTAATGGAAGTGTCTCGATAATGCGACCGGATATTGTCGAGTTTCCGGCAGGTCGGTCCACACGGTTAATCGATTTCCGGTTTCCGTGACCAGCCGGAATTCTCCGGGAACTCAATAGAACGTTTTTTTTTTCATACCTGAGAAGAGTTCGGACAGACAGCTGTGTTGTTTCAGCCCGCGGTTATCATCTTTAAAATTAATTCAATGCAATCACGACAACATTCAAAGGCGAGTGGTTAATCAGAGTACAAGCGTTGGTCACCTCATTATGCTTAATTTCGCAATCGAAGTGGAAAATCGCCGATTACTATAAATTAACTACATCCGACCACGACTCCGAGTGTAACCGATCCGCGTTCGCTTTGAATTGGAAACTTGACCATCCAAAAGTTAATCGTAGCGATCGAAAATTGTACCTGCCGTCATACATGCGTGTAATGAACAAGCGAATGCGGCTCATAGTCGGGATTGTAAGCCGCATTAATCCCTCCAACATCGTTTCATGATCACTCCACGCACCGATGCAGGCGATAATTGGTAACGTTAACAGTACGAGCCCGCGGTGCAGAAACGTACGTATAACACGTATATTACGACGACGGATATATGCGCTTTAATGACTAGCCAAATTAGAAATAAAAAAAAAAATAGGATATAAAAAGAACAACCAATTTGGGAACACCCTCTATTGTGAAAATGGAAACACGATGATTTGAACCTACCGTTTACTATATGGTGTATGAAAAAAAAGAAAAAACGCTCTGAAAGGTTGCTATGGGTTGAGTTTAAAGGGGCTAACTTCAGAGTGTGGCTTAATTAAGTAACTCTTGTCTCCTTATCCCGACTGGCGTCGACCCCCGCGGACTTTCATGGATATCCCTTTCTCCTTTCCTCTCTTTCATTCCCCCAACCCTCTGCTCTTTTATATTGCTGCTTTCCTGAGAAACTTGCGCGGAGCAACGTTGAATTAAATATTAAATCGCTCCACGTGTATAAAAGTTCGTCGGACGTTTATACAGAGTAAACTGGTAAACGAGTGGATGAAATGATGTTCAAACGGAAGGCTGGCAATCAAGTTTTTTAACTAGTTGAAAAAAAAGAGGTCTTAAAATCTAAATTTTAATACATCAGGCTGGTCAGCCAGTCTCGCGGTACTTCGCGCATAGCTCGAGATAATTTTCTCAATCGAAAATAGATTGGAAATAAAATAAATGGATGGAAACATTACATAGGAGCGAAAAAGCTTATTTGAGCGAAATTCAAAGTAGTTACGGGTTATGTACGTACATGTATAATAGGGATGTGGAAATTAAAATATCGGATATTGGAGCATTCCCCCTTCGTTGTCCAAGCAATAAGCGGTAACCGTTCCGCACATTACGAGCTTAAAAACTTTTAAACGTGATTGGCGAACGCGTTGCGTTACGTTATGTTACGTTACGTCTAGTTTCGCTTCAACTCCTCTCTACTCTGCATATAAAGTGGTAAATTAATTCCGAAAACCCGACGAGCCTGCAGCAGAATTCAGCCTCACCTCACAGCTTTGCCCAACGTTCGAAGTTGTTTTATAAGTAACGTTTTTCGTACCATAAAAAAGAGGAAAATAAAGAGAATTAAAAAGAGTAAAAAAAAAAGGGGAAGAAAAAACAAAATAAAATGTTGCAGTGCGAAACTACCTTTACATAAACATCAGAAACAAATTCCGCGCTTTACCACCTTCTATTTATTTTCCCTCACTCGTGTTCAAAAACGAAGCTTTTCTACCTCCGCTTTACAGCATTCAATTAGTTCTATTTAGTTCAAGTTTCAGTTACTGCTGTTTGGTACAAATCAGCAACCATCAATTCATCAACCTCTAGGCTTCCTAACACCATCGTATGTATTTGAAATAGTTTTACGAAGGGTTAAAACTAATTGAAAAGTTCTCATTTTACTCACAAGCTCAATCTTTATTAGTACATGGGCCTTAGTCGGATCGTTAGTCATTCGTATATTTTTCAAGTGATTATTATTATTTTTTTCCTCTCTTTATTTTACTCCTTCAATTTTATTATAAAAGCTTTTACCTTTTCACACCTATATCATAAAACCTATATATAAACTTTTCTATTCAGTTCTCAATTTATCACAAGAGGGCGAAAATTGTCTCCGTATATAAAATAAGTACGATTTTTTCCTTCCATTTTATTTTTCCCTCATTTTCAGTACAGACGTGAAAAAAGAGAAAAAAAGAATCAAATAGAAAAACAAAATGAAAGAGAAAAACGCGAACTGTAATCTCGATACCGGGGCTTACGACGAGCTGAGCAAAACAATCGAGAGCAGCTTATGAGACAAAAAAAAAATATTAATGAATAATAATAATGATAACGTAGAATAAAAAAGATAACTGAGGAACATCATATGACGGGTTTAGTCTGAAGATAATCTGGCAATAACGTGACTACATGGTTTCGTCCTTTGCCGAATTATAGTGAGAGGGAATGTTTAGACAGCTTAAACAGCTTTATCAGCTCTAATGACTTTAACGGTTCCGGTTACTCGGAGGGCGGGCTGTACCGGGGATTTCCACGAGCCGTAAAACGGTACGTGAATTGAAATAAAATAGAGCGGAATTTCGTGGATTCTTTTAGCACGCGATGTCAGTACAACAAAAGTGCAGGTTACTGTAAGAAAAGTAAATGAAATGTCGGAAAGTAAGCGAAGCGTAACCGACTGTCGTAACGAAAGATAAAAGAACGCGAAGAGAGAAAAGATGAGCGATATGAAACGAAAAGCGCGCAGCTGTTATTATCTCTACTATACCTATACACGTATGATACGTACGGTGCAGCAGACTGCACGTTGCTATCCGGCAATAAAAGACAAAGTAAGAAAGTAAAAGCAACGTCACAAAAGTTGTCGAAAACAGACGACGTACACAAGAGAAATATAAGTCAAATGTACGTTTCGCGATCGCGAAGTGCATTGTTTTTACCGTTGATACGAACGGCTTCGATCGGATCGCCGTCGCAGCACCGAACAGGTATCGGATTTTAACTATCATCGGGGGAAAGATCTCTAAACCTTCGGATTCCTAGCGTCTCGAATACTGCTCACCGATGGCCAATAACAACCGATTACGCCCCCGACACCAATGCTCCTCGCACAAGTTTCAGGTTTTTATACACCTGATTCTGGGTCATGGTATTAAAAGGAGAAAAAAAACCAAACGAGAATACAAAAATGATTTGTTTGATTTCTTGTCGGATTGTTCTCATTCTTTCGATCTGCGGTATCGTTAGTTTTCGGGTGCGTCCTGCATAGCTTATGCGTAAAAAAGAATTTAATGTCATTTATCGATCTATAGATCCGCATTATTCAGGCAAGGACAGTTCTGTGTGCACGCACCGACGGGTGGGGGGTGATATGGCAGAGTCAAAATTGTGGCCCTGACAAACCCGCGAGTGAATCGATATCCCGTGGCCACGACGAGCTTCAACGACCCACCCCGACGGTGGGTGAACGTTGGATAAAGAGGAAGAGGAGAAGTGATAGAGACAGAGAAGAAAAAAGGGAAAAAGTAATACGCTATCGGGGGTGACTTCTACTTCTGCGCATTGCGTGCGAGAAACCGGGGAAACGTCTACTCGATCTCCTCTGCACAGACAAACCAAAACGGATCCACGGGACTGCGAGCTAGTAAACGGTAGCAGTACGCCGAAATGTCCTGACGTACGTTTCGGATGCCCGTCCCGTATCATCATGAAAAAATAAATTTCTCATTTTACTCCCGTGACAAAGTTCTTTTTTCTTTTCTTTTTTTAATACCGTTGTTCACCGACGTGGTGATCAGACTTGAAGAGAAAAGAATTAAAAGAAAAAAAAAATGGAAACGATGGAAACGATGGAAAAGAAAATAACATGGTATCTGCGGTAAAAGTGTTATTACTCATCGTTTTTTTCTTTTTCTTTTGTCATCTTTTTGTTTGCCGTTCAACATACGTATAACTAATTAGCGCAAGGTTTGCACATGAAAAGACGCAGTAATGATAATACGAACGAGGCGAAGAATGAGGTGGTATGAATCCGTATGATGGCATGACATATACGTAAATCTACATACGTAACGGTGAGACGCGAGTAAACGCAATGATGACGTGATTATATTGCATTACTGTAGAGACGAGATGGATAGTGGAATACAGCCGATTGTTAGACACAACTATGAAAGCCGGTACAAAAGAGATTTGCATACGATAAGTACAGATGCAGAGAAGATGAGCCTCTAGGTAATTGCGGTAATATTCTGACCGCGAGGACTTGCGCGACTCGTATCAATGGCCCCTTCTCTCCTCGGTTTTGTCTCCCCTTTCCTTTGAACTTCACTGCCCCAATTGCGATCGTTCTCTCTATGCGTCATACGAACATCTATACGTAATGGTATGTACAGCTTTTGTCCCCGCGAAAAATAGATTACCTACTAACGACGAGATACGTCATGACGCGACGAAAACCGAATAAGCAGCTCGCTTGCCATTATAATGCGGAGTGAACGGAAACGTGACGAAGTATACGACTGTAAGGCTTCACTCATGATAACCCACGGTGCACACACCTGATCGGTGTGACGAATGAAAATTACCCAAGCAAAGTGAGAAAAACGATTTGTACTATATCTATACTATTTTCCGAGGATAAAGCGATAAATGAAAATTGAATAACCTTTGATCAAGGTCAGTTGGTTAATTCTGTTTCATTCCTTATCGTGTTTGTCACCCCGCGCATCCATCGCGCACGTGGTTCTCTATTCCGCGGATAAGTTACTTCTGGTGTTGAAGATCAATACCAGTTCAACGTGTTCATGTATACGTGTATTGTTTCAGTATTTAGGGGATTGGCGAAGGGCGTAAGTAGGTATGTGTGTAAATATGAATATATCGGTTATAGTTTGCACGCGTGTTCCTCGCGTGTATATAAATGTGATATATACAACAGAAGAGGCGGTCGAAGGATAAGGAGGAAGGAGAAAGGAATTTCTGGAGCCCGTGAAAACACTGACCTACGCCACTGCGCGCACCTGGCATACTACTGCGGGCTAAGAGAGACGAGAGGAGGTGGTTGGAACGAGGCGAGGTGAGGAGAGGAGGTATTTCGAGGGAATCCCGAAGTCTCGAGTTCCGAGTTCCCGAGGGAGCCGCGGGAAGCCGGGAGAGTCGCAGGGATCGCGCAGCTGAGCGTCCCAAACCCCCTCCGACGCCGAAGGGGTTCGTATTCTTAACGTACTACACGCTACGGTCGCGGAAACTCGACTGATTTACTTTTTTCCTACTGTACGTACCTACACTGCGCGCGATGTACTTAAAAGTGACCCGGATTACGCGCACATAATACTTATAATCGCGCATGCTGTTATGCGGTCGCACAAAATCCGATGTGCGCTAATTAATTTTTCTATTTTCATGCACATGTATACCGCAAAATTTTTTTTTTTTCCTCCCATTACACGTTTCCAATTTATTTCATTTACAACGACACGGAATTACTAGATTTTCCTATAGCGAACTTCGATCTGTAATCCGGATCATGTTATTCCCGGATTTTTTTTACCTGCGGGATAATACGCGACCGCGTGTTCGGTAACGATTGCGGGCGAAAACTGGTAACCGACAAAGTCATCCGAGCCATGCAATGTGCAGGAAAATTAATGGTTTTCAGAGAGGCAATGGAGCGTTGAGTTGTTGATTCGCCACCGACCGAACGAGAGCAAAACCGGAGCCGAGGGAGGAAGCGGCGGATTTTAATTAAAAAAAATTTCAACCCCGTGCAACCAACCAACCGACGCTGGTTAGAAATATTATCGGTCATTCGATAACGATGCTGGTCATCATTGTGTTTCTACCAACAATGTGAGCGAGGTCTGGCTGCAGTACTGTAAATCCGCTACAAACGTGCGTGCTGATTGTTTGACGAGAACAAAAATGAACAAATGAAAAACGAAGAAAATTATTCGAACAAAATTCTCTCCATTTTGGAAAGGAGACATGGAAGAAATACATCAATGGAGATGAGGGGCTGCTTTTTCTGAGAATATAATTCGGATAACTGTTTGTTTTGAATCCATGTTACAGCTGTTGACAGCGACTTGTAGTTGGATCGTTGAATGGACACAAGCCTTGAATTATTAAGGCTCAGTCAGCACGTAACACTGTCTCTAACACAAAAGCTAATGGCATTACGTGTTCGCCGATACGTTAGTTTGTAATCACCACTGTCAGTCTACAACTAAAACGACTAGAGAACCGCTTGCAATGCCATGTTGTACCGCATGAATTTACTTAGACTCCGACAATGCTTGGTCGAACATACTCTTTCATTCAAAATCATTCCGCTCGTATTTTTTTATTTTCAGATTCGTATTCGGTTGAATTTGTTGACGAAAGCAGCTCGTTGACAAAATTATTATCGTTCAATCACGCAAGTGAACAAAATCAAAACATTCAAAGGTTTGAAAAAATAAAATTTACGCCCCACACGCGGCAAAAAAAAAAAAATTGTCAGGAAATTACACGCAGGACGAAGTTTGATGCGGCAAGGGCTACGCGGCTCACCTAACTCCGACCCTTACCACTTCTCGCGTATAATAATTATCCCCTATAGGTATGGATCCGATTTTTCCTACGCTCCGTTTCAATATTTCAACCAACTGATGCGACGATGCGAGTTCAATCGATTACCGATCGCCATTATAAACGACCTGAGAGAAGCTGAAGTAGTAAAGTCAACGTTACGTCAGCCGTAATATTCTAGTCCAGCTAAGAGCCATTCGACGAAACGTATTTTCTTACGTCCGAATTCTTTTTTCTACAGGTTTCCTGAGAATCGTGTAAAAAACGAAAAAAGGATCATGGAAGTCAAGGTAAATTGAGGGGGACAGGTGTCCGGATTTTTAAAGTTAAGAGCGAGGTTAAAAGCGTTGTGCAGTTTGGGGGCGTATTCTCAATTCGCTCGGCGATTTAGAGTCACGCTAGGTGGTAGTATTTTTTCATCGTAGTTTGCCTGTTGCTGCATCATGTGTGTGACGTGTATGAATCTGGAGGGGTTGGTATGGTGGGTCGTATTATTTTATAATAGTTTCGCGTGTTCCCTCAAGGTATAAAGTACAGTAAATCCCGCGGGCGCTTCGGAGGTGGACTCAAAAATTCTCTGGCGCAGTAAAACGGAAGTGACCAATTCGGTGGGTTACGAGGTCTTACCTCACCTTCACGAATGACACGAGAAGCCATAAAACGGAGTTTTTTAGGGCCTGGCTTACGTCACCGGTTGATAAAACCAACTACGCCCTTTTTTCCACTCGGTATTCGGAGCTTTTTCCACACGCACTTATCATACTTCCACTAATTTAACGGAATTCTCACTAAATTATACGGTAATTAATCTTCCATATGGCGACTGAATTATTCGGTGCCTTTTTCGCTCGAATTTAATCTGAAATCTTTTGTTCTCCATTTTTCTGGAAAGCGTGAACTACTCGTTGATGGATTTCGGTTTTAAGCTCGCGGCGCTATCGTTTTTCCTTGTTTAATACCGAGACCCGTGTAAAGTCTTAACAAGATTGAAAAGTTCGTTGATTGATCGAAGCCCGGAGGTTACATCGGAGGCAAAAAGTAGGCACTCAATATCTCCATTTCACGAGTCTCTTTTATATGAAGCGAAAAGCGAAGAGAGAGAAAAAAGTTAGGTGCGTGTTGCATGTATTGCCGAGGGCAAGGATGCGGTTTCCAATTTTTTCTCTTTTTCTTCTACAAAGAAATTTCGGGAACGTGGATGCTTTTAAATAGAGAGCTTTTGCCTTTTTAGTTCGGAACAGGAAGAGACCAAGAGGTTTTTAAATGGTGTAATCGCGAGGCGGGTATTTAAAAAATTCTTCAAACACGCTTCAAAGAAAATGTTTTATTACAGCTGTTGGATTTCTCTCTTTTCCTACGCTCGTATATCTAAATTCAGAGATTTTAACGGGTTCTGAAACATTCAAAATTTTATTATAACCCTCACCTGAGTCTGAAGCAGAAAATATCAATGAAATCATCCTACTCTAAATTCTCGTTAAACTATTTTTCGCCAGAAGAAATTCCGGAGCGTGAATTTAGCGATTACAACACGACTAACTATTAGCTACTTTTTTGTTATCGGACTAGGCCGAGGTGACCGTTGCAGCCTTGTTCGTGCCTTGCCTACGTCTTTTTCAACCTTATCGCAAATTTTATGCCCTACCCCGCTCGACCCCGAAAATCCTTTCCAAATAATCACAACACCCAGGAGAAACGATTGTTCATTTTTTTCTTTTCATAATGAAAAAATATTATTTCACATTTTGTAAGCTCAGTTAATCATTTTACGTATTCCAATTAGTCGGCCAAGGTTTTGAGTATACGCAGCTGCGGAGAAACTCAGATGAACAAATATCAAACGCAATGTGTGTTCAACCGAAGGCCTTAGCCTTGAAGGAAAATATGTTTCATTAATTTTTCCTTTTCGCCCGTAAAACTTTGCCATTATAATCACATAACCGCGGTTACGTTACTGTGGTTCAGTTGTGTAAACGAATAAACCTCAAAAATGGTTTATTAATATAAAACCTACCGCAGACGTTGCAAATCCACCGCAAAAGTTTTTGATATTTTCGCTTGAAAACTAGACTTTTCGAGCAACGTTTCCGGACTGCGATAACTCAGGCAAACCTCGCGTATCAGTAAGGAGAAATTTCTCTTTCACCGCAAAACCGGCTCACAATGCGAAACTTACTCTCGGTATAGATATTCGATATATCTATGCTTTCGGCATCTAATCTACCCCAACAGCTCTATAAGGGAGACGGAAACGCGGTGACATCAGCTGTAATGGAGCTCTCACCAAGAAACAAACAAACAAACGAACAAACACGCAAGATGTTGGCTTCTTATCGATTTAACCAGCGCTTACGTTCTCTCAGAAGCATTCGCTTTTGGTAAAACACCAAAAGAATGAATTTTAGTTGGTCCAAAAGCTCGAGTTTTTGGAGAACTTTGTTACGGATACACGCATGAGAATTGATCTGCAAAGTTTCGTTTCAAGGAGATTTGGAATTTTTCAAAAGTGCAGAAGCTTGTTACCCCGGTGAAATTATAATTGAACTCAGTACGTGGATAAAAAGAATAGAAAAAGACATACGAAACTTTGTTGATTACGACTAAAACAATTTCAAACAGATCAATATAGTACGAATACTATAGTGAATAAGAAGTAGCGGTACTTGAGTGATACAGGGGGAGGTGAACGTCGATACGAAGAGTATTTGACTACATGTATAGTATATATCTGAAAGTTCTTGTTAACTGTGGTAGTTAGAAACCGTTGGCGATTGTTCGAGGGTCGTCGGTTATACCACAGTTTGAATATATACCGAACCACGTTGCTACCCTATTTATATCACGTATACGCACTTATTTGATATCAAGTTTCTTTCCCTCCGAGGCTCGAATTACGCACATGACAATGTGACAAGTCGCGAATTCGCGGACTGACTGTTTGTCCACGTGTTGCGAGCGAGCACCAGTAGCAGCTGCTGCTTGCTCGTATCGTCGTGTTAACTTTTGGAGTTGGTGGTTTGCCGATATTACAGCAACCTGAAAGAGGTTTTACGTAGTGCTGCCATCCACGGCTACGCGACAAACACTCCCGGATTCCAACCCCTGACGCAGGGGATGACTAGGAACAAGTTTTTCAAAAGCTTTTTTTTGGCCTCCACTTAATGTGGTAGAAAATTAAAACGGTGTAAAGAAAAACTTTTTAAATAAGTAAAAAGTTAGCCGAAAAAACGTTGAGGAGATTGATTGCTCGTATAGACCAGTGAAGGGGAGTAAAAAATAATCGAAAAAAATTGAATATTTGATGGCTCTGTAGAACGAGCATTAAATTTATTACTCAATAATAAAAACGAACGTTCTAACTACATGAATGTAGACGAGGTTATAGTTTGAATTTTCTTGTTGCCGTTATTACATAATTTATAGAAGGTTCTAGTCAGTTAATCGATGTCCGCGATTCACTTGATACAAAGAAATGGTATTTTCATTCATCGTCGATTTTGACAAACCGTGATGAGTTGTTATTCGACTCTACCAAGTTCTGAATTATTAATCAATGCAAAGCTCGAATTTTCTTTAGAGCTGATTTTATTAGATCGGTAAATCGGTTATCTGCAGCTTCCTGCTGAAAGCGATGCTTTTTCATTGATTTTCTAAAGCTCTCAAGAGCTTCTCACGACCGAATTCAGGTGGCGGTGACAAGCTTTCAAAGCTCCGACAAAATTCCGCGCTTCGGCTAAAACTATTCCCGTAATTACTTGATCTCAGATTTTACTTCAATTCATTCCTTACTCTCTATGGACTCTTATATTCCTTTTACCATCGGATAAATCGGGACGTCACTTAAATACGAAATAATATCCCAAGATAAGTAGGAAAATCGGTGAAAATGGAAGCAAAAATAATAATGATCCTAAAAGCCAGAAGTAGGTGGATCGAGGGTGATAGAAAATTAGCGACAACTGACCTTGTTCAAATTTTCACGGCTGGTAAGCGAATGATTTCCATCGGCATGAAGAATACGGTCGACGGAATTCAGTCTGGGGACACCGTCCAATTGACTGGCTTCCTTCAGTTGAGGGGGCGAGGGAGGCGGGGGTAGTTGTTCTTCCGTACCACCAGCACCACTACCGACGAATCTGGTCTTCTGGAAAAACGAGTCATACGCATATCTGAGCTCACCTGACGTTATTTCACGCGCAGAGTTTCGATGCTTAATTTTAATTTTTTTTCGTTTATTTTATTTTATATCCAATTCACCCAATTTAAAGCTTCGACCAAGAGATGGGGGGATTGCGAGTGAACGAAAGATCTCTTGACACTGTATAAAATTTTAATAAAACGAGGATAATAATGGCGTATTCCTTTTCACTAAAAAAATTCTCAAGTAAAAGTACCATCTGGTGAGATATTATTGGCCGAAAAAAAAAAAATATCGTCGGTTATGAAAACGGACGAGCTTAAAGGTGAACTTTTGTAAGATTATTTTAAAAACGACGAACCCTGTATCGGTACGGACCTTGACAAAGTGCGGATCGACCGTATCGACGCAGATAATTCGGATGGGGATTATGTTGGCGAAAATCATTATTTCTATTCACTGTGTCAAGAATTTAACGAAAGCTCATTTCAAGGCACAGTTATAAAGGCAACTAAACTCCACGTATTGAGAATGAATACGTGATGTCGGTGTGGAAAATAAGTAGGTATAACTATATACACGGCAGCACTTGAGGGGCTAATCGTACAAAATCCGGGATTTATTGCAGTGTGTTGGTCCCAGGGGCTTCTGATTGCCATGGTGTCGGGTAGAGGTGAGGTCATGACACGCCTTCTATCACCTAGACGACAGTTCTAACTAGTCGCGGTCGAACTCCTTCGAATGGTAGAGAAAATTCGCCAGTCAAGAACATCGGTGTTCACGATTGAATGTTCCGAGTTTCGATCAGCGCCAGACTTTGGCAGTGGTCCTCGTTCTTGATATTTTTTCTTTTCTCTTTCGTTATTCCTCTCATTTTTTTCGTCGATCAATCATTCCACGCGTAAAGTGCACGGTGGTATTCTCGAAAGTTCTGATTAGAAGAAATTAGTGGAGCGATTCACCGTTGATAGTGTCAGATGAAAGAACAAAATATATTTCGACGATTTACGTAAAATAATTTTGTTGGATGCGATAAACTTAACGATTTTGTTACGCAGCGGTGTCACGGATTATGTACAGGAAACATTATCGTTTAATATAACAGGTATTTCGGGCTATCGTGGGGTGGTTTGTTTAGCGTTGTTCTTCCAACAATAAACAAACTGCCGGCTATTCTTGATGTTACCTCTCAAATGTTTATCTTTCACTGCAACGATCAAACAACCTGACGGCTCGTGAGCGTTACAAGTTATATTATACCTACACATACTATATACATTACCAGTTCAGTTCAGTTTAGTTTTAGTTGCGTGTCAGATAGTTTCTTTTACCCCCGCGACGACGATCGTACACCGAGTTAAAATTTTTCACTCCGAGTATCGCGACGTTAGTTTTTTTTTATCGAGATCGAACGATTAGCTCGGAGAAAATGATCGATAGACCCGAGGAAGAGGCATTACAAAAAATTCTTTTTTTTACCTTCCCGTAATTTTCTCCTTCAAAAAATTCAGTGAATCTATACTCTGGTTACATGGAAATCAATAAGGGATGAAAAATAAAGCTGACGCATGTGAGCGCGGGGTATCTTTTACTGTCGTTATAGGGGTTAGTAGTCTGAGAAACTTGGCAGTAACTGTAGTACTAGTAGGAAACTAGAAGAGGAGTTGTAGGTCGGTAGAAAGAGATCGAGTTTTTCTCGAGTCGGGGGATCGCGAGAGTCGAGTTTCTGCAGTTTTGTAGTATATGCTCGAGTTACATTTCAGCGTGTATTGCACATTGAAACGGGGTATGAGGTACACGACGACCGGTGTATAATCGGGCGTTACGTTATCTAGTTCCGCAACGATCATTTATTTGTTACCAAGTTTGTGGAAAGTACCGTTGCATAAACCGGGTAACTGCGAAAGATGGAAGAAAACTTTTCCAAAAACAATTTTAGAATAGCTGTACAGCACGCCGTACATCTTCTCGGAGTGAAAATTATTCCGATACATGGTACGTAGAAATAATCCTCTCCTATTTCGTAAAAAGAAAAATCTAAAAAAATTTCGTACTCGACATTACTACATACGTAGTCGTACAAGAAATTCAACTGCACGGAGCTTACCACATAGTTAAATAGGTAAGTTTCCATGGATATAGATTTTTAATCAGCTTACTTTGTCCCAGCAACATCCACAGAGCTTTGACTGGTGGTTCGTAGAGGTATGACGACGCTGGTGGTGAACGTGGCTTGAATTTTTTCCACCGCAAAATGAAACTGGTGAATTACTACGACGTTTTGGTCTCCGCCTTTTTCTCACTTTACTCGGCACTGCGTACATGTAATTACTGAACCGTCTTCTGGAGTGTCGCACTATCGATACCCAGTCGATCATAGTTATTTTATTTCTTGTTTTTATTTTACGTTTATTCGGTTATATGAGTCGCGAGGTAGAAATTACGTACTTTGAGCGTAGTTTTGTACCACAAGTGGCTAAATTTTGGGATTCCGTGAGGGTGGAGTGACGAACTTTCACGGAGCACGTGTCGCGAGTATCTTTACAAGACTGCCGACGAAGCCGCGTGTGCCTTGGTCGCGTCGTCGCGACGCTTCTTCATCAAGGCGCCGTGTAATTCCGACGCCCGACGCCCGTCGTCCGTCGTCCGACTCTCGACGCCCAACGCCCAACGAACGACGACGGCAAGGAGAAGCGCCCGGAGCACTCTTTCGGTCTGATTAAGCTCGCTTTACTAAATCTTGTGCAAATCCTCCGTCGTTTCTCGGATATCTCAACGATCCGTCCTAAGGGATGTTTTCAGTTGGGGGTTAACGAGCCCTGAATATCCTAGGCGCCCCATAGACCCCATATGAAAACAGTCGGCTCCTAAAACGTTTACTTAACTAAAGTCACCAGGAGGCGTCACGAGGAACGTGACGTAACGTTCTAGACTTGTAGTTTCTACGAAATTGAATTTACCAAGGAGGGGGTCGATCACGTGGTAGAAAACTGGGGCTTTCGACTCTGTTATTCGGGTTACTTTATACCAGCGTATAAAAATTTCAGCTGACGTTTTTGCTAGGGATAAATGAAAGCTTTGGATGTAAACATTTTGCTTTTTTCCCCAAGTACGATTATTTCTTCGATATTGAGTGAAAGGCCGAAGGACACGGGAGCTGCTCATTTATTTCTCGTTAAGTAACTGAATTTGACGGTTGAATGACCGGAGCGCAATCCGATTGATAACGCGCTGAAGATGAGGGAGGGATAAGGAAAACGAGGGAGGCAACGATTTTGCGAAAAAAAAAAAAAATCATTGATTGAAAAACCGCCCTGATAAAAACTACCATACCGCTGTACACGAGGTAAAACAGGACTACGAGCGGCGGGAAATGAGTGATGAGAAAAATATGAATGGCGTGTTTGGCTTGTCTGACCGTTTGAAAGATTAAAAAAGTTTTTTGCCACTGGGTGGTGCGTAATAGAAAGAAAAAGTTGGAGAAAAAATAGATGATCGAAGAATGAAACGTTTTTATTGTTTTCCTGTTTTTTCTTTTGATATTACGTTTTCTTTTCACTAGTCTCGAGGCTTGATTCAGTGATGATATTGGAAAGCAAAATTAAAATCAACCAGCCATTAAAAATTTCCAAAACAATTCTCTCTCCGCTTTTTGTCGATACTATCAATATCGATGGATATTTCAATCCCTGCAGCCCAATCACAAAGATTAAAATTCATCCAAACGAATCACCAGTACAACGCTGTGTTGTTCATCTGCGTGAAATTACAATAATCAAGTTAACCAATCATCAATCCTCAAATTAAATCGCGCACCTATTTCGTTCGCGAACGTGTCTAAAGCTCCCGCTCAATATCTTACACACGAATTGATTCCTACTCGAAAAAGCATGAAATAAAAAATAAAATTATATTGAAATCAAAATTGTGGCAAGTACTCCTTAATGGAACAAAAAAGAAAATCACATTTGGTTAACCCCCAATGGAAAGAGGAAGAAATAAAAATGAAAAAAATAAAAAGAGAAAATTGATATTCCGGGAATATAAGAGATGTGCAGCGAGTAGGAAACGGGTCGAGCTTTTGACATCGTGCCAAACCGTGAAGAGCGAACGAACGATAGTGATAAGCTTTTTAGACGTAGGTATAAGGCACGTAAAAAAAATTTATCTTCTCTGAGCCATTGGTCGATGGAAATCCCCTATTTCTTTTTTTTTTTTTTATTCTGACCATAGGCAGCCGCAAACTCACCCAGATTTTAGGAAACGCTGCTCATGATCCTGCAGAGTCACCGGGAGAACTAAGAAAATGAAGGACTATACAATAAAAGAGTAAAACTCGAGAGGTGAAACTTATCTCAAAGCCACACGAAAGCTTTGTGCTCTCTCACGCCAATTTGTCTCTGGAACTACTTTTTATACTCGTGCACTACTCAATTTTTTGGCACCTCACTACTTCTCTACCCTCTCATAGAAAAGTCCTCACTCATATTTCATCGATTTTCCTCTCATCGCCGGGAGAGCTAGCTAGTTGTATATTTGCGTACAGATATATTTGTGCGTGTATCTATATTTATTTTTTCCAAAAGCTCCTGCGTATTTTTTAACGTGGTAAAAATTGAACCGGAGCCGAGCTCGTTACATTAATAAATTATTCACATAAGATCCACTCTATCATATTCCACACTGTCCTCTGTCTCATTAAAAAGCTCCTGAACCTGACACGAATCTAGGGTATCCGTCCGTAGTCGATCCCGAGTATTTCTTAGCGTCGCGACGGCATGGCAGCGGATGTACTAAACGACGTCCGCCTTTAGAAAGTACGGATGCTCCGTGGCCTCAGCTGCGTAACCATGACAACGGTGTTTTCATCCCCATCGTGTTTCAATCGAGTTTATCTTTCGTCGCTTGTATATGTATAATATCTACGCACCCGTCGCCCGATGCCTGATAATCTGCAATATAACGTTTGTTTGCTTAACCAGCCAGCCAGCAGGAGCCGCGTTAGTTTACAAAAAAAATTCGTTTGTTTTCCCGAAACTTTTTTACAAGTGTGAAACGAGTGTTGGCAAAAAGTTGAATCATCAAAATGGAATCTTTCTCTAAACATATTATCGTGTTAAGTTCACTCGGTCGCTCGTCGCAATTTTCAGCATTTTCAACAATATGTCGCTGTAGAAAAATTGTTGGAGATCATTTTTAGCCGGAGCTTTTCTACCAAACTATACCTAATTCATTTTCTGACTTTCAGCACCACAAATTGCAGATATTATCATCGGTGATGTAACTTGTAGCGATTAAATACTCACGGCGCGAAATCGCGCGCGGTTATTTACCGACGCAGTTTTCGCGAAAGCTCAAAAAAGCTCGAACGCTTGCTTTCAGTCGCTCTAACAAAACCACCCCCGATATCCGATGTCGATCCGGTCGGAATCTGCTTTCCTACCTTACTCTGATCATAAGGGTACAGACGTTGAATCACTATAAAAAACACTAGGGATGAAGTTAAAGGATCATCAAATTTTTTCTTGGAGCTGAAGTGGACATTATATTTTTTTATTTTTTCATTTTCCTCTACCTGGTTGAGGTCGATATGTCCTTGAACGTCGGGAGTAGCAGACCCTCGTTCGTAGAGGTTTAAGATTGTCTGGGGTAGCGGAAACACGGAAGTAGGTCCACCCTGAAACAGTAAATTATGATAAACGTGGGATTTTTTTTTCAGAAAAAATTTCGTTTTTGCAAAAAAAAAAAGAAAAGGTTCTTGTTATTACCCGTCGCGCATTTTCAAGAGTTAGATGAGAAAGCTAAGCTATTCTTTGCACATTCACGAGTGCGGAAAATCCTCTGCAGCTATAACAGAGTTTATACGGATAATAAAGCTAGACTCCCAAGTACAGGATTTCCGGATTTCGTTATATCAGAATAACGCTGGATTTCGTGACAAATTGTAGTCCAGCCTGATTACGGAAAATGTAATATTAAAGAATATGGATCTTACTTTGTGGCTGCACCGGAACTCGAATCGTTTGTGCATGTGTATGTAAACATACATTATTCTATTCTCCAAGTACATTGATTCTCCGATTCAAACGAGTCGTTTAACTCAAGCATTTAAAATTTCAGGTTGTTTTAAAGTGCATTTTTATCCTGTTTTTAACGCTACGTTATCAATGGAAATGGGTCATAAATACGTGCTTCGAAATCACGAGACAGGATTAATTCTCATGAATGTCTAAATAAACGTCTCGACTTCGAGTACTTTTAGGGATAAATAAACGATCTAAGTAACTGAATAACGCTCAAATTTAGCTGTAGAAATTGAACACGAGGTTGCTTTTCACCGGGGATGAATTTATCAGTAGATAAGGGGAGACCCCGCTTAAATTGCCGATGATCGTGTACGCCGGGAAAAATCCGACGAATAGAAATGTCTGTCAGGTACTATATTTGCTCTGAAAAGGTACGCAAAACTGGGGTGGGTTAGGAAAAAGCTCCATGCATTGTTCATCAGGTTTTATGTTCCTTTTAGAGGAGGTCGGTATAATATGCTCCGTTTACGAGTCGTACTTTGGGAAAGAACTTAATCGCATGGAATGTCTGATCTTTGTTTCCCGGAAGTTTTATAAGTGTAGGGAGAAAAACCGTTCAAGGATATGATTTCTGAATGCAGTAACTGAAAGTCAGCTATCTTTAGAGAATGATCGGGGTAGGATTTGAGTATACAGCGCGGTGTGGATTGATTTTCGATCGGAGTACGGGAAAGACAAAAGCTGCAGAATGTCCGGAAACCCAAAAAACCCGCAAGAAGTCTAAAGTTACAAGGAAGTGATAGCAGTTCGCGGAAGAAAAAACATTCGAGGTTTTCACAAGCTACAGAAAAAAAATGGAAGGTTAAGTCGAATGGAAAGTGAAGCACGGTGACCTATCGACCTGGTGGACGAACCTTTTACGAAGAAGAAATACGTCACAGAGTCTAGCTAATGGGATTTCAGCGTGACATTTTTACATCAAGATAAAGAAACTTCAAAAATACGTCCTCATTCTCTGCGAAACCGAATAAAGTCAATCATCCACCGAACTATAAGGAAACCGGGGAGTTTTTTTCGCATACTTTTCAAAACTTGAGAATAAAATATCGCGAAAAGAAATACACGGGTATACAAAGTGGTACGATTATACTTCTCGCGATATTCCTTCGAGTCTCGTAAACTAGTTCAGCAATTCACCAGTCGCCATGTTTTATTAACGTGATGTTCTTACACCAAGGGTGTTGTTCGCACCATGCAGAGTACAAGTTCGAGCAGAACAACTCAAACACGAAGATATAAAGGTCTTAAAACTCCAGTTCCTTCCCATCGGAAATTTCAGTTCATCAACAAAATTCTATGGCTAAATTTCCAGCCTACATTTTTTCATGTATCGCACGTGTTGCAGCTCGCGTGCGCCAGGTAGTAAATACAAAAAAAATAAAAACAAGGGTCAACATCAGCGGTCATGTGACCATTGAATAAATTATTGCCAGTATCGCACGTTCCGACTTCGTAAAAAAAAAAAAGTCTAGATGTTTTTTGTACCTATGTAGCAAAATAAAAGCGCGATTGTCCCTGAAGAATTCCCTTCGGGGCTTTTGTTCCCTGCTACATTAGTCGCCTTCCATTTTTATTTTCTTCCTTTATTGAAAATATGCAACATCAGCAGCAACGTTTGGGGTTTTGGTCTGATCGTGTTCGTGCAGTGACTTGAATTCGACGGTGGGTTGTCAGGATGTCGTCTGAATCTGTGTGGATGGAAGGCTGTGAATTCAATCCCTGTTTCTTTGGAGGGATGGATGCGGGATATGAGATGGGAACGTTTCTTGGTTGTCAATATTTAAATTCCCTTCCATTGTACGATTACAACGTGTCAGAATAGATATACTTGACGATATGTCGTGACTTTATGTCATGTATAGGTATGTGTATGTATTCTATTTTCAGTTACATATCAGGGATTCATGCAGCGTTAGAGTTGGCAAAGTAGAAAAACCGTCGAGATGACAAAAGCTACGACTAGGTAAATCCGAGGTAAGCAATTCCACGGAGCTTGCAGTTTATAGAAGCTGCATTCCCGCAATCGCAGCAATCTTCAAGGCGCATAACCTGTATCTCAGCTTTTCAATTGTCCCCTTTCACTTGAACTATGCAGCGGAGTGAAATAAATAAAATGAAAAAGCTAATAGAATACAGTGAAAAACTAAGAAAGAAACAAAAAAAAAAAAAGAAAGGGAGCAAACTTATAATCCCGGATAAGGGATGAGGGAAGAAGAGACGGAGGTTCGGTATGACCAAACTCGGATTACGTTCACCCTACAGGACTACTTTGGTGTTCGTGCCTGAGTATAACGAGATTGGCTACCGTTCACTATCCTCCTTCGACCTTCGCAGTTACGTTCTTAGTACACGTCCAAAGTAGATCTGAGGTTTCAAAGACGACGTTTCTTGCTACCGTTACTGGTACGGAACGATCGCAAGCCTCGAGGAGTTTACACCTCACTCGTTATACCTACTTCCTTCTGAAGAACTTCTCTCGACTTAACCTTTGCGAACTGATGAACTATTATACAGTATGAGGTGTTAGCTTCCATAGATAGTTATAGTCTGTACTGGTCAGACACGTGTACGACCTCAACCTCTTTAATTCCTCACAGAGATCACCTGAGCCGAAAAGGGGTTGCGTCCCTTATTACAAGGGAGTTAATTACCGATTAATGACCTCACCGTTGTATGCCGGGATGGAATACCTCCTGACAAAGGGTTAGTTTTATTACTATCACTTCCAAACTTTGACTGACGTTCATTTATCGACAACTGCGTAGAATTTATACTGGAAAAATTCTCAATTTTTGGACGTAATAAAACGAGAGAGTATTTGTTGTTTTTTCTTTTTATTCGAAAGCGATAAATAACGTGCCGAAAAGTTTTCTTTTAACGTTCAAGAAGAGTCACAGCTGTTGAAAGAACGAATACTGCGGCATTACCAGTGGCAGTAGCAAAAGCAAAAGCAGCGGCAGCAGCTCCAGCTTCAGCTTCAGCTTCGGAGGTGCAGATCGGATTTGTTTGTTTGCTCTTAAAAGTTTTCCTCGTCTTCGGAGAAGGCTTTTAGCGAGATATCCCGTAGTTCTGATGCCGGTGATCCAACTTGATAATAATAGAAATCGATCGATCGTTGCGTCGTACTTCTAAAGAGAATACTTCTTAATTGCAAAAGTCTCGACGGGATCTTCGAATCGAAATTATATTTAAAAATCGACGAATCGTTCGATTGTTCGTCGTTATTGCCGTGAAGCGATAAGAAATGAAACGGAAGGGCATCGACATAGAGTCTCTGTCAAAACACTCGGCTTTTCGAACTTTGTTATAAATAAGTGGAAAATATTTCTACCGTTTGATGATGAAGGAATTGGCAAAGAAGCCGTTCAAAAGTTTCCGCAGGACAAAGCTCCGCTAATACAGTGAACGAATCTTTGGGAATCGGATGACGAGAGCGGCCGAGTGAGCGAGTTCGGAATAGAATATAGGGCTACAAAAGAGAAATGAGAAGTTGAATTCAATTTTACTCGGAGTAATTAAAGATAGAGTAATGAGCGGGAGAAATAAGGGGGTTGTATTCTGTGACCGCAAATCGCGAGAGGGTGAATACATAAGGAAGAAAAGGAGAAATAGGATTAATCACGGAAAACCGCACGTATACCGGAAGAACTTTGGCGAATATTAATTACGAGTTTAAAACCCCCCCACTGAATTGATGGCTTTTGATCTTCAATTAATAACATCGTCCAAATAATATTACGGTGGAAAATCTTTATTCGAAAACTAATAGCAGCCTCATTCAATCGTCGCAAATAATTTTCAAAATCAAAATATATTCTATATCCTTTGACTTTCCAATTTTCATTAACACCACATCCCTTCGTTGAAGACGAATAATATTCGACGACGATCCATATCAATTCAGAGAAGGGTAAAAAAGAATGATGGATTTCAAAGCTGTACGGGTTTCATGAAGGTCACAGACTAATGCAAACGCGTGTATGACTATACACATATCTAACCATAATTTAACATGGTACGAAGTAAAATATTGGATGAAGCGGAAAGAGTAAATTACAAACTGAGCAGGGAGACGCCGTGCAAATAAAGATGGATGGGTGATGGGTCATGATACAATCCGAAGGGATGGAAATGGACTCTGGAGCCTTGATTGGAAAATAGAGGGCACTCCAAACGTCAATTTATATCAACGTGTACTTTCGATATTTAGTCGGAGATCAAAGATGTATCTGAAATTCCACGCCAGATTTTTCCGCTTTTGAAATGTACCTACTATCATCCCAATATTTGACCTTCGATAGCCCTCCCGGCGACAACTCGTTGTGAAATTGGTCCTTCCGTGGTAATATTAAACGCCAGATGCATCACCAGGCAGTAACGGAACGTTGAATTTAGTAATTGCTCCGAATGAGATAACGAAAGTGGTTCGTGAAGGGAGTGTGAAGGGAATATAATGGGCGTGTAATTGGAAAGCTTAATAAAATCTGAGGTTTGAGTTGACTGGCTAATTGTCGCGCATATAGAATCTTTAGTATATGAACGTAATGAGTGTAGAGATACGTTGTATCCGTAGAGAAAACTATTATTTCATCGTGTTACCTCTACTTTATATTTACACGCACAAGATCTCTAATATTCCATCACAATGCGGCATTGTTTTAGCTACGCGAATGTACGGAATAGTAGCTCAGTTCACAACGTTGGCAAACTTCGGAGAGTTGAGAGGTTCAGAAGTTTGATACGGTATGCTGTGGGGAGCAAACAAAAATGGAAGAAAAACTAGCTCGAAAGTAAGTAATGGAATAAAATTTTTGATCACTCTAATCATCGATCTAAATTCGTTGGTTTCGGTTTACGGTTAAAATCTCGTGGGTTTCTTCGCTGTTAAAGAGCTGCGAGAGGTGGAAAATTTCCTACTTCTTCGCATCCGATTCCAGACATCCCTTCGGGCTTTATTGCCAACGTTCCCGGTTCCCGGTTCCCGCGAATCCAGCACTCGAACCATTTCACAGTCTAATAAAACGGAATAATTTCACCACCGGGAATTAAGGTTGTGTCGATACAATGGAAACAACGACACCGATAGCATCGGGGGTGCTGAATTGGAAGAGATGAGGAGGAGGAAGGAATGAGGAAGGAAGGGAGCCGGGGGGAATGGCGGGAATTTAGGGGAAAGGGATGCGGAAGGACAATTAAGCTCCTCTCGCGACTTTGACTCAATCCTCTTCCTTCCCATCTGTCCCACTCTAATCAATATAAATCGAATCGCGAATTAATTTCGATTCCACCACCGACAGCGGCGGCTGTAGAAGCAGAACCAGAAGCAGAAGCACTGGCGGCAGCAGCGAGTGGCTTACCGAATAAAGGGGGAAATAGCTTTAGAAAACAGAAAACAAAAAAAAAGAAAAAAAACCATAAGGTACACACCACGACCGGAAATAGTTTATCACCGCAAGAGGTTGGCTCTGGTGATGAGAAGAATCGAGAAGGTCTGTAACGTCTTGCGACAATTCTCACGACTTCATTTTACTTTACTATTGCGGCATTTAAATTATGATCGGGGATACCTTCTGTCTTTAACTCCGACACCTTTAATCTCGGGGGGGTTATTTTGTCGCGGATAAAAGATCGTTTCGTTTCAAACATTTGAGGGTTTCGACGTTATTCGAGTTCGCTTCAAAGTCTATTCTCGAATCTTCTTATAATTGAGCTGTTTATTTCGGGGAGAATTTCGGGTTCAAAGTCTTCGAGATCCACGTCATCGAGTGAGCCGGTGAGTATAATTGTAACGGAGGAAAATGCGGGATCAGAAACCGCACATATAAATTGGAGTTCAAAGTACGATATCGCGGGAGGTTATGGGGTATACAGACGGTTGCGTAATTCTATCCAATGCGAAATATCTCGAAGATTAAAAGAATCCGAAAGGCTTTGAAATAGCCGCTTTGCGACTCTATTGCCGACGGTATGGTTATACGTATACACCACATAATACCGCCGATGCTGCTTGAAATTCAAACATGAACTTGCACGATCTCGAGTAGAACTGAAAAGCAATTTAAGTTTCAGTTATATGTATATAATACGGATAGGTATACGTTCGGTCTAAATCTCGTTCATGAGTTGTTCGACGTTATACGGAGGATGGAAAGCTGGGTGACGAGGTAATTGCAATCCGAGTTACAGAGCGTTTCAAAAATTATAATTCCCAACTCTAGATCCGGTTTTCAAACCTGCAACCCTTAGGGCAATTAACGCCGCCCGGGCATTTAGACTCCCAACAGCGGTTACACGAGTAAAATTCCTTTTGCCTTGGCAATCTTACTAAAGTGGCTAAAATTAAAATTAACGTTCCAAACGTTAATCCGACAATAAAACGACAAATTGAGTTTAAACTTTGGTAACGTCTGAGGGTAGCGATCGAAGGCACAGTGACGCGGTGGCTGTTCCTGCTTCTGTGATCCCGAAGCATATATAACCTGCAATTTCGTGAATGATGGACCGCAACGGATGCTGGAAGTGGCGTACCCTGCCAAAGATGCAGAGCTTCGGTATTTCCCACTACATTCATCACCGGGGATGAGGGAACGCCGAGGTCAGGTAAGGCTAATCACATCACGTCAGAGGTAAAACGGAAGCCAACGAAGTACAACCCCGTTAATTACTCACGTCGTAAGATCACCAGAATATACACATGACGTGTATATTCACCTTCCCTCCCCCATAACGCACCGTCGATTGTTCGCCGTGCCATACGTATAACTTCTGAAATTAATACGCGTTTCCGTTCGGTACCGCTCTACGTGTACCTACTCGTCGCACAGATATTATTCGGTGATCTATATGATTCGCAGAACCGTGTCTCTATATATGCGAAATAATAATTATTGCCAACCCACACGGAGATGAGTTGCATTCAGGTCACGTGACCTGCGGTATGATCGTTCAATTTCGCGTAAAGGGTCAGCCCGAAGCTATGAGCAGCAGCCACCGCGTTGTCGTTGCCACTGCCATCGGGCGTTGGTCGCGTTTTGAGCACGCCGAGTTTATAGGCATGGCAGTGAACTCGTCCCCTGCAGAAACCTGGTGGATCGCTTGAAATCTGGATGGTAATAATAACACAGAGTTTCTCTGTGCGCGTTTCCTGATGCGTGACGTATAATTTTATCCACACGAGTTAACCAGTTGCGGCAACCAGCTACCGCTGATATGAATTTGGCTCCACAGCTTACATTGTATCATTTCGAGCATCGTGCCACGACGCGAACTTCCAAGCTTTGGAATCTTCTTCGTAACCGGAACAAAAATTAAATCTGCAGATCCCACCTTACCTACTCCGGGAGCTTTTAGCTTCTTGGAAATGCGCCAAGTAAAATCATAGAAATATTATATAACACACACCCGACACGTATATGGAAACATATCTCCTTACTGCTTATAACTTCGTGACAATTTTTTTTTGGTAACGTTCTTACGAACGTACACGGTAATACAGTTTGGAACAATATCCCGTTCGTAAGACCAAACTATGGGGAATGGAAACGGGTAATTTGGTATGCAGTGGTGTTGGTTGTGTGGCGTTTGTTGCATATAAAGCAAATGCGAATTGTACCTGGTCCCAAACCAGTGTTGCGTACATATGCATTATACTTGTACGACCAACGGTATAAGGCAATATAGAATTCTGCACAGTGGGGGGTTGTCTGCTCTCTGCCCGCTTCCAGGGAGTCAGTAAATAATGATCTACCCGCTAATTAATCAACGGGTGCACAAATATTCCTCTGAAACCTGCTGGAAGTAGCGGAGGTCCTGCGGTGTGCAGAAACTCACCTTTGAACTGCAAGGATTTCATCCCACTGTGAAATTTCCTAGTCGCACTTTCGCCGGTTGATAAGACCATGGGAATTAAATTGATAAGATAAAAGAGAATAAATGTCACAATAATACCTTGTAATATTATGCACGTCTCCACAGTTTGCGAGCCTCCTTTATTTTCCGTTCAACTTTAATCCCTATACCTTCTCTCCCTCTAACTTTTTCAATTTTAAGAAAATAACTTTACATTTTTTTAAACACCAAGGCCAAAGTAGACGCCGTAAGGCGTGAATTAATCGAGAGTGTCGCCGTGATGCGAGCCTATATATATATAGGGGGTGGTTTTGGTCGTTACGCTCCGTTGAGTTAGGACGCTTTTAGCGTAAGATAAAATACTGAAGGGAAAGGATCAAATCCCAAGGATCCTGAGAGGTTTGCGAATCTACATACACGTGCCGTTAAAATTTTGAATGCGCTTTGCGATAATATCATTCCAGATGCTGCCGTCGTACGATCTGACTATGAATATACGACTTTGACTGCAAGGTAATTACGGATACGGAGACTTTAGAGACTCCCCCGAGCGACGAGTAGGATGTAAAGCTCAAATTCCACCGTCTTCGGATTAACATGTAGATATTACACAGGGAACGATTTCAATATTCGTATGTCTGCACGTATTTTATGCAAATTGTGAAAGGGGGATTAACAAAGTCTCAAATAAATATATACCTGTGTTATGTATACCAAATTTGCAGGAGTCTTGTGCTTATCTAAACGATCCTTGTATTCCGAGTTATGTAAAATGAATGTATCAGCGTTAATTAAACGGTCGCTCAACCCCCTAGACGAGGTCGGGGGTTCGTTTAGTTTTAGGTGAGGAATAAAGCCGATAACTTTTGCCTGCCTAGAGGTAAAGCTGGAACCGGTGCAGGAAAGATGTATAGGTGTGAGAAACGAGTGAAATATGAAGGAAGTAAAAGGGAAAACCGGGAAGCTTGAATAGGGGCGCTGGTCACGTGCCACGAATATCTCCCAGCTGGGTAAAAAAAAAAACATTCTTCTTCCGCGTTCGTTTTCTTTCTTAGCCTGCAATTTATACTTTATTTTTCATTATTATTATTATTATTGTTATTTTTTCCCCCGGTGTTTTATTTCCCTATTTTTCATTTTTTACCATGCAACCCGTGACAATTGAAAGCCTAATAATATCTCACGGACGAAACAAATTATAAGGTGCTTTTTACACCCCCACAACGACTTTGAAATCCAAAGTCTCTTAGGTATATACGGCTTCAAAAATATGCTAAGAATTTTAAAATAATAATCTTCATAAATTCTACACGTCGCATTACTCTCACCTTACTTGGTGCGACTTTGGAATACATGTACATATGATACATGTATTTCTTTTTTTTTTCAACTGCAAAGCATATGAAAAGTAATTAAAGTGAAGGAGTCTGGCAGCACACTGCGTCGAGTACTACGAAAAATATATTCAAATGAAATGGGGTACCTAACGTAGTTTTGAGACGATTGTCAAGCTAATGCGGAAATGCGGGATAATTCGACCTGTAGGAACCGCTGCGCGACGCTGTTTTGGTAAAGTTAAGGGGATGAGTAAAACTGTAGATAATGAATTATCATAATAAATCAGTGAAATTCCGCCGTTGTTGCTACCGTGCTGAAACTGAACTGTATTTCTCCGACACTATTTTATCCGGTAACTTCTCATTCCCTCCCTTTTATAATTCCCTGTCTTTCCCTAAACGTGTCTCCCTTGAACTTCTTTAGAAGGTTAATCGAGCGAGACATTGCTCACGTTGAAGCCCCTCGTACTCCAATTCTTGTAAACTGGAGCACGTGGCAAAAGGAAGTAAAGTATAGTAATAAAAGAATTAAATGAACAGCAGTCTCAAAAAGCCAAGGATCCTTCTTCATTCACCGAGGCGGTGCATGAAAATTCTACTTTCTAACACCGAGAATTAAAATTAGAAGTTTTTCCCACACTTTTTTTTTTTTTGCTCCTCTCATCATTCGGTGCAGAAATTTTTTTTTCCAACAACTTTCTCGAAAGTATAACGTCAATGGGCAGCTCTGGTTTTCTTCCCCATCCAGTTTATTTTTCGTTCTTCAATCTTTTTCCCCCTTCAATTTTCATTTATTTCTCCTTTAAAACCAGATAGACAGAAGCTGTGTATCATATTCGATTACAAAGGTAGTTCTGAGGAGGATATTCATCTCGAAGATTGTTCAGATATAATTTTGCTTTCAGAGGTGAGGAGCAAGACAAGTTTTGCATTAATCAAAGGTCGAGAGAATGGCGAGCAGGGTGGAGAGAAATTGCAATAGCGGCCTACGACCCGAGAAGGCTGATAATATTGTTTATAATAAACAGTTTGAACCAATTTAGGTTGAAGTTAAGTAAGCGATGCGAATATCGATATACTAGAATGTTGCAGTGTTCGGGGGTCGTTCTGTTTGAGATTTACGAGGAACCAGGTCATTGGCTATTTCGTAAGCCAGGTCATTTCCTTCGTAAGCGACGTACAGCGATAAACTATTCCTTCTCTTCTTGGGACACCGATGCGTACCGGGAACAACGTCTTACTACGTAATTTACGCCGTAATTTGAGCTTCGCTTAGAGTACATCTACGTATATCAATATATATATTAATGCACAACCTAACCACCTACTAGATTTTAGTAATTCAAAATTCGTAATTCCTGTAATTATTTATTACTGAAAAAAAAAACGCATCTAATGAGATGAAGTGATGGAATAAAAATATGCAGTGATTGGGAAATGAGATTTAAAAATTCGCAGAGCCATGTATGATACGTTCAACGAGATATTGAAAAATTACAGGTGAATATATTTTGATTTTCATTTATGCAATTCATTTACAATAACACTTATCAGCGACTGAACAATTTCGCGGTGAAAAAGCAAACATTATTTTTGTTGTTTCGAACGAAAACATGGAAGAGAACGGGTGATAAAACAAGCGAACTTCAACGTAGCGAAGGGGGATGAAGAGCAGAAAAAATAGGATTCGAATCGACGGATAAATAAAAATAAAAATAATAATGCCGGCCGATGGATGATCGGAATGAAGATTTCGACGAGTGATTCAATCGAACGTGAAAAAAGGGGGGAAAAATTGTTCGAAGAGAAAAACACAAAACGTCGAGTATATCACAAAATGTCTTAAAAATATCACAGTAGATAAATTCGCGCGAGTGTTATCGATTCACCGCAAAAGACACGTGACGTTTAACCTACTGGATGAAAAAAAATTTCATAGCCACGCCGCATCTGTGCAGATGGTGAGAAAAAACAAGGACCAATAAAAAGAATTTCACGAATTTGGAAGATGAGAACGTTGGGCGTGAACTAAAGAAAAAGGTTGCAGCTTATTGTTAGACGAAGATCGTGTTTCCGTTGGACTCATCTGATGGATTATCTTTTGCTGACAAAGAGGATTGTAATAATATGTATACCGTTTCTAATCTTGAAGATGCGGAACTTGAAGCGATAATATACGTCTGATACGGACAGGTAGTTATTGCCTTTTGGTATCCGGTGATTGGTTTATAGGGAAACGTTGGCCCTCTCTAGCTAACGGGAAATGCTATTCTCTCCCAAGTTCGCCATCTGCTCTTATTACAAAGCCGATGAGAATATCGTGATAGAAAATAAGAGGGGGTTGTGGAGGGAAGATGAGCCGGCGTTTGATATCCGAACCCATACGATCTTAGTGCGATTTGGAATTTGAGAACTTGTTCAATCAAACCGTATGCGGAAACGCCAGTTAAGAGCAATTAAAATCATCCACGATGTTACGCTGCTACCGCGACTATTGGACGCGAAGAATATTTTATTGGAAGAAAGATATTCTGAATATTGCAGAGAATGAAATGTCGCGGATAAATGCAGCTTGGTTCGCCTTTTTTCTGTCAACTCTTTTTTCTTTAGCTTTTTCTTCATTTTTATCTTACTCTTCGCATAATAAATTGGCTGTACACCAGAAATTGTATGTAAGTTGGCGCGAAATTGAAATTCTGCATACCCGCATTTATATCTATAACCTTTACTCAATCCAAGTAGAAGAGAGAAGTGAAGAGATAAAATCCCCTTTTCATAACTCTGCGGTAGAGCGTTCTTGGAAGACCGGTAAAAGGTGGAGTATAATAGTAATAATGGAATTGTGAATCTAGAGAAGAAAATATTGAAATGAACCGGCATAACCAACAAAATGACATGCTTTGAAATCAAATTATCTCTCGTCTCGAAACTTGGCGCCATTTTACTTTTTTCTTTCACCAATTAACCACGAAATTTCAGTCACAATAAGAATTCGAAAACTTTTAAACCTGGTACAACGAAATGTATAACCCGAGGTTATGTAATATGACTCTGCAGAAACGACATACTGCGGTCACTTTGTCCAGGAGTTACCATAGTTTTCCTGGTGTAGTAGGTAAATCCGCAAGTGATGGTCAAAGGAATTGGGTACCCGGATGCCAGGGTTCGATGTAGTAGAAGGTTAGGCTTAAAAGGTCACAGTCAAGTGGTTTCCGAAAGGTTCAAAACCGCGTATTTCATGACTGCGACATTACCACCATTACCAGAATGAGAAAGTCCAAAGTATAGTAGAACATTACGCGATTCTATTCCACCAGCTTTAATTTACCTTCCAAAATTGTCCGGTTTTTTGACCAACAGCTGCGGTACATGACCCTGGAGAACGGAGTGTGATTATCTCACTTGATATTTCCAACACAAAAAGGCTTGCTAAGGCTAGTAAATATTTTACTTGGACACAGAATCTTGACAATATCGTGCGTGGTGTAAGTTGAATAAAATTGAAGTGGAAAAAATTCTGAAGAAATTCGCTTCGCTGAATAGATGATCAGGTGAATATTGGAACGAAAACGTGAGAGGACAGTAACGTAAACTTGTACCCACTTCCGGTGGTGCGGAGGGCGTAAAAGCGGGGGGTGGCTACAAGAGCATGCATTATACATCGACGCGGTAGCTGCTGGATGCTGGTTGCTGGTTGCTGAATGTTGGTCGCTACGATGTTGCTGCTGCCGCTGCTTTGCTTCCACCCTGCGGGTGATGTACGAGCAGACAGAGTTGATGTATTGCCCGTTTCAAGTGGCCAAATGGGATTTATAGTAGCGTTACGAATCGAGAAAAACTACCGAGCATTTTGCCCATGCATTTCAATTATTCTAGCAGACCGCAACAACAACTACCGCAAACATCGTCACAAATTTCTCCATTGGATAACTATTTTTTTCAACTTCATTACTCGACGCGGTAATTCGATCTCTGATTCTCCCATTCGTTCATTTTATTCTTGTTATTCGTTTTCTTTTTTTTCTTTTTTTTTATTTTTATTCAATGCCCTCGAAGGTCGTACGCATGTAACACCGATGTAATAAAAAAAACATTAAAAAAAAAAGGAATAAATGTGAAACCGTAAACAGAAACGAGGTAGGTTTGCTAACGATTCTTGTTACCCTCGAAGCTTTTACCGTTTACTTAAGGATTATGTTTTCATACTCGCGTCAAAAAAACAAGAGAAAAATAAAAAAATGGGGTGCAAAGGTTTTAGGTATGCGGTTGTATCCCTTTAGGACAAGAAATTTTCTCTGCTATCTCCTGGGAATCCGGCTAACGGGGTTATTCGTACTATGGAACGAGAAGCTGGTGGACCTTCGAACGAGCAAATTTTAAATTAAATTAAACGAGCTTTCCCGTATTTACCCGCCTCATTTCCTAATTTTACACGTTAATATTATAGGGTCATATCCGAAAACTCTAAATACAGATATCATTCGAACGATCTTCTCTCTCTTTCACTCGTCGTCGGCGGCTTTAAATTTCTCTGTTTTTTTCTTCTCTTTCTTATTTATCGCAAAAACCATAACTTCAAATTACCTTCGTACATCGAGGGTTCTTCCTTTTTTTTCGTTGCTCAACACCCGAATCGCGTTGTTTCCCGATATTTTGAGCACGACCCGCACGACGGAGCGTTAAAGGGAAAATCCACTTGATAAGATATCCTTAAATCCTAGGGACGCGACGAACGCGCTCTAATATTTCTCTATTAAATCTAATAGAGTGCCCGGCGTGGTTCAGATGGCAATATGGTATCACGGGATGAGGATATCGCGACGTCGTTGAACCGAGGATGTCGTCGTCGTTGCTCCCCGGTATCCGAAGTCGGTCAATGGAGGTCAAAGCGGGGTTGAAATAGAGGAAAGAAGGAAGCGGGCGAAAAGGCGAAGAGGAAGTGATCGGAGACTAGGGCGACGACAGTAGGATGCCTCCAGGGAGCTGCCAGTCAGCGAGGCACCGCAAAGTGACCAAGTCTTCTCCCGTGTGGCTCATCGTCCCCAATAATCGCCGTTGGCAATCTCTTAGGTTTTTGCCAAACGTAGAACAAAAAATTGAATGAAATAAAATAAGCAAAAAATGCGTACAATGACTGACCACGACCTACTTCTTGTTGCCTATTATTTTCGAGAGTCGATATAAGGTAATGCGATATAGGTATATCCAGAGGTATTCCTATAAGTATTTTTATACACGTATGATAAAAATTCGCGAATAATGAAAGCGCAAATATACTTTCCTCTCATTTCATTTCCCGCGCAACGTTTTATTCTTCATTCATTTTTATTTCCTTCTTTTCTACCTCTCGCTCCGTTTTCTTTGTCTTCTTACTTTCCTTTTACTTTTATATATACTTTTTTCCATCGCTGTACTTTCCTCCACCCCTTGTTTCATCCAGTTTCATTTTGTCTTGTCTTGTTTCAAAGATTCACGCTGTATATATTTACCGGTTAGTAGATCGCACGTATAGTATACCCCACACAGTGAAACCCAACGCATCGGAACAGGTAAGATTCAAATAACCATTCTCGTTACTTTTCTGACAAGCCAAGTTCACGGGATTGAAATGAAAATGGAATATTTAGAGCCAAAGGAGCTGAATATATTCTCATCGCTTACATTTTTTTCCTTACCAAAGATTATTATGCGATTTAAATGCGAAACGTGGAGCATTTAAAAAAAATTAAAATAAAAGAACATCACCGTTTTCTATCGTTTGATTCAAGTGCGCAAACTAGATCTTGTGGCAAGGAAGAAAAACAGAATAAAACCAAATCATTAAATAAAGAAGAGGTAAAGAAGGTGGTAAAATAATTCAACTCACGTCATTCTGTGCGAAGGTCGGAGTAATGGGACCGTCGCTGGCCTCCCACTTGTTGGCGATACGGATTGTCTCGGCAGTTTTTTGCTGTATCGATTTGGTCTCGTCAAGCAGCGTCAGCTCGTAAAATTCCTGTATATCTGAAAAGAAAAAAGGAGGAAAAAAAAATAAATGACAACGGCTGTATGAATTGTAAATATAAAGTATTCGGATTAGTTCGTCATCAGACACGGGATATCCGTCAGATTGGGCACGGGAAAATATTCTTTGTAATTTTTTACACCGTGAGTTAGTAATCTGTACATTTTTACTGCAGACTATCATCGAAGCAGAATGGTATGTATATACGGGGGATGTTTAGTCAGAGCCAATAAAGGGGAGCGGAGCAATATTCGGCGAAAATTATACCCGAGGGATCTTTTTCTGGTTCTTCTTTCTATCGACACGCAGCACGGTCGTGGTATTAGCGATGTATTCCGTATCACGACGATGATAATAACGTTGGATGAGATACCAGTAGAGGTTGTCACGCCTATACCCAATTTGCTGAAGGAAAAGATCACGGCTCGTCTATTCGCGATTTAACGATATCGACAAATGGATCAGATTTATTGTTACACCGAAATACGCCTACGGTGTAAATAATTTCTGCTACTCCTTCCTCTTTCTTAGCGGTTTAGCCATTTTGATGTATTTTGACCTTCGGTCATTTTTTATTATTCCGGTTTTTATTAGAATCATTGATAATTGAGTACTGAGAAGCTGCGAGGAAGTTGTTTCAGAAATTCGGAAAGCCAGGCAAGATGGAAAAAGAAGAATATGAAAATGTGTTTCAGGGAATGAAATTTTGAGCCACGCGAGGAATGAGGACTGAAAAATTTATATCTTCCTCTATATGTGTGCACTATATGAGGTACAACATATATATCCAGCCTATATTCCGGGGGTGGCACGATATGCAATCTTATCGCCTGGAACGCTACGACGTCTCGACGCGAGGGTAGTTCTGGAATGTGAGCGAGCTGCTTCTTCTCTCCAACTCCAGCATGCAGAATATTCGAGACGAGGCGTTATATTGCATTATAAATTCTCAAAGGATGTCCTGAATATATTCCCCCTCTTTCCATTAATACGTCAGTCCGATTCCCGCCCTCCTCTTTCTCATGATGTAGCATATTACGGGTGAAGTATCAAGCTACCGTACGAAATAGGGTGTTAAACTTTCGACTTTCGGTCTGCCAATTAAGACGAAAATTTGAATGCGCTGTGATAAAATGACGTCGTAAAGTCAAAAACAGTCCACAGCCCACATGCCCATGACCAATCCTAATCTCGAGGTGCTAGGGGTCTCGTATTCGGTTCAAAAGGATGTTTGTGGATTTCATCCGCTTGTTTACTCACCGGTTCAACGGGGCTTTGTTGAAACAGTCACAAATTCAACCTCCATTTCTCCCGCCTTTTCACCCCTCAAGTGTATAAGTTAGTTTCAAATTTTAGTGAGGGTGTTGGAAGCCAAAGTACAGGTTTATATGTACGTATAAAACCCAAAGCAAATAGTCGGTATATCTCAATCGAATGGATACAGAGCAGGAAAAATGTGAGTTCAGAAGCCCTTCGAGATCGCGATGAAGGAAATAGAGAAGCATCGAGTCGGTTGAAATCGTAGAGCATGTACGTGGAATTGGTGGAAGCTGCGGAGCTGTAGCGGTGAGGGAATTGTTCTTTCAACTCAATTTTTAATTTCAGAAACTCGAATGCATTTCACCAAAAGTTTTCTCATCACGTTCGGAAAAGGGAAGAGAGTAGGACGTACGTAGCAACCCTTGTTGGTATATTTGCGTGAAGCGGACAAACGTGCGGAAAACTGATTGTGAGTGGCTGCCGGCAGACATCGGTTCGGAGAGAAACACAAGAAACAAGAAAAAAAAAAAACAAAAAAGAAAATCAAACTGTTCATATCGGCTTTGAAGTGGTGAAGATATTTTGGAAAGTCGAAGGAACCCAATTTTCTCGGAAATATAAAGAAATTCTGATTTCTTGCTATTCGACCATTTCTCAGCGTAATACTACCCACTCGATTTCTAGCGTAGAATTGCTTTTGGCACAAGCCACGAAGAGCTTCTATGAATTCGGAAAAATTTTTCTCTCTCCGTATTTTCACCACCGATTTTCGTATACTACGATAGTCTACGGTATACCAGCAGGCGGAAACTCCAGGTATGGTCAAAATGGACGACGCACGTACTAATCCTACAGCTTGCCGTGTGGCAATGTTAGAGTATGTGTCTGTTAGCCTGCAGCGTTTACCTACGTACCCGGTAGTTTCGCAGAAGTGAATTACGAGAAGGTTATGCGCTTGCTACTCGCGCTACAGGAAGAGAAACGAACAGTTGGTATATAATTCCTGGTCCTGCAACTTTGGCGGATAGGGTGTACAGTTGGTTAGAAGATTCATGAGGAGTTGAGTCCGTAATTATTCACAATGTAACGTTGAAATATATTCATTTTTTTCTCTTTTTTTTCAACTAGTCAGAAATATCCTCTCGTCGGATGGGCGAAACGGACTCCAACATCGGTATTTGCATCGCCGGTTGATCTACGAGCGTATATTTTTCCCCGATTTGGTTAGGAAAACACGAAGGATTACTCTGTGTGGCCTACCTATGCTCTTTGTACGGTGACACCAAATCCATGAAACGTATATAGTACACTTCGCAAATAGCATCGAAAACAGAATTGGAAACGAGGAGTTCCAGTCGGATCCTTTGTAACAACGAGAGTTAGCTTTATCTCTATGTTACTGTTCTGTAATATAGAATATGTACAGACACATTGGAAGATTTTATTTGTGCAAACAATTATCTTTCCAAGGTACAGGTTTGTTCGTCGTTCGTACGTTTGTACACTGGTTAATTCTGATCCAGTTTACTCTGGAAATTCACAACGCAAATTCATATATCGCCCTTGACATTATCAACGAAACACGTCCAAACAATTCCAATAAAATTATGAATTTTTACCGGTAATTGAAACATTTGTTACCTCTGCACTACGCACCGCACTAACATGAATTCGAGGAGATTGAACGATGGTGTTTTATCGTGCGTAAAATCGATGGGGAAGTTCTTAAATTATTTACAGAAAGCAAATACATCATCCGGCGGAGTCATCTTGCGTCAACGGAAAAAATCAGATGGAAATTTCGTCTTTGAAGTAGTTCCGTTCATACGTGCTTCCGCGTAGTATGTATATCAGCGGGGTTCGTTATATGGAAAATGGCAGTGGCGCACAGCATCGAGAGACGTGGTTTTTTGTGAGAGGAAAAAATCAAATCTCCCATTTCGCCCAACATTGATATTAATATTCAAACGGAGCCCCACTGAGCCGGTGGTTCCGGTGGGAATTACACTGTTTCGTTTCAGTTCGTTTTGTTTGGTTTCGTTTCGCTACGTTTTACTCCCCTGTAGATATGTTCCATTTCGTTTGGTTTTTCTTCTTTTTGTTTTCCTTCATTTATTCTTTTTATTTTAATCCTTTTTTTTTTTGCGCAATTGGTGAAAAAGTTTCATGTTACCCATGACTGACCCCGCGCAATCGTGTCGCTATCCATGTTGTATATCTTCTAGTTTGTGAAAAGACATTAAATTCCATGGTTCAACTTGTTAGTTGTAGTTCTACGAAATAGGAGAGACGCCGACAAAAAATCCCACTATCAATGCGAAATGAATCAATATTTCGAGTTCTGCTAAAATTCAAGGACATCGGGATTGTTCTCTATTATATACCTAAACGCGTCGGGGGTTAGAAGATGTTCATCAAGAACTCATTAAACTGGTAAACGAAAAAATTTCGAACTTGTCATGATCGAGTTTGAGGCTTTTTGGCTACCTCGTCGATATTTTATATTCATGAAGCGTTCGGTTTTTCAGAATCGTCACTGTGATATTGAAACGGATAATTTGAAATTGAGGATATTCAAACAGCTATTGAATATGGAAAATGGCCGGTCATTCAACCGCACGCGCTTCGTTTCCAGGCATAGAATACAAGGTGATATACCTCGTAGATTATAATATGAAGGTACGTGACGTGACGTGACGTGACGTGACGTTGGGTGGTATTCGACCGATGCGGTGAACCGATGTGCATTGTAGAATTCCATCACAGGCTCTCTGCTAACTCCTATAGTTAGCGCGTCCTTTGATCAAGGAATCTGAAGCCTACTCTGTCCGACGATGCAGTGTCCTGTTATCCCAAACACTATCGGACCAGCGCCGAGGTGGTGATTAGAAGGTATTTCAAGTGAAATCGACTGGAGTTCATGAATCCACAATTCTTCGTAACATATTGTCAAGATCGCAATAATGCGTTTCGAGTAAAGGTTAGAAATTCTTTTTCGGTGTCTCGGAGTCTTCGTAATTCCACCGTTTTCAGAAGCGACAAAAATTGTTACCAGCTTCAAGATGTACCGTGTAGCGTGTGTACTTATAAATGTTTAGCAGTTGCTCACTCTGGTACTCTGATTTAAACCGGCAACGCTTGGAAAGTTTGATTCAGTCACGTTTAAACTTCATACTACGTACCTACACCCCCTTCATTTCTATTTAATTTCAAGTATCTTCTGGTTCTTCACGTCAGCGTACCCGACGAATCAGCACATTCTATTTTCTAATCTCCGTATATTAGTGAAAGTTTCGCGCGGTATTACAGCCAAAATTTTTTTGGGTCCAGATTCTTTTCATTCCAACACATAAAAATGGATGAGCTTTCGGCGAATTTTCCGAGTACTAGATATATCAATGGGGGAACCAGACATATATTTTGTTTTTCGTAGCCTCCACATAACTATAAGGAACGTATTTCACACGTCTCAATTTTTTCTTCCGTTTCTTTGATGTAACGCGTAAAAGCTTTTTTCTCCCATCGTTCACGACATTCGGTTCCTTCAAAGAAAAGTAATTCTTTTTCTTTTTTCTTTGTTTTTTTTTTTTCTCAATTTTCATACGTACAAAACCGAGTCTAACATAAACCTTGAAATGCTAACTAGAGAGCTGTGCTCCATGAGGTACCAACTTAATCAAAAATTTTTAGTCGCATAGACTAAATTGTCTAGATCCTTAGCTAGCACCAATATTCTATCATCACCGTTGAAAGGCGACGTTCGTTGTTATTCCAACATGAAGATTCAAAGCTCTTTTCTCTTCTCTCTATTACTTTTCTGACAAGTAAATTTTCTCCTTCGTTTTACGTGAAAATGGATAAACGCGTTTTCTTCAGTGAGAAAAGCTCCACTGTCTAGCGGCAGAGAGGCCTTCACGTTGATATTTACTTTAAATTTCACATTCTCCTTTTTCATAGTTTTCGGATCGATGTTTTTATATTATTAGTTTTGTTCACTTCTTGTTCTAAGCTAGCGTACGAAAACATTTTCTAAAAGAACCGAGTGGCAGCGTACGAACTGGCTTCGGAGTACATAAGGTAAAGAACGGAACAGCGCGCGAGCTCATCACGTATGCAAAGAGTGAATCGCGCAGATTTGAAGTGCGCACATAGGTGAAGAAATAACCACCTATGTGGGCACATTAAGTAGTAGACTCTAAGAATAGGAGTTGGCAAAGATTTGGTCGTTATGTCGTGACATTAGCCAGATTGCTCTTAGCGGAGTTCGCATACCAACGATCCGTCCTTTACTTGTGCGCGTTGGTGGGTATGGGGTAAATGGGTAGGTTGGTACGAACCTATATAATATACGCCCACCAATCCCCCGTGTCTTTACGGTAATTGTGATTTATGAGCTACGCGTCTAGTCGACCGTCTCGCAAACTTCATCGTTTGTCTTACAAGATCCACTCAGGACCATCATATTTATGGGGACATTCAAAAGTTTTCCCGGACAACTATAACGGAGACGCGGAAAAACGTCTGCATGATCATAAAGTACCGAAAACAAATAAAAAAAAATAAAAAAAAACAACAGTCTAGTTTTTCACGAGTCTAAAATGAAGACTTGTCAGAACCCGAGCTTTTTAAACGCAACGATTCTTCATCCAGACGATCTTTTTTCTTCTTTTGTTTTTCCTGAAAATAATTTTTAGGATTGCGAATGACGCGAAGATCTCAGAAACAGAGTCCATAATATGAGTTCTATTTTATTTCGTTCATTTTTTACCGTCCCACATGAAAATCATTCGAGATGATGTTTTCATACTCAAGAGGACTCACTACTTCGCGTATATTCCGGAGTCTGTCCCCGTTCTCCTTTTCCCCTAGTTAAGTTCGATAAATTTTCTTTCCCCTGACATTCCTGCACACGGGAGGGTCTTCTATAAAGATTTACGAACCGTCAACGTTGGGGAAAATAAAACCGGAGGTTTCCTAGTCACCCTGTACGTTTTGCGTACGAATACCTGAAGTTGTGCATTTCCGTAGACCTCGTCGGATACCTCGAGGCATTTTCCGTACATTATATCCTCTGCATATAACTTCCACTTTTGATGCAGATAACAGACGAAATGCGATAGCGCGCATCAAACTATGTAACAAAAACTATTCTCTGCATAAGCTTGGCAGGATTCATGAAATCGGCTTGAAACCTTCTATCTTCGTACAACGCTCGTTGTGAGAAGAGCTATTTATATGGAAACAGAAACGTGTACTTTGTTCAATTGTTGTACGACGAAAGATCTTAATTTATCATTTTCTACTCGAGTTGATCTGCAGAAATTGAGATGCGGCAAAGTGAACGATCTTTATCGACGACGTTATCTGCGTATTTTTAATAGCTGCACGTTAAATGGGTTTTTTGAACCCAAAATTCATCTACTCATACACAGTATATTCGGACCGACCACAGTGTACTCCTCATCCCGTGGATCTGGAAAATGAAAAAATAACAAAAGTTCACTCTGAATAACGATAACCGTAGAAAATTGACGAACAGACCGAAAGGATATATATTGTCCAGCCCAGAGAGTTTTCATTGTGGGTACAGTATTTTGTTTTTACTAATTGCGAAATAATATTCCTGGAAACCCGAGCCGATAACAACTGGTTATATGTTTCGACGTTGATGTGCGTTGGAAAATTTTTGAATAAATAACCATTTGATTTTCGTTATACGACTACATTTAAAAAAAAATAAATAAATAAAACAAACTCATTTCTCTCAACTTTTCACACTCCGTACTGTGAGAGAATTCAGAACCTCGCCGCTAATCGTCATCCTCATTGCGCTTATAATTGTCGGCTCTATATATTATTTGCTAAAACTTCACTCGCAGCTCATATATACCGCGGGGTAGTCGCCTAATATGAACTTGTGCTATAGCTGAACGCAGAATTATACGTATAGGTATACCAACGTTGAAGTACACGTCGCACCACCAGGCTACGGCAATTTGTACCAGAGTAAAGTTTATTTAGTAGGAGAAATAGGAGTCCGGTAGTTATGCCGAGGGGTAATTAACCCCCGACATACCTACCTACTGTACAGGTACTGGTTTATCCAGATCGCAAGAGTTGGTTGGTGTAGCTGAATTTAACTGATGTGAAAAAAAATTTTTTGGCTCACTACATGTTAAAAATTAACAAACTTACTCCGTGACGGGGAATTAGTTTGTTCATTTAGCTTTTTCTCTATCATATATTTCGCCCTCTAGTAAATTTCTTGAATCAAGCTCGCAAGAAAGTTAATCATTGGTGTAAAACTTCGAGGGATGGGGAAAAAAAAGAACATAACTTTAGGTAAATCTTCATCGTTCTTATTTGTCTTCACTTCATCCATCGGGTAAGTTGGGGTGATTCGAGCTCATTCACATTCGAATTATCGACTCATTTACAAAAATAATCACGAAGGATATTGAAACTTTCGAATCTTCGTGTCCGCTGGCTTTTCACATCGATTCCTGGATTAATAACACGTGTACTTGAATTAATTTCGTTATCCTCGAGCGTCGAGACGGCGGTACATAGCTATAGCAGCACAACGAGCGTTCCCGTATATTGGCTTTTACTCTGCTTGGAAAAAGCAAGCTTTCAGCGTTAAAGCGCGACATAACGTGTCGGAGATGTCACGGGTGTACGCGAAAGGCGGAGAGTGTAGAGAAAAAATTTCATAACTAGGTAGAGTACGTATGTACACGCGTAAATATACCCGCGAGAGCTTCGGTTTTTTCTTTTTCTCTTTTTTTTTCTCTCTCTTCTTTTGCTGAAAAATAAAAAAATTTAAAAAAAAAGAGAAAGAGCCCGTGTCGTGAATATATACCCAAGAAATTAACGCTATCCACGAAAAACTTTATTCGCGTAGGAAGAAGAAAAAGAGAAAAGGAAAGAAAGAAAGAAAGAGAAAAAAAAAGAAAAATGTCGACTTAAAAAGGGTGTCGCACGACTTTTCTAATCTCACAAACTACAAGCCCCGTCACGTCACGCCTAAATAAGTTTTTTCCACTGAGCTCTTTTAATTTCACCAGTAAATTATTCTCGCGGCTAAATGAGCTGGTTAAAAATTTCTATTCGTTAGATAAATTCGGGCGTCTCTGGATATTTTACGGAGTTCAAATCTCGGGTCATTCTCGAGAGTGAGTTTCGTCGATAGAAGATGAAAGATACAATTTTATTTTTTGATGTTCTTCAAATTTCAATGAAGGCTCACGCAGTTCTCATTATACGGTTTAATTATTTTTTGTTCAAATAATTTCTAGAGACGCTACAGCGGGTGTTATTTTCGCTCCAAATTCTCCTACGCCTATGACAGGTATGCACGTACGATAATATTGTACAATATCATATTTCAGCGTATTTGTAACGGAGAAGTTTAAACGAATAGTGGCTTTGAAGAGTAGAGTAGATATTTGAATGATCGTTAGCGAGTTGCACGATGTCTGTAGTGCGAGCAGCTGTTGCATGAACCGGTACCTTGGAAGACGTACTCGGTGTAGAGTTTCTATTCAACGTAATGTTTGTAACAGACGGAACGTAGCGTGCTCCGTTTGCGATGGATATGACGTAACGTGTGTATGCATAACGTATCAGTATATATGCAGCACAGTAGGAAGAAGACAATGAAAACGCTTAAACAAAGCCTGGACTGCACAGTGCGCACTCATCTTCCATTGCAGGTATAACAGACATCAGGTACATATAACGTTTGCGATAAGAGTTGCGTGACGTGTGCATCAAGCTTTGTGAATAAATTGAAACTTTTAGTACGGTAACGTGGGTAGAACATCGGTCGACATAAAATGAATCGCGTTGAAAACTTTGTCTTTAAAAAATTTCGTTCGTCAAGGTTTATAATTTCATGGATATTTAACGACAAACCTTCTTTTGGAGGAATGTATCCATGAACTTCACAGTAGCTACCAGCAGCTGGACCAGAAGCCCCGGGCGTATCGAGGGTAAACAACGTGGTTGCCGAAGTGTTGAGAGTTTCAGGAGTCTGTTGATTCCCGGAGTTTCCATGATGTAATATGGTGGACCGTGAATCCTGAGGGGTATTTATACCCTGATGTTCCTGTTGCGAGGTATTCGCATTAGCCGATACTCCAGACTGCATTAGTTCGTCACGTCTGCATTTCGAACAGCGACGCATCTCCGAACGGACACGCAGTAGCCAAACCATACCGAATAGAGCCATTTCAACGCGCGCTGCTGCAACTACCGCGTCTTCTCCCGACGTAAACTTCATTCTCGTTGAAACACGATCATGGATTAACACCTCCGCCGATCTTCTCCGATTCATCACCGGACACTGAACCACTCTACACGAACTTAATTTCTCCTTTTATCATCCGTTATTTTCTAAACAAACTTCGTTGTGTTTCAGGATCCATTTTTTTTCAATTCATTTCACAATGTTTCACAGGCTCGATAGATCGATTAGAAAAATTATCCTCTAATTTTTACACCGTACAAAAGTAAGAAACTTATAGTCTATTTTGATTATTTTTCTTTTTTATGTATACCTACATTTTTCCCCCGTTAAAAGACGGAGGTTATTTTCCACGTGCGAAGTGGGGCTTTTAACCCCGCAGGAAGTAAGTTCGATTTCTTTGAAATTCATGGTGGTATTATCGTATTTCGACGATTACGATTACGATGATAGAGTAATGATTTCGAATAGCTCTGAAGCGTCGGTCAAAATGATATCGCGAGGCTCGAGAGGGTTGGCACCATCTGTATTTCTCGACAGAAATTTTCCCTCGGGTATATCTTTATTACATAGGTAAACGAGAATATAGTTGTACTGCAGGCAACGAAACCCTCCAGAGTGGTTCGCGTGATTTTAGGAGGTCAGATTTATTCCATTGAGTGGTTGTTCGTGTTACCAAATGATATTAACGAGAGGACCAAGAGGTTTCCCTCGACGTTTTGGAGGTCCGGATTGCTGCTTTAGACGAGCGCCCGCTTCGGAGCGGAACGAGTTAGTATAGTCGCATACGGAACGCTAACATTTTTTTAACATTTTTTTTTTTTATCAAATTTACGGTTCATTCAAAACTTGGCGAGTATGTAAAAAGCAACGTCGTCATATCGGTGTTTGGAAGATGAATCTGCAATCGATGTGAAGAAATATTTACTCGATTACTCGATTCTCCAAATTTTCGGGAGAAAAAGAGTAAAAAAAATTGGCAAATCTTCTCCTGATTATGGCGTGAAAATACTGTACATGACGAACTTATTACTCGCGCGATACACACTTTTCATGTGGTTATTTTCCGGTACAAAATTTTTCCGCGAAACCAGAAACATGTGGAGAGACCCTCGTGACCAAATAACCCTCACGTGTTGGAGATGGAGTCCCTTAATCCCCGACGTCCCCGTATTTCGTATAAGGCATGCAATTAAAACTTGGCAAAATCCACTTGGCGCTGAGACACGACTTCTCTTTGTCAAGGGCAGAGGGTGAAGCGCTTCTGAAGGTTCAACGCACCATATGTAATACAGACATATTTTTTTTTTTTCCTATTCAAATAATTTCCGTGCCGGTCTACCCCCTGAAACCTTCTACCTTTACATGTGATCTAAATATACAAGAAAAAAAAAAGAACCGAAACGAAACACAGAAAAACAAGGGCATTTTAATTTTTTTTAATCAAAAAGATTGTCGACGGTTCGCCGTGTTATAATTTAGAGAGAAGTCAGTGGTTGGTTTCTTTTTGTTCTGGTTTTTCTTTAGAGTAACAAAGAAAATGTTGAATATTGTTATAACTTGGTATTGGTTCCCGATATGAATATAAAATATAAAAATTCCTCGCGTCTGGCGTCGCCGCGTAGTATATGTATAGATATGTAGCTAAGGGTTGGTTGGCGACGTTCTCGGATTTATTTGTGCGACTCTGATAAATTTATCACGTTGTGGTCCAGAGTGAGGAATCGTGTTTTCAGTTTCACGAATGGTAAAGGTGCAGCCGGAGAAGAAATAGGGAATAAAAGTCCAGAAGTAAAAAAAATACACAATAAAAAGTATACGAAACTGAATATATATGGAAAAATAAAAACGAAGTGTGCAAAAGCGCATTCAGTTATTCGTTCTACCTGCACCCCTCAGCCTGTAATCCCCCTCCCCCTCCCCCCTCAGATACCGCAGTTTACATCATGTGCGATCATCTCCCACACGCTGCGTAGAAAAAAAACCTCCCCCTCTAATGCACCCTGCTGCAGTGCAGAATTACGTTCGTCCATTTATGTACAACGATTTCCTGCATCAGGAGCTTTTACAGGAACATCATCGCCGATACTTCACATAGTTTTGCTTCTTTTTTTTTTTATTTCCACTTTTCTTCGCTCCTGTTCATCTCGACGCGGACAGGGATGGAATTATTATTCCGTAAGATAAAGGGGTGGAATTTAAGAGGTTTTAAAATACAACTCCGCGATAGGGATGGCCGAACACGGTACAAGCGTGTACAGTATAGATGTATAGGTGTATATAATACGTATAGAATAAAAGAAAAGGGTTGGATTCTACGGAGACGGGTGGTGGTCTACTTTGGTAGAACAGGAGAAATGGTTCGAGACTAATAAACTACCTTTGCAGGAGGTTTGGCTTGCGGTATTTCGTGCGGTTGGTGGTTCCCTGGCACTTTGGGCCTTTCGCCAGCCGCGGATACGTTACCCTTCCAGAAAACTGTGAATTGAATATTGATCCTGCGACCACGAAATACTCGTTCTTCGACTCCCAGAATTTCTCTGTAACTGCAGCAGGTCGCGGATAAATGTAAAATATTTTTGTAAACTAGACATCTACCGTCTAATTACAACAAGAATTACCTACTTTTAGGCTAAATCTCTCGCGCTTTCTTTTGATGTATTCTTCGAGAATATATGTATCTTTTTTCTCTCCAATTTTTTTTTTGTCTTATTCATGCGAGGTAACAAAGGTTCTGTTACCGCGGGGTCCCTTTATTTGTGTAACTTTGACAATGGGGTTCGAGTCATTAGCAGTGGAATTCCACCCTCGGGTTTCGAGATGTATACACCGGTATATCTGCGCTAACGTAGAGGCTTGAAAAGTATTTCCTTTTCGCGGCTTATTCGGTTTGAAAGGAGGTTAGCCAATCTTTGTTATCTCGAAAACCGAGATATGATGCAGGCTCCGCGGAATCAGCAGCCGCATAATAATCGTAAATTCTACCATTAGCTGTATAACAAAGTTCTGAATTCGCAGTTTTTAATTTGAAATTATTCTCATATTTCTACCGCGATAGAAAATAAGGCTCCGTCGTAATCCACCGGATGAAATTCAGGGCGAAACCCTAATTAAGAACTTATAATACCGAACGGCAGCAATTTGACTACAGTACAATGTTTTGTAAGTTCATCGTGGGAGTCTGGAAGGCCGATTAATCAAGGAGATCTTATTACATTGAAAGGTACTTTTGTGCCCACGATATTATCGGATATATATATTTTATAATTAACAAGTTCTGAAACCACTTAACCAATACTTGTAACGTTTCATATAGATATACCTATCTACGGCATACTATATATCGATGTAACCCGAAAATATAGGGCGCGGAGGTTTAATTCACCCTTTAAGCTGAAATTTATTGAGTTATATCGATGAATTTTATCACACCGTACAGTTAAGATCACTCCACATCATAATCGCGATAGGTGTTATCATAATTATTATCGTTGTCATTACCCGAGTACATCGTGTTGCACCTTAGGGTTCACCAAAACCATACGTAGTAGAGGTTGGTAGATACGTAGATTGGACTCTGACGGAGAATATAGATATACCTATGTAACAGAGGAGATAAACATATAGTTTCTACGCTAAGGTGTACCTAACCTACATTCTCCATTAATTAATGCACGTTTGTATGCAGACACCGTGAATAGAGAAGGTAAGAGATGAGGGCGGAAGGGTAAAGAGAAAGATACAACCCCTATTAGATAGCATTCCGTACGAGCGTGTGTATGAAGATGTAATTCCCAAGTGTTCGTAGAACGTGAGGGGCAGCTATTGTTGGCGAAATTTGGACGTTATTTAATTGGATATCGTGTACCCGGAAATTATATTCTATGGTTGTTATAGAGTTCCAGAATATGAATCTATAGATCATGGATACGACGAACAAATGATAAAGAGAAGAGAAGAGAAGATAAGATAAGAAGAAGACGGTTTCAACAATACCCCAGTGATGTGGGGAAAAATGATATTTTACTTATGTGAGAACTTTGGCGTTTCGATTCTCGGTATTATCATTATTGTTATTGACTTTGACAATAAGCCATCTTGTCAGATACGAATCAAAAAGAATTCTTTTTTGCCAGACTAAGGGAAAACTGAAAGTGAAAGTGAAAGTGGGGAACAAAACCGGATAAAATAAGATAACAATTTTTATTAGCTCGAACACTGAAAGCTGTTATGGGGATTCTGGCATTGGGTATATATTCATGATTATCGATTTCCTTTCCCTTTTAATTCTTTCCTTTTTTCAATTTTTTTTCTTCACCCTTGCGATTGTGTTCCAATCTACTCGATATACTCAACTGTTTAAATAAAAAAAATACTTATTTTCATTTATTTGTTCACAGAAACTCATCCCATAAAAGTCAAAGAAAATCTCAACTGCGGTTGAACACCTTGAGAATATAAAATTACTCATTAAAAAACTTTAATTAAATCGAATTCGCCCCATAAATCACGTACGAAATAGTTTCTAAAGATGAATACGAGAATAAGACCGCGATCATGCGGAAGGTGAAATCGTGCGTCAAATTTCGTACCTCACAGCCCGCTGAGTCGATGCCAACTTTAAAATATCTTTAATCTTTCCGAAAATGTTAATAAAATGGGAATAAAAAATAGAATGTAAAAAAGACCTAGGCACACGGTAAAATGTATGTATATAACGTAACAATTTTTTTTCTCAGAAGATTCCGGCCTGATAGGATTTCATCACAGCAAAGACGATCGAGGGATAAATTCGTCTGGAAATTGTCCCGTCAATCATATTGATATCACCCTCTCTGGATTTTATTTTTATTTTTTTTTGCTCTTCTTTTTTTTTCTGGGTATATAGTCATCTTCTGTATAAGCTATATCCGGTGCACATAAATTTCGGATTATATGTACGCGACCGAAATTTTATGCGCGTTACGTGCGAAGTGGGGATTTTCATAGATGATCTCTGTAAACCGTAAACGAATAGAGAGCTGGTAATTTTTGTCTCAATATTACATAACCATGGGTATATTGGGCATTAACCTGAACACCGATAACTATGGTGAACAAGCCGGGGCGAGTTCGTGCAGAAATCCTCGATAGCAGCTATTATCTATAATCGTTGAATTGATTGCCAATTTGCGGCTTACAATGATAGTAATTAAAGCTCAGTGATTAGCAGTCTAAATTACGGGGTCGAGTCGAAACATCGAAAGGAGTTACTCCGCGCTCGAGCACTGTGCGTGCGTATGGATTTCGTAAATCTCAAAATCATCCCTCGCCGATCCATGGTATGTTTCATTCTTTTTTTTATTCAACATTTTTTTTTCTAACTTACGAAAAAGCCGCTCGCGTGATTGTAGTTTTTTGGTATTTAGTACGTTCATTATGCAGGTACGTGTTCCGGATGTCAAGTCAAACACTGACCGTTGGTCAACGTCAACACAATAAGTAACTGCCGAGCGACGGGGGTTGGTTGGAACCGTCGAGTTTCCCGGAAACAGCAATGTGTTGACTCCGACCACTTCTAACTCTCACGTTTCTCGCTATACCTAACCCAACCTATATTATAGTAGAAGCACATTGCCATCGCGTCGTGTCTTGAACAAACCCTCGTTAGGAAAACCATCTCTCACCCTGTTTTCTGCAGCGGTGGTCGTCAGAAGGTAGAAGGTATAGAATAGGTTTAAGGTGGTCGGTGAAACCCCCACCCCCCCAACCCACCCACAGTTCGTTAGCCAATGATATTTTGTCGCCTTAGCGGAATAGTTTACCACCTAGAAATCCCTCTGCAGTTTCTATACCTTCGCTACTTCTGTTTCCACCCACCACTTATTGTTAGCGAAACGTGGTGGTTACGTTCAACCTCGACTATCAGCTACACAGGCAAAATTGGTAAGCAGGAGCAAAGAGAAAATCAACCTCTTTCTCGCCATTTTAATATCTCATCAGTTGATTGTGAGCTCTTCCCTGTAGCGCAGACTTGAAAGATTGCTCATAAATATTCAACCATCTCTCCACAAATATCTGTCCTGCGGGTATACTTTTTATTTAAGCTTTCATATTTGATGCATTCGCATAGATTTGAAAGATAAAAAAATAAAAAATTGTATGAAAAAACGAAAACCAGACGAAAAAAAAAGAAGTAAATAAAAATTATAACGTCTGTAACGATCGACATCCTCGCGGGGAATGAAAACTTTGCAGTCTGCAGTTTGAAGAAAGTTTTTTAAAGTTGACCTCACACACCCGTATTGCGTCCCAGTTGAGCTGCTTTGATTCTTTTTTTTTGTCTTTTTTCTTTTCTCTTTTTTCTATATTTCTTCGTTACTTTTGTCGCTGATTTTTTTTATTCCCTTTCTTTTTGTTACTTCACAGTCCTCAAGCTCCACTCTCGTGATGTACTACCAAAGTTTAACGATATTTTACAACCCCCAGAGTCATCCACGAGGCAGGGGAAAATCGCACTACCTTTTTACCAAGAAAGTTAGCCAAAATATAGCTTCTGATGTTATTTCGAAGCAGATTATTACCGTGTATATTTTTATTAACCGAATTTTAATGCAGGTAATCGGGGCGAATAAGATTATTTAACAACGAAATTAAGGAAGAATAAAACAGAACAATAACGTGCGTTATAAAATTGCCGAATCGTCGCGGATAACAATTGTCCTCGTATAATATATAATACGAGTATAATAGTTATCCGTAAGAGTCTTTGCTACGAAAGTTGCAAATGCTTGCGGTCATATAGAATTTCTAGTCGTTGGTTATCGGAGAATTTTTACAAAATTGAGTATTTCAATTTAAAGGATTCAACTTTCCAGAAACGAAACTAACGTTCGTATTTCAACGAGAATCCGAACGACTTGAGCTTACAGCACTTTGAAATTACATTTGTAACAAATTTCCTTTGTTATGGGTCTCTGCAAATGGTCAACGTTGCCATCCCGCCGTCTTTTTCTCGATAAAAGAACCGGAACAAATGAAACAAAATGTAAAAATAATAAGCAAGAACAAATCCGGAGACGTTCAATTTTTACAAACCGAATAATTTCACCGATAAAGTTGCCTCGTCGAGTTGAGAAAATGGACGTCGAGTATACAAAGATAGAGATCAGGATAAATATAAAAATTTATTGGGAGAAATGGGTGAACAAACTCCATTATTTCATTACTTTTCTTTCATCTACCATACATGCCCGTAATACCTACATAATAACCACCATTTTGTTAATGAAAAATATTATTTCTGCATCAAAGTTCGAGGACGTTTCTAATTATCACCTAGTCGCTCCGAACCTACAGAATTGTAATTGAAGCCACATGAAGCTTTTCGATCTCGTATTTCAACTAGAACACTTTAATTTACGACGGAATAATTATTCCTGGATCAAATTTAACTCAAAACTGATTGTTGGACGTATCGATTTCGTAAGCTGAGATGGAACTACTATACTTCACGTGTATCGTCTCACTATCAAGATTTCCAAGAATTTATAGGCGTCTCACTAATGGGTTTAATGAGACGGGAAATAACAGAAGTTAAACTATTGAATGAGAAGTTAATTTGCGCAAAATTTTCAAATATGATTAATTACGATCGGAGAAAAACGTTTTTCCGATGTTTATAAATAAAAAGAATCGAAAGAAAAAAATAAAATAAATAAATTCACAATTAATAAAATAAATTAAATAACAAGAATGGGGTCATTCCCGGAGTTGGAACGCCATTTTAAACGTATATAACCTATACCATAGAGTCGGTCGTTCGACGCAGGGTTGTCAATATTCAATTCCGTTGGCAAGTTAATGGTTCCACGTAAATTAACTTTTCGCCTCGCACTCAATCATTTAACTCTTTCAGACTCAGCTTTACATGTACCATATACAATATATATACATATATTGTCGTTCGCTGTATATGAAACGCTATGAAAATTTCATCAATATATTGTCCAGTTTAATATGTAACCGTTGTACGGTGTCAAAGTGATTTTTTCTCCTTCCTTCTTTTTTCTTTCTTTTTTTTTTGTTTTTTCTTTCACTTAATTTTTCATTTCCACCGCTCGAGCAAATTTCAAATCACAACGTGCTATCGTACTACAAATTTTATATAAAAAGAAAAAGAAAAAAATTACTTCCGGTTAAAAAAATGTTCAAGTAAATGAAAAATAAATAAATATAACACTTCCATATCGTATCTCCGTGTTAATTAATCATTTTTACGCAATGAAAATTCCAGCTATCAAATTATTCACGTATACTGCACAGCTGTACGTTCTCTAAATGAGAGCGATTCCTTTTTCTTTTTTTTTTTTTCATTCCATTTCATGATTATCATTTGACGAAAGGGCTGTCGTAATTCAAGGGTGGATAAAGTCACCCTCTCCATCAACGGTGATATTGATAAGAGAAGAGAGCGCAAACAGCAAGAACAAAAAAAAAAACAGAAGAGAAGTGACATGACAGATAAATAAACTAAAATATCGCAGCGATATACAAGTCGCCCGGCGACTTGTTTTTGTTTATCCGCTTCGCACGTTTGGCGGATTAATGAGTTCGCGATGTGAGGTATGGCGTGGAGGGGGAAACAGATAATTATGCGAGGGTGTTAATTGTCTCTACCGTTAGAAAATACGCGAGTGCGAAAAGAATTACGCCGTCAACATCACGAAGTCGGCGTCGCGCGTCGCGACGTAAATACTTTGGCCCTTTGCCGCTCGCTTGCGGCAAACTGTGAACAACCACGATTCTTTTATTTTATTTTTTTTTTCTCTTTATTTTGTTTAATCTCAAATAATTCATGTAAAGGAAAAAAGAGAGGGTAGAACACGTAAGTACATGCACCGCGGATGTGTATCGCGACATGCGTCTACTTTATGATCGACGTGTAGAATATTTTTAAAAGATAATTCAAAGTATGTAGATATAAGTTTTGATTAAATGAAGTTGAGAACATAAAATGATCGAATGAAATAAAATGAAAAATTAATAACGATAATAAATATGAATAACAAACGCGGGTGAGGACAATTTATATAGAGTCGAGGGCATACAAACGATGAATGGTTGAATATGAATAGCTTTAAATTCGTAATGTATGCCCCAAAGATACATCGTCCGGTATATATATACAGGTAATCCGATAATACGTAATGTACGTGAATTCGCGGTGGACGCAGGGCAGGGAATGAACGGTGCAATCTGTTGGTAGCACGCCTCGTTTCAAAGGATGTTTGGTAGGTAGGTAGCCGAAACGATGATCGTGGGGGGTGAAACAAAACCAACCCCCAACCAACCGAGCGACGAGCGAACGAACGAATGAACTAGCCAACCAAACATCTGCGTTACTAACTGGCCTTCGCGTGTATGGGAAACGTAGGGATGAAAACGTGCTCTGTTTTACAGTTCAGAAAATATCGGTGCCGAAGCGATCGAGCTAATTTTAAGCGATTCTGATTTATCGAGCTTATTCACCGATTTCAATTGTCCGTGCGACGAACAACCACTGCACACGGCTGATTATAAACCCCTGGAACTGAAATGTTTGCGAGGCAATTTCACTTCTTACAATTATTTCAATTGTTCACAATGAAAAACGATGAAATGCGAGCGATATAAATATATGTCTGTATCTATACCGACTTTGGTTTGTCCGACTTTTTTCGCGAAATGGTTTTTCACCAGCTCGTATCGGTGAAGTGTTTCTACCTCGTCAATCTCTTCGTTGCCTCCGCAAGCTGTTGCGGCAATAGTCAGCCTATCGATCTTTTCCGTACCAAGAATAACTCGCGTTTCTTCATCCCTATTTTATTTTTCTTCGGTCATTCTTTTTTCCTACACTTATTCTCATTTTTTCCCCTTTCTTTCTTTATTCCTTTATATCTTCTTCTTTATTCTTTTTATTTCCACCGAGTGAAATTCCTCTTATTCTTTGCAAATACGATAGAACGTACGTATACGTCGAACAGCTCGGAGCTATATAGCGCAGGGTAGTATCTTATTTTGCGTTGAAAATAAAAAGAGAAGAAAAAAAAGACAAAAACGAAAAAAAATAAAAAAACCGTAGGAGAGACAAAAGGTAAAAGAGTTCTTCGGATACACTTCTTTTCTTCGCGCTCACATTATATTAGGGGTAAAAATTCACAAAATCGAGTTGATCCTTCACTTCGGCTTACATTTCTGCCAATACATCATGGGACATTAAAGTTAACTGCCGTGTCTCAAGTATAACGTGTTACGCTCGTTAAAAAATTGAAAGTTATTTTACTACCGGTGTCGTAGAAAATAAAAACAGATAATAGAAAAAAAGGAAAAGAACCGATTGTGGCGAAGAAGAAGAAAAAAATACGTTCGCAATCCAGCGTACATTTTTATTTTACGATAAAGTTCTTCGACCTAAAATTATGCCATCCGGGCAGATTCGCGCAAGAGTCGAAACGTCAGCGAGAGAAAAAGAAATATTTCGTATTCTTATCAAATGTTGAATCGGGTAGATGGAAAAGTTTGTGCTAACATATAGCGTGTATAATTATAAGAAATAAATAGAACTTTGGAAGAAAAAGAAAAATTGTAAAATGAATGCGGATCGTCGAGTGCGAAAACATTATGTAATTGGTGGCGCGGATATGATAATATACGGCGAGTGCACCGAGCTACAATTTTGATAGGGGATCACCAAAATATATGAAAGGCAGGAACGCATTCGGCGATAAAAACATCGATGAATATCAAATACCACGCGATTAAAGCTCCGTCACTCTGTCCCCGGCAACCGAACCGCGAATCATTTATACACCCTCGGTGATCTAGGGAATGACGGAGAGGTATTAATGCTTGATAAATATGATCGAAAACATTGATGGAATCAAGACAAGAATTTAGAACAACCATCGACCCTCTCGAAAGCATTTTTCAGCTTTTATGCGATGTGCTTTTACGTATAACGTGTACATTTTAGTATTTTTGTATTCTTTTTTCTTTCACTTCTTCCGGGTGTATTTTGGATTTGCAACTCGGTTAATTACTGGGTCACCGTTAACATCTGCTCGTAGGGGATATCCACCCATGCTCGAATGGCGTACAGGAACGATACTAAATATTCTTACACCGACGCATATACCTCGTTTAATATTCCTAGGAGCTCGCTTAAGCCTGATTAGGAAGATAATCCAAGTTCTCTTATGGCATGGTTATAATAATTTATCGGTGTAACTCCGTGTACGGTAAGAAAACCATGAGAGCATATACGTATACGTAACTTATACCATATATCCTTAGCCCGAGGATAACACTATACATATTATAATGTGGAGTCGAAGACTATGAGAGTAAAAATATTCTCAAAGAATGGGAAAAAAAATTTGTTCCTCTTAGCTTTAGCGTAGAAAATAAGGGACAGGGGGTGGGGGGCAAAACGGAAAGAGAGTGAAACGCGACACCTATGAAATATCGTGCATCAGGTGGATGTAATAAAGGTAAGTAATACGGCTTTAATGCTAGTCGCTCAGGGCCGATTTTAAATCCCGCAAGCTCGCCTGGGGATAAATGTATCGCTCCCTATAACGCAGCTCCCTTTTTCCATCCCTCGTCTATCCGTGACCAGATCGCGTGACGGGATATTCCCATTATTATTATGTTTCTTTTCTTTTTTTTTTCGAATAATTCAGGGTGCAAACATGATTGATTTCGTTACGATGGTATTACACCACGTCGTACAGACGGATAATACGAATTTGTGTAGTTACCGCAGTAAACGATGTGAGAATAATTTTTTTTTGTTACAGCTCGCCACGCAACGAAGTTATACCCAGTGAATCATTTTTTCTATACGAATCGATATAACCATAATTTCGTTTGTGATATCAAACTCCGTTAATTCTTCAATTCAATTGTAATCAATTAGGGAAAAATCTAATCCGATTTCTGAAACCAGACTAATTGGTGTTGTTGATTTTATTGTTTTATTGACTTTTTTGTTTTTCTAATTAGCGGGTTTGTTCGATGAGTAATTGAAAAATTGAATTACCCATCGCTGATGATCGTACTGCGCCCAATATCAGAGCGCATGACTAATAATCTCCTATTCATATGTACAGTCTGGTTAAAACCTGTATAATAAAGTATTCAGCTAATTATGTACTCTTGATTTTGAAATTAGAAAGTTGAGCAGAATAAGATTGCCTGGCAAAGTTTCTTCCATCTTTGTGGTTTTTTCTCTATGACGGATTCTAGATTTCTGGGATAAAACGTTGGCGTCAGTTAGTTTTGACTAAGGTTGAGGGAGGCTAAAGTCATATTTCACGGAGGCAAGTCGCAATAATCTTCGAGAAAGGATCCCACGGTTGTTTCTCGTAGGGTGAAGAGTAGGCGGGACGAAATAAGGGAGATAATAGTCCGGTAAAGAGACGGAGCTTTTCGCAGGCGATGCTCGCGCGAGTTTGCTAATGGCACGGCGCCGCGACGCGACACTCCGGAAAAGCTTCTCTTCTATAATTATAGTTCGTCTATGCGCCGGCGCGCGAGACGGAGTCCACAGTCGTCATCATCATTTCTCTCTCGTTTTCACAACCACCACCCGCACACCATCACTACGATCACCTTCCTATCTCAACTTGTTTTCTAGCGGCTTTTCTAGCACATCACTGTTATAATTCATCTCGCTCAGCTATGTAAATTTGGAAAAAAAACAATTCTGACACGAAATTTTCGCACCGCTGCAGGTCGCCCCGTTTTTCTATTTTTCATCACCTTTTTTTCACCCTTGAAAAAACAAAAAAGATGAAATAAAAATAAAACAAGAGACGGAAATTAAAATGAATAATTTCACTGCTGAGTGGACGAAAAGGAAAAACAACAGAAAAAAAAAACAGAAAAAAGGAATTTAAACGACAAACAACCAGGTTCCTAAAAAAATTTTCCAAGCGTTTAGGTTTCATCCAATTATGAGAAGGTAAAATGTGTTTCGCTGTAACGGTTTTCTTTGCCTATTGAAGTCCGTAACGCGGGTATGTTGCAGAATCGAAACGGGCGTATGTATGGAAATGAAATGCTTCATAAAGGGCGCGTCGTATAAAAGACAACAGCTGGCAATACATGGTGCTTTTACGTACTCTGCCATTACACGGGGAGTTGGTAGAAATATAGGTTTGCAAATATGCGAATCTTGACCGGAAATATCAGAGCCATTTCTGGGGCTCGATAAAAAGTCGGATAAAAAAAGAATCCAAGAATTGCTTCGAAGGACAAAATCCAAATATCGTTCGATTCTCTATCGGCATTACGTCAAAGTTTCAAAAGTATATCGATTAAATATCGCGCGCGCGGTATATATCAGAGGAAGAGGAGTGTAAAGTACATAGCCCTCCACGTAACGTCAGATAATACTTCGATGCAAGCAGGGTAGTTTTGAGTAACACGAACTACGTAAACTTTAACTATGGCGAGGTGCAGAGGAGCTGATAAATCCTAAAGGATAGAAAAGTTGCTGCTTTAGAGCCGAAGGCGTTGGGGCCATTTGCAAGTTAGTCGGTCGGACCGCGACGGTGGTTGCATAAATCTTCGGGTTATCTGCTCTCCCTTCTTCCCTTTATTTTCCTCTCCCACTTTTGACTCGCGATCACGGAGAGAAAAGAAGAGAGCGCGTGTCGAAGCAAAGATTTATTCGGCTTTTCGCCAAGCAAACGGGAAAAGTGGGAATGGGGCGGGGGGGGTCGGGAGGTGGAATGAAACGAAGAAGTACATTACAACCTTGAGGATGTGAGGAAGTGGCCTAGTGAAAAAATGACGTAGCATAAAAATGAAGGAAATAAAATATCACGTTTGCTTGAAAGGCGGAAAAACTTTGGGATATCCTACAGCATCAGGACTTTCTACTTTTTCTCTTTCTGCTGAGATAACTTATTGTATTAATGGCCCATAGGGTCAAATCCCAACCGGGAGTCACTTTTTCACTAAAGATCGTATCGTCAATACGTGGATGGAAAATATTTACGAGACAATAAAGGAGCCTCATTTTTTGGTTTTGTTTTTTTGTATCCTCTGCATCAGATGGTGAAAGATGCGAATAGATTGGCTCAATATTCTTTTCTAACAAATCAGTTTTTTTTCAGCTGCATCGTCCGCTCAGAAATTACTGAAAAAATTGATTGCGTCCTGCTCGAGGCGTGAAAATTGATTTTGATGTGTACGGAAAAATGACAGAGAGGTTTTAAACTTTATTTGCGAATTGGTTAACCGTGGGTTTATCCGATGCAATATTGAATTGAACATTTTCGAAAATTCTTTTAGCTATAGCGCGTAATTCGTCGTATGGCCGTCGTACCATCCGTCCTAACTTCGTTTTACTGGTAGTTTATTGCCCCGTGGGACCGTGTGCTCCCCTGCCTCTTTTTTTACGGTCCGGATTGAGCCTGAATTTTAAGTAAAAACGGAAAAAATACCTCGTAGATTTTAAAGCTGCGTTAAATTCGATCTGGATAAAGAGGAAAAAAAGTCAACGATATCCAGTGATATTTTCACGTGCTACGGATCATCTGATATCTCATTGCAAAGTTATTGGATGTGGAAAAAAGAAGATGGTAAGAAGAATAAAAAAAAAAAAAAGAAAAAACAGGAATAATTCCAGGAATAGGGAGTTTGAACTCGTCCAAAGAAATCGTATCTTCTTCCAATGCGTCTGAACCATCACGCGTGCGTTCCGATCGCGTCAACTTTTTCTTTCCGCGTCGCAACTTTTCAGAGAAGTTTTTCATTCCTTGCATGACATTTTCCCCGCATAGCTTGGTCGGTATTGAAAATGGACTCACGACTTTCTTTTGCCATTTTGCGACACGGTGAGTTTGATTGAAAAAAATTGACAATCGCGACAGTAACGTTGGCAGGTTACATGTAATGGCTGGTTTAGAGGATAATCCGTTGGTTCGGTTTTGTGCCGAGTGGATCGAGATGTTCAGCATCTGTGATAATTCAGGTGGAGGATATTCGATGATTAAGGCGAATAAAGTGATTTGAGCAGCTTAATTGCAATAATGAAATTGCAATCTACTGTCTCCGGATATAAAGTGACGGTGAAGTGAAATGAGGCAACGGGTTACGGGTGATAAAGTTATACAGGAACCACTGGGAGCACTGTTGCAGGATCTTTTCGTTTTTCCACAAATTTCTAACTCGACTTGACACCTTACTCCTCACTCTCACCCATCCCCTACAACCCATCACGAGTGTTTTTCCGACTATACTAGGTCGCGAAAAGCTATTATCGATGGAACGAGCGTCGCGACGCTCCGGAAGACAAAAGCAATTATCGAGAAAAGAACAACGCGAAAGACGACGACATTGACTTTGCATATCTTTTTTAGCTTCTTGATCAACAATATTTATTCATTAAAATACATAAACATATGAGGTAAGTATCAGTCTCTATAAATGTCACATGAATTTTAATTTCATCTAGACGGGGCGAACTGTTTCCTTGTATAAAGCTGCTAGTTTACGGTAAACTTTGGAGATGAGGATATCTTTCGCCCTTCCAAATTATTCAAATAAAATCTAGAAGCCAACATGATCCGGCGATCTAAGTTTCGACGGTGGTATGGGGAATTCGGAAGGTTAATGCTAAGGTGCCGGAAATGTGAACAAACTACAGCTTGTTATAATTACGTTATCGTAGCGTATTAAATTTTCAAACATCAAAGTTTCCTTGACGCCATTTTAGATCTCAACGCGGTGCTTAAAAGAGTCATAAAAACCTGAACTCATGGTCGCGGGTTAATTAACTTTTTTAATTAAACGGTTACGCAGTGGGACGCATTGCTTACTTGTCAATAATTATTACGCCCCGAGATAACCAAATTAAAAAGTATTAAAAAAAAACCCGAAACGTATACAGAACGAGATGGGCTTTCGAAACGCAGAATAGGTAGGTATGTACCGAAGGCAATGTTACTACTCTGGACCATCACGGGTTTCCTCGTAAAAAGCTACCAATAAAATAACTGATTACAATGAAATTAAATTTCAAACATGATCGATAACTCATTAGCCTTCCAGCAACCGCAAGCTTTCCAATTTCTTTAAATCTAATTCCGTTCCAATTCTCCTGATGTCTTATAAACCGTAAGGACAAAAAAAGAAAATTAAATATCAGCAAAGGATTATTAGATATGTCGAACTAACCAAGCGCGTCGCTGAACCTCCTGCGAGCTGAGGTAACTTTTATCGGTAGAAATAAAAGGTATTTGCTGTTGAATTTACAGAAGTTAATTTCCCCTCTAATTGCACTACGTACGCCTCGACGTATACACCTACCCTTATATAACAAACAAAGGCAAATTTATTATGGGGAAAAAAAAATTTATCGTTGATTACCAACAATTCCAAAATAATTGAATTCCTCGAAACACATTCCTTTAAAATAATCACCGACTATCGTGTCTAGGGACTGTATCATTTTATTTTCTGCAGACGAATTGATTGAAATAACCTCTTTTCTTTTCTAAATTGGGAATTATTTAGTACTTCGCGTATAGTACGTCCCTGCAGAGAAACAGATAATTTTTCTTTAGCTGTACATTCAGTTTTCTTTTTCATTCTCTGCAGTATAGTGAGTTTTATATCGCTACATCAATTCATGCGGAGATAGAGAAATCCGCACAAAAGGCGTTCCGCTATTATTCTTCCTACAAAGTGTAGCCAATAATTCAAGGTGTATCTCTACACATACATACACTCGTATACTCCACCGCTGAACTAAAAGTTGTAAAGTGGAACATCGACTCTATGCCAAACTAATAGCTGTTATACAAATTTCTTATACCAAACTACAAATTTATAGGTCTAGCTAAACACCCGCAATGGATAAAATTTACGAGCTGCACTGCTAATCGGCGGGGGGGGGGGAATATTTCTTATAATTATTTTTACATCGTTCACGTTTGCGGTATTTGTAAATGAAAAGAAATTATAAAAGCGGTGCAGGCTGAGTGCAGCGAAGAATTAATTACATATATCATATAAGAGCTGCAGTGGGAAAAAGAAAAAACCAAGAAGAAGGGATGGAATTTCCACACAATAACCAAGGGACCTCTGGAGCAATATATTTTCAATTTAGTTGATTTAGAGGCGATTGCTTCCCTGGTTATATACGTTACGTGTTTCTATATATAAGCGCATGGTTCGGGCGCAGCGAAACAGGAAAGTCGAGCTGTCCTTTGGAAGTGATAGAAAAATGCAAAAACCTGACCCACAAAAAACCCTTACGATCGATCCGAGGGACACGTTCGTTATTCATCTCCCTTCAAGTCTGTTTTTACGTTCACACATTTCTCTTCCCCCTTCTTTGTTCCATTTTTTTTTTTTTTATTTATGTTCTTTTTATTTCACTCCGAAGCCCTTTCGTCAAGGGTGAAATAAGTAAGAAAGAAATATCCTCGAGATAAAGAAAATCTTGAAAGGTTCAAATAATCATCTTCGAGTGCATAAGCCGAGAGTATTAAAGTTGAAGAAAGACTCTTATAGTCCTAATTTGTTCTCATCCACATTCAGCGAGGGATTTCGTTGGGAAAATTACGTCAGAATTATATATCATCGCTCACGAATCTCTATTTGAATTCCGAATACAATATGGAGAAAAAGAAAAAAGAAGACAAAAAAATTAATACAAAAGGGAAGTTAAATTGTTTCGCGGTGAACTCGTCGATGTGCTTATTGTATATCATAGATTTCTTTTGAACAAAAAAATTCGGACGATTTTTCACGCCGTATTTGGTGTAGGGGTTGAAATCCATTGTATCAACACCTCGGTCCCATTTATTTATTTTATTTTTTACGATCGTTTCTCGTGTCTCTACATCTAACAAGAATCTTCCAATATCAGATTGGAATACCTGATTTGAATTCGCGAGGGTGCTGCTAAAAAATTCTCGATATACTACATAGCTGAACCGTTTTGCTGATAAAAAGAGTGAATTTCATTCTATTTTACTTATTCTATTTTCACGCACAAATTCTGGAATTCTGCGATATTCGCTGAAAAATGGAAATCCGATGCGTGCAGCGAGAAAAGTGAAAACTTCCTTTACCTCCTAGAAGGAACTGATCAGACTGAAATCTCAACGGCACTTTGTTCTAGAAGTTGAAACGTATATTTCAAGAACAATATAATAATAATAATAATAAAGGAAGAGAATATGGTATAGGAAAGACGGGATATTGAAGATTGAATTAAACGACGATTTTTTCGAGTACCCACTAGCTACTGAGAGATATTCTATCTGCGGATCGACTACATACATAAGTATAAGTCGAAAATCGATTTTCCGCAGACTTTGCCTCGACTGTTCGTAGCAGCGGATCACATTCTATTCAAGTAGCGAATGTCTTTGATGAACTAGCTACCTGACTCATATTACTAACAACGTACAGATTTTTTATCTATGCTACGGCTTTCACTCGTATCAGATATAGAATATAGTTGACGAACAAACACGTAATTAGAAGAGATTTGATATTCTACCACCACCACTTTCATGAAACAAGAAATCTGCAGCGTGTCTTAGATGCGACCGAGCTTTTGATCCCCGCCTCTCCACCGCGCGTCAAAATGAAAATGGCGGGTGGCAGCGGCTGTAGAGGGTGTTTTGCGGAGCAGAGACTTTGATAGATATAAGGTAGGTATAGTAGGTACACAAAGAGAGTACAATTACGCAAATTATGGCGTCGGCTGTGGAAAACGTCTTCGCATTCTGTCGGTAATTGCCCTTACTGCGATAACTGCTACGCCAAAAGCCCGAAATATACCGGAATTGTCTGACGACATTTAACCGGCTGTGATTTTTTTTTTGGGTTCTTGCTAAATTTTCAATGGAAAATACGGAACGTGAATAATATCTGCAAAAACTTTCGTAAATCGCTCATGCACGCATTTCTGTACAACGTACTTAACTTATGCTAAAACGAGTATTACATTAGGTACATACATTATGCCGTATGAACATTCTCGTAATACGCTTAGACAAAAACGTACTACCACGTCGGGCTTCGAGAGCTTATCTCGTGTCGAGAATTTTTTAGTGACAAAGACAACATCGGCTGAGATTTGACAGAATGGATATTTTGTACGGTGAAAAGCTGGAGCTGGTTGACTGCAGGGGGTCGAAACGGTTCATTAAGCTTTCTGTGCTCTGGGCTCTACCAGATAAGGTTTCACATGGATATAATAATACACGCGGTGGGTACATATTATACATGCACATATTTGTACGTGTAGGTACTATAGTATAGAATAGAATAGGGGTAGTTTAATCGCCCATGTTCTCCACATCCTGCGCGGGCTGGTAGCAAATCGCGTCGAATTTCCAGCGAAGGAAGCAGCCGGAGCAGTTCAGAACGAAGGAATTTTCATTCGCTCTTCCCGGCTTGAAATGTACACGAAAAAATTTCGGGATTCGTTTGAAAACCGCCGCGCATTTGTACATCGTATAAGGAAAAAGGTTAAATGCTACCCAAATGAGGGCCATATTGTTAGGAATTTTAAGAAAATAAAACTGTATTGCGGCATAGACACAGGGAGATTGGTTCGTGGTCTCGAAAAAATTACGCAGACTGCCCGGGCATTTGACCCGCTCATATTGTCCGTGAAAAAGGTGAACATTTTGCCGCAGTTCCACCGTTGGAAAAAAAAAAATTTTTGTTAAAACCAAAAAAAAATTGCTGAAAATTTGCCGTTTTCACCTATAGCTCTGCACCGCAGGGTGCGAAAAACTGTGGAAGGCAGACAGATAAAATCTAGCAATATTTTATATGTGCGCATAAACTAGCCCCACAAAAAAATAAAATGAAATAAAAAATAAATGGCAACGAGCTACACCATCGGTATTATATGTGTAGAGTAGAAACGGTAGGAAATGCGTCAACGAAATCCTAATTCTTCCGACATATTGCTTTCGAACCTGGTCGCAAAAATCCTGTGTTACACATGTATAAGTATGAAGTGTACGTGTAAGAAATTTAAATAATGGTTAAAAGATGAAAATTGGAACGCGTTAATCATCTCGATAACCGCTCGCAGCAACGCGTCCCCCTATAAGATTAACGAGCTTGGACCAGATTTCGCGAATTTTCACTGGTTAGGTATACATATATAATACAGTGGAATTTTCGAAGACGAAAATGAGCTTTTTTTCGTCTTGTGATAAAATAAAACTCGTACATTGAAAAAAAAAAACCTATCTTATACACCGGTGCAAATAATTTTCGCAAACTTTGATTATATACTATAATTAAATTATCTTACGCCATTCGTCGTCGGCTAGGCGATATCAATTTTCACCTTCGAACTGCACCGTGTATCTGGATAGATCAGCTGTTTACTTTGCTCATCGATCAAATAACCGTGAACAAAAGTTGCTCGGAACTGGGTGTATATGCGCAGCTTGAAAATAAACGTATATCACCTATACGTATAGGAAGTTCCTGAAGTTGGCTGGCGGTGTAATTCGTGACACGATGAGACTTCAGACACGCGACAGAAGACGACCGGGAACACAAGCTAGCTGGAACTATTCCACTTAGTACGATCTCTCCTTTGTCCTGTGAGACCTGCGTATACCTTTGTCGCTGTACAATAGACGGCCCATCTCAGCAACTCACGTCTATTATGCCGCCGAAATTTCTAGACCTAAAAACCGCGCCGTGGTATACCCGAAGCAAGCGCGGAGGCGAGATTGAACAGTTTGTTTATTTATTTTATATTATTTTATTGTGTTTTTTTTTTGGGGGGGATTTTTTTCGTTCGGAATTTGATTATACTTCTTCTTGGCTCTTATTTTTCGCAATTTCGCTCCCCGTATTTTTGTCATTTTCAATTAACTCGACTCAGCCTGTGAAACCCCGCGGTTTAATTAGGGGGAGTCAAACGAAGACCGCTCGACGAGATACTGCGGAGATTCTCTACCCTTTAGTCGAGGTTAATTCGTTGCCCATCAGCCAAGGGAAATTGAAAAAATATAAAAACTCTGAGAGTTGTTGGGCTTTTCGAGGTTTGTATAATACGTGAGAATGGACGATAAATTATTTGCGATGTAACCCTCGACACGCTCACGAAATTCCGACAATTTTCACGGTTCGAAAATATCGATAATCCCGAGAATTTTTTCATGTGAAAAAAAATCTAATTCTCAATCGATCATTTTTCACCTACTGTAATCGCTGTCTTGATAGTTAACTGTGCAAATTCTTGTTCTTCAGATTTAATCAACACCGCCGTTTTGTATCAACCAGATTTGTGAGTTGAAGAAACTTGTGTTAACCTCGGGGTTAATCGGGGCGCGAGAAAAGGGACCTCGATTAGAAAGGGAGTCGTGGCTGACGGCCGAAGAAAGGGATGGTTGAGCCGTTTACTTGGTCCTTCTGAAATAACAAGGACTCTAGTCTCAAGCTGTAAAGGTCCTCGAGAGTTTCGCCAAAGGAGAAATGGAAGGATGTACAGTTATGTACTTGTACATATGTACAGAGAGAAAAGGCGAGTGGAAAGAAGAGGTCAGCGATCGTAGATTTTGAGAGAAGTTATCAACGTCTTTGACAGTAACAGCCCGCAGGGTAGAAAAGAAGTGAAAGGTGTGCGACGTGAAAAGTTCGTTCATCGGATTGATTGCACCAGATTTAGGAAAATTAGTCGCCCGCAGGTTTCGTAACGAACCTCATGGTCTCGTACTGTCGACGGGCAGAAAATGCCTCCGGCGATTTCAAGCCAATATAAATTAAATATTAAAAAGTCCTTTTCACCGATCCTCTGAATTAAAGAACACGAAAGCATGATCAAGATCTTATGAAATTTTTGGATACCATTATGCCGATGTATACCGATTGAGTTTTGCGGACCTTCATTTCTCGTCTACGGATCGTTTCTTTGGTAAAATTTAACTTTCAGACATGATTGAGCACCCGTCGATCTACTCTGGAGTAATTAAACGTCAAGTCGAGCAGAAGGGGACGCTGTTTCTCCTAACATCTCAACGAGAAGTGTAGACTGAGGATCGTATTTTATTCATAAGAAATAAGAAACGAGCAAAAAAAAACCGTGTTTCCGTCCAACTTTCTTAGCCGAACCAAACAAGCGATTATTGTCGAGAGATGAAAATCAAAAAAGTTACACAAAATCTCTTAGATCACTACTATAAAATTTTCCGCAGATGGTGATAAGATGAGAGGCGAATAATTGAATGTCAATTCGGGTGAAGTAGATTAGATCCGATGAGAGGGAGAAAGAATAGCAGTGTCTTTTGGGTTTCGAATCGAAAAAGCAACGATATATTTGAACCGGATGATCAACATAAGTTTGTGTTGTTTCGGTGTAAATAAAGATAGGGAATATTTATAGAAATCTCATCAGGTTTCCGTTTTACCGAACCCCCATCTTCACCCAGTCCTTTAGCCCCAGTTTGGTGGCGAACTTGTAGGAAGGTCTGACGCAACCCCGTAGATTTCAATAACAGATAGCCGCAGTCAGAAGTCGGTAAGACGGGTGGGTCGGCTGATAAGGAGATTTGAGTTTTTGAAAGGGATTCGGTTCAAAGCGGAGTCTCCGGTATCAGATACATACCATAACGCCGCTTACCGATTCAGGAGTCGTTGGACGAACGATTTTTTTTTCTATTTCATTCTTTTTAGTCTGATTTTTTCATTTTTTATTTTTGTTATTTGGAATACGAGTGAATTACGCTTCTCTAAGGGCCGCTGTTATTTATTTTTGACTCAAAGGCCACTCGGCTTCCGGAGGATTCTCCAAAGGTTATTGAACGACCGGTATATAAATAGAATGGTAGTAATTGCATCCGGAACAATTGAATTGTTCGAGTGAGCGACACAAAATACCACTTGGCTAATTATTTTTGTTATGGCGTCAAGATTGGCTCCATTCTGTGAGAAAATCAACGAAACTCGTACCGCAAGGAGTAATTTAGAGAAAAGATAAACAAGGACTTCAAAACTGACGTAATGAAAAAGGATCTCAATCGAAAATGGGATGCGTATTTTCGAAATATTCATTCAATGTCTCGATAGGATTCACTCCTAACGTCAGAAAAGTGTCCTACGATCGATTTAAAAAAAAGTCAATTTTTGACCCCAAAATCGACAGAAATCCAAGGTACACCCCTTTGGATTTTTGCAAGTTCTGGGCCAAAAATAGCGAAAACCAAAGATGAACCTGGAGAGCTTAAGAAATCCTAGTCAGGAATTGCGTGGGATAAAATTTTCGTTGTCTTGTACCCTCTGGAAATCCCAAGTTAACGTTGAGATTGTGATTAGCTACATTCCCGTACGCTTGTACACGTTGTTAAGTAATTGTGCAGCAACAGAAGATTTAATATTCAGGTTAAGCTCTCCGAGCTTTTCAATTATTCAATTCAATTAACTTACTCCAGCGTGGTAACTTGATGTTCTAAATCCAAATTCTAGAATACAAAGTTTTACTCGATAAAGAAAAAGCAGCAGCAGCTTATACTGCGCTTTTGGAGACTGGAGTGGAAAATAGAATGTGCAGGGTAATTTGTAAAATGCACCGCGCGTGTCACTCAGCTCGTTAATGACTTTCTCATTAATTCATCCAGCAGATAAATACATATGCATCACTGCTTATACAAATTTATGCAAATAGCAGTGGTGAAAATAGCTAGTTAGCAACCTCCAGCGCACACGCTACTCTACGCTCTGCGGGTTGCACGTCGAGGGCAACATATTCGACCGATGTAGGTAGGTACATAAATATGTTCATACGTGCAACCCACAACACGACGCGGTGCACAGAGCGATTCGAGCAAAGTGTTTTTCCTCCCCCCGCCTAATTTAGTTATTTACAATTTACGTTCTCATTTTATAAATCGCTTGTAACAATTCACGTTCTACGTGACACCGACGATAATTACCGCTTGAATCTTATGGGTTTGATTCCGAATCTAATCAGCATCGATAATTTTCTCATAAATCATTACACCTGCCGATATATTCAGGAAATTTGTTATCGAATCAACGTCTCCCACGTCACTCATCGAACGCGTACTATCAGTTATGGTAGTCAAATTAGCTGTTGCAGAAATTATCGAACCAATTTATCGGCGACAGAGCGCCAATACCTGCTGGAAACTGGACTTTTGTAAGTGAATAAAATTACATGATTCAATAAAACGCGCTTGTACTTTTATATCGGAAAAAATTATGAGAGCGAGTGAAATAAAAGAGAAAAAAAAAGGGGGGGAGGACTTTCGAGTCAGGATATAATCGTAGATCCGGATTTCCGATCCTAGATTTTAGATAAACATACGGCGCGGCGCCCAGTTGCTCGATTTACCTCTATGTCCTTGCGTGCGACGTCGACAGCCCGGGTGACGGGAAATTGTAGTTCCCGTAATTTGATTGGAACGTGATCGAATTCCTGTTTATTTCATTTCGAAGTTCGTCGGGTCGACGGGGTTTCCACGACTCTGCATGCAGCACCGACATGATGCAATGGGTTAAACAATTCAAGTCGATATCGTCGTTGTCTACCTTCAATTTTCTCTGCCCATCCTCTAGTGAAAAGAAATGTACAATATGCGACTGCAGTAAAACAGCAACTGTGTAAGTAGAAATTTAATCTCTTCGATAACCTTCTGTGAATAATAATTCTTTATCCATAAACACACAAATGTAGTACCTTATATCAACAGACTGAGAGGTACTGAATACCGAGTTGATCCTGTGATTGAGATTTTTATACCCTGCTTTATTCATACCGTAAATAATCGCGAAGCACGGGGAGGGCGCATTATATATTTTTGTGGTGCCTGATAAATTTTAGTTCGTTTATTTTCGCTCCCATTTTACGTCGTATCAGCGCTCGTAACTACAGCCCACAAACAGCAGCAGCAGCAGCAGCGATACAAGAGTAGAGGCAAACAGAGCAGCAGCAGCATCTCGATGTTGGAGGTCGTAACGACCGCGATTGGTCATCAAGATCGCCAGACTGGAAACCGGAGTCCAACGGACTAACATAACTTTTAACGAAAATGTAATTGGGAGAGGCACGCTGGTTTTACAAAATTTATTTACCTCCAGCCGTAGGATATTATAAAAATTCTTGGATGTATAAATTCGTGGAATATCTCTACGAGTATATAACGTAATCACGAGTGTTCCGAACCTGAGGGCCGGGGGAGTTTTTAATTCTGGTAAAATTTAATTTATGAACACGAAGACAATATCAAGGATCCGAATTCCGCGGGACCGAGCCCAAAATCTGCACTGCTGCCAGCTGGAAGTAAAAATTCTACGCAGAAATAAGCGAGCGAACATGTTTGATCACGAATGTACATCGTACGGTAGTTACGATACGTTCATCCTGGTATCTGGACATTCATACGATCCATTAGCTCGATTAGACACGTCTTTTTATCCACACCAACCTCACTGATCCGTAACGAATTAATCCAGGATTTACGCCTACTGATATTACGACATGTTATATTAATGAAAACTCAAAACACGTCAAAAGAAAGTATATACGAGTAGATTTGCGTCTGGATGAATGACGATAACAATGCGTTGACCTTTGACCTGTGCACGTTGAATGTAGGGGAAATAGGCAAAGTAGTTATGCATCGGGCGTTCGTTCGCGTTATTGACGTTCATCACATAGGATTTAGATGGCCAAATGGTGCAGGCATCAAATGAAAAATGCTCAGAGAGTAAGCACGTGACATTATCGATGATCGGGGAATAGAACAAATAGAGGATAATGGATTCAGAAATCAATAACCAACCACAACTGCGACCGGGCTTTGGACAGGTGGTATAGTATCCGATGAATTTTTCGTTCGTGTGCAGAATTCATGATCGTTGCGGAATATTGGAAGTCGAGTAATTTTGAAACACACACTTTGGTTAAAGAACTTCAGTTGCCATTCGTGCAGAATACTTTTGATTAATTCAACCTCAACGATTTCAATGACGGCAGTCATTGGTGACAGCGTCGGTACAAAGATCAAAGACACAAATCGTACCTTGTTTAAACTTTGTCCACGTGCATTGGAGTATCGAAATCAAAAATCTATCGCATTCTTTATATTTCTTGTTTTTTGCTCCTCTCGTTATTGTTCGTGTTCTTTGTACTAGAAGTACGATATGGTAACCGCGACGTGTACGGAAATCAGAAACTCGGGGGATTTTGAATTCAGCAGATATATCTCAGGTAGAGGGAGGGAGGATGAGGAACGAATTTGGATACTCTGCAAATCTCCCGAGTAAACAAAGTTGAACAAACGGAAGCTGAAACGAATCCTGGGGTACGATTGACTCGGCGGAAAGCTGCGAAGGTATGCATATATGAGTACATAGCTATACATAGATTTCCAGGCCAAGAAATTTTCGACCAACCTGCATCGACAATGCGAAAGCAAACAGTCGCAAAAACACCCGTACATACTCCGAACAATTCCGAACGAAATTTTCCTCGTTCTTCTACATATCCGCGGGGTGATGGTGATGGGGACGTAAATACGAGCGGATACGTAACGTACACCGAGAATTTTTCCCCGACTTTCCATCACGAACATAAAAATCCGACTCCAATTTTACCGCGCATCTACCAAGCCTTATTTCATGAGTTTATTTAACAGGAACACACTGCGATTTGCGGTTCAGAATTCACACTGTTTTAATTACCATAGCGAAACCTGATAAACTGAATCAATATTTGCCATACGGTAGAGCTAGTTTGCAGTATGTGAAAACAACTGGAGTGATCGAATAAACACTATTCCTTCCTTGTTTTTTTACTCTTAATCATTCAATACACCTCTTGGTTTTTTACAATTAATTTATTCTGTCAAATATACCAATCGAGGATGGCGCACGAATTTCAGAATCGTATAATTGAAGATCGATTAATTTCTTGGGTTGCATAGGTAACAATTTTCTGGATTAAAAAACTCATCTGCAGAGGCTTCAATTTTTACATGAGTGTTTGAGGGTGATCAACGTACACCACACCCCGGTTACCCGAAGTAATGATGTAGAAGACACCCTATAAGTAAAAAATTGTTACGCTCATACCCATTAATTCCCGATTGTGGAATTACTATGTTAAGTCTCTGTTACATCAGCTCTATGCAAGTAAGAAACGAGCAAAGAACGGTAACGAGACTCATCATACATTCCACAACGGGGCGCTGTATTAGGCATGACGTATTTTTTAAAAGATGAGATTGGTGATGAAAATCTTTAGACTGCGTAACCTGTAGTTTCATCGACGTCAATTTAACTGTGAGAGAAATCCTTAATTCGCGCATTGGATCCTTGATGGCAGCAGAGTGCGTCACTGACGTAACAATTTACCAAAGATCACGGTCTTTCATTTTGCCGATTATTAGAAGTATGGATGTAATCGAATATATTTCATTCGATCTGCTATCGTCCTGCGCAATTGATTAAACTCATTAAAATCGGGCAAAACTATTTTAAAAACGAAAAGCTGTAGTTGCAATATTTTTCTCCATTGGTCCGCAACCGCGTATTAAACGTTACGGACCTGTACTCGCGACATATGAGTCGGGAATTCCCGACATGATCCGGTTCCAAGAACTGTTCTCTCCCCACATCCGGCCCCCGTGCAACGCGCATATCGTCGTCAGGAACGTATGGAGAAAAGTTGAAGCCCCCGATATTAGGTGAACAAAAATCATTGGTTACTAATTAGAGTTATTTCTTGTGATGTTCGAGAAATTTTAACTGGAAAGACTTGTAACGGTGAAATTTTTTTTCTCGTATACTTTCCAACGCAAGTGAGAATGAAATCCATAGAGAGAGTAAAAATGAGGCAGCTGGGGTTGAGTAGCTGGCAGTGTGCGAGTCTCTGGCAAATGGACGGTGTAATTTGGGAGCTGAATGTGTATCGTTTTACGTGCTCCGTATATATCCGCTAATCTACCGCATTCCCTATAACTTCGAACGTTACCCGGCTAGCCTCGAGTACTCCACACCTCGTATCTAAAAGCCGAAGATTTACACTACGGCACGACCCCCCCGGCGCGTGAATTGATAATGACAATAATTGTACCATCGAGTAAATTTATGGGGCATCGGTATTCGGACTGTTTCCTTGTTCTCCAGGTATTATAATACTTGATCGTCCTACACGGAATCTCAATACTTCGAAACAAAGCCCTTTAAAAAAACGCACAGCGTTGTACGATCGGCCAAATAATTTTCGATATATTGACCGGGGTGGATAAAACGCGTCTCGGAAATTTTTTCCAGACAGAAACCGACGATGCTGAAAGCAATGTTGGTTATAACGTTCGGCCACATCTAAAGAACTGACAAAGTTATGGGGATAAAAGCAGCCAGATAGCCAACTCGTTTGATGGGCAAAGGTTTCGGGGTTCGGTCGGATAATATTCTATCGGATATAAATATCAAAAAACTGGCCAAGATCCAAGGAAAAATAATTCTTTGACTGTCGTTTTCGAGTAACAGCAGCAGCAGCAGCAGCAGCAGCAGCAGCAGCGGTAGCAGCAAAAGCAAAAGCAAAAGCAGAAGCAGTAGAGGCTGATAATCGGGTCGCTGCAGTAGAACTGGTATGAATAAATGTCCGACATGCATGTAGTCGGCGGTTGTACGTTGGAATAAGAGGAATGTCTAGTGCAGAATGAAGTATAGCGTTGCATTTTACCTTTCGGATTTGATTCATAGCCAGAAGAATTTTTACTGGCTGAATCAGACGAAGTTTACGAATATCTAGACGTTATAAATTTCGCATTACGCTTCACTTAGGGTATATACGAGGTCATTCTGGTCGTTAAACGTGCAAGAGAATCCTACTTTAATCTCTTCATTCTACATGAAGATGACGTCGAAAAAACAAAATGAGCAAACTTTTACTGCAACGACTTGTATTATACATTCGTAAAATTCTGATGATATTTTAATAGCTAATTCACGAAGGAATAGAGAAAAAAAAGAAAAAAATTTATCGTCTCGCAACCGAGCTGGAGATATGAACGAACAATATTGAAGAAATGGAGATAAAGAAGAAGTATAAGAGCAAATTGAACACTGCGCGAAAACGGAGTAAAAGAACTTGATGGAATAGAGGAGACGAAAGAAGCTCATTCAATCTAAACAGCTGGGTGCGACTCATCGCTAGATTACGCGCCGAAAGTCAGATAAAAAAAAGGTCCACCTAATCCGACTTATTATAATGTACCTTCGCGCTACTAACAATAAGTCTTTCTATTCTTACGTTATGAATCAAAGATAAAAATTAAGGGGAGTATCATTAAACATTTGAGAATAAAAATAAATTTTAACAAGATCGCGCAGAGTATGTACGTAACCTATAGAACAAACCCCCACCCATAAAAGTTTCACTGCGTCGACTTCACGTCCCCAGACTGATGTTACCATGGAAAACAACGCAACGGGGGAACAATGGAGAGGAAGCAGAGTAAAAAAAAAAAGCGTAAACGCGACCGGGAAATCTGAAAGTTTGCGATACGTTGAAAAAAAAAAACTACGCGAAGCCCAAATTGAAGGGCATAATTTATTAATTCTACGGAGTCCAAAGCTTGAATCCACCAGCGACCCATTTGTCTAACTTTTGTATTTTGTTCGAAAATTTTTAAAAGGTGAATCAGATAAGCGAGGATTCACCCGCGTCAGATAGATAATCAACAAGTGTTTCAACCTCACAACGCGTACGGACGTCATATAAAGTCTGCTGACTGTGGCGAACCGTTAAAAAATTGTGCAATTCGACGAAAACCACGGCGAGATAAAAAAAAAATCAAGATGTCAAGAGCTACGTAGGCTTTGCGCAGAAAAAAAGAGGATTTAATAAAAAGAGCGCAAATGAGGAGCTTTTTCTACTTAAAGAAAAATATTGTACATGCAAAGTATCAAACCCAATTATAGATCTCTTAGAACTCTCAGGATCGTGTTACAGTTTCTCCATATTACGGGAGTTCGAAAACGAAGTATCTACATAAATACTACATGCATCAGAAGGGTGTACATTTTACCAAGAATTCAGTACCATCGATCCTCGAGGATAAATAGAGCGCGAGAATATATAATGTGATTCGATTCTCTGGAGAGTGAAGAAGTGGAACACAAGTGTCGAGTGATAATTTTCAAACACGTGAACAGAGATCGAGAGCACTGCGATTAAATATTTTTCATTCGATCGAAAATGTTCGGTTCTCCGAACCGGAAGCGGATCGTTCAAATGGCGCTTGAAGAAGAAAAAAAGAAGACATAAAAAAAAGAACGATTGAAAATCGCATAATTAAATACGGGTCTCATTTATCTGAAGAGGTGTCGGTCAGCTTGGCGTGTGATGTGATGCAGAGAAATTGAATTTGTTGAAGAGACTGCAGTATCAGTCAAGTGGTTGATGGTGGTGGTAGTGGTGGTGGTGCTACGGTATATTGAATAATAATTAGTTGAAACCTGCAGTAAAATGGGAATTGCCTGTGGTAATTACCGCAGCGGCAAAAGTCTGTGACGTCATCATATTTCGTTTAATGGGTAATTGGAATAATTTAGAACGGCAGCGCAAGTTAAGTCCTCGCCTAGATATCCTTTCCGATATATTTTCAGGTAAAAACTTGGTGTATTCGACTTTGAATATTTAATATCACGAACATTATGTTTTATGCGTCGTATATACTGCACACGTACAAGAACGAGGATCCCCAACCTTTCAGAATATTGGAGAATTGAAAATACATTTCTCGATATTTATACATATTTCACTCATTCCTTTCACTCTATTTGTCGAGGGGTGAAAGCGTCGATCACACGTAAACAAATTTCGATATTTTTCCCCTGCAAAGAATGTAAAATGCAGGATCCGTAACTCGTACATGCACACATAACGGGGCTGTGGGAGGGGAGAAGCTTCGATTCGTTCCGATTTCGTGACTGGAATCAAAGTTCAAAGAATTCAAGTCCGATAACGTACGTCGTCGGAGTAATATTTTTAAATAAAAATTCCCATCAAATTTTATGTATACGTAATACTCGCTACAGGACTTTCCGATTGTTTAAAAAAAGAGGAGGACAAAAAAATAAACCAGCAAAAATGTGCGATGGATTGATTTTATCGTTCTCGAAAAGTTTTTTGTTTTTCTTCTTCATTGTTCGAAATTTAAAAATTTTACCACAAAATTCGCACGGAGATAAGGTTTCTGCCTTTAGGCCCCACGAAATAACAATACGTTTCCGTAAACTCACTTTACCACAGGCGTTTATATGCATATATTAGACTAAAGTTATGCATGCTAAAATAAATACGCATACTGTGTGCAGCATGAAGTTGACTTAATATCCACCAAACTTTCGTTGAGTAGAATGGCCTGCGTGACTCCGTGAGCCTTCCAAGTAGTAGTATGGAGTGGTGGGTAGGAGGTGGATGCAATTCTGGGTTTCGTCTACTACGAGTAGTGTGCGCGTTGGGGGTGTCGGGGACTTGAGAAGGACGTCTATTCACAACCTGCAGCAGTACAAGCTTCCTCTCGACGCACGAGACCCCGTTGAATCCGGAAGTCAAGCTCATTGTCCCTCGCCCTAGATTACCGGAGGTATCTCACCACCGGCTACCAAAAGCCACCGGTACCTCAGGAGTATTCGTATACGTACGTTATATAAGTCATCAAACTAAAAATCCCCGAGGACCTCGCCGATGGATTCCGTCCGTTCGAGCAGAAATCCAATTCGAGAATATATAGAGATTTTTAAGCCCTCCGGGACCGAGTGTAGATATTCCCATTTTTTATTTCTCAATTTTGTTTTCTTTTTTTTCGATTATAAACTCCCACGTTTCATTCGCAAATAGAGAATGGAAGAGACGAAACAATTTTGAAAGAAAAAAACTAGGTAAATAAATGAAGAAATGAAGTGAGAAAAAATAATAGAAACTCGAAAGAGGTTTCGTTACTCTCCTCAATTTAATGCCGCCGTTTGAGCTGCCCATGCCGGATACCTAAACTTCATGTTAACACAAGTCGCGATACATGAAAGTTTCGTCTAGTTAGAATCTGGAGCACGTACGAAGGTAGTGTAACACCTGCGGAAACTAAACCAAGGTGAGCACGGAGTAATTAACTCTTCTCAGTTTACAGCAACATCCAGCTACTTTTCGGCTCCTCAACTATTTCATTTCCTTAGATTTTTGCTCCTTAGGGCGTATAGCTGCTTTGTGCATATTTAAATATGTGTAGCGAGAGTAGGTGATTAAATCACCAATGGCATTACGCTAAATCCGAACGTTTTACCGATCCTTATAGCGCTGATGATATAAATGTAGAATAATTTTTAGTACGATTGGAGCTTTTGCTTCTATTATACAAATGGGGTAAAAAAAAAATGATCAAAGAGAATCCCGTTGTCCGAAACAGTCGAGTATATAACGTATGTTAAAATATGCTGTTGTTATTTTGTTCAACAAATATAATACAGCAGTGGATATCGTTAACCGGAAAATTTCAGAATTATGCCGTCAGTGATCAAAAACTCGATCGGAAATATATGTAAAACCTATACATAGTTCATTTGATTTCCAATATTGGTTCAAACCAATTCCACGAATACGCGAATACAATTGCGAACAGGATAGACACCGTGTTTTAATCCCACGCAGTATATAGCCTTTCGTTGGAAACCTGCAGCGTTTTCATTGGTATTGAAAATTTTCGTGATATGGCATATTTAATATCGATACGTTCACCGTTACCCAATATTTGTACCAAACGTTGAAATTTTCACACAGCAATCTATTCGCAACACACGAACAACGATTACGACCCCCGCTGCAGAGATTGCTAGAACTGTATATGTGCAGTGAAATAAATTTATTATAGGCTAAAAGTAAAACGCGAAATCGCGTAATATTTGAAAATATGCAGATAGTGGAACTATGCGTAGGTATAGGGAGTAAATGGATTTTTTTCGATCAGAAGTCGGATTTCCAATATCAAATTCCACGTAATTTTGACAAAATTAGTATTCAATGATCAATGTAACCGTACAACTAGGCAGGGACATGGAGATTCAATTGGTATAATTGACTTGTGATTTTCGTGTTTTCAAATTCCGCATAAATTTTCCGCATGTATTTGCAGAGCGTATTACCCTCGCGAATTGTAACCGATGCACGTTGGTTGTACGTAAGCAATAGCAGGAATCGCGATATCGGAATGTAAGACGGCGTTCCGTATTCCGTAAACGACACCCGAGTACGTATAGTACAAGTATAGCGTCGGGGTAGGAATTGAATAGTTACAAGATTACGCGTCTCGTGTGTTCCACTAGGGTGTGTTCTAATGCGCTAGACATCTGTCAACTCTCTCGGTTTCAACCGTGTATAATACGGCCTTATAAGGGCTGCTCGAGAGCACACGCCTACCCTATCAGAAACAGCTAGAGCGTAAGTCGCCCCCCCTTCCCCTCATCCCTTGTACTAAACATCTTACAATTAGCTGCATAGATAGAATCTTGACTTCGTTTTACCAACACCGCGTTACATTCGATCTTGCTCGGCGAATTATAGTCTTCCAAGAAAATGGAGTCACGATGTCTCGAAGCGCAATACGTTGTTCCTCGTAGTAATTATGTGTGTTCGTTCACCGTACGGTTCATCGAAAATCTGTTTAAGAGATTATTTTCCAAGAAAACGTATAATATTTCATTAGAAGGGATTTTCAATGAGATATTAAAAAAAAAAGAAAGAATAGTAATTAAATGGAAAAACGTCGGGGTATTACATTTATAGGCACATGTAATCCGATAAGCGCGGTGAGAAGGTCGTTCGTTCCGTTGAGCGAACGCATTTTTTATACGGTGTTTACATCCCCTTAGCGTAGGTCGTCCGAAGGTGATGTAACAAAACCCGGAGCTGATGGTCAAAGACGTGAATGGCATGGAATATGGTCGTTCCGTTATCACCGAACAGACCCGACGGGAGACGCGGGAACAAAGAATTCGTATCAAGATAAATAGGAGACTCTTATAACTTTAATGCGAAAATGACCCGAGCCCAGTTATCTGAGGGTGTGAGGTGGTCCGTCCGTTCCGTTTTGACGTTATAACCAGGCCATTCACGAACGAAAATTTTCGCTGTCCATCCCCCGGCCATCGGCCATCGAACATCGGAGCGTCACGCATCGTTCGTCTAGAGTCTCTTATCGTTATTGAGAACATTACCGCGGGTTTGGCAAGAGCCTCTTCGGTTGCCGTATATATTCTACGAGGCAGAAGGTATAGGTATAGGTATGAAGGTACGAGGGAGGGAACGGGCGGCCGTTTCAACGTTGAATCATTTTCAAGGCTGAGATCGGGGTGCAGCCGTGGAGGGTGAAAGCTTGCCGCACGCCGCAGGCAGCTGGGCCAAGGGGCCTCAGATTCGCGAAAAGTGTGCTTTTACCCGCGAGGATCGATTTATCCAGTAGCTGAGCCAAAAGGTAACGCTCGTTATTCCCCGTCCGTACCCCCCGCCCCCTAGCTATGCGGATACTCGAACGAGCCGACAGACGATATCCATATAAAAAAGAGAAGAAGAAGAAATAAAAAATCGCCGTACTTGAGGGGTGAACAAAAAAAAACAAACAAAAATCATATTCAACGAGGAAAAAAATATCGTTATAGGTTTTTGAGTATCGATTCGTGCCGACTAAATTTTTCCCCTAATTATACGAAACTAGGTAATTCGTATGTGCATGCACGCGGGATTTTTCTTCCCCCTCTTCTCCAATAAGGAAATGGGGGCTTGTGTCAGAATATGTGCGAATGTATGAAGATACGTCGGTGCAGAAGGGGTAGGTGCGTTATAGATACAAGGATGATTTACGCTGCGTTTTATGGCACCGCGGTTATCATTTCCATTTTTTTCTTTTTTTTTTTTTCCAGTTTCTTTTCTTTCCGCTCTTCTCCCCCCTACCCCCGGAAGATAACATGGGAACGTTGAAACGTTATCTATCTTTATTCCCATAGGAGGTTCAGGCGATACGTTTCGGATGCTTTGAAGATAAACTTTACTTGTTAAAACTACAGTACCTAGTGTGTATTATAGTTGCCCGAGCGATTATGTGCACATCACGACCGGTGAATAAAATTTACGATTTTTTTTTTTCACCGTCCTTTACGAGCGGTACAGAAGTTCTTGCGTTTTTCTAGTTGATGAAAAAAAAAAAAAAAGAAAAAAAAGTGAAATAAAGGTTGAATTCAAAGGAAAAAAATATGAGGTGCGATTAAATATCCACTGTACATACGTAATGTATGAAAGTCTTGTACACCGGACTTATAAGTTTTTAAAAATATCACAACTTTAAAAGCTTCACGAGTCTAAGAATCACCGTAGGCAAAAATAATAATAAATTTATATGAATAAGAAAGAGAAAAAAAAAAATAATTGAAATTAAAAAATGTACAAGTTATGTGGGGGGAAAAAAATGTAAGAAAAAAACAAACACTTCTACAGTCAGTTCGCGCCCCATGCTTGACAGGAAAACTTTCCCTTCGTTGATATAAAAGTACACGGAAAGTTTTCATGCTCGGTCTAAACGCGACGAAGACAAAAAAAAAAAGGAGCATGATAATAAAATGCTGCTACTTATGCTGCTGTTGCTGCTGCTGCTGTCCAATCACACAATCATATGCGAGCTAAGAACATGTTGAGTTCGCGACCACCACCTTCTTCCGATGATTTTATAACGATCCTTAACAGCGAAATGGCGAAGAAAAAGCTTCACAAATAAATTGCAAGGGATGTAATGTGTTGGAAATAAGCTTCCGCAATCGCAGATGGCGTACCTTTTTTACGTCAACTATTTTCGGTGTAAAAAATGTGTAAAAAAAAAAGAAAGATGTATGTAGAATTTGTAACGCATTGGTTCTGTGTGTTCGGCCGATCGAATCTTGGCTCAACGTATAATACGCATTGTATCTTCTTCCCTCTCGCGCATTATAGATCAACATGTTTTGGCTGAGAAAATGTTTGCGCCGGAATTGGAGGTATAAAGCTACTTGAGCGTGTATTCCTTGAGAAGGAAAAAAAGAACATCAACTCAACCGTACGTAAGGTGGAGGCGGTTTATTTATTCATTTATTTGTTTAGTTATTTATTTATTTTGGAAAAAATTGAATGCTTGAATAAAATTTCTCGATTTATTACTCGGATCTTTAATGCAAAGTTTCCGCTTTTATCCTTATTATTATACCTGTATAGAAATAACATCTGGAAACCGGGCAGATGTCTGAAAAGTTTAAAGAAGATGAACGTATATAGGATATAAGAGTTGTTAGGAAATTTTTGAGTGGGTAAGAAAAATAAGGAGATAAGGATAAAGGACGTATATATCCAGTTAGAAATTAGTATTTATATTAACACGAGTTTTTGGGGCTTTTAATCCAGTGAATCTTAGTAAGTTTTCGAGGGGGGTAAGAGGGATACGTACGACGAGTGAAAGCTAATCGCTAAAGTTGTCAGGACAAATTCGTATAAGAATGGGGGTTCGAAACATCGTTACTAAACTTTTGGTCGTTTCCTTGGAGAGTCGGCGGTGGGCATAAGAAGGAAAAAAGAGGTGACGGGTAAGACGGAGACGAGGGTAACAACGGAACGGAATTCCTAGCCGAGAAAAGATAGCATCGTTAATTCGTATCACCCTTACTACTGCTCTACGAGAGTATATCTTTCTTGTATCTTTTCCAGGCTACGCTCTTTTTGTTCCTTCGCTAGTCGCCGATGGCCGATTCGTGTCTTTTAGCAGAATTTAACAACTCCTTATTTCCGACCCCGCAATATAATCTTATAAAGGCTAATAAAATCCAACATTTTCCCATCGATTGTAACATACGTACTTTCATATCCTAAGAAGGCAATAAAATTTCAGGACCTTATTTTTGTTCGCTTGACGCAACTACGTACGACTAGCGTAATTGGGTTATCTGTGAACTTTAAAAACAGATGAAAGGTCCTTTTTTTCAATATTTTAGGTATGGTACTCGTCATGGTTGTTCGTGTATTCAACGAATCTCGACATCGCGAGAATTTTTAAGACCGTGCATAGCTGTTACGCATATATGTCTACGTGCGATCCGATTTATCTTGCAAAAGAAGTTCCTGGTCCCCTTTTAAGAGTTACCCAAGCGAGGGGTCAAGTTGCATAATTTACCACCTTTGCAGTGAACAGACGACGGGAACCCGAGGGTAGGTTGTTGAGATCTGAAGATGAGAGGGAGCTAGTTTCTCTCCTTTTTAGTTGCCTGGAGGACTTTTGCACTGCTGCAGTTTTACCTCCTGTATTATAATGACGATATTCTCTCATGGCTATTATTTGTCCACGATATACTCAAGAATGACAGAAAAAATATACGCACACATGTCTCTATGTGTATTAAATTAAACCATATGGTCGTGTCAGCCAACAGCTGATCTTTGAAAATTCAGCGTCAGTTGCTAATAGCTTATCTGCTAATTACAACGTGTTTGTTCGAGCGAAATGAGATGAGAGGAAAATGGGCGTCACGAGATAGATGAAAAATCTTAATTCCCTCAGCCATAATTACATCTTATAGGGAACTTTTTTTTTATCATTCAGCCTGAAAAAAAACATCCGTTTTTTTTTTTTTATGCCTTTAAATTTCTTTTGAGGTTCGCCGGTATACCCCACGAGGTATTCTACTTTTATTCTTCATCGAGGGTACGAGCTAATCTCCTCTATCGATTCCAAATCAATCAATTCTCAAGTATACCTATAGCCGCGCACGTAAGCTTTCGAGCATAAGAATTTTAGTATCTCAAACGATATAAACTTCCATTAAATCTCAAAATTAAAGTCTTATACTTCGGAACCATTCTTCTGATCCACCTTATTAAAAATTCTCAATCATTCAAAATAATTTAAGCAAAGTATAAATAACCATTACGATAGTTGACAATTTTCACCGCATTTTCCTTTTTCAAAGTGCCCGAAAAACGATTTTTTATTCCTACCCGTTATCGCTATTATTTTCGCGGAAATAATTTGCGTACAATATAATTATTATAATTAATTTCTTTTTTGTTTTATCGTTAAAAGGGATTAAAACCAGAGACGACAACACTTTTTACAGGTTCAAAAAAAAATGGAAGACTAGAGAAAAAAGAAAAGCATGCTTTTCGTCTATTTTATTATCCCCCCAAAACATTTTCCGTGTGTTTTTCGAGAGAATGTTACTTGAGGTATGAAAAGGTAGAAGGTTCCCTGTCTTACTTCACGATTGGAGCAAAAAAAAAAAAAAAAAATTAAGAAGAGAAGGAAATTCTTCCACGCATCAATGCGTCGCTCTAGTTTGTACGTTACCTGTGTCCTCACTCACATCGGTAAACCCGATGTATTTCCGATAACGACATATATATAAGTATAAAATAACCAATATACTATGCGCGTATGAAAATTACGACCGACTGCACATTGGTTGGTTATAAAACGATGGCGGTTCACTTTTTAATTTTTTATCTTTCTTGGTTTTGATTTTGATGTGTTAATCACGTCATGTATCATCAACAGTCGTCGTCACTGTAGTATGAACACACAATATTATATTTATATATATAAATTATCACAGCTATAAATTTACTCGTACCACAATTAATAACGATTTAACATAATGTACCACATTTCATTTTGAACGCTGTAAATTTTTCATCGCCGTTATTAAATTCTTAGCAGCCACGTTCTCCGGGAGAAAAATTAACGGAATCATTCAGATTTGATTCTTGAACGTGACACTCGTGTTGCACAATTAATACAAGAGAGAAAAAGAAACGGCAAAATTGGATTTATTTAATCAATCCACGTAGACAGAATTCGGGTGAGAAAAGAAATAAAAAACACTGCAGGTGCATGAAACACGACTAATTCACTTTGTGTACTACGAGGGAGGAGGAGAAAATCCCCAAAGTGTAGCACAGGTTTTATTTTTTTGTTATTTTCGAAAGGGGTTGGAATTCTAGGCAGTAAAGTGGCGCGGGGTCACAACCGTAAATAAAATTTTTGTCGCACTTCGGTGATATCTTCCGAGTATCCCTCGTCTCGGGAGAAATCATCCCCTGGTCAAGTAACGTATAGATCTCGTAAACTTTCGTAAGTCGCACCTGAAGAATCTGGAGAAAAAACCTACATTTTACAACTTCAGATGTTTTTATTAGGATAATCTCGAACCACGACGAAGGAGGCCTAGTGGCGCGCGGCGAGCCACTGACTGGTTCGGATCTTCCACGACGCTCTCCCCACGTCCACCCTCAACAACCCCCGGCGCAAACGCTACGCCACGCCGCGTCGAGTCGCGTCGTTTCGCCATAGTTATATATATGGGGTAGGTACAGGTGTGTGTGTACACTTATGTCACATGGTACGTTCGTATAAAAGCGTCGGTCTCTAGTGGTGTTGGTGATACTCATAGGATGGCCTTAAGGGTTAGCTTCGGCAGCCCTGTATCAACCCTTTCTGTAATTGTTTCATGTTGTCGACCTCGTCGTCGTCACAGTCGGGACCAGGGTAGGGTTTCCACCTAGGAGAACGTAAGCGCGACAACCTCAAGGATTGGGGACTGATGAATTTCCTACGAGCTGGCAAAACCTCGGTCACAAGACCGCCCTTACAACCTCAATTTATTTTCTCAGACTGTCGCTCAGACTCTACCGACCTTTGACCAAATTCGACAAAATTTGGAAGCTGTACGGAGTGAAAACTGGAGTAGCAAAGTAAATTCATCCAACAAATTGGATGTCTTTCATAAGGAGTTCGATGGACTTTCAACGTTCGATTCTCCGTTCATGATAGTCACGTGCAGACTTGACGTTATAATACTGCGGCTTATATGTGTGGCTATAAATAATGGCCGGTTGTTTTCCCTGGAATACATATTGTTTTCAAAGTGTCTGGAGCGAACATTGACGCGATAAGGAAACGTACCACGCTGCGAAGTACAACGTAGTAGTATTATGCGGGTTAACGGTAACGAGTTTTAGCAACCAACCTGCAACCTACAACACACCGATACCCATTAATTTTCACGCGGTCCTCGAGGCCTCGTGGTTTCCATGGTTACGACTATATGACGCGGTAGATTAGGCACGAGTGTTCTCTCCTGCTCTCGTAATTCTCTCTTCACCTTCCTACCTTTTCCCATCCCCATTCTCTCTATTTTTTCCTCCCGCCGCTCCGATAATGGGGAATAAAAAAATAATCCACAGGTAACGAATGAATCGAATTTGCTTTACAGATATTTTGTCCGACTACCCGGTATACCTGCTTCACTTTTTTTCAACGTTATACGCTGCGGACCCCCTCGTAAAGCCTGCAACGTTCGGATCGATCAACACCGCAAAGAAAAACTTTGTAACCGCGTTAATCCAGCCTCAACAAACAAGAGAGAAAAGCTGAAGAAGGGAAAGAAATAATAATAAATAAATAAATAAATATTTAGGAAGTGGGAGCGAAATGTACAAATATACAGGGATTTTTTGTTCCACGATATTTATTTCACATTGTTCGGAAACGGCGGTGAAGAATCTAAAAACAAAAAAAAAACAAAAATTCTGCAGCCCATCGTGAAAGTTTTAGGGATCGGATAAAATGATTTTTGAATAGAAGTTTATTTACAGTAGCGAATAAACCGGTGAGGTGGCCGCAAAATTCGCATTTTGATTCAATGAGGGTTACGACATACCCTGGAAAGATATGTACCGTTAGAAATGCTCGTTATCTCCGTCATGTGGAGAACAGGAAATCGTAGTTCTTGGACAGTAGCTAATACTCGCCTATCCAAGTTGGAAGAGAAGCTATTTACAAAGCTGCCCAGAGTTGGAGGTACATAGCGAAATAACAAAGGGTTGTCTCGGGTGGTCTGCGATATTATTTCTCATCTACGAATAGCCGACAACAGCCCAGCCAGTTTCTGTTTCCTTTTTATTAAATCGTATAGCTGCCAGATACGAGTATGTCGTCTCTCTCGCGATATCGTGTAGGGGTATATAATTTAGGTGTAATAAATCATATCTGAGATCCACATAGAAATGTATTATTCGAAATTACGGATTATGTCACAAATTAATTATATATCGTTGAATTAAGAATAATTATTAAACGAGATACTCGAAATAATGTGTTTGTGAAAAATTATGTTTAATTAATTGTATGACATCGAAGTTATAATTAGGGGGGGGGGGGGGGGGGGATAATAATTAGCAAAAATTTTCAGATAAGCATCTCAACATTCGCTTATTCTCCCTTCTCTGTGATCTTAAGGTGCTGCACAAATACCTGAGGTTTCGATCTTGGAATACTTATCATCCATTATCCACCTCAAGAATCCTCTCCAAAGGATTTTCATTTACATTTTTTATCGACGGAAAATTAATGAAATTAATTAGTTTAAAGATAACGGAAATAATGAAAACATTACGTCTCGAAACCGAAGTGTGCAATCGAACCTCGCGATGCGAAAAAAATCTCACGACTCTATAGAATCGAGCAAAATTAAGTTGGTCCAATCGAGATATCTAAATTTTTCTCTGTTCATAAATTACGTAGTAAACGCGACTCGAAATTTTCTTAAAAGTTCAAATATATGCAGGTCATCACTCTCGTTAAAACGAAAGCTGACCCAGCTGCTGCTGCACTCGACGATAAAAATAATCTAGATTCCTGTCCAATCCTAGCTGCTTTGCCAACATAAGCAGATGACATGGGAGCATCGATTTAATTGCCTATTAAAATACACAACTATTTCCAAATCGAGTAAGGAGATATAGAGATAAGGAAGAAAAAAAAAATGAAGAAAAATCCCGGTCATTAGTTTTATTCTGATATTTAGTTTAGTTTTTTTGTTTTCTTTTTCTTCTTAATTTAAAGAGTACACCAAGGGCCGAGCTTCCTACAGGAGCTTAAAAGTCGGAGGCTTGAAGGTTTCGAGGGTCTTTAATCCACCCCATGTTTTTTTAATAAAAGAAAAGAAGAAAGGGAAGGAAAGAAGGAAAAAATAAACGTAAGAGAAAAAGGAAAATGAAGAGGGAGGCCTTATAGAGCTGGAAAAACAGTTTTCAGCTTGTGTAATTGTGTGCCGATTGCTTTGATGGAATATACGCTTCAAAGATTCAAGAAACCCGAATGGAGTTTTTGAGTTTAAAATTCACGGAAGCAAGCTAATTGAGTTTGCGTCGGTTACTTCACTCTTGTGTATACTGCAGGTGCCGTACAAATGCCATGTAAGGTAGAAAAAATTTTCTTCTTTCTCGATCCACCTGCGAATGGATCAATTCTATCCGACCTCATCATCGTCATTGATGACTAATTATTTTTTATTTATTTTCATTACTTCTTTATTAAAAAGCAGCATAGAATTCTGTATTGAAATTTGCGTGTATATACAATCGCCTTGGGATGATATTCTGAAAGTGGATTGTTATTATAGTTATTATCATTATTATAGTACCTATATGGAATAACTAATACTTGCGTATATGGTAGGAATAATTAACTACCCAGTTCATTAGAGTGTAGAGCGCTAATTATCGCAGCGACTGAAAGTTTTCTAATTTAAATCGATCCTTCGGTATAAGTTGAGAAAGAGAGTCGCCTTCTGTTCTCATTGTCAGCTACTTCTATGGCTCCGCTACATAGTTATTATACTATACAATACCAGCGGTATAGCGGTATGAAGTTATTTAAACTTCAAGTAATTTCGTAGCTTATTTTACCCTCGAATTATCAAAGGTAGTAACACGTATTTTCACGTTACAAACACCCCATCAAAAGTTTCGGAAGATATATGAGAGATGTGATGTACGTACATCCGTGCGCCCCACAGTATATAGTATAGTCCTCTATCTCCGTATGAAGCGGAAAAAAACCGCAGAGGCAAATGGTAAATCGATCTGTAGGGTTCAAGGGATGGCTTTTTATTTTATCTTTCGCTCCTACAGCTGCGGAAACGTTCCCACAGAATTTTAAGGGTGTCAAATTCCTGAAGCGCAAACCCCTGGAAAACTTTGATCGGTCTTTTTCACATTTTTTTTTTTCTTATAATCTAACTCTGGATATTTTATTTATTCGAATTACTTATTCTTGCGTATACTGCGAGGTGAACAGCTGTTCTTCCCAAAACCAGTCGATCGGCCAAGTTCAAAAATATTGAGTCAATTTTTGAAAATCGACGCGCGAAAATTCGAGCGGAGCAGTGTTGGGGTATCGTGTATTCGTTGAAAGAAAAGCTGTTGGTACTTAAGGTTTTGCGTACTCACTTTCTGTCCCTCCAATTCCAAGAGTTTCAAAATACGTTGAAAATCCAAAGGGACTTACCTGAAACAGGAAGAAAAAAAAACATTGTTAAAGGGTGAAAAACAAGCGAACATATTAGCAGATTCTTCTCTTTTCCGTACTCGTCATGAAGGGGTCCGATAAAAATGTAGAGTTAAAATTTTCTCCGCTGAAAAGGGTAAGGGATGAAGTGAGATGAAATGAAGGTAGGGAAAGTCCAATTTTTTTCCAACGAAAAGAAGAGCACAGAGGCTTGACGCGGGAGCTTGCGGACTCGAATAACCCGCACCTTTAATTTTGCATAGTATTTTTATGTTACTCAGTTTTATTTTCATCTCCCGTGGTTCGGATCTCCTGCATCGTTTTCTCTGATTGTTTTTTTTTTTATTTAATTTTTTTTTTTCTATTTCATTTCCTTATAATACTTAATTCTGTTCAATTTTTTTGTTGTTTCTCCATTTATTTCCTTCCGTCGTCGTCGTTACTCCGTCAACGTAGGAAAATAAATTTATATTCCAATTATGCAGTTGTCATAGAACGAGGAAAGGAAGCGTCGTCAGCAGCGTTTCGCGTCGCGTCGCGTTGTTTGTTTCTCACCACCACCCCCAACGGGGGTGTCTTCTCGTTAAGATAGGAAAGTAGATGCCGGGCGAGTCCACTGCACGCTTTTTCCCCCTTTTACAAATCACGCAACAAGACTCGACGATGAACTACGTCGTCAAATCCATAGAAAGGGAGAAAAAAAAGTAATGCTGAATGTGGAAAGTAAAATGTGGGACGGATACTTTCCTGATCTGTAGTTATACCAGCTGTGTAAATTAAAATTAAAATAACATCCACAGTTAAGTGAATAAAAGTTGAGGCTCAAAAATTTGTTGTAAAAAATATCTTCGATGAAATAGAAGACATAAGTTCTGCGGAATTAATTTAAACGAAGGGAGAGATACTTTATTTTGCAAAAAAAAAAATACAAGGGAAACAAAAATCGTTTAAACTTTTATAACAAGAGAGCAAAAGGCTTAAAAAATAATAACCTCACCCGTGCCTCATTATTTCTTGAAAAACGCTCGAAAATTTTACTGTTTATAAAACGGAAGGACTTTTTTTTTCATTTTACATTCAGTTCAAATTCTGTTGATCTGCACAAGGATTCAAATAGTGAATCAAATTTCCGGTCATTATGTGCACAGATCAGCGCGGCTGGTCTACTGTAATTATCGGTACGTAGTTTTTTATACGGGTGAATATTATCAAATTTCGCCGTATTATAGATGGGACATAAATGAGGGATGGGAGGATGAATATAAATTTTTTGAATAATTTGGTTCGTTAAATTTGTCATTAACCGCACTGCTGTAGAACTCTGATGAAAATAAAATAACCAGGAATGGAATGTTCATGAATGCTATAATTTTTGATTTTTTTCTTTTTTTGCTTTATCCTTTAGTTATTTTATTTAATTTTTTTCTCATAGGGTGATGCAAAAACAATAGAAAACCGCATAACACGAGAGCAACGGGGGCTACGCTATACCTACATACATTATAACGAGTTTGCATGCAACGCCAGGACTATATAGAATTCCGAGAAGAAAATAAATGAAAACGAATAAATAAATGAATAAATAAAAAACATGGGGTTAACTGTTGAAAAATGCGGAAGGTAGAAACCTAATTAAAACCAAAAATTTCACCGGTAGGACCCTGTAATAAATTTTACGCCATAAATAAAGCCAAATATTTGATTCATTGAATTTTCAATTTTCGAATTCCGTGATTCGCAATCGAAAGATTTAATTTATCAAAAATTGAATACTATTGTAAATAAATGCGATAATTCTCTGGATAATTCAAGGGATCGATTAGAAGAATTAATCGTCGTAAGATAAAAAATCAATTTTTAGTTTTTAAGAATACCAACAGTTCGTTCACTAACCAGTTGCTGGAGCTGAAAACAGTTGTTGAATTTCTCACGGCACTATACATATAGCGAATACGATAGACGATGGTATAGTTGTGTAGTAGTAGGAGAAACAGGAAGTTACATCGGGGCAGTTAAACTCTTCATGTTTCATATCGCATACCGTCTTATTTGAAATCCTCTTAGAAATAAGAAGATAAGGCGGACGATTTTTTCTATACCTATGAGTTGCAGCGGAAGTATTTCAGGGTGAATGAGAACTTGATGTGATTCAAATAACGCTACTGTGGAATGAAAATTAATTGGATCAGAAATAGGTATTTATAACATATAAGGCAATCTTGAAATCGATCGCGGCTTCCAGTACGAATAGGAAATTCCTGCCACGTTCCAGACATTCATCGAATAGTGTTCTGATTCGGATCCTAATTACCTCAATTACCGCGCCGATAGGGGCGCATGTAGATATTGATTATCCGATCCTAATCTCCAGACATCTTTTGTGCAACAGTTAGAGAAACGCAATCTTGATCGGCCGACCAAATTTCGTCGATTAATAGAATCGCGCACGAATATTTTTAAATATTGCAACGCGCACGCGCACGAGCGAAGCAAACGGCAAGGTAGAAGAAAAAAAGACGATGATATTAAGAAAAAAAATAATAATAAAAAAGAGAAGAGAAATATTAAAAGCTCATTTTACTAGAAGGTAGCTAAGTAGGGTACTTTGTAAAATTGGAAAATGGTTATCGTATAAAAGCTGGGGATGTGAAAATTATGAAAACGAGAAAGAAAATATTATTTTTGTTCAGCATATAGTTACTTAGTCTGTTTGCCGAAGAGTAAGAATAATAGCCAGAAGCGGAGGATAATTTTTTACCTCTTCCATTTTTTTTTTTTTTTTTTTTTCACCTCTTCGTTTCCGTCTTCTATCTACGGAAGGTAATTTTCGAGAGAATTATAGAAATTCGACATAATAGGGGTGACTGAATGGATCGAAAATTTAATTTTCAGTTGATGCAAAAAGGGATAGGTGAATAAAAATAAACTATAGAACACAATACCTTATATATTTTCTGTAAATTATTCCAATGATCTTTGTCAAAATTCAATAATCGTAATACGAAATGAACATATAGTGAATAACCAGCAGTTTTCTAAGAAAGGAATAAGGAAGAAATCGGATAAGGAAAAGAAGCTGATAGCGTTGGTGGTGGTCACGGGGTCGAGGCCTAAGGCGACGCGTTGAGGTTAGGCGACGTGTTGTAAGGATTGCAGAAAAGAATTCCCCCGGGATATATTCTGAGGAAAAGGATCAGGATCTCACGTACTCCCAAAGTAATCAGAGCGACCGACTAATATTGACCACGATTTAATCCTGTTCTCCAGGACTTTGGCCACTCGACTTGCCACCCCGGGGGATGTTTGTTAATTTCTCACTTCCCTACCCTCCACTACCCACGGCCACATCGCGCTCTGATTACGACGACAACCTAAAATTCACCGTTCCGCGATACCTCGCAAAATTAACTTTCCGCGATTATAAAAAAATAAAAAAATATAAAAAAAAGGGGAGAATTTTTAACGACGCTATCGCATAAACGTATGTGTGTAGGTATACGCGCGTTTATTTTTTCCACCGTTTTTATAATCGTCAGAGACTTCTGTCAATTATAAAAAAGTAAAAATGATGTTGACGTTTACACATCGGGAGGAACAGGACGGAATGAAAAATAAAATAAAATAAAAAAATGGTGAAAAAATGTTTTCAAAAATACAATAAATGAATAAAAAGAGTATAATATCTACGTGCTGCGCAAACGAAGACATGAATACCTGATAGCGACAACGAATTAGATGGATATATAAATATGCATGACACTCCTGCAGAGAACAGTCGCATTATTTATGGTGATCATCCCCTATTCTGAGAGCGCGTTACTTCTGGTTACATTTTATCCTTGTATATAAAAGTCTATCCATCGTGCTTTAAAATATACGGTCCTTTGTTATATTTTGTTTGTTTTTTCATCCCCCCTCCCCCCTACGCCCCCTTCTCTGCGGTGCAGGACATTATTTATTATTTATATTAATCCGCTTTTTACTTTTGAAACGTGGAGAAGAACGGTAATCTCAATGATAAAAAATTCACATCCCATTCGCATCTGAATGACATTCGAACGAACGAGAGGATAATATAGTTGCATCGATTAATGTGACTCGCGTGTGTGAAATCTAGGAGGAGAGATGTAAAGAGGATTGTCATGTCATCAGAATTCGGAGAAGGATGTAAAGCCGACAAATGGAATCGACGCTGTCGATAGGGTTAGCTACAGAGAGGAAGATCAGACAAGGTAAATTATGCCTTGGCTTAACAGACAACGCGCGTGCCGTTGAATACAGGCAATACAGATCAATTGTAGATTCGATTACCAAGATCAACTGACTGCGGAGTATACTCAGTGACATACAGAATTGAAATCGATTACTTGTAATCCTCCCCGCCGCACCGATCGAAATAATGTACGTACGCGACGTCCATCGACTGTGCACATACATGTAAATGCAAAATTTACCTGCAGGTCGTTTTTTTGTTTTTTTTTTCTCTTCCTATTTTCATTTTTCTTTTATTTTTTAAGTTGAATAATTCATAATTCCCATGAGCGATTCCAGTGTCGTTATTATACACGTGAAGGAAGGGTGCAAGAGAATCCGTTTTTTTTAATCCCATACCTTTAGCCATAAATATTTGATAAAGTACCGGGACACCTTCTCCTGCAGGATACCACCTTTCCTCCTCGGGCACCACGGTGAGAATGAAAACATAAATAGAAAATGTTTAACGGGGTCAAGCGCGAGCCGTTTTCACTATAGATGATGCCGTTTGACCCCTACACGGTAGTGTGCAGGATATCGCGATGATTCGCTCACACCGTGCTAGCGCATTTTGATCTCCTACTTCAACCTGTGTTCGCAAAGGGCATATCCGGAGGGCCTATAAAAGCTCGAGGAATAAGTCGGGGTTTCAAATAAGATGTTACGATAGATCACGTAGGGCAAACCAATCGACGAACGCTGACGCAGTAGAGTTATATATTACATATATATGTATACATATAGATAGCAGTTGCTTCCGGTATAAGTGTAAACGTAGCGCGAACGTCGATTTTCTGCAGGATGCAGAATCCGCTGCACACGGCGCGGCGTTAAAACAGCTGCGACTGGAATTGAGAAAACTAGACGAAAAGGAGAAAGAGAGAAGAAAAAAAAAAAAAAGAAGACAACGTTACGGGAAGAAACGTAGTGAAATTGAAGTGGACGTCTTTACGACGTCACTGTCTTTATTTGGTAGTAAAGAACGGTGCGCGAGATAGATAGATAGGTACACATATACTTATATGTATATGAGCCATTTTTGCAAAAGTTGAAATTACCTGCCTGCAGCTACCCCGCGACGCCTTCCCGCCGAAGGAACCGGACTTTATAGGGGACGCATTTTACCTTACGGATGCGAGGGAAAAATTCTGAATTGTATAATATTCGACGATAGCATGATAAAGGCGGCGACTAGGATAGGAGAAGGTTAAAGGAGAAAGAGGAGGCGAGTAGGGCATGTAGTATGACGCGAGCGCGATGCGGTGTGAACTAACTTCGCCAACTTTTATCTCTCTCATTCTCTCCTTCCTAGTCCCCCTCATTCTCTCTTTCTCTCTCTCAGCGCTCGCGCCCGTTAGAAAAGTTACGACGCGGAAATCTTTGAAAATTTTTCTTCGTAAAAGAAGAATTGAGTACCGCGAAAGCATAGAGGGATTCTAAAATCGCCTAGTTCATCGTTGCGAGCTTCTGCCCATAAAAATGTAAGGGAAAAAAAAACGAAAAACAAAACGAGAAGACGAAGTCCAATATACCATAACGGCAAAAGTATTGAGGAAAGTTAACATCGGAGCTTGTTAAATTCCACGTTATTCAACTTCGGATTTACAATTCACCGTTAATTAGCCGAAGAGATTTATACGTGAGGGTAGATCCTGTATATCGAGCGAAAAAAGTCTTCTTCGAATTTCTTTTCTTTCCAGCTACGGATGGGAACAATTAATGGGATAATTGTGCGTTGGATTTTGCAAGAAGAAAAATGACGCGCCACCGATATTTGAATAATATAATAAATAAAGAACACAAAGGGGTAGGAAAAGATACTGAGAAGAAGATTATCTCAAGCAGACGAAATTAATCCGGGCACGATTGTCTCTCGAGAGAAGTGTAAACAATTTGAATTTGAAAGAGTTGCTCGTATCTTTCATCTCCCCCGCTCCTTCCTTCCCTACTTCTTTTCCTTTTGAAATTTTTTTTTCTGTCTTTTTACACACACATAGAAACAATGAAGTCTCGTTAAAGTACCGCGAGAATACGGACGGACGGACGACCCCGCAACGCAAATAATTACACCCCAACATTATATCTATGCGAAAAGTATAGCTACTATAATAATCTAGTGGAAGAAATGTGCGATAACTGAATAACGTCGAAGCGGAAATCATCGTTGCGAGTAATATCAAATGACAATAAAAGAAAGAGAAAAAAAAAAAAAAAAGAGAACGAGAAGGAAAAAGGAAGTGAAACGCGGACATAGAGGCAAATTAAAATATAAGGGCGAGGGTGTCGGTCTGGTGGATGGTGTTTGAGTGTAACGTTACTTTGGTGTTTCAGTGATATTGCAAGATTAGCGAGGTTTGTGGGGCGGCATAAATGTGTATAAATTGAAATTACAGGCCGCGAAAACAAGGGTCAAAATTACTTGATATCGACCTCCTCGTTCTCACCGAACCGCTCTACAGTCTCGCTATTATCTTTCCACCGTATTAACCTACAGACACCAACGTCAACTTACGTTCATGGTTTACCGCTAAACATTTCTCATCCTGAAACTACAACGCGGATGACCCCCGACCACACTACACAGTGCGGACTCTGCGCGCGACAGTTGAAACAAGAAAAAACGTGATCAAATAATTCTTACACCCTCTGATATCGCGACGTTGTCGGAGGAGAAGCTGCTCGGTAATTATTCCTTCTGAATGAATATTTACCAACCCTAAAAAGCCCGGAGATCTAGCTTTGCACCCTATAATCTATCTCGCATTGGGGGTGGCGCGTACGTTGGGTGAGTTATTATTACGAGCGAAATATACTTGCTCGTGTGGGAAATGGAGCTTTGGATTGTGGCGGGAAAATGAGGGAGGGTTAGTCGGTTTAAAACGTGGGAACGAAATACGTATGTAAACGGGGTATATAGGCGTAGAGCTGGCCAGGCGTACCGCAGGTTTGGAATACCTTTGCGTGAGAGGGTACTTGAAAATTTATTATAATTCGTTGTATCAAATTACGAACGTTGAATAAAAAGTTTTCACTCGTTTTCAACCGAGTCCCATTTTCCCCGTTCGTTTTACCGGCCGACGCGCCCGTCGTAATTTACCCCGTGCAACCCCACGCTTTCATCGACCTCTTAACCCCCCCACTTCTAAAACTCTCGTGCAACGCACCCCGGACGCTAGTGGGTATAGACGTGACTAATTACGCCGTACGACGATGAGGCGGAGAAGAAGAAGAAGAAATCGGAGGAAAAGCAGCCGGTTTTCTCATCGGTGTTCGAAAACCCCCACGTCGACGCGTTACGGTATGTATGTGGTGCTGCAGGAAGAGCGCAAAATACGTTGACGACTACGACAACGACGAAGGAGTGAAAGAGAAGCCCGAGAATATTTCCCAGCCTAGACGTCACACGCAGAAACGACAATGCCTGGACCTGTCGCCCGGAAAGGATGCCATAATTTTCAATGGACCGAATTTAGCTTCCGTCTTTCGGACACAATTCCGGTAATTTTCAAGAAGAAGCCTCCAGTCGCTACGTCCCACCTCATCCCCCTTTTTCCAACTCATTGTACTCCTCTCGTTGCTCGCAAAGTTATCTCTCTACTTGAAAATTTTTCACCTTGTATACGTAGGTACGTATACTATACGCCGCATTGGGTTTCGCTTTGCTCTAGACGATAAGAAAATTTCAAATTTTTCATCAAAATCTATCTGCGCAATATCCAACTTTAAAAATAAATTACTTGTTCTTTTTTTTTTCTGTGAAACTCTTCGAAGATTTCGTGATCTAGAAGTTTTCCAAACTAGCATTAAGCACGATATAATATAATACACGAACTAGCGGAGTGAAAATTGTAATAATTCAGGAGATGTGCGAGATTAAATAGACGTCTGGCCGAAGGGGATTTGCGGAGCTAATACCATAGAGGTATCTAAACTTACGTATATCCCTACGTGTAACGTATATTACTACATGTATCTTATAAATATAGGAAGATAAATTTCTGATATATCCAACCATGATAGAGTATGAAAAATTGATCAGGCAAGAAGTTGTATGCATACGTATATACCTTGTATCTAGTAGCGCATACTCCGGATCTAGAAACATTGAAAAAACTCTGCTAAAGCAGGTAATCCTGCACTCCGACCAGTGAACTAGTTAGCCGGGAGTAGCAGCCACCTTCGTTGCGTTTCAAAACTAGAAAGATGGAAGCACCAAGTTTTTAATTTGAAATGAAGTTGGCTCAGAATTGGCCTCCCGCTAACTTTCAGAACAAACAAATTGAAAATGAAAAAAAAAATCCAGAAGAAGTATAATAAAATAAAAATAAATAAATAAAAAAATCATAATCATAGTACTAATAATAATAATTTCACCTGCGACAGGAACAACTGAAAGAAAAACTTTACTTTCGCGCTGCAACGTAGTGAGAAGAAAACACATAATAATGAGAAGAAAAAAAAATTATGTATTCTTAAAGAAAAAATGTATTTTTCTTTTCACAAATTGATCAAGTGATGCGAGACTCTTGCTGTTTGCTGGTGAAGCTTGAGAAATCAGAACTCCACAATTATTTGGTAGATGTATAAATATATATTATTTATGTATTTTAGTCGTCTGCGCAATTTATATATATACAATTATTATTATCGTTGTTGTTGTTATTATTGTTATTGTTATCATATCCGCGGGACAATTTACTGCGTGATATAAAAAAGTTTTTTCTAGTTAAAACCACCCGACGGCGGTATTTTACAAGAAAAGTTGCACCTGCAGTAATTCAGCGTGCATTTTTATAAGTCGAATCATAAAATGAAACATTAAATTCAATCGTCATTTTTGACGAAGCATCGATTCGATGGCGTTACAACAAGCTTTGAATACTTCTTCTCGATTCAAATCCGCGTGAATTTTAACGGTAAATTTTCTAAAAATTGATACAACGTCGCCTATGTTATTGAGGAATTCTTTTATCCTGTAATCGACAGCTTCAGGTGTGTCGTCGAAACGATTTCGCATCGCAGCTCTGTCACGCATCCGATCTTCGAGGGAACTCTTCCGCATTTTTAGATACAGGACTATGCAAGGCTCTCGTATATCCTTGAGGAACATTTTAGCTTGAATTTTATCACGGGGAAAACCAACGACGAGAAAACCGGAGGGAGCGAAAGAATCGATCATTCGTTGCTCTACTAGTTGGACCACGACGTCCGGAGGCACGGAGCGGCCATCCTTCATGATCTTCTTGATCAGTTCTCCGCGATCACTTCCAGAATAAACTTCCGATCGGAGGAGATCCGAGGGAACTATTAGCCGGTAACCGTATTTTGAGGCAATCCTTTTTCCATGAGATATTTTTCCGGACCCTGGACCACCGATTATAAAAATAAATGGCACATTGGATTTTCTTAATATCGAACAGTCAACCGATTTGTTACGGGGTATCAATGAACCACGGGGATCTTCGGTACTCAAACATCCTCCCATGTCAAAAAATTCAATAAACTATGAAGGATTTAGAAGTGCAATAACCCCCAATATTATGCTCAACTCCGTAATGATATGATTTACGAAAATTGCGATCTTCAGATTTTTTCATCAAAATCAAATCACTGATCTATCGATTCACGCCAACTGCATGGGTAACCTCATGTAAAATTATTTTTTTAAATGTTGGGGTTGATTAATGAGATTGTTATTATCATTAGCATGACGAAATTGTGTCGGAATATAAGTTTTTTGCATCTTGTTACCGTGCAATGGAGCGGTGCTCATTATTTTCATCATCTGATCTGCATTCCAATGAAGGTCACTCCCTTAGAAATCAGATTCCAGTTCGCTAAAGATTCTGTATCGAGGGTGAGCTGAAGCTTTATGGAGTAATTTTCGGCGTACTCATTTTTACTTTTTATATGATTATCGTTATTATTATTATTTTTGTGTTGGATCATTCTGAGGATAGCAGATTGAAATTTCTCGGTAATTGAGCGAGGCGGATAGAAAATAGTTTAAAGTTAGAGTCAATTTTTTTTTTTCAGTTGCCCCATCCTCATCAACGTCCCTATCAACGTTTGTACTCGGACGAGCCCTCGTCTGAAGACTGGAAGGAATATAAAAAGTCAATAAAGGAGATGGTTGGAAAAACAGAGCTGCGGATAGAATCGTCCGCTCACGAGATTGGAAAAATATTCGGTAACACATCGAGAGATATAAACAAAATTTTATCTCGCAGCGAGGAAGAAACTTTAGCAGAAATGGAGCGAGTGGAGGTTTCCATAAATGACATGATTAAAGAACCGAACAATGGAGGTGCCAACAAAAGCTTGAAAAAATGTTTGAGCAAGTATAAATCCGATCTGAAAGGTGTGAAAGCAGCGTTCGTCGCATCGTCTAAACACTGCAATGAAACGGCTATGAAAAGCCTAGAAACTACTAGGAGCAGACAGGAAAATGCGATGGAGGAGGCGACCGCTTTCAATACGTCGATGAAAACGGCGATGAAAAATTGCCGGAGAGACAGAGAGTCCCTAATGAATTGTTTAAAGGAACAAAAAATCAAAATGCAGAAACGATTCGGCGATTTAATCCAGCTGTTGAACAGAATTCCGAAGGACGCGGAGGAAACAAACGCGGAAATCTTCAGACAGGCGCTTCAGTGCCATTTTCGAGCTCAGACGAAAGCCCTCGAAGGGTTTCGACAGATCCTGAAGGACTCTAGGGAGTGCTTCACCGCGGGAAAAGAAAAAAAGATCGGTAGGTACTTGCTTGGGAATATTTTCGCGTCGTTTTTTCACCATTTGGTGTTGTCTAAAAAGCTCCATACGACGGTGAACATAAGATGGAGGATCACGAGAGCACAAATTGCACGGAGGAAATTCGGACACGGGTCAAAATGGTGATAAGAATGTTGCGTCAGGATTTAGTATCCTGTAATTCGTATTTAATTGGAATTACGAAGCCCGGAAAGGATACGAAAATCAAACAAGAAATGCTGCAAAAATTTCAGGAGATCCTCACTCATTTGCACGGTGTGACTCGAGGGTGTGCCGAAAAAATTGGTGGGTAATTGAAAGACTGTGTTTTATAGTTGTTACGAAAAAACGGAAGAGAGAAAGAAATCGCTTACGCCCGATGTATCGCAGATTTTTATCCGTACGTGAAAGAGGAAATGTCCGCGTTGCGAAGTAGGGTCACCGATCTTCATGAGGTAGTAAAGACGAAATTTTCGCACGTGCCAGAGGTGTCAAATAAATTGAAGGCTTTCGAGGGATGCTGTGAGAGTGCGGTCGAGAATGCGCTCGAAAAATTGAAAGAGGTTGAAAAAAATTCTGGAAACTGTATAAAACGCAAATAAAATTATATCAACTCGAAAAAAGAGTATCTGTATTCCGGGGGGCAGTGATAGACGAGCTTTGCTCTTTTATTTCCAAAATTAACCTCGAAAAAAATCGAAACCCTGGCCACATGACGAAAATCCGAGTATTTTCAACCATATAAAATGCAGAGTTAGGTGTTTGGGGGGTCGCGGCGATGCCTAGAGAAATGGAGTTGAACAATTTGATAGAAGAAGCTCAACAGTTGCTCAGCTCCGTAGCGGAGCTTCTAACTTCAACGATGCAACAGGGAGTTGAAGCGATAAAAAATTACGAGGAACTTGCCAACGACAAGGTAGAGAGAAATCTTTCCACTTGAATTATTATCATTACTTCTAAATCGTTTGATTGATCGAAAAAGATAGCTGCGATAACGAAGACGAAGAAAGATCAGTTGGCTGAGTATTCGAAGTACGGAGGAGCGGTTAAATCCTGCATTGATAAACGTCAGACTGAATTTCAACGTATCGAAGAAAAATTGCGAAAGGAATTAGCGTCTTGTTACGCGAAGAACTACGGTAACCTCGATAAAATCTTATTAGACAAAGCCGCGATCCGCGAAGAAGCTGAAAAAATTAAAAATGAACTGCAACAAACTATAGTTAACTGTATGTCTGCCGAAAGTAAGACCCAGTGTTTTATAGTGGCTTTAGATAGTCTGAAGAAGAGAATTAAGGTACTTTCGTCAAGGTTATCTGAGACTGCGAAAAAAGAAGCAAACGCCAGAGTAAAAGCCTCCAAAGCTGTATACGACTGCGACAAAAAAGCAACTGATGAAGCCTACGCAAAGTGCACGGCGCTTATAAATGATGTAAAAAAATGTACGGATGAACGAAAATGAATCTTCGCTGTCATTAAATATAACGGAAATCTTTTTTCGTCCCAACTATTTTTTCTATTATATTTTTTGTTATACGTACAAAAAAATCTAATCCATTTGTGTATTGAATCATCAAGTACAAGTGCAGGTGAAAAGAAACAGTTGGAAAGCTGATATGATGTCATATATTCTAGAAGTGTCGAGCGTGAAGATTTCGGTGGCGTCTGACTTCTAATTCGGGACATTTTATGGGGTGTTTCACGAATAGAGATGAGCCCTGGATCAAGCAAGAAAGGGGGATAGTCACGGCGTGATTTATTACCCACGTCATAATTTTGAAGGCAACTCATCGCGCAGATTTGTGGATTTACCATAATCCTAAAACTATATTAGCTTTTTCCATGATTCAGTCCCCTTTTACTCCAAAAAACGAATCCGAAAAACTTTAAGAAAATGCTGAAGGGAGGTAAGGATTTTGGTGCTGTACATTTCTCTGATAGCTTTCTAATCCCATCGCATTTCTTATTAATTAAAAAAAAAAATCAGAACGCAATGATAATAATTACGAAAGGAACAGCGCATCCCGTGTAAGAAGAAATTTCCTTTGAAACGGACATGAAGCAATACTGACTTCATTTAAATTTCATCAATAAACGTTATTGGATTAAAGGTCCTCTCAATACTATTATCTTTCTTAATATCCCAGAATTCCTGTTCCCTGTCTCCGGTTGGAGACATTTTTAAACGCTTTATTAAAATACTTTTGGCAAAGACGGGGAAGAACCTTTTCGGATTTTTTAGGGGTAAAAATAAGACGGAGCTGAGATGAGAAAGTGCAAGGCACGATGAGGAGGCTAAGCTGTAAGATTCAATCATTATCTTCAGGCACGAGCTTGTAATTTACATGCAGAATCCGTTCCGTTACGACCTTAATATTCGGCTGATCTAATAAAAATATGTCATAAGAGTTGTGTGCTTCATTGCAAATATATCAAAGCAATGTCTGGTCTAGGTTTCCATGTATTGAATTTTTCATGCTAGACAGGGTGAGATTAGAATTATTATTGAACACGTGAACTGGACCGGCACATCCGTACGAACAATTGATCGTTGCTTTGATCAAATCAAGTACAAAGTCGAAGAGAAAGTGAAGGCGAAGGGAATCTGGGATTCTGTGATCCTTAGCCAATAAACGGTGGAAATGAAGTTTGGTCAGAGACAATTTAGTTTCCTGAAAACAATACGTAGCGCAACCTTAATTAGTGAAGTCGCAGGTGGTGAACTTGGTAACTTGTTACACTGTATAGGATAACCAAACGTCGATATACGCAGCGGGTATCTTCGACAAATAACGAAAACTTTGAAGAAAATCTAGATAACGTCAGACAATGGTTCGTTTATTTTAACTCCTTTTTCGTCAAATTTTTCTAATCGCATAGTGAGAGTACGAACTGAGTAGCGTTTTACGGCCATAAAATGGAGGGATGTGTATGTAGGTGAAGTGTTTCCAAGCTTTCACCTTAAAAGCGACATGGAGAATCCAGGTTTTATTAAAACTCTGCAAATCATAAATATTCAGACTCCGTTGAACCTGTACGTGCCTTTTTAATGAAAAACCACACGGAAGTCCGTAATAAATTCCGTTGACGTTGTCTTAATAATTACTACGAGTTTATCGTGGAAACCGGATTTTATTATACCGACACTGCGTTGAATAATTTACAGGGATTATAACTAAGGGTAATTTATTTATTATACCATTTTCTAATTTCACACCTCATCGAACTTCAAATTAAACACCGATTTCCCTTTAATAATCGTACAGACAAATACAAATCTATAGAATTTAATTATACATATATCACCACATTTTAAGCTACGTTCAACACATACAGTCCAAGGTGCGATGTAACATATGGATAACGACACAACCGTGAAGCGACAGCGACCCAATATAGGATGTTAGAAAAATTGTTGAAGCTCTCGGAGTCGCGGAAATACTTTACAAAACGTGCTTGGGAACTCGATGCGGGGGGTAAATACCTTCGATCGTTTATTTTGTTTATAGGATACCCGTCTATCGAGGTGGATAGACTATACTGGAATACCAAGATTACAGATAACAATCCCCGGCTTCGGCACGTTCCCTTCAATTTCCACTGATATTTGAAACTGCGAGGGATTTTTCCGCCCGTTTTCCGCGTCCCCCAAACCCCAGCGTTTTCACCCCGACGGGTCGCCACCCTGCAGGAATCGAAAAAAAAAAAAACCCCATGAAGCATTGACCATCAAAAAATGACTGATATTTGGACAGGGTATTGAAGAAATCTGGCAATTTTCATTTGAAGAAGTTGATTCCCCCCCCAATCCAGAAATTCTCGCTAGAATTTATGCTTGCATAAATTAAGAGAAATAGGTACGGTATGAACAACGACCCCGAAGATCCCTTTTCTCTCTGCTTCCTCCTGTGATGTTCATTTCCCGATCCACCCACGAGGTTTTCATCCCGCGGCCGTTGGCAAAGGTACCTCTTTGTTGTCTGGAGAGCCCAGGAATTATCTTCACCAAGCAGCAATTAATTTCATTGTCAAAATGAAGTGAGAAATACACGCGCGAATGCTCCGACCTAGAGACTCGTCATTTCTTCGCTCTGATCATCAAAAAATTTGCAAAAGCGACGCTCGATTGGAAGAATAAAAAAATCTGAATCCATCATCTGCACGTCCGCGTCTTGACAAATCAATCAATATTTTTTCACCCACAGTCAGCCTTCTCTTCAAATAGAGAACGTCGATTTTGATACAGCATTTATAGATCGACGGTTGTAGGCGAAAATAATAATTGATAGTATCATTACGGAATGAAGGAAGCTGCAGATGTGGATCCCGTTAATTTTATGGAAGTTTTGAAGCTCACGATAAAGTCCGGGATTAAGAGAATCGAGTTTTTGAGGATTGTAAAACAACGTACGAGCAAAAAGGATGTCGTCTTCCACAAATTCAAAAAGACATGCAGGACGAATGAATTCTGCTATAAATATATACTTCTACAGCAACTCGGCCGCTGCATCGTTGGCGAGAAGAAGAGGGGGAGTCTAACCTACGTATGACGGAGATTAATTAAAAGCGGTTTCACTAATTATCTTACAGCCAGGATATAAAAGTTCTCTTAATTAACGGACGGTGGATCCGAGAACTCCCGGATATTTTTAAATGTCTGCAGAATTCTTCTTTAGTTAGTTTCACTCCTTAGTTTATTTATTTTTTCACTTTTTCCTTTAATTTTTTATTTTATTTTTTATTTCTCAAAACGACAGGTGAAGTAAAAAAAATCCGCTCTGACATCGCGCGCACGAAATAACTTACATCTTCTAATGCAACGCCAGTAATTTTCTACGGTCTGTTTTGTTCGAATTGAGAGGAGAAGAAAAAGTGAAAAAAATAAAATCCAATCTCACATGCCCGAATATATCTGAAAATAAAATCTTTACAGCTTATCTGAAACGAGGATAAAATTGGGAAAGGTCGGCCCGCAATTTCCACGGCAATATAAAGCTGGGGATCGCATCGCAGCGTGGTTCGCCCTTCATTCCATAATATTAGGAACCCAAAACCAACGGACAATTTTCAACAATTGCAGTCCGTCGTTATCGCGTAGCAATGGGGTGATTTTCCGGTATTTTAACCGGGTAGAAATTCGTTGATCTCAATTATATTACCTCTGTAGGGGTACCGGTGATGGTATTTCTGTGGGAATATAATTGTAAACTTATCCTAATGCGAATCTTTCAGGGTTTCGATAAATTTTAAATCCTGCACGTGCGTTTTTTTATTATCTTCACACTTTTGGGAAATCTTATTTTTTTTTCTTTATCCCTAGATCCTCGAAATGCTTTTTTACGACCGATAGAAAACTTCTTCAGACCACATCCATACTGTAAATCCGTTACCACAAAGAATAAGAATCCATCCGCAGAGACATTTAATTATCATATAAATTGCTTTTAAGTTTATTTTTCAGATCGAAGTATTTCGGAAATCTAAACAACCATTATACTTACTTTTCCAAACGACATTACCTCACTTTCCAATCGCCCCCATAGCGCCGAGGGACGTACGACGCATAAAGGTCGAATGAATGGTATTTTTTTTTTTAATTTAATAAATAATGTCAGAAAAATTACTCTTATTATGCGCTGTGTATCCATTTCGAAAAATAATCTTCCGACGTTCATTTTCAAGAACAAATTATGAAAAGGGCATAAGGTATTTATCTCTAGATAAAATTCCCTCGAGAGATTCTGCCGTGGAGCGCGAAGGGCTGAACACTCGGATATATATTTGCATTTTTAGCCCATCTGACCGTTGAGTGTATTTTTACGTTAGAGACGAAACTCCGCGGGTCTGGCAGGTAACGTAAATACGCCTGTGAATTAATAAAACTGGAATTGAGACTCAGCTGACATCGTCAGAACGAAGTTATGTCCTGGGATAATTGAGGTGAGGCGAGAATTTTCTTTTTTTCTTTTTTTTTTCATGTATATCATTCATTTCTTTTCGTTTAAATTTCAAACGTAATAAAAATTTATCTCTCTCAGACTTATACATATATTTAGATGTACATTATACTTGCTACACGCCCACTGCAGGTTTCATGATAAACATGAAAAAAAAATCAGAGTCGAAAAATTTATACATTTTTCCCACGATATAATTACCGCGTTTAATTATACGTCGTAACCACATCCGTTGTATGCGGAAATATCAATGCAAAGGTTTGGGTAAAAACAAAAAAACAATAAGAAAAGTAAAATGAAATTACATAACGAAATACACAATCAGCCTTACAAAGCAGGGTTCTTTCGATCAATCGTCAGATAACTCTCATGGTACACGAAGATCTATGAAACCGAGGGTGGCATTCGAAAGCTCATTGTCAGAAGAAATTTTCTGGAGGACTTGAGTAAGAAGAGGGTAAAAAGGGGAAGAACGAGCGGGAGAAAAAGTAAGGGTAGTGGCGTTGGTGACGCTGGACAAGTCGGTCGAATGGTCAGTGAGGCGTCAGAAATCGTCCGAGCATTGAGTTCGCCGAATGATCTTTTGCTCTTGAAAAACGAACACGCAGAAGAAATCTTTTTTTTCCTTTTTTTCCTTCACCTCTTCGTGGGTTCATTTTATTTAATTCTTTTTCGTGTTCAACTCGGTACGTTCTCTGATCTTCGACAACGTTCGACGACGACAGGGAATGAACCGGAAATAAACGCCCCCACGACCTCGCGCGCCAGTTCCGTCGAATTGCATCGTTTTGAAGCTTTGCGATTTAACCGGACGAACTCTGACGACGACGACGACGATGAACTCCCGAATGGGTCGGAATTTGAACCTGTCAAAATAGCGGAATACCAGATTTTCCCCTGCATTCAAATTCAAATGAACCTCAAACTGGAACGAATACTAGAATCGACAATTTTGAACTGCTCTTCTCACGTTACAATCCTACGCCTCACATTCTTCATTTCTTTCCCCCAATCTTTGCTTTATCAAAAAAAATTCTCTCGTCGATTTTTGATCTCCGTGTCGGAAAAAAGTGTGACGGGTGGTTGGAAAAATTGACGAGAAGGCTGCCCAGAATGTTCATCAGTATAATACGCAGTGATGTAAAAAATTAAAGAATGCCAACATTTTTGTCCGCTTCAAGAATTTTGGTAAAATATCTTCCAAAATATGTTACATAGATGTAGGTCGAATAAGGGGAAAGAATGAAAATACTAAACTTCGTTGTAATGCGGACCTCGTTTATAAGGCAGTTGGTTTACTTCGGTGGCTTAGAAGCAGGTACCTTTCCCAAAACCAATGAGAATTGTTGCTGCCTGTCAGATTGCTTTCTCTCGAGGGAAATTTTGCACAGCAAACGGTGTGCATATATACCCCCCTTTCCCACTTTTCCGACCCTTCCGTTCATTTCTAACTTGTCTTCAACCAATTCTACGCCGACCTATATTTGCTGTCGACTTCATTTCGAGATATTATATGGGTAGTAAATATGAGGAGGTATAACAGAAATATTTTTAGCTTCAATTCCGTTATTTCAACGAGTGAAATCCTGACTCAGAAGATAAACAGACGATTTTCGAATTGATCAAAAAAAAATTGAGAGAGAAAATTTTTGTTTCGTCAAAATCCATCCACTTTTCGTCGCCGAAATTTAAAAGTGGGCTTATTGATATCCATCCGAAGAAAATACAGGATAAAAAACATACGCAAAGAGGTAAAAGATGTGGGTTTGGAACAGAGTCTCCATAAAATTGGATCCCGTATCTATTGCTGAATAATTTTTCTTTACCGATAACTGAGCGCTGTCATCAGACGGAAGAGTGCTCCCTGAGGGCCTGCCGTTGGCAAGCTTTAGAGTGAAAAAGCTCGAAAGCGCGAAATTTCGAAAGATCACAGCGAGCTTTTGTTCTCGAATGGTTACACGATTCTAGGAAATCCACCACACTCACTTCCAACAGAGCTTTAGTCGGTAAGCTCAAAGGGTTGTCGGTAAGATAGCTTCGAAGCAGAGCTTTTCTGTATCGACTGTCCAACTCCGAGAGTTGAGCTTAAAGGATGAAGCTTTCAGTATCAAGAGAGAACAGCTGTATCCTCAACCGGTGTGGAAAGCTCTGCTTCAAGTTTATCAACATTTGTGACTACAGTTTGAACTTCGAAATAATTCCAAGCTTTGCCGAATTTCGAGGAAAAATTTCGATCACTAATTAAAAATCAGACATCAACCAAAACCAGTTTTTCAAAAGCGTAGCATTTTTTTTCTACGAAAGTTTTTTCTCGGAGTTCTTTTAGATTCCTCTGGGGATTCTGTAAAAATGGAAACCAACTGGTTATACTGGTCGAGATATTCCGTCGGCACGAATTCGCCATAAGTTTTACCAGTTTCACTTATTGTTAGTCGACGAACTTATACGATTCGGACGTATATTTAGGGTCAATATCGGAAACCAATAAATGCAGGAAAGACACAATAGGCATGCTGCAGTCCGCCCGGAAATCCGCAAGTTCAAGAGTCAAGACCCGCCTTTTTCCACTCTTCCGAAAGCCCAGGTAACTCACTGGATAAATCCGCATCGCCAGTGCAGTTGAGAGTATGTAACGAAAAAGGAAAAAAAAAAAGACCCCTGAAATTTACTACGGGTATTTGAGAAGAATTATAATTGAATTTTACGAGAAGGCGAGAAGATTTATAATCCAATCATTCCAATAACGAAATAATTTGAAACTCCTCAGCATCTGCAAAGTTAAGAAATGAATAAGTGAAATGAAACGAAATGGAATTAAATAGAACTGTATCGCGTATTACTCCCGTTTTATTTGCTAACGAGATACTTTGTACATCGTTAATCGGATTTGAAGGCTGATTAGAGACTAGGTTTTGCCTTATGCGCAAAGTCCGGATCGGGTTGGTTCCAGAAGCATTATGAATCAAGATAATAGAAGCTTTCCCTTGTCAAGGATATTATCTATATGCAGAAGTACAGGACAGGATTAGAACGCGAACGAAAATGAAAACGAGGACGAAGGGTACCGTCGGTGTTCTCTTGCAATTAACTCATCGCGACGCATTATACCGGGGGTATTACGATCCCATTTTTATCCCATAGACGCAAATTAGAGTCGCGTGCATGCTAATTAGCAGAATCGTACCAAAATGGAGCCGGTAAATGAAGGTAAATAGTAATCCACTGCCAGAGGCTCATCCTCACATGAGAATATGCACGTCCGGGGTTCCTGATAGATAGATTCAAATATTCTACCCGGTTGTTCAGCATCGTAGACAGTTATTTATATTTTTGGAATCTTGAGTGAAGAAAATTTGTAAAACTTTTGCCCGTTCAAAGAATTTAATCAACCTGAAATTGAAATTTCCAAAGCTCATCCTTTTTCACTTTCCCCACTCTCTCTCTGTCTATATTTGTCATTTCTACTTCTCTCTCTAGTTCACCTGTTCTCTCAATCTCTTCGCCTACCCTCGGCAACCACCAATTTTCTCTACCGAGCTTGTGGGCAGCCAAATGAAAAAAACCTCTTTGGTAGCGCGTGTATTTGATTTCTGAAGCGACACGTGTCAGCGTGTAATACGAACGTGAAAGGCTCATCCTGATTGGAATTCCACATTGAGACTGACAAAATAACTAGAGTCATATCATGAGATGTGTAATATGACGTTTCCAGGTGCAGTGAAAAAATTGCATGAGCTAATAATTCGTCGACATATTTTGCAAGAATTTCTTTTACCCACGGTGGAAAATCTCGGTTTCAATCGTGGGTTGTACGAATTAAATTCCTCCCTCTTTTATCTCAATTTTTTCGCTCATTTCTTATTATTCCCCTCATTATTTTTTTCTTTTTCTACTTTTCTTTTCTTCTCTCATTGTCCAGGGGCTTCTTAACGGCGGTCTTGCAGTCGGGACGGTAATAAGTAGTAGAAAAAAAGCGCAATTTTCAGAGAAATGAAATTCAACGAACGCCGAGCAACACTGGCGCTCACTTCGTCAAAGTTTCGAAGTAACTTAAGCATAAATAAACGTCGACCCCTCTCTACTTGACCCGACCTTGACCTCCGCGAATAAGGCGAGCCTCCCCTGAAAAAAGATACGTCAACTATTCGCCATTCCCTTCTTCGAATACGACCAGGACTGAAGCGATCTCTAGAAAAGAAGACGTCGGAAAAAAAACAACAAATTTTCCCTCAAAGGATTCTAGCCGAGAAAAGCAATTCGTCACAGGTTACGCGAATCGCTTTCTTTTCGCCGATTTTTTTCAAAACAGAAGCTTTTTCGATTCTAAATTCCACGAAGTTTATTCGTTGGTGATCTTTCCAGCTTGAACCTCGCTGGCTCGAAGTTTGGTAGAATTGTCGAGCGTAAAAAATAGCGTATAATTTCGATTTCAGGAATCAGATTACCGTTAGTCAAAAAATCACAATCTCGTTTAAAAGTACAGATGAAAAATAAGAAAAAAAAAAAAACAAAAAGAAACCCACTCTTCCTTCTTTGCGAGACTCGTTATTACTGACGAGGGGTTGATTACTCCTTAATTAAGCAAATGAAGGGGATTATAAGGGCGAACAACGAATTGGGGGCGAGATAAACTCATATATCTGTGTTTGTAAAATCGTTCATCGCTGCGGTGGTGTATTTTTATTTATCTTTGAATTATCGTGTTAAATTTTACTGAGCATTACGACGAATCTAATAATATAAGCGATATGAGAAAGAAATTACATCGGGAGTGATAATCCCTCGTGTGGACAGCCGGCTAGAAATTTAATGAGAAAATTCTCGGTGTATAAGTTGAAATGAAAACGAATACGTAATTAGGGGTAGAACAGTATCGTATCTCTGAGGTCTCAGACGGCTATGTTGCAGCGGTTTAACTTACCTCATATGTAGGTTATTGGCTAATAGAAGCGGCCACGCTAACTTTTACCATTCATTTTCATTCCCTCTGGTTACGGTTTATACCGGTGACTTCTGAACGCAGCGGCAACGGCAGCGGCAGCAGCAGCATCAGCAGCAGCGGTAGTAACGCTCGTTTCAACTTGATTAAACAAAGTGGGGTTTCATAATATGCGCGCGGTAACTAAACGTAAAAGCTACGCTGGTAAAAAGGTCGTCCACGGATCTCTAATCTCTTAAAGTTTTAACCTTTCACGGTTACGCAAAAAGCTCAACTCCGCGATCAAGAATGCTCGAGACGTTGATTATTAACAAAGCAATTATAATTCTTCGCGGCTGTGGCTTGTTCAATTTTAATCGTTAATCTACACCCCGATGTTACTACGTCACAAAAAACCAAAAAAAAAACAAAACAACTATAGAATTTATTTCGTTCCAAAAATTCATTTCTACCCTACAATAATCACCTCGTTAGATTCTAATAGTCATCCTATTGTAAGCGTGTCTATTATTTCAAGGATGAGCCAGTCGGTTAATTACCACAACGGAATTATTACCCCACGGGGTAGATATGTAGGTAGCTAAGCTCAGCATTGCCAAATTATAATCAGAAATTGCCGGGGGTAGCCGGGTTACAAATTGTCCTAAATTCATGCGCCTCAGAGGAGTAGGTAAGTAGAGAAATTTAGCGACCAGGTAGGTTACAGTGTCTGGTCGGTGCGATAAAGCACACAAACATGCACGTAGGAACAGAAATGAGGATATTACTATAGGTATAGTTTGGCTCTCCCCCACTTCCCCACCCTTAGGGTCTGGAAGGCGAGGGTATCGCGCGTGAAGCAAATTTCAGGACAAAGCGTCCATCCGCCGTTACCTGAACACCTTTACTCACACCTGACAAAATTTCCTCTGCAATATTTAAAGGAACCCGACGATTTTCACCTTCGCGTCACAACGGCGATTTTAAGAACGGCGAACCAGTTTCCCAAAATCCAAGAGACAAGTGAGAAAGTCAATCGCCGGAAATATATCTCTGTCTATACATCGGTTTGCGGCTATTACTCAAAGAAAGCAAAATTTCTCGTTTCCTTTTTTTATTTATTCTTGTATTGTTCCTTTCTCGTTTTTCTTTTGTGTCTGCAGCGATTTATAAAAAGATGGCAGGGGGATGTAGAGTCGTTCTCTCATTGTCCAGAGTTGAGTTTCTCGGATATTTTCTTCCTTTATTCATCTTTTCATCTGGAATGATTTTGATTGCCTCTTTTGTTTGCTCGCGTCCGCGTAACCCATATTTTAGTAGTTTTATTATCGTCATCCGAATTCGTCTAAATAACTCGAAAAGGTATAGTTTGTGGTTAGTACGACTTTCTTCCAGTAATTCGGAAACGGGGTGTATCATCATCTCTACGACGATGGTGAAGGGAGAAAAAAATATAGGAAAAAAAACCATTTACGGAAGGTGGGAAATTTTGCGGAAGATTCTCTACTGATTTCAGAAAACGACTTATCTGACTTTAGCATTTTACCATCACTCTGGCGTAACGCGTAGCTAAAACTTCTTTCTCCACTTCTTCTTCTTCTTCTTCTTTTTCTTATTCTTCCACTTCCACTTCTTTTCTCAACTGAGCGCGCGAACCGCGAGGGGTTGAAAAAGTTGTGCTGAGAAAAGAACGACGTTCGCCTTCTCGTTTGCAGGACAAAGCAGGTGTTTGCGACTACGAGCGTAAGTTGAGGGGGAGTGGCGCGGGAGGAGGGGGAAGGGATATGTTTGTTGGTTGTGGCATTATACTTTTGCAAAATCCAACTTTTACTTTCCCACTTTGTAAACTAACTTTCATATTCCGCAAAATCGACACTTGAGCGTAGAGATAGGCAACGCAGAATGTAGGGGGCAAAAAAAACAGACGAGATTCAAGTGGTAAAGGATAAAAAACAGATCGAAACTATGGAGAAAAAACAATCCAAGTTTTACCTAATCTGATCAATTCCCCACGAGATTTATCCCGTGGATTGGCTTAGGTTTTATCCCCTTATAAAAATCCTCTGGAATTAAGCAACTGCTGTGTAATTCGAAAATCACCTCGAAATGGTTTTTTTGTGTGGGATCAGAAAATAGAAAAATTCAATATCGAATAGGATGATATGGAAGGTCAGAAATGAAACTGTAATTGAATCAATTTCAGACGCTCGTAAGTTGATACGCCGGAAAGAAAAAAGAAGGTGAAAATCTAAAAAAATAATAAAAAACCAAGTCTGGTGCTGCTGGAGCTATGCGTCATGAATAATGTTGCAATCTACGTGTAAAGCGTCCCCCGGTAGAGATGATAGTTTTCTTTAGTCTCTCTTCTCCTCAATCTTGGACCGGATGGGTTGGCTCTTTTCGCTTTACGGTCGGACATTTTGCATTCATACTGCAGCACCGCCGAAAAACTACCACGAGCGAGAAGTAAAAGCAGAACGCAGAACGCAGAAGCATCAGCAGCACGTTTTCCTTATGAAACACCTCCCCGCCGAGTAACGTCATAGCCTTCCTCTTTACAAAACAAAAAAAAGATAACCAAAAAGACGGTCCTCTGAGAAATCAACTCCTGACCCGTATCTGTTCAGTCAGACCACATGTTCGAGTCGTCAGACCGCGTGAACCAGACCTGATCTTAACTCTGTCGCTGAAGAGAAATCCAAAATGCCTAAAAAAATCCATATCGTACTCGTACGTAAATTGTAGAAAAATAAAAGACGTTCGCTAGGTCGGCAAGTATTTACCTAGGTATTTTCCATGACCACGGCTACTCTCCTGTACGCGCATAGTTTGAAAATACAGAAGAAGGTATCTGAAAATAGGTAAAGTGTCTCGACGACTGGGGTGCAGAGAGGGGGAGTTACGTGCAGGGAGGATTCTCCACGGTTTGCAGAGGAACGCGGTGTTATCCAACGGGAACGGGTTGTTGGTTAAAGGGGTAGATGTGGTACAGATCCCACAAAACACGGAAACGACGTTCTGTACCTACATAAAAGCAATTGCGAAACATAATGGCGAAAACGTATCCCATTTCCCTTGTCGTTCCGCAATAGCATTACCTTTACCAATCCCGGACCGTAGTTTTCTCAACCCTTCTTCTGTATCAGAAAAAAATTGCATATGTATTTCTCCACCCGACAAGAGAAGAAAAAAAAAAAAATGTGAGCTCGCATAAAGGTGTGTAATTAAAATACCTGCCGTACGCTATACTCTTCGATGGATATAAAAATAAATATAAAAAGCTAGAGATCAGACAACGTGAACGATGGAAAATTGGAGATAGATGTTTGATATCGATTTGTCGTCGGTTTTTCTCATCGTCAAAGTCAAATTATCTTTAGGTAGGTATATAGATTGATTTATCGCGAATATAAGATGGGACGAGATGTTGAAGTGTGTCCCCTCTCGATGACTTCGTTTTCATCCCTCGCAGCGTAAATTTTGCTTCAGAGTTTCGCGCCGCTGTATATAGTCGATATAAAGCACTCAGTTCAGGCTGGGAGGCACCTGGCTAGCGTCATTAACTAATGACCGCATTATTGGAACATTACAGAGGTGAAGTACGTAGGGTGTCGTAGTTCGTTACCGCGTTGATACTGCAGAGGATCGAATGAATGCGGGGAGAAATGGTGTGAGAAATATTCACTGCACAATTCAACCGGGTGAAAACGTGTGCTTGCACGTATGAAGACTACGGCAACAGGAATAGCGGTAAATTAATAGAGGAAGAGAAAAGCTATGGGAGGTTAAAGAAGAGCGAGGAAGAGCGAAGCGGAAGACGGCCTAGCTGCTGCTGAAACGCGTCCTTCCCTAATTGCATTCCTCTAAGACGATGCCCATCTTCCTTATACTAGCGTGAGACACGGCGTGAGAACAAACAGCCAGTCTATGCGAATACGTACGGCGAGGCCGCTGCTGCTTCTGCTACCGATGTTACTATACTTCTACATTATCATCAAACCTTGCCTCATTTCCAGACGGCAACCTCCCTGCCCTCATCTCCTCACCCGTCATACCATCAAAATAATTTACCCCCTACTACAGAGACTCGCGAAGCTCGACTCGGTCATCAACTCGCCCATTTCAGAGGAGGTAAATTTCTTCCCCCCCGATAGATTTATTTATTTATTTATTCATTTGTTCTTATTTTTTTTTTTTTTTTTTTTTTTGTACGAACAAAATGAGCACAATGAGATCGGGTATTGGGTACAAAGGCTGGGCAATTTTATTTAATTTATTTTCTTGAATTTTATTTGCTCGAAATGAAATTAAATGAAAAAAAAAAATATAAAAAGAAAAAATATTGGCTTTGAAAAATAATAAAAAGACCAGCGTGCTAAAGAATAGAAAAAAAAAAAATAACGCAAAATTAAAATGTTGAACTCTATAGTGAGAGCGGCCGCAGCAGTCTGTTGGCTATATACAGCTACCCTATTGTGTTTCAAGCCTCTCGTTGCATTTTTCCATGTGGAAATAGCGGTAGAGAATATGTGAAGGAACGTCCACGTAGTTGTAAAAAAAAAAAAAAGAAATGAAAAAAAAAACTGAAACCGGTAGTATATGGGTAAGGAATTATGTGAAATTCCAAATAGTTTCCTGAATCCAAAATCCGGTTCGTCGTTAATTCATTCAAATTGGGTTCGAGACATGATACAACTATGTATAGACAGGCAATATTGATGTCGATATGAAATACTTCTCATTATTAAACTAATGAAATTCCACACGTCGGGTCTTTGGAATTATAAGGAAAATTAGTGCGGGTCACGTGCCCAACAATGAAGCGGATTAAAATTTCAAAGTCCGCGAAAAGTGAAGACTGAAAATAAACTCTTTAGGCATTTAAACGACGATGTATACAGTGGGGCAAAAAAAAATTTATTAAAATGGAAAATTCTGATAAAGAAAAAAAAATTCATCAGTAAACAAAAACCAGTAAGGAAAAAACAACGTAGATCTATACAATTCTCGGCCTTTCACTCATGCGGAGTCGAATGAAAAACGTAAAAACTTGGCTTCGAAGAATTTTTATTTATACATTTTACTTTGAAATAATCACGCGAAGTCACGTCAAAGAATTAATAATTTCAATTTCTTTGAGCGAACGTTGCGCGGAAGGCAGGGGATTACCTCGTGACCGTTACATCTACATCCCTGTTACTTTGTTATTTCATGATAAAGTAGTAAAGCTAGGTACTAGTGGTCTGGTATGGGTGGTTCGGTATCAGACTTGCAAAGTTTACCGTCTTGATTAGAGTTGAAGCTCCGCAGGGCTACACGAACCACCTCCTCGTTGATGTTGCAAATTCAACGCAAATATATCTACGGACCTGCAAGCCCATCCGCCAGGAAACTGGGATTATTTGCGGAAATTAAAAAGCACCGACTTTTTGGCTGCTAAACACTGACGCTGTGATCATTCATGTAACAATTAGTAATTCTCGTTTAAACAACAGAAGAAAAAAAAATACTTGCCGGTCGTTAGGGAAGTACAAATCAGTATAGAGGTAGGTACGTTAAACAAAATAACTGTGATGTTATTCGCAAATTGAAATTAATACCCGAAACCGATCGATTCGTTTAATTATCCGAGTAAATTAATTAAATTACGAGGGATTCTCCTCCTCGATGTCATTTCTTTTTGATATCTGCAGGTAATTCTTTCGCATTCGCACGAAAACCCTGCGGTACTAACAATCGGAGTGAACGAAGAGTAATAAAAATGATACCACCGTAAATACGAGTGAGAAAAAGTAGCAGAATTCTCATGTCGTTACAGCCACGTTTGCGTATAACCAGCGAAATATTAGTCTGGGCAAATCGAGATTCTCTCTGGTAGGATATTTCTGTTTCGCGCTAACGCAGGAACACGATACCCGGTATTATCCTGCAGACAATTTTTTATTACATCAAACGTTGTTACATGAGCAAACATATTCAAAGGCATTGATATCCACCACTCAACAATATTAATTCCGAGTAACGGTCACAGTGTATTATTATTCCCATACATTTACTCGCAATTATATTCCACATTTTGAGCATAATGATATGGGAACATGTAGATCTCAAAGCATCGGTTTTCCACGTCTTTGAACGTCAGGATACGACGAATGTATTTTACAGCTAGAAAGGGTGATCGTAACTTATGCCGGTGGTTTTTGTAAGCTGTTTTAAAAGGTTTCATTTTACGATGCTCTTCAACTTCCCGATGCCAACGACAACGCGATGGGCCAGCAATTCCGGTAAAATACCATCCAGGAAGACTATCTGACGCGCCAAATCGTTTAACGACTCTTCGCAAAGGAAACGACAGTTGAGAAAATAAAAGAAAAAGGAGTCAGCCGTAAAATTAACGCAGTCCTCGCACTTCCCGGTACACCCACCGCGGATCCGTCAAACCTGACCAAACCGTGGGTGAAATCGGGTGAAATGAGAAAAAATTTATAAATTTTTTACAATTTTCTGCAAGTCTCAAGTAAAGATTTGCAGCTCTATCCGCTACGCCCTCACCCCCCTAATTGCTTGAAAGCAGGTTGTCGTATAAGGGGTAGTCTAGTGGGTCGGGCGGATATACATCCCTTGTCGTTGTGTTGTTAACATAAATTCTCTTGCGAAGGGCGCGAACTTGCGAAACTTTCCCTTTGGAGGGGGTTGAAGCTGTTGGGACTAAGGGATGGAACGGGACATTCACGTAGCAGGGTCGTATCGTAGTTGGAGGATGGCAGGGTCGGTGAGTTTAGGATAAGGACGGATAGGGTGAGCCGGGCTATACATTATGATCAAAACTATGGATTGACAATAACAGATTGCGTAAAATTTCTAACAAGGTAAAATGATAAAAGGCTAAGAAATGCGGAGTTACAATTGAGGAAGTGAACTTCGCTTTGTGTTCGTTTATTTATTTTTTTTCCCTTTTTCCTCTTAAGTATTCAATATCATTTCGCACTTTCCATATCCCTGTGACGTTACACTTCACCTATAGAGATCGTGACCCAAGGGGATATCGAAAGCTTATAAAATAAAAGGTGTTGTATTATTTTCGATCGTGTCGTAAACGTCAGTGAAGTGTAACGCGGAAAAAGATAGATAAAAAGACGTAATAAAAATGTAAGGGGGAAGAGAATAAAAAGTGTGTTGGTTCTGTAAGGTGGAAAACTTTCGCCGGTGCCAAAGTATTGTATTATATAAACTATGTATCCGCGAGCTGGCACTGGCGCCTTTCGCGTTAGTTTTGAACAAGTGAACTTCTAATACCGTCATTTAAAGTCTAATATCCTCCGGCAAGTCGTATAGCGCCTCGTAAACGACGAACGGTGGAAACACGGCACCAGAAATAAGGTATGTATATATATATCTCTACTTACCAGTGTTACCGCTACAAGAAAAAGAAAAGAAGAGAACAAAAAAAAATTTACTGTAATATCTCAGGCACCAGATCCAAAGCCGATTAAAAATATTTCGAGAAAGATTACGACGAGTATAATGTTCGAACAGCTTCCGACGTAACTGTGCTGGGATCGTTTGCTGCACATACCAAATTTGTGCAACGGAACTGAGCTAGTTTTTTTGTCACATTTTTGGAGTTGAATAACGAACTGTAACGAGATAAAAAGTTCGTTCGCAATTTGAACAGCTTTTTGTAGAAAAGATTCTCATCTTATTCTCTATACTGCGATACCAAATTATTCTAGCTGGAGAGTCTAACACTCTAGGTGGTTTTCACCCACTTTCAGATGCCCACTCCCAAGAAATTACCCACAACTCTTTAACTCTGACCCTATCACGTACGAAACTCTATCCCAGGGTCCCATTCAGGGGAACTGAACGACATGTAACGCAGGACTAAACATACCCTAATTTTCTCCCAAAGATATCCAACTCCTTTGCTCTCTACCTTTTCTCCTTTTTTACTCTTTTCCTCTTACGTGGGCCGGAAAAATATCGGTCGTGATAGGACATTATTTTTCAAATTACGCATAAACCAGATCACCGAACCGCGGGGTCGTTGAGATACGCGAAAGATTAAAGTGCAAAAAAATTCCGTATCAAAAGTTCGTCCTTGTAATCGTCCCGATCTTTGAAGTTCGAGGGATTCCCGTACGAAGAAGATATTTTCTCAGAAGGCAAAGGAGAGGGTAGAAAAATGTCCCACAAAACACACGCGCTTCCCAATATTTTAGATCGAAACACAAATCGTTTTTCGTTCTGTTAACAGGATGACAAATTTGTTGTTCATATGCATATTGTTTTTTTACTTTTTTCACCTACGAATTGACACAGATCAGGTTAGACGGGTTGACTGCAGAAACTCTTGCAGGTATGGGAATGTAAAATATTAAAGTTTCGATCTACGCGGATTTTCTGTAGAAGAAGCTTTGGTTTCGGAGAGGTCTCTAAGGAGGAGAACAGGCGGGAGAATTTTGCCAGATAGCATCCAAAGGGGATTAACCCTCGGGTTTAAGTTCCACCCGAGGGCCGACCGAACCTCTTTCCACCCCTTACTTCCTCTTGCCCCCGTTTTCACCTCTGCTATTTATCCCTGGGAGGTTGTACATCCCATGGTTCGAGATTACAGATAAAATCCCACCGTTGATTACAAGATGTACCGCAAATCGATCGACCTCACACACACCTTTTTCTGAAAATAAATTCTGCATCGACCTCTTTCGCGCGTTGCAATAATTATATATTTCTGAAAAAGAAAATTTGGGAAAATTCATCGCCAACGCAAATTGATCATGCGTGATGTATCGTTATTCACACGATGTTGTTATAACCCAGTAAAATCGATGGTCGCTAGTTCAACGGGATCACTCGAATATCGTAAATTATGAACACCTCCGAATTGCCTCGTTGTAGCTGGTAGCCGTGAAATCCAATTAATACCGTCCTCGTTCTACGCAATTATAATTTAATTGACGGGAGTTAATGCCGCTAGTTATTAATGTACAATTATCAGCCATGATGACAGCCGAAGCCGAAGCTTATTCCGTGAACGAACAGCTGATGGCCTCCATTGCTACCGAAACGTTTCCTGAATCTTCTTTGTCGCTCTCTACATACACGTGTATTTATATATTTCCAACGATTTTGGCAGACGTTTTTTTTTCATTTTCTTCATTTCCAACGTCAGATTAAGCCACGAGGACATATCTGGGTGTTTGGAAATCGTTTATCTACCCTTATATAGGAGGAAAACAGACGGGCGAAAGGTCGCTTTGATTTATTTCTCATTCTGATATCACGTTTCTGATAATGAAAATGGGAAAAACGTACGCGATATAAATTACCATGAAGATCTGCTACGGTTACAATATTTTTTCAAAAACATATATACGTACATACCTAATGTATTTACCCCTAGTTGGGTCACGTATTTTCCGATACGATATAATTTAATTAATCGTATCTGCGTTCGTCGGATATAATTTGATAATATAAAAATTTTCAATTAACACTATTAAATTTTTATCTTTTCATATAATACGAAGGTGAAAAGGCGTTCGGGTCGTCCATATTACCTCGGAGCGATGCATTTTGCTAAGCCGTACATACCTATATCAGTTTAAATAATGAGAGTCAATGCAGATTATTAAACAAGTAAATCACTTAGCGGGTTTCTACGTCGCATTTGCATGGCCCAGGGGGTAACGGTGTCTGAGTTAAGAGGGTGATGGCGTTTGCCACGAGGCATCTACCTTCGTGTAGAAGCAAGTGGTGGATTCCAGTCCCCCCTACCCCATCGCCAAGCGTTACCCGTTGCAACGGTAACTTTACGACATCATTGTCACTTTAATCAGACGTAAATTGTCGCCCCCCTCGGACCCCCTCTGTAGGAACCTGACATTTAAGAGAGTTGAAAGAAGTTGAAAAATTTTGAAGCAGAAAAAAAAAAGAAGGAAGTCAGTTTGAGAAGAAGAATTCTTAACTTGCGAGAATTCCGATTGGCGATGAAATAAAACCCGTTACACGTAGCAACGAAAGTATAGAAGATAAAATAAAGAAAAGATAAAAAAAAAAAATAAAATAAAAAATGAGCGGAAAAGTAGAAAGTAAGGGGAACACGGAGGGTGGTGTGGTAAAGAAGGACTCTCGACGAAGCTTTCGTGTGAAGATCGAGCGCAATTAGGCGTGCAAATTTCGAAAGTGTGGACACGAGATAGACGTATAAGAGTATAAGACTTCCTTATCCTCTCTGTGAGGTACCTCGGGGGTACTTCAACATCCATCCATCGCTCGTCGCAAAATCCAGCCGCCTATTTTTTTTCATACGGATGGATGAGAGATCAAAATTGGGACACTCCACTTAAATATAAGTGCGAACGAGGGTTACAATCGGGTGAGGAAGAACGCCGGGGCAATGTGACCTAGATGTCGATAGCCACTTCCACTTCCACTTCCACTTCTACCTCCTCTTTCCCCAATCCGCCTATACTTCGAACCCCTGGGTATATAACATTTTTACGTATACACTACACACACAGATAAATAGACGCGGTCCTCGTCTACCCAGGCGTACCTAATAGAAGGGCTAAGCAGGCATAAGCACAAAACCGAGGGCTCCCTAGACTCCGTTATCATCAATTTTTATTTTCATGACAGGGGTGCGGATAACCCGATCGCAATATCCGATACAATACGATTCTCTCACCTAGTGAGCATCTCTTCCTTTCTTACATCTCTACATTTTTTATTTATTTATTTATTTATTTGTTTATTTTCAACTCGATTTCCATCGCACTTGAGCACGAACTTGGAGTGCTGTTCTCGACGATGACGGGGTAAAACCCCATTTCTCTCGTCCTTACCTCATGATATGCAGAATTAGCTTCATTACCACTAAATTTGCACAGAATGAATGAATGAATTGAAATAGAAAAGAAATCGCAAATCTTTTAGAAACTCAGATGCAGATTTTATTCGCTTAGACGAAAAAAAAAGAAGATAAATAAATAAATAAATATACAACGTGGAGAAAAGGGTGTCGCGAATTCGGTTACGATAATTTAATACCGCTGCGATTTCTCCGGTAGTAGAAGAAGACGTGCCGACGACGGCACTCCGTGAACATTTATTTATAGGGATTTGATAAGTCGTGTCTCGTTAGAATTTGTCGAACTCGACAGATTGAATTTCACCGTTAACACTGCTATGGGCGATACTGCTTTTTCGATGAGGATCAAATTTGCGATTCTACATTCGTCGGGAATAGTATACAATAAGGGATGTTATCGCACACATTTGTGAATCGAGAACATCACCCTTCCAAATTCATGCAAATTGAAGTTGTACGGCGACGCGCATCCTCGGTAATCTTTCCAACTCTCTTCTTCTTCTTTTTTTCGTTTCTTTTCTTATTTCTCACCGTTGATCAATCACTACGATACGTTTTTTTATACATATTCCATGTGCGACGACTCTACTATGTCTAGTTGAGCCCTTGGATTCCCATGAGAGAACGAACGGTAGCGGAGTGAGTGAATAATGAAGGTCCACCTGTCGACCGAATGGTAATTAAGTCTTTCACCAACAATGCTGACGTTATGAGAAGATATACGAACAATGCAGATGCTACTGTTACCGTTACTAGCACTATAACCCACTAATTTCAGCCTTCATCGTCTTTTCTCATGACACAACCTACTCGTTAACTTCGCGCACCAGCCATAAGACCCTAAATTAATTTAGATTAATTAAAAACCATGAGGATTCCGCGACTCCTCAAGATATTCCTCCCTCCTACCCCACCCTTATTTTTTTGTTGTTTTCGAAAATCTCTGCCCACCGAAGCTCCGGGAAAGGATATCAGCCGGAGAGTTTATGACTTTGTAATAAAGCAAGGAGTGACACACCCCTCACGAAGAAACTATGGACGGTACTCACGGCATTACTCTACTATTCCAATCAAGTCCGACTACGCCCCTTTACTTAACCACTTACTCCGCGAAGCGAACTCTAGTTCTCTAACAACTATCGGTATTGCACCGGTTTTGTCCAACGACGACGGAAACAAAAGACGTTACATCGTTCGGTTAGGATCTCAAGATGAACGAGCGTAATGGGTCTCTACGGAAGGAAATCAGCGCAAAAGATGCTCTGGCAGTGAACTTTTGGATCCTCAGACGATCCGGAGCGTGGGCAGCGGACATCGGCAACCCAATACTCAGGTGAAATAAGAATGATTTTGATAAATTCGAAAAACTGACAATTATTTTACATCACTTTCAGATTTCTCTACAACATTTACGGCGCTGTAATGATATCGGTGGTGACCGTGACATATTATTCAACAGAATTGGTGTACTTATCTTTGATTTGGGGTAACCTGGAAGCAATTACGGAGGTTTCATTTCTACTTCTCACGCACCTAGCGACCGCAGTAAAACTTGCAAATTTCTTAATGCGACGTAAACGTGTTGAAAAATTGGTGTCGGATACGTGCCAAGAAAAATTTATACCCAAACACACCAAACATTATGATATTCTGAGGACGATCGTTGGGAAAGCAAACAAGGAAAATATCATCTTCAATCTTATGTGCATCTCGACGGTAATGGCATGGGCGATTGTGCCACTAGTCGAAAACAACAAGGTGGTAATCGATATTCGATAATGTATTATAGGGGATTTACCGATTTCTCGAATTTTTACAAATTTTTACGCAGGTTCGCCGGCTACCTCTGAAAACATGGTTTCCATTTCCTACCGACTCTTCGCCTACCTACGAACTGATTTACGCCTACGAAATAATAGCTGTTCTAATAAACGCGTGTATGAACGCCATGTTGGATACCTTCGCTTCAGTTCTAATGGCAGTGGCTGGTTCTCAGGTGGATATGCTATGCTTCAATTTGACATCTTTGGGTCGGTCAAACGACGATATTTTCTTAGCAAAAGAAAAGCAGCTCGATAGGTTACTCGAACGCAAATCGAACAACGTTATTGCCACAGTTACAGCGGCTAAGAATGCGGTGAAAAAAAAGCTAGAGAAACAAAAAGAGCACGTTCTTGTTGCCGGAGAATTTCCCGTTGCTCGCGACGACAATTTTTCACATCAACGTTTAACCGGGTGCATAGAACACCACGGTAGTATCCTAAGGTAAAATTGTAAACTTCTTTTGTTAGATTTTTACGAAGTATAAATTCCGTACGTTCGAAAAGACGATGTACCTACTCGCAATCTTCCTGAATTTAATCATTTCGGCACGAGGTAGTAAAAAAAAAAATAATAATAAAAAAAAAAACATCTGCCCCCAAAATATGCCAAAGATTTATTCAGAAATCTCATTTCCATCCAACTGACTGGCGGGATGTTTAGGAATGATATTACAAACCTCATTTTTACTGCAGATTCGCTAAGGAAATTCAAGACGTATTCGGTATCGGAATTCTCATACAGTTCGCCGTTAGCAGTACCATACTTTGCCTCACGTGTTTCGAGTTGACTTTGGTAAGCAAATATGGACATATGTATATATACGATCTATATAAGTTTCATTGGTTTTGAAGAGCATCCCCCGGTCTCGTGGTCTATAAACTTGTTCATATCACGTTCGCGTCGTATGTCAGAAACACGATATGTTCCGTCCAACTATATGATCACAGGTGTACAATTATCAAGTCAAATTTTCTCGACGAGACATTAAAACGTGTTGAAAGATATTGGAAACGATCTAAAATCTGTGTCAAAATCTATAACGGCGTGTAAAGCGCAGTGTCGCGAACGTTTGAACCGGAAATAACGGAGTAATCAAATATAAACTGAGAGGGTAGGAAGAGCCGGGCTGCAGGAGGTGCGCCAACCACGGATATGACTTGTACCGACCTACGCCAGTATTTGCATATCTCGTTAGCTTCTCTCCGCGAGGGAAACTGCCAACCATCGAATGCACGTACTGTACGTACACCCGTAATAATCCTAGATTAAGATTCAGTGGCTACTCCGAAGTACAAGTAAAATAGATATATATGTGTAATGCATTCGGGATTAAAATTTGTACTCGATCTTTATCAGGATCTGTTCGGTGTGACATCGACGAACCGTACGGACTCAGATTTGTAATAATTAGAGGGAGAAATTTACATGAATACGCGATAGCGTGTAATCCCTATAACCGAATCGATAGGGTGAAAATAATAATTTGAATCGATTTTACATCCGCAGATATCAGCGACAAGCTTACAATTTCATTCGATGCTACTGTATCAGGGATGCATGTTGTTCCAAATATACTGTTATTGCTGGCACGGAAACGAACTGAAAATAAAGGTCGGTACGAAAGCCTGTTTTTCTAATAATTTTTTAAATACAGAAGAAAGATTGATAACCGAGAACGAACATCGCTCGATCATCGTTACAACGTTTTACGCGAATATCGAACGGCAAAAAGTTAGACGTGAAAAGCCGGATTACATGACATTATATGTATCAAGTGGTGGAGCTGTCTGAGCGTCGTATATAGCCGAGGTGTTAAAATCCTTGGGTATAAGAAGATGAAGAAGAAGGAATAGAAAAAGAGAAGAAAGAAAGAAAAAAAATAGAATAAAATAAAACTTGTGCTCGATCTTCGGAACGCTGTGCGGAAGATATAACTTTGATATTACCTGAAAGCCGCAAGAGCAAACGGCACAGTGTACGATATAGGGTGTGTGTCTGGCTGTCCGCAGAGCTGAAAGCTCGACTAAGAGGGTTTCCACCCAAAATTTTGCGGCGCAAATTTAATATTTTAGATTTCTCATATACACGGTATACATATACCATTTCCACCGATAACTATAAATATACACCGAGAAATATCCAGTCGAGTCTTAAGCCTCGATGGACTAACGTGATATACCAAGCAGGGGTGTGAAATCGATTTACATCACGAAGCCCAGAGCTTTTGAACATTTATCTTTCAATTTTTCAATTTTTTTTTTTTTTTTTTTCATTCGCTCTTTTGTAAAACTTCACTCGAGGATATGTGAATTTCAGACATCGCAATTAACGACAGCAGCTTTCAACTGCAGTTGGATAACCGGATCTCCAAAATTTAAAAGCAGTTTACGAATAGTCATGTGTCGAATGCAGCGTCCTATGCAGTTGATGGTCGGTGGATTTTTCAGTCTTTCTCTCGAGAGTTTTTCCATGGTAAGTTATAAATTTCAAATAACCCCGCGGTTCACATTTCTCATCAAAATTTCTTCACCACCATATACCCTCTGTTCCCGTTAAATACTACGAGAGGGTAAACTCTATAGCGTGTAGTTTTAGACGATTTAACTTGTCAGCGGTGAATATTAACTCCTCCAAAAGTAAACTCTCGCAACATCCTCCTCGTCGTCGTCCTCGTCGTCGTCGCCGACTCCTCGTGACTCTGTGAAGTACTCACCTAGGAATACTACCCATTTTACCTACCCACCTGCCGTACTACCAACGTTACTCTCTAACCCACGAAGTTAGACGCGCTTAGCTTAGCTTTAGCTTTACTGCATACGCGACTAATGAAAAAGTTTTAGACTCCCCCCTCCCCCCTCCCTTCCCCACCACATCTCCCTCATATAGAGACACAAGGAGTGTGTATTCGGTAATTGCTAATTAAAATGCTCATCCTACACGGACTTGATTCCTGAAGCTGCAGCGCAGCTGCTGAAAGCTCATGTCGTATGAATTTCTACACTTATACTTTACATCGCTATGTAATATACATGCCGCATGATATTCCCCTCACGAATAATGACACACCGAAGGAAAATATAAAGATAGAGTGAAACCTGGCAGAAGAAAAAAAATTGAAAATTTTGAATAATAGTTTTGCGTATTGTGATAAATTATTCCTTTAGTTATAGAAGCATAAATTACGCGTGATAAATTATTTATGTTCAAACGCAAAGACGAATATATATATATACCTATGCTTCGATGATCTATGCACACATTCTATTCATGAGTTAAACGTTTTTAAAAATCCATTTCATACACATCATTCTTCTTTTTCCATCTGCTTTTCATAGATAGATAGATTTTTTTTTTTTTTTTTTTTTTGAAAATGTCGATACCTACGCAAGCAAGTGTTACACGATGAAATTTTTTTTTTCCACAAAGTTGGTAAAACTTTCATCCATCACGACGCTAGCCTGGTGGAGAATAAAGTGGTCTGAAGATGCAACTTTTTCTAACCCAATTCGGAGGCGGGAAGAAATTCATCTCCATACCGTATCTCCTTTGTTACCTTGAACCCCGCATTGACGTGATCCTTTTTCAAAGTGGTTCGAGATATTTATTGCGTTGCGATTCCGACTAAACTTCTTCCCGCCTCCCCGGGATCCCAAAACCCGAAACCCTATCGTACATACATACGTAATTTGTACACAACGTTCTCCGTTTCTGCGGCCAACGTTGAGGATATTCGAAGAGAGAGAGGGGAAGAAAAAACAGAAAAAGAAATGAGGGATAAAATAGAAAAAAAAGAATAATACATCTTAATATATTCATACAAATACATATAGCCGCGAATATATTCACAGGGAATATAATTTATTTATTTTTTTCTGTTTTTTTCTCGTTTCGGTCTACATAATACACAGGTATGTATTCTATACAAATTCTATATGAAGAAAAAAAAGAGAAGAAAGAAAAAGGGAAAAAATATTTAAATGCTGGGGGCAGAGTGCAAAATTAGATATAGATATATCCGAATACCCTCCAGGAACAGCTCAGCGATCGCAGCAGCGGGAGCAGAATTTCTAACAAATCGAAATATTTCAGATTCTTCGTACCGCCTACTCGTTTTTCGCGGTTCTCAAACGGGTACACAGCAACGGCATAAACTAAACGAAGCAACAAACCACAGAACAAACCAGTCGATCGACCAACGTAGCTGCAGAGAGCAAAATTTGTCGAGAACTCGATGAACACCGCGCGACACTTCCTAGACTGCTCAGTTTCTCAAGTTTATACAGTTTACAATAAGGGCGCAGGAATATCCACGCAGAGCAGACTCCGAAACTTGATCCTGCACAAGACTTTGTTCTGCAAGAAGGTGGATATAGCTTTTGTTAAGACCTCGTCCAAAGACGGCTTTCGACTTTGAAAGCTGAGCGATTTCGGACTGTTTTTTTTTTTTTTTGTTTCTCACGGAGTAAATAATTTTGTTTGTCTTTTTTTTTTTTCTTCCTCGTTGTATTGTCTTTCGGCATTGTTAAATTATTCTCATCTCAAACTTCGCTCTCGAATATTTGTATTAGAATTTATGTGTTAATTCTAACATTTTTTTTGTTCCTTCTCTTTTTGTTTCCACCTCGGATTTCACACAATAATAATCTTCCATTTAATTAAACCTCCTCTACCCAGACTGCTTCTGCAAGTCTGTGTGAATTACTTTTCATTATTTTTAATAATATTTGAGGAATACATTCTCGTTTATATGAATCTTTTTTTTTTGTTTTAAATCTTTTTTGCTCCACATTATTCGTCTGTTAAAACGTAGCCACCCCCTATATGTATCGTAATCACTGTTCACTAATTATACTGACTATATCACTGACTAATTCTCGGAATAAACGTCATGCAGAATGAAAAAATGTAGCCAATTATTTCGATGGTACCCGAGATTTGAGATAATTGATTTTATTGCTTTTCTTCGAACTCGGTTTTTTCGCTTTCTAAAAACTAGCACAAAATCGTACCAAAAAAAGGAAATACACCTGTATACATTTCATGGTTCAGCGAATATCTACGCCTTGGATATTGATATTTTATTCAGAAGCGCAGCGATCGACTAACGAAGCGATAATATTTCTCGTAATAGTTCTCTGTGTTCGATCAATTTATTCTGCTCTTCAATTCCACTCATTTTCAATCTCTACCAGAGTTTTGATTTCGCATGAGATTCAATTTGCCGGCGCGCTATGCACGTACAATCAAATTTCCATATTTCTTTTCCCTCCATTTTTTTTCCTCCCTTCACTTATATCCTTTTTTTAATTTTTTTTTTCTCTAGAATTCATTTATCTAAATTTTCAGCTGGTATAAAAATTATTTGAACTTATCAAGCAAATACCTAGAGCGTCGTATTCCGCCTATCAATATGCCTGCAATATTATACCTTATAAATCTGCGTGCGTTCAGCTGATGTCAACGATGGGCCGGCTGCAGTAGAATTTTTGAACGGCGTATCGACAATTATCGGCAAATCGTGACAAACAATAGCCCGGGGCTGAAGGATACGCCCGGATGAGCAGTTGGAAAATATATTATTTTCGGATAAAAAATTTAGAAAGGAAAAAAAATATATTGCTGTATCATTCTGCATGAAGAAGGGGAAAAAAAAAATCCTTTCCATTGTCAGAGTCGAGATTTCGTAACCGTGTACGCCTGCACAGGGGATGGCCTGGCCCGGGCGTCGGTCTCAATGTTGAGGAATTTTTCATATTTTTCATGCTCATATTCAATGAAGCGATCTCTGGAATCGACGATATACAAACCACTGATCGCCAGCTCTTCGAAATTGTAAAACCGTTTTATTCCTCACTTCCAGGAAAATGTTCAAAAAAAATATCAGACAATTTTGGCGTGTTACTGATAAAAAGAAATAGAAATAAAGGAATAACAAAAGAGATCGATGAGATTAAATATTTTTTTATATACCCGTCCCTCCCGACTGTATTTATCCCAGCTGTTTTTGAAAGTGAATAAAATCTATGTTTCAAAACCACCCGACAATATGTGTATCGAGGAATTTACGGGCAATTTATTCCGATGGCCTCGACAATACTCGCAATTTTTTACATTTTCAACTAAACGGATTCGTTGGTCGAACGATTTTCGACGGCACACGTACGTTGTTGATTGAAATAAACAGATACGTAGGTATTTATGTACGAAGCTTATATAGAAATATGAGAACGCGCATATCGGGACACGATTCCATCAATTCCATGGTTATCAGCTCGCACGATGCACCGCGATAACGATACACGCCATGAGGATATTACATACAATATATTTGTTAATCATTCGATTTGGAGCTCATTGTTTATGAACGATTGAACAAATAGGGATTCGCGAATTAGCGATGTGTAGATAAACAACCGGTTATAATTTTCACATGTAACGCATATTTGATGAATCCCCGATTATCATCGTTTCGTGGAACCAGTCGTAAGATTCGCCGGTCCATCAAATTACATCCCTCCCAAAACCGTTCCCGGTGTACACAAGAATTATCCGCAATACCGCATTAATTGTTCAGCTGAAAAGCTACCACATACCGAATTTCAAACGAATACCAAACAGTAATTTCTGTATACGAATCGACGTGATTTTAGTACATGCGATCCAGAATCTGTTCGATGATGAGCGAAACCAACTGGGACATGGCGATTGTTGACGATGATGTCGGGTATGGACAGATCATAGGCTGCTAATGGATTCACTTGAGTACGATATTGTTATGAACCAGTGGAGTTGCTAGGAGGCTTTAGTAACTGTTGGCAACTGTTGGCTACCTAATGTACCCCTTAACTGTTGGCTGTTAGCAGTTGTTCAAAAGCTTCAGTAGCCAGCAGCAGCCACACAGCACTACCAAAAGCAGCTGCTGGACACTTCATAATAGCTGATGCAGTTCGAGCGGCAGTTGAGCGAAAAGAAAACTACTTCGAAGCTTCTGATTGGCCCTTGGGAACAGTCGCGGTTAAAACTCTAAATTAGTCCGTAGGTAGGCGTACGGGCATGTTGTAAATTGAAAAATAATTTTTTTTTTCATTTTTCTTCTTAGATCGATCCACGTGCACGCGATGAGTAAACATGATATTTTAGATGGTGTGGGTGACGTGCCAATTTATATCAGTTTAGCGCGACCAAGCGGTAAATGGGGTGGCTAAGTGGCTGCACTATCTCTCCCTTATTCCCTTTTCATCTTTCTCTTTTCCTCGTGATTCTCAACGGGCATTTCCTTTCTCACTCTATCTATCTATCTGATTCTCTCTTCCTTCTCTCTTTCCTCAAAGTACAAACGGACACGGTCTCCGATTCACCGAGGCCAAAGCTCTGGGGTAGATAAGCATTATGTTCCTCTCGATCGGCTATAGAGCAGGTCAAGTTTCAAGGGATTACAAACCGGTTCTAGTGTTTTTGACATCCTCTTAGAAACCCCCACGAGTAATTTAACTCTTAGTGCTTGAAAACCCCCGGGGCATAGACGATCCTTGAAGTCAAACCAAATTATTAGCTAAATTGCGATAAAAGAGTCCGTACCAACCTTCAAGTATTTGAACTATAACATTATACCTCTGTAATTAACTACCAATCGTAACGAACTCTGAAATAGCCGGTATTGAAATGTTTGCGTATCTGAAATTTTGACACAAAACACAAACCAAACATGAGCCCAAAACTCAATAATATTTCACCGCATGTAACCGTGTACAAATAGTTTTTGGGGGCGGGTATACTGCAATGTATACATTATATATTTGTCGATATAATTAATTTCCTTTCAGATTTCAGGGGTGGTTGAATATTTTAGGTGTCAATTTTATGGCTGGACTGCGCAGCGCTGAAACGGCAGATCGTTTCGCAGTGTGTGTGCATTTATTTTTCAACTTTTTGAGTCTCCGCAAGGTAGGTCTGGTATAAACTTAAAAGATAAAAAAAAGGTCGAGTGAAGAGTTTGCCAAACGTAATCCTTAAAAGAAGATCAAAAGATCCCTCGAGCTACCTCCTTCATTCTATGCTTTTTTACCAATGTCAATTTTTCCTTACTTTTATAAGGAGTCTGCAGCAACAGCAGCATGTGAAACGTCGCGAAATAGCGCGTCTTTTGCATGAGATGAACGAAGGAACGGAAACGAGCTTGAGAAATAACAGACGAGATTCTGGGCCCTCGATTTCACAGAGAGTAGAAAACTCTTCATTTCGACGTCACGAAGCGACTAAATTTGAGTAGTGTTGTTCCTCCAGACTGCAATAAACATGCAGTTTTTATCATCAATCTTCAAAACACTCGACCCGAGATTAAATTTTCTAATACAGTTTCTAGAATTTTCATAAAATTCTTCAATAATTAATAAATCCATTCGACCGATTTTCTTTTCTCTATCAAACCTTCGGATTAAATGTTATTACCATTTTCCAATTTCAATAAATTTCCCCACCCCCTCATTCTGCGTTGTATTATCATCATTATTTTTGTAATCGACAATATTAATTTGCAAGCTCCGTGATCCGTGAGAACGAATTTGTTTTTTTTCAATATTTTCTGAAAGGGAACAACGAGTGGCGCAAAATATAAAAATCACAAAGAGTTTCCATTTTTTTTTTTTACTTTTCTTTTTTTTTTCACCGAATCGAAAATGAAATACGTAAATTGTAAATGAATTTCGGAGAAGCGTGTAAGAGAAGGGGATGCGGATATTAAAGATCAAAACAAATTTTTGATCGAGTGTCGCTGGTCCCTCAGCTGTCGAATAAGCGTTGTCGTCTTCGCCCCGCAGCAACTAAGATCTGAAGTAAAATATATAACGTGCAGAAATTGAAGGAGATAGCGGGGGGACAAAGAAGGGCCATACGAAGGAGAGGAATAAAAGACATTTGACACCCTCGGACCGGCAAGAATCTCTCTTTTCCTCACTAACGCTACGTCCATTAGCTGCACTTCGACAGGGCGAGAGAAAGGGGGTAAAAAATGATAAGAAAAAAAAGAAACGAGAATTCCCGTGCATGTATATTCTTTTGCGAGCACGTCCGTAAAAATATCTCGAAAAACAAAAATAACATCTTATAGTGCCCCGTGTAGACGGGGTGAGTATTATATTCGCTGCGCGAAAATAGAACAGACAAAAAAAAAAGGGAGAAGAATTACGTTCGGAAAATAGAAAAGAAAAAAAAGAATTGTGAAAATATCCGGTACTACGACTTCTGACATTCTTTTGCTATTCTATCTAATTTTCTCGAATCCTCCCCGACCCCCCGCCCCAGTAGGGGAGTATAGGTAAATATATACGAAGCGTGAATGCGGAACAAGAGAAAACTGGATGAAAAATTTTTCGTAACGAGATCATGCCGCGAACCTTCTTACTTTTCCGGAGAATAACATCATTCGTGCACTCTCTGTGTGACGTCTTTGATAAATTTCTAATCTCAAAATCCTATTCGGTATGAATAGATAGGCATATAGAGTAGGCGTTTAACGCCCTTTCAGAACTCAATGTACATGCATAATTCCTTATTTTGCAGATGGAAATAAAGAAACAAAAATACAAAATCCCATGTGAATTTCGCAATAAAATGTTGATATCAAATTTTCTTCTTCTTTCATTTTCGCCTCTTCAGCGACAGAAAATCAAGTTGAAATAACCAAGGTTGAGTTTAACGGGCAGCGTAATACGTAGTTTTAACTTAAAGCCATGACTAATTATATAATTCCTGCTGGCACGATAGCGACGAGGAGTTATTTCAATTATCTGAAATCACCGCGTGAATTGCACAACGGTGATTCAGTAGCTGCCGATAACATGAGGGAAAAAAAAACTGCATCGTTTTCATCGCCAATCAGTGTCAGTGCAGTATCAAGTGGGCGATAAGATATATGAAAATCAATAAAAATGACTCACCAAGTAACGCCTGGAAGAGACGACTCTTGAAGATTCTGATGACACGTTCGATCGCCAATCTCAACTGTTTGTCCTGAGGTCTCGTCAGTTTTGCATGATAATCTTCCAGCAGCTCCAACGCCCTGTGCGCCTCTGTAAAAAATAAAAAGAAGAAAAAAAATGAATAAATTCATAAAAAATTTATTCACATAATCTGTTTTTTCATGGAAAAAAAAATCTCCAAAAACAAAAATATCGTAGATCCAAATCATCCGGCACTTCTAAAACCTCGTGACACCCCGAAAACGTGACAACATTTTTTCCTTTTTTTTATTCAGCGGTATATACTTTCCATATGCCTACCGGCGCACGATTTTTTATTTTTATAATATTCTTGTCACATACGTATAGAGGTGGGTACATTTTTGTCCATTTCAAGGATCAATTGAGCTTTCCAGTTATATTTGTATTAGCAATGGGTGGTACAAGGGTCCGGGAAAAAATCCCCCTATTACATTGTTCTACATGAACATACACCAACGCATTAAAAACGTTTCAGTAGCGCAAAGGGTAAATAAAACATTTACCGTGTCGTACAATCCTGTTGTTGTTTGCCGTAAAACGGGGAACGTAAAACTTAAAACGTAGGTAATCTGTCCTCCCCGTGCGAGGGTGGAGAGCACCGAAAAAAAAAATATAGATAGAATAAAGGAAATAAGAAAGAAAAAACAACAATCTCAATTAACTTCGAAGATAAAATAGCTGCGTGCACTTTATTTTCATTTTTTCAATCTTACCCGGCAATATGGGGAGCTGCTGTTTTATGAGCCGCGTTTAACGGTGATTCCCGAGTTTATGGTTAAAAGAAGAAAAAAAAGCGCAGGAAAGAACGAAAAAAAGAATCATAGTCAGGCGCCGAATAATTAAGAATGTGATTACCAAAAATTGATTTTGCAATGACTGCAGCTTATCAAGGTGAAAATTCTTTTCCAGTTGTGGAATGTGAAGTGGTTGGGACACTTATAAATCGAGTGGTTACCCCATCGCATGTAGTAAGATAAGGGGAAGAGCTTTCCACTTTCCACTTTCCATTCCCCTTCTTTTTGCCGGTTTAATTTTTTTATCTTTCGTTTTTATATCGCACGGTAGATAAGAGGATGAAATCGCGACCCTCCCTTTCAATCACCAAGGGTTGCTGCGTGTAGTGGTTGTAACCTTGAAATAACCCTACTTTCTTACACTGGTTCGAGCTCCCTGACAAAAATCTCGTGCATAAACGACCATGGAAAGTATAACGTTAATATAGTTCGAGGGGGGGAGGACTGTAGTATAATAACCTTATAAAGGAGGTCGCGCGAGCCCCTCTTATGATAATATTCACCTTATTGCAAGTAAGCATTAGAGGATGTAACGAAGGACGTTTACCGAGGAGAATTATTATCTTTCAAACTCACCCGTTTGCACGTCTTTCGTCGCGAATTATATAACTCTTATAGCTGTTCATTCGCGTATATTATTCCAGAGGGAGGGTTACGCCGTCAAGTCGAATATATTTTGATCCGAGTTGTTGAAGGGCGAAGGGGGTGGACGGAGGCAGCTGCAGCTGTCGGTTGAAAGGTCAACCCAACGTATTACCGAATACTCGAGTGTTATGTATAAATGATGGTAGTGGTGGTATAATTGAATTGCGAATGATTCTCGCTCTCGAGGGGTCGCGGGGGTTGCGAGTAGAGAATCAGGAAGGGAGAGAGAGAGGGAAAACAAGGGTTGAACTTTTCACGTAATTTCAAAACACACGTCAGAAATCCTCGCAGATCCCACAGAAGTTTGTAACACTCGTCAAAACCGAACACCGGAAGCCAATTGGTATCGATTGATATGCGAAGATGTTTAATCGACGTATAGAACGCTAACAACGTTCGAAGAATTTTTACGTTTTACCTTGAGACAAAATCTGTATTTCTGGAATCCGAATCTGCTGAGTAAATTGATCCGTCTATTGAAATGGTCGAGTTATCGCCAGTTTTTTGCTTTTCGAATCGAGAAAATTGAGGTATATCGATCGGTTTGCATTTCGAGATCCGACTGGACAGGATCGACTGATGCCACCGTTAATTATAAAGGCAATTAGTCAGCTGACTCTGATTTGTATATTTAAATGTGTGAAACCGTCTGGACTAGCTTTCTATAGATTCTATGAATTTGCTATAGCAAATTGGATGAAATGAGTTGAAATCAAAAAGTTTCGTGTACTCCAAAACCACGGGTGAATAGCCCTCCGTATTTTACCCGATGTGAGTCGTTTCTTTTTTAATTTCATAAATGTGGTGGAAATACGTACGTAGGTAACATTTATACAATTACATAAGTGTGTGTACTGCATAGGTACAGAGACATGAACGAATCACATTTCTGCGGTAGCAAGAGTGTATGCGGTAGCCCGTACGGAAGTCTTTCAGAGTAACGAAAACTCCAGCTACTTGTTTCGCGTCGTAAACGTTGTCGAATGACGACTAGCTGGTGAATGGTAGTTGGCGGAGGGTGAGGGGAACGGAGTTAGGTAGAACAACTTCCAGGAAATTGGTTTTTCACGAATCGACTTGGTTCTCTCGTAGGGGCAGTGCTATAGTGCCGGTATAAAAAAAAAAAAAAAAAAACAGAAAACAAAATTGAATAAGAACAGAAAAGGTTAAAATTTTCGAAATCTAGAATCTAACAAATTTTTTCAGATAGTACACCCTGTGCGAACCATCGCATATTCAAGGTATATATTTATTCATTTATTGATGCAGTATTCATTTTGTATTTTTTAATTCAGGAAGATGAGAGGTAACTGAGATTCGAGAAGACCTTTGACCTCCGATATAAGAAGCTACGTGTACACCGAGCACTGCGTTATATCGTAATTCGTTTGAAATCGGAGCATGTAATTACACGCTTCGTCGCACCCCCGTCGTCCCTTCGTCCCTCCGTGAATCCCTATTTCGCAAATTCAATAACCCTGCAGTTGATGAGATTGTGAAAAAAATGTTCCGCTCGTAATTATTTAGAAGAAGAAGAAAAAAAAAAAAGAGAAAAAAAAAAACATGAAATGCATTTAAAAAAAAATTTTTATTAAAAAATTATATTAGTTTTTCTAGTTATGAAAAAAAAAATCACAATTTTTATAATCCCTCCGTTCTATTTAAATTTTTTTTTCTCTTTCCATCTTAATTACTCGCCCTTTAAAATATTCCGCGTGTTACATAAGTATCGTTTGGGTTAATCAAATGCGCTCTCATTTCTCATATGTTATGTAACGTAGGTGTACACTCAAGAGTTTTGCAACGAGTCTAACTAGAGGAATCTCGCTGAGCCGTGCATGAGTCACCGCGAGTCGAGTTTAACTCTACCAACGAGTGTTTTGTTGCACCCTTAAAGCTATCACCCTTACACTATGATGATGACGAGAAGTAAGAGAGGGGGGAAAAAAAAGGAAAAAAAATTGAAAAAGAAAATGCTCCTATAACTGCTGCTGCAGAGACGCGATGCTCTAGGGTAAAGCATAACCCCGTTAATTGCCGCTGAGAATAATTAATAGGAGAACATGATACGCTTCAAATATATAGTCTGGTAGATATGTCCCTACAAGCTATATATACTGAATATATAAAACTATGTATAAATTAATGTTTTTTTTTATACATTAGAGCTGCAATTACTGCACTTAATGCGGGTCCACGTAGTGCAAACTTAATTTTTGATTCTGACTATACGTTAATATAATAACTTTTCGAAATTTAATTGCCTGTACACGATTCATCGAATTTTCTTCGATCTAATAATTAGCACGATATCGCGGTGTGTGGTCAGTTTCTTCTATGGCATAAAAAAATTTATTATAGTTTAAGATAAAACAAAATGGATTTATATAGCGGGGCGCGCGCGGGTTTCAAGTTAGCTTGGTGCACGTTAATAAATTTTCTTAGCCAGCAATATTTTGTTCAAATGGATTTTCATCGTCGTCAATGTTCTCCGGTTCGGTAGTCCGTTAGAACTCCGCAGATATTATATATGGTTCGCACGAATATTTCGAAATTTATTACGCTTTCCACCACCATACCGAGAGAAGGGATGAAAAAAATGAAAAAAAAAAACAAAGTATAAGTAGAAACGAGAAAACGAATGAGTGGGTGAGAGGGAAAAAGGAGTAGAAAATAACTTGCTTGATAAGTTCCAAGGTCATAATAATGCCACGGCACGAGTTAAGGCCCGCGCTAAACTTGCACCGCCATTATTAGGTATATGGTTGGAACCCATATTGTCATGGAGCAAATGTTACAAGTTTCACGACCCCAAATGTCATTATACACGTCGAAGAGTAATTACGACAAAGTTCTCTACTCGCTTGATGCCACACCGTATTATATTTGCAGCACGACATATTATTCATGCGTGATAAATTCGTGTGGACCGCGATGATCATGTACCGAACAAATTATACGCGAAACGCGACAGTGAAACGAACAAAAAGAAGACAACAAAGAAAAAAAAAATGGACGTCGACGAATGTAGCGATGAAATCTTCCGTATATTTTACGTTCCGAGCAAAGTTGCATTCGCATGTGGTGTCTCTTTCGCAAGCCCCCGTATTAAAATGGCGGCTAAATTTTTTTTCCTCTTCCAACCGCTCGCGTGTTTCGGACACGAATATCAGAGAAGAGGGATTTTCGGACGTTGAGCGATTCTCGAGCCACCGACATTTTACCACTCGTCTAAATGTCACGCATCTGTTGGGAATACCGAAAGATAAATAGAAGGACTTTCAGGCTGTCTTTGTCCTGGTGCCAGAAACCACCCTCGATCGCCCTGCATGCCCGTGCACAAATTGTTCGTGCCAACTACGTTCTAGATCAGATGATAGCAGAAAAAAATGTAATAATCATCAGCATGCGACAAGGCTTTTAAAATATGTATTAATAAATAAAAATTCCTTCCGTACGATCCACGTTTTATTTTAGTTTTAGTTTATTTTTTTTACGTTTGAGCAGTATTCATATTTTTCAGGAGAAAGATGTTTGTGCGTCTTACTCGACTTCGATTTCGGTGATATCAATTCAGTCGAATCCCGAATATACGGATAGAGAGTCGAGTAAAAAAAATATCCGTATATAGAGGTGAATTTGTAGGGTTAAAAGTGAGCTGCTCGAATGTATTATATATATCAGATCGATGGCAGAAATTTGGGTTTCGACATACATAGAAATGAAAATATATCCTACCCGAAGGTTTAAACTAGATGTCAGTATATTTTGGTAAAAAGGGTACGTACAGATAATTTGCGGTCGGCCCTGTTTTCTGGGTAATCTAAAAGGTCGGAGAAAAGGAATTCGAGCTGACAAAAAGTCGTGGAAAAAGGATACGTCTTCGTTAAAAGAGAGCACCGCGTATGGTCCAAACGGCCACGGCCGAATTTGAACGGAAACTGGAGGAATATACCTATACACCCCGCCATGATGGCACAGCCAAAACTCTCTCAGTTCCTAACCCGAATTCTACTCTAATTATCCTAATTTTACTGCCACCACTCTCAGCAGCAGCGACAGTATAGTAGGAGCAGCAACGCTAAGCTACTTAAGTAATTATTCTTAGTTTACCGAAAAGCTGAATTGAAATAGAGCCCTGTTACTCGGGTCGCGAACTGCACCATGCAGCGAACTGCACGATGATTCTAATTAAACTTGAGCAGTATAATTACAAATGCATCGGTCATGCGAAAATTTTACGCAAGAAACCCGCGTCGTAATTATCTCGTCGTGTTTTATGCTTGTATATTTATCAAAGAGAAAAAATGAATAGAAAAAAAAACAAGTAATAATATAATCATGTTTTTAGAAAGTATTTAAAAATTCGTACGACATTTGATGGAGTTTTGGTTTGAAATCCGCGCGGTTCAATCACGACCGAATCGTTCATTAAATGTGTTTGATCAAGGCTCGAGTATAAATATTTTTATAATAATAAGAAATATGGATACAAAAGTACTCTATAGGAGGGTTGTATAAATTGGTATGTGTACGAGGAATTTTATCATCCAATAAATCCAATCGTACGACAATTTTGCCGAAGATAACGTTCCCCGGGTTCCCAGTGATACGTATAAAAGTTCTTTGGACTTATTGGCCAATGACAAAGTACATATTTTATGGCTGTATTGATATTGGTGAAAGTTTTAAAGGCATAAAATCTGCGACTATACCGCGAAGCAGAAGCAGCCACCGAACGGCATACATATGAATATTATTATTATCATATACATACTACATTTTTATTCCTTACTTTTTTTTTTATTACGAATCGGGGTCATCAACGAATTTACGGTCCAGAGATTCTGCAACGCTATTGAGAAAATCAAAATATACACCACGTGATACACATTACACGCACGTATGTACACATGTACACATGTACTCGAATTTCAAGTATGAAAAAAAAAAAGATTTTAGTATCGATATCTCCATTTCATTTGATCGGTTTTTCGTCGCATGAAAAATAAAATCAAATTCAGATATAGTGTCGGTAACGAAAGTCTGCATCGTATGACCGATGAAGTGACGATGGAATCCGATCATGAAGTCTGCGTGTGATAGTTTGATAGAAGAAGAAAAAAGAGAAGAAGAAATAAAAATAAAAAATAGATACCCGGTACTCTTCAGCTAGTGATCTAATATACATGGCTCGGTATAGGAGTTAGAGCAGCTGCTGCAGCAGATCGGAACCCTGGAGATCAAAGGGCAGGTAGGGGTCAAAGGTCGCCTGAAAATATCTTTTCCCGAGAACGCAGTCAACTTTTTTTTCTTTTTTGCTCTCTCTCTCTCTCTCATCTCGTGAAGGAACATTTATCACCCTCTTACAAAACCGTACATATAAAGACAAATGAGGTGGCTCTCGACATTCCGAAATCCCTGAAATATGACTTTAAACTTTTGACTGATGTTTATCGTCCGTAGCACAGCGCGCGGGGGAATGTACATGTGCAAAAAAAATGAAATATCAGCCGTCTGAGATTTTTTTGAACATCGATTTCTATATATATATATATTAGATGGAAATGAAAAATGTATTTTAATAATAAATCGCTCAACGAATAGAGGAGATAATAAATTTTTTACGGACGTTTATTGAGGGGAGCAGGAAGGGGAATGCAGGAAACCGACGATTGCGGTGAACGGTAACTGGGTGTACGAGGGTGGGTTGAAAGTGACTTGACGCGTTACGTTGTTTGAATTTTTAATTTAAGACAATGGTACTCGTCGCAAGGCGAAGGTGTATTTCGTATTCTCAGGGCAATATTCGTTCCGCGCGGACCAGGAAGCATCTCCTCTCGGAGTCGGAGAAAACGAAATGGGACGCAGTAGCAGCAAATTTTGTATTCACCGGCGAACGTCAAGCGGTCTGGTGTACCAACCAACCGACCTCTACCTACCTACCCACCAATCTCGCGAGTTGTCGTGTGTTCGAGCATCCCAAACGAAAAGCACCGTTTCGAGGGCAAATTTATCCTTTGTGCGTTTTGACAATCACCATTGTCTGTTTGTGTACACCGTCAACCCTTTATTACTCCAGTTAGGATAATCGAGGTCGGTTCGACGACGCTTCAAAAACCCTTATAGGGAGAACCGCGGTACTATATTTTACATTTAATAATAAAATTTTATTCTCACGTTGAAGAAATTCACCTGCTGTCAACTTATTATATTTTGTTTCTTATTTGAGTAAAATTGAGGTAAAGTAACGCCGGCTTCCAAATTAGGCTCCTATATAATTTAGTGGGCAGGTTGCCCACATTATGGAATATGTATCTTGCTCTCCGTATACGACCTTATTGTAAACCTGAAACAATGTTCATTATTATTATAGCACTTTAGCGGGGAAGAGAATTGAAAAGTAGATGGGGGCAGGGTATAAGGTGGAGAATTGGTTTGTTTTGGATTAAAATTAACTTCGAAATGGTTAGAATTACGGCTAATTATTCCCTGGGGAATTCGTTAATGCTCCATGATTCAATTAGCGAGTTGCCTACATAGAAGATAATCCGCGAACGACCAAGCTCCGTAGTTCTTTCATGCAGAAAAGTCGTATAATTCTTCATTGGCCGTTTCCGTATGGAGTAAAAAAGAGACGAAACAAAAAAAAAATTAGCAAAAAAAAAATCTGCTATATCGTATCAAAAGTGCGTTACCTGTTCAATATACCGCGATGGGAAATAAACCAAAGGCGAAATTGAAACCTGCTTTACGAGCCATCGATAAAAATAATCTCTATGGGGTTTCCCTCATACATACGTAACGTCCTCAGCGTGGACCACCAACAAGTACATCGGATGCATTATGTGGACGAGTATTTTACATCTATTCGCCATTAATTTAGTGGATAATATTTCAACGAGTTGAAAGTAGCTGGGACTCGAAAAAGGGAAATATGTACGTTCCCGCAGTAGATACAAAAGCAATTCGAATCGAAGTCCAATTTTACGCTTCTGAAAACACATATTTTTCTATTCCATACATGTCTGCAATTACCACGCTTCACAGTCACACGTTTCAACAGAAATTGCAAACTGCTCCGTTTTCGCCTATGTAGGGAATCCATCCATACCCCGTTGGCTTTTTCATCCATCCAACAATGAATTGGGAAAAAAATAAATAAAAAATTCTCGATAGTTTATATAATTCCTCAACAGAACAAAGTATAATCGGTATAGGTATACTCGCGAATAATCCCAGTAGATATAGACTGAAATCGAGCTTTGAATTTGTATTTTTCTTTTTTTTTTTTTTTCAACACTTTTTGTACACCTGACGGCTGCCATGGAAAACAAAATATGGCCATGCTGATTGACAAAAAATATAGCCATATAGAAATTTCCCAGAATTTTCTCGTCGCTGAATAACAAACGTATGTGCAGATAATTTGAACACATTTTCGCCCGTACATTTTCACATACCCACAACCAAAAATATTTCGATAATTGTTATGCATTTTAAAAGCATAAGGTATGTAAATGTGTGCTATATAGGTAACTGCGCATCGCATCATTCGCGATGGGTTATAATAAATTTTGGGCTTGAAATCTCGAGAGAGCGATAATTTCACCCCGTTTCAGCAGCTTCGAGGTGTGAGAAAAGTGTGAAGATGCTGAAGAAAAATATTTCAAGAACGACACGAGAAAACGAATGTAATGAAAAAAAGAAATTCGCTCTATTGGTTTCTACATAATTTCACGATGAATTTTGTTTCCCATAAGAACTACGTATGTATAGACCCTAAACTCATTTTTCGTTCCTGTGTATCCTTAGAATACTAATTGTGTAAGTTATAGAAAATTTCAGGCTATCCATTTTTAGGAAACGACGATTTAACGAATTTAACTGCTCCATTATGCAAAGCCTTTAGCAGACTAGCTGGTGTGGGAGAGAATTATCTTTTGCTAAATACGTTCCCTGACACGAGAATGCTCCGGAATGGGGTCCGTGTATTTTTACAACCACCGCTTATGCCGCTGCAAGCTTAGGATAAGCTGAATCCGACGAGATTCACACCCATCTTTGGGTATAGGACCGAGAAAAAGACTGCAAGATAACATGAAACCGAAAAATTCCAATTGAATATTAAAATGAGAATGTGAAAAAAAAAAACTATCACCAGGCGACAGGATTTGATCCCATCGTGCTGTGAGCCATGTATATCCACTTTCCCTAATTACTTTGATAACCTGTTGCTGGCGGTACCGAGCGGTGCATGAAGTGAAATTTTGAAAAATAATACGTCTGCTGGTTTTTTACTTTAATTAACATTCGGCAGAAAAAATAATTTAATACAAGTCTGTAGACGGCTGTAAAAAACGAAGATCCATTTTAACGAGGACTTTGCTTCGTTCGGAACACGAAACGTGCAGTAGTTCGAGTCCGTGATAAGTCGGACGTACGGAGGCTGCGGTAGTTGGCCAACCGCTGGAATATATATCCCTCTTTCAAACTTGAATAACTCGAAGCAGAGACGGGAAATATAGAGAAAAAGAGCGAGAGATATGAAAAGGGAAATAGGAGGCAGGGACGGAAGGTAGGAAGGAAGGAAGGGCGGGGAAGATGGGAATATTTAAAACCCTGGAGAACAATGTGTCGACGAAAGCAACAAATCTCCCACGCCGCAGTAGTGGGATATGTATAGCGAATACTCCGCCTCGACTACCAAAAAGTTTTATGAGAGCCATAGCTGAAAACTAACCCCTGACTAAGGTCTATCACTATATTCCATGGAATATACACACCCGCGAGGCAAAGGAGAGGCAATTTTTAGTGATCTATATCCTCTATTTTCAGGTAGCGAGAAATGAACAGAAAAAAAACAACAAATATATCGGAGGGTTCCATAACATTTTCTTAAAAATTGATCCGCAGATACGGGGTTAAACTATTTCGAGACAAGAACATTTTTAAGTTAAAAAAAAATTCAATACTCACGACGGAGTCGACGTATTCTAGCATATGCGGAATCATGTAACCGTGGTATCATCGTTGAACGGATATACTTCCTACTAATCATAATTACAGCAGGTATAAACATGGAATATAGTAGGATATACGAAATAGGTGTCCGTTAATTAGCGGAATTTGCATGAGGTACCAAAGACAGTCTGATTAAGTGACTTACGGTAACGTTCTAGGTATAGAACAGTTGGCAAATAGCAACACATGCCGTTGTCAGCGTGAACGTGGGCGTACATGTTACGATGAAATTCTGTGTGTTAATCCTTTGGCTGGTGGTATGGAACCGCTAAAAGGGTTGCTCACTCTTTAAACCAAACCGCAGAACCCCCGTTGTCTGCATTTCAAACACGTTGCTCATTCTATCATTTGCCTGCCTGCCTCAGTTTTTTTCTTTAATCTTTATTTCTCTTCACTTTTCTCCGGATAAACACTCAGATGTTGAGGCAGGTTTGGATGAAAGATACAAAAAATTATAAAAAATTTCACACGTCAACGTCGCTTGTCACCCTCAAAAAACCTTTCCCACTCTAATTAATATTTTTATTTCTGACGATTTAAATTCGATTTTAATGTTCGGTGTTCGAAAATTTAACTTTCTACGATCGAAAAAACAGAAAAAGAAAAAAATTAGGATGTTGTATAATTTTGGCGGCTCCGTTCAGAATTTTAATTGACGTTGGAGAGTTGGACACGTGCTCGTTATCGGAGGTCAAGAATTTAGCTTGACATTCATATCAATTATTAATTTTTCGAAACTTCAGCACATTTGGCGCCTCACTTGTTCACCATATTACTGACAGTTGAATTGAGTATAGGTATTATCTAGCGAATCGAATGAGTAAACCACATACATAGGATATGTTAGAATATGTGTGTATATTTTTTTTATCAAATCAAATTAACTGTACGTCTTTTTCCATTTTATCTCATTTCAATTAGTTGTTCGTACGAAATCACGATATTTCAGTTCACATTATGTTTTACATTGATAAAAGATTAAAGCGATTTTTCGGAAGATTAGTGTAAACCTCAACGGATTATTATCACTGACAGGTTAATTAATTCTCCTTTGATTTGCTACCCGATATATGCACACCTTATTCATTATATCTGCGTAAACTTTCCCCTATCTCTCGTCTTTCCAAACGACGTCTCACTGATAAACTAAAGGTACGGTAACCGTAGGAGCAGCACAGTGTTCGTAAACATGAACCGCAGTACTAATACCCCTACAGACCTATCGTGACGTTTCTCCTCGTAACACGATGTTTCATTTATATCCTGATCATACAGGCAGCCAATAACTTCCGGCTCGATTAACCCATTTGGTAAACTGCAGTTTGTTCCAGTTTCTCAGATCTTGAACAGTCAAAATCCAACACCTCCTACAAGAAAAGTCAAACAAAGAAAAATTTATAACGAAAAAACGAAAAATCCGAATCGATATATCCCCGCAATAATCACATTCACTTGATATATGTATAATGATCAACGATTTTTTCAAAACGCAACGCGATGAACAAGTTTAATGGAAACTAGAAAAAAAAGAAAAAGAAAAAAAAAAATTAAATTAATTACAACGTACCCCTGTCAACGAGGGGATAAAAAATTGCACACATGGTATATAAACTTCGGCTAGACGACAAGAACCAGGATAATCATAGCCTTGCAGTTCTCCGCAGTCGGTTTAAATCAAGCGCACCATTTTTTTTTTTTAAACTCTTTTTTTATTTTTATTTTATTTTTCCGCACAAGCTTGTCAAATTACACTCTGTTGTCACTGACCTCGTACCGGCTATATATTCCTTTCTAGTTTTTTTTAACTTGATATCGATTTTTGGGAATGATTGAAATTTTTATTTTTGGTTCACTCGTTGCTCGTGTTTATTTGTTTATTTACTGATGAATTTTGGAGATATTTTTCTATTCAGTCAGCGAGTGAATTCCGTTCTTGTAGAACGAGAGCAACACCTACATACGACCGCGCCGGGCGGCCTTCGACCGCTGACTGCCAGAGTTTCACCCCCTCACAATCCACCAACCCCCAAACTGACGCCACCACCTGCCGTCCCTGTACCCATGGCAGCCTCTGCTTTAGCCTCCCGTCCACCTACTTCTCTCTACTCTAACGTTCAACCCCCGTTTGAAATTCTACCCTCCAGTTCGACCAACTCACCCTTAACGTTACGATCTTGGTTTTTCTCTCTTAGAAATCATCGCCTTATAGTATTCGTCGCTAACGTACGTTGACGTTGAACAAGCTGACAATGAGAGAAAAAGATTAAATTATGCTGCAACTGCAGAGTATTACGTATCACATTTGATAACGGAGTCTTATAGGAATGACAACAGGATGGGAAGAGAGACGTAGAGAAAGAGACGGAGAGTAGAGGTATTTTGTTCTTTAATTCCCAATGACGAGCAAAAAAAAAAACCGTTAAAAGAGTATAGGGAAGGAAATCGATGAAACGAGATAAGGTCGGGGATCATTTAATTACGTTGAATTAGGAACGTTTCTTTGAGACATCGATTTCTCACGGAAGACGTACCCACCTACCTATCTTCATCTATTTCTACTCTACAAGCTGCTTTTCTTAGCAGCTTTTTGCTGCGCAGACAAATTTTCACGACCAAGCTCGGCAGAACTAAAATGAAAAGGGATATAAGACGAATACTTGAAGAGCGGTGTAGACATTGAAAAGAAAGGAAGGCACTGCAGACCAAAAACAAAATCAGCCCCATGGAATCTCCGCTCCGCGCTTTTGTGTTCAATTGGCCATAAAACCACGTTGCGTGTCAAGATAAACGCGAAGTTCGCTGGGCGGAAAGTAAATCAGCGATTTCCGCAATCTACAATAATGCGTATAAAATATACGAGGTATCGAACGTGGGTGGAACCCGGCGAAAAATTTTAATGAAATATAAAACGGTGTACTACGTGGCCCAATTTTACCGGGATTGTAATTTTCTATGATTGGAACAAGAGATCGAGTTGTTGAAAAAGGGAATAGTGGAGTCCTGGGTCAAATTCTATTTTTGGAGCTGATCTACGAGGAGAAGTGGCCGACGGGTTCCAATCATCAAGATGAGAGAAATGCGATTTCTCTATTCTTTTTCTTCTCCGTCGTCTTCCTTTAAAAGTACGATCTTCCTGAATATTACCGAGTAATAGCCTATCAGGAGTTCCACCACCACTACCACCACTACTACTCCGAAGACCTCGTGGCTTTTAGTCGATCGATGTCACACCTAGAAAAGAAACCCTCTCTTCGTTTTCTGGTGGGTATGAGAAAAGACGCGTGAGAGATGGAAAAATAAGCTCGGCACCCCAAACCATCTCAGATTTAATAGCTTTCACGTCATATTGGCGTTGCCACCTTTATATTGTTCCACGTAATAGAAATAATGGCAAGAAAATTTTTGGATAAACGATTTTCGTTTTGGAATTATAGAAAATTATTCATACGAGAAATCCATTTTTTTCTCCTCTGATTGGTAGGCTCTGAATTACACTCAAGGAATTTCATCGAGAGAAAAGTATAAGAGAGACTTTCCGCTAAGTTCTTCTCAGAAAGAAAAAAAAAAGAGATCTTAATCAAAAAAGTCTACATATCCTGATTGTGAGAACTCGACGGCTGCTGGATACGCATAATTAAATTATACGGAATTTGTATGATTCGTATAAGTATTTGAGTTTTCAGATATTCCTACCGTGAGAATTCCAGGATCTAGATCCTTCATCCCTTATCTGCAAACACTTAAAAAACTGCTCAATTATGTAGCTGGTCTAGAAAGGTTCGCAGCGTAAGATGAAATCCGAAAGTCACTAACCTTAGAATCCACTCCCTCTCTCTCTTACCAATTTCCCTGAATGAAAAGCAACCGGCTGACCTTTTCCTTCCCTCTCTGTGCTTCTTGCACGGCCTCTGCAGGAATTCACCCGTAATGCAGTACACTACACAAGAATACACGACACTGCATACCTATACTTTGCGCAGCGTATTTCGCAAACATTCGCATATGATAACCCTTTCTTTTTTTCCCATCTTTTTTTATTCCTTTTTTTCCCCCTCGTTTTTCTCTTACACTTATCAGGCTGGTGCACCGGCCCTTGAGTAAAATTGAGTGAGAATTTTAAATTTTGCATGAAGGAGTTGCCGCGGAATCCTCAAAATTTTATTGCGCTTTTAACGCGTGTAGTTGGAGAGAATTTTTGCGCTATGGTATACCTTAGTATAGCGACGTGTCGGCATATGTGTGTCGAATATCATGAATAGAGAGTATTTTTTACATTTTTATATTACGTTCTCTCGAAATCTACTTTTCATCCTGAAATTTTTTGGCCGTATAAAAGTTTTGTTGCTCAGAGCTTTTTCGCGCTAACGTAAGCTGATCCGAAACGAAATCCGATTTAATGATTCCGACAGAAAATTACCCAAAATATCTCACCGTATTTAGAAAAAAAAACAGAAACACAAGGGAATGGAATTTTTTGCATTTCAGGAAACACTAGTGGAAATATCCGACCACTGGAATGTATGTGATTATCCGTAAGCCAGTTGGAATAAAAAACTTGGCTTACAGAGTTTTAAAATCCAATATTTTCTCTGGGCTTATCGAAGAGCTTCGATTTCAGGTGAAAACCTAGGGGAGTTATAGACGCGGAGTCTTTTGTAGAAGGGATTGGCGGAGCTAATTGCATTCGATCCTACGGGATTTATGTACACACCCACACACACACACAGATACAGGTATATTATAATGTGCAGAGAATGCAATATGATCTTTTATTTTACTTTTATATTATCCTCCGCGTTTTTTTGATTCCTTTCGATATTTCGCATCCGGATATTTTCGCGAATATTTTTAACATTTTTAATATAATCACGGTAAAATTTTACCACACGCAAAAGTTATTCAACAAAAGCGTAAAATACACATCCTAACTATATTTATTATTGCATTCGATTTTCAGCTCATTGGCTCCCTGTCTTCCCCCTCATGATTCAATTACATCCAATACATACATAAATATACAATACTTTGCCCGGACTCTCCCTCATCGTATTTACTTTTCGTCGTATAGTTAATGTAAAGGAAACAAGAAGTAAAACTCAGATTGGCAGTTTTTCCTTGTTTTCTCTCTTTTTTGTATACATAAAAAGAAAACAGAGAAAATAAATAAAAAAAAATAAGATGAAGTAATAACCTGACGGCACATAAGAAGCAGGAAGGGAATAAGAAAATCTGGTCCACCACTCAACAGCGGTGCAGAAAACAAAAAAAAAATTGTTGAAACTTTACGAATCATTCACTTGGCGAGGAAGCTTTTCTACATCATATCTCGGGCATGATATTTATTACAAATAATAAATAGAACTTTAACTTTTCGTTTATAGATTCTTCAGATGGTTTAATTGCAGAGGTTTCATAGCTGTAGACCCCCGACGTTAGCTGCCACGCGGCCAGGGATCTTCCGGGAATAACAAACGGAAGCAACAAAAATTCCTGCGACGTTAAGAGGCATTCCTCAATCCCCGAGGAATTTTTCTCAACTCGGTATAATATTCGTGGGACGAAGATGAAGCAGAGAAAAAAAAAATGGAGCAAAAAAAAAAAAAAATGAAGGGAAACATCGGGGTATAACCGTTCGTTGAGAATAACTTTGAAATTATAACCGCCGATCCGGGTTTCCTTAAATCCACCCCTCTCGAGCACGAGCTTCCGAAAAAAAGCAACGAGAAGATCGGAAGAAACCCCTATGGTGTCGTAGAAAATCTGACGTCTTACCTTTTGACAACATGACGATTCTTCCCTTTCCAATTTTCAGAGTTTGCATTTCGTCGAGTTTTCACGATAGACCGACCCGCGACGCTTCGGGCACTGCATATGCAAAATACCACGGCGCTTAATCCCCGAACTGATAAAGCGAATGGAAGAAAAAAAAACCTGTGCGGTTCGACGAAAAAAAAAAAGAAGAAGGAAACAGAAAAAATAACCGTGTGAATGATTGGACTGACGGATGTGAAAAAAACAGCGTAATTACATCTCGAGTTTTTGTCACCCGCGGCGACAAATCCGAGCTCCGAAAAGACGGATGGTGTGGATGTGTTTTTTTTTTTCTTTTTTTCATCCGATGTACGGGGGAAAAAAAAGACAAACAAAAAACATTAAACGCGTTATTAATCACGCATTACATTCGTGTATGTGAGTGAAGAAAAAAGACTAACTTTCCAGATGCCGTTTAGACGTTGAGCGAAACGTTCGGTGAACGGTACAATCACAAAACGGATATCCCATTTTGGTTCGATCAGAATTGGCTATTTCGTGGACTCGAGATGGCGATGCTTACCTCAGGCTAAGGGATTACAAAATAATTTTAGCCCGCGGAGGTGGTCGGCCAGCTTTCTGCCCCCAACAGGAAAAGATATATACCTATAGAAATTTTGATGTATCTACCTCTCCATTTCGCCTCCCTTGTGACCGCAAGTTCTGCACACGAGTCTGAATTTCTACTGAAAATATATATATTGATTCGAATCAAAGGTTGGAGTGAAGTATTCGTACTTGTACACCCACACACATATACAGAGAAAAGTTATATCCCTGAAAGTGGATAAAGTATACCGAATTACGAAGCCATTTGTGACTCTCTTATATACGTTCCATCGAAGCTAATATAGCAGGACGTAATAGAAGCAGTAACCTCCATAGAGTCAAAGCCTCGAAGTTATGGCTGAAAACATATGAAAAGAGAAAAATATCAAGCATTACTGACGTCGAGAGCGGGAGATCCGATAAAAAAGAGAAATACTCAAAAACAGACGTTCAGAAAGCCGAACCAGCCGGGTAATTTCAATAAGCTGGATTTTTTGATGAACAAGTTGTTCATTCATTTATTCATTTATTTCGAAGCGTTATCGTTCATGGGACTTTTCAATTACCTGAAATTCATTTCTGTATATAAGGTTAAAAAAATGTACGTACACAGAATATATTACAAAATAAAAACGCGGGTAAAAGTCGTTTGGTTGATTTTTTTTTCTTCTTCTCTTTCTCGTTCACTTTTATGATTAAGAATTACAGAGATGAAATTATGCTTATTTGCGTGTACCTTCCTCGATTTTTCGCATTCGAAATATCGTACAGCAACGAAACGTGTACGTTACCAAAGTAAAAACCCTGTTTAATTACGAGCACATCGTTTCGCATTCGTATATCTAACTTATATCAGACGATAAAAGGGTTTTAAAAACGTATTTTGGAATTTATTACACCTATAAAATATGTATCACCTCAGTATTGTGTGCGCAGGTATTGTATACTATACATATAAGATATATTTGGAAAAGTTTATCGATCACGATACGTGTGTTTTGTGGCTATGTATATATATGTGTACAGTTGACAAAAACTCCAATTGTAATCATCCCAGTGTTTTTGTTGATGCAACATTTATCGTCGCGGGTATTTTAGTCAGTGTGTATGGTATATTATACCTATCTAAAGTTGGGGGAATTTCAGATGCCCCAAGCAATAATTCACACGTGAACATGTATTATTTCGTACGATAGCTACATGCATATGATATACGACGCTGAGCCGGAAGTTCAATCTTCTAAACTTAGACGCGATGGAATAAAATAAGGTTACGTCAGTGGTATGCTGTGTTCAAGGCAATACAGCCTTCTTCTCATTTTATATATTTTTATTTTTTCTCTCGCTATTTCAAAAGTCGGAAGTAAAATAGCTCGGGAGATGCAGTATGAAGTCTTGTGATGTTATACTTAGTCATTGCTCGTATAAAAAACGCGAACTATACAGCTCAGATCCGCTCCAGACGCATGCCTTTTACGATCCGTTCTTTCGGTCTATTTCTCCGCATTCTTATCAAGAAGCAGATAAAAAGCCCTGTCATTCGAAGGCTAGCTGATGGCAGATATTATCACGATGATAAAATGCGAAATTTTCAAACCGGTTTCCAGCTAACCTCTTCCTATTTGCAAATATCCGAGATTCTAAGACTCTGTACAATTTTTGACAAGTTCAAATAAAATTTTATCACCTTTTCTCTGAAACTATGATGTCTACTGTGACGCCGTGTCATAATTCTTTGAAGTTTTATACGTTGTTTGCAAACATGATTATACTAACAATAAAACATAAATGGAATCCTTATCTCTATTGGTAATTAACTTAAGATCCTTAATGAGTGTAGCGGCATAGTGAAAATTAAATAATGCGAAAATTTTCTCACATCATTCTTGTTGACATACTTTAGACCTTATAAATTGTACACGTGCAATCAGCAGGCGTGCGTAATTCGGAGACGATATAAGCTGAAACTTTTATATCGATTCCACATTTTATCCCGCTGGGGAAAATCGTTAGGAATCTTCGCCTCGAGTGGAGTTTCATGTTGGAATTCGGAATGCCCCTTGTGATCATCGAGAAATGACCTGGAATATTTTTTGAATGTCGATATACGGAGCAATCAGCTACCGCCGTATTGTCGCCGGGGAGAAATCGAGTCCTAAGAGTGTCTGTATATGACTTTCAACTTTTCGCTCTTATGCCGAAAATAAAACACCGACGAATTAGTGCGGAAAAGAAGCTCAAGGCAAAACTCGAGCAATCAACAGGTCGCTGATATCGAAACTAGAGCGACAAAGAGTAAAATGGAGCTTTTGATGTACGAGACGCGTCGAGGTGAAGAAAAAAAAAAAACGAGAAAGCCCTGAAGGCTCGGAACGGGGCCATCAGATCGTGGAGTGATTCCGCAGTGACGATCACGAGATGCTTAGACCGGATAAAGACCAAAAAAATATAATAAAAACACACAAAGAACAATCAAATGTTTATTTATTCTTGTATCGGTTGTCCTTGACATTGTTCGTGAAGTTTTATCTACACTTGATATCGCCGCTGAACAAATAACGAGCGACTACAAATTGTCGCATGCAGCGAGTGATATTTTCATCAAATAAAATGATGATTTTAACGACATTGGTGGTAGTGAAATTATTTATAGCTAATAATATTTTACCAGACAAAATTTAGGGATTTGCACAGAATGTCGGGAAGAGCAGTTTATTAATGGATGATTTAATTAACTCGGACTGAATGCAGAATTGTCGGTAATTATCCCCACAATCTGCATATCTGGCAATGGGGCTAACTATAATTATTGAACACAATACGCTGCAGTCTGCCGCGTTTATTTGTAATACGGTACCAACTTTTACCATTGGGATGCCTTAGTTCCTCGAAATGCACGCAGATGGGTGGGGTTATAAAACATCCGCAAGAGAATACTAAACAATGGTTAGGGCACGTTGAAACTTTTGGCGAGTTCGTATCAAAATACCACGCTCGACCGTTGCAGAAATAACCCCTTTGGAGTTTAGGGCTCACTAAACTATTGCCTTAATTTACTTTTGAAGAGTCTCCGTTTCGCTCACCGACTTACAAATAATACTGTAGCAAAAGGCACATCAAGTCGAACAATGCGAGTGGATAACTCTTCAAAATTATAGAAATTAAGAATTGTCCAGTCGGGTGAAAAAATTGTGACCGTTCTAAACGGCAGTGCAAATACAATCTCATCGTGACATTACATCGCATTAAATAGTGGTGCACTGATCTGGAAATAGATATTACAAATAATTTACTCTCTCATTTCTTTTGAGAGATTTCAAGCTACAACAACATTACCTAAAATAGGATTCATGTTGGTATTAGATTGTTCGGTAGTTGCAAGAGAAACACCTGCTTTTATGCCCTAGTTGATAGCGAAAGCTTTAACGAGAAACCTTTGTCTCCAGTAATAAGTTTATAATAAGTTTAACCCGGCTGGCTAGCTAGTCAGAAATGGCTAATATCAGGGTTTTAATAAGACATGGGATACTGTAAATGGAGAAGCTGAACAAAGTGCGCTATGCGTTGTTACAAGAAAATAAAAATAATTTAGTGGGCTCTTCGGTCGTCCGTAATGCACGGTGGGATATTAACGAGTTGTAGCGATAGCAGGAGATACCGCGGTTAGCTTTTTCTTACGGTAATTGAGTTGCATGAATTACCAGCATTTTACCAAACAAAAACGCATGATCAATGCGCGATCGCATTACTTATTTTTATACCGCTCGCGCTCGTTTTTAACGATGATTTATTAATTGTATATCATAGTTTCACTTGCCATGTAATCGTTACCTTCTTCTGCACGAATGAAATTCAATGCAAGCTTCCTTTGTGATTACAACTTACATACTTCGCACATCTTCATTGTTAATGACGTGAAAAGAAGAGCTTTCGTCTTATCAGAGCCTAAGTAAATAGCGGCGTACTGCGTTGATATAAAACAGACTGAAATGCAGCTCCAGATGTTGTCCGATCCGCCAACCAACTCCATCATCATGGTTCATCTGCCAAACGCGCCAAAAATCTCCACAGCGAATACTTTGTGGCCACAATGGCTCTGCGGAACTGGAGGTATGAATTATCTATTTTTTATTTCATTGGCGAAAAAAAGTAAACGGAAAAATTTCAGACACTCCGAATAATTCCCGAAAAAAAGTATAACGTTGCTAAAATTGACTATTAATATTTTTCAGGGGCCATGGCGATGATCGTCATGGGGTCAATGCAGGGCTGGTCGTCACCGATCCTTGCAAGACTTCTTGCACCGAATTCTCCCTTGCCAATTACCGAAACTGAGGCATCATGGGTAGCGTCGCTGATGAACATTGGTAGATTGGTTGGTGGAATAATAGGGCCCTTCAGCGTTGAGTATTTTGGTGGGAAACGGACACTTTTTCTGATCGGATTTCCCACAGCCATGGGATGGATCTGTAGTGCGGTTGCCAACCATGTAGTGTGGCTTTACGTTGCGCGAATTTCATGTGGAGTTGGTATGGGAGCAACATTGAGTGCGTTTCCACTTTATATCGGCGAAATTTCTGACCCCTGTATAAGAGGTGCACTCGTGACGTTAGTGATGAGTGGTGGTCCATTGGGTACTCTACTCGGAAATATAATGGGAACTTATTTATCGATAAGAACGTTTGCAATTATCAGTTTGATTCCAACGATAATATTCGTCGTAGTTTATGCGCTGGTCCCAGAATCACCTCATCATCTGTTGAGAGTTGGTAAGACCGCCGAAGCCGAGGTAGCTTTCCAATGGTATCATCGGAAAGCGGGAATGAAGGAAATTCAGTCCCTGAAAGAGTTTATCTCTACATCGAGCTCCACATCATTTCGTCAAAGACTCCGAGAATTTCGTTCACCGAGATACCGAAAAGCAGGTATAGTCATCATGGTTCTGTTCATGTTCATGCACATCAGTGGATTGAACAGTCTCATACTCTACATGGAGATCATTCTGATCAGAGCAAAAGTCACATCGATCGCTCCATCCTCAGTCGTCGTCATCGGAGGACTTGTAGCCATTGTTACAGGATGGGTGTCCATCTATACAATGGAGAGATGCGGCCGAAAGCTTCTTCTCATAATTTCTAGCACCGGAATTTCCGCCGCGATGATTATGATGGGCGTACACTTCACCCTGATTCAGTGTCATCCAGATGTTTCATCGAGAGACTGGTTACCTATCAGCTCAGTGATTATCTTTCAGATTTTTTTTTGTCTCGGAATGCTAATCGTCCCTAGTACTGTTTTAAGCGAGCTTTTACCTTCGCATTTGAAGAGCATGGCAGCATTGATCAGTGGAATTTCGTCGGGTGTGTTTGCTTTCATTTCGAGCAAGTCGTACCAACCAATGGTTGACGCCATGGGGGAAAACTACGTATTTTGGACGTATGGTTTTGTAGCCATACTCGCAGTACCGTTCGCCATTTTTTGCATGCCAGAGACCCAGGGAAAAACGCTTCAGGAGATTCAAGAAATATTAATAAAGGGTTCGGAAAAGGGCGAGAAGGAAACGAAAACTCAAAATGAACGAATTCAGAGAATCTCATAGTTTCAACGATCACTGGTACAAACGTCAGACTCGGACTGCATTAAAATAAAACGAATGTAGAGGTGATTATGGTATAATTGAGAAGCAATCATACTTGTTTGGCTAGATGACACGTAGGTTCTTATGGTATAGAAGGGTGTGAAATGTGAAATGGTTGGGGCACCTATATATCGACTGGTTACCCCCTCGGCTAGAAGCAAGAAAAGACGTACTTCTAACGCTCTATGACTTGTAGTGTTTCAATTATTTATAACGGAAATTATAAGAACGATTGAGATTTTATCGTTTCAGTGCAGATCATAAGCTTATGTGAGTTCAATTTCGTTTAAGATAATCGTGAGAATTTATCTCGTGGTCTTTAACGTTATTAGCTGCTGATAACGATTGCGCTTAATCATCCGGCTAAACACTGAAGATGTATGTATACATCGGGTTTACAATATCATACTGAATAGAGCCGACACACCTGTAGCTAATACATAGGTAATGCGATCACTTGGAGTTGAAACACAGGAGAAAACAGAAATGAGAATGACTCTCCACCGTAGTGAAGTTGCGCTACATTTACATATATAACATGTATGTTTAAGGTCACACACTACACGAAAACCAGCTGAGCAGCCCTCAATAAACACGACCTCATTATTATTATATACAGAGACAGTTTCAAAGCTGGTACGAATTCACAGTGGCATCAAGTTTTCAGTATTATTATGAAAACGCAAAGACCAAGACTGGATTATCTGCATAGCGATACTTTGATCTCTGTAACAATTTTTAATTATGACGCTGCTTGGATTTTTTCCTGAGAACACGCCATGGCTACAGTGGACTGGATGCTGGGCCTGTAAGTAAAAACGCTAACAAAGATATTGAGATTTTCTATTTCCGAAAAGTTGAACTAAATGATTTTTCTTCAGCTACTATACTGAATCTTGCAATCGGGTTGATGCTCGGATGGACATCTCCGTACCTGACGCAATTAACGGCCCAGAATTCGCCGCTGCCCATCACCATGGACGAGGGGTCTTGGCTCGTTTCAATGACTACGATGAGCCGTTTATTTGGCGCTACATTGGGCGCTGCCAGCGTCCAGTATTTCGGAAGTAAGCGGACTCTTTTGTTCCTTGGTCTCCCGAAGCTCTTGTGCTGGATACTAATCATCTTTGCGGACTCAGTTGAGTGGCTTTACGGAGCCAGATTTCTGAGCGGAATCAGTCTTGGTGGAGCATTTAGCAGTATGTCGATCTACCTGGGCGAAGTGTCCAGTCCTGATGTTAGGGGAGGTTTCATATCCCTCGCCATGACCGGCTTCCCCATGGGCATCCTGGCCGGAACAATAATGGGCACCTACTTAACCATGTCACTTTTTGCCTGGATAAGCCTCATTCCTACCACTGCTGCCATCCTCTTACTCGTATGGGTGCCAGAGTCTCCTCACCATCTGATGCGTATTGGAGAAATAGAAGAGGCTCAGAAATCGATGCTTCGATACTACCCGGGGGCGAACCTTGTGTCCGAGATGAAGGCCTTGAAAGATTTTGTGACAACTACTGATTCGCTGTCTTTTACCAACCGGTTACGGGAGTTCAACATTCCTCAAAACAGAAAAAGCGGGCTTATCATCATGGTATTATTTATAGTTGTACCTAGCTGTGGTATCAACAGCATCGTTTTTTATTTGGAGATTATTCTGACTAAAGGCAAAGTCACTATGATCGCACCTGCTACGATGGTCATCATACTTACATCAGTAGGTATCCTCGCTGGAATTTGTGCCCTGATTTGTGCCGATAAATTCGCACGGAGGACACTATGGATTGCCGTGTGCAGCGGGGCATGTGTGTCTTTAATTATGATGGGAGTTCACTTTGTACTTCTGGATCACGATTTTAATCCGGACAAAATGCAGTGGCTTTTGATATGTAGCTTAATCTTTTGGGAAATCTGTGTCTACTTGGGAATTTGTAACGTACCGACAATTTTTCTTGGTGAACTTTTCGCACCAAATATAAAGACTATGGCGGCTTGTTTAGCCAGTCTTTTTAATGCTATATTTTCATTCGTATCTTCGAAGAGTTACCAACCGATGGTGAACGCTATGGGTGAAGCTAACGTATTCTGGGTCCATGCCGGAATCTTAGCATTAGCGACTGTTTTTGGTTTGTCATTCTTGCCAGAAACTAGAGGTAAAACGTTGCGAGAAATCCAGGAATCATTGGTGAGCAAGTGAATAAAAGTCGAGTGAAATATGGCATGCAGTGACTTGAAAGTCCACCTTTTATCAGCAAACATGGAGACGCATTAATCATTTTGCAGGGTTAAATAAAAATGAACTTGCTACAAGGTAATGGTTGAAACTGATTGAATATATTTAATGTGGCAATCGGAGACTTAAGGCTATCCCACCAACCCCCACCACATCTAATTTTTTCATGATTGGGTGGTGTCTGTGCGAGCGTAATCGCATATCGCTAATTTCGCCTCAATAAAACAGCGTATCAGTCTGGAACAGCGTGAGGATACTCCTCGGAGTGCGGTACAGAGGGCTCTCCTGCGTTTTTAATGAACAAATTCCGTCATAATTGGTAAATTATTCATTTCTGAGAAGCCGCGAATCAGATGTCAGAAACACCAATTGGCAACACACTGACACGAACCACAATCGCACGGAATACGCACTACAAACAAATAAGAAACTGAATTAGCTCAAAGAGCTCCCTGTAGGCTGATGTCATCGATTATTTTGTAAAATTTCACACTGCTTCTTGTGAATTGTTAACACAGAACCGAATACGTGATCCCAGCAGCCAGGTCCAGCGCGTGGCTATCTTACACCTCACCTCGCCCGCGTACTGATAAGGCTGTGTCAGAGCTACACGGCAGCTGACCGCGCTTTACCCTTAACGGTGTTCAACTAAAGACACGTCGAATTAACGAATTCCAGTTTAAAATTCGTTGGACCGAATCGGAGTTTGAAGTCAGCATTTGAACAGCTTTGATTATGGAATAATCATGCATTTGAGTCTCCATATAAATAATATTAATAAACATGCTTTTACATAACGTTATAATAGTTCCAGAATTTTTCGTTACGATAAAAAAAGTATCTCATTAAAACTAGTAGAAACTGATATCAGCTAGTCAATTGCGAAACCATTCAGAGATTAAACACATCTACGTCGTAATTAGCATTGACATGATCGCGTGGGTCGCGTAGAATTCTCGCTCCAACTTCAGTATACGTATGTACACCATTATACAGCGGTAGAAAATTTAGTTTTAGATTTAGATACTCAAATGAAAATTAAAGTATAATATCTGCAGTTTGTTCGGAATATTATTAATACAGGCTTTCATTTCGCCGGCGTGCTATCAGATGGGCAATAATTAAAAAGTACAAGTTCATTCCTCTAATATCTTATCAGGCCGGGCAAATGCTATAAAAGTCGAACAAGTTAAAATTCTAATTTAGTCATACTCCGTTTGGCAAGATTTAAACTCCACTAGCTCGGCACTGATTTTAAGTGCTATAAAGAGAGGAGCAATGCGGCAAATCTTGTGGCTACAATGGACTGCGGGATTTGCAGGTCAGTGAAAAAGCCATCAAGCTTCTCCACGTAATGTATGAAAAAAATGTTGAGGCTAGTATTACGAAACTAAAAATAATTATTTTTGCAATAATATACACTATAACACTGCTGTTGCAATTTCTAACAAGAATATGTCACTAAAGCGGATACCTATAGCACCTCAATAGTAATGAATTTTATCATTCACAGCAATGTTGTCGCTCTTCTCGTTGGGCCTCAAAGTCGGATGGACCTCACCCTACATGGCTCGTTTAACAGCAGAAGATTCAGTCCTTCCATTAACTGCTGCAGAAGTATCTTGGGTTGCGTCTTTTCTGAATCTTGGTCGATTCTTCGGTGCGATAGTTGGCGGTTTGTCCGTCGAGTATCTTGGTAGTCTGCGAACATTGTTCGGCCTAGGATTCCCCTTAATATTGTCGTGGATCTGCATAATCATAGCGAAATCTGCGACATGGTTATACGTGGCCCGGATCGCTGCTGGAATAAGTATGGGCATGGCATTCAGCAGCTTTCCTCTACTTCTGGGTGAAATTTCAAGTCCATCAATACGGGGCACCCTCGTGAGCTTTGCTATGACTGGACTAGCTCTGGGAACATTGGTGGGAAACTTGATGGGTTCCTACATCTCATTGGAATTATTTTCCTACGTAAGCCTCGTGCCGAACGTCATATTCATCATCCTGTTCTGGTGGCTACCCGAATCTCCTCACTATCTCCTAAGTCTTGGGAAAATTGAAGATGCCAAGAAATCAATTGCACGGTATAACCCCTACTCCGATTGCGAGCACGAACTCAAAATTCTAAATGATTTTATTACCACTAAAGGTAATCCAACGTTGAAAGAACGCTTACAAGAACTTAACCTCCCTAAAAATCGAAAAGCTGGAGGTATAGTAGTAATACTGTACTTCTTCATGCAGTTCAGTGGACTCAACTCGGTAATGTTTTACGCAGAAACTATAGTTACCAGAACTGGGGTTACTGTGATTGCCCCATCCTCGGTGGTGAGCTTAGTTGGTGCTGTTTCTGTCGTAGCAGGCTGGCTATCGATATACATTGCCGACAAATTTCCGCGTAAGGTGCTTCTAATAGTCTCGAGTCTCGGAGTGAGCGCTTCAATGATCACTTTGGGCATTCATTTTGCACTTTTGAATAAAGGTTACGATCCTGCTCCGCTACAGTGGCTGCCAATCACATCGTTGGTAGCTTTTGTGTTATTTTTGTGCAATGGTCTGATCCCTGTTCCAAACATGTTCTTGAGCGAGGTTTTCGCACAAAATATAAAGAGCGTTGCAGCCTGTATTGGCAGCATATCGGTAGGACTGTTCGCTTTCATAGCAACAAGGACTTACCAACCGTTGGTAGTCCTCATTGGTGAGGCCTATGTCTTCTGGGCAAACGCAGCGATTCTAATATCCTGTGCGGTCTTCGCTAAGCTCTATTTACCGGAAACAAAAGGCAAATCTTTACAAGAAATTCAAGAAGCGCTTGATCGAAAGTAAATTATAGAGAACCAGAGATTTACCACGATGACGAATATCACAACCAGCTCGAAAATTATAACGCGTTTAAACTAGATTGGATTTTGACGTCTCTGATTGGAACGCCGATGAGACGCAGATGCGCTTATTCCTAGTTGGGTGGCAAAGACTGGTGATGATGCAGGTGATGATCTATTAATACCTCGCCGCACAACGTATATCCTACTAGTATGCGTCAAAAATAAATTATCTTACGTAACCTGTTACGTAATTTCCCTACTCTCTTATCTCTAGATGTAATCATACCTGTGAAGACTTAACAAATTATGGTTACTAATTTATTACGCTATTTGAAAGTACCTGCTTTAACAATGTATTAACGATAAACGAGAATAATCTTGAGATGTTCAAATAAATTGTGGTTTCCAATGATTTTTCAATTGTTTTGAAGGGCGAGAATTGAAGGCAATGAAAGCCAGGGGTAAAAAGAACCTTGGCAATGGCACAGAAAGCCGATTACTTTAAGGAATCCCAAACATTTTGATACGGAAATAGATGGTTATGTGTCTTATAAGCTGCAACTATTTCGGAATAAATTTTTATATGAAAGTGAAAAAATTTGTAATTGATAATCTTTGAACAGCGGTCGTTGACAATACTATTCGGTATAATTATGGGCATTACCATACAGCGATATCGCTTTATCAAGTTCCAGTTACATAATTATGAACATGATTACTGCCGCTTAATATGGTGTCTTATAACCACGCTGCTACAGAAGGAAACATAATCGCTATCAAGCTACATACATAGTTTGTCTTACAAACAATGCGTAACATGAATATGCAAACAATCTGAAGTAGGCGAATTTCGAATATTGTTCGGCTACAGTGCTACTACTTCAAGCATCGTAAAGTGTACGTCCATGCGTGTAATCATAGATTGTGTAATCATGAGCAAAAAGAAACATCTGATACCGCGAGATGCGTAACTTGACAAGTCATAGTTAAATTAATCGCCGTGGGGGGTCGGATCCCAAGTAGCTTTATATCTCATATCTTATCGTCACACCGATAATGAATGAGATTTACCGGTGAATCGGATTCGTTGTCCACTTTCGTTAGGTAAAGGAGGCAGCACGCCGGTAAGCTCTCGGCATTTTCTCTCTGAACTCAGCAGTCCGACCAACGCAGCATGATATCGAAGTTCACGTTTAAGGACTCCCCATGGCTACAATGGACCGGCGCTATCGGAGGTCAGTAAAATAGAACAAAGCCCTTCTCACAACATATCATATTTGCCGCACCCCACTTAACCAGACTGCAATTTCTAGCTCTTCTCATGCTTTTCACGGGTGGATTAATGCTGGGTTGGTCATCACCGTATTTAGCTCAACTGACAGCACCGGACTCACCTCTCCCGATTTCAACAGATGAAGCATCCTGGGTAGCTTCGTTGGTCAGCTTAGGCCGTCTTTTCGGGGCTGTGATTGGTGCAGTGAGCGTCCAATACTTGGGCAGCAAAAATACATTAACATTGATAGGGTTGCCTTTTATTGTGTGCTGGGTGTCTCTAATTGTGGCAAACTCAGTAATGTGGTTATACCTGGCCAGAACAGCAGCCGGAATCAGCATAGGGATGGCATTCAGTAGCTTCCCGCTTTTCATCGGGGAAATATCGAGCCCTTCTATTCGTGGTGCGCTGGTGACTCTCGCAACGACTGGACTACCTCTTGGAACTCTGGCAGGAAACATAATCGGCGCATACATATCCATGCAGGTTTTTTCCTACATCAGCCTCGTCCCAAATATTATGTTCATCGTTCTATTTCTTTGGATACCGGAGTCTCCCCATCAGTTAATACGCAGAGGAAAATTAGAGGCTGCCACAGAATCACTGACGAAATACAGCCCCAAAGTGAATGCCCAAATGGAAATCGAGAGCCTGAGGACCTTCATCCAGAAAACAGGCTCCACAATTTGCATGGACAGACTCAAGGAATTCAACATTCCGAGAAATCGGAAAGCCGGTTTGATCGTCATCCTCCTATACACTTTCATGCAGTTTAGTGGATTGAACAGTACAACATTCTACATGGAAATAATTCTAACCGATGCCAAGTTGACCGTGATCGATCCTGCTCTGATGGTGATAATTTTGGGTGCGGCTGGAATCGTTGCAGGATGGGTCGCGATGTCATTAGCAGATAAATGTGGTCGGAAACTTCTGATGGCTGTAGCGAGTGCGGGAGTCGGATTGTCCTCGGTTGCACTTGGCGTGCATTTTATCCTCCTGAAGGGCGGTATGGATCCAGTTCCAATGCAGTGGTTACCGGTTTTATCTATGGCGGGATACCAGATCTTTGTTTATTTGGGGGTTACACCAGTTCCGAGCATGATGCTTAGTGAGCTTTTTGCTCCCAACATAAAAAGTCTAGCGGCATGTATGGCGAGCGTTTCTGCTGGTATCACGGGATTTGCTTCATCGAGGACTTATCAACCCATAGTGGACACATTTGGTGAGGAGTATGTTTTTTGGATGCAGGCTGCGATCATGTTCGTTGCTGTGATATTCACCGCAACTGTGGTACCGGAAACTAAGGGAAAATCGTTGCAACAAATTCAAGACAAACTTATGAAAAAGTGAACGCTGTGGTAGAAATTTGTAAATCACCAATTGGGTGGGAACTACTTGGTTTGAGAGGTGCCACATCAGTCATTCGAGCAGAATCATGTTGTTTAAGATTGATGTAAAATTTTTTCAATAGGTGCGTTGCATAGATAAGAAGAATGCTAATCTACGTTGCAGATAAAGAATTCAAACATCTTAACCGAAGCCGTAAGCCAGTGACAGGTTGTTTGTCGCATGTGTAAACACATGCTACGTTTTTTGAATTGCTTGTCGATCTCAAGTTGTTTTCAATACTCTTCTCTTTGGCATTCAAGTAATTTTTAGACCGCAATGGAAATGTGAATCAGAAACTCAGTCTTCGTCATCATATAAGATAAGCGATATGCCTAGGAATAAGCAGAATAAGAATCTAAAAATTAAGAAATTTTCCAACATCGCAAATAAAATTATTTTCCAAGTATACAACGTGTGAATTAATTTAGTTGAATTTTCTTTAATTTCCAAAGAATAGTGCGATGACAATCACATCATTTAATCAAACATAAGACAAAGGACATAACGCAGACTAATTATAAGTGTAATTCAAGAGGAAAACATCTTTTGAGTCATTAGATAGACAGCTTGAAGAACAATGATATCGTATGAACTGATGAGCTGCAATGTCACACCGTGCTTATCAAAAGCTGGAGATATTGGAAAAGTACAATGCCTCCGAATTCGATCTTGCATCATGTAGTAATCATAGAAATAACGATTAAGAACTTTCGGTGGGGATGGTTCCTACTTACTATCGATTTTTAAATCCTATCTTATCAGAATACTGATACAGCAAATTTTGTTGAAAATAGTCACGGTGATCATTCAGTATGGTGTAGTTCCACGGAAGACTATATTCACCCCAGTTAAAGGTAATCCACGTTCTGCGATCTAAAATGAAGCATGCGGAAATATTGTGGCTGCAATACATGGCAGGAATGGGGTGTTAGTTTCCTTCAATCATCCATTTTCTTTCATTCGTAAATGCTGAGCTAAATAATTGCATTATTCTTATAACCCACAGCTATGTTGTTGGTCTTCACAAATGGAATAATGTCCGGGTGGACATCGCCGTATCTCGCTAAGTTAACCGCGGTTGATTCCCCACTTCCGATTACTATGAACGAAGCCTCCTGGATCGCATCCCTGCAAAACCTTGGGCGTCTTTTAGGTGCAGTCCCGGGAGCTCTGAGTGTCTCCTACTTCGGAAGCAAAAAAACTCTCCTGATCGGCGGACTCTCTTTAACCATTTCCTGGATTTGCCTGATATTCGCTAACTCTGTGACGTGGATATACGCGGCAAGAACTTGCGCTGGCATCAGTTACGGTATTGCCTTCAGCAGCTTCCCTCTTTTTCTCGGTGAGATCTCGAGTCCTTCGATACGCGGCGGATTGGTTGCTCTAACGTTGACAGGACCACCATTCGGAGCTCTAGTGGGAAATATTATGGGTGCCTATTTGTCAATGTCCGTATTTGCGTACATCAGCCTGATTCCGACTAGCCTTTCCATTCTGAGTTTCATCTGGCTACCGGAGTCCCCCCATTACCTTATTCAGCAAAATAAGACTCAGGCGGCGAAAAACTCTATCAGGCGTTACAACCCAAAGGTGGATCTTGAAGTGGAGCTCAAAATTCTCCAGGAATTCATCAACACTTCGAAGTCCAGCACGATTCGTGACAAGCTGAGGGAATGCAATATCCCGGAAAACCGCAAGGCTAGCATTATAGTCATAGTTCTCTACTTTTTCATGCAGTTCAGCGGTGTGAACAGCATTGGATTATACACGGAAATAGTTCTCACTAGCGGTGGTTTAACCGTGATCCACCCTGCTAATGCTGTAATCATTTCCAGTGCAATGGGAATCTTGTCCGGATTTGCTTCGGTCTTTTACGCGGATAAATGTGGACGGAGGGTTTTTCTGGCAGCCTCCAGTTTCGGAGTTGGAGTTTCAATGTGTGCCCTGGGGACGCATTTTGCCCTATTGGACAACGGTTCCAATCCTGCAAAACTGCAGTGGTTGTTATTAGCGTCCATCGTGATGTGGGAGTCAACCTTCTGCACAGGAATTTTTTCGGTTCCCAGTATGATGCTCAGTGAGTTATTCGCCCCGAATATAAAAAATATTGCGTCATTTCTGAGCAACACGTCAATCGGGTTATTTTCTTTTCTCGCTACGAAAAGCTACCAGCCGATGATTGACGTGTTGGGAGAGGCTAATGTCTTTTGGTCGAACGCGGCACTCATGGTGATCGTGATAGCCTTCGCGTTTACGATGATGCCGGAAACAAAAGGTAAATCTCTTCAGGAGATCCAAGACATTCTACATAAAAAATAATACGATCTAATGAACAGAATAATAAAAGTCAAATTGAACAACGAAATTATTAGAGAAGTTATCTCGCCTTGTTGAAAGTTATCGTGCTTATCGTGGATATCAGTCTTGGGAGGTCTTGTATATGAAGTAATTTTCACTAATCGTGAGAGGAATCTCTTCATAATAAGCCTTCAATAGGAAGTATTCATTACGTGATAGGCACACCTGCCCAACGATTATCTTTCTCCAGGCTGTTTATCGTCAGAAAGGACAATGGGCATCTAGATAATTTGATAAATGACAGTGATCTAGTAATGAAAGTTTAATCGTAAGCTGTGATTGATCTACAATCTGATGAAATGAAAATTTGTGACTTTGACAACGTACAGTCCAATTTTGATCAAGTGTGTAAATGAATATTCATCTCCAACCGAAAGTTGATTCTTTTTTCCCATTTTCTCCCTCTACTTCAACCTGCAATTCGCCATATAACGTCACTTTCACCCCATCTTTTCATCGAACAAACCTGTCACGGTGAAAAACAATCGTCTGAGAACGTGACTCACATCAGTTCACAGGTGGACTGAAAGAATTGCCTCTAGACTACCATCTGCCCTTAGAAAGCTTGAAACAATCGTAGGACTATTTTTGACCCAAACCTCAGAGGGGCGATTCTCTAAGGCGAAAAGTTGTGTCTAAAGAAAGTATATCTTTTCTGGGAACCAATTCTTCCGAAGAAGAGAAAAAAATAACTTCTGTCTGAACCGGCAACATCACTACAACGTAATAAACAAAATTTTGGTCGATTTGTCGACCGAGATGATAAAACTCTGAAAGATTCCTTTGGTGAAATATAAAAAGACACCGAAGTACCGGAAGCTTCTATCTCCTTGTGCGATATTCTTGGACCTTTCCAATTTGTTGTTCAGTTCTTCCTTCGTTGTTCTTTCGACGGAGTCGACATTTTTCTTATAATTTCTGAGTTACCTTTTGAATCTCGTTGCACTACGTCAACCACCTTTCTCGCTTCATCGTTACCGGGATTAATCAGCCCCAAGACTTCTGGAATGATTCCATAATTGTGTCAGTGACAGGGTTGCGTTATGAGGCAAGAAATACCCGTTTTGCATGCCAGAATGGAATGAGAAAATCGTTACCAAGATAGGTAAGTTTATCGATGAAAGAAATATCTAGCTTAAAGTAAGAAAGAAGAGAAGAGAGCTTACATATTTTTTACATTGGTTCTGTAACTTTTCAGGGTCCAATTTTTATCTCTCTGTCTTTTTTCCTTCAACAGGGAAAATTTACGCAGAAATAATATCGTTTCATTGTTCTATCAAAATTGCAAGTTTTCCAACGATCAAGAAATGTCATAATATTATTTAAATGTCTGCAATTCATTATCTCCGTAAACTTTCTAAAGATTAAAAAAAAAAAGAAGTAACGAATACGTTTTCTTTGCTCAATAATTATCACCTAGGTTTATTGATGAAATTCAATTTGATGGTAATCGACGGAGGAAATAAATTGCGCGGCTCTATTATATGACTTTATTTTCCATGAAAATTATTAACGTAATAAAATTCGATTAAACCTCGAGAATCGACGATAATTATTAGGCCGGCATAAAATTTTGCTCACATTTAATTATTCCCTGAAATTGTTAATTTTAACAACTTCAGGAGTAAAATTTTCTTGAAATTAGAAATTCTTTAAGCGTGCTGCCTCGCTGTAATTCCATCAGAAAATATTAAAATTGTAAATTTCTCGTTCATAGGAAGCTTGTCATGGTATACACGAGAACGATCGACGATCGCCTGTCGGTTGAGTGAACGAATCCTCTTCTAAAATTTGAATTTTGGCAGAGCTACAAGTTGTACGTTCAACCTCATCTACCTCTAGCCTGAATCCTTACCCTCGTAATTATCGAAGACGCATTTAATCCTTACTTCATTTTTTAAATATCTTCACGTCCTCGACTCGATGTTATGTAGAAAAAGTTATTGGTACTGGGCCAAAACTCTTCCATCTCTTCCAGTTTCTCCCGTCTATATCTTGGCTGCGACACGAGATTTGACCTAAATTTGCAAGAAGGCGACTTTTGCAGTCTGCGGCAGAGGGTCGATTGCGTCAGGGCATTGCCCAAGCTCTCTTTCTCCGTTCCATCCCCCTCTTTCTTTTCTCCCTCAGCTCGTTCATCATTGTGTGTCACTATTCACTCACTTGGCAGCCGCTCTTTTCTATACAAACCCTAAACAAGCTCCGCTTCAGTCGCAGTCTCTTCTTCCTCGGAGGTATCTCCAGAAGTTTGTTACTCTTTGGATATGAGGAGAGCAAATCTTAAAGATTGCGAAGACTAGCATGCAATCCTATATCGTTGTAAACTTTACCATCCATGAACCATTTATAAGGGGCATCGGACCCCGGAGTAAATTCAACTCGATGGAGTCTTTGTTCGCCGGACACCCTATAGCAATTAATATCTCATTAATATAATTCCATAACTTTCGGATAATCAATGAATTATAAAAAGAGTCGAGATGACTCTTGTATTTCCTCCCTTTCACTTATTCGACGATGGGAATTTCGTACCGATAATAAAAGAACGGAGGATAATCGAGGAATTTTAGAATAACAAAAAGCTTCAACAGCACGTGACATCATTGCGGAAATTCAATAACCACACAAGGATTGCAAGAAGTTGTAAAAATATAGTAGAATGGCATGAATATTTACAGAGATAAAACGGAACGAAACGGGTCGCAAGAACGGACGGGGTACGAGACGAAGATTCCTGAGAGGGAGGACAAAAGCGGCGATGCAAGAGATGAGTGAAGGTAGGTATTGTATACCAGGAATAGAGCAAGGGAGAAGACAGAGAATTCATTTATTCATGTCCCAGGAGAAGAGATATAAACGAGTACGCATGGAAGAGAAATGAAAAATTAGGAGAAGCGAAACGAAATGAGACGTCGGGACTTCTCGAAAAAAAATGTAGAAAAAAAAAAACAAAAAGAGAAGAAAAAAAATCAGCTACAAAAAGTGAATGAAAGCAAACTGAATGAATGACGAGAATTAGTCAACTTCAATCCGAGTTTCCGGGATTAAATGAATATGCGTATATATCCGATAAAATAATCGCGAAAAACAGCGAGAAGGGAAGTGTACGCGGAAGAGGTAATTCTACTACGTGAGAATGCGTCTCGAGGAATGGCGAGAAAATGACGGAAAAAAAATATCAAGCGACGAAGAAATTCCTGGAGGGGCGATCGTCGGAAATTTTGCCAATGCCAATACCTACTCGTCTCTTATGGAGCACATCCCAACTCTGAACCGACCGACATTTTCAAGCGCGCCTCACGTTATTCTTCTTCTCCTACACCTCCATTCAGCCTATAGCAACGGAAGAAGTAAAAGCAGCAGGAGCAGCTACAAGGACAAAGACGCGACCCCAGTCAAATCTTATTCCTGGTTGAAGCGAGCGGAAATCTCAAACGAGCAAAATTCAACCGTTTGCATTTCTACGTTCATCTTTCTACGATCTCTCTCTCCTCTCTCGCTCTCTTCATCTCGGCTCATATTTTTCTCTATACTTTCTCCTTGCTCATATCTTCCCCGTTTTTATTTCACCGTAACCATACACCATACACCATCTCCATATCTCAGGTTCCACTTCGGATGAATTTTACCGTGAAAAAAAAATAATAAAAAGTTAAAAAGAAAAAGAAGATTTCTCACCGGTAATCGATAACTCCAATATCTAACTTACTAACAAAATTAATATTCGGGCCTATCATACTTGTTGCGTTTGAATGGCCTATTATCATTATACGAGGTTAGATCAATGGGAAGATTCTAATTGTCGGACGACAATTAAGATTGGCTGAAAATATTAATGTGATTTTTGTAGGGTGCAGAAATTTTTTCTCGTATTGTACAAAGAGTGTTTAATACACAAAAGTACGGTGGGTAAGAATATGAATTCATAGAGTAATAAGTGTGTCTAGTGGAGCAAACAATACGAGTATAAGTGAGGTGTGTGTTGTATAATACTGCAAGCGCAGCGAGAGGTTAAAAGATGAAGAGGTGGTTGGTGAGCAGGTGAAGAACACCATCTCCAACACTTCCCGGTCGAGTGTTTTCCCCGGAACTCAGAGCTGCAGCGGTTCAAGCCCCTTTAGCTAACGTGCTGATATTTCACCTTTGCTTCAGTGCAACCTCTTTAGTATTTTTATCTCTAATGACTTCTGCGTAAATCGTAATTAGCAATTGTCTAAAATTCTCATTTTCCCTTGTGAACACTAGAACGCGATTCGTTCCCCCGCATCAACGTAAGCTTCATAAATGTTGAACTAGTAATTCATTTCATAGACGAAGTACAATGATAATTTTTTATCTAAGAATTTATTACTCGTATCGCGGTGAATACCTATACCACATCTACAAATACGATGAGGCGGGCATGTAGTTGAGTAGAGAAGAACAGAGTAGAGGCAAGCGTTTGGATTAAGAGACACACGTCCGAGTATGTATAGGTGAGAGTGTGGACGGGGAGTAAAGCTGCAGCACTTCACATCAGCACCGTGAGCTAGACGACTCTGTCGAGCTGCGTTATCACGCGGTATTCTTTAAGCCCTGGTTACACAAACTTAGGTAACACAAAAGCCCCTTTTGTTATACAGCTGTAAGTTGCGATATAGAGAGAAACGCGGTAGTTGTGCAGGTGGTATTTCCGCATTTTACGGGATTACGGTGTGGTAATACGCCTTCATTTATTCTTATTTTTGCTCTTTTCTATTCTTCAATCTAATATAAACCTGCACCTATACGTCTTCATCAATGCCTATTTAAATTCAGAGATCAGACTTCGAGTATACGTATACGTTGGATCAACATTTTCCCCTGCGCTATTTGTCCTTCAGTGAAATTCAAAGCTGGATTCTATTCCCGCATCTTAGAAGATAAGTCTGGAAAACTTGGTCCTCGGCAACACGACCGACACATGAATGTAGACTGCATCTCGCGGTCTCTCGAGAATACCGCGCGCAGTAGTAAAGGTGACGCTGTGGTCAGACGGAGTTGAACCCTCAGGGAGTTCGTGGTCGGCGTCTGAGAATGGTTACGGACTAAAAAAAGCCTAGACCAAAATGGAGAAAAAAACAACAAACAAACAAACAAACAATACGAGTTAAAGCGAGATACACAGAGCTTATCCGCGCGGGTAAGATTAATTTCACTTTCCATTGAATAAAAAGAATAAAATAAAAAATATACGGAGAGCTGAGAAAAATCCCCTTTTTTCCATCGCGTTTGGACTTCGACATTCCGCATTTTCTTAGCGTTTGACCGATCGACTGACAAGGGTTTATAAAACTAGTGCGAGACGCCAGATGTTCCAACTACTGGAACTGCCTGTCCAACCTATGTGGGATAAGTTGAAAAGTTTTTACTTCGAGACAAAACGACGCAGTTTTATACGCGCATTTCAAAGACCATTAGAATATAATCGGATGCGAAAAAGTCTCGCATATACCGTCATTAAAAACTTGGAGCTCATTTATTTTATCGGGTAGTATTTTCATTATTAAAAAAAAAAAAAAATCCTCGTGCACTACGTACCACGTCGTTGTTAATAATTTCGTATATTACAAGCGAACATTGCAGCGACGAAAGTATATGTATTTTTTTTCGTCCACTCGTTAGAAAACTACGGTCGGTCGTTATAGAAGAGGAGAAAGAGAGATAAAAAAAATATTCATCGAATACACGCATATACCGCTCCTAAATATACCTATAGGTACCCATGGGTACAAACGATCGAATGGCAAACTGAGGCCATCGGCTAGCTTTGGAAAGTTATTATTTAAAAATCATAACGTACAGATCTACAGCATTTCTATGTAAAATAAAATACCTGAAGTTATATAAATATGTATTTTATTCGCTCTTATCAACGATGCATGGCATGACGCTGATCAGTTGCGACAGCTGCGAGCGACAAAGCTGAATCGAATGATACGGGGTGACGTGAACGTGTTTAAAAAATATTTAAAAAAAAAAAAAAAAATTTTGTTTTGTTTCAATTCTTTTTATTCTTTATTCTTTCATCCACTGATGTCGTTCTACACACCGAAATTTAGACGTCAATAAAACAGTCAGAAAGGGATTCCGTAATCAAAAAAACGAGTCAATCGTGGTATGTGCATGTCGTGATGTGAGGCAGTTAGACCTTCGTAGTGCGATCGATCATGGCGTGGAGAAAAGGTCATCGTAGATGCAACGATGAATCTCATAATTAGTGATTATTTCAATTAACTGGAAGATCTTGATGCGATATTCTGATGGGAATAGGGCGCTTTGATTCAATCGCTTGATAGTCTGGCAGAGCGCAATTATTCAGTGCGTTTAGCAACGTCGCCATAAATTCACGCTTGTGTGCAACTTAACCGAATTGTGTAATGGTAATACAGTTTCGGATTTGCCGTCGAACTGTACCAAATCCCTCCGAAAATCGAAATTCACCGTCATCTGTCACGTGAGAATACCATACACGCCACCGGAAGACAATCAGAAAAACCATGAAAGTTGACAAAAAAAAAAAACCAGGTTAATCCGAAAAACGAGAATTTCATATCTCACAAAGTTTCAAGTTGAGAATGGTGACGTTTATACCAACAAAATGTTTGTCCAGTGTACATAAGATGAGGGAGAAAAAACTTGATATGTATAGTTTTGTTTGACGTGTGCTATAAGTGGAGGAGCACCGGGCGGCGGGGAGCTCGAATCTCCAGTTTCTACAGTACGTGGGTAGCTTTTCTGTCCAGCGACATACTGTAGCCATTTGAAATATGAGCTGGTCATAACGCTTCAACGTTTTCTTCCTCGGTATATAGTAGGTGCCCTCCTACAGGAGGTGCTGAGGCAGCAGCAGCAGCAGCTTTTCTCATCCCATATTTTCTCTCACTCTCCCCAATCGCGCGGTGAATTCGCTGTCGCTTTTACACCGATTGGCAGCTCATAAATCTACTGGAGAGAGTTACTCTAGATTTTCATTCTATAGCGAGATAGAAACTACCCATCGCAAATCGATTCCCTCGGGCTATTAACCGCATCTCCGTCCCCGTCTCTGATGCGACATCCTCATTTATAGGATAGAAATTACCAGAACCATCTCTGATTTCGCAGTATCTTAATCAGAGCAAATTCTAACACGTACACGTAACGTGTATATATCTGTTTAAAAAGCTCACGAGACAAGCAGGTCAAAGGTCAAAGACCGCGGCGTGTATGAATTGTGATTCGGTTTTTTTTTTTCTTTTATTTCATGCCATCCTTTTTTTAGTTCTTTAACACGGGTAGTTCGAGCACCAGGTATTACACGTCGTCCTGAGGGTGTCTGCGAAGACTGCGGGACTTCCCTGTGGGATTTTGAAGGGGCGTGCATACAGAGGCACGTACCTATAACGTACCTATACGATACCGACACCCCATTCCTCGTATAGATTTATGATCCCGAGCACCTGCCAGAAGATAGCAAACGAAGAGGTACGTTTTATGTACACCCTCATGTGGATGGACCCAACAGATCTGAAAATTTTTAGGAGCTGCACCATCACGAGTGACGTAATTCCAAGTAAAGCAATTGCGGTGAGAATAAGGTCCTCAGAGTTCTTCATGATCTAACAAGAAATAAATCATGCTAAAATTTGATGTTGTCGAAAAGTTGGTCGCTTAGAATTTTTCTAATATTTTCAGGTGTCGCGATTCTACGAGAGAATACGCGAGTCTCCCGCAAAAGGACAACTTCTCATCTATTCTGGTTCAAAAGTTACCACCTCATACAGCGACGGTCTTAAACTTTAATATCAGCATTGCATGGAATAACCAGGGAAAATATTTATAAGGTCGAACGGAGGCGTTGGTTTGAATCTACAACTATTATTATAGATACGTGCAGACTCCTATACGTGGCTAATGAAGCCTGAAGAGACGCGCATCTTTTACGAGTAATAAAATCTGTTCGCTTGCAAGGATATATACATTTGCCTTTACTCTTGAAACGGATCATACTCGAATTGCTATATGTACGTTTGCGAGACTGGTCTCTCTTCTCTTACAGTTACATGTTCGTTCATACGTATCTATACCTACACCTACCCCAACCTTACATCCCTCCGGGAGTTTAGCGCGTTGGAAGACACATGACTGTCGTTACTCACAAACGATTTACCACGGGCATAACGTAACGCGTTTCGCCGTAAATTACACACCTACCTATACCGGGTTTATCTGTACAGTTATGCCCACTAACCTTCGCATAGGTACGATATGTGGCTTATTCTCTGCGAAAAGTGCACCGCGGTGAAGATTTGAAAAAATAAAATGAAAAAAAAAAAAAGAAAAAGGTACGCGCAGGGTACCTGTGTTTATATTACAAACACAATTTTCGTGAACTTGTTAATTCTCCGGTAATATCACCCTGTAGATCGTTCGAGTAAACGAAGTTTTCGACCCTCGAGGGTTTAAACGCACAAATTATTCTGGCACCCTTCGGTCTTTTTGAAGAGAATAGCCAAAGTGTCTTTGAAAATTGAAGGGACTCAGGGTCAAGGTCTGAGGGGATGAGGGGTCGTTGTGTTTCGAAGCGAGCTAGGGGGCGTTGTAACAAACCTTCCGTGTGATAATTCATCGTTGAATGTTTCCGCGTTAGTACAATTACCAGTTAAATAACCTTGAGATGAAAATGTACATCGGTATCTCCATAAGTTAAATATATAAATCAAAGAGATACCCGTGTTGAATTTATATCACTTGTGCATACACGCGGTGGTTTGAAGGAGTGAATATAGGTGGGAACGTACATACGTGCTGAGTCCACAGGCTTCGAAATAGTGACGAACTTTCGTTATTGCATACACGCATAGGTGAGAATGTGGAGCAGCAGATAACAGACGATGTATGAGTTAATGTTATCAAATTATAATTTATTCAAATAATAGGACGGCGTGTACCTGAACAAACAATAATCATCAATCACTGAACACGTTCCCGTATGAACTCAGTCAGGGTTTAAGTTTAAATTCAGGGTTAGATGTAATTAGAGTTCATACGCTACTACTCTATACGTACAGTTCTGCTGCGATACGGATTACAAAGCGAGTTGAACGTTGATTAGGTACTTCAAGTTTACTCGCTGATAAATAAACAGGATCTCTCTTCTCTCCAGACTGGCCCGCAGCCGGAAAGCTGCTCGGGAAATAAATTTATGGTAGTTTCTGACGCTAGGTTGAGAGATAACGAAATAAACTTATCACCATTACCTTGCGAAAGAGTGATTTGATTCGAACGAAGTTTCTTTCCCTTTAAATCTTGAGGCCAGATTAAATTACCTGGTAGCCTAGTAGCTAGGTAATCTTTAAAATGTAGCGAATTAAATTTCGGACCAAAACGTGTTGAATTATTTTCCAATTTATTCCTGCTCTCTAGAATTTCCAGCATTTTTATTTCACCTTTTAATATTTTACGATATAAAAATAAAGCGCATGAAATAGAAACGAAAATAAACGTTACGCTACGAAAACAATTTACGTTTTAAAATGTCCTCTTCATGCCTAGAAGGGTTGATTTTTTTTTAACGACTACATTCGTAGGTAGAAAAAAGTATGTACTTACGTCAAAAGGCTGATGGACCAGATGGTGGATTTCGAGATGTTGCTGTTCTCGAGACAGGAAATACATACGTACGTAGGTCAGGCATGTTCCTTCCGACTTCAGGGGAAGGATAGTCGGGAGTTGGCAAATGGCGAGGATCAGGGATGGAAGTCGTGCGAGTTGGTTGAAGTATGTACGAACTCTCGAGCCAAGATATTTCAATCCGTGCGTGAGTTAGGAGCACTCACTCCGTAATCAATACATTCCGACGCCCACCCCGGCGACCCGACGCCCGACAACCTCACCCTACACCCTCTCATCTGGGGGTATTTCCCCCTTAGCTGATAAACGTCTGAAAGTTTCTTTAATAAATTTTTACCCTGTAAAATAGAGCAGTAGAAGAAGGGTGGGGCGATACCCCGAGGTTGGACCGGGGAATCGAAAGTTCCTTGCTTTTGTTTTCCACAGTTTTTTGTCGGCGGTTTTTTTTTTTTTCCAAAATTTGGCAACTTTAAAATAAAATGAAAAAATGAAAACTTTTGAATATTCTCTGGGTATATGGGGGAAAATTAGGAAAATAAAAAGACAAACAAGTTTATAAGCATAGGTTAGTGCAACTTATTTTTATTTGCTACCCACGTTGTAAAATTTTGTAGTCCAGCTTCATTTCTATAATTTTTTCTCCAATTTTACCCTTTCAATGGGTCAAAACTATATGTACTCTTTGCTTATCTTCCTTCGTGTTTTTATTTTAATTTTCATGTGTCACGCGAAATAGAGTAGGAGTAAATAAATATTTAAAATCTTTTTCGCGATCGATTTTTCCTCGCGTAAAGTTCCGGAAGAGCAAATGCCATTGGCCTGGAGAACGTGGCGTCGGAATCTATACCTATGATATATAGAGTGGAGGTCGGAGGTCGGAGGTTGTAGGTATACATAGATATACATTAGTATACGTGTATAAAAGGACCCTAAAAGTCGTCTTCGTCAGTCTCTTTGACCTCATAAATGAATCAGTCATTGGGTCGGGCGCCGTATTGGACGAGGTGTGTTACTATACGGACATGAAACCATGCACACTATATACCTATACATACAACGAGGAAATATAAGAATCTTAGACGAAGAAATATTTTCCTCTCGGCAAGATCTTACAGCGCTACACAGAGGAGAACAAAGCAAAAATGTATGGGTATGTACTTACCTATGTATAAAAAAAATATATACCTATATGTATGAATTTTTTTTTTTATATACATGTGGAGAGATAAATTCTTTCAAGACGGTGAGAGAGAGAGAGAAGGGATGAGAAGTAAAGAAATGGTATCTCACCTATAACTCTGCCTCGCGTGATTGTGAATTGTAATAACTCTCGCCATTTTCTCCAACAATATATAGGTATATAAGCTACGTGTCTTCCTATATCAGGTTCGTACAAGATGCGGGAATGTGGAAATAGATATATGTATATATATGTACTACACCGCATGTAGGTACTATACACGAAGTACACAACCTTTTCTCTTATTTATTTCTTTTACTTTCCTTTTTTCACTCTGCTCGTTTCTCCTTCCCTTATTTCCGTCCATCCTAGCTTCACCTTACTTTCTTTTCTTTTATCGTTAGTCGTTCTTGAGTGTTCGGTTTTTTTTTGTTTTTTTTCAATGCGACTATATCCCACATTGTCAACGGAGGAGAAAGGTGAGCAAAAAAGGGGATGGAGCTCCACGGAACACCGTCACCTATATATGATCAATCGATCGTCAGGCGCTTCCACTGCAGATTGTAAATATCTCGCGCCTCTGCACTGCTCGAGAAGGTGCCACCGGAAATGAGCGTATCGATTCCCGAACTGTTGCCGCAAGTATATTTGACAGTGAAAGAAAATAAATGCAATGAGAATGTAAGAATTTCCCATGCACTCTGCATAAGCGGATAGATTTTATTTTAGTTTTTTTGTGTCGCTACGTAACGATCCATCCGATCCGTCCGATCGAGGCAGTTGTCAATCAATCAAGGATGGGGGGAAAAAAACACAAGCAAATATGTAAGCGTTTTATTTGAAAATATCTTTATTACGCAGATGCGCTGCAGCAGAAATATATACGCTTATGTGTGGAGAATCCTCGGGTCTGTTGTGTTACATGTGTAGGTATACGCGACGATACGCGGAGGATGATTTACATGCGATTTGGCTTGTGCCATTTATACACCAATCCCTGACGACGACTATTTCCCTTCCCCCGCAGTCGTCGGAGTACCGCGGGGTTACGATGGGACAGGGGTGACCCTTGGCTAATAGAAGTGCTTTACGAGCGAGCATTGTCATCGGACGGTCAAGTGGCAATGACCAGGTCGTAGTGCGAGCCGTTAACAACCGACTCATTCCCGGCGAATAATCGGCTGTCTTTCTCTCAACGACGTGACAACTTTTTTTCTCTCTCTAGCAAAAATTTTTCTCCAATTTATCATACCGAGGAAATTTATAAACTTCTATTTTCTAATGATTTGCTAAAAATTTTCTATATCTACATCTGTTTTTTCTTCGGGTTTCAAGTGAGGCACGATCCGATCATATGATCGGTATTACGGCTATAGAACTAACGTAAAAGTTACGTCACGTGCGTCGCGTATATATCTGTCATCCCTTTACTCTTCACTTCTTCTCGGGGTACGATGGGGATGTCAATTTACCGAAGGAAATATCAAATTGCGTTTCGCTCTCTCACGCACGGGCACCATAAACTCGGGAATCCCCCGCCGAACCGATTGAGACCTACCCCAGAGTTGAGCACTTTCTAAACATATTTTACTCTCCATCCCAACGGCGCGTCCCGAATATAACGACTACGATGTCGTAACATCCGAATGATTCGCACATGACCAAGAATACGATAATCCGATGTCATTTTCGAACCCGAGAATCGAAAAGCGCTCTATCGATTAGCGCAACGTCAAGTGGCAAAAAGAAAAAAAAATTATTTTCATTCTTTCCACTCAAATTAAATCCTTGTCCATCCCTCGCTTTGAAATCGGTTGATGAATTGCTGAGAAAATGGTAACGACTCTCGAGGAATAAGTTGTTATTGTAAAGTATTGTAGAGCAAAGTGTAACTTACTGTGCCAGATGGATGGGTGGGAATGAAAGTCGAAAGTTCGAGGTTTCCTGCACAAGGAATTCGTTCGGACGGATACGAATGCCGCCGCATTTCCCGCGAATAAGTAACCGACGTATACTAATCGGTTGAACCCCAATGATTCTTTTCTTTCAAACTATTTTTTCTTTTTTTCATTATTTTCGTTCTTTCGCTCCGCAGTTGCACCGCAACGAGCAACTCACGTTTTTCATTTTGTTAAAAGTCGATTTCATGGTTATTGTTATACGAGATATGCAGCAGGGTAAAAATACATGCAGCAAACCATACATCACTCTTTTTTTCCCCCTAAAAAACGCATAAGGTGCAGATCACTTTTAGTATTAGAATATTTCACCTTTTTTATCGAAAATATTTTTCGCGAGTGGTGGAATCGTACGTACGTAAGTACGTACATACGTATATCATTATATACCTACAGCTACGTACCTATATCTTGAGTGGGAAACAGAATTCAAGGTGAGGTGGTAGTCGAGTACCCCGCAGCACGTTGAATTTCGCTGAACGTCGTATAACCAAACAAGCCAATCTTTTAGTGGGGTAAAGGAAATTACTCGAAGTGGCTATTCCATCGCACGATCTCGACGTACTTTTCCACCCCCTCTCTCTCTCTCTCTCTTTCTCTCACTTTCTCTCTCTCTCTCCTGCATCATCCCGACGTGGTTCTTCTTCAACAGATGTTATATGTGAGTATCGCTGTTCCAAGAAATTGCTGCACACTTCGATGTACGAGCTTCTACCTAATACTTACGTCTGAGGTATACAAAACACCAACAGCACTTCCATCCATCGTGAACTTACCTGTAATCATATAAAAATGAAAAGAAAATTTAGCAAAAGTCGCTTTTACATCCCATGTAGGTATCCTAGATGTTAAAGGCCTACGTTTAAGTGAATGGCATTGAACTGTAGTTATCTAAACGAGGGATAATTTCGCTCGGAAACTGCATATAATAACCTGCAAGCCCATGATCATCCAGCTTACCAAATGTTTTGCTAATTCCAGCTCGATTTGCATACCCCCGGGTTAGGCATCTCATCATACACGCGTTGTGAGGAAATGTTCTGCCGTGCACGTGGTGACATTTATCAATGAGAAATAGAAAGAAAAAAAGGAGGGAGTGATATTTATGAACGTGTAATCAGTCCGACGAGAGGGTTGACGATGATAATGACGATGGTGATCTGAAATGCAGTCATTCATTGGCCGATTGACCTCGGTAAGGATTGAATGGTAATTGTAACAATGTGCGAGCGATATAACGGCGATATAATACCGGGGGACAATAGGCAATGAGAATCCCTGACCCAGTTCTAGAACCGGCTCAGTGTTTGCAGCGATGGTAAAATCGAGGACATATGTATATAGGTAGATAAACCCCGAGAGGAGGAACAATGACGTCACAGGAATACGGCTCATATCCGGAGACGGCCGGGTAATCATCGGGTGGTTTTAGTCTTTTGAATTCGCATTGCGGAAGTAAGAGAAGCTGGAAAAACTAAGAATCCAAAGGTTCTTGGGACGAGTAGATGTATTCTAAGAAACGCGCCTTCAAGACGTATAATTTTCTCGTCTATCTGGCGCCGAGCCTAAAAAAATATCATTCCGTTCACATAAAAAATGATAAAAACCTTATTTCGGATCTGATTCCACCGTTGTATACATGAACAAATTATTTCAGTAAAAACTCTTATTTATCTTCGGGTTTAGCAATTCTCCTACATGTATACCTATATAAACTTTGCGTCAATCGTGATCGTTTGGTTATCACGTATGGAAACTTTCGCCCTGTATAAACAGAAGAGTTTCTCCCACAGGATTCGAAACCGTATTGAACGGGCGTTAGCCGTATATCCCAACATCGCTACAGCAGCGTATAATTTAAGGTAATTCCAACGGCTATAGGTCAATTAGAAACGGCCGGACGTTGGAATCGGATTGGATTTTGGATGGAGCGTCAGACGAAAAGCACGAGAGGACCATGGGACGTACGGTTTGCTGGTGGGACAAAGAAAGTCCCTGGAACAACGTCAAAATCGTCTACTGTTTGCGTAGCGCGAACTAAACGGGAACGGAAACAGGGACAGTAACGGGAACGGCACAAACTGACTGCCACCGAAAGTAGAGTTGATCCCCGCGGATCTGCGGAAGCCGGCAACTGTTCCGGTTTCGCAACTCTTTCCACCCTCGTCCCCTGAACCATTTTCACGGACCCGACTGACCAGCCGCCGAGTATCAGAGCTTTATCTCTAACTTATACAAGGCGTCGATCACCAACAAGCTCCAAATGTTCTTCGGGTTAAAAAATCCTCGTGTCTTTTCTTCTCTCCCTGCTTGTAAGGGAAGATAAAGCGGGGTGTAGTAGTCGGACAAATCGTTGTAAAAATTTCTAAGCCTCGGTGTGGATCATGCAAATTACGAAAGTGTCGCGTTTCTCCTTCTTCCTCTGCGTTCCTTTGTGTTTTCTTTTTTTTTTCCGTACATATATTTCTTCGGGTTGCGGTCTTTCTCTACCTTTCTATTCTCAACGGATTTATGGAGGGGAATGTAGCCCTGTATTTTTGTTCCAATAAACCCTTTTTTTCTTCCATCTCTCCTTGCATCTCCTATTTTTATAGAAGAAATGATGCCACACGCAGGGGGCGTAACTCTTGGAGGGATGAACGACGTCGGCGTCCCGTCGGTGAGACTGATATCTCCTCTTAACTGAGCCGAGAGCTGAAACCCTCGTCTATAATCGAGGTGGCCGGGATTTGTTCGGCTCAGCAACCTTTTCATCTCTTGTGCGACTACACAATGTGTGTCCGTTATTTACAAAGTTGATTTTTTTTTTTTCGACAGCCCCTCCCCTCTTCCCCCTCACTTTTTAGTTTATGCCCTAACGAAAAATATCGGATCAAAAGAAGCTCCTGATATTGATATGTTAAACCTTGCCTAAAACACGATACATTTCCCATTCAAATAACATGGGATTTTTTCACATCTAATTTGTTTTTTCATCGAACAAGCGAATATTCGGCAACAACCAATCCATATTTTATGTATAGAAGTAAAAATTATTGGTTGGAAGGAAAGTAACTCTTATTGTACAAGTTCTTTACATATTTATATTTATCATTTATTTTATTAAATTTTCTTTGCTTAGATTTTGAAATTTCTTCTTTTATTCGCATAAAACTTGAACAACATATTGTTTTTCATCTTCGTTTTTAGCAAGAATATTCATTCTGTTATTGCCGGATATTTATCTTGTTCAACGGAGAAAAAAAAATCAATGTGAAAAGTAAAAAAATCCCATGTTATTTAAATGAGAAATGTATCGTGTTTCAGGCAAGTTTTAATATCAATATCGAGAGCTTTTTTTGATCTGATATTTTTTGATAGGGCATAAACTAAAAAGCGGGGGATGGGGGGTCGAAAAATAAATCAACTTGGTAAATAACGGACATCCTAGTAAACATATATGTAAAACTTGTCTAACTCGATTTCATCGTCGGATAGAGAGAGAGAAGTTGAGGTGCAGAATATACACCGATCAAAAGCTGAATCGACAATAAAACGAAATTCTTTTCGAATCTTTTTTTCAGTATTCCCCGTCTGTTTGCTTGCATTCACAGAATTAAACGAGAAGAAGTAAAAAAAAAAAATATATGTATATACATATCGGAAGCCGATTTCAAATCATCGGAATTCACGCCCCCCAATTAGGTAGACGAGTTTAAATAAAATTCAATTTCCGATTAAACAAAGCGAAACATTCGTTATTACGTTTTATAAAAAGCAATTGTAGGCCTGGGGTCAGATCCGGAGAATCGTGGGATGCGGGAAAACGGGAATCGAGTCTACATCGCGGGATAAAACAAAGCTAAACACGAAGTACTGCAGGGAAGGCACTGCGCAGTTACCGAGTGATATCTACTTATAGAGCTAATCACATTTCACACAAAAGAAGAACGAGGAAAGAAGTGGATTACATAACCAACCTTTTACTTTTTTCTCCCATAGCTTTTACGTTGATCCCTGCAGCATACAAGTGAACCCTACGACCTTATACCTTTGTACCTCGACAGACTTTATTTTCTTTCTTTCTTTGAAAAAATAAAGAAAACTGCAGCATCGCTTATTCCCTCGAGATCTAAGGTCTCAGGTCTGAAGTCTGCAATATATATACGTGACTTTTCAGCGAACCCCAGGTAATACCTATTAAAGGCTCTAGCTGCAAGCATCCTGCAGTAGCGCTTAAGAGCGATCTGAACGAAAAATAAAAAGTTCGTGCTCAAGAGAAGCCAGCGAACAAAGTGAGAATGATGAAGATAAAATAAATTTTGTTCGTTTTTTTTCTTTTTTTTATCGATTACCATAAGTGACGGGAACAAAATACGAAAATAAAGAATGAAATAAAATCCGCTAAGCCAGTTTTATCGTTCCTACATGATTCTTTTTTTTCCCCCTGGCCATGTTACTCGCGTTTAATACCGGCTCTGTTTTTTGGTAATTCTGTGTATTATCCTTTTGTTTTTACACCGCACATGCAATAATAGTCGAATCTCTTCGGAATCCTTGGAGGAAGGCAGGGGGAAACTAATCAGCTAAGTGATGCTCCGTTATTTCAGGAGGCAAAATCCTGTAAACTTAGTTAGCCGAAAACTTTGGAGTCTGCTTTGGCCCGGTGTGACTAAGCGATGATATCGACTCGGTGTCGGTGTGTTCCAACAATTACGACGACTGCTTCCTTCAACGAATGCCCCCGAAAAAATTAGAAAATAAAATTCGAGTTCAAGTTAATTCTCGAAGAAAGTATAGTAAAAAACGAGGATAAAATTTTATTACGTGTCCGGTAGGGAAATGGTAAATTTCAAAATAGTGGAACTTATCTCACGAAAAGAGGGATAATTTCGGGCTTGACCTCAGGAACACGATTCCGTCAAGTAAATCAAGCTAGGAATAAATCCCATTGTGATATCCTTATTTTTTTACTTTTTGGAGCGATAAATTAGCGATGACTCGATCAATTTTATAGACAGATCAATTTTGAAATGATATTAAATACTAGTGGAATGCTCATGGAATGGTGCGAAATGTGAAATGGTTGGGACACTCATATATCGAGTGGTTACCCCCTCGGATAATTCGCTGTGTGAAAAAAAAAAAAGAAATAAAGGAACAGCGATAAAAATAACCCAAACTGTTAGTTAACACTCCTCGTTAGCTCACAACGACGAAAACGTATCTCGAGCGGATAGAATTTCTGTCTTTAAAACCTCAACAGTCGAATTCTGCGGTTTACGAACCATGAAAGTCACCAATGTAAAACTTCGGGCGTCTCTCATCGCGTCAATCGCTCTCTCCTTTCGGTGTATTTAGCTATAATAGTAAATTTGGAGAAGCAGTAAAAGAAAAAACTAAAAAGGTGCTGGCACGCAGCGTCGAAGAGCTTTCGGTGTGACTCGAAATCCAAGAATATTTTTAGAGAAGTTATTCGGACCGCGACGTCATTTGGTGACCGCAATCAGTCTTTGACGTCACAGTGACGATAGCCCAGCTGTTTAGTGTCCAGTTGATCCACTGATCACAGGTTTATAGCCCCAAGAATTTCCAAGATCCGATATATACGTACTTTTTTTTTCAATTATCTAGGAAACTTTAAATAGGTAAAATTTCTTAATAATTGACGAACATATCGTGAACGTGAAAGAGGGGAAAAAAGCATCACAGATCCTCTGGTCGACAACGGTGAAAATTTTTCTCGTTTATATACTTCGCGTACATAAAAGGTGGAAAGAGTACAGGCGGTGGCGAGGAGTGGTTCAAGTTTTCTGACCGGTTAAAAACTTTTTATAAACTTAAATAGACGGAATTAAATTTGATGTTGGCGCTACTCGACGAGGGGCTGCTATAAACTGAAAAGTTACCACGCAAGTTTAAATCGCTCGTAAACCGGCCAGCACACTTCGATATCCCGTTAGCTAAAGGTAATTCGAGTTCAAGCCCAATTACAACGTCGATTAAAACTACAGAGAACCTCGTACAGAACGCGATTTACAACGCTCAGGCATTGAATCAGAGGATTTTTTCCCCCAGAATTCTGTATGGTTTGTAGAACATGTCGGAATCTTGAATAGATTCAATTTCCAATCGTTAAAATAATCCACAAGATTCAGAATTAGAGCAAAAAAAAAAATATGATAAATGGCAAAAGAGAAAATAGATACCAACTAGTTAGTTGAAAGATACGAACGTAGATTTACAGGATGGTCGTTACTTTCGATCGATGCAAAACTTGAGAGAGGTTCGTTGACGAGGTGACTCCGGGTGTCAAGGGATTTCAGTAGTGCGTTTCACTATAGCTGCCAGTGTGACAAGGTGATGGTGTTGGACTCAGGGGATGAGAAATATATCCCAGTTAAAAGGACATCGAAGAAGAAATAAGAAACATGCAAAAACGTTGCCTGCGTCAGCTGCGTGGGCAGGAATATACCCAAAGTGACAATGGAAAAATCGTAGAAAAAATTGTTCAGAAAAGCAAACATAGGGGAGAAAATAATACTTCGTGACTGAAATTTTCAATGAGAATCATCGAAGATCACGGTAAAATGGGAGAATCATTTTTCTGATTTCTCGAAGTGGAGGGATCTACCCTTGAGTGGTAAGATTGGAGAAACGAACCCTCAGCGCCATCAGGGTGCTTTCGTCACGACTAAAACATACCTCGTATACAATTTTCGACAATAAAGGTAAAAATGTAACTGATTTTCATCTTCGATTTAAAACCTGCAGTGAACAAAAAAAAAAAAACTGAGAGGAAATCAATAATTGTTATTCGTAAATATTTGTACATTCTTACGTTGCCACTCTTGCAGAATCTGATTGTTTCGCAGAGCAAATATCAATACCCAGGATATTTCTATATTACATACATCGAACGTGAGCGTATAAATGTAATGGGGTGCGCACGTATACGTATAATACCATGGAGGTTATCCCATAAAAGCGGCAAACGCGGCGTGACAATTAGCCTGTGGTACGGATTCGGAAAATCACTCACATCCACATCAGAGGTATATGGGAGTCGAGGTATCGCGAAAGGTGTAGCCATGGAGATCAGTATTGGTAGGTGAAAGTACGATTATGTGCAGGGCAAAGGAAAGAAACTGTGGAAAGGGAAGAGTAATGAAAAAAGAAGAAAAAAGCTGCAAGCTCGATTGGCCCATCGATTTCGTAAGGCGCGGTTTGTAGCAACCCCATACGCTCCCAACGCTTTCTTCCGGGGTCAGATTTTTATTCGCCTGTATTCCCGAATCCATGATATACGTATATTGGAGTATATAAAAATCTATGCGTATCCGTGTCTGCCGCCCAGACGCTTCGACGTGTTATAATTAAATGAAAAATTTCACGAAACGAGGACGATACTGCCAAGAAGGGGAGGGCAAGGGTCAGGTACAGGGATGATTGAAGAGGAGATGAGCTGTGAGCTTTGTCCAGTTTTGAAATAGGTCACGTTTTTCCCCCCTCTCTTTATGAAGTTGATTTACATGCAATTCGAGAACGGAAATCGCACCACGTCATTTTTATTGATAAGCAAATATGCATACCTAGTTGCGAGTATAAAATACGCCACAATTTGCAATGCATGAGCAGAGTGCAGGTGTATATATACAAGTGGATCGTATTAAGCAATAACGTCTTAAACATTCTACTGATCTTTTATTCGACTTTCAATTCTGATTTTCAATAAAACTTGCGAAGAAAATTCAAGCCACGGACACTGCGGGGTAGCATTTTTACGGCGCTCGATGTCTGCCGCCTTGACCCGCTTCTCAATTTTCTTGCCTATACTACTTGAGGAATACTACGTGTATACGTCACGGAACACAACGTCATACTCCGAGGTACCGAGCCTATATGGCTTCCAAATTATCTTTATATTTCAAAACTCTGCGGTGATATTCCCAGAGAAAAAATAAAAGAGAGAAAGAAAAATCAACGTACAATTCTACACGAATCGTTAAAAATATTATTCTCTTACAACAAACAGAATAAAAATTCAAATTGTTTACACTTCATCAAACCGAGTGCTCCTGCAGTTGAACAATATGTAGTATTGATTATCGTGAACTTTCATTATGCTTAAATACAGTTACGTCTGTCCGTTTGCTCTTTTGCAGCTTCGCAAGTGCAGACAAAAGGGGGACATTTATGTTCAAGGGTGCGGAGGCGTACTTCCAACTCTTTTGCTTCAGCTTAAACTTTACAACTCCCGACAAATGAAAAAGAATCTGAAGAAAAAGAAGAAGAAAAAAAAATGGTGAAATAAAATAAAATAAAATAACTCAAGTGCGGCTGGTAACATCTTGTCGGCCAGCAATTTATCGCCGATTCAAACCCGGCAAATGTTTCAATCGAATGGAGGCTGGTAACAAAATTTGTAACGTGAACACGTTCCCTACTGCGGTTCATACTGCAGCAGTATTCTTTCTAAAAGTCTATACGGTAGGAATACGAAAAGCAGCATTATTTTACCTCGAATGATCGAACGAATCACGACTTTGATTCGCTAATGGAATATCATAAAAAATTAGCCAGCTTATGGAAATCCAGAAAGTTTCAATCGGATAGTAACGAATGAATGGAAGGTTAGACTGCACATTCCACGTATGATCGGTCGGTTTGACTATTTCGTTTAAAGGGGTGAATTTCATATCCCATTTTCTTTTTATTTTGAATAATTAAAAGAGTCTGGTTCCAAAGAGCACCCTGTCGCTTTTTTTGCCACGACGGTATTAGTGCTGCAGCAAAAGCTAAATAATCCATATGTGTACATAGTGAGATGTCGCGCATACCGCGTTATAATGGGCTGTGCATATACATGCATAAGGTATGTAGCTGCTATGGAAGAGGGTGAAGAAGAGCGGGCAACTTCCAGTTCATAAAATTATTCAATTATGGACTTTTCCGAGCAGCAGTAACAGCAGCAACACCTGCAGCCGCACAGAGAGCAAAATCAGCTAACGGGCAAAAAACGACTCGATGAAAATGGGGCATTAGATGCAACGGGAATTAGCGATGTTATCAGCGCAAGGCTATAAAGTGACATAAACAAAGGTTGCAAGGTTCGATCATGGGTAACCCACATTTATACCAACCAGAAAACTTAAACCGCGTTGTAACCAACCAGGTCTATGAAGTTGAAACCCGCGACGGACGGAAAGTAAATCACAGAACGAACAACTAGATACATAAGTAAATTTTTTCATTCATAACCTGAGCATTCTGAAATATCACCTTTAGAATTTCGCGTTCCAGGGTCTGTGCTAATCAGTTTCCGGTTGTTCCTGTACTTTATAAAGTACACCATGCTCCAAATTATTGTAATAACTGGCATCCACATGATAAAATTTTGCAGTTATGTCATATGATAAATATTAATTAAAGAATTATTACAAAATCATCACAACTATATAATTTATCATTCACTGCACGATATTGAATCGCGGAATAGTAAATTACTGGATTTTATTTTTTATTTTACAATACGTGAAGTCAACTCGTGCACATCGCACTCTTATGAAAATATCCTTTTTCCAAATTGGCGATAGTCCAAAAATGACCACGTGCAAATATTTATTATATACACCAACGAGTATACCTTGTATACCTTCACGCGTCACGTGTGCGGCTAGCCGAAAAAATTTACGTCAGACCAAATATCATACACACCACGTGGTTACAAAAGCACAACAGTAATCATCAGGACCTTTTGAGCCCGAGACAGCAGAGACGTTAATTTCTTTTCTTCTTCACTTCCTTTTTTATATTTATCGGGTGTTCGAGGGATGAATTAAAATTACGCATTGGCTGCTTCAGGGTAGTGCGGAATTCACGATCAGACTGCTGCTATTACTTCTGGGACGAAGTTTAGTCCGTCAAGACGCCCTACATACTACGTACCTATAGATAATGCTGCCGCTACGAATGGCCTCATCGGCTTCCCTCTACCTCGTTTAAGCGCATCGCCTTAATGCTGCACTACCGCTGCACGTCCAGAAGTTGATGTATCGCTACTAATTGGCAGCTGAACACCATCTTAACGCTAATTATATCGACTATAGACACCGCGTGAGATAGCCGCCCAATCTATTTGAATCAAACTTCCTATTAATCGTGCATAAGATTCCATATTTTTGAGTCAGATAGATTACTCAATTAGGTTAATTCGTAATTGGTAAATGGAGAAAGCAATGCGAATAATGAAAATACGACCGAAAAAAGATAAAAATTTCCTTCGTGATTATTTTTTAAATCATGCATACGATTATGTACTTGATAAAATGTTATTGGATTAACAAAGTTCGCTTTTTGTTTGCCCGATGCTCATCGAGCCAGGAAATGAATTTTTTCAATTTTACATTACAAAATACACAGGTCAATATTACGCTACGCGCAACTACCCGATGAATCGGAAGAATAATTAATATCCAAATAACAGTATCTGCATAACTGGAGCAACTGCATCCGCAAATATTATTGAAAAAAAAAAAATCGGTTTATTCTGTACAGCTGACTTTTCTTACCGCTAAAGAAAGAAATAATTATTTCACATATAGAAAAAAAGAAATTAAACAAAGAAACAAATCTTGCATCAACGATTTCGTTATGCTTGAGACTCTGCTTCAGAGCATTGCATCGTCGTAATGCCATGCAGGTGGTTCTTCACGTTATGAAATATTCTGGTTGTATATTTTTTTATCTCTGCACCCGGGCATTATGCTCTCTACTTTTCCACCTCTTCAACCATATACTCCTCAAACTACCCCGCTTTCGTCATCTACCTCGGCACAGACTTCTTTTTTTTCTTACCCTCCTATGCTCAAGTGCTACGACCCAATTTTTACTTTTGACTCTTTCTTTTTTTTTTTTCTTTAATTTTTGTCATTTTATTTTGTTTTCCGGCATATTCTACACACCTCCATATAGTTCCAACCCGTATGGAGAAAAGATCTTTGACGCGGTTCCTTTGATGTATAACCGCGATAACGGCGGGTTATGTACTTATGTCTCTATGTATGAGTATGTACTTATACCTCTCGATATTCCCTAGGGACGTTAAAATTGAATCTTATACACCCATCATCTAATAAAGCTTCTGTACAATAGTCTAGGATAAAACTGCTCCTCTACGTACATTTTCGTAAATTAATCATTAGCTAAATTGCAGTACTATGTATTCATGTAGGTATACCTATATAGAAATCAATCGGAATATTAAATGATTATGTAGTAAAATAAATTGTGCAGGGTACATTTCTAGGAGGGTGCGGAAGAGAATTACTTGTACTATGACTATGTAGTCAGTTTGTGCAGAACTCGAATAATTAACGTACCTACTTAATCCGGCGGCAGGACCCGTGGAAATTATATATGCGAGCATCACTACTTATACCTATATACCTATAAGAGCATAGGTATATCGACCTTGAGCTAGTTAATATCTATTAATTTTCTCGTGATAATTACGCTGAATAACTAATATTAGTTTACGAATTCAGTAGATCTAGATCCCATATGTATACACCTGCGGGCTCTAGTAGGTTATGCCTTCTGATCTAGGACGTCATACCCAAGATCAACAACTGAGGCAACACGAAACCGTGTGCAAACCGCGGGTCAAGAATCAGCACCTGCATTTGAAAATTATGTAGCGAATAACAATGGAGATTTACATGCGGGAAGGATTTAAAAATTTTTTTTTCATATATCCTGCTGTTTTTTATTCACTGACAAGAATGAGAGATACTAGATATGAAACGGTGAAAGGGCTTACGGAGAATTTATGGGGAGAATCTTCAAGTTCGCTGTCTCGATGTAATTCCGATTGTTTCGCGATCATCTCGAGGAGCCTCTGCGGATCGAATAGAAGTTATAAATCACTGGTATTTAACGTGTTGGCGAATGGCTGATAGCAGAAATCAATCCGCTGCAGGGTATTGTTTAGGAATTGATTTTTTACTTTTTCTCCTCTTCTCGCTTCCCGGATTCATTCATTCAAAGAGTTTCGAGTGTGCACTCACCCCATTCCCATTGGACAAAAGCGCAACAGCGGGAATCGAGTGGAGGCTGCTCGGAAATTCTAGAAGTACGCATTTTGTTGTGCTAAGTTTTCTAGTGCGCTATGTGGGAAAGTCACTTTTACAGTAATGTACAGCTGCAACTCGATGCACCTGATCGACTGGGAGAACTAAAATTTTACGATAATCTAACAGTGAACCAAATCGTTCGCTGTCACGCCACCCAATTAAGCATCGCGCTTTAAAAACCACACAACACGAATTCGCATGCTGCACGTAACAAAATTAAGAAAAAAAAAAAAAACCAGGTAAAATTTAATCGCCAAAACAACCGAGTTCAATTAATTTTTTAACATCCAAGCGATGAGCTATACGTGCAAACTCAATGTCGCATGTGTTCCGTATGGAGTACAATTAAATTCCACCTTTTCCCTTCGCGTTGACCGCCCTAAAAACAATTATAGGTAGGGTATCAGGGTTCTCTAGAAAAATAAAGGGATTTTCTTTTTTTTTTTCTTTTAAATCCGCCGAGGTCAGCCGTAGCAACGATGTTGTAACTGGGCGTTCGGCATCCGCTGACATGGCGGAACTTTACTTTGCAGCCGGAAAGTCCCGTCGTCGTTCTATTCATCGTTCTCGTTATCAGTACGACGGGTCCCGTTCGTTCCCTTCTTTCTCCTCAACATCCTACAGCTACCTGATCTATAGGATTATACCGAGTCTCCGGTATCACGATTTCTTTTCCATAACTCCAGCTCATCTTACACACATCCGTCCTCTGGAAAAGGATGTATAATAGCTCGCGATGCAAAAGATATTCAACACTAGTTACCTAAAGCCATTTCAAAACGATGGTGGATGGATAGGATAGTGGATACAACATTCATAAAAAATATGACCGACTAAAAAATGTAATAATGATGATAATAATCATGAGAGCGATATTATCGAGAGTAACTACAATAATTTTTTGTGTCAAATTGTTTTTTACTCAGTCTTTGCTAGTGTCACGATTTTCTTTCCATTCTCTTCCGTCAAGATGACTCCATTACAGGAATTAGGTGGAGACATTTATTAGAAAAGTTATAGCCATACTTTAAGAGCTTAAACGTTGGCGTTGTGTACATTCAAAAATAACTTATACGCTGACCTACAATTATATTGGCTGGCCGTGGTCACGTGAAACTTGACTGTTCCGATTTATTTTTGTCTCTATAAAATTCGGAATAGCCTGTACGGATCAGAAATACGGTAAAATAAAAAATATTGGCATAAAAATTGCGGGCTCAGCGAAGTAATGGGTGGTTTTTTGGTCGCTAAAGTAAATCACGGATCCATGCCTCGATTACATACGTACAAAAAATTGCAATGTATGGAGGGGTTTGAGGGGACTTTGAGGCGACGTTCGTCAAAGTAACGTGATGTTCAAAAAGTGGAACGCACGATCTGCCACTAAACAGGGCTCTAAGGGGAATAGGCGGTTATAAGGGATGTAGAGGGAATCCCCGCAGGCGTATGCAAATACTTTGGTGTAGGTAAAGGTGTATATGTAAATGTACGAACACTATGAGTAGCCAACTATAGCCAGTGAGGCATTCATGTTGAATAGAAACAGAATATAGCTATATGGATGTAATACGTACGTATGTATCGACTTTGACACATCACAAGACGAGCCAACAGCAAATGTCAGATCTGAATGCGAGGAGGCAATCCGGAAATATATTTACAATTTGAAAAAAAATTTTGCTCGACAGAAGGTAAAATTGATGAACATAAATAATGATAATAATGATAATAAAAGAAAACTCTTCGTTAGACTAAAATCGTAACCCAACCTGAGGCAGCGTGGAGAGACACCCACCGGCATTACGTATCGTTCATTATACGATCGTTATGTTGTAGTTGTAACAATAATTCCCTACTAACGATAATGGTGATGAGATAATTTTAAAACGTGCGGATAATTTTAATAATTCATTACAGCTATCGGAGTAACGCGGAATATTAACAGGGAAAAAATTAAAGGGCAAATAAATGCGCCCAGTGGATCAAGTAAGTAGTAAGATTCCGTGTACGTAAGACGTACAAGCAACCTGATCGTGAAGATAACGTTCGTTTAGTGTTTAGTGTTTGACGTTTAGTGAGTTTGGTAAGACATCGTCGTTTTGTATAACGCTATAGAGTAAATGCCCTCGCCAGAACCGAAATTATTACGTTTTCCTGGCTAACATCCAAAATCCCGTGGCTGCTACCTATGGATTATTGCAACACGTCTTTTGGCCTACATTGATTAACACAGTTCGCAGGTTATACTCGGTTTCGGTGATCATCCTCCTCGTCGTTGCCGTAGTGCAACCCTTATTTTTAACCAGACATCTGACCAGACTATATCTCTTGGGTAGATATCGTCCCACGTAATACGCACGACACTTACATCCTCGTATACAAATCAGATTTACTAATTATAGTTCCGAGCGATTTGTTGTCTAACAATAAGCACCCGTCGCATTACGAAACGCGGCATCACCACACCACAGACTCATCTCACAGATTATGTCTGGTCCCGCATCTTCAAGGCCATCGAACAAGTTCATTACATCAAATTTAGATGGACCTTCGAATTAACTGTACACGCTTAGACATATTCTATGAAACACTGAACATGTATTCGTAGTAGGTGAGTGTGAGTTTATGTGAAATGAAATGCATGCTGCATGTGCACGCGTTCGAATCACGTCAATATATTGACGTAAAAAACAATGAAACAAACTCCAGATATTTTCCAATCTACGATACCACCTGGTGCGTTCTATTTTAGAATATGTCTATCGGATGACAGGTGTCAATTTAAATTCTACCGGTCTAATGACAGCAAGTAGTGACAGCTGACTGCCGCGAATGCCCCTCCCACACGTTGATATTTCTAATATTTGAATGGCTTAAAAAAATTGTATGGGGTCTCACGGGGGCCTAAGCTAATCTAGATATCGTAGTCTTACCACCTTGCTTACGGACGGGCATCCTTTCAGTGCCAGTAATCCTTAGGGGTTGATTTCACGTTAGGGGTGAGCTCCGCTCGCGTTTACCGCACAGGTTTTCGACAGGGGGTTGAAACTTCCGGCAAAATAATATCGGAGCACTCGTCGATCACCGAGAGTCCGATTAACACCTGATAGAAATAGTCCACGTTACATTCACGATTTTTCATCCACTATTAACGTGCCACAGAACGGCACCGAATTCGCCAAACTATAGAATATAAACACACTGTGCCCCTCGCCAATATGGCGTCACACGAGTTTAGCAGCCGGAAAACTGACTACAGGCGATGTTTGATTGGTCGATCGTACCGCGTGACGTCAGACACTATGTGGGGTACGAAATATTCCGCTGCGAAGCACCAGCCACCAGCCACCCTTTCGTACAGTTCCTATATCTATACAGAGCAGAGGGGACTGGAGATGACCCGACCCGCGGGTTTCAATTTATTCGCAAGGGGCGCTATGTCCCGATAAACACGGATGCTGCCCTCTTTTAGAGCTATCGCTAAGTCGAACGAGTAGGGTTGTTTGTGAATGATAAACTTTTGAAAATTAGCCCACTATTTTTAAATAGCTTTTCAAATTCTAACTATGGGTAGGAACTTTTTCTGAATTTAATTGTTGGAGGATAAATTATATAGCTAGGTCGTAAGGATGCTCAAATTACTCATTATTAAGCTAGGTATATGATCAAAGTTTTTGTCCTTTTTTTTTAATATTTATTTCATATAATACTATAAAGTTCAATAGACACCGATAATAAACATATTTACACGAGAAAAATTTAATAAATTAATTCATATAATATATAGTATAAACAGGTAAACAACAAGTACCGTACATAACAAGATTTGTAAGTACGAAAAATCGAATGGCATAATAATGCGCTCAGTTCTGTTTTTCAAACGAAAAAAAAATATGCATAATAATTTCAGCTTGAAGTTTTAGTAACTGAAATCAACCACCTTTAATGGACATGTTCTCCAGTTTCCATTAACGTCGCCTGTTTCACTTTTTCATAACCCCAGGGCATATTAGATGTGCGCTTCTGTAGATAATTTTAACTGGATGGTAGACTGTGAACTAGGAATGAGCGCAATAGATCAATAATCGATTTAATTGCATTTTCGCATGTCAGTCTGTTTTTAAAGCAAGACTCGAGTTCCCGTACTCTTTCAGCACCTCGGTGAAAAAAATACTCATAAAATGACCGCAAGCTGCAGTCTCCTTTAAACAGCAAATATCGTTCTCAATGCTGCGGACAGATCATCCTCAATTGAGATTCTCGAAAAAATTCAAAAGCTCCGTCTGTGTCTCCATATGATTTGTTTGCGCGTGTAACCAAGACCTTCCAATCCCAGGCACATTTGGAATAGTTTTCGATACTTTAGTTTGCGTTTCAGTTGAGACGGTAGCATCTTCAATCTGCGGCCAAGCAGTCTGAGTTTGAATATCGGAAAAACCCAGGTCAGAGAACAGAATTTCATCTGAAGTTTGGGTACACGTATTGCTGTATAAAAGTTGATCCATATTTTCGTAACTTTCGGTGGTTTGAGTCTCCGTGTTTGAACTGTAAGTGAATGATGTATCCTGATCAAAAAGTTGCTGCGTAAAAGCGAGTTCTGTTTGAGTTTCAATGCTGCTGAATTTGTTGTCAAACATTTTTTCCATTAATAAAGAATCTGTGGCACCAACGTCACCAATTTTTGCAAAGGAGAGCGTGTTGCCTATAGAATTATCTTCTATATACTGAATGTTGTTGAGATTCGTGGTCTGGGAACCACAATGCATTAAAGTTGGCTCATCATGATTGTAGAATATGTTCAGGTCCGTCCGAGCAACGTTATCATTGAGATCTTCGAGCAGATTTTCTTCACTGGTCTGAGTACCTGATGTGTTTTTAACTTCCCAAAGATCTTGAAGCCCGACATCATGACTTAGTGGCAGCGGACTGTTTGAGAACAGATTTTGAGTAGCAAAGTTGTCAACGAAATTCAAATCTTCTTTCAGTATTGTGGAATCCAGGGTCTTAGACAATCCATTTTTCTTACATTGCCATTCCTTAAGGAGAGGCAAATTTGTAGAATCTTGCATTGATTTGCTCAAAATGCAACGTTCATTAGTCTGGGTTTCTGCTGACGTTTTTTGCTGTTTTTCAGTCTTCAGACCTCCTGTTTGAGTCTGTTGAGATATCCTACGCTTTGCTGCACTGCTTTTTGAAGGACTGGACACCTTTTTACTTCTTTTAAAGTCATCAGTTTGCATAGCTGCATCACAAGTTACTTTTAATTTTCCATGCATGTCGTAGGCATAAGTTGTAGAAGCGTTGGTGTGGTTCGGCAATATAGTTACAGGCTTGCCTACATTAACAATTGTTACTTGAACGGATGGCGGTATCTTTGATTTTGTCCGTCTATAAGCAAAGAAAAAAGGATTCTCTTTAAATTATGTTCCTTGTTTGATAACTACTTATTTTGCATAGCAAAAGTTCATTGAAAAAACTCACTTTAGAAAGAGTCTATATTTGTTGTCTATAACATGCTTGTAGCGCTTTGCATGGGTGAGTAGGGCTTCGTATGTGGAAAATACTTTGGAGCAGTTACAGGTGAACTGTACCCCGCATATCCTAACATGTGCATCCTTAGCAGCTTCCGTCGAAAAACATTTTGAACATTGAGTACACATAAATGTTTTTGCTGCGTGTACTTTGAGGTAATGCTGCAAAAATACATGTCACCATTATTGATGGGCAAATTTTTGTGGTTTCTGATTAATGGCGTTAAATTTTTATGAGATTCAATGCACTCACCTGCTTCAGGTACTTCATGGTAGTAAAATATCGCTTTGACTGAAGGGCGTATATGCAAGATGCGACTGGGCAATGATACTGAATATTTTTCTTTTCATTTTTCATCAAATTCTCTTGCTTGTGGACCTTAAGACTGTGCAGATGAAGTCTGGGTTCGTTTTGAAAGACAAGTCCACATTCCAGGCACTGCACACTCTTCACGATCACACTCAATTCCTCTGGTGAGGGGCAAACTATTCTCACGCAAACTTCTGCCTCCATTTCTGCTTTTTCCAGAAGCAATCGGCACAACGAGACACAATCGCGATCTAACAAACTTATCCATTCAACAATAATTTCCTACCTATTCTAAGAGATTGTTTTATTTTTTCCGCCATTGGTTAACTCGGTCAACTCGCGTTTCCACTGCCACTACAGTTGACACCACGATGTTGCCAAATAGTTCTTCGACCCAGGCCTTGCTGCTTTTACCCTGCTTTATCAACAAGAGCTGAAAACAATATCCTTACTTTTCATGATCACAACTAGAGGTCACAACATCACAATCTGGTTGCTGTTAGTTTCTTAACCTTGATACAAGATTGTGGCTATATGACCTTCATTCATAACTGACATATGCACGGAGGAATAGTATAATTCCTCCGTGCTACATGCAGTACATACGTACGTACATACACTTATAGCTGGAAAATATATCCATCATTTTGAACTTACTACTGATTTTTAAGAGTAGTAGTAGTATAAAATGGTGAGTAACATGCAGTGATGAACTTAACCACAAAAATAACTATTGTTTATTATATGTTGCGCAATTATGACAACCTCAATGTACACCAGAACTGGTCTGATCATGAAGCATTTTTCTAATGTCTGCAATAGCACTGGCACTGCATTATTATTATCGTCTTTCCAGGTTCACTTTTATTATCGACATCGATAATAAACCTTTTACAGAACACTTCTATCAATAGACATAGATTATCAGTATCTTATCTGCAACAAGACCGAAAACACCTAGTTTTGAGTTCTCTGATACTGCAAAATTTTTTTAATCATGGTAGAAACTGGTGGGTAAATTAGTGTCATTTACTCTAAAATCAAACAGGTGAAGAATACAGGGATTCAACTTTTACTCTCAATTTATTCTTTACAGTACTTGGTCCAGTCGAGCTTAAGGATCTCGGTAAAATTTTGACTCATGAACATTTAGCCTTAGACTTCACAGGATTCTATGTGCCACCGCCGGATAAATTAACAAATTATTTTGATAGGAAAATAACTTTGCAGAATGTTGGGCACGTGAAGCAATATCCGTGAGTTTTTTTTGTAGCTGAATAAAACTTCAAATCAAATAGTTGCTATATGGAAGCAGGCTGAGGTTATTCAAATTGAATAGCAGTATAAATATAAACTCTCACTACCATTTGTACTCGTTATTTATTAATATTTTCACAGGTATGGTAGCATGTACAATGTTACATTCAATGACAAAGATACTCGTGACGCGATTCTCTCAGATGTTCAATTATTGCATAAATTTGGTGGTGGCACGATTATCGAGAATACCAGCCACGGACTTCTGCGAGATATCCCCTTCATGAAACACATTAGTCAGGCAACTGGAATACATGTTGTCGCAGGCACCGGTAGACTGAAATGCTTTTTGTAAAGGAACCCACATGCATAAACTATTGCACAAATCATGATAACAAGATTCAAGAATTAATTCTGATGGCTGCGAGCCAGACCTCAAGCAGTATAATTGCTGAAACAGTTTTTAACGTGCATGTTTGGTAACTTCCATAACATGACATCTCATCACCATCACTTTTCACTCTCAAAATCTCTGAATGCAATGATCTTTAGGTTAGCATAATGAAAATGGTTAGAAACTGGAAATATATTCTAGGCTATTACGTTGCCTCTACCCAGGCTCAAAGTACACTTAACATCAGCAAAGAACAGATGTACAACTTGATGTTGCAAGAAATGACAGTGGAATGCGAAGGAAGCCCTGGCGTCAAAACTGGTTTCATTGGAGAAGTCGGCAGTACTTGGCCAATCTGTGGTACACAGCCTGAGAACATTACAGTTAAATTTGTGATTGAAATAAGTGGACTACTGGAATGCTAATGTAGTGTAACTGTCATTTGTGTATGCACAGATTTTGAGAAAAAAGCAATTCAAGCAACGGCAGAAGTACAGTCTCAATTGGGATGTCCAGTAAGTTTTCATCCTGGAAGAAATTCAAAGGCTCCCTTCGAAATAATTCGACTTTATTTAGAAGCTGGCGGCGCTGTGGAGAAAGCTATAATGTCGCATCTTGACCGTGAGTTCAAAATTTATTTGACAATTTCAAGAAATTTTATTTAATCCTTCCGAGATTCTCTTTCATAAGGAACGCTGCTTGATGATGAAAATCTTCTTGAGTTTGCAAGCTTCGGCTGCTTCTGCCAATTCGACTTATTTGGCACTGAATGCTCGCACTATCAGCTTCAACCAGAATTCGATATGCCATCTGATGCTCAACGTCTTGATAAAATCAAGCTAATAAAGGAAGAAGGACGGATTGATAGAGTGTTGCTCAGTCACGACATCCACACTAAGCATCGTTTGGTGAGTAAATTACCTGATATAAGTGGCCCGGATATTAGGTAGGGATATTTAGTCAAATGTACCAAACCATGAGAAATCTCGATAATTTGGAAATTTTTCTTTTTTGCCTGATCTCATAGTTGGAATTTGGAGGGCACGGATTCTCTCATATCTACAACAACATTTTACCCAAAATGTTGACAAAAGGATTCTCACAAGACGACATCGATATCGTGACTGTGGAAAATCCGACAAGATGGCTCGCTCCGTGACTTCAGTAAGCGTACCTACCTTGAGTATATTTTGTTACATTCGACAAAATGAATATATGAATGTTGTCAGTTTCAAAACCAGTAATATAACTGATCTCGTTTTCGATTCCAAACGTAAATTCTTTCTTGTGTTATGAATCCCGAACCATGTCCTCGCGAATAACACCACTTGAATTTCTTACCAAAGATACTAGGTAGCATCGAAATTGATTCGAAAGTCTACAGCAAAAAGGCAAGAAGGTTCCATAATGATGCTGAAAAGATGCTGCGGCACAAAGGCGTCGAATTGATCAATGTTTTGCGAGAAGCTTTAAAACCCTGATTTATCTTATTAACATATGAATTCGTGTGAGGCAAGACTCTGTTACGTAAATAGTGCAAGATCTGACATTAACCGTGGCGAATGCAGTATAGTGAGAAATAAATTGACTCGCTGCTACGCAGTGACGTTTCGGTTTTGGAAAACAAATGTTTCAATCATTGAATTGGTCCAGTGGCATTGATTGATATGTGTCATGCGGGAAGAACTAGACTAGCTCATTAGTAGTAATGAGAATAATGTACCATGAAAGCTTAAAAGACATAATTTGTTTTTATCTCATCACAATCGTCTACAAACGTTTCAGTCGGTGAAATTACAGTTAAATTGGAATCGTGTGTTTGTTCAAATAGACTTCTTAACTAACAAGCATTTTTCCATTTCGGCTAAATGCCACAGATGGAATAACGAAACTTGCACAAACGAACCGACTATTTCACCAAGAGATTTTAATTAAAATCGAAAAATAAAAAACAATTCTTCTCTTCATTGAAATAATCGGTTGCCGGTCAAATAAAATGCAATTAGGAAAATTAACACTGAAAATCTCTGCTGTTGTAAAAATAAAAAATAAGGCCTATAGAGACCTGGATAATTGTGTGAATTATTTTCTCGGTATTTAGTAGGCGAAGTAAGCGCATAGATAGAGAAATGATCGTATTAATAGAAACTACCTTCAAACGGGCCAAAAGCGAACGTATCTTATGACAATTTTCAAGTTGTAAGTTACCAACAAATTGACCAGAAGGCAGGTTATATCAGTTAAGCACTTTTTGCCATATCTGTTCCTCAAATGTGAACAGAAGAAGTGTTTGCGACAAGAGATAATCCGTAATTTTGATTTTTAACGTAAATTAGCCAGATCCCCGCCTTTTATTGAATCAATTTTATTCTGAAAGTTAGACCGACTCTTAGAGTGACTACTTCCTTAGAATGAAAGTTTTTAATTTGCAGTAATCTCAGTGTTTCTGACTTATGTAATCAGATCAAAAGAAGTTATAGGTTTACAGTGTTCTTCTGCTTGACTATGCGATTCAACGCTGTCTTTTCGGGATCGTCTTGTGAGGTATGCCCTCGCTTCATGTGACAGGAGAATGTAATTAGGGTTGAATTTATTGATATTATCGCTTAGCTTACTAGGTTACAACTCATCCTTTCTTGGCACGTCGTCATCTTCGTCCTCCTCTTCAGCCTCTTCGGCGCTCTGGCCGTATTGACCTCCAGTCTCCAAGAATTTGGTTAATCCCTCAAGCGTTCTCTCTCCGCTGTATTCGATAACCTTGTTGTCTCCTTTTTGGTACAATTTGATTGTAGGGAAGCTTGAAATTTTTGTATGTTCCAACTCGTTAGCAGTAGCATCCATCTTTGCAATTACGACAGTTTCGCTGTCCTTGAATTTCTCACCAAGCGCATCGTAGACGGGTACGAGCTGTTTGCAATGTCCGCACCATGGAGCATAGAATTCCACCAGAACATCTTTTTTGGTGTCAAATACAATTTCATCAAAGTTGGTGGTGACAAGTACTTTGACAGGCTCCTTGTCCCAGTCTTCAGGTAAATCCTGGGAAAGGAGATGTTTCTTCAATTTGCCTTCTGTGAACGCTGTTACGAATGCGAGAACGTTTTCAGGCGAAATTTCTGGATTTTCGGGCTTGTACTTGGCCATCTCCTCTTCGAGCTTAACCAAACGCATAGCTGGTACTTCGTTTTCATTCATTCCGAAGAACTCCAAGATTCTCTTATGATCTGCTTCATCAGCATTAATGATTACAAACAAGACCTGTTCCCTGAATTTCTTAGCAGCGTCCTTAATGCCCTCAACATATTTTTCGACGTCTCCATTCTCCTTGCTCAAGAACAACAACAAATGGCTCTTGATGTCACCACCGAAAATCTTTTGTGCCGTGTTGTGGTTAAATTCAACGATCAGGGGTAGCGATTGACTTGCAACGAAACGTTTCAGTGCCTCTTCTGATACCTCGCCTTCAAACTCGGCTTTGCCTTCGTCGAACTTCTTGAATAGAATGATTTTGCCATCTTCAGCGTTGTATTCAGCAAACACATTCTCGCTACTAGATATTCCAAAAGGTTGATCATCGATGCTGTATGCAACATTCAAAAATAATTTGGCAGCATCTGATTCTGGATCCTGGAACACAGATACAATTGTTGTTTAGGTCTGAACAATAATCTCATAAATCTTTTGCTTTAAAATGCCACCTGCTTTGAATGAAACCATTCCATCTCGCTGATTGAGACAATTTGAATTCTTAGAACAAAACTGCATGCATGATATCGAATCAATCGTTAATCACACGACTATTGCCGTATGTAATTTCTTTCTGGCAAGACTTTACTGTCGGAAAAGTATTGTGACCAATATATGTGGACTCTAGCATCAGCTGCCCAAAAAGTACAGAAAATTGAAACATACCTTGAAGAAACCAACAATGGCAACATTGTTTGCTTCAATGAAAGTCTTGGCTTCATCAACAGATGTCAAGTCCTTGGCAGGAGGCCCAGTCTTCTTCACAAGCCAATTGACGATATCATCAGCTTGGTGTCCACCGGTGTACTCAATGGCAGATCCCTTATGGAAGAATTTGAGCGTTGGGTAGTGTCTGATGCCATACTCCTCGGAAAGGTCAGTCTCTTCGGTTGCATCAACTTTACCAAGTTTTACTTCTGAACCCAATTCTACCAACTGCTTAGCCGCCTTGACATATTCTGGAGCCAGAGCCTTACAATTGCCACACCATGGAGCATCTGAAATTCACCAGCATATATCAGATAAAATATACTACTAACCATATGTAATATTCGGACAATATATTTTTTTTCTAAATTCTTAATGTAACAATTGGATTTTCCAATCGTTTATTTTGCCTTGTTCAAAGAAGTACACTGTTACTGTAGGCCACGGTCAGTGATAACACAACCTTTTGACCACGAGATAACGCTCACTGCATGTATCACGTGTTCCAAGATATTGGGATATACCTACTGAAGCCAGTACTTGAAAACTTTTTCACTCAAAGAGCTAATGACATCTCCCGGTAGAAATGATATGTATATTGGTGCGATTGCAGGAAATCACAAGGGTGAAAGTTCAAAGGTATTATGAGCAAGCCAGTCAGATAATTGGACTAAATTTAGGGTGCAATCTTGAGTAGCAAGTGTTAAAAGATAGGTCACATTTAATTTCAAGACACTTTCATTTTTGAATCTGAAAAATTAGATTCAAACTCATGAAAAGCAAAATAACACATCGTGTACACCTACTAGCCCAACAACAATCTTATATATTTGCAAAAAGAACGAAATGTTGGAGAATATTATAGTCAGTCGGACCAGTGACTGCAATGAATAATTAAAGTTATTTCATTATTCAGGATACAACGGAGATTTTTTTAACAGACTGCACCGGCAATTTATAGCAACTAGTGAGGCAAGCTAACTGCATTCATGGATTTTATGAAATAATATAATGGTTTTCCCAAAGAGTCTATCAAATCTCATAATTCTGGGAAACATTTTTGCTCTTGGAATGACAAGATGTGCAACAGATGGTTGATGCTTTTGGATGCTTTATCTATAGAACAACTGGGCATGTAAAATATTGTTCAGCTCGATTTTCAAGATGTAGCAAACGACCAAAATCGGAATATATGAACGATTTGAAAAACATTCGTCGAAGTAATTGACTTTGTCGTGAATAAATGTGGGAGACGAGGTACCATACGTTCGAGAATATTTAGAGATTATAATCTTTTGCCTTGTTCTCCGCGAATCCGTTTTAGCGAAGATGCCGTCGAGTTACGGTAAATTTGTTGGCGCCTTCTTCAACGAGTGACGTGTCAGGTTGCTAATGGCAAAATTGGTTTCTGCTTCCTTTCAAATCTCTAGTGTTACCAGATGACGTTATTTACGACTATAATGTTAAAATCTTGGCTCTGAGTTGCAGAGAATAGCGATTCCAGAAGGGTAGCTCGAACCGTTAGCGACAAGCGAAATAACTATCGGTTAATTGAAACTGAGGAGGAAGTCATGAAAACGACAATTAGCGGTGGACGTAGAAGAGGAATAAAACTGGACATGATATTACTTACGAAATTCGATGAGGATATATTGGTTGTCAGTTATTGCCCCTTGGAAGGTTTTTTTCGTTATAATCAAAACTCCGTCCTCTTCTTTGATAGGTGTTTCGTCACCGAAAACGGCAGCGACAGTAAAGAATATGAGACAAATAATCGGGATCAGCTTCATGATTGCGATTGGATTCCAATGAACTCTATTATTTCAATATTTAACCTGCGACAACCGCTACGTTTTCACGCAGCTACCAAGAACAAGTGCCGGCTACTATCTAGCCAACAAAGGACACGGAACAAGTAACGAACGTGTCACTTAACAGCGGCAACAACTGGCGACAACTAGGCAAGCAACGGGGAAGACGAAGACCACACCAAGAGACGCGAGTCGGCCAACATCGGTGAAGATTGCATACGCGTGGCACGCCGTGGTGGCACGGCATCGGTCGTGGTGCCCCACGATTGGTCAATTTTAATGGAGATACGGCGGCTGTCGGTGACAATGGCCACCAGCGGAGTACAGTCAGTACGGCAGTATCAACGAATTCAGCGTTGGCAGTGTAGCGGCAGTCCTACGGCAGAGAGCAGCTCGAGCTCCTCTGCTCGCGCTGATGAATGGGCGCAGTTGGGCTCAGCTGCGACACACCCCCAAAGTTACCCATTAATATTGACCAATTCAGATAATCTTTTTTCCAATCGTTTATCGATATTTTGTCGGTGAAATGGTCTAATCCGAAAATAAGGCCCAACTTTGACGATTTATTTTGGGAGTATGGAAAAAGGAATACGGATTTCTTTTCAGAGGATTTGCTTAACACATATTGAAGTATTAAGAAAGAAAATTTGATTATCATTTTGATGCGAAATGGTGGCGACAGAGCCAATCTTTGGAATTACCATTTTTTAAAACTTTCCACAGGAGGACGGATATCTCGTAGAGTATAAAACCTGGAACAAAAAACCGAAAAATTTTATAATCTATACTATTGCCAGATATTAGGTTAGATGAGGCTAACAATAAATAAATTCAACTGACGCGTGTTACTGAAAGTTTTAATAAACGGCAAATGCCTGGTTTATTTTACAGTCAAAATCTTTAGTGTCAAAGGCACAAAAATCATGTGTTTACAATAACCCCACAATATTTAAATAATTATTCGCTCGATGCTCAATCTAGGATGCATAAAATACGAATTTTGGTCATACTGCAACATTAGAGATCGATAATTGTGCTGATTTTCGTTTGGTATTAGTCTAGATGCGGTAGACATTCAGAACTAGCGCAATCCTTCCCCCTAATGACGCGTTGCTGCAACTCAATGCATCACACGTTCTCTTTTCCCTTCCATCATTCTTCATTTGTTCTTCTTACCATCCTAAACACAAGGGAAAATGATTAAATTTGTCCACACAACTGCGAACCGGAAAAACTTTAAACCACGTGATTTATAATAATCAATTAAGCACGTGGTTTATCCTACATACCTTTCCTTTGTTTTTTACAGGAGAGATCAAATTCTCAGATTCATCTTTGTTCTCAATCACTGGGTGAGCGTCTTCAATATTTTCATTGATCAGTTCCTTCTCAGGCTGAATAACTTCTTTCTTTTCGTCTGTTTCAGAAAGCGCTTCTTGGACGAGGATATTCGTTCTGTGTTTTGATTCAATTTTGCTGAATGATTCTTCTTCACTCGATGGCTTAGTATCTTCCATTTCTGTTGATAGGCTATCAGCATTTTCAACTACGCTCAAAGCTTTTACATCAGCATCTTCGAACTGTTCCACATCTTTGACTCCTTTCTCTTCATCGTCCACACGGTCGGAATTTCCTTCTGCTAACAGTACTTCTGGCTCCTCTTTACCTTCATGCTCTAGCTTTTCATCCAATGACCCTTCCTCTTTTTGCAGTTTTTCCTCTGTTTCTTTCTTTATGGCATCTGCTAAAGAGTCTTGTAGTTGTACTAGATTCTCCTTAAGCTGTTGGCAGTCTTTCGATAAATCGTTGATATCTTCAATCGACTTAATATTCTCCTCAAGTGCTATATCTTCCATGATCTCTGCATTTTCAACAGTACCATCTGCCACCTTTGCTTTCAACTGTGCAAGTAACAAAGATCGTTCACCCTGAAGAGCCCTGCAGAGTTGCTTAAGCCGAGCAAGCTTTCTACTAGTTGTTGCTAACTCTGCATCCCTCTGCTGTTTGTCTGCAGCCATCTCTAGGAGAGCTCCATGAGTATTTTCCCATCTTTGTTTCCACAGACTCAACTCTTTTTCCAACTTTAATATCTTCTTAGACATCTACAAATATGAGAAATTGGGCTATGACAATTCAATCTCGACATGATAATACCCAACAGATTCCGCATAATCAGATTATGGCTACTACCTTTTCCATTCCATCCTTGAATCCTCCAAAAACCTCGTTATTTTTAGTAAGGGCGTTTTGGAATTCGTCAAATTTTTCAGTGTATATGCTTATTTGTTCTCTGAGCCCAGCTTCCACTGCCTGATATTGGCGTATTTTGATATAAGACTCTGCGGAGTTCTGTAAAATGTGATCATTGGAATAAAACAATAATTGTTCCCTTTGAATATCGGAATTAAACAAAAATAACTTACCACTAAAAGCTGCTGTTTTTCTCTTAGTAGAACTTCCTTCTCAGCAGCCATTTGTAATCTGGCCTCAGCCAACTTATTCTCTGCCAATTGTGCGGAAAGTTCCATCTGCTGCTGGAGTTTTTCAACCTGTTGCGATCTTATTTCATACTGCTCACACATCGCTTTAAGCTTCTTAGTCATTTCTAAGTTATCTTCATGAAGCGTTGTATTTTTCTCATTATTTTGGTTCATCAGAGCTGTGATCTCTGACAGAGTAGTTTGAAACTTTACAGAAACTTCTTTGCGCTTTTCTTCTTCTTCTCTGATTTTCAATAGACTTTCATCTTTTACTGCTTTATTCTGTCTCTGCAATTCACGGCACAAGCTTTCCAGCCTACTCCGTGTTAATATTGCCTTACTATGTTCACTTTGAAACTGTTCTTTCTCACGCTGTGTGACCACCAATTTCTTCTCAGTTTGCTTTAATGCAGTTTGTAATTTACGATTGTCATCGGCTATATCTGAATACTTTTTACACATCGCAGCTAGCTTCTCCTCTGTTGTAGCCAAGCTATTTAATGCTTTTAGAACTTGCTCTACACTTTTCTCTTCCTTTTTCCTCACCTTTTCCTCTTTCATATTTTTTCTTTCCTTTGTATGCTCAGTCGGTTTACACTATTGTGAAAAATTTGAAAACGTAAGCATTAATTTGATCGAATAAGCTCAAAATATTTTCAACAGAATCATATTTAATTATTCGGAGTTATATTGAGAAGCCACTTCGAGTTATACCATCAAGATTGATTTGTACATTCAAGAATAAATGAACTCAAAAATTGAAGTGGTAGAATTTATAGGTTGGAATGACTAAATTTACTTTCGCATCTACTCACTTCGTTTTCTTGCTTCTCCACTTCGTGTGTTTCGATTTTAACGCTATCAGAAATGTTGTTATCCATCATCGATACATCTGTAAATAACGAGGGCAAGGTATAATGTTTTAACTCACAACAGCCATTTTTAACGATCAAACACCGATCAAATTAGGAATATCATATATTGTGGATGTATAAGATGCAAAACGCCGGTTGAAAACAAACACAAGCCAGCGATCGTCCATCATCGAAAAGCGATACTCTCAGCTCGAATCAGCTCGAATTGTCGATATCTAAAAATGTGCAGGATTTTTTAATTATTCTCTACTAGTTTTTATCAAGAATCCACTTTTATACAGTATGCATATCGACTGATAATCCCGTGTATTATCCAATTATTAAACCTGGTTCAAGTTTTTTAATTAATGGTTCCAATTATCGAACAACAAGAATCATTCAACGCAAATGCAACGAATAATTCTCCAAACAGGGATTAACGCACAAGATAACGATAACAAACATACACGATTACATGATTTTGAATACGACGGCTTTGTACTTTTATACCTGCAGTCTTTGCGTCGTACGATGAGAGAAAACACAAAATTCGATTCTTCTACTGGATTATGCTTTTGTAAGTCCAGAATGGAACTGGTATTATACTGAAACGATTTCGGTTTCACTTTTCGCGCTATGGATATTATGAATTGTGAACTAATTACTACGAAATTAGTTCTAAACGTTCCTAACGACACTGCATATACGCAGTTGAATGTAAAATGAAGAAAAGTAGAAAGCACGCACATAGATGTGAGCAGCGCACAACGTGAGGCGGAGGCCAAAGACAGTGGTTTATTTCTGGCATATTTCTAAAGTTAGAATCGAAGAAGCTGAAACCATGTAGTTTGAGTTAACCGGCTCTTCACCGACGCCAATACGAGTTAGTACACACATAGGTACCTATCCTCTACATAAGTAATATATCGACAGTTTCGGGAGAAACTGGCTGAACTTCTGGGTTCTTTACAATCGTACTTTTTTCGATCGATGGTATACATTTTTTTTCAAAAGTTAGGAGACATTCGAAATTGGTACAAAATGAATACACCGCGGTCAACTTAATTGGGGTACATCTATTCGATTATCGTAGACTTCAACAAAAACCCTATCGGAAATTGAACCATTCACATCATGAAGTTCTACACCTGATTTTACTTCATAGAAAAAGATCCACAGAGCGTAGCTCTGAATTCGTTGACGGAACGCTTGCGAATTTATAGGAATATTTTGTATGATGTATGTATTTGAATTCACGCACCATACCAGTAGCGAGCGGTCTGTATCGAGGAATCACGACATAATTGGCATGCTTGTGATTGAGTTATTTAAATATATATCTTTATTGTTCGGAATGTCGGCTATTGTATGTTTATAAGAAACTCATAAAAAGACGGACCGAGAATACTTATTTACAAACAGCTCCAGAAGCCATAGGCGTTAACATAAAATATTTTAATTTGTGTAATACACGTACCATCACGTACTACGGGTATATGAAAAAATCCTACGTTGGTATAGAGATCAGTGGTATATGTATACGTATACCTATGTAGGTAGCATTGAGTAACTACTTAAACTGTGTGATTCCAAAATAGAATTACAGCAAAATGTGTGTAAGCAAACTGTAGTTGTGTGTTATGCATATCATAAGGATATTTGAAAAAAGTTGTCTAGGTTCGGCCTGGCCTCCCCGTCTACTTTACCTTTACAACAATTAGTCGCCTTTGGCCTATTGTTATAATTAACACGATATGGTCTGTTGTTCATGCCATAAACACGAAGGACTTACGATGGTGAGGCAAAATCGCACTCGGAATTCTAATGGCTTCAATTTCAATACCGATAATACTCCTATACTCGTGCTCATCAGAAAGTCACGCGTCCAATGAAATCTTTAGCAAAATGAATTCTGAAGCTGTGAAATAACATATCTTCCTATACAGTGAATGATGAAATCCCCAGGTTCGAATTTTTGTTTGTTTCCTGGCGAAGAAAATGAGGAATTGAACGAAAAAAAAGTGGATCACGCGGCTCGAGGAACGTGAGTTACAGCACATTGTATGAATCAAATTCGACTATGGACAGATGCATCGTGATATCATTTCATTATGTTATTGACAGAAACTGGAATGACAAACTGTGGTACCCTACCACTATCGCCAGGAGAAGGAGCACACATTTTGTAGGGGTAAAAAGAGGACAAATGAATCGTAAAGGAAAAAGTGATTGTTGGTAATGAATGTCCACTATCTGGATCTAATGGATTTCAAAACATCACAACTAATAAACAGATGTTGCAGCTTGCTGGAGTATTTCTGGAATATTTCATCATCGTGTAGACCCAATAGAGCTGAGTAAGGATGGACAGCCTTTATACAGGGTGGCGACTGACCGGGAAAACCGGCAATTTTCAGGGAATTCCGTGAGTCGGGAAAAGTCAGGGAATAGTCAGAAAATTACGCTAGTCCACATGAAGAAACTTAAATTGAATTTGATTAGCAAACAAACACAATAATTGTTGCAACGTTATTACTTGACTAACAATAAGACGATATCGCACCAACATTATTTCTTATGTTAAGATAATATCGCGTTAATATTACTTCTTATATCACAGCACTTGTAAAACAGGACATTTTATTTCTAATACAGATAGTTCGCTCAAAATTACTCGATCTGGGCTGCACACAGGCACCATCCACACATCATTAACCGTTGCATCCAATGCGGCGTCTTAATTTTGAGATAATAACTCAAAGCGAATGGCATAAAAGTTCGATCGATTGATACTCATATTGTTCCCTATTGGCACACGGTGAACTAAAGCTATATGAACAACTAATGATGGTGATCGGGTGAACTTGGAAGTTATCGAGCAAAAACGATGGGTGAGCATCGGCAGGGGTTGTTTGCATTGAATTACGGACCGGGAGGCGAGGCAACCGCGATGCCCGGTGCGTCGCCGTGACACAGAGGGAATGGAGTTTTCTCGTTTCTTTCTCCCTTCTCTTCATCTTCCTTCATACAGGCTGCTAATCTAACGGCGTAGTAAACAAAACTATGAGTTTCCGTGTGGTTTCATTCAGTGAGGCGGCAACGGTGCGAGCGGACCGACTATCGCGCTTCTACAGACGCGTGTGCGTGCAGTCACTGGAGTGCGATAGCGGTTTCATCACTTTCACGGGATAAAAGAGATTTTGTATTAACTATTCACAATGACGAATTGAGAAGACAGTAGATTCAAACGGTTACGTAAATCATCAAACGTATTCCCAGAAATGCAGTACATGTATTCGTATGTCTATTTGCCGTTAATAGGATATTTGGATGTACAACTTGGCTTGCAGTTCGAAGAAAAGCGAATTTGCGCGGTGTGCGACAAATAAATTGACCCGATAAAAACGATTGAAAATGAAATTTTTCTAAATTTTTGTGATCGATTCATGTCGGAAATATTTGTTTATGAAAATCGACGATTGAACTTGTTGTGCAGGAATTCCACTACGGAATTTCTAGGACACTCATTTCACTTTCGAGAGTATAGGCATCCCCCAAAAGGGCTCCCAAAGGCCACACCGTTGCCAAGTCTTTCAGGTAAACAATTTAAGACAACATAAAAAAGTTGCCCGAAACGGAATCATAATATAACGTCGATCGCCTCCGATCAACAATTCGGAGTGCCATAGAATCGTTGACTTAAGATTCAGTCAACGGTAGAATGCATGAATCATATGGTATTTCGCGATTTTTTTTTCTGCCACATCGCATTATACGTGAGAATTGGACGTATGCGAGATAACAGATTGGTCGTACATTATCTTTGTAAGCAATCATATTGTGCAATGAGGAAAAAACGATGGAAAACCGGTAGTAAAACGTCATTTCGATAACAAAATCAATCTGTACGGCGGTTGGGCAAGTCAGTTAAACGATTGACATCATGATCAGTTTAAAATTATTTGAATATTTCTCTTAGAGCAAGGCTTTTTGTACAACATCTCGATCTTCGCCGAAATAAATGACTATAAATAATCTAACAGAGTTATCAAATCATGCGATTTCTGCTCCAGAAAATAGTATGGCCGTATACATAGGTATAGAATGTATAGACGTATCGTATAATATTGCAGTCTTCCTGGCGGTTGCAGCTTTGCCGCGGTGTTGACAAAAATATCACTGGATTGAAACACCAGATCAAAATGGAAGTGAATTTAAACCATGTTATACAATCGAGTATACAAGAGATCGGCGAGAACTTCTCTTCCTCTATCGCAATCGACGGAAACTCATCGATGATTACGAGGATCATACCTGGACCTCGAAGACATGTTACAGTTGTCTCACAAATCGTTCTCACGATTGTTTATCTGACTGGTGTGATCGGAAGCATATCCGCCCTGGTCATCCTCTTTGTCCAGGACAAGGTGAAAAAAAATTGAACTTATACTTCCAACGCCGTATATAGGAACATTATTTTTTCAGAAAGAACAGCTTAATTTGTGAATCGACTTAATTAAAATTTTATATTTTTCCATCAATTTGAGTCAGTTGATCTTTTCATGGACGTTATAACGCGGAAAATAGTGTGGTTTCATGTTATAGTTCAATTTTACAGCATTTAGTGTGTCGCATAAATGAATAATTTATTTGCCAATGAATGTATGTACAGCAATTTCAAAGTTTAGCGTATATATTTTATTTTTGCAGAGAAGAAATCGTAAGCATCTGCTGATGCTGCGTTGTCTCGCAACGAACGACCTGGTAGCGTTATTGGGAATGTTGGTACAGATGTATCTTACAATGTACGTTGACGACGCAGCGACCACGAGATTTTTTTGCTCCCTGAGAGTCGCCTGGAGATTCTTCGGCCTCTTCAGCGGCTGCGTAGGAATCGTAATGGCAGTCGAAAGATGGCTCGCACTTACAAGACCTTTTCTATACCAGAAGGTACGTTGAGCAAACAAAATAATGCTGGCGAATCATTATTCTATTTCTAGAAACCAACGAGAGAAACCCTCGAACAATTTTTTTTTCAATATTCTCCTTAGCACAATTTGTAGTACACTACAGACACAATATTTTCCTAGATGTGTTGCGACAATTATTTATCACGCTTACACATACGTATGTCGATTTCTTTTATCGTGCCAAGATTACAGGAACACAAACTTTAACCTCGCCAACGAGTCGAAATTCCATAATATATTCAGATACCGATACACTTGGTACGCGCAATGTCAATTATTTAAGTCGCATGTATATCGTTAGATCAGTGTGTAATGATGAACAAACGAAACAATAGCCGATGGATAATTCGAACCTCCAGCGCTGTCGATTATCAGGATATATTTACCATTCAACGCGTATTATTTTTATCATCAAATTGACTATCGTTTATTAGTCGTCGTCGCGATATAGTAATACTTACACGGCCGTTACTCCGGTGGTTTCACAATGTGTGGTCCTCGTATTTAACGAAGTTATGACGATGAGGATCGTAATAATTACTATAACAATAATAATAATTGTATTATCAACAGCGAAACACCACCAATCTATTATCATTGACTCGAGGAATACGGGTAGAGCTGACTGAGATAATCCCAATCAACACGTATATACCTATACTCTTCAATCAAAGCCGCGGTAAAATAATTGCAACATGCACCTCAATCTCCGGAATGATACATTATATTTTATCTTTATCCGAATCAATGGCGAAAGTGCATGTTTGAAAAGATTTTTATCCAACGGAGGAAACAAATTTGCTAGAATATTGCTTTTATAGTAATATCTATCGGTCGGTAAACGTTTACAACTTTTCTTATCAAACATCACCCTAACAACCGAATATCCACGGGCGTGCTCCGGGGCACGAGCAACTGCATACATAACATAGTTACCTATATACGACGACTTGCTCGAACTTGGACCTTTATTGAGGCCCCCGAATTCGAGGTCGGCCATTTGATTTTTTCGGTGAGGTATGGAATAGTGAAGGTTAGCGAATGACTAATCAAACATTGTAGAATATAGGGCGCAAGTCATGTTGTTATCTTATTAGACGCTTTTCTTCATTTGCAAAAGCGCTACATTATAGTTCTCTTATATCTACTAGCTGCCGGTAATTGAGAATATGAATGAGTTAGTTATGTTGATTGAGGGATCTCCGCATGGGTCCCGATTAGAAGGCATAACGTTATATGTGATTAAACAGCCTAACGATAATTCACATGCCACGAATCAGCGACAACAAATCAGTGATTCATTTCATGCGGGGATATTCAACTCACGATCTGTTCATTCATTATTATGGAAAGTAGATTTTTTCTCTGTAATCATTCTTTGAACGTCTTCATTTTTCTGTTGACTAGACATGAGGTATACTGCGTACAAGTACATATAGGTATGGGTATAATACTTGAGGCATCATTGAAATCAACGTCGGATTATCAAATTATTTCAAGTATGATGAATGAGCAAATTTATGCCGCAGATTTTTAATTCAACGTATCAACTGATTGGATCGATTGCGTCACAAACACAACAATCAGCAGTCAAATCACGTGGACAGGAATTATTTAGGCATTAGGCAGCTTCAAACTCGTTTGGAGATCTTTAACGGTTCCATTAAACCGATTAAATTCGCGTTTATGGAGTACCTGATCGCGAGTAACTTAACCCGGGGCAAATCTCTATACAATTTAGCAGGTGACGTATCCTGTCATCGCACGATGCATGTTTCTACTTGGGGTAATCGCTGCTGTACTCAGTTTTCTACCGTTGGCTGGTTTTGGCATCTATTACAAGAAAAACGCCTGCTTCCGGTATAGAGACGCCACCGATCCCGAAGACGTTGCTTACGCCTACGTGTTCTGCTTTTTTGGTGAGTTCTCTAAATTGAAGTAATTGTTTTTGATCGTGCTCTTCGTTAAATTAGCTACATATCTTGATGACATTTATTGCAGGGACACTATTGTGCCTTTCCATCGTCTGGTGTAACCTGGCGGTCTCCAGAGCTCTTGGGAGATTGAGTAGACGATCGGGAGTGATCAGAAGGATTTCCAAAGCATCCTCAAGAGCTAAACCACTCCTTAGCATGACTACAGATCCTCCGCCTCAAGTTGTTGCTACCGCTGAAGAAAGGGCATTTGCTCGTCTGATGGCTGGTCTGTCAATATCGTTCGTTATTTGTTGGATGCCCCAAATGGTTTGTAAAAAAATACGCAAGCTCTCCTGTTTCACACATTTATACTTGTTTGACTAGCTATAGCAGCATTATAAGATGCTTATGTCCATCTGACGTCACTGCGTTCGTTCACGTGTTCAGTCCTGAGTTCTTTTTACGATACCTTATACACCGAACACGAACACAGAATAATAATTACGCAGAAATAACGAGTACATATCATGCGCACAATGGTCGTGAATATATATTCCGTCTGATTGAATCGTAGTAAGTCACCAATATTGTTAAAAATCGTTTCGCTGTAAGTGTCCTCGGTGAACGTTGAGCAGGATCAATACTGTTCAATTAGGATTTCCGTCGGGGATAGTCACTTCCTCAATAATAATTCAAAAATTCATGAATCACGTATGGTACTTGAACCCTCTATATATAATATAACGTACGCAATTAAATTCGCTAAACTCAATTCAACTTCATATCATTTCCAAGGCGCGTCCTATGGCGCAAACAATAATTTATAACGCTAACAAAACGTATAGAATACGTACTATACCCAAAACTGACTACCAGGAAGGGGTCTACCGCCTTCGCATCGCAATATGTAATTTCTTTCTATTCACTCAAATAACTCTATGAGATATTATTATAATCGCTCGTTATTTTGTGTTTGTCTACCTAGATATCAATTCCCTTGGCTCAGTACTCTTTGACCCTAGAGCAAGGTATGACGTTCAGTCGAAGGGCGATTGCAATATTCAGCCAGATCGCCGAAATTCTTCTGTGCGTTCACTTCACCCTGGATCCGTATATTTACGTATTGATGCGAACCCGACCGAGATTTACTCTCCTTAAACCACTTTGTCGGGTATGTCGATCCGGGAGAAGTCGCTCCAGTTCATTCACCGGTAAAGAACCGTGAAACCTTTGAATCCAATCAATAAAGATTCCGATTCATGAATTTCAAATCATAATTTTTGTTTTAATACAGGAACTACCGATCAACAGGTTAGTACCGGTGATCCGCCTACCCCCATAACCGAGGCTCCGTCAACTCCGGTAAGCGAAGAAATGGAACCGCAATTAACAGCGGCGGCTGTCTGATGAAGGCTTTTACGAGCGATTCAACATTTTAGGCGGAAGAAATACAAAGAAACTAACGTATGATTATCTGTTGTGAAGAAAGCCTATGAAATAGATGGGACAGAATCGCTCTTTGAATTTCACAATTACCAAAAGTATAACTATCGAAATCTCTATGATCTAGCGATCATCTCACATGTGTAGCAATAGCATGTAATCAACCCAGACTCAAAATTAGAGATAACAGAAGGCTCTAAAATAAGTGGAATATAAATTGGCTGCATGTTCAGGTAGAAGGCGCCCTTAAACTAATAATGATAATACTTCATAAAAAGTTAAATAAAGTGAATGGAATAAAAGAAAACGAAGAATACAAATAATGAAATCGCGCGTTGGACGTTCCGTTATGGCAAGCAACAATAGGCATACCGATCTACTTTATGAATAATCGAACGAATTGTCGCGTATTAAAAGAATATTATTATACCTATCTGTATCTGGAATGGTTGTATTTGAACTAGATTAAATCATCGAACACTCAGTTCACTTGATGCACACAAGTAATGATATACCGATGTTGTGAATTTTAAAAATTGACTCAAACTTTCAAACTGCTGAATATTCAAAATAAAAGACTTCGTTTCCAGATAATATTAGGTTTATAAAGATGAAATCACAGTTAAAGTCTGTTCGTATGTACTAACGTTCCATTACATCATACTAAAACATTTCAACAAATACATACGTATTGTGACAGAGCATATTTCTAGTCAATAAAAAGATGTGTTTGTGTGTTAATCACTGTCCAACATTTATACATAGAAAAATATTATTAAAATGAATTATAATGATACCAAATCTTACAATAAGCCCCATGATCATAACAAATCGAGTGGTTACCACCTCGTCGCTTTACAGGGCAGCGAAAGTCTCGGATAAAGCGCATTTCCCGTAGGCACCCCTTATACTTGGCACCCCTCTTTCCTGTGCATTTCTTGGACCAGATTCGACAGCTGCAATGAGACGCTTTGACAAAATTTTGGGGGGCCAACTATGAAAATTCCCTAGCCAAAATTACTTTATTTATTATTCAATTAACGAAATTCCGTCAAAACTTCGGATTAATCCGTCATTCACCGACAAACGACCAACAAACGATTTGAAAAGGAATTATTGTAATCTGCAGGGGCCGTCGTGATGCGACGTCTGTGGGGATTTACGTGAACGTAGTTCGTTGGAGGCAGTAGGTGGAGGTAATTCCCTTCTATCTGCCATCGTTGATAGTGCAAGCAACACAGTGCAAGCTGAGTCTGTTTTCTCCCTTGGCGTTATTTGTTTCGTTATTTTTCAATCGATCACATTAGCATTTGATAGAGAAAATGTATCTCATGTACTACTTGAACGAAAAAAGGGAACGTGTTTACACCCTAAAGGTAAATTTGAATTACTCGATATTTATTCTAGACCCGTGATAGCATACGCACGTGGTTCAATGTAAATACACACTTGATGCCCATTCAGTTCAATTCTCTACTTTCTACCCTCACTTTAAATTGTTGTAATTAAATACGATTTTCAATATTTCTTTTACCATTGAATAGTGCTCTAAAACTCGCTCATTCATGCATCAAATCGATCGCTTGTTCGTAACCTCAATTCACCGAATAGTTATTGTATGTAACATTTTTTGTTTCTAGAAAATTGACCCCAATGGCAAGCCGACTCTGTCTGCGCATCCTGGTAAGCTTAGATCAAATAATTTATTCCTGACCAATTGATAAAAATGATGAAAGTTGGCATCGATGTTAAATGTTCAAATTATTTCAGCACGATTTTCACCAGAAGATAAATATTCCAAGGAACGGATCACGATAAAGAGACGGTTTGGACTCCTTTTAACACAACAACCTATGCCTACATACTGAGAATGCGTGTTGTTGTTCGTTTATAAAATCAAGGATTGATCTAAGACCAGTAACTTTCTTCCTGCAGACACATCACTGAATTCCATAAAGGTACATGTGTTATAATAAATACATTTGAAAATGTTCTTCCTTTCCCTTGTTTGATTCGTTTATTTGTAATCCTGATAAATGAGTAGGGAGGTGGAAAATAATTACGAATGTCAATTATCTATATATAATCTTATTAAATATCAGACCCTAATCTTAATGTCAGCAACAGAAGCTCTGCATCAGGATGGCGAGAAAATTTACATAATACAATACAATGAGTATATACACAAGCCTATATACATACTATAGAAGAATATATAACATTACATGTGTTAACAACATTTCACATGAGATAGCTCAGCATTATATTGGTCAATTTCTGGCTCTGTAAGAACATTTTTCATTACTTTAACAGTCTTTAGACCCACAGTGACTATAGTACTGCTAACATTGTTTTGTTGACAATATCTTTTGTGCTTTACTCTGCATGTTATTTTTTGAGTGCTATGATTTACGATAGCTGATCTGACGAATATTACGTTATGTATTACCAAGAAAACAGAAAAAAAAAAAATGATGCATGTAACAAAATATAGCAACGTAACATTATTTGTAAAAGCGTTGAAACTCCTGTACAACTTACCTAAACTTATAAAAGAAAATTTGTAATATGACTGCTCTCATGTGTAGAAAGAGTAATATCCGTTGACGAGTATTGATGTTTTCATGTTAACGTGTATATATACAAGTAGAGCTGTATCTATTGACTAAAAAATAACGTTAACGATAGGCTAGATGGCAACATTTTAAAAATATTCATATCATGATTAACCAATAATTGCACATCAGTCATGGGTATGTAATTGTTTATACTGTATTCTACCATTATCTTTCCTTGTCGTGAATGTCGTTCAGTATTCATCTATCTCATAGCGTCTAATATCCACGTGGGTATTTATAAGGCTTAACAGTTTTATTAAAACGTTGTTTTTATGGGATAAACCATCGTAGTGTATCCGTCTCTTTATAACGTCAAAGCTTACATACTTTAGGCTTTTAGCAGAATTCAATAAACTTCAAACTGGTATTGCATATTTCACACTATCTACAATTATGCATAGATATTGACAAAAGCTTTGTACATTTTCCAGAGAATGAACAAATTTAAAATGAGTTATCTTTATTCTGTAATTTTTTGTCTGATTTGTTTGTTAAGGAATTTTGATCATCATTCTAGATAATCAAATGGCGAACAGTTATAAGGTTGATTGAATACATTTTGGTTGTTATAGATTAGTTGAGTTTCAATCGAAATACGAAGTAGACGAGTGCCTTACAAGTGGAATTTTTGTTCATATAAGTACGGAATATCAGTGTGGTGAAAATATCCCAGACAATTTACAATTTGCTTTGGTATTTTGTATGACTTAAAAATTAAGTACTCGGAATACAACAACTCTTGATCAAACTTTTCGAGCGTTGAGTAGAAAGGAGAAATGAGAATCGATTGAACCAACATATTATACAAGTGATGTTCGCTTACTTACTCAATTATTCTTACACTGAATACCTGGTTAAATACCTGGTTCTTCAACACTTGAGCTTGGAAATAAGATAAGGCCGTGATTCCGTCACGTTTCTGGTGTTTTCTTACAATTTATGCCTTAACAGACTTCCGATGCTGAGGGGTTCATTCGATTAATTATTTTCTAGTGGCGCTGCAGGTAGAACATGGACTTGTTGGGCTTTACTTGCGTTATATACTTGTCCAGGACTGAAAGGTTCCAGGCGCGGACCCCCTGCTACTTCATTTTTGCGAGACATATCTGGAAAATTTCAATTTTGAGATAAAACCTATGTGAAATTGTGATCTACCGTATTACAGATAACAATTCATTCTCACCACTCTTGAGATCAGCAGCTGGTATATATCTGGATAATCTGACCACAGGTAACGGAAGGTATCCACTAGTAAGTGGCATTACATCAAGCGTCACACTTTGTTTTTCAAGAGTTTCTAAAGAGACAACACCTGCGGTGCGTCCGCAAACAGCCCACATTGTTTGGTCGGCCAAGACTTCATACATCAACTGAGGGGTCGGAATCGGCGATGGACTGTTTACCATTCTCGTAACAGTCAAACAAAGATGGCACATACTACCTGCTCGACAGAACTCTCCTCCACCTCCGCTGGCTTCTACTTTTGAATGAACCACGAAGAGCGTCTAAGAACAAAAAAATTCCGTTCGTCAGTTATCAATACTTATCATACCAGACTTGATATAATAGATAATTGATACTAACCACGTAATCTACGACGTCAAAATTGCACCTATAAATTTCTCCCTTGTTGTCCATTTTATTAAGCTTCTGAATGTGTAATGGGTCATCATCAGCATTCGACTCTTCTGATTCATCAGATACATTTATCTGACTGTATTTCATACTGAAGTCAGTCTTTATAGGTGCTGTACATTTCGTATCTTGGCCAATCTCTAGTTCCCACATAAAAGAAACATTCATTCCGTTCCCGATAACTAACTTTTGACCAGCCACCGGATTCAAATTTTTGAAACTAACGTCGGCTGAGGTATTACTCGTCAATTTTGGTTCGCTCAATTCCAAACATTGAGCAGTTAAACCTGTTACAATAACTTGAAGGAATTTCCTATGTTTCGCAGTATGCAGTTTGAAGGTGGACATCAAAGGTGGTCCAAAATTCAATGGTAAGATTTCTTCTGTACCCCATGGACAGTGCAAGCTCAACTGGAAACAAAAAATAGGCATGTCAGATATAATAATTTTAATAACAGGAGAACGATTGAATTCAAGGTACTACGACTGATGTTAATACGAACCTTATGCTCGATAGTTGACGCATCTTTTTTCGGTGGAAGTTCGGCCACTACTTTCAACAACAGAGTAGTCTTTTCAAATGGCTCGCAAGATGGCAATGACATTTCTAAATCTCTGGTCATCACTTGCTTGTTGTTAACCCCTTGAAGACTCAGCCCTCGAGAGGATCTCAATTTTATTTTGGCATCTTCCGTTATTTGTACGCTGCCACTTGAAATGACTAATTCTAATTCCTGAGGAAGACCGGCTAATAGATCTCTGGTGCATTGTAAAAATATGGTCGGCTGAGTTTTAGCGACTTCGTAAGATAACCGCGGATTTAGCATAGGGGTTAAAAATTCCAGTTTGTTTTCAATGATCAACGAAAGTTGCCCAATTTTGTAGATTCCTGGATGATCTACTCTTCTAGTAACGACGAACGTGTTTTCACCAGGTTTTAAAATGAAAATTTCGCAAGATAAACTCTTGCTGAAATCCCCTTTAACGTTGATAGATGGTTTTCTATGCTTTGCACTGTCCGATCGCTTAATCAAAGGTTTCAAATTTTTATTCACCACACTTGCAGTGAATGAACTTTTATCCTGGTTGTAATCTAGGTAAGAATAAGTTGGTAAACGAGCTAAGCATGGGTCTGGAGGTTTCATATCATCAATTGTACACCTCGACAATCTGGAAAAACCAATCTGCATGTGATATGACACAAAGAATCAAGGAATTTATAGAATATATGTGGCATGCTTACAATTCAATCCGTGTCTCTGGCAAGGCTTTGGAACTCTTTCTTTTGTTTACTGCAACCGTAGGCTTTTTGAATTCCTCTACCGAAATCGAAGCACTATCACATCTGATGTCACGCGGAAAGAAATTTTGCAGGCAGACTTCAACACTGACCACGCAGTCCTGTATAACTTTGTCAGCTACATTAACTTCCATGCTAAGAATTTGAAAGCTGTCTGCAAGGTCTGTGAGCAGAGGCTGGGGCGTAGTCAGCATCTTTGTGTAAGCTAACATCTCCTCAAAATACGTATTTCGTACCGTTACGTGCAACGACCTCACACTCGCAATAGCTGCACATATTTTGGTGTACCTTTCAACGTCGTCCATTCTTTTGTAGCACTGAGCTAGTTCCAATTGCGTTTGTGCAGCTAGCTGGTGCCAGCCCTCGTCATTATAAGTTTTCAATGCATCAGATAAAAATGCTACAGCCTTTTGGTTCTCTCCAAGTTCACTGTAAAAACGAGCTAGTTCTTTGCCGATTAGCCTGGCAGATCTGATGCGACCTACATGCTTGTAAGTACCCATAGCTAATTCAGCGTGCTCCAAGTACTGTTTTTTAAATGCCTCTTTCGAGGACAATGCTTCTTTCAGTTTGTCGGTCGGCGTCAGTTTCCCCTGGGCTTGGGGCTCCGAATCTCCCATTCCCGCAATCAAATAAACAATCGTATGTAGCTGCTCACTGGTTGGCTCATTACCTGGTAGAAGACCGCAGAGTTTCCCAAGGTCTCCGAGCTGCATCAAATAATTAAGTAACTCAGTAAGTTAGTTTTCTGACGTTATGAAACATCAAGCCAACAAAATGGAAAACGGATTTACTTTATCCCTGGCCAATGCCCATAGGCTAGCGGTATGAAGGGAACAGAGATCGAGCTGTTGTCCATTATCAATATTGGCGTTGGATCCCTGACAACTTTGTAAGACTTCTAATGCGCATAGAAAAGCCCAACACTCAACAGCTCCCTCTGGCCGTTGTATTTCTAAAATTCGTAGCTCACCCAGAGTATTGTGAACGAACGACAAACATCTTTGAGCCACCTGAGTTGGGTTGTTAAAAAAAAAAGCTTCATCAGTCGAGTTGAGTGGCAAATAGAGAAGGATCGGTTGACAAATGATTGATTTCACCACCAACCTCCCAGGGCTTGTTGATTAGTAGCAGCATTGCGGATTGTCTGCTGAATAAATAACTCCGCAAATCTAGAAGAGATGCTTTACATTCGGCTAAGCATAGCCGCAGGCTATGGTCTATTCCATTGTCTAAATTAACGCCAACCCAATTATTAAGTGGACTTTGAAAAGAACTCAGCCATACCGGAGTATCTGGAACAAAGATCAAATTTGAAGTTCTAGTAAGGTATCAGACCTTTTGAATAATGCGAGTATTGTATCGAAACTCACCTCCAACGTTAGAATTTAAGACAAACTGAGTAAAGAGCGCATCTAATTCGTCGTATTGTACTAAAGCTTCATCATAGAGGCCCAACATCTCTAATACAAAAGCAAGTTCTTCCTGAAAAAATGCGTTTTACATTATTTGATAGTTTCAACCATGTAATCTGTTTAACGTTCGTTAAAGTTGAAAATTAGAAGATATTATGAATAACCACCTGCAGCAAGAAATAATGACAAAAATTCCATCCTGCTTGGTTCCTCTTTTCTCTCTGTTCTCTGATGACTTCTTCAAAACGTAAAAGCGTTCTGTCATAAGCAGTAAGAACTAAATGCCGTATCCGGATTATCAAACCTCGCCAAGACTCAGCAGATCTTGACTCGGATTTTATTGGATTTATAATTGACAAACATCTGTGGGATTTTAGAAATTCTGTGTTCATAATATTTGAAATAATAATGAATGATCAGGCGAATAAATGGATTGGGAACAAATGAACGAAAAATGCTTACCTATCTCCATGCTTGGATGCAAAATCGCTACGAATTTTGTCTAACACAGTAGTTCTAGGAAGTAATTTATTACTTTTTTTGAGATCATAGGTTTCTACCAAAACAATCATCCAATCTTGAACATTATATTGTGACAGAATCTTTAGCCAGGCATCGATATCATCTTTCACCGATGTTTTGTAAACATCAACATCCTGGAATTTAATGAATAGGTTTACATTCGGTTATTTTTTTTATTTTCTTTTTGTGCAGCTCATGAATCAATTTTAAAGTGTCTAATATTAAAATAATTATGTGTTTATAAATGCAGGTATACTCATATAAGTATTACAATGGGCATATGATACAATGCAATATATATTATCACTCACAGAACATTCGCTCCAATAAATGTGAAATATTGGCTGCTTAATGAGGTGCCAATCCTTTTCAGTTGGCAGAATATCTTTGGAGAACTGTACAAAGGATCCTTCGATAATAACTTGTTTAACTGGTCGTCCAAAGGACCTGCGCCATTCCGCAGAATTCAAAGGCAGGGCTTGTGCTAGAGAACTTTCCAATGTCAAAAATAATTCTCTGTCTCCTGCATCTGAATGTAAGGCAAACAAAAAATACAGTATGTTACAAGCAGCCAAAAATATTATGTACACATTTCAGAATAGTGTTCTGGTCAGTTTGATGAGTGTGAAAATCATTACAAACGAATTAGATACGACTTGCAATTCAAGCAAAAATCAACGAGATTCTTGGTATCAGTCTGGAAGAGGTCATGAGCCATCAATGAATTCAATCAATTGGAGAAATTGTTTGATGTAATGGGATGATTGACAGACAGACCGTGCTGGGCGTCACAACAATGAATAATGATGAATAAGATAGGGTAAAAAAGGTTGTTATTGACGATCGTAAAATAATTCTTACAGGTAATTATTGGCTTATTGCTCATGGAGGTGTCAGTGTTGTTCTCACCAACTCGTGGCCCCCCATTGCAATTCATTTCCGTATAATATTAATTGTTTTCTAGTGAATTTAGATTTGAGCATTGAGTTGAAAATTTACGTCACTTTCACACACAAACACTTCCGTCCACCTTGTATCCAATAATCGGTTGTCGAGTAGTGTAATAACGTCATTGAAATAATCAACAAAAAAATATTATGGGATAAATAGAAGAGTAATTTTAGATCTATGACATTACGGTGGATCGGCGCATTGGTAGCACTTAACTGATTGACTTAAAATGAATGAGTCTATACGTAGATATACATTTTAAACCCTCCAAAAACCCGACAATACAAGAGAAGCGCGTCAATACGGCTGTCGTTGACTGAAGATTTGTACGGCCGTGGCCAGCCGTGGCGTTGACTGAAGATGAACGCGCCGTGTGATTTGGTCACTGATCTAGATGTGTGTATGTAGAGATCAGAGTATATGTATATATCAGTGGATATACACATCCATGTCTACTGTCAGTGGATTTTGGTCCACTTTTGGTCGTCGTAGATTCGATTAAAGAGATCGAACAAAAGATCGAACACCGGGTTGAGTATGCTGTGTATTTCACGATGCGTTTCTGAAAGTAAATCGAACGAAAGAATGACCCTGCATGATAAGGTCTGGTGGGCGCCACTACTGTTATCACTAGAGACCCTTTACCAACAAATTCAGACCCCTTTACGGTTTCAAAAGGCGCCAAATAAGTATGGGAAACGGTCCTCCACAGTGAAGTGGTTGAGAACGTTTTACCCTATTCAAGTGTTCTCTCGTCTTTGAATGATCAAATTTAACTGTCAACACAGTACTGGTGACATCAGCTGTTACTTTAGTTCCTCGAGTAGGGTAACTCTTATTTTTAGTTCCTTCTGGTCGTTGCCTAGGTGATGCTAAAGGCAGCGCCACCATAGACGTCAAACTTCTGTTTAGTATACTCACTCCTTCTTCAGTCAACGGTGTACTGCATCAAACTGCAACATGACCATAGGCCACTAAACATCTGTGGTGCAGAAATAATGACGCGTAGATCAAACGATCAGACAAACCTGAAAAGTAATTCGCGAAATGATAAATTCTAACGGTTAACTACATTTTGATGATTTGTGACAACTATAGTTACTATTATCGTCACGTAAATGGATGAAAGGAATAAAGTGGCAATTTTGGTGAAGAAACACGTCGTCATGGAGGACATAAAGTTGAAGTTCTTAGGACTTATTCAATATAAGCAGGTAAGTAACATTTATCCAATCGGTTCGACACGTTATGTCTTAAATACTATCAAAATTATGCAGACTTCATCACACTGTCGAAAGGTTGAATGATATTTCCATAGGATTCCCTCCTATTGATTCAAACTGATACCCTGTTTTTCTTCTATTAGTTGAAGCAAAGTCTATCACACGACTTGGTATTAATCGATTTGCAAAAGATAATATTGACTAGAGTTCGAAAACGAACGTAGCTTGATGCTTTCTTGAATTGATCAGGCATCAAACAATCTAGTCCTGTTAGTGCCGATTTCCTATAGGAGATTCAACTTCGTGATTTTTTTTCGTTATTGAATTCCGCGTAAATGCACCTTTCATGAATGAAATTCAGTCAGGTATTATTTACAGAATCAGACTAAAATCCCATCAATGGGACTGCATCCAGATCTACTTAATCCAAAAGAAACTCAAAGCTGTTCTGATATACCATCGGAAGCTAGTCATTCCATGGAAAGCGAGCTGTTACCTGATCAAGATATTTTGGAATCTATTGAAGCTGTGTATTACAAAACAGATGATTGTTTCGATTGTTGTCGTCATGAGTTACAAAAATTACCTGAAGTTCTAAACTCCAAAGTGATCGAAAGAGATTATAAAAGGCTTAAACAAGAGCATCAAGTAGTTTCCAAGAAAGTGTTGCAGCTTATTCTGCAGAAGCAAAGTTCTTGTAAGGAAGAATTTGAGAGGATCTTGTATATTCAAGACGAGTTGCAGAATGCTTTAGAGATCTGCAGAATTGGCCGAGCCGATTTGAGCCTGGCCAAAAAACAATTCACCACAGCCAGTCTTGGTATTTTGGCAAACTACCAGAAGAAACAAGTCGTTCAAGGACTTTTGAACAGTTTGAACACCATTAAAACTTTAGTAAGTTTACCTCATGGAAGATTAAACAGAAATAACAAATAGTCCATTCCACTATGGAATTAATCTTTATTTTGGCTATGTGACCATGTTACAAAAATCATAAACAGTCTTTCGATGCCAAAAACCAATTTCAAATCATTAGGAGTAATGAATTTTTTTCTTCTCGAAAGTGTAGCAACGAACAGAGGACCGCCTCCAGGAATTGCTGAGCGAAGGAAACTATCCTCGTGCGATATCACTTCTTCTGGAATGCCGGAGTGCTGCAGCAAGATACAAACATTTTCACTGTGTTGCAGCATTAAATGGAAAGCTGCAAGATACCTTAGACCAAGCCGAAGAGATGTTGGACCAAACTTTAGCAAAAATGTGCTCAGATTTCGAAGTTGGGACTTATACATCGGTGCAAGGAGCTTACGGACTTCTAGGAAAAACGCAAATGGCAATGGACCAACTTCACATGCACTTCACAGCAGCCATTCATAACATTGCTTTTATGGCAGTGCATGCTTTCGCCGGTGGCGACATGAAGAGGCAATATAAACAGCTGTGCCAGTCTGTCTCGCACGAGTTCTTTTTACCGTGTTTAGTTGAACTCTGCAAATCTCTGTGGACTATATTGAGCTCTTATTGTCAAGTTGTTAATTGGCACAACACACATGAGAGTTGGTCTATGCAAAATGGTCAAAAAAATTTGGAAGCTACTTTTAATAAGCAGTACATTAAGCAAAAATTAGAAAATGGATTGGCTCGTATGTGGCATGATGTTGAAATCAAGATTTCAACCTATTTGATGGGTGCCAATTTGGCGTTCTTCAAATTTGAACAATTTGTACAAATCTTAGGTATTGTTCACAGGTAGGAATTCCAAGTTTGAAGCAAATTTTCTTTCCAATGATATCACTTTATGGCAATGCTCTAGATTCTAAGTCAACTTTACAATTTTTCAGATTGATAGAAGTTGGGGAAGAACTGTGTGCAAGCCAATCTAAGAATCTCCAGGAATCTATAAAAAAACAGTGTTCCTCTTATTTTGCCCATTACCATGCATCTCGATTAGATGAATTGAAAATATTTTTAGAAAACGATGGATGGGAATTGTGTCCAGTAAAGCCTTCATTTGTAGTTACACAATTACAAGAATTTAAAAGCCTCAAAACTGTTCTGAATAGTTGTAAGCCTCGATCTGGTCCTGATGAATCAAACCTAAGCCAAGATGGTAGTTCCGTGATTGGAGGACTTGTGCAAAGATATTTGGAAAACGGTATAACGCCATTCGATGTTATCTTGGATGAGACTGCCGATGAAGACATCCTGGCGAATATTGGAGTAAGCTTGGTGGTTGGGAAATATGTGATTTCTTAACCAGTTTCGTGAAATCATAATTTAAGACCATGATTTCTAACTGTCTAGTATAGCAAAGGATTACGTACCTATGTGCTGATTATTTTTTACAGGACGAGCCTTCTGGATATTTTTCAGAAGATTCAGACGACGATATTCCAGAGGAACTGAAATGTGAATTTGTGGATGAACATGATCAAACGAAATTGGGGAAAAAAAAGCACAGAACCAAATTCACTGGGCCTATGGTAACAAATACAACTTTGAGTGTGCTCAGAGTTTGTGGAAAATATCTACAAATGTCGAGGTTATTTAGATCCATAGCTGTCACAGTTATTCAAAATATGACACAATTTTATGAACTGTGTCTTTACACCGTTCACAACTTTTTCACGTCTGACTTGGTGAGATTTGTTGATTATGGAGATATAAAGTTTCTAGAAATATTAGTGCTTCTCTTATCTAACTTTAAATATTATTTTAGCAAATAAATAGCGAGTCTTTGTACACCCCAAAATTGAAATTAACTTTGGCTCGAATACGAAAAATTCTGATAAGTGACAATCTCAATTTCACTGACGATGGAAATCAATCTCATAGAGTAACACAACCGAATCTCTCTTCCATCGTCAACTTGACGCAGCCAGAAAAAGTTCATGGTTTGACTAAAAGGGTCATAGCAGTTGAATCTTTGATATTTTTGGGACAGCAGTACGAAATTTTAAGGCCTTATTTGGAACATTTGGTAGCATCTCCCTGCCACGCTTTTCTGCATCAGTTCTATTCACAAACAATTGCATCAGCTGTGGATCTGAGAAAACCAGTTTACATGGCTGCTGCTTCCCAAGCCTTTGATGTAGGCGGTATATTGGGACTCATGGGAAAAGTTAACTGGGAAGTGAAGGATGTCATGTCACAACACAGTAGTTACATCGATAATTTGTTACGGGTGCGTTGTGTTCTTGTAATTTGAAAAAAGATTGTTTATATTTGGATATAAAGAACATTCAAATTTTTACAAGTAATTCTTATAGGATATCCAAATTTTGAGTATGAGGCTCGACGAAATTGGTAATAGGATACCGTTACCAACCATCGTGTATAATGCAGTATGGGAAAATGTTTCACATTTAATCACACATACGTTAGTTGAAGGGTGAGTATCGCAAAATCGAATTAATAATTCAATGGTGGTTCAGATTATATGTTGCGAGCCGACGAAAATCGTTTCCACAACTTGTGCTTTTAGATTCTCAAATGCGAAGAAGTGTTCAAATGGAGGTAGAGCTCTGATGCAGTTAGACTTCACTCAATTAATGTCCAAGTTTGAAAAAATAAGTTCTTTGCGCCCAATGCCACATAGAGAATATGTGGAGGCATATGTCAAAGCATATTATTTACCGGAAAACATCTTGGAAGACTGGATAAAACAGCATAAGGTGAGGATACGAATACTTATTCCACTATTGAGTTATAATTATAGGAAAAAGACTTATTCAATTTATCTTTATCTCATATATTGATACCGGGCGTTCTAATGTGCTAGCCTTTATCAAACAATAATTTTATTCACAGGAATATTCATCAAAACATTTGATTGGCTTGATATCTTGTGGCTGTCAGAATAACAAAAAAACACGTCAGCGATTAATAGCAATAATTGAAGAGGAACGGCTAAACAGATAACAATAAATTTGACAATCTATAGAGTCATATGGAAATGATATGAAAGGTACGAAACTAGCTGGAGCTACCGATCCCGCTGTTGCAATGATCCTGCTTCTATCATAGCTATTATTTATTGTAATATTCAATTTTAACTAAATACATCTTGGGTGTATATTCTCTCGTAAATTGGATAGCCAACTTTCTAGGGCTTTACTGAATATATTTTCTGAATTAGGGCATATTATTTGTTTAGACTATTCACATAATTTATCTATAATATGTTATGAATCTCTATTGCTATGTTTTTTATTCATAGGTTTGTGTCTTTTTTTAATTCCAACTTTCTTTTGAAACAACAAATAGAATTATAATTACGCAAAACGCGATGTTGAGTCTCTCTTCAGTCAATGGTGACTTTTGTATAAATTTGGTTTCATGCAATCATGTTGAAATATAAATATTTGTAAACATATCTGCTAACAATAAGTCCAAGTTGATTGATCTTCAGAAATACGCTGAATGAAATTCACCAAATTATCGTTGGCTGTGTATTTCGTTAGATATTCCACTCCCCGTTTTCAGATTTTCCGATTTCATGAACACAGTGCGTAAACTTGGTAAAGGGAAATGCTGTTTCAATAACTCATTGTACCCAGACGTGCCGCAAGTAAATTTCAGCTTCAATGCTTTGGTCATAGTTGCATCACACCAACGCGGTACTTTCTTATATTGATTGTTTAATAACGATATTTGGTCATCATTGAAAATCTTATTTAACCCGGTCTGATCTCTGTTTACGCGTAATTCATGTTCGAGTCTTTTGATTTTACTTCGCATTCGCTTCATCTTTAACGCCATAGATCTTCTCAGACGTTCGCTGCGTTGGAATAACTTTTCGTATTTCTCCAGTCGTTCGTCTAATTGATGGCGACTGAGGCACACACATCTGTCATTCTCCTTTTGACAGGGAGTTTGAATAGGATTTTCAAGCTGTTCATCTTTCTCCAATAAGTTTTCCGTATGAGCGTCTTCAGTAACTTTTTGACTCTCTGGATGTAAAACAGCAGTGGCTTGATTCCAAATAGCATGCGTCAATTCAACGTTGTCTGCGAGCGAAATGAATGAATGAATAAATAAATGAATGAAATCGTTGGCTACTCATTGTCATACATATAAATCTCACCGGTGATCAGACATTCTTGAATAATAATCTCGTTTGACGAGTTTTCAAAAATGGTTGGAATGGCTGTTGACTTCAACCGTCTTCTTCCATCATAATAGGTTTCCCACATGTCACTGGTGAAATGATTCTACATATGCAGTAACAACCATTGAAGGATATAATAGACTCAAGAGATATAATAGTAAACTATTCAATTTATTCCAATATGTATACTTTACTCCTAATTCAGTACTGACTTTGGCTCAATTTTCATTTGTTATGTGTGCTCCAGATGTGTAATTGCAGAACAATTTGTATTAGTGGCTACCTAAGATTGCTACAGCAGATCTCATCAAACGTACCTCACATAAATATGAATTTCTGTCCAACTGTAGATCGTCCCGATGAACATTCTGTATCCATATGCGTTGACGTACAGGATCCGTGGGAAATCTGCACATTTGAAATTTTTTCGCAGAGGAATTCGTGCAATATCCTGCAGAACACCCGGGCATTTTTGTTGATAATTCTGAACAGAAAAATTATTTAAAGGTTAGGTTTTCTCCCGCAACAAAATATTTAGACCACGTTGAGATAGTTCTTATTAATTTGAAAGCTGTCGTTGATATTCATTCGAAATTGATCTGTATCCACCTAGTCACAGTTGTCACAAGTATCACGGTACAAACAAAGTAAACAAATGTCAGAACGACAGATACAAATGTCATAACAATACATCCACCTCTATCACCTCAATTTAAATCCTCACTCTGTTTTGTATCACCTTCTCTCTCACACGTTTGTCACTTTCTCTGTCATATCCGGTATTGCTGCATATGGCGCCCAACCAATCAGTAATCAACTCAATCAAGGCAATCGAGACTCTCGACCCCCTAATTACCCCTAATCTAATCTCTGGCTTTGTTGTACCCCTAGTGTACCCTAGAGACCCTTGTTAAGTGTACCCGGCACGTGGTGCTGCTCAGTGGCAGACGAAGCAACTATACACGCGAAAAATCTAGGCAAAACAGTAGCAAATAATCAGTGTCAGAGGTGTATTCACGTTGGGACCGAGTTTGTTATGATTTCACCGCGGTTTCTGTCAATCACGTAATTAATTTTTGGCTTCTCTGACTTATTAGTACGCAGGTTGGATTGCTTTAATATTTCGATGCAGACAAAAAAGGATAGACGGGTATATTTTCTTTCTCGACGTGTTGTGAATGCCATAAAACTCCGTTTCGGTATTTAATCTTTTGAGGAAAAGGTGAGGTTTTCGTTCACAGCTCTAAATCTGCTGCTTGGTTATCGGATATCCTATCCATGTCGATAAGTAATATCTGTTGGAAATGAATGGCTGTGCAATTTTCCCTCCCTCATCACTTTTAATTCGTAGAAAAAAAAAAACTAATTCTAGTTCTGGTATCATATCATTACTAGCGTCTATCGCTGACCCTAAATTATATTCTCCTCTACAGAATATTACTATTTGTTCATCTATAGAAAAAATTTGTGGATGTGCTTTAAATCTGTTGTTTTCATGCTACCGTCAAACTATACCTTTAAGGTTCATGGGATTCAGCTCAGATGAAAATGTAAGCAATCACCCAAGTCACCATACTAACAAGATCTGAAATTTTTAGACCATACTTAGACATGACATCGACAGAGCAGCTGGCTATCGTCCAATCAAAATTCACCTCTGGAGAAACCGTGGTTATTGTATCCTTTGAATTGAAAGAAACTTCGAAATGAAACAATTAATTTTGAGCAAATGAATGGAATATTATCTTAAACATATCCTAGGCAACGGAAGCGCCATTGATACAAGGATGGTTGAGACCAGTTAGAATATTAGCACTAGTCAGCAAAGGTTCTACTCATGCTTTGGTCATCTTACTTACATCACGCACTCCTCCCCGGGTGTTCAGCGATCTCACCATTGAAAGAGTTCTACCTGTTGACCAAGACTTCAAATGCGATATCAGTAAGAAAATATATGATTTCATGATTTTTTTCGTGAATGTCCATTTGATCATTGGAAGGAAATTAAAAAGAAAAAAGTATGGGCTAGAAAATTGAATTAATGTTAAGTGATAAAAAGCAAAAATCACATGCATGTGCTAAGAGATCAGAAAACAATATATTTTTATCACATTTGCAACACAGAATTTGTCTTCCCGTGGGACACTGATTTTAAATATCACTGTATCGAAAGTGTATATGTCGCTCCTGTAAAATGTACGAAATACCGAATTCGTGTACAGGGGTCCTACATTCGATTCGTCTATGGATTTATGCATAATAAAAATAAAGTTTTATTTTAGACACAGATGATAAACAACCAGATGGATTGGATGTCTTCCTTAATGTAGCTTCTCGAAAGCTTCAGCTAGTATTTGAGATGAAACCTGGAGTAGCTACCAGTGCCTTAGTTTCAGAAATATTCCGAGCTTTCGACGGTAATATGTATTAATCATATATCTTGTTAGAAACTAGTTAAAGATTCACAGGATCTCCAAGTACAGATTGCGGTTGAGTGACATCATTGTCATGGCCAAAATATATGTTATCAATGCATTGTACCGTCCAGGATGTAAGCTTTTTTCCAATAACGAAATTGTTGAAATTTTAGATTACCAGAAGAATAAAAGCCCACCGACAGAATATCAGTGGATCCAAAAACTGACTGGAAGCTCTCGTAACCTGGAATCTTCTACTAATGATCTTCAGGATGGTTCTGACCCGGTAAGTTGGCTCATCATTTTCATTAACAGATATGTAACAATGATATGAAGCTTATTAAAAAACAGTGTCAAATAATATAAGTATTAAATGTTTTTGCTCTGAATTCTTAGCCAGGGATTGTCATAAGCACTACCACCCCTACCCCCGTTATTTATTGAATACCCTCTTCTTACAAAGTCAAGGCATTATTTCATTATTCGCAGCTGGTGGAACTGGAAATTCCGGATCTTGTTGTTCCAAGGCAAAATATTGCAAAGGGTAAAACACCAGTAGCGGCTAGGGAGTCAGTTGTCCGCTATCAGATGGCATGTAAAGAGGACGATTACACCTTCACACAAATCTTTAGGTTGGCTGTTTTATATGAACAATTATCCATTGTTTTTCCTTTCTTTAGCTGTATTTGAATGCTTCAATTAACACCATGTTTAGAATATTCGTGGGTACGTGGAATGTCAACGGTCAACCACCTAACGGGATTACTCTAGAGCAATGGCTCAGCTGCGATCCAAAGCCGCCAGACTTATACGCAATAGGATTTCAAGAGCTAGATTTGAGTAAAGAAGCATTCCTATTTAATGATACACCGCGGGAAGAGGAATGGTGGTGCGTATTTCATTATAATACGAGTAGATCAAGTCATTGTGGAAATTCTTCAGTTTCGATGTAACTGGAATTTTCAGGCACTTGATCTCGAGTTTTTTTTAAAGGAGGACAAATAATGACATTGATATAGTAGAGGTCTTACACTTACGTAAAATTTCAAAATTTACAAGTACAAAATTTCGTACCAAGCAAAGGCTGCCACCTGATGTTTTTAAGATTTTTTTGTAATCGGAAAATCGATATTTTCAGTCAAGTTGTCACAAAGTTTTTGCATCCGCAAGGAAAATACTGTCGCATTGCTGTGGTCAGATTGGTAGGTATGATGCTGATTGTCTTCGCACAAGAGCAGCACGTCCCGTTCATCAAAAGCGTGTCTACCGATACTGTCGGTACTGGAATTATGGGTAAAATGGTATGTCCTAAAGCTCGCTTGAAGAATTAATTACCAGTTAATAACTACAAACTGTCATTTATTTGAATCCGTCACAGAACGCATCAACTGATAATTTACATAACGAAGTTGATTAGTGTCTTTTTTCCCCAATGAAGGGCAACAAAGGTGGTGTAGCCCTGAGCTGTTCCATCCACAACACATCTGTCTGTTTTGTGAATGCTCACTTAGCAGCACATTGTGAAGAGTATGAAAGACGAAATCAAGATTATGCCGATATCTGTGCAAGGCTTAGTTTTACCAGATATGTTCCACCGAAAGGTCTCAAAGATCACGAGTGAGTGTCAAAAACTTATTCAACCTATAATTCTCTTAACCGCCTGACTTTTGGAAGAGAAACAATTTTTGGAAATAATTTGCCATGGCCATGAAGTGTGCATCAAAAATAATAAGTTTCATGCAAAATCAATATCCTGAATACTTCTTTCAGTCAAATATACTGGTTGGGTGATCTGAATTATCGAATAACAGAAATGGAAGCTACCACTGCAAAGCAACATATCGCTACAGAAAATTTCGAGCCAGTTCTTGCATTGGATCAGCTTGTGCAACAGAGACGGCTAGGGAAAGTTCTTCAAGGATACCACGAAGCTGAAATTAAATTCAAACCAACATACAAGTATGATCCGGGTACCGACAACTGGGACTCTAGGTAAGCGACGTGAGCCTCCAGGGGAATTCAAAAGCTAATTTGAATTATCTCGTATTAATTGATACTGAACTGATTTTTGAACAACTGCTTCGAAAAAATGTCAAGCGAATATTCCCGTATGGATTACATTAAATTGCAGCGAGAAGAGTAGAGCTCCAGCCTGGTGCGATCGAATTCTTTGGAAAGGGGATGCTATATTACCAATAGAGTATAGAAGCCACCCGGGATTGAATATTTCTGATCACAAACCTGTTAGCACGATTTTTGACTCCCAAGTAAGATAGATTTATGGTTGCTGTGATCTATATCAAATTGATTCTGACTAACGCAAAGTAAGCATTTAAATAAATGAGTAAATACTATTCGTTGCAGATAAGGGTAATAGATATAGTAAAATATCGTAAGATTCACGAAGAGGTAATGAAGAAGTTGGATAAATTGGAAAATGAATTTCTGCCTCAAGTTATGGTTGATACAACTGAGATTATATTTGACACTCTGAAGTTTTTGGAAACCAGCAAAAAGGAGCTGATTATTGCTAATACTGGCCAGGTCAATATACAACAATAGTAATAAAACAATCCATCCATAGGGCCTGTAGTCTGTAATTAAAATTAACATTTTTTGACGGGACTTACTGTAATATAGTTTGAAAAATGGCGAATAATTCTACGTTGAATTTCAGGTTCCAGTCCAATTTGAATTCATCAAGAAACTCGACGATACGAGTTATTGCAAAGAATGGTTGAAGATTGAACCTTACACAGGTTTCATAAAGCCAGGTGAAAAGTGTGACATTCAGCTAGAGGTGCACGTAGACAAGAAATCAGCTTGCAAGTTGAACTCTGGTGAAGACAAGTTGTATGACATTCTTGTTCTACATCTTGAAGGCGGCAAAGATATATTTGTCACCGTTACAGGTTTGTGATTTGACAAGATACGATATTTTTATTATCGCAGTGTGATCCGCTGCAGGGAACTTAGTGTCACCATTTGACAAATCAATGTCAAAATTTTAGGTACGTACCAAAGAAGTTGTTTTGGGTCCTCAATGGAAGCCCTGGTTCATATACCAGTTCCATTAAGGGAGATACCTGTCGGGAGATTAGTTGAATTGGTAAATACAAATCTGACAACTTTGATGTATTAATAATGTTGAGAATTGCTTCTGCTAAAATTTCAAGTCTGCTTAGACGCCTATCTAAAACTCAACTATCATCCGGATGTTTGCATTTCATATTTTACTTTCTAGCATTTTCTAGTTCGATACACTTTCTTGAATTAGATTTTTTCGATTAGATTTAGAAGTCCATGTGGTATTGTTCGGTACAATATAGCATTCAATCAGTCTCAATGAGCTGTATAAAATTAATAAACTTTTTAATCGGATCAGGAGAATCACAAAAACCCGTCGCTAGAACCTTACCCAGTGCCAAAGGAAGTTTGGCTTTTAGTTGACAACCTATACCGCCATGGAATCAAAACAAAACAGCTCTTTGAGAGTCGTGGATACTACGCCGAGATCATCGCCATTAGGGATTGGCTGGACGAGGGAAGTCAAGATCCCATGCGTATCCTTAACTATTGATTTACAGTATTTGTTTGATATACATGTAAGACAAACGTTGCACTCCTTTTTTTTCCTTGACACGAATCGTTTAGCTGGCTCTGTACATTCCGTAGCTGAAGCATTGCTGTTACTTTTGGAGTCAACAGCAGAGCCTTTGGTTCCATACAATCTTCACAATGTCTGTTTGACTGCAGCTACAAATTACTCGCAATGCAAACAGGTATCTTCATAATGTTCCAAGGCTCATCGGACCTTTGAATAATTACTTTGTGTTATAACATATGTATTTTAGATCGTGATGCAGTTGCCTGAGATCAGGAGAACGGTATTTCTCTACATCTGTTCTTTCCTCCAGGAAATCTTGAATCACACACAAGACAATCTTCAAGATGCCAAAACACTCGGTGAGTTTTAATGCAAAATATAACCACCTGATACAGTCGGTCTGCTTATTTTACGAAGAACTTCGCGAATTCGGTTTATTACTTTTATAGCTAGTCTGTTTGGATCGATTTTCTTACGCGATCCTCCGAGAAGCAGAGACGATCGGAATCAACGGAGTCGAGCTAGTCAAGTTACCTTCGATCGCAGAAAAGCAGCATTCGTTTATCATTTTATGGTGAACGATCAAAGTGACTTCATACTTGGTCGGTAGATCTACAGATTAATCGTCTCGAACAAGTTGCACGCAGCGAAAGCTAGTCAAAATTCAACTTTAATCAGCTTCGTTACGTCGAATTAATTATCCAGTCATTCAATCTTAAAAAAAAAAGATTAAGAACACTCGCGACTAAAGATTACAACGAATCTCTTAATTCGGCTATTTTTGCTTCTTTATTGTTTTGAAAACTCGTGAATTTGCGTCAAAAAAGCCGAGTAAGTAGGATCATTCGACTTATATTAATCGAGTTTTTCGTTGATAGTAATTGGGGTGTAATCTGATGACGCTTCGCGGGATTTTTCAAACTTGTTGAATGAGTAAGAAATTTCAAGAGGATTATGCGCAGATAAGAGGAAATTTGACTATTTCACGAGTAATACCACTGAAATATATAACTAATTTCAGTGAGTAATACCCATTAGGCTGTACTAACCTTTTGCTAAATCTCCCTAATTACAAATATAACAGAATTGGAAATCTTCGAAAGAACGGCAATGGTGGAGATGAAGTATCGCTGGCAAGATATAAATGTAAAAAGCACTTCACACCATTAACCATTAACCATATTCTTTCGCGCAATACAAAGCTTACACATTCGTTGAATTAAAATATTTAGGTATAAATGAGCATCGAGTATAGGATAGATTAAAATGATTGAACGCGCCTGTGACTCAACTACTTGAATAGGTAATATTAGCAGATTTTGTACCGAATGGGTGAGCTAAAACGGAATCAGGTATGGTCGCAAATATTCTTGGATTTTCGGAAACTATGGAAGCTGAGACCAGGGATTTGCTGGACCCTATCGCAAGATACTTTACTTTCTGATGGTTCGTTTGGGACATAAGCAACACGGGTCCTAGTAAAACTCTTTGTGACATTTTTACATTGGAGTTTCGAGCATACAGCGTAGATTATCTCAGGTATACAATGATTCATTTATCGTTCAATTAATTTACTAGAAGTGCCACACCTAAATGATAAATAGATGAACACATTCCGTGTATGTTTTTTCATAGATAATCTATGCACCTGATTTCATCACCGACGCATTGTATATTTCACCTAATAATAATCTTGAAAATTTTAATAGCTGAAGTAATTAGTTTGTTTATACGCGTAATCTAGTAATTCAGTTACATCGGCAATGAGGAGTTATTTTCAGCAAGGATGTCGTAAACATATTGCCTAGTTCATTGGAAATCAAATGAAACTCAAAAAGTACCAGGAATAATTGGGTTGTCTGCTTCAGGAAACTGAATATGAGCTTGTGTCCTCGATAAAATTAATACTATAAATATTAATACTTAAATTACTGCTATACGTAATAAGTTAAATTGATTTCAATAGTACCTGTACTTTATATTATTATCAAGCTTAATTATTTATAAAAACATCTGTAACGAATCACGCCGTAGTGCTACAGAGCTTAGAAACCCATTCAACCGTCATTACTACTAGTCTTGATTTAAATTAATTTAAAATTAGAATGTTAAAATTACAGTATTCTACAATTAATTTATACATCTACAACTTATTTCATCATTTTCTTTCACATCCGTCTGGTCGTTCACACCCTTAGTAATTTCCATTTATAACACCGATATATGGAAAGCCATTTTTTCGTTCAACCTGACGAGATTCATTAGCTTTACGATTAATTTATACCGAGCTGTGTGGTAGACACATCTATTTATGTTTGTATATGTCAGGGTTTTTGTTGATTTACAATAACAAAACAACATAATCGAAGGATGCTGATAATTTTGTATCCAAATTTTTATTGTAAAAAAGATTAAAAATAACATGTGTATGGTATCAGGAAGGCTTTTTCTTCAGCTCCATCATATAATAACTACGGTTTATAAAACAAAAGGCTTGTCGAGTTTCTTAACTCAATCCAATACAGGATACGATATACTTGATGCTTCAACTAGAACTACGAGTGACTCCCCACCTCCCTGGATCCAAACCAATGTACAAAGTGAAAAACACAGAGATTGAATTGTTCAAATAATTAATTGGCGATCGTGTTTCACAGGGTCAAGTGAATGCGCTATTATCATAGGATATCACTGGGAAATATTTACAAATGATTAATCTTCTCCGTGAAGCCGTGAATAAAATTATCACATAAAAATAATGTATATTTTCAAAATTGAAAACCTCCTTCGGGATTCGTATCAGTTGTCTTGAATTCCAGCTGCCCATCTGACGTTGTTGGAGCAATAGTTGTTTCTTCACCCTCCTGAAAATGAACGGTGCGTGTTATCGTATGGGTATATGAATAACATGTTTCATGTATGAAAATTACTAACCCCATCTGAGAAATACGTTTCAATCATTGCCATAGCCTTTTGGTAGACCTGTTCGTTCACATGGTGTTGAAGATTCTCCAATTTGTCAAGTCCGCCAACTTCTTCGATCATGACAGCGACACGTTCAACTTCACCCATTTTCTGTGCAGCGGTAAGGATGTTTGTGAGACCGTCAAGAACAACAAGCACTGTCTTCCAATCCTTTGCATCTAGCAGCGCACAGAGTGGCTCCAAAGCACCAAGTTGTACAAGCTGCGCAAGCTGCTGCACCGAACCACCAGAAGTCAAGTTTGTTACCGCCCAGGCAGCCTCTTTCTGGGATTTGAAGTCTCCCTAGTGGAGAAAAAAATATTGAAATTTTCAAATGTGTTTCAAGGCATGTCCTTCAGAGTGCTTAGAAACTCACAATTCAGTGCGAGATTACAACGCTTTTTTACTCACCGATTCCAAAGATAGAACTGAAAAAAATCCATTGATCATAACTAACGAACTGACAAGAATTTACTCATCTTCTTTATTTTCCTTATCACGCGTGAAATAAAAGAATATGGTAAGATTGGCAAAAACATAGTTACCCAATGGAGCAAATTGCTATGTTTGTTTACAGCAGAATAGCTTACCGATTGTAGAACGTGAAGCAAAGGTGGTAAGAGGCCAGCCTCTATAACTTGTTGAATCTGGTCTGCATTCCCAGCTGTGATATTGCTGATGGTCCATGCAGCTTCTTTGACAATATTTAATCGTTCGTGCTGCAGTAATCCAACAAGGTGTCGCAGTCCTCCAGCTGCAATAATTGCATCAGTCTGAACGTCGGTCCCTGTGACGATGTTTCCAACGGCTCTCAGAGCAGGTGTAAGCACAGTTACTTTCGTCGAAGCTAACAGAGCAACTAGATTCGGGACAACGCCACAATCGACAACTGCCTGAATTTTGTTGTCCGTGCCATCGGTAAGATAAGAAAGAGCCCAACAAGCATCAGCTGTGAGAAAATAATGGGCGTAAAAAATCAGAAGAATGAACATATCGTAAACAAGGCCGTTAGTATCTTTTTTAGCAAACAGAAGAAATTCATAGTCGTGTTAGACTATTCGCATACCTAAGATATCCTTGTCTGCATAGCCGAGGAGTCGATTCAGCACGGGTAGACAAGCCTTGACTTTCTCAAAATCTGGCGGTGGGTTTTTATTGCGACATAAATTCGACAACGTCCACACTATGTTGCGGGCAATTGTTACCTGAAGAGGATTTAACATGGGTTAGCCTCCATAATCATTCCTTCCATGAGCTATTACTATTGAATCTAGCAGGTCTCACTTGGGTATCAGGTTTGATCAGATCTAAAAGTAGAGGAAGTGCTTTGTTAGCAAGAACGAGATCTCGAGCAACATGTCCATCGCCAGCGATATTTCCAAGAGCCCAGACAGCCTGTTCAGCGACGTTAGGAGAAGGAGATTTGAGTAGAGCCGTTAGATAAGGAATCGCTCCGTGGTTTATGACTACATTAGTTTGCTCTGATGTACCAGATGCGACATTGGTCAGTGCCCAAGCTGCTTCAAACTGCAGCGCTGGGCTGAAATGGTAAAGTAATCCAACATTAGATGCATATTCTTCACAATGCTCGATGAGCTCATAGAAAATAAACAGACTTGTGATGATGGGTGAGAAATTCGACGCAACGTGGAACGATACCCTTCTGTATCATGTTATCAATCGGAGGGTTTTTTTCTCTGCTCAACATCTTGCGGCAGGCTTGTGTGGCCTGAAGCTGAATAGTCTCATCTTTAGAACTCATACCAGTGATGATCTCTTCTATTGTTGGGCCGATTTGATTTAGCATAGCATGGTCCCCTAGAGGACTCAACGGTTCATCGCTGGCACTGATATTACGGCGCTTCAACAGCTGATCGTCTTTACGCACCTTGCGCAACTCAACGAAACCCTCATTTCTCCTTCTTCTTGCATCCTTAATTGTATAACAAGGATTAATATTTTAAATAGTAAATATTAGAATGAAATAGAATTTTGACAACACCTGTAGCACATGGTGTCGGTTAAAATCTATTAATTGCTTGACTGGTCATAAAAGGCATGAGTTTACGTGATAAGAATGTTACGATGGTCGATTTTCATCAGTACTGGAAACTCAAGAAAAACCGTTCAAGTTGTAAGTTGATACAAGTGCAAATCAGGTCGTCATAGAATAAATATCGATCCTAATTCTGCAGTGAACGGATTGAACAAGAGCAGTGCACAGACGTTAGTTGAACTTCTCCAACATGAAAAAATAAATTCAAATTTGAATGGTTTGTAAAAAAAAATTGAACCACTTACTTCTGGCTTACTGGCGTTTTTGAACTTGGACATACGTCCAGTTGCGTTAGCTTCTGGGGCTGGCATTACCTAGAAAATTGATGGATTCTTTTGTACTTTAAATACCGAATGGACACCGACACTGGTCAAAAATCCGTCAAGTAGGATCGTGACAGTTTGTTTAAAATCAAAGGGCTTGATTTCTCGTTTTTTAATTTTTTCAACGAGAATATATTCAAGTTTGTAAGCACAGGATAACGAGAATTAATCGACAAGAAGGCATCAACGTGCGCGCAAATTAATAATAAAATACTTACGCAAAACAAGGGCTATTCAGGTGCAATTATTTCGTAGTTTTGTTCGAGAGCGAGCCCGCGCGATAAGTAGTAACCGTTTGTGATGAGAAATTCGTGACGCAATGGCCGGCGAATGAAGCTGATGATGGTGAAGGTGATTTGAAGAATCAGATTTCGGAAGAAGGACCTGTTGCTCGTTGTTCCTGCGTAGAGGTTGCTGTACATACGTATCCTATTGTGTTTACAGTTGTGTTTACCGAATTGGATTTCCCTCTAACACAAAATCCCTTGTGTAACAATGGTGTAACCGCCAATCCAACCGGCAAGGGAGAAGTTTGCTCCTTGATGATTGGCTAACTTTCCTAATACAAAATCCGATTGGATAGTTCGAGCGTAACGGATCATGCTAATAACGAACGTTTTACTTATTGCTATTTATTTATAACAATTAACTATCCATCATCTCCAGCCTTTGATATGCTTGGAGGTGTGTTGATTTTGAATTTCATACTAACGTTTTTAATTAATGCAATCAGGCGAAATTAAAGCAAAGTTAAAAGTGCTCCTATAAGTATAGTACCGGGATCTCCACCAGGGTACCGATTTTACGTGGGCTTTGTGAAACACGTCACCGGCATTTTCAAAACAAAAAAAAGGAAATATCAATAATACCACTGATATCAGTGAATAATACTAACGAATTCAGGTCTACAATTCGTTGATAATGCCATCGAAAGTTGAAACACTTGAAACAGTACGTACGACATGTCGATTTTACAGAGTCGATACAATTATACAAAGATAGAGAGCTTATTCAGTACTTGAAAAATACCATCCATTGTTAATTGGAGTTTGGGTTTTCAGGATAAGGGGCGCTCTGAAACAAATAATAAGACCTTCTCCTCACTTTCAAAACGTTTATTGATATAAGTTGATTTCAAATTATATTCTGTATCATATTATCTCTTGCTTCCCTCACTTTATAAAAGCTTCTGCGCAACACATCACAGTTCAATGGTGTCCTGCATTATAGAAACGTACTTGTGTGCCAAAAAAGTTGTTTTACAAAAGATGTAGCAACCTTAAGTTGGTCCAAGATTTCTTAAGCATACTTATTGTCTTTGAATTCCTAATCTTTACTGATCTAGTTTTTACTTGAAAGAATTTTGCATATCTGTTGTAAAACGACATAATTTTCAAATCATTTGCAAATACATTAGGCGTAAAAATTACAGTAAAAAAGTCACGATACAAAGGAATTTCTAGGAAACTATATGAGAGTTTTCATTGATTCAGATTATATTCGATCAATTAAGCTAGATCATGTGGGCTTCTGGGGCACACATTTTGTAAATATATTGATATAAATAGTCGGAATTGAAATTCCACGCTAACATTATTGTGAAAATAATTAGTATTATAACAGGCATAATTCTATCCAATTTACAAGTCATTATACAGCGAAAGAAAAAACAAGGTATAAACAATTTCATTTCAGAGTACTTTACAATACAATGTTAAATAAAAATGGCAAACCAATCAGTTTTTAATCGACGATCAAATATAGATATATTAACATCGAAATGATGCATTCAACAGCAGCTCATGTGATCTGTATCTTTTATTTTTTTTGTCAAAAATTACCTGCTTATCACCTTACATGTATTGTATACAAAAATATATAACACATTCACGCGTGTTACAATTAGAGTTGTAGTTCTTCATGTAATACATGATCCAACTGTTTTCTTGACAGCGTCACGGGCGTATGGGATATAGGACAGAGAATACCATGTCAATGCTAGTGACTGTATGATTATGAAAATAAGCGCCAGTCCCGCTCGTCCAAGCTGAAAATAACATCATACAGAAAAATCAGTGGAGCAAAGACATTATCTGAAGATGAGAATTTTTGGGTGATACGTTCAAAAATCGGTTTGATCGAAAATCTTGTAACTCACTGCTAGAGCTGCTACCAGAGTCATCGCTATAGAGAAGAGGACCAATAATGTTGCTATTACTCTTGTAGCAGCAAACATTTTCTTGATTTGATTGACTGGACCCATCAAAAAACACGTGCTGTTGTTGAAATAAAAAGTAAGATGTAACTTGAATTTAGGTAAATTATGTTAGTTCACTTGTTGATTATTAATTATTTTTGGTATTACGAAATCAATAGGGAATAGTAATAGTCTGAAAGCTGTTGGTGTACGTATGGTGAAATTGAATTCATCTATGAGGCCACAAATATATAACTCACCTTGCTATGGAGATGATGTTTCCCAGAGTATATAGTACAGCAAACACAGTCAGTCCGTGACGTAAAAATAAGGCGAATGATCCAAGGAACGAACAAAGGATACCAATCACAAAGCAAATTGCAAAACCCTTAATTCTTGTGGACCAACTCAGTGTGGATGAATCCATAACCTGGTAACATTAGTACTCTTCATAGCCCAACTTTTCTTATCATAATGTCTACAGGTCCTGCTTCAAGTGCAGAGCAATGTGTAAAGCAGTGCATAGTTCTAACAAATGGCTGAAATTGTATGTTTATAACACTTACCACAAAATCTACATGCCTCTAGCCGCATGAAAGAAAATTGGATCGACATCAAAAAATAATTAATTCTGACAAGTCAAACTGAATATGAAATTTTCAACAATTAATCAACATGGACCAAATATTTTGTGACACTGGCATGGACTGGTTATGTTCAACAAAACGATGCTTTACTTTACAGTATTAAAAAATGTTTGTTGTAAGTGACCGGAAAAGTCATCTACCTGGGTAATGATTCCACTTTCTTCGTCACACTGCTCATCGCCACTTAAGGCCCTCCGTAGTTTATCCATTTGAGTACCTTGCTTCTTTGTGAATTCAGAGCAGCAGAGATGCCTATCCAAGACTGGAAATAGAAATATCTCTGTATCATAATTCGCATGGGCGTTATGAGAATTCAAGTGAGTATTTGAGTCACCAATGATGTATCATTAATGATAGATGCATGGTGTTTGGATGAATTGGAGAGAATTATTGGTTGTCTGATGACGAGCTAAAAAACGTCATACAGTAAGTAAATCATTTGTACGTACGTACCTAATATGAGACGCTAATTAACCACGTAATCTGTATCAGTGTCAATAGTTCAAAAAACTATGCAGTGTTTATTTGCAGGAATTCGGAATTTCAAAATGATGTTGCACAAATCATTAATTGTACGAATGAACCATGCCCACGTGACATTTTTGATGGTTCTAAGATCTACGTGATATGAGAGGAAAGCTATGGTATTGTTTCAGCGATTTTATTAGGATAGGTTAGGTAATGAAAATAATACAAAATTGCAAGCTGCTTTGAATCATAAGCCGAGAATCAGTTTTGCCACCTCCCGACTATCTGTTGAGCCACAAAGTACATTTGGGGGCGAGGGGGCGGCGCTACTGTAAGGAAAACTCGACGATTTGTCTCTTCCATTCTAGCAATCTGCTATTAAAACAGTATAGAGATCCAGTGCTTTCTAGTTACACTACTGATCTCTATAATATCAGTGAGTTACACCTACCACTTACCACATCACTTGACAGTGTACCACATAAACCAATTCATTAACGTTCAATGAAAATCGTTTAACGTCATTAATGCGATAAATAACTGGATAAGTAATGAGTAATTATATAGAAAACCAGTATCGAATTGGTATAAGAAGTTGTTTAACAGTGTAATGAAATTGAGTCTTCTTTTGGCCTCAAATAATTCACGAAAATAAACTTGTCATTTGACGCGAGTAGTGGCTATACGTGATTTCGTTCATGTAAACATTGCGTGTATTTTGTGTGAATGACATACCGTATTTTAATCAAAGTTGCACAGAGGATTTCAAAAATCAATTTGCTCCTCTGTATTCTCATGACCAACCTAGAAATCCCATCGTTGTAGTAGGAATGTGATCTTTTCGCCGACGAACGAAACAGTCCTATGCTATACCAGCTACAAGCATCGCTTAAACGGTAAGCTCTATTATTATTTATTTTTCATTGATGTCCGCTGTTCTTCTCGAACGAAACCAATTCTCTGTAACAGACCGGCTGAACGCTGTGAAATCGCAACATTTTCAGCTCCTGCTCTAGTTCATTTTCGCCCTAGACCTCTAGCTTGGTCGGCTAGGTCGGCTTACGTATATACGCACGTACATCATTTTATCTTCTACACGCACGCACACATATTTATTCACAGAATTTTCATGCGCGCTTGTGTCGTGGCTTGACACGCATGCGAGAGGGTGTGTATTTATTGTGCGTGAGAGCTGTTAATGATAAATAATACATTTAATGTTGGAAAAAGTGGTATTCGGGGCACAGTTTAAGTAGCTCAGGTTAGTGACATTTAGCTATCCAAAGGAAAACGTGATATTCAAAATTTCCATCTACAACCCACCCTATAATCAGACTAATATTTCAAGCTTGCACACTTGGGTAATCAAAGATCGAGTTGTAGGTTACCTCATTTTCTGAGTATTTTTCGAAAATCACCAATCTATACGTATACATTATCAAAGTTGCTCTCTTCAGACTTTGTCATACAATCCAAGAAACACCATACTTACTTCTGCTGCCAAGCCCTACTAAGGCAAATATTCAATTGCTTTTCACAGTTATTGTAAATGTGTCATTCCGCTTACTTTCACAATATTCTGCCTTTACGATATAATTTATCATATGATATCCAGCGCAGAGCGATTTGATATTTCACCATTGTTGTTGAGTGTCAGGTATACATAATTGATTTGAGGAAACCGAATTGACTCTGATATCTTGAAGACTATAATAATGAGCTGATTTTATTTTTGCAACATTTGCAGCTATGCACATACATTCAAAACTTCATAAGAAAAAGAAGTGTATTTTATTTAGAGAATTTCCCATCATAATCTTCCATGGGAATTTTATGATCAATGAGAATTATTCAATATTCATTTTGATATGTACTTGAATTTTCAGCCCTAATAAGAGCATGTAATTGCAGGATATTCCAAGGCGGATACCTCACATCCAATACCAGAAATTGCGCACATTGCATTTCTGACACCTGAATATCCTTATATATCTTTGTCTTGCAATAGATGGCCTGCAACAATGTATGACGACAGTGAAATTTGATACAAGTGAGAAAGTTTTATCATACAACATATTAGAAATATGCACTTTTATGGCATAAATGTAAGCTCGTAGCATGGTAGAATGTTTTACTATGAGTTTGGTAATAATCTAGCCTAATGTTATCATAAAGTTGACATAGGCACCTGACACAAGTATCTTGTGCAGGAAGTTACAAATTCTAGTTAGTTATTTCAGTGTATAAATATCTCCTAAGCAACTTTATTATTTCAGAATAACATTCAATATCTCAAGTGATTTGTTGAATCGCTTATCAAAAGTATGGAGCAACCAAAAATTGAGAGCATTGAACGGACTGCAGAGGACTCTAAGGCAGTCATTGACCATGAACACCTTGATCCCCTACCGTCAGAAATTAAATCAGAATCTTACGAAGTAATAGAAGGGATGAACGCTAGCTCTGGAGATATCTTGATTGTTCCTGTGACAATCGCAGACACAAAGACAGAGATAAGTACCAGAACATCGCCTACCCCAGTGGCAAATAATGGCATCCTGTCGGATCTTTCGAGCAGAGATTGTAGTCCGAATGACGAGGTAGATTCCAAAGATATAAAAGGTGAGAAAGACCAAGTAATCATCGAAACATCATCCAGTCCGGAGATACCTCTACCTAATATCACTGAACCAGAAGAAGTGGTGCATACGATGGAGGAACAAAATACTCCTGCAGAGGCTAGTACCAATGAGTCAGCAGAGGTAGAGGACAAGGTGAGAGAAGAGGAAGTAGTTCACGAATCTTGTGATTCAGGCCCATTGAGCATTGTCGAAGAAATTGTTGAGACTACTAAACCGACATATGTGCATATTCAAGAACAAGAAAATGAAGATGGATTTGTTACAAAACATTTAGTATTGCTGCATGTGAATGATGATGATGATGATGTCCATGACCATGATGCAGTCATCAACGTGGTTGGAGATGATATACGAGCGCCCGATCTTGACGAGACCCCCGAAGATGATGTTAATAGTGATAAATCAAAGAGCAGAGTATCGGGGTCTGAGAATAAGCATTTTGAGGAGGACAGACAAGTTTCAGAAGTGATTGAAATTAAAAATGATGCACTAGAAGCCAGCAATGATGATACAGAAAATGCAGAAATTGTTCAAGAGATAGAGGTGGAGGTAACCGAAGGTGAAATGGATGTCGAGATTGAAACAGTCGTGATGGAAGCTGATACAAGTTCGGCAACAAAAGCAGAAAATCGGAAGAGTTTTATACAGGAAATTGTGGATGAGTGGATTGACGATACTAACGAAGAAGTATCTGAACCTAAAAACAACTCCAGTGATGTACACGACTCTGTTGAAAATGAGCTAAAATCTCTTTTAGCTGAAGATAAACCTGAGAAAAATATTCGAGTAACTAAAAAGGTCGACAAAGTTCCTAAACCTGACACTAAACCTGACACTAAACCTGACACTAAACCTGACACTAAACCTGACACGAAACCAGCAAAAAAAACTTATAAGCTCGTAAAAGTTAAGAACTTTATGAAAACACGACGCAATTTAGAATCTGCCACCAAAGGACATGTGAATGGTGTGGAAAAGAATACAGAGGCCAAAAAGAGTGAAGCATCAAGTGATGAAAATATTTCATCCAAGGCATCTGAAGCAGTACCGAAGTATATACCGCCACATTACCTTGGTAGATCATTGTCTAATCCAAGCCAAGATCCAGCAGTTAGTAAACAAAAACTACCGGTTCCCAGACCCGGAGTAAGAATTCCTGCTCGTCATTTGATGAGTCGAATTGCGTCGACAGCTGAGGTTACAGAAGTCTTAAAAGAGCGTATAAAACAGAAACAAAAAGAAATTGCACTTCCAAAAGGTGGTGATGTCTTGTTTGTAAAAAAAATTACGCAACGGTTGTCAAGCAAACTGTCCGCCGCTTCTAGTCTAGATGTTTCACCTGAAAAAGATCTATTGCCGTTAGTAGCCAATGCATCTTCTGGAAATACCCCCAATAATTCAGCCAAAGAGAAAATCATGGATGAGGCAGAAAAGATTGAAACTGCCGACAATAGAGAATTACTCGCGATTTTAGAAGGTGACGTAGATCCTGACTGGTCTAATCTGAAGCCCCACACGGTAGTTGAAGCTGATAAGAGTACTGAACCAACCACAGCTCCTGACGCCTCTGTGAAATTCGATCCGGTGCAGGAAAGAGAGCTAGCACTGAAGCAGCTCCTCGAACTCCCAGTAACATCCAACAAGAAAGGAAAAAAACGGAAGACATTCAATCCTGCGCCAAGTAAGGTATTAACCAATACCAAAATTAGAGGAAATGTTGATAGTCCAAAGGCAATTTTGCCGGCCTCTGATGCGTTTGACGAAGATTCTGTGCGCCAGGCTGATGTGGGGTCGAGAATTGAAGAAATAGCAATTGACGCAGAAGAAGCTCACTTGGAAGAATCACGGTCTGGTAGAAAGCGGAAACCCACTGAAAAAGCTCGGGAACATGAGCAAAATTCAACGAAAAAGCAGAAAGTGTACAAAGGCAAAGTAAATGTGGGCAAAAAATCTCTAAAAGCCCAAGCACTGTCTGCCGTTTCTTTAGATGAACCTCTGGAACCCAAAATTCACCCAATAGCCGCTGATCCAGTGTCCGTAAATCCTAAGCTTCCAGGGAAAAATATTTTATCAAAAGTTGGTTCGACTAAGAATCGAATATATCAATCCAAATCGCAGAAAATGGGAAAGAAGGTGATACAGAATATGGTCAAGCGTAATATACCAGGGAAGAAACTGCTCCGGCAGAAACCTTCAACTAATGTTCCAAATCCAAAGACTGTTCAAATGAAATCCAAGTTTATGTCCTCTGTGAAAAAGTACAGAAGCACGATGAAAAAAAAGGTTCAGAAACAGTTGCTTGACATGCCTTCAAGTGACGTAAAACCAAAAAAAAAAACAAATGAAATTGACAAACTCCTCCAGGATGAAGGTGTTGTCAATCTGTTGTACGACGTTGAGCAGCCTGAGAGAAAACGTTTAATCCCTATCACTAAGTCTCAAACAAAAGTGATGGATTTACACAAGGTACAACGAGAACTAAAAATCAGAACTAAACTGGTACGAAATGCGGTCTTGAGGCTTCGTACATCGGGTGGAAGTTCAACAAAAATATCACCAAGGTCAAAGCGAACTTTAACGCATATTTCTGGTCCCAATGAGAGTCGGGAAAACGAACGCAATAAATCAACCCGATCCTCAATATCATCACCGACCGATTTCATTTACCCAGCGAAAATTAGAAACGCTGCAGACGCCTCAGTTATTGTTAGAAGGCATTCCTCTAGTTCGTTTTCAAGCACTTCAGGTAGCCCAAGGGTTAGTATCGATGGGCCAGACACCAGGCAAATGGAATCCAATGTGACGGAAGAAGGATTGGCTCATGTGACAAGATCTGCTAGGAGGCGACATTCACAAAATGAGAAAAATAAACAGCCTGTGGAAATTGTATCGGTACAGAAAAAATATGGAGTTAACAGAAAGAAGTCAACTGAAACTGTTGAGAATGACAGTATTGCTTCAACTGAGAAAATTGCATCAGCTACACGTTCAAATTTGCGCACAGATAATAAAACCCCTGAGAAATTGAGCGGAAACATTGATAATATCGACGTCGCTCAATCCAGTAGCAGCAGCACTAGCAGTTCTGGGAGTAAAATAGCAACTCGTTCTAACGGAACACCACTTGAAAAACAAGTAATTAAAACCAAAAAAGGAACAAAAACAAAAATTGCAATAAGCAAAACCAAGGAAGTTGTTGAAACCGAAAGTGAGGTAATTGAAGGAGATAAACTCTCCGCTTGTTTGGCCGAGGCTGTTACAGCACTTTCCAATACCGATGGAACGACCATTCGCTCTGGAAATACGGCTGCCAACCGCAAGACGAAAGGTAATATTTCGTCAAATTTATTAATTTTCTATGTTCTCTGGATTAATATATCAAAATGAAAGAATTTCAAAGCTGCTACATGATACAAGTATCTATCGCTTGCGTTGTTTCGGTATTTATAGTTTTACGTATCATATTATTTGCACAGCACCCTCGAATGTGGCCAAATCGACTGAAAAAGGGCAACTTGATGAATTAGATCACATAAGTAGCACCGAGATGATTCTTAGACGGCACGGCAATCTTGTTCAAATAATATTGACACCATCATCGACTTTATGGAAAAATGGAATAACTCTTCAGGTAGGCGCCATCCCTGTACTTTATCGAAAAACAATATACAGATGTTCCGAGCTTTGTCATGAGTATAGACGAATCAATTGCGTCCCATACAAGCGCTCAACAATTATCATTACAACCTTATCGTAGATGATGAACAAGCTCTGTGAAGTTTTGTTGCTGCTACGGAGGGACGAAGGATGTCGTATAGTTCTTGTGACCTCAACTGGTTCAAGTTTTTGCGAAGGGTTAGATCTCTCAGATCTGCTACATGAAAATAAAGAGGAGCGTCGAGTTCACGCAGAGGAATTAGCCAATGCAGTCAAGTGTGTATTATTCTAATTGAAAACTGATATAAATTTGTGACAGACATCGAGTACTGCAAATGATTTATTCACTGTAAATGATTTGTAATGTTATAAATTCACGTTTCAGAGAATTGATCAAAACATTGGCTAATTTCAACAAACCCATAGTGGCAGGGATTCAGGGAGCAGCTATTGGATTGGGTGTTACAATGTTGCCATTATTTGACCTTGTGATCGCCAGTGATAAAGCCACTTTCAGTACACCTTATGGACAATTGGGTCAAATCCCTGAAGGCGCTGCTATCCTCACCCTATCTCAATCTGTTGGGACTACTGTCGTAAGTACCGTAACGCCCTAATTTGTAAAACGAAAAAAAAAAAAAAAATAACAGGCAAAAGAATGTTGATATCTCTTTATTAATTAGTCTAATATTATTTGCATCCATCATATTTTGTTCTTATGTAATAAAATAACAGACAAGTGAGCTTTTACTTGGCGGAAGAATTTTGACGGCTAGTGAAGCGCTGAGAGCAGGCTTAGTCACTCGAGTCTTATGGCCAGACCGATTTCAAGGAGAATTAATACCTTCCCTGCGAGCTATGAGCGAGCATTCCTCTCAGGTGAGAAAGCAAACGAAGATAACTTGATTAGTATGGAAATTGTTCAGAGAAATTTGAGCTTGTGATTTTATCAATTTCTTTGTTGGTTCATGTATGTTACAGTCAATGGAAGCAACGAAATCATTGCTGCGGCATAGTCTACGCAAAAAGTTGGATGCAGCTCTGGAATCTGAAAGTTATTTGTTGATACAACATTGGTGTTCGGCAGAGTGTCAAACGTTGATAAAAAATTATATAGACAATGTAATTGGTAAAGGAAAAGCTCACTGAGTGCTGAAAAGTATATCATATAATTATGAACAATTAATGATGCACGCATATATCTAACGAAAAACTGAATACACAGTCGAGATTTAATGTTGCCGAGTGCTACGAGGGGTACTGGTAGGTATATTATGCAGACAGAAAATACATTATGAATTTTAAGGACAAAAGGCTGATTTAAGGAATAACTTTGATGGTTGAAGAAAATGCGTTTCATAAAATGATTCGAGTTTGCAAATACTTTTTGCATCCAATAGTTGCATAAAATTGTACTATGAAATCGTGTGAAAAAAATTGCATCTATTTTAAAAATGATCAAATGGTGATACAGCGAAAATATTTCATATCAATTTCAAGTCGATATCTATCAGTATCACCGCAGTGACTGTTGTTGCGAAAAGTTATTCAGAGTTCAATTATCAGTTGTAGTTACACACTTAGTTAGGTATATCCAGAAAAACCGTATATAACCAATGATATGGGGGACATATATCTTTGAATTTAAAAGTTGTTCTTTCTGATGATTTTCTTCAAATTTCAGGTCTTACGAAGAGATACTGTTTTCTAGTATTTAATTATTATCATGGGGAAAAAGTAATGATAAGTTTACAATAATTATATTCTTTGGCGATTGTTTTTATTTTTTCTTTCTCTCCAAATCATTCAATATAAGTCATAGGATTACATAACACCATTTGACAGTTCTGCTGGTAGCGCATCAATATAGGTTTATACAAATTTATTTCGTGTCTCATTTCCTAACGTGTACTCGTTGATAGTGAATACTTTATCAAATTCTATTTTTAAGAACGATGTTTATGAAATGAATTTTTAATTTCCACACACCATTCTCATAAATATATATTTCTATATACTTTGTAGCTGACTACATGAATAGATTTTTCTTACTTGTAGTATTTAGATACTCGTACAATCACTGCCTTATAGGTAATTAACCATTTCGTTAAACGAATCTATTAAAAAATTCGCCATGCTTTCAAAAACTGACACGGTGAATACCTAAAAACCCCAAAAAACTGTTCCGTAACTGATTGAATTATCAATTTAAATAGTACGAGGTTCAACAAAATTGACTCCCAATCGACCAGTTATAGGTTCCTGCAAATCAGAACGTCAAGTTTGAAACAAAAATGTATACCTATGTATACTTGTATCCACAAGTAAATTAATTTTGCAACGTTTATCTGAATTTTCTTTTATCGCGTAGGTAGGTATGTTATAAAACAAGTTCACCCCGGCATAGAAAAGTTTTATGAAAAGTGTAAAAATCAAGCAGATAGCTATAGCGTGTCTACGGGTTTTTTTAGGAAAACAAATTAATTAGTCTCTGATAACTCAGATAGATTAGAACGTCAGAGTTTTTGCCGAGCATCGTTAAAGCGTACGTTGAACCAAGCCAACGAACAATGGCATGGTCCGCAATGCACCGACGTACCCAGCCGATTTCTCATACTGAATAAATCAAAATTCCGAACAGCTCGATGAACCGGTGCACCACCACACCGATTATTTCTTACAAAGTTGACGATTTGGCAGTATAGGTTGACTCGATAGAAAAGATGTGCCCAATGCAGCGTTGAGAATACCCGGGTTAGACGTGCGTCCATGCAAATCGAGAAACTGATAACGTCAGAATGACCTGTTCTTCAAGGCCAGGCACGTCCAGCAGTCCGGTTGATCCAGGACATTAATTTGTTAAGTTTTTCCGCCCATCATGACTTCTATAAAAGTAGCGATTCACCGAAACCGCTTCGCATTCGCTCATCTGCGACCGGATTCTAAAGCTGTGTACTACCAGAATCTGCGCTAATTCCTATCTACCGTTCCAAATGTTATCTCAGGTGAGAAGAAAATTACGTATCAGAATTGAATACTTGTAGTCGTTATTCTAGAGTGTTATCAGTTTTTTTTTTATCTAAAACTCAGTCTAGAATACTTAAATGCTTGTTGTAAATAGTTCGTTCTCGCTTTAGTTGGTCCTCGCCGCTCTTGCGTTTGTTGTCGCATCTTCATTCGATCTCGCCGATCCAGGATTAATTGTGGAGACGTTTACTTCTGCGCCGGTAATTTGGCATAAAACTTTCTCCGAAGCAGCTCAGGGTACGCAAACTGGACCATTGCCTCCAGATCACCCTCTCAATGGGTTAGCCGGGTCTGCTTCGGGCAATGTCCCTCCTGGACATTCCCCGATTGTCCCGCTTCCAACATTCACGAGACGATGGTGGTACGCTTACCATAATATGACTACGAATCGAACGATGACAACGACCACCCTCTACAAAACTCGCAAATTTATTACCACATATTATAGCAATGGCACGGTAGTTAAAACGGAAGTAGACGGAGAATAATAAAAAATTTTTTTAATGAATATAACAAGTTCTTTTAATTAGCCCGGTGCGCCTCGGCTCATCCCAAATCATCCCACCTCAGCCCAACCGTTGCAATACACATCGATTTTATAATCCTGTAATCTTAGACCAGCATTAGAAAATATAATTACTTTCTGAAGTGCACTTTTCAAAGAAGCTGGCCAACCATCATCTACCCACAAATTGTTATCTTCAATATCTTCATTATCCCTGCACTAATATCATTAATATCGGTATAGTTGTCTTCTAAAGTTAGGCCTTTCCGGTCGACAGACCTATAGAAACAGAACACAACAAAATCCGATGTTATTTATAACAAATTGACCGATAACATTTACACCTCAAGATCATGATACAGAAACCGGTTTGGCACGCGAATAAATCGTTTGAGTGGGGCGGATATTCGGTCATTCGTGATCGCATATTTTCTAGGAGTTGTTGCAAGTGACGCATGTGTATAAAACAGAGAACGGCGTAGAAATCGTTAGCGAAATCAGTTGACTCGGAAGAAGTTGAGATTTGTGTGTGGCTACTTGACCATTATGTCAATATTGCTGTCAATTGTTGTTCTAGTTACGACCGGTGTTGCGTACGGGCAACAGAAAGGATCGTTCATAGAATTGGGAGCCCTCGATCCTAATCATCACGTAAGGATCGGCAAGATTTTTAACTCCGAATTAGAATGCATACGGAAATTCGATTCGTTAGTGAAATCAGGATGGGCAGAAGAGCTGAACAGATTTTCAACCCAAGACGTCGGCAATCTATCAGAGCTTCAGTGGGAGGACAAAGAATCGAGTTTAACGAGATATAATACTTTGGAAGATCAGTGGTTGATGGAAGAAGGTTCACCGACGAACAGAATCGAGCAATGTCTTTTTAATATTGTAACTGATATCGGCGTACAGGATCTAATGCGTCAAGGTCAGGAGCTCGATTGCCTCGCAACATTAATTTCGACACACGCTGAACAAGAACGTCATTATTACCAGAGCTACGAAGCTCTATTGAACGATTCGTCGAAGGAACAACTTCCGTTTCGTAAGTTTATTAATTTTCCAGAGGTTGTCGATCTTATTTTTCAAGGCAGAGAGCCCAAGACCTGGACCTCCCTCGAGAAACTGTTGTACGCTCATACCGCGAGTTACGTTCTCAACGACGCTAACAAACTTCGGAGAAATTATATAGCGAATCAAAACTGCGATTGGGTGAACGCCAAGGCTTTGAATGATGCTTTTGATGAAAGGGCGAGACTTCAAGAATTCGTATCACAGGTTCGTCACTCGGTGAATAAACAGCTAGGAAGTGTATTAGTTAAGAAATGGAACTTTAACGTAACTTTAACCGGGGATAGGTATGATCTCTGGATGAAATCGCGTCAGAATATGATATCCCAGCTTGAACGGGAGGTTGAAATTCTCCGAAATGATGCAAAGAACGCTAAGTCGCTGTGCCTTTACGCTGATGAATTAGCTGCAAATTTCACGAAGGTGCAATCGAAAATTTTGCTACCAACGATGGAAGAGTACTCGGTACATTTAGAAGCTTCGGACGTCGCATCGAAGGCAAGCGCGATCGAAGGAGCCTTGAAGGAGCTTGAACATCCTCAGTATGAATTGGTCAAGGCGATTGCTGAAAAACAGGACGAGGGCACGAGGTGTTTGTCAGCAATCATTCACTTGGTAGAACACCATAGAAGATTCGAAGTGGCATCAGGATTTGTCGATGAAAAGTTTGAGTATCCGGAGTTATTTTGTCAAAACAATATAGAGAACCCGGGTCTGGTTAGATTTACTCTTTGTAATTGTATCGGGAGTTTTTGTGTTTCACATTCTTTAGCAGCGCTTTTTGACGAGGAATATGTCCTCGTCAAAGGATCGAACGGGCTCTATAAAATCGTGAGAAGCGGAATAATGAGCAAACGGAAGGTTCATCATTGTCACACCTTGGCTAATTCTAGCAAGAATTAATTATCGTTTTCATTGTTTGGCAACAATAAAATCAGCAAAATTAAATACTGTTCCTACTCTGATAAAGCACATTTTTTTCCTGCATACTTATATCTGTGAATTTTATTATGCACTGTTATTTCTCGCAATTTTAGTTCTATACCTAAATAATATCACTTGACTGCTAAAATGCGAAAGTTGATAGAAAGGGGTGGAGTCATGAAACACGTCATAAGAAATGCAAAATTTGTAACGTGACTCGATTATCAGATGAATTGAAGATAGTATTGACCTTCCGATGCTTCATAGTGTCTATCATCATCGATGATGTATATAAAGGTGGATATAATGGTCTTGTTCGCGTCTTAAACTGCACATACGACGAATGCAAGACTGCACCCTTCAAGAATTCCGAGAAGGCCATCTTTGCCTGCCTTTTCAAAAAATTTCAGAGCATAGACCGCTTTGATCGCAGCTACCGTAAGCTGCCAAACAAAAGGAATATGAATCACTCAAGGCTGAGGATTTATCATTTCGCGAAACTTTTTTACGTAGTCGGCATTATTATTTTCCGGTATTATGGTAACCGGTTTGACTATACTCTAACATTTGACGTCATTATACTGGATTCGTTCTGTGTATGAGGAACATTTTGTGAGATACACAATATGAAATCCTTTCCTGTTCCGAATCAGCTCGAAATTTATTTCTGTGGTTCCTCATGAAAAAATAAGTCGACAAGTATTTTTTGTGGGTTTTTCCGCTTCGCTGTGCGCGAAGTTGCGTAGTACAAGAAAATTTTTTATGCGTACTCAATGAGAATCACAGTTTTGATTATTTCATTAATCTTGATACACTCCTTTCTTATACAGATAGAATCTTTTTTCCCTATTTACTATCAAATTTTTTTCATTGATTTATTCACTTAATTCAAGATTCAATAATCAAAGTTAGCCGTTTGTCTTCGGCACTCCCGATCCTCCTGTAATTTTGTTTTTTCGTTGATGAATGAAGCTTGAATGTATATAGGTATAATAATAAAGGAAGAAAAAGAAAAGATGAGGTACAAATTAAGCACAGCGATGAGGATGGATGCGCGTTGGTCGCTGCGCAAAAGTTTGGTATTTGAGATGAATCCGTGCAGGGGAAGTGGCGAGTCTCCGGTGATTTTTAGAACGAGCTTTTGAGTTTCCTCAACCTCACGGAAGGCTAGTTTATAATTCGAAAACGTGATATCTAGGTAAGATGGGTTTATAGAAGCTGCTTTAGAAACGTCTTAACACGTGCCACGATTTTTAAGCATCCGCGTTATTCTTCTAACAATACGCTGCTTGCCCGTTATTTATTCGTGTTTGTTTTTGTTTCCTTCTTCTAAGCATTTGATTCAAAAACTGCAGTTTTCATAGGCTAATCAGCTGATCACCGATGTTAGTTTTTTAAACATAAATATTCGACTTTATTCGTTGAAATTCCGTTCCAAAAGTACCACTGGTTTATTCCTCTTTCATTTCATTAAAATTGCTCAAAGCTCAATTCTCCTCATTATCGTCGGTGTTGTTATTGTTGTCGTTATTGTTGTTGTGTTGTCATTGCTATTACTGTTACTCTTACTTTTACTCTCACTCTTACTCTGATGATTATTATTATTATTCATATTATTATTATTTTTGTTATTTATTCACGTGAGAATCAACGAAATATTGCCGATTCTGACGAGCCACACAAGAATAACGGGTTAAAATTTCGTGTATACCTATAAATAGCTCGAATAATAAGAAATGAAAACGTCGCATGTGATAGAATTCAAAGAGAAATGTAGGTACGCAAAATTTTTCAGTATATCCAATGAATGGTGGGTGTTATATTTCCAGAGCTATAACACATTTTCCGTCTAGCCGTTCCGTCTACGTCTTCAACCAGCGTTGTAAAAATTGACAGCACAGCTGTCGATGTGATCAGTAAAAAAAAGAAATGCCAATTCAGCCGAAAGAATCTATCCGAATATTCGGTCAAATAACAATTGAAATGGGAAAAATAAAATTTCGTGACCTACAATCCATTAGTGACAGCCAAAGTTACGATTATGTCTTTCGAAATACGAAACTGCAGGTTAAAGTATATCAGAATAAAATCTAGGCTCCCCGGAAGTCGGAATTGCATAGGTATATGTTCAAGGAAAAGTTAGACTGCCAACAATATTTGAAGCGCACATGCTGCCCCGTTCAAAATATTACTCAATTTCCAGTGAATCGAGCTATACAGTTATATTGTATACCAGTTATATTTTAGCGAGCTTTTACCAACACAATGTTCCACCGTCATTTTCGGAACGTCTGCGGAATTCATCGGAATTCGAAAACAGGAAACGAAAGTGCTCGATCCGTTTTTTTGTACGCAAGAAAGAAGAACTACAGTAATAAGAAAAAAGAACTGTAGTAAAGACCAGTTTTCTAAAACACGAAATTTCACGATTCACAAATCACTCTGCACTTTCGTGTAGCGTTAAAATCTGAGAATGTCATTCTAATTAGCCCATCGATTATTCTATGCAGCGATCATCGTGCACCGCTGCGTTTCTTGGCGGCTGCACGACACGGTTGTTCGTGTTGAAAGTTATACCCCGCAAAAGGACGACCAAGAGGACGAGAGGGGCCAGTAGTAACCTTGGCAGAGGATTAAATTGGCAGAACAATCAGGGTTAATAGCTGCTCTGCTAGTTGGTTGCACTATCAATACACCCAATTAATAAACCGAAACCTAGATTTCCATTGCCTTTCTTCTCAGCTTTTTCTTATTTCTTTTTTGAACTTGATGAAGCGTCAGATTCACCATTGCATTAAATTGTCGCATTCGAGTGAAATTTTGACTGGAATAATTTTCCGAAACATCAAACGTTAGTTCCTTTCTCATTCGAAAGAAATTTTTACTTTCTTCAAATCGCGATCGATAAAAATCATCGACGATCAGGTAAGCTGCAAACATTATCTTCGATAATTACTCAAATTATGGAATCTATGTCGCGACTCGTTCAGCGCTATAGTCATTTCATACCCCAGAATAATGTGAACGTCGCGAAGTCGAGCGTCTAATAATATATTAGCGTCGCTGTATACATGTATCTATAGGTATTAGTATCGCAAGGAATTTCGTTTCCGTTTCGTACCCAAACCATCGTGAAAAAATATATATAAAAGAACGCGTGTCAGCATAATGTCTGCGAATTCCCGGTGAATGAATGAATTTTTTCTGTAGTATAATATTTTATAATCATATACTCATGCAAGTCCGGTAAATCGTTGCGTTCGATGGAAATAGACGCGAGCCATCAGACACTCCCACGTATGATACATAACTTTAATAACCACATACTTTTCTGACACGTGTAAATATAGTGTATAAGGATTCACAAATTCTGTACACTAGGAAACAAAAATCAAAGAACAAACTGACAATGAATGCAACAGCTATAGGTGGAAAAAAGTCAATGATCGCATGTGACGAAATTTCATTTCTATGCTTGATTTTGATTTTGAAGTTTTTTTTTCGGATGGTCCCGAGGAAACGTTAAAAAAAATAAAGTAAAAATATGGTATAAGCAAATAAGCAAATTCTATAACCCAGAATTGCAGGACGAATGATTGACGATAGGCAGGTAATAAAAAAAAGAGCCGCTCCTCGTTCAATTAGCGTAGCAAACGAGCTAAGAATAAATAATCGATGTGATTTTAATACGTCTACGCTCCGAAAAATCGTCTGCTGATCCATTTTGATGTTAAAAAGCACCGTGTGTCTGTAGCTCTCGATTTATTCGACAGACACATAGTACACATAGAAGTAACGGTTTTGGCTTCTGATCCTCATTATATTTTATTCTTCACTACTATTTTGTAAACAATAATTGTATCCGAAAGTCAAGCGCCCCTAGAAAGAAAACTGAAATCCCACAGTCGGTGGATTTTTTTTTTATCTTTCAATTTTATCTTGATCATTTTTTCATGACTACGGTCATATATCTATGCTATGATGTAGAATCTTTTCCTTCATCCGATCGCCATTCCATCTAACTTTGATTACAAAATTATGTATCGTACAAAGTTATTTTCAGAATGGTTATACAATGTTGACCGGATTCATTTTGATGGCATTTCTGCCATCGGGCATTTTTGGATTTGGAAAAACAGTGATAATAGGTGAGTATATGAATTCAATTAGGTTGCGGTCGAGCGAATTTCTAAATTTCTGAATTTTGGATTCAATCATATGTGCTTGAAAATTTTCCGATTGATCAGACCAATAAATTCAAGTATATTCAGATTAGAAGAGAAAACACAATGCAATTGCTTATCGAATTCTGTGCACAACACAGGAGGACTTTATGAAGAGAATCCCTTGGTAGTAAAAGCTTTCGAACTGTCGACAAGGTCGTTGAATGAGGAAAGACATGGCAACGATGATTTGCCTAATCAGTTCGTAAAAACGGAACTGGTCACCGTTGGTAATGACCCTTACGATGTAGCGCATGACGGTGAGTGTTTTTATTATATGTATACATCAAACCAGCTCAGATTCATACAAGTGGCTCAATGGTCTAGGGGTATGATTCTCGCTTTGGGTGCGAGAGGTCCCGGGTTCAAATCCCGGTTGAGCCCACGCTAACATTTTATTCTTTTCCGATATTTTGTTGGTGAGTAACGAACTTTCTGACGTGGGTGATTTCGTTTGCTTTAGTTTGTAATTTGGCGAACGCTGGGATAGCGGCGATATTTGGACCGCAAGATAAGATAGCAGCTAGACATGTGCAAACCATGTGTGATACCATGGAGATTCCACACATCGCTGCGAGGTGGGATTCTCAGCAAAGTCGGGGAAATGGACTTGTTAATTTATATCCGTATTCGGATACGCTCGCTGCGGTAGGGTCTTATTATCAATCCCTTGGTAATATAAAAAAATTTGCAATCCGAATCCGTTCAACGATATTAGATATTTTGTTATTACAGATTTATTTGCAACTCGTTACGGATTACAATTGGAATACTTTTACCATACTTTATCAAAATACAGTAAATTTAATCCGGATGAATCAACTTTTGAAAAGATGGGGCACTCATGGGCATACCGTTACTATCCGACAATTGCCCGAGGGGCCTGATTACAGGTACAATTTGACCAACTTCTGGCTCAAAAATTCGTAGGCACACTTATATAAGCAAACTCTATGATTTTTCAGGGAGGTTTTGCGGATGATCAAAGCCTCCGAAGATCCGAACATAGTCTTGGATTGCTCGATAGATATTTTACCGGAGGTTCTAAAGCAGGCGCAACAAGTTGGGATCATGTCAAACAAGCATAGCTACATAATCGCTTCGTTGGTGAGGAATATTTACATTGTTTATTTTGAAAAGTGATTTTATACTCTAATTGTAAGAATGATTGAACAGGATCTGCAGACAATTGATCTTGAGCCGTATCAATATGGGGGAACAAATTTGACTGGATTTCGTTTGATAAACCCGGACGATCCTTACGTTATCGAAACGTTCAACAGAGACATCCTTGATTGGGGACTGGAAAGTCCATCTCAGCTAACGGTTGAAGCGGCTTTAGTTTATGACGCTGTGCAGTTATTTGGAAGAGCCCTGAAACAGCTCGATGACGCCATTATGGCCGATGTAAAACCGTCGCTATGCGACAAACTTGAAAGCTGGGAACACGGTTCAAGTTTGATGAACTTCATGAGATCGGTATAGCATAAAAAAACCAAAATGAAAAAAGCAAGATAACAGAAGAATTTACTCCAAAAGATCTGGTCGTTATTGGTAGCGTCAGAAAAATTAAAGACCTGAATCACTTTCAGACTGAAATCAGAGGGCTCACCGGACTGATCAAATTTGACCCTGCTGGCTACCGAAGTAACTTTGAACTGGAATTGATCAATTTAAATTTGAAGGGAATCCAGAAAATCGGAATATGGAATACCACAAACGGATTTGATTATCTGCCAAACATACATGCTTCGGAAGTTGGAGAGCCAAGTCTTCATAATAAAACGTTTATCGTACTGATTGCTCTGGTTAGTTTCTTGACAATAGGTATTACGTAAAAAGAAAGAAGAATCCTAATACTAATGATAGTAATAATTCAATTTTTGTGCAGACACCCCCCTACGCAATGCTCAAAGAATCAGCAAATATGGAGACGGGAAATGATAGATACGAGGGTTTTGGTATCGACATAATTCAAGAAGTAGCAAAAAAACTTGGATTCAATTACACCTTTGTAGAGTCCGATGAGTCATATGGGTCCAAGGATCCGGTAACTGGAGAATTCGATGGGCTGATTCGTAAAATAATGGATGGTGTGAGTTACCCAACATTTGTAAACATTTTCAAATGTATGATTCTGTTTTTTTTTTCATTCTTTCCCCCAACGGCAAATTCATTGCATAAATTTATGTTTGTTTCGTACGTACAGAAAATAAGTGTCATTTCAGGTAGCTGATCTAGCTATATGCGATTTGACGATCACAGCTGATCGTCAGGAGGCTGTGGACTTCACAATGCCCTTCATGAACTTAGGTATGATGGGAAATTGTAGTCACAAAATAACTATGCACGAGTGATCTTTTTTTCCTCCCAAGTGAATCGAACAATTTCTCGCCAGTTTTCTCTCAGTTCTTTTCATCGTGTTGAGTGTCAGGTTGAATGGCAGAAGGCTTGAGGCTTTTTTTCTATTTCATCAGGAATCAGCATCCTATTCGTGAAACCCAGTCCGGCTGGGTCTAGTCTATTCGCCTTTTTGTCGCCATATTCAATCGAAGTTTGGCTATACACAACAGCAGCGTATGTGGTCGTGAGTCTTCTTCTCTTCGTCGTTGGCAGGTTGTGTCCAGATGAATGGACCAATCCCTATCCTTGCATAGAGGAACCCAGAGAGCTTGAAAACCAGTTGTCTTTGAAAAATTGCTTCTGGTTTCTTGCTGGAGCTTTCATGCAGCAAGGTTCTGAAATCGCCCCTATGTGAGTAATTTTCATTCTAATCCGAATAATCTATATTCGTTCCATAAACGAAATTCACTTCTATCCGGAATCCAGAGGCTTGTCGACTCGTATGGTGGCTGGATCATGGTGGTTCTTTTGCCTGATTATCACACAGGCTTACACGGCCAATTTGGCCGCGTTTTTGGTCATTGAATCGAAACAAGTCTTGATCAAAAACGTTGAGGATCTGGCAAACAACCAACATGGGATAAAATATGGAGCAAAGGCTAGTGGATCTACGATTGATTTTTTCAAAGTGAGTATTGGTCTTTTCCTGAATAGTGTAAAACTAAAACTCGGAATTCCAGTATACTAAGTAATCGATCGTGAATTGTTCGACAGAAGTTTTCTAGGTAGTTGCATAATTGTTATAAACTTTTCACCCATTAGGCATCCACTCATCCAACTTACAAGAAGATGTATGAATACATGCAGGAGAACGCTAAAGAAGTTTTAATGGCTAGAAACGACCTCGGTGTTGCAAAAGTTCTTGAGGGCGGATACGCTTTTTTTATGGAGTCTTCATCGATTGCCTATGAAGCGGAGAGAAAATGTGATCTTGACGAAGTGGGTTCCCTCTTGGACTCCAAGGGTTACGGTATTGCCATGAAAAAGTGTAAGTCGAAATAAGAACCGTGAATTTGAGAGCCACCCTAAATTTATTCCGGTTTTCTGAACAATTTTGCGGAAGAGCTCGCTACGTAATTGGCAGAGAACAATACCTATATTGATTGCTTATCGTCGATTTCTATGGAATTATAGTTTCACCGTACCGCAGCGCGCTTAGCACAACGATACTGACACTTCAGGAAACAGGGGTCCTAAAGGACTTAGAAAACAAATGGTGGAAGCAAAAACGAGGAGGTGGAAGATGTGAGGTAATAATCTACTTTTCTTCCGTGTCATGTCACCCTTTTTTATGATTCATCTCACCGAATGCACCGCGTGTCCCAGCGTTTACATCGCAGTATGTCTGGTTGCCTGCCGCCACATTCATTCACGGAGCGTGGAGCCCCTATACTGCTCTATCGCGTAAGCCTGTAACTGACGGCAGGCAACCAGACATACTACGGTGTAAACGCTGGGACACATGGTATAATAAAGGTTACCAGTTGAATATCCTTAATATCCGTTGTACAGGAAGCTAAGGCAACGTCGGACGCAAAGGCGTTGGGAACTGGAAACGTAGGTGGTGTTTTCATTGTTCTAATCGTTGGAACAGCGTTGGCCTGCATTTGGACTGCCTTGGAATTGCTTTGGGAAATCAGTTGCACTGCGATCAACGAAAATGTGAGTATCCAGTGACGAATCTTTTTTATTTGAAAAATATTCTACATTTTCACCTGAGTTTGCTCATTATCAACAATTTTTTAACATCATTATTTTTTCTAAATTGGCAACCGAAATCACGTGTTGCTTTCAGGTTTCGTTCAAAGAAGAAATGAAAGAAGAATTGGAGTTTATTGTTAAGTGCAACAGAGTCGCTAAGCCAGTTAGAAGAAGAAAAGGTAGCTCAGTTGTGAACCTCAGCAACGACAATGGTAGCACAAGAGATTGTTCTCCGCCTTACGGGTTTGTGCCAACCGTAATCACGACGTCGCCCGAAGATAAATGATTCCTGCAAATTTACAAGGAATAAGAAACCAAAAAAGAGAAAAAAAAAAAGAGAACGGTGATTCTCAATAGCAATACAGAACAGACGTGCAATATTATAGGTATTATTCTATCTATTATTCTCTAGCTTTGATAAAATAATGATCGATCTGATGAAAATTGCATATCGACGCGCTTTTGATGTTTGCATTTCTAGTACAATGTTCTGTAGTTATTTCTAAAAACTGAATATTGACTTGTAAAAGGCGTAGGAATTATGCTTTTTTCAGAGTAATAAAATCCCTTGTACTTTCCCTTCATCTGCAAAAATCTTCATTTGAAACACCAATCATCAAAATTCTTAAACAAATACATTGGGCCTCCTCCCCAAGTAAAAACCCCTTCCTAGAGTGGATCATCTCTTCATCCCTTGCCCCACTCTACCCCCTTCCGAAGGTCAGCGACCTCAGTCGTGAACGACAGGGATGCGCAGTCGGTTACATATCTTCAGTCAACCAAGCGAGCAAGTGCTGAGTTTTTATAATTTTCGTATTCACACTATGAGCAAACAACGTTGTTTACCGTCAGCCATCGTTATTCGAAGTTCCCTCGCTAACCATGGCGATAAGTCATACAGTATAAGCAACGAATTCATTGGTATGGGTATACTAGTCAGTCAGCTGGTAATGGTTGTCAGATGATGTCAAACGCGTGACGCAGAGGCACCGTGTCAAAACAAAGCAGAAAACGTGCGCAGCAGTCGCCACAGCGAAACACCATTGGCAATTTGGCATATCATTTTCTTACTAACGAAATAAAAGTACTGCAGATTCAGCCAACAATTATTGTCTGAATAATTAACGGTGATCTTTATTGTACGATTAGTCATTTTTACAACGTCAACGTTTGATCAATTATCTGAAGCATTCAGTGAGTGATGTCATTGTTCCCGTAATATTCGGCCCAACGTATCAATATCCAATATTCTGTTAATTATTAACACAAAATGTGGAAGCCCTTCGAACCTGGAAGTTCACCAGTCGATTGGTGTGAAGGAAATTACAACATATCTCCTAGCATAGCAGAATTTACGAATACGGTAATTATACACAAGAAAGTATAGTGGCTTGTAATGGAAGCTTGAATCTCTTTGTTTTGAAGATTCATTGATAGAAAGATTGATGTTAGTGTGCGATTATAATTTTATTTAAGATCTAACGACCCATTTTGCATAGAGATCAAGACCAGCAGTAGTCATAGTATCTGCTACACGAATCGGTAATTCAAAATTAATAAAAATGTTTATTCAAAAAAAGAGTTAAATAAATAATAGTTGGCGAGCCAACGGAGCAATATTATTTTGAACCGTTCTATTTTCATTCAAATTTCATCCAGTAGCATTGTTTTCCTTGTTAGTCCATGATTCCCCAAGTTCTTTGTTCTACATGAAAGATCTTGACCGAGTCATACAAAGACTAATCTGATATTACACATTTACAGTTTAGTAACGTGATATTTTTACTACTACCGCCGGTATTGATGCACCTCTTCAGAGATTATGGAAGATTCGTTAATCCTGGAATTCATATCATCTGGTTTTTATTAATGATTGTAGGAGCTAGCAGCGCATACTTTCATGCCACGCTATCGCTGATAGGTAAGAATGATAATAATTTATTGCTGGGTAACAGGTTCAACAATATATCCACAGCTGGTCACAGATAATGTCATAGATGGATCATTTTGAATCAGTCTTAGAGTGAATAATTGCTTGTGATAATTCTTTCTGTAATTATTCAATACGTTTAGGGCAACTATTGGACGAGCTTGCGATATTATGGGTATACATGGCAGGATTCTGTATGTTTTTTCCAAGAAGATATTTCCCAACCATGTTTCAAAACAATAGGAAGAAATTCTCTATATTTGCCATATTGTCAACTGTTGTCGCTACTGGCCTGGCCATTGTGCATCCATTCGTAAATGCATTTGCACTCATGACTCTGTGCATTCCTGCTTTTGGGTTCATGGTCATTGAGCTGAAAAGGTGATTCTTTTCGTGATAGTTACTTCTTTCATCCTATGATTGAAAACTATAATACTACCCATCAACAAGACTTCGACTAATTTTATAATCTGACCAGTTTTATAATCTGCAGGACAAAATCTGTCAGAGTTTATCGGCTTGGTGTTCGTTGCGGAGCTATTTGGATATTGGCGGTGACTTGCTGGCTCAACGATCGATTGTTCTGTGACACTTGGTTGAATTTGAATTTTCCTTATCTTCATGCCTTTTGGCACCTGTTCATTTTCATCGCTAGTTACACAGCCGCAGTTTTATTCGCTTATTTTTCAGTAAAAGAAGAGAAACCTCATCAGTCGCCGATATTGAAATATTGGCCGAGAAACGACTTTGAACTTGGTATACCTTACGTTACCATCAGGAGTTACCTCAATGTACCAATATATAACGATCGATTCGCTGATCTGTGAAATTGATTTAATCATAGATATATTGAACTTTAACGTTATTATGATTACTTGCATTACCGGAAGAATTATCTTAATTTGCAGCAGTCAGTATTTGAATATTCTAATATAATTTCAGACGTATAAAATCATTGAATACAAGAATTTCTGAATATTTATCGCTTGGAGTTTCCCGGTTATGCTTATAATACTTACTAATTAACCAGCATAGCTATAACGGATGAGTGAATGTTAGAATTATTTTGTAGCTCCTTAAATAAACGCGGGCTCAGAGGCAAGTTAAATAGCTTACCACAAATGTCAGAATTCGAAGATCCGTTATTGAACGGTAATGAAAAAAAGTATTCTTTGGAGTTGGATTTTTATAAAATATAAAACGAGGAACGATTTTTGTCATGACATAAATTAATCAGAGTCATAAATCGCTTCAATGAAGAGACTGAAATTTACTAAAAAGAAATAATAAGAATCTCTTCTAGTTGAGTATTACTTATTAATTATCGATGCAAAATAGCTTCTGATCCCCTAATGATAAGCATGAATGCTAAAGGAACAACTTTTATATGACTGACTTTTTAGAAGCTATTGGAATAGCGCGCACATTGTTGTATTTTATATACTTGTACTAGGTATACTATATGTGTGGCTTGGAAAAAATTACGTAAAGCATAGTAAAATATATATGTATACATATATATATCTTTTATATTATGATACGCAAATGTAAACCGTGTAAGCGATGATGAAAGTAGATTTGAAAATGAAATTAATGCATAAAATTTGGAATACATCATTTATTTTCACCATCGTGAGTTTTCAAAAACAGTGCTTATCATATTTATCTGTGATTATAGTCATTATATTAATAATGAATCAATATAGACATAAAGCTTCAAAAATTATTCTTACAGTCAAATTAATTATTCGCCCCTGTAGACGACGATGTTTTTATCAGTCTCGTAGATTTTCACCTCATACAATAAATCTGGATTGGGAATTAACTTTCTCAGTTCCTTGAAAATAAAAATCGCTACGTTTTCCGTGGTTGATACAACATTTTCAAAGTAGGGAACATCCTTGTCTAAATTTTTGTGGTCAAGCTGGTCCATGAGCACGGTTTTCATGTAAGTCTTCAACTCTGCAATGTTCATGACCATTCCAGTTTCCAGGTTCATAGGGCCCCTTACCGTGACCTCCACTGTAAAAATTTGAATCTATAAAATAAAGAGAAATTCAATAATCAAAAACTTTTTCTCACCGGTATAATTGTGTCCATGTCCCCAAAAATTGTTACATTTTCCATAAGTTTCTGCATTTTCTGCGTCCGTTAAATGCGGGCTGAAACATAAAAAAAAATTCGAAATCCAAATCGACCATCTGCGATGTGCGAAACCTCACCGTCATATTCATAGGTGTATAAAATACCTGTGCAATCGATGGCATGCCGAAATCACTTCCTTTCTCGTTAGATACACAATTGGTTCTTTTGTCATGCTGGATTTGTTTCAGATCTATTTGTTAGTGTTTAAGTGATTTTGCCCAGTAGTAATTGAACCCATATGAAAAAGCAACGCGCTTTTACCGCATGACAACGACTATTTGGGAGGCCCAGTATACGTCAGCAATGGATTGTATTGTAGGTCTGAATTCATTGGTACTGTTTACTTCGTGGTACTGTCGCTGTCTCAACCGTTCACCGAAGATTTGTAAAGACCTTTACGGGACTTTGGTACCAGTGGCGGCGAGTCGAGAAAACAATTCCAGTGATGGCTCCACATCGTGTCGTATCTCGAGAACTCCGCCACATTGGTTACGTATGTATAGGTTCATGAACGAGATTTCACAGCTGTTCAGAGCGTACTGTCACGTCTCATGTAGGTGAAGTCAAAGGCATATCATTGTATGTCGATCTAATCTTTAGACCTTTGAAATTCCTTTTCGGGTACTCTACTTCCCGATAGTCTCTTTTTTGTCATCCGAAGTTAACCGAATAGTTGAACAATGTTCGCCACTCATTTTAAAGTGATAAAAAATAAAGCTCAGGTAAGCTCAAGTCTAATTATTTCATCCACATTAACAATATCCCTGTAAAATAATATATTTCTTGAATTGTAATTCGTTATTATTACGTAATTGTTACGAAAATCGTGATGAATCATGTGCTTGGAGTGTGCTACCTCCACAAGATTTAATTAAATGTGAGGTAGGATTCTGTGTTCGTATCACGAATTTCTTGGTGTAATTTCTCATTGGCACAGGCAGCAAGTAGGATTCAATTGACTCTGATTACAGCTCAGTACATTACTACAAAGATATCGGTCGACTCTGGTTATCGCTGAGCATAACAATGAGACACTGTCAACTATAACGCAGAACACATTGACTGCAGCAAAACAAATTGGCGGAGATGTGACTGTACTCGTTGCCGGAACAAAATGTGGCCCAGTAGCAGAAGCTGTAGCTAAGGCAAACGGAGTTGCCAAGGTTTTAGTTGCTGAAAATGAAGTCTTTATTGGGTTCACCCCTGAGACGTTGACACCACTTATACTGGCTACACAAAAACAGTTCAATTTCAGCCACATTCTTGCCGGAGCTACAGCTTTTGGAAAGGCATTGTTACCAAGGGTATGCAACTCACTGGAATATCTTCAAATCTACTGCTATATCTATCTGTGAGGTTAGATCTAACTCATTTATTTACATTTCAGGTAGCAGCTAAGCTAGACGTCTCTCCTGTCAGCGATATCATTGCTGTAAAATCTCCAGATACATTTGTCAGAACAATTTATGCCGGTAATGCTATACAGACTATCAAATCCAAGGATGGGGTAAAGGTTGTCTCTGTGAGAGGCACGTCTTTTGAACCAGCGCCGCTAGAAGGAGGAAATTCCGGAATAGAGCCAGCTCCAGCAGGAGATTATAAGTCAAATTCTATAGAATTCGTAAAGCAAGAGTTGAGCAAGTCTGACAGGCCAGCTTTGGCATCTGCTAAAATAGTAATATCAGGTGGACGTGGATTAAAGTCCGGAGAGAATTTCCAGCTCCTTTACAAACTAGCTGACAAAATGAACGCAGCTGTTGGTGCTTCCCGAGCTGCTGTCGATGCTGGCTTCGTACCCAATGACTTGCAAGTTGGGCAGACTGGAAAAATCGTAGCACCGGTATGGCAGGAATTTTAATCATACATTTTTTCATCCGAAATCTTTACAGTTCTAGATGACCCTAAGATGCCTGCTGTGTGACCCAGGGATAAGACTAACTTTGATTTCAGGAACTTTACGTAGCTGTGGGTATCTCTGGAGCGATTCAGCATCTTGCTGGAATGAAGGACTCGAAGACTATCGTAGCAATAAATAAAGACGCGGAAGCTCCCATTTTTCAGGTTGCTGATTACGGCTTGGTCGCAGATTTGTTCAAAGTTGTTCCCGAGTTAACTGAGAAGGTCTAGATGACATAGGTACAACTATTCTTCATTTTTGAAGAGAATGAAAAATCTCATTCAGGTTTTCGATTTTTATATCTTCCCAAGGTAAGGATTTACTGCTGTTTCGCTCAAGAAGAATTTATTAATCTCAAGGTTTGAAGGTCCGTGAGACTCTTCATTAAGGCATTGTTACAAATATATATTTTGATGCTATGTGCACATGTACAAATGTTATTTTTAACTGTCCGATGGAATTGTTAAAAAGTTACAAACTACCCCAAATAATATTCTAATAAATCTTTATACGCGGTACACCCCAATTATTTATCGACAAACGGGGAATGTGCATTCTTCGAATCGCTGTACGGTCGAATTGATCGTGAGGCTAATCGTAAAGTAACACGTACGATGTAGGTTTATGGAAACGGATCGAAACATCAATACCTAGCAATAAAAAGGTTGTTGCCCTCTCCGCGGTCAACAAAAATCCCACTTATAAGACGGTACTGAAGGTCGTCTTTGTTCAGAGGGTTCATTCTCGAGTGCAATGCACTTATGCAAATTATTTAATTCTCCGTATCTTTGCCCACGGGGCTACCGAGCATATACATATAGTTATTTCGGTATAGGATAAGTGCATACAATAATATTCTTCAATAATATCTACGATTATTTCTCGAATGTGAATAGCGAGCCGGTAAATATGCGGACTCTTCATGAATTGAAGGTCTACGAAATAATTACTATTTCTATACATACTTGGCGCAGGTATTTTAATCACGAAAAAAAGATAGCGTCTATATCGCAACAAAAGTCCAGAGGTTGGACCAAAGGATAAAAAAAGTCAATGCCATCCAGTTTGCAGAGATTTGTTAACATTGGCTCACATGTTTCCCCATTCTTCAGTCAACGTGGAGTGTAATGTTTACTAAACAAAGGCGCGCCTAAGGGCGGAATTCAATAGTCAGGACCGAATTCGAACCAGACGGTTGTGTTAGAGGTCTTAAGATGGCGCTTAGATTCAGTGTTTTGTTGGTGCTTTGGCGTCAATACACACGTGAAGTAGAACCATATATATATATGTATATATATCAGTGGTAGTAGGTATACCTACCTACGTTACCTGTAGTATATGTACTTTGTACGCTGTGACGTGCGATTGCGGTGAACAAATTTATTAAGCTTATGAACAACCGGTGACTCGTACTGTATAGGTACCATGGTGACTTGTACTTCGAGGCTACTATAACATTCGTTAGTGGTCAGCCTCTACTAATAAATGAAAGGGAAAGCGCAAGCTGTAGTGAGTGAATCGCGAGTCTCGCACCGAAGTCAAAGTCGCTCCTGCAACTGGCACGTGCACAGTCCTGCGACGCAAGTCGCAGTTGTCCCATGGGATTAAAAATTTGCTGTCTAATTTGTTTCAGGGTAGGTACACGCGTCTTTCTTTTGTTTTTTCATCTCATTGAAAATCATTTCCACTTCGTCATTAATTAACGAACCACGTCACGCCGCGAATAATTGGAAACATTTATTAACATCCATTATACACGTTCTCTGATCCCATCCATTCATCCTTGTCAAAAGAATTCTTCGGACTCTGTTGAAGTGAAAATTGTCACGTGGTATATAGTTTTATGGTGCAAAGAATGAGAAAAGAAAAGATACGCATTTTTAAATTCTTTTCCTTCATCTGCGATAAGTTATCATATTGCCCTATGATTTTTACATTCACAACCAGTAAAATTACATGTATATCGAATCCTTTCGTTCGAAGGTGGGGTGCATCATTGCTTTTTTCTTATTTACACTTTGACTTTGTCCGTCGATTTTATATATCAAACAGGTTTTCATCCTCCAAGGTTGTGCAGCTACTGCGTCCTCGTGATCTTTTTGTTTATCCATTTTCCATACCATTGTGAATTCCTTCGAGATTATAATTATACAAGTTTGTGCAGTCCAGTCCATTATGCCAGTGTCAATGTCGAAGATAGAATTATTCAAAGAAAACATTCTTTCAAATTCTACGGTGACTTTTGTAATTCATAGATCAGTTCTTTTCATTATTTAACTGAAATCGGAATACGCGCGGTATGCACGTGGCGCCTACGATGATGATGAACAAATATATCTCTGGCCTTGCTTCAAAACTGACCAATCCGAATGGCGAATAAACAAAATGTAAATGGCGTCACGAATCCGTTATGCGATTTACGATTATTAAAATAATCAGCTCTTTGGTTCAAGTATAAGATAAGAAAAATCCACCGAGCCTACTAGATGTATGCAAAATATCAACGGTGATCTTTCGACGCAATTGAAAGTAAGTCGGTGAAGTCGATGGCCTTGTTCAAACGTGATGTAATTTTTAAGTGTGTCAGTTTGGCGCGACATTGATTCATTCGTAAATAACGATTCTACATGCAAATAATTACTTGTTTCACCGAAAAATTCTTCTGTTCTCACATTTTCATCGTTCGGTCTGAATCGTAAATTTCACTACAAGTTAAATACATTTTTTTTCAGTGTGAATACATTTTTCATGTCTAGACGGGCTGTTCCTTTGTTACTGCAGAGGCTGTTACCCGCGCACCATTTATTGTAGGATAGCCATACTCGAGCTAAAGTTGAACGAGATTGCGCTAAGGAAAGTGAAATTTTTCCGACGTTTGCGCAATACCCTTGTAATGCTATTATTCAACTTGTTTCAAACCTACAAACAGCATAGAAAATGATGATTCTTTTATTAATTTCTATTCAGCGAGGTAAATGTCGACGTTTAATTTACTCTATTCCACTTAACGTGGTGAGAATTACTACTCGGTAATTGGGATTTTTCGATTTGTTCTAACAATGTTCTGAAATAGAAGTTGAAATCGTGTTTTATTAAAATCGCATTCGCGTCGTGTCCCTCGTCATCACTCCATCAGGTTGACATTCTATAGCGTAATTACGTGACATCTTGTGTAATTTTAATATGACGCGGAAGTTTGAACCTTTCGTTAAGTTGGCAATTTGTATCAGAAGTTGTAAAGAACTTGTGGCTTCTGTTACAACATGCGTATATCATGATTTTTGATTTTCTTGACTCATCTCTGCATGTGCCTTCTTTATTCAGCATCTCTCGCTTGCCATCATTTTCGACTTCAATCGGTTTCCCGAATATTTATCTTTTTTCTAACCATGTGTGTACGGTTGGAAAATTGTTTCAGAACTGATTTGACAATGCAGGAGGGCGAAGGAATGAATTTCAGACGCAGACAAACTCGAAGAATTCCTAAAATCGAATAACATGCAGTATATCGAATGGCTGTGAATAATACGACTACGTTGTATGACGAATACATGGGAAATAATTTCCGTGGAATAAGCATCGCATTATCGGATGACAATATTTAATGTAAAATAATAACTAATGTAATATTAACTAGGTTATAGTTATCGAAATAGCCATTCAATATTTTTTGATACGTGAGATAGCAAAAGCAAATTAAAAAAATTAATCAAAATGTTGGAGCCAGTTTTGGGAATATCTCCAGTTTGGTGGTTAATAGCTTACGCCAGTATATTGTTATTGCTCTCACCTTTAGTTTTACTGGTCGTACTATTTTTGCCAAACTTGCCGATTCTTTTGCTTAGAAGAATGTGCTATATTCCCGTGGAACCGATATAAATACGGACTTTATTATATAATTGAGTAAATTTAATTATTTTACTGTGTGTTCTTTTTTAGTTATCGTAAGATTCGAACGTTCATTGTGTTCTGAATTTGTACTCGGTTCAGAAAAAAGAACCGAGTATCGGTATATTGGCTGTGCAGGGTTGATGCGAATGTATAAAAATCAATGGAACAGATGGGTTGATTTATAACAGATGTGAATTTTTCTATTAATGCATTATTTATATTTTACGTATGTGTGTAGATTATGTATGTAAAAAATCGCCATTTAATAAACGGCAAATTAGGATCTGCAGGTTCGATAACATGTTGTGTTAAATTTGATTTGTCAATTTTCAGACAATTGTGATTGACCTTTTTCCTTATTACGTTGCATTATCATAAGTGTAAAAAAAGAGGCTGCGTGCCACAGTCACACGTGATATTTCGTATACTTCATATGAGCACAACGAACCTGCACCTTTGACGTTAGCTATTGCGAGACTTGAATACCGAGGCTGCAGGTTGCGTCGCACAGCAGCTAACGATACAATATTCTCATGAACAAGAATATAATCTCAATCAACATGCCCTTTATAAACAAATTCAGGACTAGATCAGTGAAAAAATATCGCGAAAATTGATCGAAGAAAAATATTTGACGATCGTTGATGGATCACCTCAGCATTATCGTTCATTTATCTTTTATTCCTCTTTTTTTGCGATTCGCTTGATCCACAACTGCCATCCTTCTGAATACTTTAAGGATAATGATAAAATTTATTCCTGAAGTGAGATCCCATGTAATGATCTCATCAACGGTAAATTTGAACAAAATTGGAAATCTTGATAGGTGTGTTATTATTCAAAAAATCTGCTCGGCCACTAATATAGACGTCCGTTCAATGATAAAATGTATTTACTTTCATTTTTATATCCCCTTGCGTCGATAAAATTGAACGCTATCGTATCCGATCTAATGGTAAGAAAAATAACCGTGATATTTTTTAAAGACAATGAATAATGAACACATAGAGTAAGGAGAATTGCGTATTGTTATTTATTGTATATTTATTGTCAACTGTATTGTCTTCTTTTGAGTTTATCAGAAAATCGTTCAAACAAAACTCGTAGAGGATTCGATTCCCAATATTTTTGGTATAGACAATTGTTCGATGACTCAAATATCACCTAGATAGAAAGGGTCAAATTTGTCTTTGTCCGTTGTAACTGTAAAGAATTTTCAACATAGTAGCCGATGGAACAAGGAGGGGACCTTAACGGGGACAGATGTTTTTGGGTGAGCTAGTATTCGGGTGATCAGTCTAGTATCTTCTGTAGGTTCACCGTCTACTTCGGTGCCCTTTATCTCGAGTAATATTTGAGTCATCGAAAAATTGTTTATACAAAAAATGTTGAGATTTGAATCCTCTACAAGTTTTATTTGAACAATTTTTTGATAAAATCAAAAGAGGACAATACAGTTGACAATAAACATTTGCAAACACCGATTAATGGCACTTTTTTTATCGTCACCTTTTTTTCCTTAATAGTTATCAAAAAATAAATGGAAACCCGACCAGCAGGAGCCGAGATATCGAGGATTACTTGTTTTTCAAAATAGCGGATTGTGCACAAGGAAATTTCGTTGGGAAAATGTGTTTTTATGCAACTTTCATGACCCTCTACTTGTTCTAAAAAAAATTGGTTTTCAAGTCCATTTTGCCATTTCAAAGACTTATTTTCCTGGACTAGAGGTAAATGTTGAATCAAAAACAAAGGTGAATTTATTGTGCTATACATAAATTATACATATGTACATTTCGGCAAAATGTAAAAATGCAAAGTTTTCTATCTCGTTCGTATTCCGAAGGTATACTTTCGCCGGGTTCGTGGACAAGGAGATCGGTGGTGGGAGATCGGTGCGACTTGAATCGCGGGCTTCCTCCGGGCTTATACGTATATATGGTAGGGAGTCATGCGGTTCTCTTGCTACTCGACGTGTTTCTCAGCCTCTTTCGGATCTTCGCGAGTATAAGTGGCGAGCTTCGCTGTAAGATTTGTTTAACCGAAACTTATCCCAATATAATAATCGGTGTTCCGAATAAATCTTGATATTAAAAAGTGATAAGGTGAGTGAGTTTGTATTTTAATTTTTTTTTTTCTTATATACTCTGTATACATTAAATCCATTTACTTTGCCGTCACGATAATTTTATACACTTTAAATCCGCGCACGCTATCCAAGCTTTCCTTGACGCGCGCTTGGTGAAGAAAGTTCAATATCATATCTTGTGTGTATGTATTACTCGTATCGCACACGACAACGGGAATATCTGTGAATTTTAATATTTTGACGCGATGATTCGCGCAGTGTTAATTTCGTACCTGTACCGTATCATACGATATCGTAGAATGTACGATACCGTATCAACGAAGGAATTTTGACACCGTCTACTATAGTTCAATCGAGTAGAGAAAACGAAAATTCAGATTCCTCTCCCAATCAAAATTCGCAGCAGCAAATCGCCGCCAAGTACATTTTGGCCGGTGAGAGCGAGCGTGAATTCATATCAATGCCGAAACCGGAGGTATTGTACTTCCTATTCTGAGGTATTGTTTCCTTGCAGTATTGCCTAGGGCAGCTACTCGAGGCACCGTTTAATCAGAACCAAATCGGTTTCGAAATTTTGACAAATATCGATTACGATCCAGACGATCAAATTGTACAAGGGTAAATAGAAGCTATGGAACAGGAAGTCCGTCTAATTTTTTTAATTGACCAGTCGACTGTACGTAAAATTATCCAGACCATTTTTCCAATGACACAAAACTACGAATCTGCAGGTGCGACAATAAAAAGTGACATTCATACTCACTATGTAAAATCTACATTCACCTGACATTGAATCGCGATAAAACTACATTGTGTAAACCAGTTTCAATTTTTTTTTTTAATCAGAACACAGTTGATTCGCGCAGTTGTGTTATAATTACATTGATCAATCGACCCTGCAACAATAACACTCTTGTGTCTGTCCTTTAAAAACCGGCACTCCTTCCGCTAGTTTAGCAACAATTTTCGGCCGGACTTCAAAATCTGATGCTTATTTTTCAGATGAAGGTGTTACTCTTCTTCTTACTTTACATGACGGTTGCGTCGTTGGCGTTACCAGCACCTGGACTCCTTCGAGTCCCGAGGGTCTACAACGCTTTGGTAACGAGTAACCAGAATCTTTCTCCTTCAAGAGCATTCCCAGTCATTCAGCCCGTCGTTCATACAACCGCTGTTGGATATGTGCCTCCATTTTACTATACACAAATCGCGCCTCGTTATCCAGGACCGGAAGTTGGTCGCTTACCTCAGGAGTTACTTCCGGCTGAAGAATTAGGCTCAAGATTGAAGGCTGACCTGAGGAAGGACGGGACTGCAGGTTCAAACGTCGCGGATTCTGGAGTTCCGCTAATAACCGGCGAAGAAAAGGATCAAAATAAACCGCACAAGGGAGAAGCCCCAAGAAAGAAGGAGGGAAATGATCAGCCGCTCAGTTTTTATCCAAATTATCATTCCCTATATTACGATCCTTATTTTTACTCCTATAACGGATTTAATTCGCACCTAGCGCCGAGTTCTTACCTATTCGATTACCAGCCACAAGCTGATCTGGCCCCTCTACCGCCTCAAGGATCATACAGCAATCATCATCGACTCTTAAGTCCTCAGCTTTCATCGGCAAGTTCCTTCGATGATTCGGTAAAGAGTTCAGATGCCGAAGGTAAAATACCCGACGTACCACCGCCGCCACTACCGGTACCAACGTCATCGCCTAAAAAATCTTAATCTCTAACGACGATCGATCCAAGCTTAATAGGTACTCACGTAAGATTTTTTTTTGGGTTAAATTTGAATATCGAATAGCAAAAAGAAATACATGTAATCGTGCCATTTTAGAGGGATACCACATCAACCTTTAATACTATCCATATACAATATAATGACCATTTCTATTTTTTTTTTCAATCATTTTTTTTGTTTTATAAATTACTTAAGTTTTTTTTTATCATGTGCAGCGTGTTTCCTTGTGCGTTTTATTATTCTTGGGGATCAGAGGTAGTAACCTCGTCCAAGTCTCCGCTACTGACTCCCCACACCTTCATGATGTAAGAAATACCTTCCCCTTGAAATCCCCTGATACGTAATTTAGCGAAATCGTTAGCTGGACCGCCGGAATGAAGAGTAACGATTCCTCGCGTTTGATTGTAACGAAGAGCTTCGACGCAAGTTATGTAAACAGGGCCTTGAACGTGCATTCCAAAAATTGCATCGATCGCCGAAGGACCTCTATTCCTTAAAAATATATTGTGCTGATAGAATAACGTCCCTTCACAGTTCCCCCATTTGTAATCATGTGAACATTCTTCGCACCATTCTGACTCTCGCGCACCCTGAAAAATAATTTCTTTTCCATTATTCTTTTTATCTGTTTGTCACCGTTTTTCAAGCATATAATCAGTCGCTAAATTTTTTACTCACACCTGCTGGTTCTGCCAGTGGGACGGTGACCGTGGGGTTGGCAAAATTGTCATAATTATTATTCAAATACTGGTCAACGTCGTACGGAACGTTGGGGATTTTTTTTGCGGAAGTCACTAAACCGTCGACTTTGACGATTTCGTGAGTCGAATTTCTGTACGTCGTCGTGCTCGTTCGTACGTTTTTTATGTTCTTTGTCACGTGTACTTTTGGTGAACTCTGCGTCTCCACCGCTGAACCTAGAAAATTGGTCGATGCCCGACTGTCGGAACGAACACCGATCGAAACGGTATTCGAATCGTCTATAGAATATTCTAGTTTCTTCGTGGGATTATCGGTCGATCTAGAGTTCCTTTCGTCTTTGCTATGAACGTCCCAGAAAAACATATCCTCCAACTGGTTTAGGTCGGTATCATTTCTCCTCTGATAGTCCGAAACCTGGTTTTCAAAATCGCTATTCAATGTGTCATTATCGCGATCCTGAGCCACCCAAGTCTGTTCAGTTGAATTAATGTTATCGTCTTCATGCGACATCAAATTGGTCGACGCCGTTGCCCGATTGTTTCCGGAATTATCGAAAGAGGAACGAGTTCCTGCAGGAGCCAAGGTCGTGGATATATCCGTCCGAGTGTCATTCAAGACGGTGGGATGAGAATCTGCGATTCCTGAAGGATAAAAATATTTTTTTCTCGTATAATTCGAACTAAAATATTGATCCAGAGTATGTCGTAATTATTTGACATTACTTGATTATGCATTATTACCTGCTGCAGTTACATTCTTCGAATCCCGAAGCTTTTTCGAAGCCGCAATCAAACTCTTCGTTCTGTTGAGCTTCTCCAAGTTTTCTTTCTGCTGCGACTTGTATTTGTCCATGATTAATTTTCTTTGCGCATAATAGGTACTCATGTAATCTTTCGGCGATGATCCTCCATCCTGATTTAAACTTGACAGTTTCTTATTACCATCCCGCCGAAATCTCGTTGCTGGTCGTAGTCGTTCACGATCGTTATGATCCGGAAATTTTGTTCCACTCGTCAGTAATTCTAGTCTAGTTTTCACCGGGTATCTAAATTTCAGACACATCGCCTCTACGATTAAATCATCTTTCGTCGAAAGCTCAGGTTCTACCGGTGGGAATTGGTTGGAAATTCGTTCTCCAACAATCCATTTTGATGACTCTGTATTATTTTCTTTAACTTTTTCGTGGTTGATAACAACGCCGCGGCAGGCAACCTCGTGAATCACTAAGGCTAAAAATAACACGGAAATACCACAACATAATTTCATCTTCACTCCGGTTTACTGCAGCGATAAATTTCTTAAAAAACAATTACTCTGGTAACCGAACTCGCAGCTTGGTTAGTGACACTGTAGACTGAAAATTTGAGTCCGAGAACTTATACTACGTATGATAACTTGAGAAAAGCTCTTTCATCGACAAAGACCTGATAGTCATTATCTTTGATGTTACCAACCGACCTCTGAACTTACTGGAAACATAACTTGGGGTATAGTTTATTCACGTTGTACAAATATCAATGTCAACTATTACTATAACAATAAGTATATACATTCATTATCTGTCACACGGCCCGAAAAATTATTTTACAAAACAAAATTGTGAGTGTAGTAGCTGAATATAATTTATATGCCAAATACGCGAAACAAGATCGATCTAATCAATCTGATCGATGCTAAAAAATTGTCACGCAGCTTCCACGCTGACGGTGTCATCATTTGTATCGCTGCTGACTTTCTGGCTGTCGGTCGCACCGGCTTTTTCACCCAGAGGATCGTATGAAGGATCAACTTTTTCATCCAGTTTTTCTATTCCATCGTCATCCTCGGGCGGAGGATTATTCGGAATCTGCGGTATCGCAGGTAACGGAATGTATCCAGGTATCAAAGGCGCCTGGCCAGGCGGGGATATCTAAATACGGAGCATAGAACAATAAACCATCTTTTATCAGGTACGAAATTATATTACCGGTTCCAGGGGGAATCTGAAGTCATAGATCGGTGTCCCAAATAACTTGTACGTTGTCGGAATGTGCGCTATCGTTGGCCTACCGTTCGTGAAAATTGCCATGGGAATCGTTCTGATTCCGGTGTGAGGCTGTGGAAAAAGACAATTTATAATCACGTATGATTTTTCCTTCGGTACAGTGATCGTGTTTTTTCTCGACACGAGAATCGGCCGATTACGTGCCGGAATTCCCCACCCGAAAAAACGATCAAATACAAAGTCTGTATATCATATAATATCGTTAATGAGTTCCCCCCAGCATTCAGATATGAGTCGCGAGAATTGTGCGCATTAATAATAATCACAAGTGTATTTGAACAAAAAGGTTTAGTATTCAGAGAACGATTCGACTGTTCAAATAAGGTAGGTATACTAATGGGAAGTAATTTTCGTCTTCATCATTTCATACCTGAGGAACATTGTAGACGAGATATTGACGGGGTGGGTTCACCCCTATTTGCTTGACACCTGGACCTCCGACTTGGCCATCGGAAAATAATTGGGGATGCCTTGCGGATAGAAAATTGGAGTAGTAAGCTTGATCCACAGGAATCAGAGCTCCCAAACTCGTTCCGATAATTGAGAGGTAAATTATCAACTGCGATTAAAAAGTCCAAGTAAAATTAATTATCATAATGGATTATTACTCATCTATTCATCACACGATCGAGTGTCAATTTGATTGTAGCATCGTAGTGAGTAACGGTACATAGGTACAAAAAATAAAGTTACACGCGATCACGGATAAGACGCGTTATTTCCAATCACTTGTCACGTATTGAATTCCCCTCTTTCATCCCGAAAATCAGCGGTTGTTTGGAGAGCGAGAGGGGATGAATCGAAATCGTATACACAGTTCTCCGGAGTTCTTTTTTCTTTTTCTTTTTTAATTTGCGGTCACAGTTTTGAATTTCGGGAAATAACTTACTATTCCTCCGTGAAACGTTTCGTTTTGTATAAGGTTGGACGAACGTGCGAAGAATCTAAACATTGAATTATTTTTCCATAATGTTGAACAATAAAATTTACTCACGACGTAAATCGATCCCGCGAATCGTTTCAATAACCTTCGACCGCGACAAACGTCGACCTTAACATCGATCCCCAAATATAAAAACTTATTCCAGAGCTGGGTAAAAAAATTCCTTCCAGTTTTTCAATCATTACTCGATGTTCTATAGAATATTTTTTTTTTCAAGTATAATTATTCGATAAATTTTCACTCACCTTAAGCATTGTCACAGCTTCCGTCCTCTGTGAAGACTAGTAGGTCACAACTATGTATATCGGACTAACTTAAAATTGAGGAAGCCCTCGAGCTTTATATATCGTTTCTGTATCCTAAAATCCCCCACCCCGAGATCCTGATCGTGTGGATTGCTTTGTATTCGCGATGACACTCCCTGTAGCGAATAAACTTCTTTTTTTTTCCGTGTCCAAAAATGTCTCTAGTATTTCACATGATTTTATTGTTTGACATGTGAATATTTTAAATACCTTCACCAAAAGCGAGCAATATCGTTTTCTAGGATATTTAAAAATTCCTATCGTAATTTACACCTATAATTTTGAATTATTTGATAATCTTCGCTCCCGTGCACGAGACAAACTTACTCAGATGAATCAAGCATGGGTCAATAGGAATCAAGCAAACTATACACACTTCTTACGAGACCGGTTTGCATTGAAAATATTCCTGTCTCGATTCAAAAATCTCGAGCATTATATACAAAGGCGTGGTTCAAACGATATAATTTCGAACGAATATGATCGATGGCGTTCTTTGCGGATAAAATTTGCATTTGAAATTGCTTCACATGTATATGAATGTACTGTATCACAGTACCATAATTCTAAAATTGTGATTCATCACCTCGCAAGGATTCTACATAATTTTCTTTTTCTTCTTGCAATCAACATACAACAATCAACATCGAATGAAGAAGTGCTCGTTGAAACTCCGATGCGATTCGCTGTCGATGAATATTCATTCGAATTTCCTTGTAGAGCATTTCGAATTGTCCCCGACAAAAGCAGCGTCGAAAAAATCTCACGATGACAATTATAATTCTGCGACAAGGAAAAAATGAATAGAATAAAAATCCCGACTCGGCTTAGTTATGATTGGACTCTTCGTGACACGTACTATGATCGTTCCAAGTTCCTCTCCACCCATAGATATGTATACTTAAGTTGACTGACGGCTGGTGTCGTGGCAAAATTCCAAGAGAAATTTTTACCACGACTGGCTATTAAATTTTCTTTTTTCATTCTTCCACAGTCATTAGTAATTTTCTTTTTCAGTAGGAACTTAACACGGACAAGTAATTTATTGCGACTTTTATGCTCGTCGTAAAACATTGAAAACGTAGAAAAAGGTTTCATTATACATTCATTTCATTTCATTCGCAATCTAGTTTTATTAATTGTCAACAAGTGAACCGCGGAAAAGGTCGGAATTTGCCTACCGCCTTAGCCAGCTCGATAAAATAAATTTCTATGTTATATCCAGACAGAATTCTCATGTAGTCAGTTACACCACCTCGATGAATTACACGAATGATCTCATTGTCAGAGGTTCAGCAATGCGACGTATTTATCGGTAAAATTTTCTCGGCGCCGCGATATGCGTCCAATTTAAGATCCACCGTGTCAATCTGTTTGGTGTTCTCTCGTTCCAGTTTAGATGGTGATTATCATTTCAGTTCGCGGCATGCTCGGGTGGGCGTCGAGTTGCATGCTGTTGGCTGATTAAACATTTCAGCTGCTCGGCGGGCGAAGCTTATAGTACATGCATATCACAGGTATACTCTTCGCGTGTAGATATGAATTAACTGCGAATTTTACAAGCTCTGTTGGCTTTCCACTGTGGTGGATAGGGACCTTTTAGTCGCTCGGTTCAGACGTTATAAAGTCCTTCGTAGTACCGGAACTATCTGATTCGAAAAAATTCTACCATAAAAATATGTACACGCGCTGAGCCAAACAACTGAGCGCCCGATGGATTTTCTTTTATTTATACATCTCTTTGTGTACTTCTTTGTTTATTTATTTATTCATCTTTTCATCTATCAAGGACGTGACAGTTTAGTGGTTAATTGTTCAGTCTACACGTCATCGAAATTCTAATTATAACTGTATATAATCTAAACATTGCATGTACAACGGTGTGAATTTGATATTTCTATGCCTGTGAAAAATGATAAAAGGAACGGATAGTGCTACAACGTGGTCATCGTCGTATCACCGTAACTCGCTTTTTGACGGGGGTGAAATAAGAAGGAAACCTTGTAAAAGTCTTCAAATGTTGGGAGCAGAAGATATCAAGTACAGAATAGAAAATGAAAGAAGAATTGCTAAATTCAACGGACATCTTGAAGGTAACTGTTGGTAAGTGAATGGGTATGAAATATTCCCTCACACCCCGTTTCATTTTCATGAATATTCTAATAGATAACATGAACAACTTTGAGTTATTATTAATACCTCACATACTTCCATTTTTGTTAACCTTAATCTTTAACGCCAATACTAATCATGTGTCCAGAAAAGATTGTGAAGTCCAAAAAGTGAAAAAATAAGGATATCTCGATGGGATTTATTCCTAGCTTGATTTTCACGAGCATTTCACTAGTATTTTATAGCAATTCAAAATTGACTGTCCCAAGTATTTCACAAGCGGTTACCCCCTCGGATTAAACGGCCTGCGGTCAAGGTACGGCAACAAAAGTGAAAGTACTTTTCCAGATACGATTTTGATGAATTCAAACACAAAATCCTTTGTGTGGAAAACCGTAATTCTCGTTGTTACTATTTCTGCCCTGTTATCTTGAGTTGGGATTTCCAAAAGTTAGCTACATGATTTTCAGTTTTCAAAAAAACCCGCTTGATTCCAATCAATATCTCTAGCGTTGACTGAAGATTTGTTGCTTCGTTCGGTTTCTTCCGGGTAAATTCGTGAAACTTCGAGTACAATTCTCTTTCACTTCAATTTATCCACTTTACGTGTTCATCATCAACAAGTGCTGGACGCAGTTGCCTAGATTTTTCTTTCCGAGTTGTTTACACTATTCTACTAATTCTATGAATATTTTAATTTCAACTCACCTGTGCGACATTTGTTCCACTATTTCCTGTAGGTGGATCAGTGCCAATTATAATATACGTAGATTCATGTAAACCTCGGGGTGTGCGGTCGTTTAATTCGTGGTGCATAGCACATGCGGAAATTGATGTGCCTTTGTGAAACAAATAAATTAATTAACGAATAAATAATCACATTCTCATGAACGAAACGATCGCGACGACAATTATACCTTCACCCAGCAGTTATAAAATTCGATCTTGCACGCGTATAAATTACTCTCATTTACAAAATGGTTATTGCAAAGAAAAAAAACTCAACAAACGTATAATTTCCCCCCTCATTTCTTCGTATATTCAAGTCTGATTGTGAGGACATCGGTATCTTTTTCGAAAAATATATTGCGAGTTTGCCAAATGTTTCGCAAAATGTTCACCTGTCGTCGAGACGTAACAAATAATACAACGTCGGACCTCATCTCTTCAGGTAAAATGACATCATTCTACAAACCGCGCAATATCATATCAGTTTAAATAATCTGTAAACACAAAAATTGCCAATTTCTGTTCAACGATTATCATCAGAGGGGAACAAATTTTATTTCAGATTTTATAATAGTCAGATTACGTAGCCATTTCATTTGTACAATGGGTCACGAATAATACCGACGATTGCGAGAAAAAATCTTCGAAATAGATGAGAAGCGAGCTGATGAAAAAAAAAATGTTTACTTTGAGCTTGATGTAAAACCCACAGCACACGTGGCGAGAAAATGTTCGCGCGGATGTAGATGCAAAATGCGGCTAGAAAAAGTGATAATTTTTGGAAAAAGGAATTCTAATAATAGTTAATACGCGACCCGCGTGTGCAGTCGGGATTTAAACATAGTTTTGGCAGCATAAAACGTCAAACCGCCTCTGGCCGCGGAGGCGTGAGGATCGCGGTGTGATTCCCTAACTTTCATTATTCATTTCAAATCAAATAATATAAAATCAAGCGCGCTCATAGTTGAATAAACGAAAAAAAGAGGAAGAAAAAGACCACTTGGCACTCGCCGATTCTCGTTCGGTTAATTTATTTTTTATTTTCTCTTCCAAGTAGCGAAATTCAAATAATCATAGATCAGTTCTTTCGATGGAGATCGATGCATTATTCACCAAAGAAAGTATCTAACTGGTTCTTCGCCGTAAGACATAAAGAGCAAAATCCGTATACGTGGTATTTTTGGTAGTTGTATTTTATCGGAAGGACATATGATAAGTAATACGAACTCTCGTACGAACTAGGTCTTGGAGAATCTTCCGTGAAAGAAGTCAGTTCCGTTTGTGAATGTTACTCGGGAATTTATTCTTGTCTTTTATTCAATCCATCCTCCCGCACGTGTCAGAACAGCACTATACGCAAACACCGCGGTGATTTTTCACTTGCACGAATTCGAGAAATTCGGGAAAGCGCAGATATTCGTGTTGTTTAGTGATTGCGGGGCAGGGGGGGGGGGGGGGGCTGAAACAATGAAGGAAATTGAAGACAATGGATCGAGCAATGGTATATTAAACAAAGAAAATCTTTACCCGATGATGGAATTCATGGAGTTCACCGAGGACAACGAACAGGAGGACGCCCCTTCGAATGAGTAAATATCAGTTTTTAATGATTAGGATACTTTTCTAATTTATACTCACCCCTTATCCCACGATCGGTGCAGTATACGTTGGTAGTTGAGAAATAGATTTCAAGCTTGATCTTTATCGACATAGAAAATTATTACACCACAGCGGGTGTGTAATATAGGTACGTACGTCACGAACTTCACTGGTATACCAACGTGTTCACAATAAAACCATGAAGTCAATATTGGCAAAATGTCAAAGGTCTTTCATTCATGCTTTGTATTTACACCACCATTAGATTATGGTTGGAGGCATTATACAGCCCATTTCACTCACTGAGTAACCTGATATGAAAATTGTAAACTCGTAGATAAACGCTTTGATGCTGTCCTAATGCTCAGAGTTGTACATTTATATTCGACTTTAATTCATCGATAATTATAGAAAGTTTTTCACGTTATTCTAAACTTGGATCATTTCTTTTAGCGTACCGCCCGCCATCAACAAAACTGTGGACGAGGCCATAGACGACGCTTTAATTGAAAAGTTGAGAATATGTTCCTTCAAGCCTCAGGAAGGTGTGGAAGCCTTACGATCAATTGCCGGAAAAATTCACGGCCGAGTCACGTCCTCGGGTATGAATCGAAACACGTAACAATATTTAGTGCTCTTTACCTTCCCAGCTCTTCTTCTTCCTTTGGTTATTTATTTATTATTTTTTTTTTTTTCTTACATCGACGCAATTATTGAGATCTTGCACGCGTGGCATGGAATTATAATTGCCAACAGACACGGAACTTGACTGTCAAAAACTGAGGAAGTAAAAAGATAGATCAATAAGTAAACTCGAGTGATTTATCATATACTCGGCGCACATCGTGCTTAACTAACGTTTGTACTGTTCAAAAAGTGAACCGATCTTCTTTTTTCTTTCTCCTACTCAAAATTAAACTAAACTCATTCCGGAAATGAGGTATGAGTTTTTTATTTTTTATGGTTTTTATTTTATTACCCTTCCAACGAATAAATTTTTATGTACCAGCCGTTCGCGTGTTGTACAGAGTGAGGATAATGTAAAAAAGAGCGTTTTTCTTCATTCTTTTTTTGGATCTCATTTTTATTCTGGCGTACTTGGCCTAAAATCAAGACAGTGAAATTAGTGTTTTTTTTCCCGAATGATGACCTATCTGTCCTGGGTATTTGCATGAGATCTTGTATTATCAATAAAAAGAAAAGAAGAAAAAAAAAAGTCGCGTACTACACGGTTATACGTGTCGTTTTTTTTTGTTACGCAATGATTTTGCAATCTTGACAGATTAGATCCTGGCTAAAATCCAGAAATCTATGAGTCTGGCAGTGTATCAGGTCGTTGCTAAAATTGGTTGTCGCTAAGCGGCAATTTAATATTATAAATTTATAACAACTCATCATTTCGAGGGGTTTTCCATTTAAAATCGCTATCATAATATTTCCTATTTTTAACTATCAAATTTCTTATCTCCGTGGATCTGAGTTTTACGCCAAAACTAAAATACTTAGATGATTTTTTTTTTTCAAAAATTGTAATTGATGACCTTAGAATAGCAATTAAATGATGTTCACAGATCGGCGAACTAGAGAAAGAATCCTGGAAAAGATGTGGCGAAAGAACTCCAACGTTATTGAAATATTTGTGAGAATTTTGGAGGTAATTCAGATCATCTTCCCTTGAATTTATCAGCTACATTAGTTTTAAACAATCACCCCTTGCTAAATCTCGAAATCCTAAATATCGTAAAATTTTGGCACTCGATTCAGGAAATGTTAGACGCTATCAAATTCGTGCACATTAATTTTATTAATGCCTGATGGCATCAACCTATTGCCATAAACATGCAATTTGGGTATCGTGTATAATTAGAGCATCGTATAAAATGAGGATTGAATAAAGTTTTCAATAAATTGACGAAACTCGTTTTACGAAAATCTACAAAAACTGGTTACCATTGAACCCTATACGTATACAACAAGTCGCGTTATGCATAGTCAGATTTATAAACGAGCGCAATGAACTCTCGTCTAGAAATAAACTTGTAACATCTACACACTCTTGGCAGAGATCAATTATTAAATGTGATACTCTCATGAACTGTTCATTTCAAAAATTGCCGCAGGAAAAATTCCCTGCAGTTTGCTTAACGTTTGAAAAAAATGATTTCTTTGGGACTCGTTTTCAAAAGCTTTCTCGGTCAATGATGATTTTCTAAAATACTGTACATTTTAGTTTATTGAAATCGTCCTCATTTCCATGACAGGTTATTACGGCACGCGATTGTAGAACGTTTTGTACGTATCGGTAATGAATTTTATTCAATTTCCGACACTCCGCGAGCGCGAACTTTGGAAATGATTGAAGCAACCCCGTTAAACCGACATTTGTTCGATAAACCGAGCACATCAATATCGTGTCAGCAGCTTTGAGTATACGTCATTTCGTGTATCGTATTCGCATCCCAACGCGTGCACCTTTATATCCAGCACTTCGCCCTATAGCATCAGTCAATAATAGAAGTTTTTACGTTCCTCGATAGACTTTTATAGGTTCTCTCGGCGCCTGATATATTTAAACTCGGAACTGATCTTCTAGGTTTCAAAAAAGTATCATGGGTTTCCTCTCGCGAAGCTGGTCATTTAAATGGAAAGACGTTCCGGTGAAAATTGAACGCCTCTACCGTTCTCTCGTTTCTCACGATCAGTACAGCTTACTCTGGATCGATTCTCTTTGGCATTTGGGTTGCATGTCTTCCAGGCGTTTCGTAGTGAAATGTTTTAAATGTATTTTATCGGTATTTCACAGAGCTGCAAAGACCACATCGCCAACTGCAGTGTGGCGGGAATTCTGCACGAATGTATATCGCCGAAAATTGGCAAGACAAAATCTAAGGGGTGCAAAAATCGGAGTACAATCAGTAAGAGGAATGAACGGCGGTTGCGGTGAAGCTAAACCGTCAACCTTCGCCAACGTCCTTGTGGATAACTTGACGAAGATCCTAATTTTTTCAGGGAACAACAGCAGGCTGACTGTTTTGCAACTAATAAACTTGGGTGGTACACAAGTTTTGATACGCTTGCTGAGTGCCTTGCAACACAGAGAAGCCATTGTGACGGAGGTTTTGATACACGAAATAGTGTGGATTTTGGGACAGGTGAATTTCAAAGCGAAACGATCGTAGAGGAAGATTAGTTGATTTATAACCCAGATATCTGTTTCGTATCTGTTTATCAGGTTTCCCAAAAAGACCAAAAATTCTCAACCAAAGTAAGACTGCTGAATGGAACGAAAATGTTCCACTCGTTATTGAAAGTTAATTACAATCACGGTAAAATGTTGTTTCCATTGTTGCTCATGATAAAAAGTCTGGCAAAGAATTGTAAGTTCAAAATGACCGGCTCGGGCAAAGCAAACGATCTATAACGACTAAAAATTTGGCACTATTTTTTACTCGTTGCAGCGTTGACTCTTCAGGTATTGGTAAAAGATGGAATCGTATCCACTTTGGAGAAGACATTTGTCTGCGTTGGCTACTCGCCCCATATTAAACTGAGGGCATTGCTTGAATGTTTTAAATATTTTTCGGTCAGCAGTACGTGAAAGAAGTGACGATATATCGATTATCGAACCTGGATAATTTTTTTTTTTGGTTTTCCACAGTATGAATCCTTCATAATCTCATATTATTTCAGAATTATGCTGTACGAAATTCGTTAAAATTGGTCTCGTCAATCTTTTGATGAGAATGTTCGAGAGGTGGGAGAGATTTGACGGTCCGAATCGGTTGAAAATTTGCAGTTATTGTCTAAATACTTTACAACATCTTTGCGTAATAAGTAAGTCGTATTGGCGATAATTTTTATAGAGTTTTCCTTTTTATCTGGGTACGTATATTTCGTTATTCTCATGGATGTACAGAGTCAGGAAGAAAAGCTATAAAGGCAAACGGAGGTCTTCAGCTTTTGTACCGTTTTTGTACAAATTGCCCCGAAGATAAATCGTACGATTGTTTGCTGTCACGAGTTTGTGGTATATTAAATCAATGCCTCGAAAAAAAAAAACTTCCAGTTCCGGAAATGTCGCCCGTCAGGTAATCCATATATGAAACCTTGCGAAAAGGAATATTTTACACAAATCTTGGAAGACCTATATAGCCCCGATTATTTTCGACTAGATTTGTTTTGCCGGAATTGAAAGTACGGATCACGAATAGCGTGGAAAGCGAGAGCGACGCTGATAGTCAGATAAACAGCGTTGCCTCCCTAGGTAGATTGTGCAGCGATGTAGAGTCCTGCGACGACGAAGAGAGCGAAGATATCTCACGCACACAGAAACAAAAAAAAATTAACAACAACCCCGACGAGAATGAGGAATCCAAATTTTTCTCCGGCGTTATAACTTCCCAGAGATCCGAAGAGGATCTTGTCGCGTGAGTTGAACGCTGACTGGCCTCATTTTCAGATTAATCTCATCGGAACGCCTCGTAACAAATTCGCTTTCAGGTACAATTCTTTCTTCCGTGAACTCGGTAGCCTTCAAGTTCAGCTAATCGCATCTGCCAAAACAGCCCCTGGGACATTGAACGAATCCAGCGGTGATTTTCTGGACACTGTAATCCCTAAATCAAGCAAAATAAAAACGAACTTTGCAAAAGGAGTTGTCGAAAATGGATCAAATATAACCAGACAAGAGGGTGTCGATGGGTTAAAAACATTTGAGAATATGTCGCCTTACGTGAGCGATCAACACGCTTACTGTACAGTGGCGAGTACAGTGAAAAGCGTTATAACTTTTGTTAAGGTTGCCTATCCAGATTTGGTGGGCGGCTATGGTCTAGGCAAAGCGTCGCCCCTAAACAGCAAAGATCGAAAAGTATGTCGATCGAAATTGCTGACCTGTGTTGATCGAGGGCTTCACCCCGGGACTCTGATGCAAGAAACATGTTATGACTTCGATCAGGTCGCGGTTGATTTTTCGCTTCAAAGCGGTGTTGGAGCGCCTCAGCGTCTTCTCTGCAACTGGGATGAAAAAAGGGTGGGAAAACGAAGCAGCGAATCTAAACAGTTGCAGTTTGAGTCTAGGTTCGAAAGTGGAAACTTGAGAAAAGCTGTACAGGTGAATATACAAATGTGATTGAGCGACCGTTTTTACCTGCATTAATTGGACCGTTTTTAATGTAGATTGGCTCCAGAGAATACGATCTCATCTTGACACCGGATGTCAACGGCATTTCTAGGCACCAGTGGTTTTATTTCGAGGTCTCGAACATGGAGTCAAATGTCCCTTACACATTTAACATAATAAACTGCGAGAAAGTAAATTCACAGTTCAATTTTGGAATGAAGCCAATTTTGTTCAGCGTTAGAGAAGCGCAACTCGGTAGAGCTGGGTGGGTGAGAACGGGAACGGATATTTGCTACTATAGAAATTGCTATCAGAGACCAAGCAAAGAAAAAAATTACTACACAACTTCATTCACCGTAACATTTCAACATTCGTACGACGTCTGTTACCTAGCATACCATTTTCCTTACACGTACAGCCAACTGATGGCAAATATTTGGAGGTGGTCGAAAAAACTGCAATCAGCAAGTATTTATTTTCGTGCCGAACCGCTCTGCAATACTTTGAATGGAAATGAAAATCCTCTGCTGACTATTACCGCTCCGGATTCCAAAAGCAATCCTATACAGGTAATGAGAACGCCCGAAGAAAAACAGAATTCTCATTAATGAACATTTTCTCTTGGTTTTTCAGAAGCGAAAAATAATATTCCTTAGTTCAAGAGTTCATCCAGGTGAGAGCAACGCATCTTGGGTTATGCACGGCACCCTGGATGCACTCATTGGGAATTCGATCTACGCGAATAGCCTGAGAGATGATTATGTTTTCAAGGTTGTTCCGATGTTGAACATCGAAGGTGTCGTTAATGGGTGGTAAGTAGGGATTTCTCGAAGTGTGTGCGAGTTCTTTCTTCTTTATCAGACATGGGTTTAAAATTGAAAAACTATTCTTCATCGCGTAAAAATGTAGTAATACCTTTATTGATTTTCAGTCATACAAAATTCTCACTCGCATCAGTATAGGTACAATATTATAATTAAATGTATATAAATCGATTACGTTGTGCGTAATAAGGTTGTCTTGAGTTTAGGAAATTTGTTAGAGCGAATTATATTTATTCTATAATCTTATGATATTAATTAAACGATACGTTCGGATGACGGAGACGTCTAGCCGCAATTTACGATCCGATCAAATCTCTTCTCGTTGCAGACGATATAACGTCTCGTCTTGCAAACGTATCTCGCGACTGATGATTCGACGATAAACACGTACAATGGACTCAGATTATTCAAATTGCAGTTATCATCGGTTGTCGGACCCACCCAGTGAAAACTGTTTTACAATTTGTGTTTTCTGGACAGAAAATAATGACTTTGTCATATTCATGTCTCATAACTCCGACATCGATGTATATCGCTATTATTTAATTTAATCCAACGTTACTATTATTGAAAATCAAAGACAAATGATGAACGGATCATACGCGCTTAAACAACCCTAATAACTAAAATCATTTTGACTTTTTTCCGTACTTTAACATAATAGTTTCTATTAATTTTTTCTCTTCTTCTTTGTTTCCTGCTTTTTGTTCACTTAATAAAAAAATCATTCAAATCCCTAAAACTACAAATTGTTAGTTGGACGGAGGGTCTAATACTTTTCCATTTGAGCGGACTTTGATATTGTATCTGTACGCTGGTTCCGCTTCCGGTAAAATCGTGCTGGTATCATCGTCCCGCTGCAGCGGTGCTTCAGGTTCCTCCTGGGCAGGTTGATCGTTGACGTAATCGTGCTGCGTGTCATCGTACGGTCCAACGGTGTGAGCATCTTCCAAAGCGTTATCCGGTAAACCAGTTTCCGCAGTATCATAATCATTAGAATTTTCCTGTACCATTTGAACCGCGGAATTTGCTGAAACCGGGCGAACTTCGCGCGTTTCAAGTCCGTCAAACACGGAATCTTTCCTAGTTGTGAACAAGCTGGTGATATCAGGAATATTTTCAGGCGCGTTGTGTTTCTCTACCAATGCAATCACGTCATCCTTTTCGCCCTGTTTTCCCTCTTCTAATGTTTCCAAATTTTCATTCTGTTCAATTGTTATCGGGGATTCGGGTTCGGTTGCGGTTGCGGTTGCGGTAACGGATGCTGATGCGGAAGCGGGAACAGCAGTTACCAGTCTATTTACGATAGGATCTTCGGACACTTTTTCTTGAGATTTATCGTCCGATGTTGAAGCGTTTTCGTCCGTGGATGCTTTGTCTTCGTTTTTTTCTTCCACGACTGAACTAGCAGTGGTGGTCGTCAGATATGGCCGACGATTACTGAAGACCAAACGAACTGATCAGAAAAGCTTATTCTCGAATTATTGGCCAATTTCTTAAATTTTTCTTTCATCAATTTATCGTCACCGTACTGTCTTAAAAGCTCCATAAAAGATGCAACGAATATGTAGATTTTTTTTATTTTTCTTTATTTGTTTCTTTTTTTCGTGTATCTAAATACATGTCTCACCTCTTACCCCTGTGTCGCCGAGACTGGAATGCTGCCGTAGTTGTAGTAATAGCATCTCGTTTGCTCGCAGATAAAATCTTTGAACACGGTACAGTCTTCGGCTACCCATTCCAAAGTTGGTGCTTTCATGGCAACGCATCCATCGACGCTTCCACTCTCACCGCTGTGAAATGAAAAAAAAAGATATATCGTTGGACGGTTTTGTTGGCCTGATTAATTTTTTCTCATCCTTTACCTTTCTCTCGCTATTCTCTGGGGTTCGGTTCCTCGAGGTACGTCGGTCTCGCTGCGTCCGGGAAGTTTTTTCATGTAGTCGAACGTCGCGTTAAATGGTAATCCGGTGCTCATCCATAGGAACATATCGGTACCAAGTTTATTTCCAGACGTCCAGAAGTCGAATCTCGTGTATCCAGCGTTTTGTAGATATTGTGTCATCGTATCAGCTTTCTCTTTAGTCTCAAACGATATCAGTTGGAGACCCAGAGATCGGCAGTACTGATAGGCCAAGAAATAGTTCAATTCGAGACTGTAAGGGTTCATCCTCGACACGTAATACTGAACGCCATCGAGTTGAATGGTAGTGATTCTTTGCGCTGTAATGAAAATATATATATATAGGTACATCAAAAATATGATTCATGAATATTTATTACAGTATCCGGCAGGAACACCTACGAGGGAGTGAAAAAGTAAGAGAGCGAGAGCGAGAGAGAGAGAGTTAGAGAGAAAGAATACACATGGGAATGAAATAAGAAATAAATTTTCTGGGACTCTTGAAGTCTTCACACCATTTGCTTACACCTATACATACTACGGTCAAGTCCACACACGCTTCTAACGTAAATAGTTATATGCATCCACATCTGTCTCTGCTCCCAGTCTCAGGTGTAGAATATTTTCCTAACATATTCACACCGCATTCACTGTACCCTGTATGAATGACCGCGCTGCACCTCGCGACGTGTATGCACAAGAAGCGCACGTGTTTACTTTAAAACTATATTCCCCGCAACCAACTCCCGGGACTCTTTCTTCGGAACCTTAACTGTCCTTATCTGCGACTCACTGCGTGAATGAATATTACCAAAAGTGAAGTCGAAACTTCCAATCTAAAAAAGTTTTTCAATCGTTAATCAATCGTGATTGTCTCCGGGTATACGTCACTTCCGGTGGTATCGCACGCTGCGTCATATACTAGCCATTTTGTGCGCCCTGCATTTTAATGATCTAAAATTTCTTCCTAATTGATTTTGAGATCGAGTCGTCGCGTCGAACCGTTATGATATAATAACGTAATTAATTTGCGACACCAAACGCGCTTCGTCGTAACTATAGTCTTAATTTTTTTCATCCTTATTTTATTTATTTTTTAATTCTTCACCATCGAACCATACGTTCGATCAGGTTTTTTTCTTTCTTTTTTTCTCCATGCCTATAACACTTGCACGATTAATTGTTTCATTAAACTTGTGCTCTGATCGTGAGTGTTATATGCATACGTTTATACGCTTGGTTCGTAACATAACGGACTCGTTCATGTTTCATTGACTCCAATTCGTTCAACGAGGCCGCAGCTGTACATCATACATACTATAGCTGACTATATTTGAAAACGTCACTTCGTAACCTGCCGTTGAACCTGTTATACGTCTGAGATCGATGATATAGATTCGAAATTCTAGATCCCAACGGTCTGCTAAATGCGAACAAATTTCGTGCCGAAAGTTGAGAAATTCTCAATTGCATCGCAGTGTTATAAAGATAACAACACCGACAACAATTTTGGTAATTATATAGATTAGGGGCGCACACTCCAAATGCCGATGAACTTGGTGACATCACTTAAGAGATCCGTAGGAGTAATTAATTATGAAAAATAAGTGTCGCAAAGTAATAATAAAAAAGTTATAAATTATGAAAGTTAGGATAATTATATGTCGCTGAACCCCCACCCCTCAATATCGAAGGCATATTATCTCAACTTTAATTATTTGTAACTTTTTTATTATTACTTTGCGATTATTTTTCATAGTTCATTACTCCTGTTGCCTTCTCAATTGACGTCAGTTTGACGCCATTTGGAGCATGTGCCCCTAATTTATATAATTACCAAAATTTGTTACGTATAGTTTGTCCACCCGGACAGTGCGATAAGAAAATGAAAAAAATATGAATATAAGAATACGATAAGTTGAAATAAAAAGTGGAAGAGGAAGATGCGCTTCTTAGAGACTCTGCAGAGCGTCCCCCGGGGGCAGATATGTAACTCGAGTCTATATAAATGCCGGAGAGAGTTTTCGAGCCCGTAGATCTTGAAACAGGTAGGGCAGGTGGTAAATGACCTGATGACCTTGAGTCAACGACTGCGCGCCCGGCGTTCATGAAGCGCGCGAGTAAAACGCTTGCACCGGGTAAAGCGGCCGCGATCGCGTCCTCGCTTGTAATCGCGGCGGGACCCTTGCAACTCGTTTAATTTGGCTTCTTTTTCCCCTTTTCTCTTTTCTCTTATTTTTTCGTATCATCGTCGTTTTTTTTATTCCATAATTGAATACTTTGAAGGTCGGATAGGGTGGTACTGCGTTGTTTGGATATTTTTGGATCGAATAATATTCGCCAATTTAACGATCCTTTCGACTGCGTAGATCGTTGACTCGCAATGGTGGCGATGCCCAATTGTAAGTGATTAGGAGTGGTGCGGAACATTGAGAAATCATGATATCTCCAATTTAATCCGATTGTTCGTATAAGCACGTATTTCCTGAGCGAATAAATAAGCCGTCACGTATTGCCTAAGTTCAACATACTACGTTCACTGGTACGTAGCTTTGATATGTTCTCTTCATCGGGGGAAGAGAAAAAGCCAGGGCATGATCGATGGATCTATTTATTTTTTCCCCCAATTCATCGATCACTCCTATACTAAAAGAGAAATATATCTTTGCCTATTTGTTCGTCATACTCCTCCGATACCCAGAGGGTTGATTTCTCTTTGCATCTAAATTCTTTGACGATCTATACGACAAATTTATATTATAGTTCGTTCGATGTCTTACTAACCTGTTGTACAGAGAGCCGCAGCGGCGACGAGCAGTAGGGTGATCTTCATCTCGTGAAATGTTTCGTTTTTTTTATTTAAATAGACTTCCGGTATTGAATTTTCCGACGTAAAACTTAAGATGGGACAGTTGTTGTTAGGGTCGCGTCGTCGAACTGGCGTAGCGCTGCGTCGACGGTCCTCTTAAGAGTCCTCCGTCGGCTATGCCGCCACGCTCGACGACTAGGGTGGTGGGGGTCGCTCGCCGGCTATGATGATTCACGATGCAACACCGTGCTAGTTGAAATTAAAATAAATACATCTCCGTACTCATCTAAAAATCACGCCCATGGATCACCTGAATTCCAAAACGCCCCCGAATATCCCGCGCCCAACCCTATGGAAGAAGTTTCCAATTATCTACATCTGGTTCCGGATTCACGAAGCTTCCGCAGACTCGCGGGTTTCCGCTCCGATTCCGCTCACCTTGAGATTTGTCATTCCCTCGTCGTTTTCGCAAAGGGTGAAGGGGTGAATATTTTTCGAAAGATCTTAAGGATATTTTCGTTGTCTCGGTGATCCGAGACAGCTCGTTATGCCCCGCAAGAGATGTTGGTAGAATTACAGCGTCGTGACCGGTAGACTGCACAGGTCCGTTCGTGTCGGTCGGGCGAGCGGGCGCCGGGCGGCCGCCGACGTTGGCTGATGCGAGGGGTAGACGCGCATTCCTTTTTGCACATTGGTATGTTCTCTCCGCGTAAGCGAATATAACCGACACGATATCACGGGGATAAGAACCCGCAAGTTTACCACAGAAGCTTGCTAGATCGGTTGGATAAAATGAGGCTATGAAGGATATTCAACGGTAGAGACCGCGAGCCGCGCGACTCTCATGGACATCAAAAGAGGTCCAGAGGGCATATCTGTTAGGGTCGTGTCGGGGGGAAGGTGAGAGAGGAATTGGAAAGGGCGGCAGCTAGAGAAGCAACTTCTCATCGCGTCTCCTGCACCAGCTCAAGACTCCTGCCCGTACCATGTTACAGGTATATGTATGTATACCAACTGCGGCGTGTACTTTGTTTTTGCAAAATAAAATACAAGGAAAAAAAAACGTACAAAAACGCGCTCGACGAGCTCTTCGTGCTGCCGCTGTTCGATTCTTGGCCAGGTCTATTTCCAGATATACCTGTGCGCCGCTGTGTCCTGATCCAAGTTCCGATGCTGCAGGGGAACCTATAGCCGGTGCCTGTGGGTAAATTCTCGAGGTCTTAGCGTTCCCTGTTGGCTGTTGGCGGACAGCAAAATACGAAAGACGAAAGACGTGGCTCGGCAGCTCTCCTCCTTCGTGCATACGTATCCAGGCATAGGGCCCTGGGGGCCCGTCGAGCTCCGGGATGAGCCTAGAACACCAGTGATCCTCATCTCAAGGTCTCTTCGATATATATCCAAGCGATCATTCTTCACCGCTCGATTCCCAATGTCAGACCGCGAACTGCGCTGGATTCCATAGATCCTTGTTCACAGGCTAAAACGTAAAACTCTGCGAACCGTCTCCAGCCAACCCTTTTTCTCCTTGGAATTTCATAAATTGTGTACATCTCGCCCACCCGATCAAAGTCAGCAATCGGATAGTGGGAAATATTGCATTGCGCAATTTCTTCATGTAGGGCCAAAGACCGTTAATTATCAGAATTGATAAAGAGAAATATAACGGTTCTTTTCACCGCGCCTAACTGCAAAGCAGGTTTTTCTAGGGTTTAATGACTCCAATTTTTTTCCTCCTTCGCACATCTCTCGCCTATATGTATCATTTTATCTCTTTCTCCCTCCCCCCTCCCCAATTATCATTAATACAAAATTCACTCGTCTACATCGTTGCTCGTTCATATACATATATATGTATGCTAGGATCGAATCGACCCGTAATTATTGATCGATTATCTTATGCTTCAATAATTTCGCTAATCCCCGTCAAACTTTTTTTGTTTTCGCATGTATACATGTTGCAATAAGTAGGTATAAGTTGGAAACGCGCGTCCTTCACCTTATACCGACTATTCTCACCCCTCCGTGCATTGCTCTACGTGATATTGCAGGCAAAGTTGAGATTCTTCTCACCCTTCCAATAACGCGATCCCCATGCCGCAATTAGGGACTTGAGCGACATGTTATGCTGTATATGCCGCGGCTAAGATATATTTAGATATTTGCCTCCTCGTGTATTATATACTCTGCTAATGTGACTACCACAACAAGATCGGTCGCGATATCCCGCTGAGCAAACAGAATCCGACGTTCACCCCGGTCGCTTTAAATCACTGTCACGTGTTAATAACACGAGGGAATATCCTCTGACATACCTATATGGATGTGGGCATATGTGATGAACGCATAATAATCCAACCGCGCAGCATCAACATTTAAGTTCTACAAATAAACTACCGCCATGAAGCAAACCTAGAACTTCTATAAAACTATAGGACTTTGATTGTTTCGGGTGGAAAAAAAATATTTGCTAAAGTTCATCTCATACCTTGAATTATTATTTTTTCTTACAATTTACAATGTTGGATTTACGTTAGAAGTCTTTGTCCAGGACTTTGCGAGGAGGATTTTTGTCGAGATCCTCCCCTGGCATATCCTGCACGGTATATTGGTTCGAACTTGTTTCGCGTGGATAATTAAAGAGTCGTTAAAAATTTCTACGAGTTTGCATCAGTTCTATATTTAGAATAGTTTTCTGTTTCGCCGTTCGATCTTCGTGCTCTGCTGATCTCTACGCTCCTTCGTTCCGTCGTTCATTCCTTAGTTTCTTCACCCGTAGAGTCCTTACCTTTTTCACCCCATACTTACTTTGCCTCCGCTTCAGCTCCTCGATTCCCCCTCTGGGCACCGGTTAGATTATTATAGCTTCTTGGGACTCTCTAGCATTGTGCTTTTCACCTATGTGTGTCGGAGTCTGACCTGTAACCCTGAACTTCTAAGACCTGCGGGACCTATGGGACCCCGTAAACCGAACATTAAATCGAGGAACTTTGCCACGAAACTGTGCTCTTTCAGGGCCCGTCATCCGTTGCCCACGTTCTTTTCTTTCCTCTTTTTTTTTCTCACTCTCATTTTTTACTCATTCGGTCAAGTCGGCTCCACAGCCCACCTATTTGATTCTCGGTCCTCTTTTCTCTGTGACAGCATCTGCGGAGCCGAAAGAACAAAAGAATAACCTCTGGGGGAACATACTATACGCCCGCTCATATGCATATGCCCATAGATACGTGTATGTTGTTAAACGTTGCGGGCGGAATCCCAACTAAGAAGTAACAATGACAAAATTAGTAAGTGGTTAACGGAAAATGCCGACTGAATAACAAAACGAGATAGCATAAGTCGATGGTAATGTTTTTCATAACGATAACAATAACGGAATTTCGTTTTGTTCGACTCACCCCCTGATCATTTTTGTTTCTTACGTCGAATTTCAACCTCCCGGCTTTTGTCAGACTTTTTGTCTGCAGACTTCGCGTCAAGTTTAAATCGCTACTTTGATATATGGCCTTGAATTCGGTGCGCCAGAGATCTCTGACGGTAGGGGAAGGGTGCAGACTTTTAAATATTTGACCGAACAGTCAGCTACGAGGTCAGAGTCGATTTTTGGATCGGTTTAGCGCGGCGGGCGCGTCAAATCCGAGAAACATGAGAGTAAATCTGAAAAAAATTGATGTCAAAGCAAACGAACATTCAGAAATATTTGAGAGTTGAGTAAATTTACTTTGGAGAGGTAGACGTCTGGGATTTTGTCATTTTTTTAATTTTTTTTTCGAAGTTCTTGGAATAAGTACGCAACTTTTCGGATCTCATCGTTCTTCGAACGTGTTTGATTAATTTGAAAACGAAACGGTTGAATCAAATCCAAAAGTGTTGAATGGAAGTTGAGGGAATGAAAGAAACATTCCTCGGCGGTCGTGTATATTTCGTTCTGTTTGTCATGGGTCTTTGAGCTCAATTTGGCAAGTGTTTCGCTCTCGCGTGTGCCTTCGTGGACTTCACGCTCCTCAAAAGCTCTACTAGCGTGACTCTCCATTCATCACACCTACGTTTTTCGTCCTCCGACTTTTCTTCGGCGAAAAAACCGCGGCAATGAAGCAAAAATGAAACTGAATAAAAACTGCTCGTTCACAGCATCTCATAATTCTATCGCCCATAGGACTTATCTAACAATGAGAAGCTGACGCTGTCTAGCGATTGGCGTCAATCATGTTAATCTCCGAACAAAACTAAACCGTAACGTGGACGGGGATCGCCGAGATTAATTCTTCTCAATCTTTACTGCTACGATACCGAGGACAGAGAAATGACTTCAACCGATCAGCAAGGAACGTCGAGTCCTCGTGCACAACAGCTGCGGTCTCTGGTCTATAGACCATTTCTTAGTCGGTACCCAAGAGACATCTTGCCGGTCAAGGTTCCTGCCGACCAAGTCATTGACATCGCGCCTCGCACACCAAAGAGGCTTATGTCGATTCGATGCGAAAAGGCAGCCATTTCTCGCGAACGAATTTACCTAGTCACTCGCTGATTACTCATGAATAACTGCAAATCATTATCCCTCGACTTTTTACTTTTTTTATTAGAAGACGATAACCAAAACAAATGACGATCAGTCGTCGAACTCAATTCCCTCTAAATAGCACGCTCCTAGGCTGCAACGATCGTCTGCTAATTTTTCTAATTCGCGTGCAACCGGTAAGCGATTCTCTTCAGTCGTTTTGCCGAGGATTATGCGTGAAGCCAGGAGATGTAAAGAGTGCCGATTTGAGGGTCTACAAAGCGGACGTGTACACACTATATTAACTTTGCACGGTAAGAATCATCCAAGCAAATTTGATGCTTGGATATTTCTGATTCCCCTCACCGGTTATACTTTCGGATCGGTTGAAATGTTAAATTGATGGTTGCCTAGTAAGTTTGACAGCGGAGGAAATAGCCTTCAGCATTACAACGATAACGGTACTTATATTTCGCTCGCGGCGACGAATTGTCCGATCAAAGACAATGAACTCTATGCTCAGAAGATGGACTCCGATATTTTTAACTAGACTTGTTACAATAATCTCTAACGGTCAGTTGTTAAATCAATCGAATTGTCTGAAATCGTCAAGCGAGGCGAAAAAATCAAATAATAATTGTAACAAAATTAACAACGACGATAATAATATCAGACCCTATTATCATCTTCGCCGGAAACCGGAACAGATCGCGATTGTTTCCAACTCTTCTTGTCCCGCCCTCCGAGCTGGTATATCTCGGTGGGCTCGTTTGAGAACCCTTTCTTCTCCACATGGATCGCGTATCGCTTCCTACCGATCGTAGAATCGATTAAAAAGAGATTCGAACTTGTACAAGACTACCACGTAACTGTGTAGGCATGCCTAGCAATCGCTACATCATTCTATCATGGCTATTGGCATGCAAGACGTGGACTCCCCACTTCCTGCGGGTCGATTTCCGGCCGCCGGAAATATCCTTGCAACTACATATGAATCCTTAAACGACGCCGCGCTGCTGCAGTCTCCGATGATTTTTCCCGGCCGTTCGTCATCAATCATCGCTATACATTTCCATCGGGACGTTGAGAATAAAAAATAAATAAAAATAAAAGTATTACCGTGTTGTGAGATCTGCGCTCCGGACTCTGTTTATTATTACGGTTGACGACCTCATCGGCATCGCGTTCCGCTGGACTGCAATTCTTTCGTGAAATAAGAGCGTATAAAATTACAATTCGGAGAACCGATTATTACGGTGATATATCCATATCCCCACCTATCGACGTAATATTCTGTTTGCAGCAATCGGTACGGTTTAACGAACGAGGATCTTAATAGAAAATGGAGTGATCCTCATCCTGTATTACATCCTGTCATATTTCATACCAAGGGACTCATGGAATATTGCACAAGAGTAATCCAGAAACCACCTCAGGTCTTCGTTGATTACCACGGGCATTCCCGTAGAAAAAATGTCTTCCTATTCGGCTGCTCTCAATCTGGTTCATGGAGCGCAGCTGATAGAGCAAAGACTGACAATCCCATACAGTATTTGGTACGAGAAAGATAAAGATCACGTTTGCTCAAAATCTTTTTTAATTAATTCCAAATCGGTGGGACATTATCGCGATAAATTTTCTACAGATGCTTCCGCACCTGATGCAAAGGACTTCCCCAGCATTCGCACTACCTTTATGCTCCTTCAAAGTAGAAAGAAGTAAGGAATCAACTGCCAGAGTCGCCGTATGGCGTCAATTGGGAGTGTCCAGGTCAGGATAATGTTTCCACTTCTTGTATAAATTCGAAAAAGCAAACCAACCGGTGATTTTTAAAGGAGCTACACAATGGAGAGCAGTTTTTGTGGTTGTGACCAAGGGGCCTTGGCCGGGTTTCATCTCGATACTAAACATCTGAGGGAAATCGGTCAGGATTTTTGTCAAGCTTTATCGATGATGAAGGAAGGTGGCGAAGAATGGACAGTCGATAAGTGAGTGTAATTAAAGTCTATGTAAAAAGGATATCCGAGAAGCCGCAAGCTTTCGGAAATTTTAATAGTTACTATATGCATATTTTTCAATAATCAAGAGGAAATCTATTGAGATTTGGAAGAGGGAAACTCTGGATGATGATTTTTACAGTATTTTCTTCTTTTTTTTTTTTAATTATCGTGTATTCGCTCATTTATTTAAATAACTATACTTTTGTCACCCGTGATATTTGCTTGGACGCAGATCGGAAATGGAATCTTGTTGTCCTTTGAAATGCATTCTGAAAGTATCAAAGAAGCCGCAAAAATGCATTCAGGATAAACAGGCTAAGCAACATATATTGGGAATTCCTTAGCACCAATATTTTGTGATTCGATTGAATGGAGATCAAGGCAAGATTTATTTAATTTTCTTTTCATTCTTTCCATCGTTTTGCGGGTGATCGGCATGCTCGTTTTAACACATCGCTACCTAACGACGTACTCATCAATTAACAATTTAACTTCTACGCTCATCAAGTGTCAGATATCCACCTCGTCATGACGAATAACAGATTAACTGATTAACAAGATTTCTCATCCTTTGTTTTTTTTTTAACCGGTATCAGGTGCAGCACATGCAAATCTGGTGCAGTTGCGCATTGACTTTTTTTTTCAGAATGACGATGGATTCGAAGGATGGCGCTCAAGAGGAAAGATGCGTTGATTACGAAATTACATCAAGTTGTGATTCGGATGAGTCCGATCGATTTGACGATTAGGCTGATTCGATGTCTCCTCGCCACTAGTACACCACTTTTCTATCCTGTGATCAACCTACAGATATCTATCGGCAATATTCACTACATACGAATTTCGATTCCATGCCAATACACCTAGATGTATAACTTGAAAATATACTTGATACTCATTAATATAGCTCCCACATCCACTTCGCGGTGTTCAACTTTATTCTGTACGAACAATATCGGATCGCTGATTTTGACTTGTATTCGCAACCCGAATAGAATCTTCAGGATACTTTGTAGGAAAAAAAGGTGAGGCAAATCGTGGTTTATAACGTTATTTTATTTTAAATGTTATATACCTAAGGCGAAAGCTTTCAACTAATAATTCTAAAAATCTCTTTCAATGGAGATGAATGGAACAAAAATTCTGAATAACTGATGAAGTTAAAATGAAGTGGATTTGTTACAAAGTTAATTAATAAATACAATTTATAACAGGCGATATACTATATTGTACAAATGATCAATTGATTAGACAGTATTCTTCATCAAGCATATCAAATTTGCTATGAATCACAACTAAAATTGAGCGATAATAAAATTTTTACATCGTGATCTCTTGACCGGGGATTAAAAAGTTTCATAGATCAGCAAATAATTTCGATAAATAATTAAAATAAATGATCACTACATGAAAAAACAAACCTAATCTAATCACCGATTCGATTACACCTTACCAGATTCTCATCATAACGTGCTGAAATCTCGCCAAAAAGAATCGTGTGACGAATTTTTTTTTAGCTCTTAAATTAATCAAGGTTATCGAAACCGAAACGGAGTGGGTAAAAAGTGAAGATATTTAATCCTTTGCTCGGTATTGATGGACTTGGATTTTGATCTGTTCGTATGTGACCCAGAGAACGATGTTCCAGGAAACTAATCTAGCGAAGCTGGGTACGAATCCTTTGTAAAAGGCAAGGGGTCCTTCCTGAGCAAACATTCGTACAGCGGTGTCCAATGCTCCTTTATATTCTCCGGGTGCGCTGTTCATGTAACGCGTTTTGACGACGTCGACTGGACTGGCAGCCAATGTTGTGCAGAGCCCTGCCACCGTAGCCGCTGTCAAGTGACAGGGAATACCGTCCCTCAACATCCCCGATTGTATAATCATGTCCTTAATTATATCGTAGCAGACAATCTCGGCAACGTTTACGATCGCGTTACGTGATACGTTCGGGAATGTCCCTGCGATTTTGAAAGCACATATTTTTTTGAGTAGTTAATCATTTTTTAATTTTTTCGCTTGATAAATTTGGTAAAAAATATCTCACCTTTCCACAAGCCCTTCGTCCCTTCGTTAATCGCAATATGCCTGTAAGCCTGATATGTTGAGGTGTATCTAATCTGGCCAGATGATCTTCCCATGTTTCCCGCCTGCAATCGAACCTTGACGACGTCTGTTGGCTGAGCAAAAAGAACCGCAAGAGCTCCTGTAGTTATGCCAGCCGCAACACGAGTACCGATATTAAGCGAATCGCTTCTGCCACCGCCGTTCTTACCTGCGGGAGATAAAACCGTACGTTATTACAAGGTATTTTTTTGCGCGGAAGAATCCCACCGCCGATTCGAAAGAATAATGAAATGAAGAGTTAAAGCGTCTCTGTTCTTTCTTTCGTTTAATAGAGATGATGTTGATGATGATTTTGTTTATAACCTTCGCCGAATATCTTAAGTCTGTGACCATGAATGTATTCTCTTCATTATTGCTTTCTTTCTTTTTTTTTTTTAATGTATTCTTTGCTTCTATATTACTTCCTTCATCGTATGTACATTTTTTTATCTATGTATTTTTAATGAATTCGAAGTATTAAGAAGATAAGAGGCGAAAGTCAACATATACCAAAGAGGTGCTTTCTCCGGTGAACTTAAAACGACTTGCGAACGTTGTCTTTAAAGTCTTGTAATCGCGTATACCATACGCAAGCGTGAGGGCGTTAAAATACGGATTGAGTTCAGCAGAATTGGAAAAATTGGAAAAAAAAAAAGAATTTTTTCCCAACTTACACCAGAACCTGAAAGCACCTCTGCAAAATGCTGACTGATTCTGCTCCATGTGAGAAAGATAGTTTCTTGACCGCGAAAATTTGTAGAAATATAATAACTGGGGTTAATTCACACGTTTGTCATCACGATGCATTTACGATTAGTTATTCATTTACGTTATGTGAAGTGTTTGTTTTTGAAGTACCGTCGATGATTCCAGCGTAGAAAGACTTGACGGTGTCGTAGAGGCCCAATCGAACGCTTGCAAAACACATCTGTCGCTGCAGACCCGCGGAAAGACCCCCGTACAGGCTCCTGTAACCACCCTCGCTCAAACTGACGCTCTAAACTCGTGAAAATGCGCACCACGTGCGCTCGTACTCCTCACATACTTACGAGATATACACATTTTATTTCACATCCATATCATTTACTATTATTTCGTTTTTTTTTTTCTCTTTCCCAATGCATCTTCACATTCACAGACCAAAACGCGCTGGTCCACGGTAGGATTTATTAAACGGAAGTTATTGGTGTACCGATTTCTTCCCAGTAAGTCTGGTTGCGAGTATGCAGGGGTTGAAATTTACAACAAGATGAAATGGACTCAGATTGAATTAAAACGGAGCAAGTATCCTTTGCATTACTTAGGAAACTCTATCGTCTAATTATTTTTCATCGCATTATATAACTTCCGTTAAAAATTTGTTGTTTCTAAACTACGCGAGTTTATAATTTTTTTTTTCTCTCATTTATTTTAGAAAAGGTCAAACTGGTAAACAAATTAATTCTAACCACGTGGAGCTAGTTAATTGACCAGACCAGTCGACGCATATGAGAGCTAATTAGATTAAACGATTCCGAAAATAAAAGAAACATGATGGTAGAAAAAAAAACGAGTAATAATAATCATGCTCGTAACCGGCTAGAACGAGTGGCTGACTATGGGGGTCGTTTTATGGCGGGCAGTCAATTGAATTTGCATCTGATAAAATCGTACCTTACTCCTTCAGTTCTTATAATGTTTCCCATTGTCTGAAGCAATCCTGATTGAGCCGCTCTCATAGCGAAAACTGGACCTTCGGTTGAGGCTAAAAGAATTGGTCGTCCTTCGCCAGCGATCTGAAAGTCCAAGCCCAAAAATAAGTGACCAAGGTAACTTCAGAGACCTAATGGAACGATTTGAAGAATATTTGGAATCTTACCTGCATTCTAACTTTGGTCGTGTCAAGAGGAAATGTAGCCAGATCCGCTATGCAGGCGGCAGTTCCAGCCGTTATCAATTTCATCCCGAGGGACATGTCATTCTTTGCGTCAGGTTTCATTTTTTTAAATTTTTGTTCTATTCTTGTTTCACTGTCTATTTGGTTCGTTGATTGTGATAATGTTAATGATATTCTTGGAGAATGATTGAACGAATCGATGTGCAAATTAGTGTTCCAATTGATTTTTTCTTTTTTTTCTAATCTCCTTTCCGATGACTCAACCGAAAATATGAAGCGTGTTGGGTAGGTAATAGGTGTAATAAGAATAATTTGACGCTTATTTACAGTATTTACAAGTCCTTGTCTAGGACGAAATCTTCAAACTCCCATTAATGATGGTATTCTTTTTTATTTGATTTTCAAGTTAGAAGCTCTTCAGCTCTGATTCCATAAAATGGTCCGGATACGCGTGCAGCCCCTCTGACCTCGGGCGATCGTGCTTCACTTCCTTGTTGTAAAGTTTCTTGTACATACTATTCTCCTGTTGATAAGAAAAAAAAATGATTTAGATTAGTATCAGGGAATAATATTTCGAGGCTCGATTTCGCTTACTTTTCTACGGCGAATGACCGTGTGGTTATTTTTTAGCAACTGTCGTTCGACAGATTGCGCGATATGCGTCAACATAATGGCATATAGATATATTGGAACAATATATCTATGATAATAGATCTAATTTTCATGTACTATGGTTATCACATAATGTCAGCTGTTGACCACACCGTCTGTTCTAAAAACGCGTGTTCGGCGCGCTGCCGGCAGAAAGGATAGAAAAGAAACTACAGATCGGATAAGAGAGAACGGAGATCGCTTTAGCTTTTTCAATCGTTAATTGGATTCCTGCCAATCAACTGCATCCGAGTTGCACAATTTTATTTGTTGATTGATTTAATTCGTTTCTCATCTTAAGAATCGGCTAAGAAACCTTCCGATTCCAGATGACAACTGCGATCGCTCTAGGAGCGTCCTCGTTCCGGTTACAGGAGCAAAAATTATCATGCATGGGTTTGGTTTGTGATAAGTCAAATTTTCAACAAAATGACTGCGTATAGAATGAAAAATTTCTGAATAAAAATACCTATGTATATAATACAAAGTCTGTTTCCGGGGTTCGTATTTACACGACCACGCACTTTGGAACGCGTTGAATTTTTACCGCGTCAGCTTAGTTAGTAGATTCCCCTTGTTATTGACGGAGTTCGCTCTCCTTTCCATAAGATACTCCGAAATAAGAATCAACTACTTGGTGATTAAAACGAATGTTTTTAACGAATAATTTATCCGCGTAGGGATTCGCGTCAAACGAATTTTGATCGGGGATGAGAAAAAATTCTTAGAATATTAATTAATTATGAATTACTGTTTTGGCCATTGCCATGTGACGCATTTTATCTTTGCATAGAAATGGGCACCGACGTATTCGTTCACCTTTGAACAGCTGGGGATTTTTTACTCAATTGAAATTTTTTAAAAATTTTTTCTCGTTTTATAAAAATCGTTACTACGAGCCAATGTATCGAATTAATATCCAGCGGTTCGTTGTTCGTCGCACCGTTTTCTTTTATATTTTATTCATGCGGCCCGAAGGTTGAAACCTATGCCAAACTGTAACCTTTGGCGTTTTATGTAAACACTTCTTCGATACCCCTTCATATGATCAGACGAAGCGAAGTAACACCACAACATCATTTGTATGGCGAAGAAAAATTTCATTTCATACACATAATTATAGGCGCGACCTCGAATTTCGAAAGTTTCAGTCTTGGGAAATCTATTCTGCGAGAACGCCGGTGCAGTTTTTCTATCCGTACGATTATATTCTAATCATCGGGTAAAACAAAATACGAATTGATCTTATCCGATGAATGTAAGATAGAGGGGAAAAAGGATCTGCGGTGCTCGCGCATCCTGCGGATTTCGGAAAACAGTTGTCTCCTCATTCCACTAATGTCCCGAAAAATGAATCAATCCAAGATTAAAACGAGCTAACGATTCACGGGTGCAATGCACGGTAACATGTTAATGTTGCATTCCTCTGGTTTTTATGCCTTAATTTTTTGGAATTGTTTCCACCCGCGCTAGCGACAAAAACCATAAAACGAAGGGATAAAATTGCGAAGAATGTCAGTCGACATAATCGTCAATCCTCGGTAATTTTGATCCTCATAGATTTTTCAATAAATGAAAAGTAACTTGAGGATTGAAAATGAAATTCCGTTTGTTGTTCACCCGGTTGATTATTCTTCGTATGGCAAATTTTACTCACCAAGTTCACAGTGGGTGAAGAACAACACAACTGATGCGTCGTTCGCTCATACCCTTGCTTATATCGTAGGCGCGACCAATCAGCTGTTCTTTCGGAGCGTATTCAACCAATAAGATAGCGTGCCTTGTGCTCGCGTTCGGCGTTAACAAGGGACACTGTATTTCCGCGCGCGGATCGATATCCTCCAGTGAAGAATGAAACGTTCGTTCCGAACATACACTTGTAATCGCGGTTGTAGCATGGAATTTATAGCTTTCGGTGAAATGCACGATATGTACAAAAATTAATATACTGACGTGGACGCTTCGAAACGCCCACTTCATCAACCAATCGAACAAAAACTAACAATAAATTTGAATATTGAATAAAGATCGATCGTAGCTCATAATTATGACGAAACTCACATACGTATGAACGAATTTATAATTAATCTCACCTGGCAATTGCTGAATAATGATGGACCTTTGCCAATTCGAATTCCGAACCTCGAAGTCAACGTTGACCGACTACAAGAAAAAAGAAATTGAAAAAGTTTTTGTTTATAAAGCTCGCTGAATTCCATCAGGAAATTTTCCAAAGCCCGATAAAACTTCGGTGATTGCACTCCAGACTGATATGTCTAAATTCGCCGCCGACCCGTCTGGTCGACAGGTCATAGACTTGATGCTAATGCCATATGACTTGATCTGGATCTCACCACCTTTTGACCACTTATTACGAATCAAACTCTAAGTCAAAAATTTCTTGAACATTTCAATCAGTGTTTTTACTTGAAATCTGCCGAGTCACGACGGCGCCAGATTAAATTTTGAGGATCTGTGCTATTCACTTCCCTTGCATAAGTATGTCGGGTCTATGCGTACGAATTGACTCAATTGCTTCGATCAACTCATTGATTGATCGATTGATTGATTGTCCCGCCCTCATAAGTAATTGAGGGCAATGGAATATTTTTTGCCATGTAAAATTACTCTAGAATTCCGCGATACACTGCATTAGGAAAGTTTACTAAGTCGTGCCGGTCAACCGTCGAATGAAAGGATTAAGCCGGAAGGAGCCTAAATTTGAAAATTCCGACCACACGAATGGAAAATTTTCGAGCTATCCTCAGCCCTTTCTACCTGGTATAAGGGTCCCACTGATGCAGCTGGTAACTTGATGCGCACAATGGAAAATTTCGGAATCCTTCCATTCCTCTTCCCAACCCTCAGTTGGAACGGAATCGGATGTAAACGAAAGAGAAATGTAGCACATGATAATGTGAGAGAACGGAACGATCGAGTCCCGTTGTTTTCTGTAAATAGTTTTTCACTGGATGGACTTTGAATCGACATACTAATATGATTGTCCAACAGACAACCGGTGGCAGCAAATGATTATTTGCGTCATCGAAGCCCGTATGTAAGAAATATAATATTTCTTTATGTTCTATTTAGATCTCAGCGAATGGAATTCAGCTTTGTCAAGTTCTGAACTAATCGAGAACTCTACCTTGATCGGGACTATAGGTGTGAAATAAAGGTTAGCCATTAATATTATACTACAATGTTTATACGACAAAGTGTTCAATATTCATTCTACCCCGACATTAACCTGTCTATCTAATTAATAATCAGCGTTTGTTGCGTCATGCTTAGAAACTTTGTAACCAACAAAGAGCCAGAGATATGGAAAGGAAAAAAATTGGCCCATGAGGGGATCGAACCCGCGACCTTCGCGTTATTAGCACGACGCTCTAACCAACTGAGCTAATGGGCCGATATGATATTTCCAGGATTTGGACAACATTTGATGCTTCCTCTATTTTCACTTTTTTTTTCGTGATGTGTTCAGTGAAATTATAAATGTCATACGTTAAGACCTATACGATACACATTGTGTTCTATTTCATACATACTCACTCATTTCGTACGCTCAGCGAACGATCTTTCGCATATCATATTAATCCTATATAGGTATACATATGTGATAACGTATATACGACGGATATTCTGTTTTCTACGATTAATAATTGTACGAAGACTGTGGCAATGACGCTTGAACGCATAAATCCTTTATGGATCGGTGTACAGTTATTCAAATGATCTATAGATCTAGCAATTATTTCAGTTGCATGCTGAAAGATCAACTTCAATCAATTGATAGAACTGGAACTGATTTGTTGTTCTCGACAAATAGAGCGACAAACTAGCTCTTCTGAACTGCACCAGCTGTAAGGGATAAATGAGCGAATCTTAGATCGGCTACCAGCGATTGTTTCGTGAAAAATTTTCTGTCATGTCAACGATGTATCTGAATTATATGCAATGAGTATATTGCCGTTAGAATCCATCGATTGTGAAACGGAAAGTTGAATGAATACCATCGCCATTTCGTCGAGACATGAAGCTGATCGCGGTGTCTTATGATCTTGACATGCAGTTTGTAAAATCGGTTGAGTGGAAAGCAGATGATCATAAAGCATTCAGCTACATTTATATTCCCATATTTCTTCTGAGTTCTTGACTTTCATCAAGCCAAAGTATTTCCAAGTTTCTTTGCCTCGGCTGTAAACTTGTTTGCCCGCGTCACGTGATATCAACGATGGTTCAGACGTCGGATAAAAGTTGGCGCTACTCTTCGATTTGTAGCACGGTTGGGTAAACAATGCTACGAGTTTTCACATAGCTGTGATATTTGTTACTTACAACTAAAAAGTAGTAAATTTATTGTTGTTTCCGAATCTGATTGTTCATTATCGGTTGGCTTATGGTTCGAATTTCGGTCGGTCACTTCGTCAATATAAAGACTGGTGGAATAACTTAAATAAGACAAGATCAGATCGTAAGAGTTTCCAACATGCAGGGAACTCAACCTGGGGAGGTTTTTTCCAGACAAATGTCGAGGGAGATTACACGCGCATTTTTGTGTACATACAAAATTCTAGCTTTCCTTTCACTATCTAGATTAGTTTACATTAGATGTGATTGTAATTTTTTCTTTTTAAAGTACATCAAGTTCCTTCTTGATTCATCGATTAATGATCAGGAGCCGAAACGCAATGTCGCGTTTCAAGCCAATACATCTAAAATATCATATCGGCCATGTATAGAAGGAATTCTATTTTGGTCATCTTTACCGTTTTGTTATTCATAACCTCAGAATTATTCGCATGCGAGACAGACTGTACGATGTTCAACAAGGGTGCGCGGAACATAGACGTCGCTACCATCGTCAGACGCCATACGTCTACTCGATCATCAGGCTCAAAGGGCCCAACAATCTTGTACCTTCGCCGTTAAACGTTTCGTTGCCCCCATCGATTAGTAAACCTTTCCTGAACAAACATGAGCGATGAGACACCGGCGACCAAAGTTTCAAACGTTCCTCAATCACTCAGTAGGCTGGAAAGGGTAAGTATTCTTCCATTTCCCTGCTCATTTTGTGCTGCCCGTTTAAATCGATATTCTTCGAATTGGATTTGTCGCTTTTCCAAACCGACTTCGCATTTATTTTACCTCAAATGTTTGCAAATATTCTACCTCAATAGTTTTAATAATGTAGCCTTTTTTAATCATCGATCACATAATGGTAATAATCTTGATGATTTTTTCGATTACTTTTTATTTTGTTATTGAGAAAAAAAATCCCTCCGAATATGTACTTGATTTGGCATTGTCCGTTTTCAGTTATAACTCCCGATTGCAGACTTGTCGTCGATCCTGATGGGAAAACGGTTTTCCTAAATTGTATTATTTTTCCAACTTCGGACAGAATTTTGGTAGGTTTGAAAAAGAAATTATATCTATCTCGTACATCATTCATAGCTGTTTTGCCAACTGCCTGATAAAAATTCACGTTCAATATTGGGTAACAATTCATAAAAAAACATTTTCGGCGTGAAATTGCAAAACGGTTGAATCTAATATGACCTGGCTTTTATTTTATCTCTCCACGCGAGATCCTCCTGTTCATATCGTCGAGAGTAAGTTCTAGTAAACGTTGAACTACAAATGCAAAATTTGTAACTATGAAATGAACATGCCGGGTTGTTGTTCGGGCGAATATCACTGAAATGTACCTTAACATTTCAGTGGCAAATATAATAGGGCGCGCGCTGATAGTCGGCGCTGATCGACAAGGCTATATTTTCTGCCACAGGCTGCAGCCGCGATAAGTGTGAGTCATCAGCGAGCGCGTACGTTACGCCTCACGTGATTAACGCACTACGAATTACGTATTTAAAAAATCGTCAATGTTTTACGTATTGAACCGAGTGACAGTAGATCGGAGCAAATTAGACCGGCAGCACGGAGTGCATCCCAATGAAATACGCCATTGGTTTTCCTTTGATATTCGAGCGACCACATAAAATGAATGCTGAACCCTCGGGGTATCTTGACTACGCTGCTGAACGTTGCAGCGAATATTCGGAAGGTTCATCCGAGAACTTCAGTTCGCTCGATGATTGGGACAAGGTCATTAATAGAATATTAGCCGTGACAGAAGTAACGTGTAAATTGTTACCTTTGATCGAAAATTATTTCACCGATTCGGATGCAGCATAATAATATCTCAAAGATCAAGCAGCATTTTTTTTCTTTTATTTCTTGTTCGACCATTCTTGCGACCTGCTCCCAACGTGAAGATAACCCGTGAACCTTGAATGTAAATAAATCCGCGCAAGATGTTAAAGGGCCCGTCCCATTCATTATCGCAGGATCATTCTACGAGGTTATGTTACGGAACATGGGAACATTGTTTTCTCCTTCTTTACAGAGAACTCGCTCAGCTCAGAAGACGGCTTCCTTGTTGGGTGACGGGGTTGAAACATTCCTGAAATTTTTTGATCCAGAAAGAAGTGAACGAGAAAAACGGAAGCTCAATCGAAGATTGTATCCCGGAGCTAAAAAGCATGTCGTTTATGACGACAAAGGAATATATTTTAATACAGGGGAGGATCTTTGTGACTGTTTAGAACGATCTTGCCCTGGCTGTCATTTCCCTTGTCCGAAATGCAAGTCTACCAAATGTGGACACGAATGCAGGTGAGATACGTTCCGATAATTTTCCGATTGCGCTCAATTTATAACGCTGGATTATCAGGATGAGCAGTATTAGGTCACATTATTATTTAGCATCAATATTAATTCCAGATCAAATAGAAAATGGACTTATGAATCGATCGAAAACGAAGGAAGTGATTTCGTTATTAAAAATCCTGTTTTGAACGAGTGAATTAATTTGGTTTTTCAAAGTGACTGTGACTGGAATCAGCCAGGTATTATCATGTACATACATACTGCGATATTTTTATATTATTGATTTAACTTGTGAGCAATGCAAAGGTGACACAGGTACTTATATTGTAACTATATTAAAAGAGTGAATAAATTGAACGTTATGGTGTAGCGATGAAAAACTATATTTTTCATAATAGCTACTGTACAAAATTGTTTATTTACGATATAGGTATTCGAGGTACATCTAGCTCATTAAAGCCACGTTTTACGTGAACTATAAATAGGATGTAAAAAATTTCATACCATAGCTAATTGTTCTGAAAGTATGTTCTACGATCCTTTGAAATATCATAATATTTCACATACAAATTTTCATACCCATTAACGACATTACGAAAAAGCACTATAGTGTCCTGCGATGGTTTTTTTCCGTAATCTCTGACAAGAATCGCACTTTGGTTAAAATCACTCTCACCGCAATTAGTACAATCACGTATACGCCACTATCTGTTTCTCTGCTAGCTTACAATCAGTTCAACAGATCTTTGTGGTGTGTGTGTGTATAACATAATAATTTTATATACGCGTATAATATCGATCCTATAATTTAATATGTAACGGTAGTTTCACAGTTCTTGTAAAAATTGAGGAATGACTTTTTACTTCTTATATCTATAGGAACAAAGAAAATTCCAGAAAGCAAAAACTGCACTGATCGGAGTAAGTCCTCTCCGTGGAATTCCCATAAAACGAATGTTTTAAATCTTATACCTCTCAGCCGCATCGTACTCCGTGTCATTAAACTGCCGGAGGTGAATCTGCGAAGAAAATATTTCGTCAATCGACAATTTGTCAAGATGTTAGAGTAAACGAGGTTCACTTGTAGATTACCTGCAGGTGCAAATTGACCTCCGGTGCTCGACTGAGATACGGAAAATTTCCGCCACTTTTAAGATGTGCCAACTTCGCGTTCGGATAACACTTGTAAGTTTCTTCTCTGACAATGTTCGACAACGCATACTCGTCAAATACGTCTATTATGGTTACGGGAAGATGAGATATTTTTTGAGGCTGGACGTAACAACTGACGCAGTTCATCGTAAGACGAGAAGCTAGTTCACGTTGAGTGAGGCTCTCCAGCTGCGAATAGAAAAAAAAATCCGATATTACTAAAAAAAATATTGGCAGTGTATGAAAATCCATCGACTGCCGATTCATGAAATCCGACTCACCCTTTCCACCATGAAATCTATCGCGTCGACGATTTCCGGGTCAGATTTTTGGGCGGCAAAATTTCCCATAACCATTTTCTTGAGCACGAGAGACGGCAGTATCCAAAACCTGAAACGAATACATTTTTCTCTCACTTTCTCTGTACAGATAAATCATCGTCATTTCTTATTGTCTCAGTCCACAGTGGCTATAATCGTATATCGCAAGGCTTTGATTACGCGATAAAGAAAAGCATATTATTCTGAGTAACTCGTGACTATCAGTTTTTCTTACACAGCAGCTGAATCATGGTAGCTAAATACCGATGTGTCCGTAAACGTATTGCAGAGTACCATGGATACTACTCTTGGGCAGTGAGAATTGACTTCGGTAAATTTTTGCACCAGGAAGCCCCCTGAAAGTAAAAAAAAAACGTCTCAACGGCCGTTTCCCGTCCCTGACCCACACCTGCATATATCAAAGTGGTATCGCATCAGCATTTGAACAATGAACGAAAGCAGACCTTGCGGTTGAATGAAAAAAATTAATGAAAAAATTGATATCGGTCGGCGACAGCAAAGTTATAAAATCATTGTTGTCAGCAGAAATGCATGTATCCAGAGGCAACATTTGTTATAACACTCCGGCACATTACGTGTCCCTTTCTCACTGATAAAAAGTGATGAAACGTTAGCGTGATTTCCTCACCGAGAGACGCCCCGAACAAGTGCACTTTATCTAATTCCATGTAATCGAGAAGTTTCTTAAACCCATCGCACCATTCCTTGACACTCCAGTAAACCGGTGACTCCGCCTGCAAGGAGAATGATAATTCTTTAAAAATAATCGACGATGTTTAGTGAGAATTTCAGAGCGTGAAATGGAACATTGAAATGAGTATTGAACGTCTGCACGTCATTGTTACGCTATATCTCGATAATTTGATACAGTTATTTTTACTCGAGCCAGCATATCGTGGGGTATTCTAGGTATCTTCGTGAAATAATGGAAGATAATAACTGCGAGCTTCCGCTGTATGAATAAATATATCTATACATGTATAAACTCGTGAAATGATAACATCCGAAAAAATATTGAAAGCCCGACTTTTTTGGACATCGAGAATAAATAAAAGTTGCGGAAGGGGCCTCGGCCGCTGTTTGTAAATCCTACAAGGCTACGCGTGCGAGTTTCAATATCAGAGCAGGATGAGTAGATAAATGGTATAGACAAATAATAACATCACTTACGGCGATAACTCGGTATCCCTTAGCGGCCAGTCCCATAATCTGTTTGAAATAAATGTCAGCGGTACCACTAACGGGAGGCAGACAAATCAACGGACACCTGATAGTTCTTGGACCTGAATCGTAGACCCTCCAGCCCTAGATGTGAAAGCAAAATAATAGAGATTAAATATTAGCCTTAATTTATTTGTTCGTCAATATGGAACAAAAATAGTAGTAGAAAAAAAGGGGTGAACGTACCTTGGTGCCGTCGGAATCAACGACGATTTTTCTCAACGGAATCGAGCTCCGAAAACTAAGGTATTCCTGTGACCGTGAAAATTCGCTAACACAGGCCATGGTTCAAGTTATTTATTAAGAACCAGTCCGAATTCTGCACGGAAAATAATGTAAAGTAGATCGCCGAATGACGCCGAACAAGGTTCAGGCTACTATCTCCAACAGTTTCTACTATCAGAGTCCAACACGTCCATAATCACTCTACACTTGACCCACTGGATGAATTGCGGAGCGTTCGAGCGATGACTGCGAGTCGTTCGCTACGACGACCACGAGATTAACAACAATAACAATAACAAAAACAGCAAACATCAAAAACACTGTAGCGTAATTTTTCTTTCTAGTAACATTATTTCGTCGGGGTTAATCCGATGCGTACTTCTTTCGCCACCAAATACCTTGCCAGCTGATCACAGAGGCGAATTCTTTGCACGATTTCGACTTGGAACATTTTGTGGACGTCGCAAAGACTGTGCATCGACCAACCGTAACGTTACGATGGAACGGTATCTAGCAAGACTACGAAGGCAAACGAACTACGTGCAAACAGCTTCATCGGATAACAACGGCTGAAGGCTGGAAAGTGAAAACCTCTCCACTTTTGTTGGGACTCGCTACCAGGCACGACACTTTAGCCATCCTTTTTCCGCATACCCAACGTACCGATATGTGCCTTCTCTCTTACTCACATTAGGATCAACCAACTGACGCATGCGCGGTCATATTAGCGCTATGGACCCGATGGTTTTCGAAACCAAACCGTACGACAACTCTAATCATCTTTCAGATAATGAATATAACGAAGTCTCCTGGTCATGGAAAATGGTAAAAATTAAAGAACGAATCCAGAAAATAAAAAAACTTTAGCATGAGGGAAATGTTCGTGACCCGTGGCGATTTCGTGTCATGGTAAAAGTGCAATTCGCATCATAGTACCGCTCAATTAATTCGAAAATATTCATTTCAGCTAGTCTGAAGTCTCGAAATTCACTCGCACCGAGATGCGATCTTCCGTACGGGTTACGGGATCATGAAAAAAATTATCCATCTCTACTCCGGTCATGAAGCTGCCTACGGGCTGCTGCCTCCACTTCGGGAATGCTCCCAGTCGATATCGCAGGAACTGTGCAGTTGTAGGACACCAGTAGACGGTACTTGATTCGTTTCTAATTCCAAATTGTACCGAGTGTTCGCTCTGTCAGTGACTTGAGTGAATTTCCCAACTCTTCACTCGTCGCTGAAAGTGTGAATGTTCATGAAATTGGTCATCCGAAAAACTTGGCGATGGAGACTTTTAAGATTATGAAAAAAGATCTTTGAAAAAATAAAATGTCTCACAATCAGAGAACTCTCGGAAGTAGTAACAACTGCACATTGCATTTTTATGGATTTCTAAATTCAAACGGTTATCAGGAACTTCGGCTTGCGAAATTTTTTATAACTTTACGCTTTGCTGATGCTTAATTTCCGATTCCTCTGATATCATACATCATTGCGGAGGTTTTTCATGGTTTAGAAATTGTCGATGTCTATGTATATATCTATGGTATGGTGTAGGGGGATGTATTAGCGAACCTGCCACTCACTCTGGTAGTATATAAGCTCGATATACCAAAAGCGAACGTGTAGCAGGTTGATTTTTTTCATTCCTGACACACCGGACTGGAATTCGTTTAATTTCGCTACGGCGCCAGTAGAATTTCGCCCTGGTTCGATAATTGATGGATGGGATATCGCGGGCGCGGACGGTTTAACGTGCGGTAACACTACACATATACAACCTGCAAACCTTCTATACCAGCAGCATCACGGTGCGAAGTATATTACCGTAGTCTTTGTTACCCTTCGCTTAAATCACTCAAAATCGATGCCGTTCGTGTATATTTACTCTTCGTTACGCGATATACATTACAAATATATCTCTTTTACGTAATTATACGTATATGACATGGGAAATGGTATAATAGTCGACGCGCGTCGACGTTTCGATTTTTTTCAAATGTTCTCATTCGCGGGATACAATTTATAAATGCAGAAATATACGCATATACCTATACGTCGAAGAAATTAACATAAGTATCACCACATCACGCGCGATACCGCACTGCACGCATCGAATATTATGAAAGGCTACATATTTTTTTCGCCATCTATGCGATACATTACCGGATAGTTTTTATGCAGCCCGTATACCTTTCTGCAAATATTGTAATGGCATAGGAGTTTGAATACTATAAATATCGCTAAACTCCATGCACGCGAATATTATCGAGTCGTACAGCATCAGCTACCGCGCGGTTTACTCGTAAACTGATTTTATTGCGAACATCATAATAAAGGTGTATGGGCAAAATAATAAATATACTAGTTAGGTATTATCGCATAAAGCAGAGTTGAGATATTATTCTCATAGGAGAAAGAGATAATAATCGGGGCACCCCATAATATCTTTTATCTTGCTCAGGAATTTATTTAGAAATCAGCGCTACTTATTCGCGATGATAATTATAATACCTGGGAGTATATAGGTAAAATATATTCGTAGATATGCACGTTCTACAAACAAGGATCATTACAGCAGTTATCTCTTTAAGAAAAAAGACAGATTTCGCATTGCTTGATATTCAATACTTGTCGATAAGGAGATGTACGTATACATAGAGTATAATCGTTAACTGCGATACATCTATATACTATAGTGTATACAATGTAAAATCATTAATCGACCTGCACGCGTGCAGTGTAACTGTACGACTATACGTATAGTTCAGAATAAGGGGTAAAAACGATCATCAATCTTCAGTTTTATACCTAATTCCATCTTCGTACATACCATATATACCTATATTACGATCGTCGAAATAGCGACACCTTTTTCGGGGATAATTAATGATCCTAAGCCGATCTATTTCACCGTGTCTAATTTCAGAGCGATGTACGTATACGTACTCTGAAGGCTACAAAGAAATAAAAAATGAAAAAAAAAATAAGCAAACACTTCGCAAATGCGCACCAGGTCTGAAGAGGAAAAAAAAAATTTGATCCATTTTCGAATCAAATAATTCGGATATACGTAGCTATAGATCTATACAAATATATATTCATAATACATGAAATTCACGGTGATGATCCAACTAATTAGTTATGAGATCTAAAATATTTACCGAACCCTAAATTTGTAACCCGTTAGCTCTACATAATAGATGAATGAAAAATAAAATCTCTCGAAAGACGGGCCGATTCTTTAAGTTGCATCTTTGGGGAGAGGGAAATTATTAGGAAAGAATTGGGGGGCTGAATGCCGAGAGAAAAGAATGGAAAAGAAAAAGAAAAAAAAAAAGAAGAAATACACTATTGTTTTCTCGATTGTCCGTTGTCGTTATAAACGGGAGAATTGCAGGAGCAGCAAGTAGCAACATCTTTGAATAACATACGGAAATGTCAAGCTGGTATTTCCGGTTGATTCGGTTCGCTAACGACTACGTAACTTGGGACAGATTATAATGTAAGGGACGAGGGAAGAAATTTTTGTAAGGGAGGAGGGTGGCTGCCGTTCATTGTCGAGGGCAACTAGCATCCAACCACGCGAGACAATAATCTGCAAAATCTCCATCGTTCAATTTACACAATAATAGAGATCGTCTCTACAATGAACTGATTTTGTCACTTGGACTCAAATCCCAATCCGTCCATGTACCACAACACACGCTATATACGTATACACAATTAAATAGCGTACATAATAAACTAGTTGCCAAATTAGTCGAGAAACCGTTGCCGCGCAACTGTGTATTCTGTAACAATAAGTATATAACCGACGACGCGTCGCATCGGCGTCGTGATCGGACAGCGTCGTTTTTTTTTTTTTTTTTTCGCCCAAAAACTATTTGTAATCTCTTTTCGTGATACCGAAACTATGAAGTATAAATCCGACAACACCGATTAATTAATTCTCCATAGTTTGGATTTCTCCGAACGAATAATAATTCTCTTCATCGGTGCGAGCTATTATTATGGGATTTATGGAATATAATTTATGGGATTCAATTATACCTGAATGCCATAATTTTCCAAAAACGCGTGTCGAATCGTGATGGCTAGACCGTCATCGATCGACCTTCAGCGGATTTCGGCTTCGAGTTGCAACTATTATAATATCGTTGAAAGTTGAAAGTGACATTTCCCAGAAGGTACACGACAATAACCATCCTCATTGGGACGACTCGAAGTCCTCCGCACTTCGGACAAATATGTAGCCTCTCTCACCCAAAATGCACATCGGATTTCGCCTTTTTCTTGCCTTTTTTTTTGTTGGTTTTTCTCAGTTTATAACATCTCTTTCATTTTTCCATACGGTCCACAGAGCAGATCGGTATAGTAATTAGTATTATTTTACAGACTAATTACGTGTAGGTAGGTGATTGAAAAATTGACATATTTCATCCCAGGAATCCGAATCCGCAAGCTAATTAATTGATCTATCTATAAAATTGATCGAGTTCTTAAGATCAAAACATATTAAAATAGCCCATAAGTCCGAAGGGGTAACCACTCGATATATAGGTGCCCCAACCATTTCACATTTCACAACTATTTTACAACTATTTTGCACTATTTCACACCATTTCATACTATTTCATGAGCATTTCACTGGTATTGCATAGCATTTCAAATTGACTGTCCCAAGCATTTCACAAGCGGTTACTCCCTCGCTACCAACACACGCACCGGCCATGGGTTGGGTTCTTCCCTACATGTATTATACATATACATATAAATTTTTTTCTCCTCTCTTTCCATCTCGTTCTATTTTCTTTTCTCTCTCCTCACTAATTTTTTTATGCGCTTCCAATATTTTACGACCATAATGGTTCGCTCGATCTTTTGGTTTCGAAAACCTTGGACGCTGCAGCTCAGCCACGACCCTCCCGGCAACGGTTCCACGTGCAGGGTACTCCTCTTTCGAGCGTTGAGTTGTTTCAGAAAAGTCCGTGCTATACGGAGTGTAACGTGTATATGGACGAAATTCAGGGCATAAAACATAAACACTTTAAATAAACACTTACTTAAACGTAGGTACATATAGGTACTAAAATAATTACCACTACGACTGTATAACGTGTATAAAATCGTGCAGCGTTCTTGTACAGTAAAATCTATAGTCCATTTCTCGCGACCGCCTATGAAGACGTAATTATCGAATATATGATGATAAAATAATTACGAATAATTAAATTAAGCTATACCATAACGTCGTTACTACGGATTTGTAGTTGGATAGAAAGTGAGAATGATTATAAAATGAAAAGTAACGACAGAAAATGAGAAATAGAAATAAAAAAATTATAACGTCGAAAGAGATCGGGTATAATTCGTTGATGAGAATTGTGTGAGATCGAGGTGCCAAGAAAGAAGAGACGCGTCCCTCGCACATTAATAACATTCTCCGTCTTTTTCTTATTCTTCATACATTCGTTTATATGCCTTCGAACATTATTTCACATAAATCGTATACGGCGGTTGTATTAGAAACTGCCCGTTCGTAGGCGCGGCTATGCAAACATCCTGGTGTCTTTATGGTGAACACCGACCGTTCTCAGTTTCCACCACCATATGCAACACGGCTATAGTTAAATCAGCTTATTATTAATTTATACACGATGCTCGAGACTTTCGTACGTATATCTTAGATATTATAGGTGTCGCAGTGCGATATATTATACGCACGTATACATGTAGATCTGATCGTCACAGAGTAAACGTTTGCACGGAATATTTGAATCGACATATATAACGTATCCGTGCCATGGTCTGTAGAATTCATTTCCAATATCAAACGATGATTTTTTCAACATATATTATACAGGGCAACTTTTCAACCGGTCATATTTTGGGAACTGTGCAGCTTCGGAAACCACATATTATACATGTGAATTTAATCGGCTCGGCCCCTATACTATCACCGCTTAAAATTTTTGCACTCAGTTCTGAGACACCCTGTATATACCTAGGTGTACGTGTATAGTTATACCGAATACCGATTTTCTTGTGAGAAACAGTTTTCATATTATATTTCGTATAATAATATAACATTGATATGTGTCATTTCTCAGGAAAGAGGAACCGTTGCATAGTTCCGCTCATTCTATCTATATGTATACTTATAATGATCGTTGTGTGAAATCAAATATTAACCATATAGGTGTACCGATGATAATGAGTCTGAGAATTTCAAAATTATAAGCAAATAACGTATAATAATGGCATGATACTTTCGTCGTGGCGGCGATTTAATACAGGTACCTATCCTATGGGGCATTCCGCGTCAAACCAACGGGTCATCGGCCTGACCCCCTGGGATCTTTTGGTTTGTTTCCGTCAAAAATGATACCTTTGATTTTTTATTACTCTTGAACTAAAAAAGGAATCGAATTTTACCAAGATGAAGTTTTTTTTTCTGTCTAGCCATCATGTATCGAAAATTCCCATCAAGTTATAGAGGTACACCTGATTTAGAAACACCCGTTTCGTATAATATTTTTCTCGTAAAAAAAATCAAGAAACAATTCATAATATCATATATTCTAGCACGCAACGATCGCGCGAGGATTTTCGATATGGCCGCGTGCGCGCGGAGGTTTTTAAGATCGTAAAATGCCTGCGTATTATATATTATGATAAAATATGAAAATTCGCAGTGTTTCGCGCGGTCGTCCATGTATATTATATCACGCGTACTACATGTATAGGTTATATGTAAATACTACGTATATATAGCGGCACGCCTTCTCCCCCTCCTAGTTTCGCACGTGTTACAATTAGGAGTAATTTGCGGAGCATATAATACTTGTATATATTCCCCTATAGTCTGCCTCGGACCGCCATCTTTGTACACGTGGTTTATGTACATATGCAAATGCACGTCACACAAAACTTATTATATTACCTTTACACGTGTGCGTGTGCGTCTGTACGTATCCTACGTGTGTGCGATATGCATATATACGTGTATATATTATATTTACCTTTACTTATCACTGCAGCATCTGCAATATAACGCATATTGCAGTATACCTACGATCGCTGATAATAAAGTCGCAGAATCATGGAGTAGGTAAAATTGTTTAGAATGTACGCGAGTGCGCGGGAATAACGAACGTTTTTCACACTTATATACGTTGTTAGCTATGTTCAGTATATGATCGACTCGAGCACCGCATCGTGTGTAATTTTCTACATCGGGGTGCTAGTTGCATATGTGCAGCACACATCGGAAGAGCCATACATGCGCCGAGTGAGGTGAGATGGAGGTGCTGGCTTCGAGATCAAACAGCCGTTCGGGTGTTAACGACTTCTTCGCGAAGAACCAAAGCACTAAAGTTTAATGCAGTTTTACCGGTATATATTCAGCCGAACCTCCTCTTTACTCCTTCTTTTTCTCCTCCTCTTCCTCCTGCCCACCGCATATCCACTTCTCTCACTCGTTGGACGTATACTCTACTTACTTTTATTATACCGTGTGCTTCTATAATACAAAAATTCACCCCGTGCATTCGTCTCTCGCTACACATACGTAGATATGTGGCTATGCTTGAATCTAGACGATATCCGTCGTATCGGTTTTGCCGTTTTTCCATCAATTTTACGTCTGTATTCGCAGACGATTCGCATAAGCCGTACAAGCGAACATCGAATCGAATCGAATCGAACCTTGTTCAAATTTTATCGAATATTTCGACGATTTGAGTGTTCTGATCGACTGGTTGAAATGAAAATAATATTCATTACATTCCTCGGTTTTAAGTATCGATCGATCGAATGGGACAAAGGAGGGGGGTGATAAAAAGCGAATGAAAAAATCAAGTACACATTCGAACGTGGATCGCTGTAGTTATTGTAATAACGCGAAAGGGGTGTGTCGCTGGCGATGGGCGTGCCGATTTTAAGCCACTCCCTCGGTCGGCTGCGCCTCGCTACGATCGAGATTGGAACTAATCCACAGCTAGTAACGAAAGTGGGGTCGTCCCGAAGGAACCTTTTAGTCAAACCTCACGTCAGATCGTCAGAGGACGCGAACGTGCGCGCGCCCGCTGTTAACAATAATATATATATATATTATATATATTATATATATCTATGTATATCTATATATATACATACATATATATATATGTATATAACACATATACGTACGTGTTTCTTCGAGGATAACGTTATTCATATACACGAATATACGTACATACAGACGCGAATATATATGTATCAGATATATATCATTTCGTACGACCACCGAGTAAAGTACAATCGATCGATTTATTGGTTAATTAATTTATTATCGATTGATTGATAAGTTCGAAACCAGTTAAGCACGAGTTCTAACCAGTAATCGATTAGCGTGGTGCAGTTTAATCAACGGTTCGGCGTTTGTTGTAAAATAATATCATTACTTGTTTTCATTATTTGTTTTAATCAAAAATAAATGGTACGATAATAATCGACCTTGATATTGTGGAGCAGTGTGCAGTTTTATTTTGTGAAAGTCGAATAAGCCGGAGAGAAGAAAGGTACGAAAGAAGGATAATTAAAGGTCAATCGAACGAACGAGCTAACGTGAATTGGATAATCTATTTTCCATCGATTAAACGTACGGATTAAATCTAATAATCATCACTCGCGCGTGTAAAACAAATTTGTGTTATTCAACCCCGTGTGATTCTAATGTACCGCAGATATGTTATGTGACGACTCGTAAACAGGACTCACGTGACCGCCGAATCAAGTGTTATAAACAAGGCAATCGAAATCCCAGCTTAAAAAAAAATCAATTCAAATCAAATCAAATTTATAAACGGAGTTTTCGGTCGAATAGTTTCATCGCATAATCATATCCGCGTAGTGCGAACGTCGGGAAATCTATCATGAACAAAAGTGCCCGGTGAATCGTATAAAAATTTTCCAATTAACGCTACAGCGTAATATCTATATCGTATTAACGCTATAGAATTGTGGTATTATGTAAATTACAGTGACGTGTGTGACGCACAAGGGACGATATTTTCATCCCGCGATACTTGAAAGAAGTCAAGAATAACTGAAAAGCCTAAAAACACAAAAGACGATCTACAGCTGGATTATCCCGGGCAATAAAAATATCGAGAGTATACAGGTGATCCGAATGTACACCTCGTCGACGCGTATTAACTACGTGTCTATCGAGACTCGACTCTCTTCTATTTCAACTTCATCCTATTTCATTTCTCATTTATTCTCTTCGTACTTTCACTCCTCTACTTCTCCTTCTCCTTCACCTTCGTCTTTATCTTCGTCTCATTCGACGGGTACAATTTTTTTACCGTCGTATTACACGGTTATTGCTTTCAAATTACTCGAACAACAAATTTCTATCCTAATACCATCGACCTGCCGTTCGTCGATAAGGAAATAAATGAAAATAAAATAAACGAATAAACGAAGAAATAAAATTCCATAACACGTAGTCATTAATGATACATGTTGTAATACACACAACAATGTTGTAACAGATCTTGAAAGGTCAGACCCGGCAAAATAACGCGCGTGAAATGAACTCGCCTATCAGATTTGAAAACTTGGCTCTAATGCTGCAGTTTGGTTGATTTCTGAGAATATTGAAAGAAAAAAAAAAACATTTGATCGGTGATATAAAAATTAACAAAGAGTGTTAATCAAAATCGTTTTCATCACCTATAACATCACGTGGACTTTACATGCATCGTAACGGTGAAGGAATTTAAAAGATAAGCAAAACATCGATAATTAAGAAGAAACAGCCGAGGAATAGAAGAAGGAAAGTCAAAGAAGAAAAAAAAAAAAGACAAAAAAGAAAGAAGACAAACGCTCGGTGCAGCGTTGGCGAGTTGTTTGTATTTTTAACCGTGTGCATCAGTAGCGTGGCGAAGGGTTTTCCTAGCCCTTTTGACCGCGCGCCGGTTAAGCCGTCAAAATTCGGGTTAAGAACAGAGAACCGTTACCATCGTACGCGATGGAGATATCGGACGAATTTCAGGACATGGGGAATCCCGGTGGGGGCGTAGCCATGGCCAATATCTCGATGAACCATCACCACCACACACCTGACAGTCCTATGGTGAGTCACCAATAATTATTCCATACGATAATAATCCTATAAACTGTACGCCACCGCAATTCGAACCCTTTTACATCCCACTCCAAGTCGCACGGGGCAGAATTTATTTTTTTTCGTTGTTTTTTCTTTTTCTCGAAATTCGAAATTCACTCGATCGCCACCGTGCGGGTTCTCGCTAAATATTTGTCTTCGAAGAATACGAGAATTGTTGCCTCGTGACATTTTGACAACCGAGCAATTAGTCATCGATTGATTTTCGAAGAAGGTTCGGACCGTGCAATTAACCGTTGCACCTCTTTCTTCCGTCTCTCTCTTTCCTTTCCATATACCTGCATCCCTCTCACCCTAATTCTCTCATCCCTTATATCCTCTTTTTCTCTCTTGCTTGTTTTTTTTTTTGTGCCATATTTACCCGAATTATGTATGTATAGGTAGGGAAATTTGTGATGGCCTGCATTCGAATTGTAGGAATTCTAGGGATTTCAAGGGGCAGGGAAATGGCTTTATAATATCGAGTAATTAGACAACTCGAAGCTTGGAATATTAAATTCCGATGACACCAACAATAACGACGAATAGTAACAACAATATTGATAATAATAATAACAATGCTAATTCTCTATAGAAAATAAATTCACCTACACGTGTAACGATGATAATCCAGACGGATTTGGGATTTGGGATTTGGGATTTGAGATTTGGGATTACAAACGTGTCGTCTTTATACCGCGCGGTATTGAAAAAGTCTGTATATCACTTGGTACGTACAAGGTTTGAACTTTTTCGAGGGTATGCGAATTTATATCGAAGTCTGACCTTGGTGCAGCTTATATGTGCGAGGATGTTTATAATCGGTCGACATATTCGCGTTTCAATTCGTCCCCGGCACATCGTGAACAGTTTTTTATACGTCGAGAAGTAGAGAAATAACACAAAACTGAATTCATATATTATAAGGAACATACGTATCTTATAAATGGGAATTATAAATCTTAAAATAACGTCAATTTTGATGTTTTGACGCGCGGAGACGACGACGACGAGAGAAACTCGTGTCTACCGAGGTGTAATACATCGGAATATGAGAAGAATTTATTTATATATTTATTTTTATGCATCGTCGAGAACCGTGCGTGTGCATATCTATACGTATTCATATATACCTAGTTATAGGCATATGTGTGAAAAAAAAATTAGAAAAAAAAAAGGTCCTCACACATTAAAATTTCTACGAAGAATTCTAAACAATTTTTTGAGAGCAAGAATTATTGTGAGCGAAGTCGATTATTGTATACGTGTAATTATTGTATACCTGTATGTATGTGGTAGTATAGTAATTTGTGGCCACGTATGTCGCGTATATATTATATATACATCGATCATGCGGCAATACGGTCTATACCTAATAATATTTCATTTTTCTCGAGTGTTAAATTGAAAAAATAAGTTGTTATCTTTGGATCGTGATGGGGGATACTAGATACATGATACATACCTCCGTACGTATATATAAGTGTGCGTTTATACACGCGTACGAATACGAATACGTATAGCGATGTGCCGCAGGTATCGCACGCGGGTTATATCAGCTATTGAATGTATACGTCGAGGTACGTACCGTATACCTGTATACACCGCATGAGCGTAAAGTAGGCAATTAATCTTTGTAATATCCGACAATGACTCGCCGCGTGACGACCATCTCGTGTCAGCGGTATAACATTTATTATATATCTATATATAATATACATATATTATCTACGATTATTTCGTGCATGTCTCGTTTAACACCCAAACTAATTCGGCACTTATTACCGCCGTATACTCTTTCGTTCAAACAATATCCTTCGATTTACCTCGTTACGTACGTTATATACGTGAATATAGAAATCGGAATACCGTGTACGTGCATGTATGAAAAATATCGTGCGATATCGAAAAAAATCCCATGCATATAGAAAAATACGTTATATACCGAACTGCAATCGTTAACGAAATCCCCGTAGAAAACGGTTATTATATCACCTAAATATATTCTGATCTTTCGAGCAAACATCGTATTATTTTTTTCTTATTCTTCTTATCATCGTGTCTATACACGTATTATATAGTTATATGATGCCCGTTATTCTGCAAATCTTCTTTTATGTATTTCTCTTCATTCGTTTTGTCGTCTTGTTTATCTCCCTATACTTTTTTAAATCTCATATCGGAAGCTCCTCTCGGATCGCATAGTGCGATTGTAAATTGTGTATAGGTATATGTATAGGGTATCCCGCGATAAGAAAACACCGTCATTATATACGTGTATATTGTTATCTATAGAATTATCCTCTTCGTATATATTATCGCCGTATATCGCTTTTAAAATATTTTTGGCGCTGCACATATCTTTGATTTTTTTTTTTCATTTTCTTTATCGCACGCGGATGACGACGACGTCGACCGAAAAACCACCGGCGTTGCATGGGGGCTGCGTTTCCCATTTTTTTTTTTTTTCTTCATTTCTCTTCGAGTCACGAGGAAGACTAATATGCATATAGAAAAAACAATAAAATAAAAAATCCAAAACCAGCCGTAGAGGAACAAAAAAATCAAAAAAAAAAATGAACATACTATACGTATATTCCGAATAGCCCGAAAATATATCTGGAACGATCTCAAACCGATTCGCCACACCCTCCGTAGCTAGCTTCGGGATATTTATTTTTGTATCGCAACTATGTCCGGGGGGAGGAGAAAATATATCAGAGAAAGGCATACATATATACAGCATATACCCACGATTACCTAGAGATGAAGAAGAAAAATATTTGGATATGATAATTTCAGATAAACCTCCACACTCTGGAACTTTTTTCTTCTCGCATCTATATTTCTTCTCTCTCGTGCCGATCAGTTATGCAAAGAAATAACGAAAATTGAATCATTGATGATTATTATTATTCCCCCTCCCACCATTGGGAGGTGCAACAAAATAGGTACGCCCGGTTATGTTGATTCTGAATCGTTTCGCGACCAAGCGCACAAATTTGGACAACTTTTCGTAGCCGGCCCAGCCATACACGGAAAAGTTGTCCAAACGCGCGCTTGGCCGCGAAACGATCCAGAATCAACCTAACCGGGTGTACAATGTAAGATGACTACGTATATGCTATATATTTATATATAGGTATGTATAGCTCCGAGATTCGCGCAAAGGGGTGGTGGTAGATTTTTGTTGCGCGCGCAGTTCGGAGGGAACTCGATATACGTATACGTATTCGAAGGGGAGAACCGCCCGCGATTTCCTATAGGGTATAATACGGGGGTGCGGGTCGTATCGGACCACGACTAGGTATGTACGAGAATTTGATGTATATGGTATATGGTGCGATGCGCGTACAGGAGGGGATTTTACCTCAGCCAATGATAATCCGACTACCAACCGTTCTTCGCTATATACATATCCACCTAATTTATATTTTACCTATGTACACACATAGCTAAGCGGTCGGGTATCATATGTAAAATATGTACCGCACATTGCACCTATGTTGTATATCTGGAAATATTTGCATAGATTACTCGCACTTCTTTGGTACATAACCTAGTCCTTATCTTTTGCTGTATATAAAGTGCCATTGTCAATGCGGGACTCGCGTTCTTAGCTTTTTATTTTTATTTTTCCTTCGTGGGGGTCGTGTTATATAACCTTACACGGATAGAAAAATTAGTATATATATTTACATCTGAAAAACATTATTTGATAGTCTTGACGATCATTTTCATTTTTTATTTTTTTAGTGTACGTCAAGTATATATTCACATATATATATGTATGTTATAATACCGCAGCGGTTTCATGTTTAATATATATATTTATTTGTTATATACATATTGCTAAAGTCTGGTGGATAATTCATATTTTACTGTAAAAGGTATAATACATACAGATGTACGCCCATGTGTATTATAATATACCATAGTTTTACGATCGCAATATAAATGTCTTCGCTAATTAGATTTTGGAGGCAATTTCCTGCCAGCAGCTAAAGTCCTGACTTCGTGTGTGTAATGTATACCACTCCGCACTCGCGGATAGGCTGCAATGCAGAAAAACAAATGACTCGATCATCGTCGTTGTCGTCGTCGTCGTCCACGTCGTCGTCGACTACCACTTTTCATTCGTTGCTAACTGCAGGTGCAGCACGGATTAACGAATCAAGATGCAGCAGTTTTTCATATTTCTAGTATCGATCTTCTTGAGATGCGATCTCGATCCTTTCCGTTGTACGTAGAAGATCTGCGCTATATACTGTCGGACTCTTCGCTCCATCCTATCTGAACCTGCAGCACGGTATCGTGCAAGATCATTTCTCATAACTATAGGAGAAAAAATGCGAATCAGTTGCTGAGCTTAAAATGATGCATCCATCCACGTTTAGCAAAAAATGACAATTTGGCAAGAGAAGATATCCTCTGTCTGAAAATGAAATTTTCAAGTACGTATGGTACATCCTGAAAATCTGTTTTATTCCGCGATAGAATTTTCACCGCGATATCTCTTCTCGTCGCCGATCGCAGATACAAAATTCCCGCGGGGGTAAATTTAAAAATTCAAAAACTACAGCACGCGCGGTGTGTTCCAAAGTATTTTCATCCCTGCAAACGTTATATTCGCATATAGTGCTGCATGTGCGTAATGTTTTTGTGCGTTACACATGGTTTACATATACGTAAGATACGCTAACGAAATATGAACGTACACGTCAAGTATAAGATCGACGCGACGCAGCGCACGCGCGGTCGAAGATGATCTAACATTGCGCGCCGATGTATACAGCGGTTCATTCAACGTCGGTGACTCCGGCGGTAGCTAAAAAAGTGGGAATTGATACGGTTGGACGACAGGTCTAGGTCTTTTGCGCGGTCGCGCACTTGGACGGATCCGAAGTTGTCGGTTTGCCGGAGAACTTTCCGTAAGCGGCGGGGCTGGGGGTGGGGGGGTGGTGTACGCGCAACTCGAACCGCGGTTTGCCATTGGCCGATGGGATCCTTTCAAGCCACGCCTATACTGATTCGGTTCTACGAGTCGCGTCAAAGAGGAGTCGCTGCCCCCGCGAGAATGAGTTGTATAGGTGTACCGGCTAGCGGCTATATACGTACGTATATATGTATCTTCGTATATGAACGTATATGCAGAAGTGATAATATGTAATAGGTAGATGTACCACCCATGTAGACATACTCGAGATTCGAAGATCTACCTCGAAACATCACCCTGAAATACCTGTATCATTATTGAAATCAAATTAATTATCCTGCAGCGATCGACTTGCGTCCATTAATCACGTAGGAAAACTGTCAACCCTCGTTTGAAAATTCACAGGGTGTCCCGCAGGTGGCAATCGATGATCAATTGCGCGGTGCAGTCCGTGTATAGATCGTCGTTGATCGTCTCGCGTGAAATGATAACGTCACGTCTGCTGCTGATTTTTCGCCATTTCGCAGACCGATCGGTTTCTTAGACCGAAAAATCGGACGACATAGGGTATATTTTACGGGGGATCGGGCATTCCGGTGAAACGGTGGTCAATGGTTCTATAGATATAGGTATGTATACATGGCGAAAAGAGAGAGAAAGAGAGAGGGTATAAAGAGCTTTGGTTTCAAAGTGCGGCAAGGTGGACATTAAGTGACGCTTACAAGGTGGCTTCTGAACACCCAACGAGCATCGATTTGTGTCGGCTATGGTTCGGCAATGGTCATCGTGACGGTTGTTCAGGTTGAAAGGTTTCGAAAGGTGAGGTTCAGGTATACCTATATGCGCCTAACGCCGTAGCGCCAGGATTATATTATATTCCCAGGGCTTAACCCCGGCCTGAAGCAGTTACATTCTCGTTAACTATACCAATCCACGCTAAATAGCGAACACCTCGCATACCCCCGTGCAACCATCGAAATATTTATTATATATTTCAAATGTCGAGAAATTATAAATATCTTTGTCAAATTTCGATAAAATCCTACATCGCCAATTTTACCGATCTGCAGTTCCTTTTTGGGCTATTCGATGAAAACAAAAAATTGATCCTAATTGTAATGAATAGAATATTCATTTACATATAATATATTTTAATTGCCGAATATATTTGCTCGTTCTCACGATTACGCGATGGTCGTCGTATAATATTCTTGCTATAAGAGAACATTTGGTAGCTGAGTGATTTTCTTCATTTTATTTAATTTTTTTCATCTTGTTTTTCTACTTATATTCGGTTGAATATTCAATTTGATACGCGACCGAGTCTTTCACCATGTCCTAAGTAAACTGCGCGTGAAAGCCGAAGCTATAGCACTGCATCGGTCGTAGCGAAGAGTATATGAGATATATACATATATGTTGGAATAATGAAACGGGTTCTGAAACTCGCGCAAACACGGGAATATACGTGCGCGACGTCTGGCTATCCCAGCATCACCGTCACCGTCACCGTCACCGTCAACCAACGCGCGGTTATAAGCTCGCTCGGTCTTTTACTTCATTGGGGCGACGGCCTTGTTGACTCTTCAACTTTACTCGCTTTATTTCGTGTTATTCCTTTACTCTTCGACTCGACGTCGTTGTCCCCATCGAGTTCTTCTTCTTCTTCTTCTTCCACGACCGACTCGAAGTCCGCTGCAGGCGCGTCGCGCGAGTCAAGATGAGGACCAAAGCTTCTTCTTCTTCTTCTTCTTCTTCTTCTTCTTTTTCCTCCTCATCTTCAGACTCCTCTGGGTCATCGACTTCTTTTGTACTTTTACCCGCTGGACTCGACGACGCGGGTTAACGCAGGCTTCGAAGAATTACCCCGTTCGGTTATCCCGCAGGCGCGAGAATACCGCGTTCAAATTGTTACAAGATATTATAACTATATCCTAATGTATACACGCAGGAACGCCAAAAACGTATGCGTTATATGCGTACAACCTTTGGGTACAATTCATACAATCTCACACATCGATATTCCATCTCATAATAATGGTCACTGCACAAATCCGCGCGAGACGATCGACCCGGAAACGTGAATATTGTTAATATGTATACCTACATATAATAATACGCACCCAAAAGGTATATAAGAATATTACATACCTACGCATGCATATATATATATAAATATATAATGTATACCGATATTTGTCACCACTATATATTATGTTTAAACCTTAAAGAGAAATCGGACGCTGTTTCCTGCCAAACAAAACCGATGTATGTATCCTCGTATATTTTATGAGTCGTACGTACGTATAATAACGTGTTAAACATACCTGTATATAACCCTTATACTTACCTTATAATCCACAAATGTACACGACTCTCTCGACTCATCGATTTGTTGAAAAAAGAAGAGAAAAAAAAAAACGCCGTGTGAATTCCTCTCGAATCTCATTATATGACGATGCTAAACTATTGATTCTTCGTAGAAATTAGGTATCATCGGATGCACAACGAAATATGTCACGATGTATTGAAAAATCCTCTGAAATCGTGCATATCTGGAGAAAACATTCCTATATACAGGGACAATTGGTGGAAACTGGCCACTCTATATACGCCTGACTAGCGGCAACTTAACGTGTGCTCACCAATATACACGAAATTCTCATGTGCGTGAACTCTGTCGGTATCAGTTTCTGACCTTACTTTCAAAAATCCGTGACCGCTAATACCGGCGGAGATTCACGCACATGAGAATTTCGTGTATATTGGTGAGCACATGTTAAGTTGCCACTAGTCAGGCGTATATGGAGTGGTCAGTTTCCACCAATCGTCCCTGTATACCTATATCTGGACCGATGAAAGTAGCTATATCTTGCCGATATTACCTACAATGTGCGGAGGGATAAAAATATGCATAGATATTATTATAATTGTGTACTCGAAAACAAGCGTAAGCGAATGAAAAAAAAAAATTGTAGGGGGTAGGGGGAGATAGGGTGTGGAGTGTGGAGTCCGCGAATAGCAGCATCGGAAAACGACGTGTAATGACGCAAAATTACTCTTATTAATAATTTTATGGAAGAAAATAATCGACGGGGCTTGATACTTACGGTTCGCATGTGGAGTGAGTTTGCGTACTTGTATGGGTACGGCGTAATAAAAGAGCCGGTGTTAGATGTACGTATACATTATACGTATATGCGTGCGTATTCGTTTACTCTACACAGACTTTGTAACGGCGACTTGTGCAAGCCGTACATTTTACATTTTATAGGTAAATGGATAGGGCATGCAGGTTGCAACTAACCGACAACTATAATTCACAACTATCTCTCTTTGCAAGCTGGCGGCCAGCTATGTACATAAAATCCATATACATTTATATACATTTATAGGACATGCCCGCGCAGCCTCGCGGCCTATACGTATATAAGATATACTTCAGATTTTTGTCGATCTTGGGGTCAAAAATGAAGCATTTTTTAAATCGATCGCAGGACACTTTTCCTACGTATTTTGACCTCAGGAACACGCATCTGCAAGCTCAACTGATCTGTCCATCGAAAGTATCGAATTATCGCTAGTTTTTTGTTCTTCGTAAAATTATGTACAATTATTACGTTGATATACGAACAACGCGAGTTTACTTTCGCACGCACGATGTGCGTATATATTTATGTCGTCATTATTATCGTTATCATCGTCGTCGTCGTTGTTCATTATTATTATTATTATCATCATCATCATCATCATCATCGTCATTATTCATATAGCGAACTATAACGCTGCATATGCAATCTCGCAATTATATTTTTACGACCTGACCAAGGTTTCATTTTTCTATGTACTAATATATTAATAACCATTCAGCGATGTACGTCGCTATATACCTACGTATAACAGAGAATCATTGTAAAATTGGTTGCGATTATCCATACGTTGGTTTATTTTTTTTTTTCTCGATTTTTCTCTCGCTGTAATTCTTTTTCCCGATGTCACAACATTTTCACTTGGGAAATACGAGGGCGACCCTGCAAAGTCTATCCGAACCTTATATACTTGGTATACCTATAGATACTTTGCTGTACAGGGCCAGGTAGTCTCGTAAAATTATTCGAAAAGTCTCGTAAAATTATTCGAAAGTACCTCTGACACAGGCCCCCTTGTTCTATTTGAGAAATATTATTTTCCAATGTGTGAACAATTTTTTCTATACGTATCTATATGAGACAAAATCAATTTTCGATCTTTAAAATAATTTATTATTATGAGAATAATAATTACACGATGACAGATAATTATAACAACAAGAACAATAGCAATAATATGCATAGCACATTATACGTGTTGTATATGGGCATGTCGATCGCGTTGCAGCGAACGGAAGTTGGAAGATCTCGGTATCTCGTAATATGCGTCGATTGGATACCCCCCCGGTAGAATTGGGTATAGTTTGCTGGTATAGGTGACCGAGTATGCATACATGTGTAAATATACAAATATACAAGTATACAAATATATAAATATACATCTTTACGCGTCTACACCTATAGATATCTACGGTTTTATATATATACGTCGCATATACGAGGATGCCGTCCGAGGGTAGTCAGGCAAGCCCGGGCGAAGCAGACGCATGCGGTCGGCACGTGCTGTCGCAGGCACCGGAGGCCACCCTAATTTTCTTTCTTCTGCTGCACTGCTGGAGGATATAACCCTCAAGGTATACATATGTACTATCGGGACGCGGGAGTGTTTCCACAAAATTTCAGAGGTTCTCAATATTTTCTAATTTACAATATATTAGGTATTACCATACCATAGATTTTCAAGGTTGAACCAAAACTGAACCTACAATTTATAATTTACCCCTGCAGTGGATGATCGTTGACAAGGTTTTTTTCTCTTCTCTTCTCGACTTTTATATTTTTTTTTTTATTTTGCAAATGGTCACATCTTATATATATATATATATATATATATACCTACATAAACCGATCTTCCAGATCTGATATAATCGATAAACCGGACAATCGATATTTTTCGAAGAAGAGCTAGTCGGGGAGTCTAAATTTTATCTTGGGACGGAATCGTTATTGTTGGTGCGGGTCGTACGATATAAAGGACACGACGGACGCCAAAGTTCTTTGGGGGGCCAAGAGGGGGGGGGGGGGGGGGAGATCCTACGGTCCTTGCAACGGTATCAGACCTACCCGATAGATACGATAGTTATATTCGTCCCCATCACGTTATACGGACGTTCTCGATGCTAATTGCTTTTTCTCTGAATTTCTTTTTTCTCAAAATTTTTTAGCACCTGAGTCAGGCGGAAATCGATCAATCTTTCCGCGACGATATAAAAGTATAGGTATATCATTCACGTTCGAGAATGTCGCATATATTATTTATCGATTTATCAAAGATGTACGAATCAATTAGTATAATAATATGCGAAGAAAAGGGGGAAAAGAGACCTCATTCAACGCGCTGCATTCCTGTCTTTTACGTAATTTATTTATATATTATATTGCGTATATTATTATATCGACATACATATACGGGTATATTACCGCGCGTTATATACGTATACAATTCGAATGTACAACGCGAGACGGTATATATATATATATATATATATATAATTATGCGGTGATTGTATTATTAGCGGAGACATATCTCGCCGCGGGGAATACAATTAGCAATAAATTAGCATATATACGCGCAGCTGATGCGTCGCTGTCGATGTCGCCGTCGGTTTTGACGGTTAACCATTGTAATTATTGCACATCCTATATACATATCGTATGTTTCAACTAATGCCTGTAAACATTTATTGTACAATAGTTTTATCGACCTGCACAAATTAATATCGTAATGGTTGACGGCGATCAATGGAATTACGTATGTATACGTATACCGTTTATGTTGTTTCTTTTGTTTTTTTATACCGATCGGAATTCGAAGTAGGAACGGAAAATTATAAGATGAATGAAGTCCGGAAGTTGTGGTTTCCATATAAATGTAATTTGGATGATTTTTCATTTGTACATTTTTTTTTTTTTCTCTCACTATAAAACATTGCGTGCATATAATATTACATCACGTTATAAAAAAGCTCAACCGACTTAAGGGATGACTAATTTAATTTGTCGCATTATATCGGTACGAGCTATATACTTATAGTATATCGACTAATATGCAACGCGAAGGGGTTCTGTTGTCCACCGCGGTAGGTGGTATGTATTACTGACGGAATCCTTAAAAGTTTTTCCCGTTTGATATTACCGGATGACCGAGTAGTAGCTGTCGAAGACGATGCGCTACTCCCTTCCCCCTGATCGTCTCATTTCCTCGACGGGAGTTGAAAAATCAGAAACGAATGCGAAAAAATTCTTACGATATTTCTCGGTCGCAACTGCACAGTTTCTTCTTTCTTCATAATAATATTGCATCAGTTTTCGATGCACACGTTGATCTCCGAGCGAAGATTGGAAACAAAGTTTGATCGGTGATCGGCGTGTAAGGTTGAAAAAACGACACCCTAGGTAACACTCGACTATTAATTCCTGCAGCATATCCAGTTTCACGTTATAACGCGAGGAATATTAGTTTTGTTAATTAATAATAGAAGTACATCATCGAGACTTATGGGGTTGTTGCGCGATATATCCCCCTTATAATGTGATATGATTCTCGTAATTTTATGGTTTCATATATAAATGATACCTGTTACACGTAACTGTGAAGAAGAAAAAAAAAAAAACCGAAGACACGATTGGTTACTTGAAGACGGTACGATCTACCCGCGGGGTGTTTATTTCCACCGGAAGTAAGACCGATACATTTTATCCCCTCGGAAGACCAACGTAATACGTACGATACAAATACATGCTATGCGGGGGTCTCTTAATTTTTTTGTCGTACAATTTTTTTTTTCATCAACGTTTCATATAGCTGATATGTCTGCGCGCGCTGCAGTTCCTTCGAGACATCGCATGCAATGTTGAAAAGAAAGAAGGAAAGAGATAAGGGAGTAGAAAAAAAATCAATTGTCTCCTCGCAGAGCGCGTATTACATAACATGCGTGATTTTCCATTTATACCGCGATCCATATTATAGTTGAAAAGTACGTATGCATGTGGATATGTTTCTACATAGGTATACCTGCAATGTAACGACAAGACTGACCCTAAGACGGCCGTAAGTCTGTGGCGAGAAGCCCCGACCATGCGATATATCTTATTTCTATCTCGTTTACGCTTATATGTATACATATCGACACCCAACGAACGACAGGTACCACCTATACGTCTTTTACACGCTCTATTAGAACCGTTGAACCGACTCACCGCGAATTGAAAATAATACGACAGGGTCTCCCCCGCGGGAGCTTCGATTTTCGTCTTATATCGCTCCGAATTCAATGCGATCATTGCCCGAACACGAAGAGAGTAAAAAAAAAAAAAGAAAACGGTGTTGAAAATTTTATTTCATTTCTCTTATTCGTCATCTTCATCGTCATCATTTTTCGCGGTTGAGAAATAATTTTTTGAACAGGTTTTTTTTTTCTCTCTTCGACGCGACGCGAATTTGCGGGTTGCCGTACCCCGCAGGTGCAGATCGTGGTGGTTAATATAAATCGTTAACGTGTTTGGCACGAAATCTGCGTCGGTTGCGGTTCGGCTCTTGTAATATTAACGTCACAAAGCGTCCCGCGGCGCGATAATATCCCGATCGCCGGCATTTGCTCCTGAAACAGATGCTGGGTCGGGTTAGGTTTGGCGTATACGTAAGTCCGACCCGCGGTTGACGTTACACACTCGTGTGCGATACGCAGGTACGCACCTTTTACCCGCCATACCCACGCCTTGGTGCGAAAGGGTTCAAAAGTCAGAGTAATATTATGTGACGTGCTGTTTCTGTTTCTGTTTCAAACCCAAGTATAAGTTCGTGGAGCGAGAAACTCTGCTAGGTTCTCAGCTCCTCTTGTTGCTGCAACTTAAACGCAAAGGAAACCGCCGTATGTTCCTCTCGCACACGTCTTATTTCACATATATCTAATGTATCCAATGTCGATGTGTAAACTTGATTACCTTTTATACGTACAGATAGAAAATCAATGAATTTTGCAAGATTTTACATTCTACATTTTTTCCATCACGTCTATACGAATGATTTTTCGGAGTATAGAGAAAAGACAAAGAAAAAAAGAAAAGAAACGAAAATTAAACCGGCGTGGCGAAGGCTCATTGTGTCAGGGCGGGCGTCAAAATTGTAATTGAAAATTCGATTCACTCGATGACCATATCACAGTGCGTGGAAAATAATCAAAATTGGTAATTCAATTAGTTATGTCGCACGTATATGAGTTTACGCTCTTTTAGCAGAAAGCATGAAAGAAATCGTCGGTATTTCACGTCTGCCATATAGGCATATTTGAGCCGAATCGTGCATCGTAAAAATCGTTTGTCAAAATTTATATTTCTCCACTGGCCATAACATATCGTGTGACAAAAAAATGATATATTTTTTCCACTTTCGACGATACCTGCATAATAAAATTTAATAAACTTACCCATACTTATTATATATACTATATTCCGACAATGAGTCATTATTCGAGACCCGCGGCTGTACGATGACGTCAGGGTGTCCGGTGTGCGGCTAGACGCCACGCGTCTTTGGCACATACGTATACGTACAGTGACGTCACACATTTTACCCGCGTGACCTTACCTACGCTCGTGCAGACCCTCCCTTCTTCCAATCCGTACTACCTACGACTACTTATAGTTACACCAGCTATATCGTTCTCTTCCTTTTTCCTATTTCTTTTTTGTTTTTTCTTTCTCATTCATTTCCTCTCGCCCTTTCTCTATTTTTTTTCTCTTTCTTTTCTATTCATTTCCACGATATTCGTCCATGGTTTTAACCGACGCTTTGAAAATGCCTTCCGAAGTTTCACCGACCTTCGTATACCTCCTACCCGGATACCGAGTATTCCCCTAGTCCTGCAGATTTCAGTTTCTGATTCCCATATACGTAGGACCGTAAGAGGAAGTGCGATTTTTCTCGACACCATGGACGGCGAGCGCCTCTAGGCGACGACCTCCCGTTGAGAGGCCAATAGTTGTCCGGGAATTCCTTTTCCTTCTGACTTTTCTTTTCTTTTCTTTTTTTCCTTTTTTCTTTTTTGTTTGTTTCCCTTCGAAACTATAGCCGATCTTCTTTTCTTCTATCTTTCTTTTTCTTCTAATTTTATTTCAACTATTCATCGTCGGCTGTCTCGCTCTATAACGGGTATTATACCTACACCTTATACCAACCTGTGGTTCTGCTGATATATAAAAATTTTCCGGGTCGGTTTATTTTTTTTATCAAAGTGGAAAATCGGAAGCCGCGATTACAAATTTTAGGTATTATACGGTTCCTTTACTGCACCGCACGCGACTAAATTTTGCTTTTCTTAGGAATTTAGGAAGTTCAGCAAAAAAAAAAAAAAAACCAAGAGTAGCTTTAGAGCGGGGGAGGAGGAGGTAGCAAACATGATCCATAATTCCCAGAAGCGAATTATTGATACCCGTACAACAAATATCCATGTATATATATATATGTAGATATATAGGTATATACGATTTTCAGTTTATCAAATTAGAAACGATTATATACCTCGTATAGACCGGGGGGCAAAGTTACCATCAAGGCTATACACGTAGTAACATATACCTATAGTATAACACATAATTGGATTCTTCATCGCTACCTGTTCGGAAATATATCGTCGGGGATCAGAGTTAATAATCAGGAACTAAAATATCTTTCACATAAATGATGCATTATATACCTGACTTGCGAGTTCATGTATAGCCACCGGGGGTTGACGCGGTATAATATACCGTAGATGTAGAAAAGAGATGAAAAATCTCTCCGGGCTTGACCTAATACAACCTGACCCTGCAGAGGCCAAAAAAAGAAAAGAAAATCGTACAGAACTCGATGGTGAGAAATTCGGATGCGTCGTGCGAAATATTTCAATAGCAATTAAAATATTCTTATTTTATTTATTTATTTCTCTTCTCCGATTGCCGCACTCTTTTATACCTAATGTAAAGTATCTATTGTAATGCAATGTCATGTGCACGCATGAGGTGGAATATCGAAATGAAAAGAAAAAAAAAAACCCATAATAAAATTGCAAACGCGTATAGGACGTATAATAAAAATATCGAAGGCAAATAAAAAGGGGGAAAAAGGAGAAAAGAAAAAATGAAAAATGATAATGTTATCCGCGAAGGATAATAAATACTTTTCGATGGTCGGGATGGACGGACGGATGGATACGTGCGCGACCATTTCGTTCAAGTTACGTCGTCCATAAATCAATCGACCAGAGGCATGCGAGACGAGGCGTTGTCCAGTCGTTGGACACAACGTGCATTGCAGGCTGCAGCGGGCGCAGCCAATCGTAAATCGTAAATTTTATATATATCTATAGATATACGCGCGCGCGCTTACATATATGTATACATGGATATATACCTATATTTATGTAACAAGAAAGATATAGAAAAAAAAAATTAAAGATAAGAAAAAACACTTGCTGAATATTTAAACGCCGTACATGATGATAATACATTGTAATAAGATTATTATTATTATTATTATTATCGTTTATTGCACATATAGCGTGTATATGTATACCTATATATGTGCACGTATTATACGCGTACTTTGTATATTATGCATATTTTTATATATATTTTTTTTTTATATACATTATGGATATTCGCAATCTTATATAGACCGTTACAAAGACTGCGGCACGGTAACGATGACTTATCATTATCATTGTCATTGTCATTATTATCGTTGTCGTTGTTGCATCGGTCGAATCTATACCGGGTGTCACATTCGAAGGGACGCTATTGGAATAATTTCGAAAAAAATTATAGGGACGACGACGGTGAATGTCTTTTCTTGTACAGATGCGGAATTCAAAACTTTATTTGCCGTTCCGTCCCTTACCTATAGTAACTTTGATACACACGTGACGTACCTGAACGTAAATAGGTAGTGATTCTGATTCAGAGGTATGTCTTCAGTTCTCTTTGAGATTCCGGCTGTGTCGGTCGTGAGCTGCGAATTGGATTCGATATGACGAAATCGTCGCGAATAATTCTTCTCGCGCGAGTGATTGGAAAGTGCTGCACAATATGGACGCGATTCGGGTACCGGAGGTGTCTGAATTTTGATGAAATTTAGAAAAACGCGGTAAAATTGAGTAGTTATCTTTTTTTACATTACTTAGGAATTGTACACCCCTTGTGTAGACAGGATATTGTAATACCCGAACGTGGAAGCGATGTGATTACCTAATATAAATGCAGGAGATAGCGTTATAGTTTTACCAACAAACAGTTCAAAAGTCCATCGTAATATTTATGGATCATTCGTCTCTAGCTATTGCCGATAAATATATCACCGGAATTTATATATCGGATCGATAATTTTGTAATAATTATTTCTCTACGACGCGTAGACGATTTGTCCCTCCACCCGCCCACCCGGATGTGCGGAAAGTATCGCTATGTCCATGTCGGCCCGACTTCTCGAGTCCTTCGACGAGGCTCCCTATATAGCGCATGATTCAACGTTTAGCATGCGTGTATGTGGAGTGCGATTTGAAATTCCAAAATTTATATCGTAACCGCCCCATCTTGTCACGCTCGCGTTCGTATACGAACCGTGCTGCAGGACCCGAGGATACCGGCAGCGATTCGTAATGTATATTAAACGAGTTCTAGTGAAAACTTGGGGAAGGGGGGAATTATTATGTGGAAGTCGCTTTTAACCCTTCATTATAGTATATAATTAAATTAATCTGTCGGTAGGTCAGTTATGCGAGAGACGTTTAATGTAAACGTGGGTGTAGAATAATGTATGCTGCTGCTTCAGCATCAGACATAGGTATATTTTTTCTTTCTTTCTTTCTTCCTTTCTTTTTCGTTTCGATTTTATTTGATTTTTTAATCCATTACAAATTGCTCTTGCTCGATTCGTTTGGTTGCAATGGTACGTGAGAGTAGGCGAGATAGAAGGAGAAAGAAAAAGGTAAAAGTAAAAAAAATAAAAAATAACCCACCGCCGGCTACCGTTTGGTAAGGAATGAGAAGAGTCTGCATCGGTATATACAATAACCATATTTTCGTAACACGCGATCTTGATGCAGCTATAATATTATTATATATATAGTATATAGATTGTAGTTATATACCTACTATACTATAGACCCACCGGACACGCCAACTATAAATCTTACAAGGCGACCAAATTATTATTATACGTTTTATATGAAATTATAATAATTATGACGACCGTGCGATGGAAATTCTTCTCGATTATTTTATTCATCGTATAGGATAATGATTCGGATTTTTTAGAAATCGATCGTTATACATACGAATTCTATAACTTTATAGCTTTCCTGGAATTCGCATTAGAAAACGGTAAAACGTGAATGATCATTTTCTTTTATCTTTATTTTTTATTAATTTGTTCTTTCCCTGTTTCATCGAACTGGGTATTGTTTGATGTTCAGTTAAAAGGGAGACGAGGTAACCACAGTACAGATTCTTCGGGTCTTTTTAGAATTTTCCCGATACCCAAACATCCACCTCAATTTTTCTAATTTCGCTGCATTCGGGAGGGTTGGCTTTGGAGCATGGGGGCTGGTTTTGTGTCTAATTTTAACGTTCGAATGTCTCGTCTCCGAATTCTCCCCCACCTACGTGTATGATGTATATACCTATATATAGATACATGTAACGTAAGCTATACGGAGAGTATAAGCTCTTTTCGTGCTCTTTCGTTTCGTACGGTTTGGAAATCTGAGAAAAAAGAATCACATCGATGTACAGTTGTCCTCAAAAAATACCCGCGTCATCGTTTGGAAAATTTGGTCGCTACGAGAAATTGTGAATGACAAAATTCCAAAAAATCTTAATATCTAATCACATGATGATCGATCTTGCGGATGATCAGCCACAGCGTAAAGTAACGCCGTTTATAATTTTTTTTTTGCTCCATTTGTTTCTAATCATTTTATCGTTTGATCAAAAAAATTTTGTCCCAAAAATTCAATCGTCTTCTTCCGGATGCTGTGATTGTCAAAAAACAATCCCGCACACGCTACGTGTTTCCGAACATCTGGCCAAGCGGAAGTGGATTTTTCACCTAACCTAACCATGTTGGAAAAACGACAAAAAAAAAAAGAAATGCAACACATAACGTACAAATTTTTCAACGATCCGTCTCGCGACGTGCAAGCAGATCGATGCAGATCTATCGAACGATTGAGAAAATTTTGCGAATGTACTTCAGCTCCGCTGCTTCTGCCGTTTTCGTCTATACAGATTGAGCATGCCCCACGTTTCCGACCTTATTATATACCATGCAGTAAAGTAACGTGGGGAGGCTGCGGGAGATCTTTGAGAAACACGTGTGCGGTGCACGCTGCAGCTTCATTCTCTCTATGCGTGCGAAGCTCCAAAAACTTTTCAAGTGGCGCGAGTCGTGAAGATCCCCACATAGTAATAGAATAGAAGTAGGTGTACGTAGGACTGCGCGTGTGCGTTCGTGTACGTATATCACATTTGCTCAAGTTCCACGTTGGTATTGAACGTACGGGTACGCAACGCAGGCACGCGTCCTGCCAACCAAAGCACGCACACTTACGCACGCGTGTACCACCTCATACTGTTCTTTTACACATATAACTCAGCTTCTCAAGGTCAAGGTCTGACTCGAAGCAGCTGCATACGTGTACTCGTTCCACGCATACACGCGTGTTTCTACATTCTAGACCAAACCGTGTTTCGTGATCACGGAAAAATGAACATCTATAAATCTATCCATTCATACGTGATTTTTTTCATTACTCAGCAATAATTTTTCTGTACTTGGCGAAAATGTTTTTTCAACTTTTCGGTTTTTTTTTCCCCCGGCCTCTACGTGAGCTTACTTTTCCATCCAGATGAGTGTTCACGTTATGCATTTCATATATTTTTCCTTTCGAATGGACGACGGGAAAAAATAAGGAAAATGATAAAATAAAAGACATAAAATAGGAGAAGAAAAGAAAAATCGTTTGTCCGGTAGTTTTTCGTATATAACAGTGTTTTGTTTCGGATATTTATATCGGTGTCTGACTGCTTCATTTTAAGTGTTTCGGGGTAATTTTTGTGTGTTCTTATCGCGACAAGCGTAGTTTGTTGGATAGAAACCGACCGAGAAGGATTCTGGGAAAAACGATACGCTAAATGCCATCCCTGCGACCGTCGCATTTCGCTGTCTGTACCTATACATATGTACGATAGCTTATAAACATATACAGTTCAGTTCCGAATGTTCATCCCCTCGACAAAAATTCTTCCCTATAGCCAGAACAGAGAGAGAGAGAAAAAAGAAAGCCAAAATTACCTGCGGGTGGTATTTTTTCTAATCTAAATATACCTACCAAACGTGGCGTATAAGGTTAGGAATTCTTTTTCTTTTCTTTTCTTTTTCCTTTTATTTCTCAGATCAAATTGTCTCCACGTACAACTCGGTAGAACTGCAGCAGGACGACGTCATATACACGATAAGGGTGGAGGTTCTATCGACTTTTGAATTGCTCAACTTCAAAATATGTAGAAAAATGGAAATTAATGATAATATTTTATTTAGAACACGCGAATGATTTTTTAAAAACTTTTTTCATTCCGCATTCCAAATTAGGTATAAAGGAGAGCTCGAGGCCTAGCTCTGGGGATCGGTTCGATTATTGTTCTAGGAAGAATTTCGCGGAAGGAAAGAAAAAGAAGAAAAAGAAAAGAAAAACTGTAATTTGTGGGTAGCTAGAAGCTCTAGAGATATTTTGACCAGTTACAGCACCCGGGCATGTGGTCACCAGATGCATGGGGTACCTTGAACAAGCGTATGCGCGGTCAATGCGAAACAACCCCCGTTTTCTGGGTTTTTCCTTCGCACTTCGTTCATTCCTTAAGTTCGGAATGTGGATTTTGTTTTAAATTCTGGTGTGTCTAAAAATTTTTATCACCGTGATTCAAAATACGAACGGTGTCGAGTTACAAAATATTATATACGAATGACATTATTTACTCGACTATTATATAGAAAATATAAGATAAGGAAATTGTTATACATCTATAGAAACGTGCACGGAAAAACGAACGATATACAACGTATTCCAGTATTTTCTTTTAACTTGGATATATTTTGCCCTAATGGACATTCCCTGAATACCGAAAACCCGAGGACGGCACACTCATCGCTAAAATAAACAAGTGACAATCTCGATTTTTCCGATATCGCTTAAAGGCCTTCCAAAATTTCGTTTCCCCCCTTCCCCTCTTCCTCACCCCTCCTTTTACAATTTACGAGGTAGCCGTGCATCTCGCTACATATCTATATGAATTCCGACGCATACGTCAAAGAATCGATTATTCAATTTATCTACAAATACACAATTTTACAACATTAACTAACGTTCAGTTATCTTCGTACGCCTTATATCCTGACCTTGGCCGCTCACTCGTATAATTCACTTACTTCAAACAAATTCGATCGACTCGTTGAACGAAATAATATTGGTAATATAATGTGATATTATTAATTCTTATCGACCGATGTATACGTATGTATTAAATGGTACAATAAGATAGCGTGCGGTTATTCAAATATAACGATGTGTCTACCTCATTAAATATTATCGATGATAAAAAAACAAAAAGACATTAATATGAAATGAAAGAAAAAAGAATAAATAAATTGATAATAGATAAAATATATTGTATAATAGGCAACGAAGCGTTAGATAATTAATCACACGAAGGTTTTATTGTTAATTTTTTAAACAAAAATTCATTCGTTTTCCCGCGTGCAAAAAAATCCACCTTGTGAATTTTATCCTTGAAATTTGGTCTATGCATAATTCGGATGATTGAACCGGCGGAGGACGACCATATAGGAATATGAAGATCAATTCGGGATGAGGTGAATTCGTGGGTGACTGCTGGGGGTGGTGGTGGGCGGGAGGGGGGAGGGAGACGATTTTCTAAAAGTGTTTGACCACGGCATCGGGGGACAGCTGGCTGTCATTAAAACCCCATTAGCGAGAAGCTACTTTTCAAACTCAGCTTTAATACATGTCGCGTATCACGCAAGACTAACAATAAGAAATTTTTAATGCATGTAAAAATATATAACCTTGATAATTACGCGCGTACATAAATCCAATACATACATACGACTTTGCTTCACTAGGTTACGATCTCACATCATCATTAATTTATTCAGTTTTTTTTTTTTTTCTTTTTTTCTCTCTTTTCTTCTCGTCAATAAAATCATAATAGGTAGGTAAGTGAAATCCATTAGAGAATATGCAGAATCAGAAAATTTCGAAAAAAAATCTTCTTCTCATACGTACGTGCAAATATAATAACAACACAACAACATCAACGATGATAATAATAATAATAATAATAATAATATCTGGCGCGCGTTAATAAATATACGAGTAAAAGATATTACACATATCTCATCTCTTTTTTCTCTGCAGTTCCCCCGCTGGAGAAGTTTAAAATAACTTTTGCTGTCTGCGGTGTGTAGTATGTGTATAGGTATATAGTTGGGTGAGATTTTATTATTCTTTATTTTATTCTATTTTATTTCATTTGATTTTATTTTATTTTATTTTATTTTATTTTGAGTTTATTTTATTTTATTTTTTTTTGTTTTTTTGTTGCCTTCCTCTCTCCGCGCCTTCAAGTGGGGGTGGCTTTGTAGGCACAGATCAAAACGGGCGGGTCATTAATAAAGACTGGCAGAGCCAGCAGCCATCGCTTGTCGCTCAATCCTGTGGCTTGATTTAGTTCGTATAGTTTGTGCCAGGCATACAAAACGCATTTACAACACACGGATAGTGAGAGAGAAAGAGGGAGGGAGGGAGGGAGAGAGAGAACACTGGACGGATCTTCTCCTCTCAGCGAGACCAGTCCCGTTTTATAACTCTCAAATATTAGATGCTTCTTCTTTAGTCATTTTCGTAAGGTATATTATAGTCGTACGCGTACGTTATGTCGAACGTTAAATATATATTTATTCGTATCGATATTTTTTTGCTTTTTTTTTTTGCCTAATTCTTTTCCTTTTGTCACTGGTTGTCATGCGGTGCATTTTTTCGAATTGTCTAACGATCGAATAAATTTTGGAAAATGATCAATTCTTTTCGAATCTCAAGTTTTTTTTTCTTTTTAATGAGATTTCAACATTATGTACAGTCTCCCGGATCGCCACTGCCGGGTATATACGAATTTATATCGGTGTGTATCTTACGGCTCAAATCCCCCCTACCAAGTTTTCAAACTCACTAATTGTAAGAGTACGCATACATATGATACGTGCAGCGGTTGGTTCGTTTAATAATGTAAGTTGCATAACCCGTCGTAGATTTTCATAAAAATAATTTTTCCGACCGTTAGCGAGCACGCGCTCGCGTCGCGTACCGCACGTAAAGTTTTTTTTCCTCTTTTACCCCTTTTTTTTTTCGTATATTTTATCGAGTACTTAAAAAAAGGAAAAAAAAAAACTACAGCTGACGCCTATGAAAAAATTTATCTTAAATCTGGAGAACACGTGACGTACACGTACACATACTTCAATTTTCAGTCCTTCGCTCGGGTCTATTTTTTTTTTTTTTTTTCGAATAATCGTTTTCTTCAATTCGAGCAAAAATTTTCCCCATTCGCAATTCGTGTAGGTATACCTATACCATAGACAGATATTTTTGGAAAATTTTCCGTCGTTTTACTTGGGCTTTTAAATCGATCGGTTACGCTAAGAACTTCAGCAGTTTCCGTTTTGGGCCTTTCTCAAAATCTGGTCGGCACGTGTTGTAGGTCAAGATTTCCTTTTCTTTTATTACCAGCAGAATTCTTCGGTTCATTGTTTTTTTTTTTTCCTCTCTCGAAGAGCAGATGTTGAAAGCAGATTATTATTGCACACAAATACAGCCGTATATGACCAATAATGAGCAATAACGTCCTAACCAACATTTTCGAAAAAATTGCGGAATTGATATAGGTATTTTTATTCCGCAATAGTTTGAAAAAAAAAAAAAAAAAATCTCGTTTAGGACGTTTTTGCTTGTTACCGTTCATATAAGGTTCGTAATAACGATAGGTTTCCATGGTCAGCATATGTATGCAGGGTGTCCGTATGTGTGCATATACATGTATACGCCTGATCGATAATAGATCAAATTGTAGGTATATCAGATTTATCCGAGGGATCTAAATCGTTCGAAACGTAACACATACCTTCCTAAACGATTTGAATTTGAACCAGTTATAACGTGGCACACAAGTATGGTACCAACTGCATGTTCATACGTACACATCTACGCTTATATTATTGTCTCGGAATATCTCCTCGTACATTAAAGATCGTTCGAATGAAGCCATATCGTAATAAGAGGGCACCAATAGAGTCCCACGTGGGAACTCCGCGGGGGTTCAGCTTCGTTTTATGTACCGTTTTACAGCCACTCGAATAATGTCCCGACCCCGTACTCACGAATATATGATATACGCATCTTTATATCTGATATCCAGATATAAAAATATCTCTGTGACCTCGCGTGAAGGATGTACAAAATTTATATCGCCCGCAAGTTTCCTCTACACGATGTGCAGTGTGATCGCGAATCAATTTTTAAATAAAGTACGAAAATGTAATTCCCATCGCTTTATCGCCCCCATCCTCTTCCTCCTCCCCGCCACACTTTAGTTTCACATCAATTAATGACTCGCGGTTATGTAGTAATTAATAACGTACACGTGTCGTACGCGCATAGTTTAGAATTATCTAAACAGTGTACGTATACATAATATTCTTCATATATGTATAGATGCCTACGTATGGTATATGTGCATGTATATAGGTAGATGTATTTTATATACCGCGTGTAAAAAGAATTTTAAGACAATTAATTTCCAACCCCGCAGCGTTTCTTTGGTACGAAGCCAAACGCGCTTCATCAACTTCTTAGATTTTCATGTCCACCAGAATCCAGGGTTGCGAGGGGCAAGGGGGATGCGAGGACGTTGTTCGTATCTAGTTGTCGTAGGCGTCGCGTTTGCATAACTCAACCGACACCGTGCGCGGAACAATGTAAACTCCGATGAAGTGATAATCGTAAAAATGAGAAGGAAAATCCAATCGAACGGTATTTCATAATTATTTTTCGTTTGATTTGCCTTTTTTTTTGTTCTTTTTTTTTTTTAGTTTGTGTCTTTTTTGAAAAATCGCTTTCCACATATCGGTAGGATAGTATAATCGGAGTAGGTTAGGCATTTTTCATTTATTTATTCATTTATTTGTTTCATAATTGTTTGTTCGTACGCAGCGTTATATTCCGATCCTTTTTAAAGATTCTTAGATGTGTAGGAAGGGTGCGATGACAAATTACGAGCGTCAGTCTCCTACATGTTCGCAGCTGTGAATTTCAAGCAATTTTGGCCTGACGTTGCGTGTGTTCCAGAAGATATTGCAATAAAACTGTTTGTACGATAAAAGACGGTGTGCGGTGAGACGGGCATTAACGTAAAGGCGAAAAATATTTTAGACGAGAAGTTTAATTTTAGGATTTCATTCCGAAGAGATCTGATGATCTTTTACTTTCTTCCCCCTTTTTTTAATCTTTTGCTCGCCAAAAAAGTTAACGGATAGTTTTTCTCACGGATCGATTGAAATTGGTTTCATTTGTACGAATTATATTTTGCACTTTGTTCCTTTTTACTTTTGACGCGTAATGTGCTTTGAAAAAAATTCCCAAGTCAATATTATAATTCTTCGGTGTAAGAAATATCGGTGGGGAAATATCACATGATCGTCGCGGGTGATGATTTGAATATGAAACAAGATTAAAAAAAAATAAATAAAATAACAACTCCCGTAACGACGCGTGATGCAAAGTAGATATTTATGTTATGTGCTTGTTATGCACCTCATGGATTGAATTTACTTGGAAATATTATAAATGTATTTTATAAGAAACTTTCGACTTTTCACGCGACGGTTATTATCACGCATCATCATCATCACAATCATCGTCAATAGCCATTCAGTAATTAATATGACGGAACGGTGCAGATGCTTATGGGTGAAAGTTTCTTTTAGTTTAATTCTACAACTTTCGTCATCTGTCATTCAGTTGTTTTCTTTCTTTCCTTCAATTTGTTTTTTTTTTTCTCCATATTTTTGTACGCTCTTCATTAATTAAGAGGAGGTATAATAACAACGTGACTAAATTTTGTAAATTCTGCACATGTCCCTGCGTATAATACATGTAAGAAAAAAAAAACCCGATACTCCAAGTGATGTTTGTACCATAGAATATGCGGATAAAAATTGATCTTGATTTTTATTTTTGGTTAAAAAAGATTCCTTATTTTGATATCTGCAGTGGTGCAGCGTTGAAATCGTTCTAGTTTTCTAACAGGCATGAAAATAAAAATGATTATTCTCGTTTTTTTTGATCTTTCATTTTTATTTTCTCAAAGTCTTGGTCTGTGACGGACAGTTCTATTTTAAATACCTTCATTCGTCGACGCAACTCTTGGGTTGATGTCGTTTCAAAGTGCGTTTTATACACGTGTGTATAATAGGTGTATGCAATAACCATCCTTTTATATAGATATCTATATCATAATTAAGATGGCGAATAATTAGTTGATTTGATTGGCGACGTTCGGGTAAGATGATCTTTTGCAAACCTGCAGCTACCTCCGAACGCGTGAGGTAGTTTATTTTCTTCTTTTTCATGCAAGTCACGACTCACGTGCCAAAGACGTAAGGGAAAAGTCCACATCCACATGAATAAAAAAAGAAAAAGGAAAAAAGAGGAAAAAAAATCAAAGTAGAAAAGAAGAATTGTGAGGATAAGTATAGATGGTTAGGTGAGATTATGAGATATTCATTGGTTGCGGGAGAAGCTGCTGCGGCGCGACCATATCTCGCTTAATACGCGCCCCGGTCGTTTTGGGAATGACAAATAGATATATAGCTGATGGACTCCTTTTTCTCCCTCTCTTCATTTTTTTTTTCCCCCCTGTGCACCTTCGCTGTATGGGTACACAATATACATACGTATATATATATATGATATTGCCTTCTCTCGTCGGGGGTGCGATGAATAAATCAATAGAGAGAAAAAAAAAAATGAAATAACAAAAAAAATGAAAATGGAAATAAAAGCTCTATGGACATAAGGGCACCACGAACTTAACATAAACCACCCACCGTATACATATACATTATATAGGTAGATATATATATATATAGATATATTTGTATGTATATATATTCTGATGCAGGTAGAAATATGTCACCGTGTGCAAACAAGTGGGTGCGGTTCGGGTCTCCTACCTATCCTAACGAAAAAAAAAGTAAATGGAAAATCTAGAGGGAGATGGAAAAACGAAACAACATCTACCGATCTCATCCTATATCCTTCATGATCCGCCTCACTTCATTTGTTCATTTATTTATTTCATTCTCTTCATCTTATTTCAATTGGGCATTAACGGTATGGGTCGATAATTATAGGCGACGCGGAAAGAGGGATTTAGAATCATTGACGCAGTAGTGAATTCTCTAGGGTGACAAATGTAGGATTTTATTTGTTTATTTTTTAAAATTTCTTTTAATTTTTTTAACACGGATCTGTGCGCGGCGATGGTCAGTTTATATTATAGTACAGCTGATGGAATTTGGTATTAAATGGACCTGTTGCATGTTTGAATAGGATTCCACCTTTTTCGTGTATTATCTCCCCCTTGGAGAAAGGTAGGTATGTACGCCGTGCGTTGAGATGTCGGATAGATCAATATTGTCACACGTGCTTCGGTCAAGACGCCGACACAGAAAACTCTGCAGGATATACAGCGGAGGAGATGAAGGCCACCTCACACACACGCGCGCTATATCAGCTACGATTTAATGTACGATCTCCATTTTGAATTCAGAAATTAAACGATGTCTAGAAAATAAAAATCAAAGGAACATCGAATCAGCTGACCACATTTACCCAACGCAACGATATTTTCGAAAGATATTGATAATATTTTTTATTGATAAAACTTGTAACATTAACTCGTATATGAAATTGAATCCGACACACAGGTACCGCATTGCACGATCGTCTGTGAGAGTAATTAACACTGGTCGGTTAATTGGAAGCGTTGGCGTAAACATACTTCCCAAATATCCGAATATCCATACGTGATTATAATCTTTTTCTTTTCCCCTCAATCGTGCCCGATTCCTAAGCCTGCGGGCTCGCGATCAATTCCACGGTGATACGAAAATCGTCTAGATCTATTTTCATAATTTACACAAAAAAGAAAATAGACGCGTGTATAGAATGTTTATCAGTCACGATTAAGAACCTAGAAAAATGGCGTGTTTTTTCATTTTAATTTTTTTTTTTTCACATATAATACGTGAATATAATTTTTGAGGAGTCGTCAACATTTATGAACGTAGAGAGTCGCCCAGCGCACTTATACGACAGGATGTTCGTATCAGCTAATTGTAATTGTAATTCTTTTTGCTGTAGAAAAAAAGGAGAAAAGAAAAGAGAAAAAACTGAATATTGTAATGTTTCGTAGTGCAGGAAATCAACACCCGGTATCCGTGGGAATTCTAAAGATAATAGGAATGTGTGAATTTTTACTATCGTACGTGCGGAAACTTATCCTATCCTATAGCTATGTAACCAGCCCAACTGTGCAGTACCTAATAATATTTTATTCCCATGAAATTTGTAATGTTTTTCAAACCGCGATTAGTCATTGACATTTTTTGTTTTCTCGTCATTTTTAGTCGCATCAAGAAGAGGACTTGTCGGATCCAGATCTTCAGGATGAGGAGAGTGGCGAGGAATTACCTCAACAACCTCTTCAAGGTAACAGTCATACATCAGCATCGACGACGCCGATTCCAAGCAACACTCCGACGCCGTTGACGCATCTAAACAGCCTAATGAATTCGCATCATCCACATTTTTTGGCAAAATTAAAAATGGACGTGAGTATTTCACCAGAGAATATAATTCCTTCGTCATCGAATCCAAGCTATTCAGATGAGAGGGTATCGTCCCTGCTGATGAGCGAAAGATCGACGAATAATGGTACGCGTAACAGTAGTACTCATAATCAAATTAACACAACATTATCGCGACAACAGCAACAACTACAACATCAGGATATGGACGTTCTATCGAACAAAAGTGGTCTGGAGGCACTTCAAGCTGCTATGGGAAGCGGCGGATTCAATTTACCCTTTTCATTTCCGCCACCCACCGCGTTTCTTGCACCTCCTCATCATTCTCAAGGACAAAATTTTACCACTGGTGGTACCAACAACGCCATCGCATCATCGGCAAGTTCACACTCCAGCGAATCATCGCAAGGAAGTGGAAGAAACGGTGGAGAATCAAGGTGCAGAACAGAGGATGGACATTCGCAAAATAATATCGGTGGCAATCATCAGCAACAAACCAGTTGGAGCTTCGAGGAGCAGTTCAAACAGGTGCGTCAGGCAAGTACCTGTTCCGTTTTCATCATTTATTAGAGCTCTGGTATTTTTCAGTTTACTTCTTTCTTCTCTCTCTTCGAGTGTTCACGATTCCTAATTTATACGTAAGCATAATACCTACCAATGGTGCGACTTTATATTCGCAGGTGAGTGCGTTACGATCGGTAGGATTGGTTCGGTTGCTCGGTTGCTCGGTTGGTCAGTTTAAATTGAAACCTTTTCTTAACTCTAATTAATGCGAGCTTATAGCGGCTAACTAATTATTATATTTTTACGGGACGGGCGACATAATTACTACCGACCTAATACCTATACATAAACATTTGGTGAACCACGTCCGAAGACATGTAATAACGTTACGGGGACAAGGTGGCCGATGGTAGGGAAGCAGAAGCACCCATGTCTTGTTAAACGTTTTTGCTCGGTTATATTCGCGCGTTGGTATACATGGACGCCTTTGAAGCACGGAGGGATGGCCTTTGAGTTTTTGGTTTTTGCACGGGGGGTGTGGTGTTGGATTACCATTTAGATTGTTCGCGAAGAAGGCAGAGAAAGACAGCAGAAGCTACACCGGTTCATTCAACGAACACTGACGAATATTCTGCATCCATTTCATTCCATGGCCATAATAACATTAACGGGTATATAATATATAATATACAGTTGTTTGCCACCGGCCGCCATTTTAATATACGCTTTTCCCTTCCACCCCCTTGTTTAATTTTTAATGCAGCGAAAATGCGGCTGCAATTTCTTGTGCGGAAGACCAAAGTCGGTATGTTATATTATACTAAATTGATGCTCCGGAATTCTGTTTTTATTTGATTTTGTTCCTAAATTTTATAAAGGGAGAAAAATTGAATCCGGTCAGTTTGTAATGTGATCTTTCAACTCTTGACATCGCGTTGGATTAAGTGAAGATTTTAAAGGAGTTGAAATGGTATTGAAGCAAAAACAAAAAAGAAAATAAAGCATTATAGTCCGGTGAAAATGAAAAGCTCCACCCATTCGCGGGTTTCTTCTCTTGGAGATCGCATCGATCATCGTCGCGGAGGCGTTTTTAACTTTATAATCTTTCTTCTTCTTCTTCTTCTTCCTCTTTTTCTTGGTTTTTTTTTTTCCCTACTTTTTCTTCGTTGCGACTGCGGGTTAGCCCTTTGATCCACACGATATTCAATGCCTACGGCGCGGTGTCGAGAGATCTACATATTCCATAGTCCATATACTTCACCTCTCTAGTTTACACTTTACATATTAATCAACGATGCGCTGTAAAAACTTGGTTTGTTTTCCTCCTTCTCCTCCTCATTTTCAATCTCATATTCCATCCTCGAGTAATGTGTGTATCTGTCTACCTGCATTTATATCCATAAAACAAAAATTTCTTGCGTAAATACAAAGCAAATAGCCAATAGCCATGTGCCAATGGGGTGCAAAAATTACTTTGCGGATTGGTATAACGTATCGGTGCTATGAACGAGACGACGTTGCACATTCGTATTTGGTGCATCGTGGCACGGTGATTTCGGAAAGAGCTTGGCCGTTGCACGGACAAGAACTTGGTGGAAACGAAGTATATCGTCATTACGTTGTACAGGGTTGAGAAAGGTGGCTGCACTGGTTGGCTGACTGACAATGATCAGTTGGTACACTTTGGTTGTTGGTTGCAACCGACGGTGCTACTCCATAGAGGTAATACCGTAGTAGGAACTATACTTTGCAGCCATTGTGAAATAACTCGTAAAACTGCAAATTGCTGGCTATTTCTTCAACCCCCTCTTGCCCTCCACTCTCTCCGTCTCTCTCTACATATCGCCACAAACTATCCATGCTCCTGCTCCCCCCCCCCCCCCCCCCCGCCCATGAAAACTCACACACGAAACATCATGTTTATGTATTTCAACACTACGAGACGCGGCGTCGAGGCCGAGAACTTGTGTGTTCTATTCGCTAACCCGGATTGTACCGAGTTTACCTTCATCTGTTTTTTACACTCACACATTCATTTAACTAACTCTACGCCTTTGCCGCCGTTGCAGGCCGGTTATTCCACGTCTACATACATTGTCTAACAATATCTCTATTGATTTTACGCTCTAATGATTTTCAGTCACCTGCGTACAGTGGATTTTGCATTTTGTTCTTTCCGTATGTATAACGTTTCGTCACTTTCATTTATTTATTTACAATATATTATTTCTGTTTTGTGTCGGTCGAGCACGTTTCTTTCGTTGATAGCATTCTGGTATCGCATAATTTGGACGCGAATCGGAGACCAAAATTCGATCGGTCTTGGAATCCTTTTCTTTTTTCTTTCGATTTATTTCTCTTCATTATCCCTAGAACGATGGTTGTGCGTGCTTCAAAGAACTGTTTACCCAATAATTGGACGAGGTTGTTAAATATCATGGCGTATAAAATTCAGGTATAGAACTTCTGATGTATCTCGTCGAGTGTAGTAGGTAACGCACAGTTCTCGTTTGTTACGGCTTATTTAATTAGTGTTGATCGTTACCGAGTCGCTAATTGAAGCCGTTGTCGAGTCAATTTTGCGAAAGAAAAGAATAAATAATAACAATAATAAAAAAATAAATATCAAACAATATTTAATACGTGAAATAAAACAGAGAATTTTTCACGCCTTCGTTCGATCTTAACGATTGTTTGATCTCTGAGGCGAGGCAATTTTATTGACATAAAAATTTCTCACCGTTTAAAAAAGAATTTTTATATTCATCGATCCTCCTTGCATCTTCGCAACGCGAAATGATTTCATCCTCTGGGGTTTTTTAACGCGCGTTGTGCAATTTTCAGCTATGACCGCGTGCCCAATTTTTTTCCGAAAAAAGTTCTTCCCAGTCTTTTATGTTTGCGCAGTGTAGTAGTTTGTGGTCGATGGATTTAGGGTGTCTTTCCGGTACACCGATGCGTTATATCTACCTGTTTCCCGGATCGCACGTGCTCCCCATCAGAAAACCGTTCAAAAGAAAGTTGCGGGAGACACGACGACGCGTGCTCTCTACCGAACACCTAAAAAACACCTGGCGCGCCCGCACAACCGACACCCTTACCTCAATTTCAAAGGGCGGTAAGGAACTGAACATCGCCCTTCAATGATACACTCAAAACGCACGTGTTTATCCGCAAAAGGTAGGAAACGCCTCACTCAACTCCCATCGAACGGACAAACGACATTTCAGCCAGAAGTCAATGAGAAAAAGATGGTCGTATTATGTAATTATATACTTGAGGTCGGAAAATGAATTTGGAAAGATGAGGAAAATTTAATAAACTAAGGCGTAAGTTTAATCGGGTGAAAATTGCAGGGTGATTATTTTGGACTGATAATAAATTCGAGTCGAGGAGTAGAATCAGGGGTGCGGAGGATGATGTTTTATTATAAGTTGATGGGAAATTATGCACGAGGTTATATGGATGTGGGTATATGGAGCTTCGGGATATAATAGTGAGAAGAGACGAGATTCTGAATTTGACACACATCGAATTCGTTATTCCATAAGGAGAGTTATATTTTGACCCCGGTTAGCATACGAAAGAGCAAAAGGCGTATTATATTATACGACCATATAGTCGACCCGTGCCAGCTATTATTATGAATACCACCGACATAAGCATATATGTAAAGCGTGTATCTCGCTTCGTCGTTCCGTCCCAACCTTACTCGAGAGTCCATCATCTCATGGCGCAAACGTGTGTAAGTTTCTTACACATCGACTAAACTCTTCGCTTCTTCTCATAAAGACCAAACGAAACTATAACCGATCTACCACACGTATGGTAAAAGTACGAACCCCAACATAAAAACCACCTTAGTAGTCGTCGAATTCATCTTCGTATTTGTCGCGTTGTCGGACGAACGGAATATGAGGAGAATCCAGAGGAGAGTAGAGAAAGAGCGAGAGAGAGACGGGGATAGCATACCCGTGTATGTATAACACGGTGTACAACGGTGCGCAGATATCATTTGAATTTCAATGAATGATGTGGGTGCAAGTGTCGCCAGTATTCATTCAATCGTATTCAAATTTCTTCTTCTTTTTATTTTTTGTTTCTTTTTGTTTTTCTTTAATTTCTTTCCTTTTATTTCTCTTGTACAAGCGTTGGTTAGTAGGTTCACATCGTGCCAAGTACCTTATCGACCGCCAGACAGATCTCACGCACTTCGAGCTGCTAGATAATCTTTTACGTGATTATAGTTCATAGAGCGTCTCGATTCTTTGCAGTACCTCTCCTCTTTTTCCACCCATAATTATTCCTTCTTATAGCCTCAGCGACGATGCGCAGAGTTCGAGTTCTGGCTCGAGCTGGATAATGAATTATTTTAATACCATCCACGGTTTAGTAGATTTTAAACCTCCACCCTCGCGCGGGTTCCGAGTTTATATACAGTTGATGATTTCGAATGACAAATAAGCCAGGCGGGTTTCTGGGCTTGGTTCCATTTTGCATACCCATTTCCAAGGCACATCTTCACTATTATACACACACGTCTCGAATGAGAAAAAAATAAAAAAATCATCTACGATGTATTCTTGGTCCCGTGTATTAACACCCACACGAAATAATCGCACGTACTAACATATTATACAACGTTATAATTGATCGTCTTTCCGTTTCATGTGATAGAGATTCGAGGCTTTTTTTTTTCGTCCTTATAATATTTTCATACCTTTTTATCGCGGCACCTTTAACCCTGTTGCCGGGATGTCACTTTGTATTCAAAACTCGTTGCTAACAGAGTCGCGGTGCTCATTACGATCGACGCATAGTCTCGGAAGGAGGATCACCACCTCTTTTCTTCTATTTTTTTTATTCTTTATATTTTTTTTTTTTCTTTTTTTTACTTTTATTTCTTACATTCTCTCTCTCTTCGCGATACTCGCGACGCAATGCGGGTGTAATATATGCAGCGACGTCCATAGAAAGCCAGTCTTGTCCGCTTGCCACGGTTCATCCATCAAGTGTCAAGTGTCACTAAGTCCAGGCTAATCTTTTCTCTGGCTCTCGCTTAGCTTTTCTATGAGACGAGAGCGCGCCTTTTCACTACCCCATACATCCTCGTATATATTGTATCGTCCATCCGTCCGTTTATCCATTTCTCCATTTCTCCATAAATACGAACACATTTCATGCAACATACGTATGTGTAATTTATACGTGATGCACCATGCGTATCCTACCAGACAAGATGAATTTCGGTAATAAAATTGTTAAAATGTTATATAAGGAAATGCTTCCGAGTGATCCTTTTTTTTTTTTTACTTTGCTAAAACAGTTAAGGTCATGATTCGCGATAATTAATTATCCTGTTTTAATTTGTTCGAGATGGACACGAAGTTATATCTCTTATTTTGCGGTTCATAGGTCGTTGTAGTTTGTTTTTTGTACGTAAGGTCGAAAGTCTAGAACTTATAGAGACGGAAAGAGAGAGGGAGAGGTTGCCGACGATTTTTTGTTCAGGTCCTAATCACCTTGCTAATAATTGAGACATCCTTCGTCGTTCAACTCGACTAATCGTGTGTGCAAGTGATAATTAGCTTTGGTACTAAACTTGCACGTGTCATTATATTTTATCCTGCGAAAAACGATGGTTATAAAATATAATCTGTTTAGGTAGAATTGGAACGGCAAAATCAAAGACCTCTGAAAATCTCGTCCGTCTGTCCTTCGTATTTTTAACCTTGAAAAAGCATTTCCTCTTCGAAAAGTAGGGGACGAAAGATGAACCAATTTCTGACTCTCCACTGATCGCCACAAGGGTTGACTCGTTGACGTTGACTTCACACACTGGGTCGGTCTTTTTCTTAAGGATGGGGGGCGTCTGTCGATACTTAAAAATAAAGGGGAAAGAAAACTGTTCTATCTATATCCATATTCACCCCTGCAAGGAGGGGTTCTACCAACGTGAAAAATTAAGGGAATGAGTCGGCCACGCATGGGCAGGCGGTAAAGAAAAGGGAAAGCTATGGTATTAGTCCCTAGACGGTTAAAATTATGGTAAAGTTAGATTCTAGAACGTGTTTCCAACAATGTCACCATCTGGACGACACTCACTCTCTCGTTTCTCCTATGTCCTCTTACACCCGGAGAACTAACTTGGTTCTAAAATTATCCGCACGAACCAATCCGAAGATCTTAGGGCCCCGTTTGAAATACTTTGACGTTTATAGGACAGGTCGCGTGCCATTAGAGTTTCAAACTATGCTTTGCATGCCCACGTGCAGTACGACCCGCACCCCCGCGCACATTCTTCCTCCGAGCACTATAAGCTACGATTATTATGGACCCGATAGTTATATCGTCAAGGGCAAATCTCACCCCATCCAGCTACGGTTATCCCCACGTTTTCAAGGGGTGAAATTCGTCGGGCGACATCTGACATTTCTCTTCGACTTGGAGAAAAAAGGGTTCCATGGGACGTGAAAATCGGCAGGGCGTGAATAAATTCAAGTTTAACAAACACTTCGAACACCAATTTGTGCATGCGATGTATAACGTACGATACATGGTTTGTGTCAGCGGTATGGGTGCCTCTTAATGACGATACAATAGCTAATACTTGGTCTATTAATAAATAGTTTAGTCATCACCCGTAAGTCTCTGTATAGCGACGTTTCAGGGACACACTTATAATATACATATCGAAACGAAGCCCGCCTGCCACCGTTATACACCTATGATGTATCAGCGACTTATTTTCGTTTCGATATTATACCAGAATATACGAGAATATGAAGACTCGAAAGTTACGCGATTCTTTTCTCCGTCATTGTTTAAATTATGATCTGGTAAAAAAAAAAAAAAGGTGAAAAAATGAACGCTCGGAAAAACTTTCTCATTTTTTTTTTTCCTTCTTTTTCTTTTAGAATTATTATCGTTTTTTCTTACCATTTGCTAAAACTCTGTACACATCCGTGTGTTGGTACAACTCACCTGTACATCTATACGTTCATCAATTTTCTCTTTTTTCTCCAAATTTTTTTTCTGTTATTTGTCTAACGAAATTCACCGGCTACACGATGGCGGTGGTGATAGTCGTGAATGTTTTCGAACATGTGTAAAAACAGGAATGATACGTTCAAAGAGAGGAAAACAGAATTAGATTGGACAGGTAGATAAATAGTTGATTTTGTTATTCGATCGGGTATCGAAATTTTCGAGAAGCAAATAATAGAAAAACATATTAATACTGTATAAGCGCTTGTCAGAATGATATCGTATTATGGGAATCTGAGAAAACAGTGATACGAATCGTATAGGTGACGTTAGATTTCTGATATTTTCTTTAGATCGCTTGAGAGTAAAGTAAGTGCAACGTCCATTACATCGTCTAATGTAGATCATTGCGGGGGTAAAAGTTTTCATTTTTTTATTCAAGTCATCGCGGTTATTTCGCCAGTCGAATCGTCGCCGGCGGTTTCCATCTCGGTGTAGAGTCTAGACACCCCAGGTTCGCTTCTTAGTATCCCTGATATTTATAATCGCGAAAGTCGTCGCGCATTAAAAGAGCGATTCTTGGATTAGCGGAAGTTGGCGTTCCCAGCCTTAGATCTCGCGCGGGCTTGTGACGTCCGACAGATGTCGTGTCAAAACTCTCCCTCTCTCTCTCTCATCTCATTTTATCTCACATACATCGTTATACACCGACACAAACGCAACAAAGATCACAAACGTTTCCTCCACAGCTCGTAGAAAATCTTACGCATTCGTAAAATTATCAGGGAGGTACGTAGTTTTCATCAGCTCAAAGAGGGCCCAATTTTATCCAGTCGATAAACGATGCTGCTTGACTCTGTGAGCAAAATTGAAAAGTGTTAAAAAAAAAAAATTAGACCTGTCCTTGAGAAGGGTGAAATCGAATTTTGATTTGCCCGATTTAAAAAACAGATTTCCTCTATATTCACCCACCCCTACAAGGCTCTGCTTTTTCAAATTGGAAGTTTTTTAAAGCAATTTAAGGGGTGAGACCATCAAAATTCGATCTTACCCTTCTTAAGGACACGTCTAATGAAACATGGTACCTGGTACACGGATGTGTTTTTTTTAATCTATTTATTTGTATTTCATTTATAATATACGTATGGATGCGTGGAGCGATATATGAATCCTTTTTGGTGTTGGTGAAGGGAAATATCTCCGAAGGGAGAAACGGTTCATCACCTAAAGACAGCGTCGATCATTTTTCACAGTCAACTGCATTAATTAACATCAAGATCGTTGCCCGTGGGTTACGATGTGTATAATATCCGAGTTCCCTTGTGTACGTGACTGTTAAGCGATCAATTAAACGTTCGAGCAAGGTGAAGTCTGGCAAGTTTTGTGCCCGCCCCTGTGCAGCCCGATGAGACTAGGCTTAACCAAACTGAACTAAACGAAACTGAGGATATATAATACACCAACTAAAGCTAAACTGATTGTGAGCTATATCCACCTACCTCCTAATGACCGAGAGCTCATTAATTAGTTGGCGTATATACGTGTTACACACCATAAGAGAATTTACAGATGCGGTTTACTTTGAAAAATGGTAACTTGCCTCCAATGAATTCTTTCGGGATAATATCATCTTGGTAATGAAACGAATTTATAGAAAGAACGAAAACGAACAACTTATTGCTGCAAATAATGGTAGGGGAAAATTATCCCCACCCTAAATTTATGGCGGTTGCATCCGCTCGTGTCTCACGATGATTCGAGTACCTATATTTGTACACTCTTTAACCTGGGGCTACCGAAGTGTTTTGTGTACCGACGTACCTTAAACCATTTTACGACGCTCGATCCATCAGCCCTTCGCCCGCTAACGACCCTGCAACCTACTCGCTCTTCGTTCTTCGACCGCGATGTATCCAACATTTTTATCCTTGAAGAAAACCTACACGCTCTTCTCCTCTAACGCTATCCAATCGATCGCACTAATCGGCAAAGGGAAGAATTGGATCCGAAAATTGTGATTCCGTGAAGGATGATTTATTTTTTACATCGGTACACCTTGAAACTCGTACCATCCGCATACCTCGAGGAGCATGTCACACTCGTCGCATTCTCCAGGTGCTTTTGAAATACGTTTAGTTATTATTTTCTTATACATGGAAGTACGTGAGATAGTTTCTTGTTTATAAGTAACTTTGAGCCTTAAGGAAAATGAGATGGGATAGGATCGGATAGAGCGGGAAGAGATGAGATGGGATGGGATGGAAACCGTTCGTGTTCTCCGCTCCGCTTAATATTCACCACACTAATCAAGACAAATTGAAATCTCTCGCGACAGTTGTCTCTTTGACGCCATTCAGGTGCGTCCTTTGTCCAGGCCGTGATTTAACTCCTCGCATCTTATTAGCCGCATAATGGCCGCGCCAGATCTTCGCCTGAATCCGTAATACGGTCTTCTTTTATCAACGAGTTCCGTCCATTCCTATGTAACAAACTTTTCTTCTTCGTCTTCGTCTTCATCTTCTTTTTCTTCTGCCTCTTCTCCTTCTTCTTCTCCTTCTTTTCCTTCTTCCTCTACTCTTTCTACTTCTTTTTCTCTCTGTAACTTGCGCGTTCAAGCTATATTATACGCGGGGCGCTTTTGCGCCGATTTGTTCCATCCAACCTACGCCGCCAGCTTCTCAATGGATAAGACCATACCACACAATCGGTTACAAAGGGCGTTTACATCTGTTGCAGCCACGAGGACAATCCAACCAAATGTCATATACCATAGTTAAAAAAAAAAAAGGAAACAAAAATCCAATAGAATAACATCCCTTTGAAATACTCGAAATGCCGAAAACTGTTTCCAAGGTATGATATTGAACTAGAAAATTACTTTGTCCCAACTTTTCTTACCGATCGTTTTACCATAAGTGAATGATTTCCGCCGGGCGTGGTGCAAGTTTCAGTAAGACCTATTATGGTTCAAATACCAAACCGTGTTACGTGCGTGAAGAAAACCAAACAAAATCTCGCCAAGTACTTGGGCAAAGATTTCCATATTAGTGGCGATATTACGTTTGACTTTGAACAACTATCGCGGTATAAGTATAATATGTAACAATGTTTATACTTATTTTGCATCTCGTGACCGACGGCGACTCGTTATTTTCTTATATATTTTTTTTTTTTTTATTCCTCGTGAAACTCACATACGTGTGTGCATTGCCGGTTGCAACTGTTCTCGAGTTTCTGAACTCTGTGTTTTCCAAGACTTGTTCAAATAAGTCTACGCCTTTGCTAGTATGTCGTTTAGAGTCGGGTTCCGGAACGTTGCAGAGACCGCCTGTCGACAAAACAACATTGTCGCTGACTTATTCTCGTTTTGTAACTTGTTGGGTTTTTATTTTTTAGTTTATTTCATTTCTTTTTTTTTTTTTTCTGTTTTTATTATTCTTTAGCTTCTTTATTATTACGCAAAATACATTGTTTTCAGCACGACCTCCTGCCGTTGCTAGCGACTCGTACGTGCACTCCGGTTGTTCCTGGAACTTAAACAAAAAGCCCTCAGCTATGCACCTAACTCCTTATTTGAAATATGCATGATATAATATACCTACCAGTAATTCACACATCAAATGTCTTTGACGACCGTGCGAACTTTTCAATTTTTAATCAACGTGTTGAATTAATTTTGCGCGACAATTACGACGACGATGAATCGGAATGGGAATGGATGGGGAATTTATTTCAGGGTCAAAAATGTTCTTGGTTGTTCGTACAGTTTCGTGGTGTTGGAAAAGTGCGTTAGTTGATGTACGACTTGTTTCGGTCCGCAATTAATTCAATTGGTGGGAAGCAACAGCTTGACCACCTATAGGGTCTGATTAAATCATCAACACGTTTACAAGCGTTGTGCGGTGCAGGGTCGCCCGTTTCTTCCATTCTCCTCTTCTCTTCCCAAACCACACTCTGCCGCACAAAACTCGGTGGTTATTCTCCATTCCATCCTCGGGTGATCCTTACGGTTGAAGCTAATGCGATCGACCTTTCCCTCCCTCTTAATTCCTCCATTTCACCCATAAGGTTTTCTTATACGGTATAGAGAGAAGTACTTCAATTTATCCAGTTCCTTCTAATTTCACGCTGCCCATGCCGATGTGACTCTCGGAGCTTTTTTCCCCCTCCCCAATCGACACGACGACCCCATATAGTGATTGCGAAGTAGAAAATTCGTATTTCCCCGTAAATTAACATCCATTCTTTTTTCCCCCATCTATCTTTTCGTCGGACTGACCAAGTGTGCGGCAGCGAAAAGTCTGATCGGTATTAAATTTTCTTCGATCAAAGCGGACAACATCGCTTGTTGAGAAATTTATTTACTTACACGTATAAAAGGAGGAGGCGATTCTCGGTATTATATCTAGAGACTAGTTTTGGTAGTTACAAACCGAAACGTGGCATAAACGCGTGAGCCACTGACGCGCGCCAACCGGGAGTCTCAGATCAAAGTCTTGGCTTTCAAACAATGTTACCGTTACCCGAAAAAAAAACCTTATATACCACAATCCCCTTCTAAATGTCCTAATATACGTGTAAAATATAATCTGACTGAAAGAAATACGAAACCATATAGGAGAGAAAATCACGTGCTTTTCCAGGTGCACAAAGCTGCCGACTCTTAACTTCTATACACATGTATTCTATCTCTCTTTGTTATTTTGTCATGAAAGAGGGTTTTTTTTTCTCCCGATTTCTATATACTTACCCGCCCGATCGACGGATCATCCTGAATTCTAGGTATAACATACGAGTCGTGTGGGTTTGTTCATGAAGCCATTAGGGTCATTTTTCTCTGAGATTAATCAAGACCAGGTACCAGTAATACTTTTAATGACGGGTTTTGAAGCGGATAATATAGGGGGGCGGTTGGTTGCCTGGCGCCTCCTCAATCAATTAATCAGCAAATCTTACTTTTATCTCTAACGTGGTATAGTGGGATATATTATAACGTTGCGTTATAATTATCATCATTTACCCTGAGCTGCTGCTGTTGCCAAAGGCGCAGGATCAAGAAGAGAACAAAAAGGCAACAAAAAAATAGAAGCAAAAAAAAAACAACTATACATCGCGATCATTTTCGAGACCACCGACACGTGAAATAACTTAACAAATACGCGCTTAATCTGTAATACATCAATTCTACCGAAGATCACATTTCAAACGCTCGCGGGGGTTTCATCGTGCGGCAGAAACATTCCTTATTATAACCGAATGAAAATAAAATGAAACGAAATGAAATAAAAGAAAAGGAAATAAAATAAAATGAAATACAGGATGGTACGATCAAATTCGTGTTGTCGAGCCTCTCTCACATGAGATGTGTATAAGTATAGGCATAACCATAATGCGGTACGATATTCGAAAGGGGTTACTTGATAATCAAAGAACAATATAAAACACCGAGTTTTCTGATCCTTAGAACGAAAATAATATCTTACACCTCACCTCCCTCCCTCCCCTCCCTCCCTCCCTCACCACCACTATGCTCGTTCCGGTTCTCATACGATATAACGTGTGTTGGAGCCATGATCTATGGACTGCTTGTAGTTTATATGCTAATCCGTAAAGAGTGTTAAATACTTCGTCATTTATCACGACGCCTTCTCTTTTCATTTCTTCTTTGTCTTGGTTACTCTCTAGTCTCAGCGTCTGCCTTCTACTCCTTCCCCCCCTCCCCACCACCCTCCTCCCTCTTATCCTCTTCTTATACTTCTTCCTCCCCCTTCTCCCTCACCATTTCGTTCTTTTTCAGCCCCCTCAACTCGCCCGGGACCTCCTCGCTATACTCGTACCAAATAACGGCCTAAATATTTTCTACCACGTCTTTGGAACATGTAGCTTCTTCTTATTCGACGACTACGATTACTTACGGCTTCTCTCATTGGATATCCTTTCGGCGTAAGGAATCACCGACTATAATAGTTGTGTATGAAAACCAAACTTGAGCCGCGCCGATGCGACGCCTTGAATTTAAAAAAAATGAATAAAAAAATACCGAAAAACGAAACGTCAAGTTCCACCTAATTATTATTACTTAGCCGGTGTCTTATGCGAGTCACGCCCACCGCGTGCCACAATCCCAGTTCGAAAAAATTCTCCCATTTTATTTGAACGTGAAGTCCTTTTTTTTTTTTGTAAATCTTTTTTTTTTACGGTCGTCTCAATCTCATCAAGCAAAATATGTGCTATCGAAGCAATGGAACGATCCGAGAATGATATAGCGGGTGGATTGGTCAGGGTGGATTTGGCGAAGCGTGTCTCGTTGGACGTGTGAAGAGGACGGCAGGGTGTTTATGGCGCCGGAATGTCGTTCTTCGAGATTTACGGTAGAAAATAATGGGATCTTGCGGCGAGTGCCATATATGCGAACGCAAACAGTACGAATGGTGAAGAATTATCATTACGAATAAGTATTTTTTAGTCTGCGGATATGGAGATCAAGAATAATATGGGAGAGTGAGTACCTATATGAATCGGCGAAGAAAACTATCGGAGAAATAAATATAGGTGGGGTTGTATGGTATAAGTTGGTGGAGATAATAGGAAGGTTGATGCCCAAAGCAACGGTATATAACGTTCTTAAGACAGTGCCAAGTGCCAAGTGCCAAGTGCCAGAGCCTACGAGGTCATAAACTAAGCTCTTGTTATAAACGTGTGCCGGTGGCCGGGCGCGTTCCTCAGCTCGTATACCGTATAGTATTATACTTGGCAGTAAATCGTTACAGAAGACTCGCAATTGTGAGCTAATGGAACGAGTATAGGTATCCGACTTGCGCGGGGTGCGTTGAAAATATATAAACATTATTGTACATCCCTCAATTTTTGTTTCCCCACATTTTTGTCAATTATCAAGGTCAGGAACGAATTTGAAAAGGACAAACTTACCGATTCGTTGGTCCTTATTTAGTCAGGGATCAAATTCTCCCATGCTACATCGAATTCCGGATGACCGAATGACATTGAATAAAAGAAAAAGGTAATAACTTAGCACGTGGTGAATTTTCGATTAAATCGTAATTTCGTACTGGAAATAAAATCGTTCCCCTCGTCGCACCTGACGATTTAAGGTTAATGACGACGATCGCAGTTATAATCGGTTTATATCCCGAATGAATTTGGAAATCTGTTTTTGTACCCAGTTGGCTTCTAATCCTTGTCAGATATAGATGAGGAGCATGGAGAAATGGTATAGGAGTGCGGTGTATAAATTCTTGGAAATATCCTTGTGAGTTGGAACAATGGACTTTTGCCAACTTCCTTAATAAGTTATAAATTTCAACCCCCCACCCCCGACAAACCAGGTAAACTACCGTAATTCCTCCTATCTCATCTTGAACTACCGCTACTATTCCTCATCGTCAAACCTGGATTATAAGATATTTGCTTAGCACGGCCAACCCACCTCCGTTGACTCAGGTAGTGGTCGAAAAACCTCGCAAACCAACGTGGCTGCAGCGTCGAGCACTTAAAAATACATTCCGTATTTTCCCGTAACACAATCACCCTTTCGCTGCGAACGTATTCCTCTGCAGTACCCGATCAATACGATCACGGAATTTCGTGATCCTGAAAAAAAAGTTTCGTCAAACTTTTTTTCTAAAGTCGAATGAAAAATAAAATGATATCATGGTCAAGAAAAAAAGGCGCTTAGAGAAATCGTTCGAAGAAGAGCCATTCTTATGTATAGTTACCTGTATTATTTGGAATTGATTTTTGAGCAGATAAAATTTATATACCTGAAATACCCCTCGGAGTTGGTACGAACTTGGCAAAGAGGAAAGAACTCTGCAGGTCCTTAAGGACGGGCGTGTCTCTCGTGTTGGGTCAGGTTTATTTCGGCGAGGGAAGGGAAGGAGGGGTCGTGGCCGGTTCTGCGAGGGTTGAAACAGAGGTTAAAACTAGCGGGGGGCACAGGGGGGATGAATGTAGAGGGGATGGATTTTTGGGTTGGAAGTAAACCATAAGTTTTCAAACTACCCTATACGAAAAGAGATTCGAATGCCGGAGTGAAACTCGAAGCCCTTAAAATCGGTTCGAGGCGCCCAGTCGTTGGGGAGACTCGCCACCCTGTGTAAGCGTCGCTAACTTTTTCAAAGCAGAGGCAGCCGCGATGAAAAAATAAGGTGCCGATTCTTATTCGGTTTTTTCCCCCCTAAATCTTTGTACATTTCTTAATCCCCCGATGACATGAATAATGTATCCCAATAACCTGATAAAAGTTGTAACCGGAATGCAGTGAATCAATTGTGTATCGCTAATGTGACGCTCCGTAAGAGAGCGCCGTTGAAGAGAGAAAATATAAACAAAAATAAACAAGTGACAGTGCTCGACTAAATTATAAAATATTGCAACGATCTGCAATATGAAAAATCTCGGAGAGTCTTCGATGAACTTGTTGGAGAAGGTGCGTTATTTATACATTCGTTCGAATATCGTAGAGTATTTCAATATGTTTTTTCAAATTCCACATGGTACGTGTTCGAGATTTTCGTGTAATTAATCGGTTCGCTCACAAAAATAGTAAACGCGTTTGATGTGCGGTGTCGGTAGTAGACATGTGGGTATGTGAAGAATACATATGTAGATAGATACGATTACGAGTGCATTAATGGCTCGGAACGAGAGGCCGGGTTGACCGTCGTTTGGTTCGAAATAATCGTCGTCATATTCTCGAAGTGATCTTTTGATCGCAGGCCCGCACCACACCGCGTTTTAATAACTATAGAAAGCGATTAGTTGGAAAGATCTGCGCTTGTATAAGATCTATGTAAAATGTTACGTACATGTGTCAGACGTATGTTGGTATTTATACGCTTGGGGGAAAAAGGGAGTCCAGGGTCCTCGGGGGCATTAGGAACCTTAAGGGCCGAAGAGAATATCTGACGATCGTTTTATAATATCGTCCGCGGCGCTCATCTGTTAGGAATAAAATCCAATAACCCCCCCCCCCCCCTCCCTCCCTCCCTCCCTCCCTCGCCGACTATTTTTTCCCTCGCATCTCCTCCCTCCTCCCTCCGCCCCATTTCTTCGTTCCTCTTTTGGAAGACCCTAGAAACCGGGATGGCCCACCTCTTTCAAGGGCCCTCCACCGACACACCGGAGCCCCACTTGGAGTTATAGCGTGTTTAACATATAAATGAAAATCAGGTCTATAAAAGTTTAACGCGCGATAATCTGCCCGCCGCCGCTCATTATAGGAGGCTTTCTTTGGGGCGGCCATTTTATTTTATTTTCATTTCATTTTTTCTACTCCTTATTTTTCTTTCATCATTTCGCCAACTGCGTAGCACGATCTGCCCGGGTTAATACCGATGTATGGTGCATTACGATATCATAACGTTTGTGATTTCTGATCATCGGAAACGATAAAGACAAATAAAATAAAAGCAAACCTTGAAATCTCGATCCTTTTCAATCCCATCCCCGTTTGTATGGGATTTTAAATTCACGATTCAAATCGAGTTTTCCGAGTTTGAGAATCTGAGATTATTCGAATGCATGTGTTCAATATCTGTCTATAATTTTGTTGAACTATTTTATCAGTAATAATATTTAACGGTTTAGATCGCGGCCAGTAACGTTGGCACATCGGGCGAGGGAATCATAAATGTTTTTTTTTTTTTTTTTTTTTACGCGAGTGTTTTGAAAAAGTTTGTTGAATAAATTCACGAAATCCGGCACCCCGGGTATCTCATATCGCATTTTAGAACCTAGATTTATAGTGTATACGCGTGTACCTAAGAAATACACCAATAAATGATCCATCGAGTATTTAGGAGTCGTAAAATGTGTACGAAAATATAACAAGTCTTGCCTCACTTTTGATTATAAAACATAACTCGAAATAAAAGAGATCCACAGATTTTGCGCGATTCAATATATGCGGTTGATCACAGTCAGTTCGTTATAGTCAAAGTTACTCACTTATGTCGTTAGTTTAACTTATGCTATAGGTTTTCGAAGACAAGGAAACGGTTGAGTAAATTACATACGTATACGCGTAGATAAAATTAAAATAAAGTTCCTCAGTTGCAGTTAGAGTAAAACAGAAAAAAAAAGAAGAAGAAAAAAAGAAACAAAAATGAAAAAGGAAGAAAAGCTTATATAGTTTCCATGCTTGAAAACCATCGCGGTTCGGGTTCGTTCTTGTGTGCAGGTACGATTAGCGGGCAAGTGCGATTTGTTTCGCTTCCTTGTTAATAAGAGAATGAGAAGAAAAAAGGAGAAAAATAGATGAAAAAGAAAAAGAAAAAAGAAAAAAAAAAAAACTTTCTGGATTTCTCTCCGTTCGTGATCGAAGACCACTGTTAGCAGCGTTACATACGCAGCTCCAATGTTCCTCAAACCCCGTACGGGGTTGATAAATCCACCTTCCCTATTTTGATGAAAAGAAAGAAAAAAAAAAAATTCCGTGGAATTGGTCGGAGAGTAAAAATGTCGAGTTTGGAATCGGGTTGATAGTTCAAGTGTTACGTAGGGTACCAGTGCAGGGTGTATAATTCTCCGCTCTTTTAGAAGTCTCTTAGTTAGTGCCTGTTTACAAGGCAGCGCTATGTGGACGCCGACCTCACAGTTCTGTCCCTACAGCGCTTCTGTTTGTCGAGTTATAACGACGACGAGAGGGCCACCAACGTGTCTTCTGGTATATCGGCAGCATCATCGCCACCACCACCGACTTGTCTAAAGTGAAAAAAAAAAAAAGAAAAGAAAAGGAAGGAAAAGAAAAAAAAAAAAAAAAAAAAAAAAGATCTCACGCTCCTACACCGCTGCTGCAGCGGGAGAGAAGCATCGTCAGAAGCAGCACCTTCATAGTCGAGCAGCTCTTAACACCGACTAATATATAATAACCCTCTTCTAAACAAGTGCTAACTACTACGGTCAGTTCAACTATCTGTAGTTTTATATACACACGCGTATGTGTGTGTATTAGAAGTACACGTATTCGAAGGGGCATTGATACCTGTACGCGACGGTTAAATTTTGATATACCCAAAAAAATTCCAAACTAATTGACTGGAAAAATGGAGAACGCGAGATAGCTATACATGAATTTCGAGTTACATACGGAATTATATAATATCGAGCTTATTAATATGCGGTGTACCCCGTCCCCCCCCCCCCCCCTCACACACACACACACATACACGTTACGCTTAATCCCAGGTTCGTTTAACCCAGATACTGTACATTTAGGTATTTGATTCATGCGTTACGATAATATCAAAAACTACCGAAACACACGCGATGAAAAATTGAGATTTACACGCGATAGCATGAATATTATGCCCCTACCTCATTTGCGCCCAGGAATTTCACACTTCACCGTACGTGCTACTATAATATAATAATAATGACAATGATCATGATAATGATGATAATTTTGATGAATAAATCGCGCTAGTGAGCGGAAGTCAACCGTTGCGTCACGCCTGATAACGTAATCTTCTTTTTTTCAGTCTCACACCGGCGTTATCGTTGTATCTATTTATTTTTTTTCTTCCTCTCTCGCATAATTAATTTAAAACGAAAAAAAAAAAAAAGAGGTGACTCGCAACCGAGTGCAGATAGTCGTCGATCTTCGAAGGGTAAAAAATTCTTCAACAGGTGTCGGGACAGATTATAAAATGTGCGGCCGAAGTTCGGCGTACGTAAAATATGACCTCTTTCACCCGACCCGCGACTGTATCTTTCTTTCATCCTTTGCATCGGGGGTTTTATTATAATCACAAATCCACGTGTATTATACCCACCCCATAGAGTCGATGGCCTTTTTGTTCTCTTCTTTTCTTTTCTTTCTCTCGATTGAAATTTTCTATGTCTTATACTCGGAAACGGTGTATGAGAAGGAGAATAAAAGAAGAGATAAAGGGGTACGTATGCATACCGTGGATATACATAGCGGAGGAGATACACCGGTGCGGATCAAATGAGTTTGAGGTTCGATTATAATAAATCAAATCATAAATAATGAAAGAATGGATGGGGCATATACGTATGTGCATCGAGAGAAGGCAAACCGACCCTAACGAAACCAAACTATAATATAAGCGAAGCAAAGTTATACGTATATATAGCTTATAAGGGGGCAGCAAAAAGCCAAAAAAATTTCAAACAAAGCTGCAGTTGTTGCACTCATCGCCCGTTTCAGAGACGAAGGAACCGGCGCGGTAAAGAAAATGAATAAATAAATAGAAAAAAAAACGAAACCACATTCGCTACAATGTGTCCGTCCGTTTTTTCTCTCTATATTACATCGTCCGAAGTCATCTAAATCTATGAACTGCACCTTTTCACGCGAATAACTTGGTGATTTTTTTTAAATCTGTTTCTCCTTTCGGGTCATCAGCTGCTTCTTTTTTCGACGCATAATTTTCACCCGAGGCGTTCTGAGTCTGTCAGGTGTCTCGTAATTTTAGATTTTAACGCATTTGATAAAGTTTCAAAGTTTCAAAATCGAGATCAATTTTTTGTATCTATTCTTTTTTTCTTTCATTTCCTAAGAATTGCTTTCAGATTTTACACATGACATCGGTTCAACACACGCGTAAGAATTTCCGTGTATATCATAATTATTATTCCAAAAGGTTGAAACCTGGTCTTGAACGATTAAAACATTTATAGACGTATAGTCCTGTCGGTTACGCGAGGTATTAGCTGCGGCCGCCCACCGCGAGTCACGAAAATAAAAAACAATAAAAAAAAAAGCAATAACGAAATGGTATAGAAAAACCAAAGCAAAAAAGAGAAAAAGGAAGAAAGGAAACCGCGCGTCGATACTGCGGCGGGGGATATTAATATTATAACCATAGGGATACACATGTGTCGTAGAGAGCGAAAGGGGTAATGAAGAAAAAATCCTTCCTTTTTTTTTTTACATGTGTGTATAGTGAAGAATTGTTGTTATTATCGTTATATTGGGCGGTCAAACATGAAACGTGACTTTTAGGTGCGATTTAATATTTCCAGCTACGGGTATAAAATTTGATTCCATCGTCCACGACCGACGACAAAGACGACGAAAGTATGTGTAGAGGATACGGGAGAACGCCCCCTATATCTTCGATTTCACTCGGCATATTTGGATATTTATATTTATTTCTTTGTGCCGCCGACATCTGGTTCGATAATATTACACGTGTATATAATGTATAGTTTTTTGAAAAATGTACGTCGCGACGCGCGATTCGAAATTTTGGTTTTATAAAATCAAAGAGATTGGGAGCGTACGAACGGAATACATCCGATGACGAACAACTGGATTAATTATACGGTTTAGTCGGTAGAAATATTTGCTACATTATGTACAGAGTAGGTAATACTCTGAACGTCTATTCGGACACTTCGAGAAACCCTATGTAATACTTATGGGAAAAACCGGAATAATACCAATGTCGGACTTATCTTGTCGTAAAGCTTGCGCGGCTAAATGGGGGAAGGGTGGGGGAAATGTGGTTTTCGGGTAAAGAAAAGGGAATTGTGGACAAGTGGAAAAGAGCTCATCAGATTAGGATGAAGAGGATTTATTCTTTATCCTAGAACCGATAGATCTATACGGCGCTACATAAAGCTGATTGATTTACTACCGTCGCCAATAAAAGCTGATTGATTTAGCACCGTCGCCAATAGAAAACCGTCCGTTTTCGCGACCCCCCGCCCCAGAAAGAAAATTCGCGAGTGTCGTCCTCGATTAATTGAAAATAGATAAATAAACAAATTGACTAGAAATAAAAGAGGAAATCTTTTTTCACTTGAGGTATTTTGGTTCGCTATCGATAGTTCGGAATAGTTATCTCTTTGTAAGAATCTTTGAGAAGCGTAATAATATTTCATATAAACGTCGGTTTGTTATACAGCAAATGTATGGACTATCTATACACCTATATAGGGTTAACTAATAACTATACTGCTGCAAAAGCTTTACGCAAGTGCAAAGGCGATACACTATAAGGCTCGCCCTTAAAATTTTTATTACCGGAAGTTGACTCGAGGCTGCAGAGACCAAGTAGATATACATATATGTATAAAGGTATATAGGTATAGAAGTTTCGCCGTACCTGCGAGGGTGTGCAATATCGCGTACGTAAATCCCCTGTGTTCACATCCTTCGTAATGCACGTATGTATTTTATATACCTACATTATATTGTACATATACGTATAAATACGTATAGTTCATGTAATTACACGTATTTCTATATAGGTATATGTAACCAAACGGGTGCAGCAGCGATATTATACAAAAGTTCACGTGCATATAGCCAATTAGGTAATTAACGTAATAAGAAAAATAAGGATCTTTAGTTATTACAGGTTATATTATATACCTACTGTTTTACAAGAAAAGTATATATAAATACGTACGTACATAGGTATGTACACAGGTACGCAGTGGGTTGGAAATTTCACTTTATTATCATCGCGATCATCGTTGTTGTTATTTTAACATCATTCTTTATCTACACTTTGAGATCGATACAATTTTTTCTCTCTCTTCCACTTCAGAACTTGCTCATGCTTTTTATGATTTCTTAACGCAATCTCAACCTCTGCTGCAGATGCGTTAAATTGGTCTTCGTCTACCGCGGAATGTATATTGGTTTTTTATTTTCATTTTATTTTCTATTTCTCTACAAATTCAACAGAATGAAAAAAATTATTAAAACACAAGTATCACCTTATATCTCGCAAATTATAGACGTGCGTTTCTTTTCTTTCAACTGTCTACTATCGCAACTATTTATCAACGTAGTACAGGAAGAATATACCTGAGGGCGTTATCGCAATCTGTTTCTAGAGAAAAAAATTTAAGGAGTGAAAAAAAGAAGAAGAAAAAAAATTAGTCGAGCATCGATAATTATTAGTCGTTAAACCCAACGACCTGTGATACGGCAGCAAAGAACGTAACGCGAGTGAATACGAACTGTACCTACGCATAATTCAGAGTCGGTGGAAAACGAGAAGATATGATCTGATTTTTTTGTCGCAATCTGAAGTGAAACGATCTGACAATAAAAATCTAAGGGCGCAGGGCGTTGCAGGATGAGGGAAAAGAATGAATGAAGAAATATGAAAGTGGGTGTAATTTTTTGACGATCGTTGATCGAAAATGAAGAGGGAAAAAATAGTGGAGCGACGTACGGGGTAATATCTCATCACGTAACGTGCGGTTCAACCCTTAGGTGTAAAAAGGTGGAGTCCGGTCCGTGGTACATATGTTAGAGAAAAAAAATGGGGCGAATGAATCTTCGAGAGCAAAATTCTCTGATGTCCTTAAATTTATCTCATCTTCTTTGTTAGTTGAGTTCTCCTCGTGGAAGGTGTGCCTGCTGCAAGTGTGCAGGTCTAGGTGCAGGTATTTGTGATCGACAACCACCGAGTTTCTCGCCCCTCCTCCTCCCGCCCACCCCCAGCAACACCCTTTTTCACCTTAATCTGTACACCTCACCCTCTTTTTCTTTTTCCTCTCCTTCTTCTTTTCTTTCTCCCTAATTCTTTTTCCTTCTCTTTCTCTCTCTTTAGCTGCATCAGAAGAGGCTCGTCAGTCAGTCTGTGCTTAACGGTAGATCAATCAATACTCTACCTCCGAGTCGAACTCTCTCGCTCCCTTATATTTTATATATACATATATTTCTATCCCTATATATTTATATACCTTCACCTTTACCTCCAACTTCGTCTTCCCCTCCCTGGCTCGCGCGCCGTTAAGGTAATCATTCCGTCCTTACTTTTAGTAATATATATCTTACCCTCTCTAACGAGCCACTCTCGCTCAAAGGAAAAAGCAAAACGAACGTACCGAAAAAAAATGAGAGACTGCAAAAGAAAAAAAGGAAAAAAGGAAAAAGGAAAAGAAGAAAATAAATATCGATACTTTTGAGAAATGCGTTTAACTATACATGTATACGTTCATACACCGCATCGGGACAAACTGATGAGCTCGCTCGATTTGTAAACCTTATTCTGTAACAAAAGATATAAACAGCGAAAATTGATTAATCGGAGACAACGTTATACGTACGGGTTTATAAGTGCACGTATAATATCGTGTAATAAATCGCATGGAAGGTGAAAAATGATAATTCAAAAGTTTGAAAGTTTGAGAGGGTTGAACGGACAGAGCGTCGAATACGCGGATATTAAATACGTAATAATCTATAAATTAATTACGATGACCCTCCAGGGGTGCCGAGCTATGTATTTTTATACATATGTCTATACACACATATGCATTTCACGTGTTAAGTATAAATTATCACGGGCAGATCTACGAGGATCCGGGGAATCCCTCCTTTTTTTCCTCTTCCGTTAGTTTTTTTTTTTAATTTATTTGTTTCTATTTTTCTTTTTTTTTGTTCGTCCCCTTCGGTATTATAAAAGCAATTAAAAGCTTTCGAATTAGATATAGCACATCGTACATAACAAATATGATAATGTTGCGCGCCCCGCTTGCCTCAAGGGGGTTTTTAGTTTTAAATTTGGTCGAAAATACTGAAGCGGGAAGGGGTTAGGCGGCGGGTTAAACGAAATCATTAATAATCCGGGCTAAGTAATCTGTCCATGGGAGTCGGCCACCATGCTTTATTATACATACATATATGTGTACATATCGTACGCGCATCGAGGTGATTTTTATTTTTTCTAACTTTTTTCTAATTTTTTTCCCCGCAGACATCTCGACGCGATTCCAATAATCAGTGTTATTATACATACCTATGTTTGATTCTGCATGCGGATAAAAAATTGAATACTTACTCGCTTCTTTGGTTTTTGTTTTTTACAGTTGTACGAGATCAACGATGACCCGAAACGCAAGGAATTTTTGGACGATCTTTTCAGCTATATGCAAAAACGTGGTGAGTTGTAAAAATTATTGAAATTTTACAGACGCTTTATAACGAAGCAATTGCTGTACGATATAAATTAATTGTTGTAACACGTACGTCCCGTAAAACGACGGTTGGTACAATTATGACCACCTGAGGATATGAGGTCCTGGTCCATAGAATCCACGTGCACGTGGAATTATGTAATATTATGCAGATGTAACGTATAATACGGGAAACGGGTGCCGATCTATAGACACGGTATGCGGGCTACGGAAATGCACGTGCAGTTTTTGAGCAATCGGCTATTTTTCATTACCTCATACCTGCTCGAAGCATCAGAAATCCGTTAAATTTTTTTTTCACATTTATCCGTTTCGTCTTCAAAAAGGATGAATAATGAAAATGAACGCCTTTTGTCTCAACAAGGGTGAGTTTATCGTGAACGTAAATTTACTGTACAAAATAAACTGTTACTTTCGGACAATATGGCCGCGTAGGTTATACGCTTATTTACTTTGAATGAATAATTTGAGCCTTGAGAATATATGTGCGTCAATCGTTGATCACCAGAGCTAATATTTGTTCTATTAATTCCTGCGGTTGAAACGAACTCGAGTCTCTGCAGTAATGGCAGCGATTGCAAAGTATTCCTTCTCTCTCTCTTTCTCTCTCTCTCTCTCTTCGTACATCTGTAATAAATTCGTCGACTATAACCCCAGATAACGACGACGACGGCGATGATGTTAATGATATTACGAAAACGTCGTGCTTCATCATCGACTGCCAACTCCTTTATCTAATTTATTAATTTATTTTCCAACGTAATATATAATTAATCGAACGATGATTCTGATTGAATCGAAGACCAAAGTTCATCTGTTGAAAATTAATTTTTTTTTTTTGTCGCGCATATAAGACGTAATGAGTATGAGGAGAATTTAAAAAAATTGCTACAAGTACATACGATGTAATAGACATCTGAATATAACGATAGAAGAAATATATATGTATTATATATATATTATATAGATGCACACGTACACGTGCATACATACACGCAAGAGTCTTCTTAGTAAGCAAATGTGTTAGCGACAGACCGGAAACGCGAGGTCTCTAATTATAAACATGGCGGACTCGTCCATCAATCAACCGCTGGGAGATGTGTCAAGCCTCTTTTCACTCCCTCTTTACCCTCCCCTTCATCTTATCTAAAGTCGAACTTTTCTCTGTCTCTTACATCCCCTGCCTCCGCTCTTCACCCCTTTTGTCCTACAAATTTAAAGTCGGCGTAGATGATGCTATTATTGTCTCTCCAACCTCCCTAGCAATAATTATAGAGGTTTAGATCAACACGAAGCATCGTATAACGTCTACTTCTTCTTCTTCTTCCTCCTTTTTTCTTTTTTCTTTTTTTTCCCCTTCTTCTTTCTTCTTTTTTACTTTTTTCTCCTTTCACGATTCAACGTCGTTTCTAATATAGACGCAATTACGTGTGTCATAATTAACGTAATTTCGATCGATGAAAATCGAGAGAAAAATGTCGTGGAAACTTCTACATTTTCCCGACTCTAATTTTTATCAACAATTTAATTAGTGTCGGAAAGGAGATGCAATTATTTTTACCAAATCGAAGAAACGTGCGGTGGCAAAAAATGGACGACGAAGTTGAAGGAAGTGAAAAAATCTGTCGCAAATAATCGTTGGAATTTATAAACTAAAATCGGAATACGTATACTTATACCTACCTGTTGCGTGGAACGGGGTTTGAGATTTTCTTTCATTTTTTTTTCCCTTTTTCTTTCTTTTTTTTTCTTTTTTTGTTCGAGCTGCCGTTGGGCTCCCCGTGGGGTCAGTTATATTGTGCCGGTGCTTCAGGCGGACACGCACAATAATTCAACACTAACGTAATACATACATAATATAATATAATATAACACCTGAATACGTGCTATACGTGATACACGCGTGAAGGGAGAAAAGGGTGTATCGGTATACAGAAACTTATGTGTACGTATATACCTGTATAAAAGGACCATTCATCACCTACCTCTGCCTATTAGTCCGGCCACCACCAATTTGTGTTTGCTATCAACACTTCTCTTATCCCTTCTCACCTAATTCTATCGTTTCTTCACCTCCTTTTCCTCCCTTTCCAACTCACCTGTATATACCCTCCTCGTTGCGTCGGTGCTCTTTTTTTCTCTCCTCGTAATTATTTCGGTAGATCAACTATCGATTTTGTTTCGATATTTTGAAAAATAGGAGATAACGATTTTGGAGCAAAAAAATTTCTCTCCTTTAAGTGAGGGTAGAAAATAAGAATGGGGATCCAAATTGATTCGGATATAGAAATTGTGATTATTATCATATTTTATTTCATTCCTAACGATCTTGATCGAATAAATTATCCGACAGGGATATAGGTATAATAGCTCCGAACGTTTCAAATGTTGCGGTTTATTTTTGTTTTGTTGAATTATAAATGCGATACAGTGCGATTTATTAGGGACAGAGAGCCGCGCACTGATAGGAGAAGATTATAAAGAGAGATGAGAGAAAGAAAAAACGAGAGAGCATATAGTTTACCCGAAGGTATGCATGGGATGGGGGCAGAAGAGGGACTATTTTGCAGCATCATTTCGCTCTTCAACTGTTATAAATCTCAAGCCATTTAATATGCAAATATCTCTCGCCTTCTCTAAAGCGCGAACGCGCGCCGGTATTATTATACAGCTTCTTCTCATTGTTTTGTTTATCCACCTTTTTTTTTTCTTATCATACAGGTATGTAAGTATTTATTACACACACGGCTCTCGGAAGAACGAGTTTCAATTTCTAATGTAATCCAAATCATTATGCATACCTGCATTTTCTCTTTCTCTCTCTCTCTCTCTTTCTTTAACAGTTACTATAAATTACAGCATATATATATATATCATTCCGATTTCAATTCTATCTGCAAAAAGTAAAAAACAGAGTAAATTTTTTACCTTTTTTACTCGAATTAATTTGCACCGTGTAGAAATTTTTTTTATCGACATCTTTGCAATCGCGGTTTCTATGTATAATGAGAGACAATATTAAATACCTACGTATAAGTTTGAGTTTGCAACTTTTTAGTGAAATCGCTTTTAACTCCGCTGCTAATACAACCGAATACAGAGAGAACCGACGTTTATTTCCCATACGAGGTTCGAGTATAATACCGCACAACTTATACTTACCTACCTACGCGATCTTTTGCAACAAAAGACGACGTCGCGTGATTTGCTTCGGTCAATAATAAGCGTTTCATTTTCTTCATTATAATATGCCTACATATATTTATATACTATATGTTATTCCGTATTTTGTACAAAAGGCACGTACAGCTGACTACTAAATAGCTACTATAACGACACCCCTTCGTCGTATACATCGATGTGAAAGAAGAGAAACAAAAAAAAGAGAAAAAAAAAAAAAAATTATACACGATGTACGGATACAGGCAACGAACACGAAACACACGTGTTATAGTGACAAACTTTAATTAAATGAAAAAAAAAAGAGGGACTACGAAAAAACGAAAATCGCAGTATAAAATTCCTCGAAATCGTAAGTCGACAATTTATTAATTTGTCCTTTTTTTTTTTTTTTCTTTCTTTTTTATTGTCCAATAAATATAAAAATTAATATTTTTATATTTTTATACTTTTATATTTATCCCAAGAATCGGAAAGGTATGTGTAGTATACGGTTTATGCATGTGAAACCTTATTGGACAGCTTGTGAAGGGGAGGAAAAAGGGGGGGTCATTAGGAAGAGGCTATAAAGACTCCTGTGAGTAAATTAAAAGCACTTCGAAAAGTTGAAGGTATAACCGAAAAACCGACTCGTATTCTCACGTTTTTGGTATATATACGTCGCTCTCGCGTGCCAAGCTCCTTAATTTAGTGCGATTGCCTGTACGTATATATTATTATTTTTATATTTTTAATATCCTTTTTTTTTCTAATTTTATACGGTTGTTCTCTTATACTGCTATCCGTGTATTTGAGACGCAGCTCCTCCTACCGCGGGCTACATATTAAATACAAAGTTTGTCATTCCAGGCATTACATAGCCATGTAATAAAAATACACTCTAGTACATAATGGCGACATTTTTTTAAGTAATTATCGTAAAATTGTGAAAAATTTTAATTACAGATGAAATTCAATCACCGGACCAAATAATTTAATAGAATTGAAAAAAAAAAAGAAAAAAGGAGTAATGAATAAATAATTAAAAAGTGAATTATTCAAAATCACAACTGTCGTGACTCGTGAGTCGACAAACGCTCCTATTTTTTAACCGTGAATGTTGAAAAAAAATTTCCCTGTTTTATCGATTTATTATCGGATGATTCGAATCCCACGTTTTTGTAGAATAATTGTCGAAAGGTTCAGGTACGATAATAATGAGGATAACGGCAATAATTGAGCGAATATATTTTTTATCGGGGGTAATTTTTCCTATAGTCACAGGTAGTATACGTGGGTTCGGTTAGAATCTATCGAAACAGAAACTCCGATGACTGAAATGGAAGAGAGTCGAGGCATTTTTATTGTACATATTATAAAGTTAGGGTCATCTGTTCCATTTTTCAATATATACCTACCTACTGTATATTGGATCAAAATTTTCGAGGCATCTGCAACGGGGAGGTCCGTCCATAAATATTGAAATATAAGGTGGTGTAATAAAACAAAATTCTTACCACCGTAAGTTGTTTTCTCCGTTCGAAAAATTTTCTATACTTATATTACGATATAACACCGTAAGTTCAAGTTTGACACGAGTTTTAAGTTCGGAAAGGTATAAAATAAGTTATATAGATAGAAATATAGTTATACCGAGAGGGTGTAACTTGGTCACAGAGTCATTGTGCGTGACGAGACTTTGACCGATCGATCGTAAACCATTTTCACAGAAATTTTGGTTTCTAAGAAATATTTCTTAGAGAAAGCGAATTTGCTTTTGGGGTTACAAGTATATGTACGTCTGTATTATGTGCGTGTACACGTATACATGTTAATATTCTATGTGCGATCTTAAAAATCCCACCACACCAACGGAACTGGAACTTCGGGCCCACCCGCTGGCTTTAGAGGGCCTTAAACCAGGATTATGTCAGGATTACGGGGGCCTCGAAGAAGAGGAAGAAGAAAAAGAAACAAAAAGAATAAAAATAAAAAATCTATCTATATAGATATACGTGTACACCCCTCTCGAACCCGGGTACCATCCGCGTCACGACCTACCCCTGCACGTAACCAGTTTCAAAAACGGATGCAACTTAGATATTTCAGTCAATAATCTGAGGGGTTGTTCTCGAAGTTTCTCGACGACCTGCAGCTGCGCGTGCGGAGGAATTGATAATTATGCGCGAGGATTGACGTATCATATAGGGAAAATAATATAAATTGTACACGGCGCGTGCGGCGGTGCTTTACATGTACAGCGTCATCGGTGAAAGAGATAAAGAAAGAGCGAAAGAAAAAAGGGGGGTGGGGGGTAGTAGAGAGAGAAAGAGAGAGAGAGAGTTTGTTGCGAAGACGCGAAAACCAGTTAACCGAATGACGTTGCACATTCTAGCTGTCTCCGTGGGTAACGTATAATATACCTACAAGTTCCTGATCATCAGTTACACCCAGTCACGTAATTGTCGAATTCCTACAGCTTCCCTTCGCGCCTTCTTCCTCGCTCTACTCTCCTCTCCTCTCCTCTCTTTTACTCTACATGCGTACGCGGGACGTACATATGTATCTGCTCTACCTTTACTGTTATATCATTTATGTACAAGTACAAATGTATATATGTATACACATACACATAGATACACATATGTATGTGTACGCGTGTTAAATAGCGTAGTGCCGCCGCGACTGGCAGGTTTGCATTTCAGAAGCCACTCATCCCAGATAGGTATCTATATCCATATATCTGTATATGTGTATAGGCTCCCTTATACCTAACTATTCACGAGTAAACTGTCAGGGAGTAAATTAATTGAGTAAACTTTGTATTACGGTGGATACCTGTGCAGCAGCGTGCTACAGATATAAGTTTGACGAGAGGATATAAACCAACCTAAACTGATCTCTCGCCACGTTTTACACCCCCAAATTATACGAATCTACGAGAATTGTACGATGGTTAAGGTTTCGACTCATTTCTCGTCTTTTTTTTTCTTTTTCTCTTTCAAGAGGTGTGAATTTGCTGGTGCTTGAGTTATCTGCCCAAAGTACATATGTAATTAAGGGTGGGAAAGGTATACAGCATTTCCAGATTTATACGTTTCAAAATTTTTTCTTATATACCGAAAGTAGTCTGGCGAGAAAATGAAAGAAAAAAAAAAAATTATGGATTCCGAGGAGAAAATCATCGCTTCAAGGAGTTTACAAAAATTGCCTCATTCGCGAGAAAGCTTCTATTTAGGCTTATTTTAATCCAAAGCCCAAATCGGAGCACATTATATCACCACCGCTAATTTAATATAATATGATACGTATGATATTGTAACATATTTAGGAAATTCGATTTGCGAGAGGGTCGCGTTATTATATATGAGGGGCTTCGAGTCTGAACTAATTTGGTTATTAATGTTCAAAAACGATACCGTAACATAATATATTCAATCGCCTCGGTTGAAAACGTTCCAACACCGAAACGTAAAAGGTGCCGCGTTTTGGCTGTTCCATTCCCCCGCCACTTTTTCGAGCCCCGTCTCGTTGCACCCGACTCTCTCTATACTTTTCATACACCTTTATACACGTACTCGCTAAGTAGGTATAATTTTTTTCGACCCCGTATATATAATTAGTTTTAATTTTTTCGCCGGTGCTTCCTTCTGCTTTTATTTTTGATTTTCTCCTCATTCCGCGTATCGGTATATAGCTTAAATTTCAGTTCGCGGGTTTCATTATTAGATTTTAGCGACACATCGCGCACTGCATACGCGCATGCGGTCGGTATACACAAGCGGTGGATTTCTGACTTATTAAAGTTATAAAAGCTTTAAAGACACATTTGCCCCGTCTGGGTAGTTTATGACGCTTGACGAATCTCTGGCGCTGCCGCACCGTGCATAGTATACTGCCGCGACTTTAAAAGATTTGGGTCGCGCTGCTGCGGAGTCCAACGTCGTTGCTGCGGTATCATACGTGTGTACGTGTATATTTCTGTTTTTTTTTTTTTTTTTTTTCTATTTTTCATTCAGTTTTTTTCCCTTCCACATGCATATAGGTGCATGGTATGTATGTAACGCACTGCACATTACTCCGTATAGTCATCTCATATATACCTTGACTCTCTTATGTTATACCCGCTCTGCACTCCACAAAAGCCGCGCCGGAAGCTTATACGACCGCGCGTTTTCCAAGAATCTTTTCTCTTTCGAAAACTCGCACATTCAAATTTATAACAACAAAAAAACGAAACATCAGTCTTATACTATACGGATTCTACATATAATACGAGAATAAAAGACTGCAGCGTGAAGACAAATTCGTCTGCGAGGACTGAAATATTTGAAACCACTTGTTGCCTCTGCATATTGGATCTCATGTGGAATCGTATCTCGGTTATCTTGTAGGTATCGGATGTTTCATTTTTTAGATCGATTTTTCTGATCTGAAAAGAAGGAGAGAGGAAGAAAAAAAAGAGAAATCATCGTACGTACGAATGAATTTATGGGTCGATGATGACGAAGATGGCGGTTATTGGGGTGGCTATAATACGACGATGGGAGTCCATCTCTGGAGACATTCTTATACATATACAGTGGTATAAGGTATTATACATATGCGACTATATACCGGGGTGAAATAGACAAAACATGATCACGTCCATAATCTTCACCAGGGCGTGGCCAACCGCTGCTGAATAATTTGGGGCTAGGCTTGAAATCCATCGACATGGGTGGTCGTTAGAACGACCCGAAGTTCGAGGAGCTGCAGGTCTGTAGCTGCGCTATGCAAAGCTGCTTCTCTTTATTCCAACTCCTTCGTACGGGTACTCGCGTTTATTACGATATCTACAGGGTAATACGTAAGTGTGCCCTTACGAATAACCAAAAAGATCACATCGAACCGCGGGCGACGCTGCAGTTTGCCTCGAAGGTCTTTCCGAATTCGAAATTACCTACTCCGGTCGGTTGCGCGTGAATCTCTTAACGTATGTAGAACGCGGCGTGTTTTAGAGACGGTGATAAAGTCTGCAAATAATATCAGGCGAACGCGCGATAAACTTAAAATGCTTTTGCGGCTTTGATAGATTTTACGATCTGCACCCCGTTTGCAGTTTTGATTCGCTCGAGTAGTTTCTCAGCTAATTTCTTTTATTTTTCAATATATATACTTTTTCCACGTTCACCGAATTCTTTTTTTTCTACGTATCTTCGCATTCTTTTTTTCTTATTTGAAAAATTTTCTTTTTAGCATGGCACAAAATGCACGTTCTCGGAGGTATATATCATCTATACGCATATATTACATGTACGGTAATAAACTGTAACGCAAGGCCGTTGAGAGAGAAAGAGAAACACGCGGCTGTCAACAATGTGGCGAAGCTTTGATGTGACGTCAATAGCGGTTTAACTACCGCGTGGACTGTAACAGCTATCCATGTAGCCATACCTCGGTGAATTGAACTTTTTAAAACCAACACGCGACGATACGCGGGGCATATATACGCATATATGCGCGTGCACATACCTCGTACCTTTTTTTTACACTTGCGCCTCATACTATATATACCGATCATCTTCTTATATACGTGCGTGAGCTTGTAACACGCCTTAACGCGTGTCTCGACGCACCTAAAAAACTTACAGCGTAACTCAATGCAAGCAAGCCATTAACCGTTGAACGTCCACGTCACGTGAAGGAGCAACAAATGACATGAATCGACTCGAGAAAAAAATATCACAGATTCAAATACATAAGCGAGTCCTGATTGCGGTGTAAATCGGTCGGAAATGGATCTAGTTCTGAATTTTATTCATTTTTTTTTTTTTTTTTTTTTTTCTTTTCATCGATCAATCGATTAAGATTTTTGATCACTGGATCAATAAATTATTCATTTCCTCCGAATCGATCTATGGAGAACTGTAGATAATACTCATCGAGGTATATATACATACATAAACTTCCTCTTCGCGAAATGTTGCGGCGGCTGCAGCGGATCGTGCGAAATAAAATGATGGTCGCGGTAAGTTGGTCGACGGATCGTAAATTATAGCAATATTTCCGCGAAATCCTAACAAGATTATAAACTTCCAGATTGTAGCACCGGTGGTGTTGTTCCTCACTAATATTCTCTCATTCCTTTTCACCTAATTTTTTGTTTTTCTCTTTTCTCATATTCTTTCCCTCTCTATTCCCGCATCTATCAACGCGTCCATCTCACCTCCTATGTGTTCTTTTCGTTTTCATTCCCATATATGTATACATACATAGGTAATCGCGCTTCCTTTTCTCGCACAAGACGCGAAGGAAGCGAGAAGATCTATTTATAATACGTTTGCTTCTTTGTGGACCAGCCGGTAGGGTAGTAAACGTCACTTATATTTCATACGAAACTTCAAATCATCTATATAGCCACTCCACCTACAACCCCTCTCTTCTTTTATTCTTCACCTCTTTCCGCCCCTTACACCCGGTGTGTGTATCGTTTATTATTCAGAGATTTTTTTTCTCCATCATATACACCCAATCGAGCGAATCGCAAAATAAATGAATAAGTATAAAAGATGAAGAGTTTTCAATGCATTCAATAATCGTCGAACGATGCATAAATGTAAAGAAGAAAGAAAACTTTCGCAAATTAAAAAAGCAACTCAGTCGCGTCGTATAGTTGCGGTTATTAATATACCGCAGCCTTATAAAGGACCCGCGCCCGCAGAAGAGTTATTAAAGTATTAAAGTAGCAAAATATATATAGCTCGATTATTAGGATCTTTGGGATCTGTGGAAGTTTATCGAACGGGGATTCATACTTATATACCATCAGCGTTGTATAAATGGTCGTCACGCGAGATTCTGGGAAAAGTTGTTTCGTTCGCTGTTCGTTGTTATAATACGATGTTGGTGGTGCACTGCATCAGGCGGAGCTGGAGGTTCGAGGGTGGATATACGCGAAGGATATAAAAGGTGGGGGGTTGACGGGGGAGCCTTCGGCGTTTGCCTCGGAGCACACGGTGCAAAGGATACACGTCTATATGAATATGGGTATACCTGACTCCTTTGCAAGTTTGCGCGTTTTGCAGCGTGCGCAACACAAGCGCGACTATATATAATACAAGAAGATGAACGAGACGCACACGAGACGTAAAAGACGTAAACACGCCCGTAATATTACCGTGTTCGCGATGTGCGAGTGTGTCTCGGTAATAAAGGCTTCCAGCATAACCGGCGATTATTAGATTGGACACTCCTCTCCGAGTCGCCCATCACAATAACCCATAAAATGCAACATTTTGTTTCGTATACCAATTACCCTCCCACCCACCGACCGCCGTATAGCCGCGCGCTTATAACGTCACTGGAGACCCCGAAAGCGAGCTTATACCTACGCGTAACCTTCGAAAGGAGATGAAGTAAGCCAAAAGGGTATTGAAAGAATGAAAGAAAAATGACGAAATTGCGAAACAAAAAATAACGATTTCGGCTAACCGCGGTCACCGTATATGATCTACCGGAAGAGGGTGGAAATCTTGCAGACGAGGGAAATTCTAAGAATCGTGCTTCGCGCTTTTCTGAGCGGAAGTGCAATCGTTGGAGAATATCACCGAATGGAAAATCGTGGCGGAGATTTTACTTGCAGTTTTCGATACCTGCGTATGTACATTTGTGCATATAGAATGTGTATACATAAGTATAAGAAAAGGACATACTTTGGCTCGTTGAAAAGAGGCAATGGCCACCGTTGGTTGGTAATGGTACGGCGGCCATTATAAAAATAACTGCTGATTGGACGCCCTACCAAGAAAAGTCGTAATCGCATCCTGAAATATTCCCCTCTTCTCTCCCTCTCTTCCCCCCCATTCCGCCAAACATCTTCTATTCTCTTCTCCTCCGTTTCTCCCCCATACCATCATATTCCCATTCCCCGTGTTCCCATCTCATCCCATCATACATCCCGCCCCTCTAAAAAACAACCATTCGCACTCCACGCAGCAAACAATGAACTCACGTTCATGCGTATACCGCATATCCGCCGATAGGCGTTACACTGAGTTCTTCTTTTTTTATTTCTTCCTTTTTTCTTTATATTTCCTTTTTATTCTTTATTTACCATAGGTATACACGTATTATATTATGTAGCCTATCTATCGCACAAACCTATTCGCGCATATCGTACGCGTATAGCTAAATACACGCAAGTCCTGCTGCAACCAACTTTACGTTCATGCAGTTGCGGTTGTATTATACATATGTATTATATTCTTCTGTAAATTCAACGAACACTTTGTGTTTTTACATTCGTTTTATTTTACACATATACATATTTTTGCTGGAGAGACGACATATAAGAATTTGTAAGAATTCTACTCTCTGCAATTATTATTAGAAAGTGATTTTCTGTATATTGTAAGTAACGTTACGTACATGAAAAAAGATTGAAAAAAAAAAATTAGTCTAGTTGGAATATGAGGCAGGTGGATATTTTTGTTGCAGCACGAAAGGGATATCGATATTATTATATACTATGTATTATATAGTTTGCTTTCGCAGCGCTCTGCAGAGTTCGAATATGGCTCGCGAAAGGCGCGTATATCAATAATAATTGCAGGGCCAATAATCGAGGGCCTACGAAGGGGTTTTCCTTCTCGATAGCCCCAAATTACCGGTTCCCCTACCATACCGCGTTATATGTGCTGGAGATTGCACTTACAAGATGGCGGGCTGCATCGCGCGCGTCGTAGTCCTTCGTCCATGCGCGATGCACTCGATGGCGGCGGGCACCGAGCTTTTACAATATTCTGCAAACGGCGTTTTCACAGCACCTTATACAATAACTTTGATTTTGCAAGGACTCATTTTTTTTTCTTTACGATCGGAGGTATCGCATCGATCGTTTGATTATATTCCCAGCCATGTAGCGTTACATCCTCAGCATCCCTAGAAAATTAAACGATTTCCGATTAATATGAATTTTTCTATGCTTTTTGTTTTGCAGGAACACCCATCAATCGGTTACCAATAATGGCGAAATCAGTTCTCGATCTATACGAATTGTACAACCTGGTTATCGCCAGGGGCGGACTCGTTGATGTGATAAACAAAAAATTGTGGCAGGAAATTATCAAAGGACTCCATCTTCCTTCAAGTATCACATCCGCAGCTTTTACGTTGCGCACACAGTAAGTTGAGAAAATTAATTCAATGAAATGTTTCTGCGTTCGAAAAAGGTAGAGAAAAAAAAAGAAAACCGAAACGTATGTATAAGGTACATCTTTTCAAGCATTGTGTTTCAGCTGTAGGGAAGAGAAAAAAGCTCTGAAGAGCAAGAGCTATATACGAGATCGTTTCGTATAAGCTTTTGAGACTTCAAAGCGCGGCAAATTTATATTTTTTGGCCAGCCGATGTTTGGATAGTGTTATCATCATTACCGCAGGTTTCGTGCCCGGTATTTGTGTTTTTAAGATGGCGGCTTGTATCATCCGCGTTATAGGCCTCTGGAAACAAAAATATACGCGGCGGGTCCACACAAAAGCATTGGGAGCACATAATATTAATGTTGGCCCTTCTGGTAACACTCAAAATTATCTTGTTTAATCTATACAACGTCTTCGCCTCTGTTTCACCCGTTTTAACGCGCGGGCGTATCCAAAACCATGAGAAATCGAAAACAAAAGGTAGAAGGGAAACACTAATCGCGCTGCTTCCACCCCCGGAAAATTATTTATCACCCCCTGATCGTACGATGTGTTATACATACGCTGCTGGTTAATTCTTCGCAAATTTATTCTCCGTTCAACTGCGCGACCGCGCGTTATAGTATTGTTATTTTATATTTTTACGAGTTCTAATTTTAGTCTGGCGCGCTGATATATTTATATGTATTTACTTATATATATACACCTAGATGGTTACTGAAACTTGACAACTTTCAGTTGTTAATATTATGATTAATGACGATCCGATGAAACAGTCAATTTAATTTAACAGCTCTTCTGCCACTGACTCGCGTGGTTCAAGTTCTGCTACTACTACCGCTGCAGACGGACGAGACTTTGACACTTTCTAGACCGGAATGCGGCCGTAATTCTTACGCCGTTCTTAGGCACTACCGCGCTTTAATGACTTCTATAAGTACCGAGACCCACACCGTCAAATGTTCGGCAAAAATCAACCATACAAACACATTTCTGCTATACACGTGTATTTTATAGGCGCCGGGCCGTTCACGCCTCGCACCAAAAATCCTCGAAGAATCATCATCATCGCCGCGTCAAAAAAAATCAAACTACACGCCGGTATTAATTAATCTGTAGTTGAATCGATAAAGCTATTTTACATTTTTTTTATTCGACGCAAGGGTCATTCCATCGTAGGTGTATGAAATCGATAGAAAAGAAGCTTACTCATGTGGTTGTTCGCGACACGTTGACATCGCGCGCGGTGAACCAGCTGCGTCAGGCGCGGATAGTACAAGCGCGTGAATTTGATTATCACCCAGAAAGAGAGATTTATGTCTCTTTGGCGCGTTGCATATGCTGTATATAGAGAACTCGCGCTGCTGCTGCTGCTGGCAGCACAAGGAAAAGTATCAGCGGCAGCAATTCGTGGCCACGGAGGAACCAACCTCTCTCTGTGTGTGTTTGTGTGTGTGTACTCACACATATACATGTATATAAACCTACCAATGTGGCCCGGTGCAGGCAACAGCGGCGGTACAACTGCCAGCGCAGTCTGTATAGCTCCAGACAATCGTAAAAACGAAACGACGTGCCTCGCGAATTACAGGGCACGTTTATGTTGCGACTGCATAGCGACGTCAAGTTCTTTGCCCGGTTCAATATATTATACATTCGCATTATACCTACATATATGTTCGGTTTAAACTCGCTGCATCGACGTCAAAATATATACGATCGATCGAACGCTGTACGATGAACTGCAATGATCTTTTTCCCCCCTATCTTTAGATACATGAAATATCTCTACCCCTACGAGTGTGAGAAAAGGAGGCTCTCAACGCCCGCTGAACTTCAGGCGGCAATTGACGGAAACAGACGAGAAGGTCGAAGAAGTAGTTACGGTGCTTACGGGGGTGGTGGGGGCCCTGGTGATTCAATGGTCCGCGGAAGTCCTCATACTCCGAGTTCACTCTCGTTACACGCCCAAATGTCACCCCTTTCACTTGTGACGGCTGTCGCCGCCGGCGGACAACATCATGGACAACAATCTCTCGTTAACGGAAGTGCTGCACATACACCGGTACCACATCATCCGCATCATCCGCAACATCCGCAAGGTCTGCCGCTTGGACAACCCTTAAATTCTGGTAAGAATGCCACGTTAAGTGTATTTATGAATGAAAATTACAGTTTGCCTCGGAATTTTTCTTCTTCCTTTCCTAACAGAGCGTGTTGCTTGAAGAGGACATCCTGCGTTTTATCGGGATCAAACTTCCTTTTTCTTTTCTCTTTTTCTCCTATCCAGACGATGGGGTACGTCGCTCTTTGGGCTTTTCGAGGGGCTATGTGCGGTCGTTTTACGCGGGGGAGGCTGAGCCGGGTGATTCTGAGTTTGGTAGTCGGGATGGTGGGGTGGTTGGGGGGCAGTCGGAATGCTCGTTAGCGGGAGTCATCCGTTAGCGCCTGTCTCCCGGGGGATCTTACAATCAATTACGCCTCCTCCGCTCGCATCATCATCATCTCCGGGGAGGCACGGAACCTAAAGCTCGTGCAGCCTTAACTACCGATTTAAAATAAACCCCGCTTTCGTGCAGGAGGCTCAAGATATTATTATAATACGGATTGTGTTCTAAAACTAGGTCCTCACCCGTCACCAGCCCGTTAGTCATTTGTTTGCACCGCGAACCCGCGCGCGAGTTGCCGTTGCTGCTGCTGCTGCTGCTACCGCTGCTAGCTTTGATGCTAGTCGAAAGAGGCGGGGAATATCGTCGCTTCCGTATACTCTTAGATCACGTCGTTTTAATTATTAATTATTATAGCCCATACAGACGACAATTGATCACTTTATCCATGGTCATTCGGACCTAATTGTTACAATTTACGGGGGCGGAACTATCCGTGCTATGGTTTTTTTTTTTTTTTTCGTTCCCCGTTTTCGACACCCTCCAAATCTCTTCTGTTATAACGGTGAATGATTTCGGTGCATTTTCTCTCCGTAAGCGGCTCATTTGTCGTTGTTGGGTATATACGTATGTAGGTATAATAAGCCGGAGGCTAGAAACGATCAACGTGTTCAAATAAACAATTCCTCTCGGACGTCGAAACTTGCCTCGGAGCGGGTATAAGGGGCGAGAAAAATGGAGCGGTGCCAATCACCCGGGAAGCGATGTTAATTTACCATTGAAAGGGAACAACATAAACTATCCTCTTCTTTGGGATAAATAATTTCCTCGCTTCTTGTTTCCACAATATCTTCATTTTTTTTTTTATTTTTATTTTATTTTATTTTTTTTGTTTTTCAGGGCCGATACCAGGACTCGCACCTTCAGAATTTGAGGCCCGTATGGTCGAGTACGTTAAACTTTTGAACAAGGAACTCAGAAGTGCCGGAGCAGGGACACCACCCCCAATGATTCATCGACAGGGCAGCGCCTCGCCACCTTCTTCTACTTCGCCTCGCGACGCCGCCCTAAACGCCCTTGAAATGTCACGATTAACACTTTGGAACATGTATAACAACAACACACTTTATCCTGGCGTAGGTCATCAGCCACCCCTTTCACCACAACCCCCACATTCTCCTGCTCCTCCGACTAGCAGTCCGGAACCACAGAGAGAAGCTCTCGACTTGGGTCTCAGGTTAGTTGAGATTCTTTTTCATATTTTATTTTATATTTTGAATGAGTTTCTATACTTATTTTGTTCGCTAAATTTAATGATTAAATTCTGAAGGTCTTCGCCAATGTCGTCACCCCCAGCGAGAAATAGCCCTCCCTCATCCGGCGGAGGTGTACAAGTTAAAAGAGAACAGGATATTGGGGGAATGGCGGTAGGACCTCCGCCAGCGAAACGGCTACTCTCCGACGATGACAACAATTCAGATCCCAAAGGAGTTTCTTCGGGATTGTCCGGTGCTCACATAAAGATCTCTAACAGAGGTGAGTTTGATTAAACACTTTCTCCTCTTTTTTTTTTTTTTCACGCTAGGAGGTACCGAAAATTTTTGAGATTTGTCTGTCAGAACGTGGTTTTTTATTTGCTTGTGTGTTCAGTATCTCCCCAGCTTCAAACAGAAAAATTCTTATGAGTTTCATGTGTCGTTATTAATTTTACAGGGGATGGAAGAAACGGTGAAAATTCGCTGGTTGTCAGTATGGAACTTAACGGAGTAATGTATCAAGGAGTTCTATTTGCGCAGACAGAAAGTACGACACATGGAACGACAACAAATAACAATACGAAAACATCGCGTGGTGTCGTATCGTGAATTAATTTCTCCATCAAGTCATACACATTATATTAAATTTATAGAGATTATATACGCCTTTATACATACATGTGTGCTACGCATATCAATACCGACGCGCATTAACACGACGTATAGATATCGACGTATAACGCATAAGTTCACATATATACGTATATAATTATATGTGTACCGCACGTGCATCGAGGTATGTATATAAAAGGCGAACGAAAAAACTGAAAAAAACATTTTCTTAGTGTGTGCGTTATAGTCCGCATATACATGTTATATAATTTACGTTAATATCGTCGGCGAGATCCGATTGGAAAACTACGTTTCGATATTAATTGTATTTAATTCAGTTTTAAGCGAAATCACATGCTCTGCACATCACGTTAATATTGACGACGATATTATTAAATTTCTATTCCTGTGGCCCACGATAGAGTCGCATATTTCATATAATACGACAGCAATATTTTCAATCATTTGCGGGAGGAGAAAAGTTGGTTGGTTTGGAGTTTGAAGGTTTTTGTTTTTTTCATCTTTCCTTCTAATTTTTATTCCGCATATCGACATGATACTGACGGACAACATTTGAACGTTGCCCGATTACCGGAGAATATAATTATTTAATACGCAACAAACTCCTTCTCGAACTCCTACTCGCCCACATCGATTGTGGTCGGATATAATATTGGCTCTATTTTCGGTTAAATTTTCGTTTTTAAGAATAAGCGCATTATCTGTGAATCGTGACGTATATAACGTATGAATGTTTGTATGTATGTTCTCGTGTAAGATGTGTATGAATGTATCTATGATCCGTGTGCAATGAAGAAAAGTTTTGTTTTATTTTATTTTATTTTATTTTATTTTTTCTTCTTTACTTAAGTTGATTCACCTGTAAAATTTCGCATATATATATGTGTACATGGCACGCGTCATTCGGCATGTGGTGTATTAAAAAAGAAAATGAATCCCCACGTAATAATTAAAAGAAATACAAAAGAGGAAAAAATATATGGTACGTATCATTCACGGGGTTATATCTGGTTTCGAGTTTGCTTTTTTATCGGTCGTAGACCCGCTCTATGTGGACAAGGATCGAAAAGTATTGTCGGCCATTCGTCTGCGTCCCATATAATAATAATAATGACGATTTTATTTTTAGAGTTACGAAAAACAAAACAAAAAAAATCAGTCGTCACAAATATATGCATATATATGTAATATGTATATAACATAGATTATCTAGATTTCGTTTCTCGTTTCTTTTCTTTTTTTAATTTTTTTTTTTCTTCCTATTTTAACCACCAACAAGTATAAACCGTTAAATCAAAAAATTCTTTAATTTATTTATTACTAATATTTTATTAGAAAAGAAACAAAAGAAAAAAAAAAAAAGGAAAAACCAATTAATCAATAGATGAATGAATAAAAATAAAAGTTTTCTTTTACGCGCGGTGATACGATGGGAATCTATTATACCGCGTGTCGTAATTTCTGAGTCATTTGACGAATAATCTTTTTACTTAAACAAAAAAAAAAACAAAAAAAAAAACAAACAAACATTATTGTAGTACCCATTATATGTTTTTATTTTTCACTTCTCATTAATTCATCCCATCCACCCACGCAACGCCATTTCCTCGGAGACTTTTTTAAAAGTCAGCATTAAATATATATTATTACCTACATTTTTTTCTCTCCTAAGTTATATATTATAAACAAGGCCTATTGCCACCACACGTATCGTTTCGAACACAACCATATACTTTATCTGTACATATAATCGAGTTATTATACAATTATATTATTACGTTAATTGGTACTGATGATAAGTTGGATACGAACCTCGAAATACGGTTTCATCAAACATTTATCGCACATCAGCCTATAAGATTTCACCGTCTTTTATTTTGGAAAAAAGTAAACTGACACAAGACTTTTAACTATTCTTAATTTTATTCTACGATTTTTCCAAATACCCGTCAATCATGATTGATATCTCCGCAATCCGGAGTTCTTTTTTCCTTTTCTCTTTTTTTACATGTACTTTATTTTCACTTTTCGATTTTTCCAACCCTTCCCTCTATGATGCCTTTCGTCGATAATTTCTCATCGCCCACTTCCGAGAAAAATCCTTTGCGTACGTTGAAAAACCTGCGCCATTTGACATTAACGATATTTGAATTGTGAGTTTTGAAAAACAAGAGAAGAAAAAAAAAATAAAAAACCTATAGCACTAATTATTATACATACCTACTATATGTAATAAGATGAAAAGAGAATCTTAAAACAATGTGCTTAGAATTTTATGCAATAATTGTTAAAGCAAACATTAAAACATCTCTATAGTCATAGTTCATAGGGAATATACTTATTAATTATTATAATAGTGTATAACAAATGGTAAGAAACTTAGCGAAGTAACGTGAGAAAACGAAATAAACAAAAAAGGAAGAAAAAAAATTCGTCATCACAATAAATGATAAGAAATTAGATAATAAATAAGTAGACGAAGGATAACAAAATCACTTGAAATGGTTAAAGATTGAAGGGCAAATGGAAGGTATAGAAATGATTTCCTCGATTTATTAGATGAAAAAATATTTTATTGTTTATAGTTTGAAGATTAGCCAAAAAGACTGTTACATAAGATGAATATTAATTACTTTAGATATTAATTACGAAGGTAATCATAGTTATTATTATTATTAATTATTATTAAAACTATCATTATTATTATTATTATTATCATTATTTCATCATTATTTTTATTTTTATTATTATTAATTATACTATTATTGATAGTTATCGATTATCTGAACGTAAAAGAGATTTTGCTCTTTATGAAAAAACGTTGCAATAAGCTGCAAGTTCGACAACGAACTACAGACGACAAATATAATAAATATAAATATTGTCGCAGATTCTTGACGCCAACACCTGCGAGCGATTATTACTAATAATAATGATATAATGTTACATGACCGGTAATCCCGGTGTACATGAGATATCAACAACTGTAATAAACTCCGAATAAAACCCAAGCGACATTATAAAAATAAATCGGAGATGAATAAAGAATTTTTATGTATCATTGAATAAAATCATGTTATATTGGGTGCAGGGAGAGAAGAAAAAAAAATAAGAAATTATATGTTGAGGATGCGACGATTTTTAATTTTTGTTGTTAAAATTGATAATATCGAAACGTATACAAAGGATAAAAAAGAAATACGTGCTGAATTTATCAGAAAATTCTATGAATTCGATCGTTTTTATTAAATGTGATTTGGCGATTTAGATGGTAGGTACGGGGATGGATTCAATGGTAGAAATTTGAACCCCGTGTAGAATGTTAAACGAGTATTAGTATCCAGAATCCTAGAAAACCATTATTCAATCATTTAAACACCACCGTCAACATTACTATTAATATTCCTACTACGCTACTACTATCACTATCCTACTACTACTACCACTACTACTGCTACGCTACTACTATACAGCATCGACACTGCGTGAAGCATGTCGTGCATAACTAGATTTATAATATCATGGTATATTATATGAACGTTGTATATATATATATGATCATTGCTAAAGAAACGAAAAAAAAAGAAAAAACAAAAAAAAACTGATGACATTTTAAACTATGTAGTTTCATTAAGTATCAGCTTAGTTGTATGTAATTCTATGTAAACGTGCCCCACGATCATAAATAAAATCGACATTACTTTTAATCGATGGTAAATAAAAATAATATCTGACAATGAATTTTTATAAACGCGTATTGTGGGTAAGACGAAAGAAATCGTATTGATCCAGGGACACGTGATCATTTTTCGCTTGAAAAATTGCAAGGTGAAAAAATTTTAGCAGCGTTTATTTATTGGATATTAATTTTAATTTTCCATTACAGATGTCCGTTGCTGAGTTATACAAATATTCTCATCACCGTCACACCTTCATCGGTTTATGAATATTCGGTGGAATCGAACAGCGCTACCAGTTTTTCCTTTTCGACATCGCTAGCGAAGGTATAATTAATTGCTGATCTTGCCATTTTCCGCAGTTCACTCAATCCGATGCTGAAATTTTTACCTATGTGTTCGTATTCCTTGGAAAGAGAAGTTGCGAAAACTCCCTTGTCGTCTGTCTGTAAATTTTTTCATCGAATTCGTTTTAAACGATAAGATAGTTTACACTGTAAAAAGACTCAGCATATACTCACGGATAAAGAAATTGGATGACCGGCTTTGTATAAATATTGGAAATGGTGGGATTCGTAATCCGGCACGGTTCCACACTTCACATTTGAAGTCGGGCATAATTCTGAAACGTGATTAACGAGGAAATCATGCTATGAAAATATATTACACTTTTACATTTATATATTTATGCAAAGAAGCTGTGATACCGTTTCGTTTATTACCTACAGGTATGTTGGATGCCAGAAGCATTCGCCAGAGTTCCTTGGAACCACCTAAGTTGGGATGAATACAAGTGCCGTGACCAAGTCTGTCTGGCTTGAAGTTTAAAATATCCTCAACTTCCTCTGGGTTTGGCACCTGGAAGTAGAAATCTTTGAATTACATTTTCATTAATACGGAGAGATATGAGCTCACCTACCTCTGCACAGTGTGCCGCAATTTTGAGACCAGCTTCTCTGCAAATATGGAGAAGTTCTAAGAATGCACTCTCTTTGGTAGGATCACCGCTTAGATCAATACCAACAATATAATTGGCATATTTTTTTTTCAGCTCGATCGCGAGCTGAATATTCTCATGAGCATCCTCGTAACCCCGCTTCCGGTCTACCGATATGAGAAATTTTACTAATATTTTTGGATAGGAGACTTCAGAGGCCCTGGAATTCGAGTACTTTGAATTAATTAAGATGAGTGGAAAATGCTATTGGTACTTTGTTCACCTTATAGCGTCTATTATTGCTTGGATGTATTCTTGTTTAGACATGCCTCCTTGGATAGCTCTTGGAGTACTTCTCAGTTCCAAGTAAATGACATTGTCGTTGTGAAATTCTCTTATCACATTTTCTGTGGCGATACGCACGTATTCCGGTGCAGAGGTCAGCTCATGAGCTATCGAGAACAGCTTGAAACACCTTCAACATGAAAAGGGTGAATTTGCAGTGTAGTTGGGAGTACCTGTAAGATTAATAATAGTGACATGGAACATTGTTTCCATCATTATCGTGGTAAATTTGAAGCGTAGCCTAATTTGGTGCATGGATTCAAGTTCCTGACCACGACTGAACATGCATGAATTGTTCTTATCTTACTCTTTCAGTGAATTCTGGTTTCCTATTTCCATGGGCTGCAGCTGTCGTTCACTTCTGTCTGCATCCCCATTGTTGCCGTTTAGATTATGCAATGCGTGCAATTTTTGCAGTATGGCGGGGCTCAATGATCCATTCAGATGAGCATGTAGTTCCTCGAAATTACAGTATAGAGAGGTTAGAATAAATCCTGGCCACAAAGGTTTTCGAAAAATATATATCACGCTTAATGATTGCGATAACATTCCTTACCAATTTTGGTAGACTTTGACAGAAGGCTGTTAAATCCATGGTTTCCAGATTCGCACGACTCACAAAATAAAAAAAAATTTCCACCTTCTACACAGCTCTAACCATCAGCTACGTTAGAATGAGACCACCACCAAATTTCTTTACTGGCTCAAAAACCTGACAATGAACCTCCCTCCCATATTGCTAAGTTATGAATCTGAAGGAAATAGGATGGAGTGAACCAAATGATAGGTTTACGCTAATTTTTTCTTCGTTTCCATTCTATATTTATTGATTTGGCGTGTACACTTTTTATAACGTTTTCATGGAAGTATTGCTGGAATTTTTTTGTTTTTCGACTTCCTCTTTATCGCTAAAATATTCAAAATTATTATCGGATGTGTCCGCAGAAAGGGGGATTTTTGCCTCTAGTTGCGCCGCTTGGGATTCCAAGGAGGAACGAGGTGCAACATGTTTATATATCGCCATTGCCTAGAAGTAAAATTGGAAGTTAGACTTGCAGCCCTGTGAATAACATCTTGAAATAGTATAATCGAATGACAATACCTGAGCAACAATATTTGGAACGTCAGCAGGATTGCTCGGCAAAATCATTGTGTTATTCGTCTTGGCGAGTTTGTTGAATGCGCGAACATACTGCTCAGCTATGCTAAAGGATGCTGCATTTCTTCCATCTTTTAGACCTAAAGATCTTGCTACAACTTGTAATCCTTTTGCCCTGGCTTCTGCGACAGCAAGCATAGCTGATGCTTCACCATTTGCCTTATTAATCTGCTCCTGCTTCTCAGCCTCTGGAAATGAATACTTTTTGGTCGGATCAAATCAAACAGCGGAAGATTTTTTGAGAATAGATGTAGTTCGTTGATAATTACCTGACGCTAAAATTCTGGCCTGACGCTTGCCCTCGGCTACGTTTATATCAGCTTCCCTCGTTCCCTCGGATTCCAAAATAGCAGCCCTCTTTTTTCTCTCCGCCTCAACCTGCATTTGCATAGCTTCCTGTACTCTCACCGGCAATTTGATATCACCTAAAGTGAAATAATCAGTTTCTCGTTATAAAACGATGCACGTTTGTACAGTATCAGCTGTGCGAAAGGTACAATACTCACGAATTTCATAACGGAGGCAGGTGATACCCCAAGCTTCACTAGCCTTGTTTATACTTTCTACGATAGAAACGTTGAGCCCCTCCCTTTCCCTGAAGACTTTGTCCAGTGATATTTTACCAAGTTCAGATCTCATGGTAGTTTGTCCTAACTGAACAATCGCAAACTCAGGATCCTCAACTCCGTAAGATGCAAGGTATGGGTCGTTTACCCGTAGATATAGCACACCGTCGATGTTCAAATTAACATTATCTGCAATGAGATTATCGATGATTGAACAATCAGGAAACCTAAAGGAAAAGACTGGAAAAGGTAATGAATGGGATAGATTACCTGATGTGATTGCACTCTGTTTAGGAACGTCGATCGCAATTTCTTTCAAACTCTGTACATATTTTACTCTGTCCACGATAGGAATTAATAAGTTTAGTCCTGGCTCTAGTATCCTGTGAAATTTTCCCATCCTCTCGACGACCCATGCCTGGAATAATAATGAATAAGTAGCCGTTCTCGTTGCAATGCAATAATATGAAAGATTGCATCAATAGTGGGAGGAACATAGATGGCTAAACTAACCTCTTGCTGTGGTACAAACATGATGACTGTGTTTACCGGCGTGCTGGATCCATACCGATATTGTGCGGCATTAACAGGAACAACACGCAAGGCATCTCGTGGGTTGCATCCATTTGTTAAATAAACTGAATTCTGAATATTAAAAAACATCATCAGATAAATTAACAAAGACGTTTTACAGGCTATGTTCTCCAGGCTTATATCCCATGGTATTCGAAGATCTGTTTGATTTCAGGGTACTTACTGTGGCCGCGCCGATGCCACGGACAAGTAATTTCGTTCTTGAAAGCATCCCGTCTCTATACCTTTATTTATTTACGCTGTCATTCGATGTTACTTAAAAATATTTTAATGATATCCGGCAACCCCGGCTTCTTTTCACGTCTTGCTGTTTGCATAATATCTGAAGGTGGCTGCGATGCGAGGGTTGGATGCACTGTCGGCTGTCAAACAAACTCAACGTTGCCAACCCCTTTTTCTGCACAGCGCGAGGCGTCGACCATTTTCAAACGAAGCAAAAGTCCTGACATTCAACACCCTCGCCCTTTAATGTCATTTAAGCTAAAATGAGCTCGTCCAACGTTCCGATACGATGTCAGAAGGTGTAGAACATTTCCGAAATGATTTATATAAGCCATTTGATCGGTACAGAAAGACAATTCATGATGATTATCTGTAAGGTTTGACGATGACTAGATTCTTTGGAGCAGTCGCGTGTAAATTGTTTCCAAATTTCCGGTCGCCGTTCAAATTAAATAACAGGTTACTACTCGGGTAATTTTCGGCATTATTTTTTCGTTCTCTAAATCCCTCTAATTAAGGAAGGCGGTGGAATTTTTAATTAATCATTTAATTACTTCAGCTTAGGCGCCAAGCGTGATCCAGTAAGGCGTGCATTGCCCCCTTCTACGTATGTAGTACACGTGTACCTATATCGTGAGCCTTTCAAAGTACTTGGGTACGTATACATGCATAATAAATACGTGAAAGACACAGATACAAACAAAGATGATAAAATGGGTGAATACAAAGGGGTGTTTTCATGTAATTTCCGTTTATATGTAGGTATATGTATGCCCGTAAAATGTGTGTTCGACCTCGTTCTCTTACGTAACCGTGTAGGTATAATAAACTCGTCGGGGTATCTCTAATAATCAGAGAATTTCCGGAAATTCATCCCCTAATGTAATTCCGATAATTTTCTTAAAGAAACTGTTAATAATTGTACGGGCTGATTTATTTCGTTCAAACTTATGAACCGCACATCGACGATTAGACGGTAAACTTTTCGTTTCATAATTTATAAAAAAAAATTGCAAAACCGATTGCACAGAACGATTTTTATTCTTACTACGCGTGTAAACTTATGCGAGTGTGAGTAGAAATACATGTGCGAGAAAGGGCAGCTCATTCATCGAAATCAACCCCGATTCGGAGCAATTCAGCCCCTGGCGAGCCCCTCGAGCATCGAGTCACGGCACCCAAGGATCGTCAAATGGTGGGGTGGACGCCAACCCCAGTGCTGTCGCGACGCCCGCGTCTGTCGGACGTGATTTTGAACTGCGGCTTCTCTTCGTGCTATCCACACCGGTTTGCACTTTTATCGAATGTTGTACGTGAATTACAAAGGGAAAAATAAAACAAATTATCGTCATGATCACTTTGGAACGGAGAATCGTGTTGTTTTGAAGCAACGGTACCGCGTTCTTTCTGGGAATTGAATCTCTAATACTTCGTTGTAATTACAATTGATTCAGTGACGCTTATCCATATCAAATCGTTGTGTACACGAGGATATCATCTACAAGGTGTGCTAATTGAAAATATTTATAGGTGAGGTGTGATTGAAACTTTCGAGGAAACTTTGCCGATAATAAGGATGTCGCGAAGTTTGAAAAGAAAGTTTATCGTCAGTAAGGTAAGGAATACAATTTTTAATACCGATGCAATTTTCAGTAACTCTCCAAGGGTTTATAATAAACGTAATATGAACGTCTCTCGTTTGCTTCGTAAAGTTTTACACGCAATTACAGAGGCCAAGAGATAAGTCAGGAATCTTATTCACGTAAAATTAGCGTAGGTTGATCATACACGACGACTTGAAGTTGCGACGGCGCGTCTATAGAATATCTTGCAACCCCCTAAGATGCATTTCTGCATGATATAACGTCGTTTCCGTTTCGTCTGCACCTTTAGGCAGCTCCTTACAGAACATGTAGTTGCATCATAGAGGGATATATACCCCGTCGTTAGTGTAATTGCACGAGACACTATAATTATATGAATCCAATTTTCCCCAATTACTGCAATGCACGTCAACTCGAAGGGGGTTGGTGCACGGGGGGCGTTAACACCACGTAGAACGTACATACCTGTACCTATGTATACCCCGACTCGCAAATTATTTTCTGCGACCGTACTATTTCGTCTAAAAAGAGAAAAAAAAAAAAAGTCCACGACGGTTCGCCCTAGTCTGTTTTCGTATTCTGCAGATGAGGTGGTGCTGTGTGTATATACGGATGAAAATGCATGGTGCAGACCAAATTAAAAAGTAAAACTGAGAAAGACGAAGAAAAAGGTGAGAATATATAAAAGTAATTTATTGCTGCAGCAGCTCTTTTTTAGATAAAAAAATATTTCACACAATAACTATCACTCTCCACTTTATGACTGTGTGCAATTATTGTCGAGACACCCGGTGTATATTTTTGCAAGAGTCACCAATGGTAACGTACATACATATACCGTGAACGTTGTATTACGATGTAGGTGCAGCATTAATTCGGCGACTCCGTCGATGCACTTTTGTCAAGTGATTTATTTGCTCTCGTCCCATCTCGATATATGCAGTAACCGGTCGATGATCCTTTTTGTTGAATCGAAATCACAATTCGCGTATCCGTCCGCGACCGAACTTAAACTAGATATACGGAGTAGGGATATGAAAATAATGAAATACGATCGATGTATCGAATAAGAAATACATTTTTTTCCATTTCTGTTTCAGTTTTTTATTTTTCTTTTTCTTGTTCTACGCTAATCACCAATCGGCTCCGCGAGTCGTTAGCGTTGAAAACTTACATAATTACGTTTGACAACGTCGAATTACCTCATGGCTTCATCAACGATTCAATTATAAATTTCATGTACACGGATTCACAATAAAATTAAATATAACCTTCTAACAGTGGATATTCGTTTTTCTTTTCGCATCGCCCATCTCTCATCTGGTGTCTTTATGTCTTTTTTTTATCTGTAGGCTATTAGGGCCAATCTTCCATCTGCATTGTATGTTAATTAGGCAATTAAACGTCACATTCTTTGCGGATAGATCGCGATCGTAGCTGATAAATTCGCCAAGTTTATTTTGTGAATGCCCAATTCTCTAGGTTCGTGAAGTTTGAAAAGCACGGCACGATTTCGTTTCCGAGAAATTTGAAATTTTCAGACTCCTCTACTCACAATCAGTTGCTCTTTGAACAAGTATGCGATACAACAAGCCACCGGTACGACAATTTTCTGGTTTTTTTTCTTACAAATATTGCACGACGGGGTGTACCGATTTTCACGTTACGTATAATGATATAGTTCGCATATATATATCTAGTTTATAACCTTAGCAATTAATTCGTGCACAGGTCATGTAGCGTTTTGCTTCTGCACCTATAGTAATACATATTACTTTACAACCCCCTATGGGTAGGTACACGTAAACGTCTCTTCCGAGTTTAGTGAAACGTTCATTAGTGAAATACATCACGAGTGCACACCCATGTGCATATTATTTTTATGTCGAAAGATATAATTAAACAGCACACATTCAAGCTTTTTCCTACATTCTACATGTGTCCGGTCAAGTTTTCATTAATTTTTGCTCTCCCATGTAAACCAGATGAGCAAAAAAATCCACTGTAGTGGTAAAGGTCAGTGGCAGTTGTCAGACGCGGCACAACGTCGCAGTTTATCTCTAAAAAAAATCATCCTTCCGAAGTCTTGTGCAAAGTTCAGTACAACGCAAGATATAAACGGATGTTTCAATTTTCATTTTTTATTTCATTTTCCCATTTTTTTCTTGTTTCTTTTTTTTTCTATTCCTCCCTCGCTTTTCATCGATATGTTACAGCGACTGGATATATAAGCGATTCTTTTATATATACAGCTATTACGTCAACGCTCATAAACTTTCACGACTTTTGTCGTATAAAATATTCCGTTGAAATTCATACACGCCTTTTTTTTCCTCTCGCGACGGGGTGTGCAGAGAAAACCGACGAAAACCTGCGCTTTTTTTTAATTTTTTTTACCTTTTTTCTCTTTACGTCAGGTCACGAGCGTCGCTGTCGGTTCTTCCGTTGCGGAATTTTTCTTATCATTCAAAGCAAGTTACAGCTTTTTTATTTCTCACCGTGTTTTGTCGTATGTATATCATATATTCTTTGTACTGTGCTTAAGAGAGTCGGGTCACAGTTGTGTGTATACACGTCTGAGTCTGAAAAATAAAATTCTACCTGCCGCAGTTGAAACGATGCCGAAATTAAAAGATCCAACCGTCTTTTTACTTGAAAGAAGCTCGCGTTTGCAAGTCAGTTGTATATACGTATATGTATATTTGAATGCATATACGTACCTTTTACTCGTATACATGGAATTGCAGTCAGCCAGTTACACACAGTTGGATGAATATACGTTGAAAATCTTCCATTTTTCTCGTTATTTCTTACCCATTACGTGATTCTCGTTTTTTTTCTCGTCCCCCAAAAAAAGGAATTAAAAATGAAAAAATAAATCATTGCAAACATCGCACATACCGTGAGTTTACAACCATGAATTCGTTAGCGTTGGTGAGACTCCCTTACGATTTTTTCCTCTTTACCGACACGATTTTGCCCTCAAGATCGAGTCGGTAAAGAGGGCTGCAGGATGGCAACTTCACGTAACCGGTTGGTTTCACCGTACACTCACGGTATATAAAATAAAAACCGAAAATCGAAGTAAAAAATAAGCGCATTAAGCGCGTGTGACTGACAATGAGAGACGTGTACATTGCATCGAGGTGTAACTAATGGCGTTGCAACGGTACTGAGAAGAAAAATCATAGTAATACAAAGGAAGAAAAATTAAAAGCAAAAAATAAAAAACTCGAAACGACCGAGCGAGTATACGTGAGCAAACATTCATGAATATGCACACCTAAGTACCCGACACTTTATGTACATCCGCGTATGAGTGTACGTATAGTATAATACAGCGAGGGAAGAAAAAAGGAAAAGAAAACAACAACACTTGACCGAAAAAAAGTATACGTAGATATACGTAAAATCGTGGAGAGTGCATCAAGGTAAACTCTGCCTGTGTACATTATACACCGATGGAGCTTTTTCACTTGCAAGGATTTTGAAAGGTTAAGTCGCAAGTGTATAATCAGCGAAACGCGTATTTCTTTGAGAAGAGCTTTAGCCTTGAAAAAAAGAAAAAAAGTGAAATGAAAAGCTGCTCCAGGGATTATTAATAAATAATTTCTGTACGTCCCGTAGATGTGTATTTATTCCAATCGGAATTTAAAGATTGTAATCGGTATCTTTTTATCTGTAATCTCGGATAAAAATGTTGTAGTGAAAATATAGGATTGTTATTTCAAAACCTTAGCGATGGCATGTAATGCTGCAGTTTTCTTTGAAGATGTGAAGAAGAATGATCGTTAGGTCGCGTGCGCGCGCTTAACTATAACTGCGCGAAAAAAGCTTTAGAACAATTACATTCCAATATTTCTGTAGTACGACAAAAGCTTGCAGTCGTAACCCACACCCTATATTTTTTTTCCCCCGTCCTTTTACTCTCGCAACTTTAAAGCTTTGTGTTAAGGTTTGTTGCGGGTCGCGTGAGCGCGAACCTATAGAAATACGCACACTGCACACAAAGCCCAGAGTTAGGTCGGAAACTTTTTACGTGTGAGCAAAAATAAGAAGAGTAAGAGGCGCATAATGTACATAAAGTTCAAAGCACGCGCGCAGATAGCAGCCTTTTATCACGCGGGGAAGAAAATAGAAAATAAATCTATAATACAGTTTTAGTTTCGATCGTTCATTTATTCCTTTTTCAGTATCGTACGTAATCGACCGCAATTTCGACCGACGCGACGGTTGGGTCGAAATCGGTAACGTGCAGAAAGATGTAAAAAAAAAAATAAGTTTCAGAATCTCCCCGTGCCGAGGTATAGTATACGCCCTCGCAGAAAGTTGAACAACTATTTCAGGGGTGTGGGAATAATATGTGTGTTGGCAAGTTCGAGAGGATGGGGTTGGAATGTCCAGAATTCGCGGGCTACTTTCATCCCTTCATTTTGTTGTCGCGTTCAATTTTGTTACGTTCATATTTATTTATTTGTTTTTTTCCTTCCGAGATGGTTTACTCTTTCATTTAATTCCTCTTCCCTGAATTCTATGTGTGTACCTGCAGGAATGAAGAATTTTCTTTTACATTTCCCGTGCATCGTACGTATGTGCGTATATATTTCTATAAATATCGATCTCCTGGGACTCCCCGGGCTGCATCGTCAGCCGCAAAATTTGTCAAAGTTTGTTTATATGCAGAGCTATATTTCGAGGGCAAAGTATCTCCCTCGTGCAACCTATGCAAACTTGAAATCTGACTGTGTATATGTATATTTCCTTCCTTCATCTCTAGCGTTTGTTTGCTCCGTTTAGAATTTCGGTAAATTTTCAGTCTGTCGAGATTTATTCAAAGTTTACTCAAAAACCAAACTCAATTATACACGGTACCATGATTTTCTCATCCCGATCGCTGGATGAGAAAGAATGTAAAATTTATCGAGTTATAACGTAATCTAACTCGAACACGAAAAAATGGAGAACAAAAGGGCAGTTGAATAAATATCAAAAATGTAGTAATCTACCTCAAATTTGATAATATACAGTGTAATTAGCTACACCTTATACACTAGACCGTTTGTTTAAAATTGTAATTAAAAGCTTCGCTGTATAAGAATGATGATTTCCTTGCAACAGCAGCAGCAGCACCGACGACGAAGAGACTATTGTCTAGATTCTTTTGTCTACCCTTCTCGCGTACGGCCCTTCTTCTTCCCACAAGTTTCTTTTTCCTTCCTATCGTCTTTTGTTTCTATAAAACCGCTTTCCACTCAACAATAAGTTCCTTTCATTTTTCACCTGCAAACCACCTCGTCCTTTATTTTATTTATTTAGATTTTAGAAAAAAACATTTTCCTTCCTCCAAGCCGTCGATATACAGGGGTGTAATAACGTCATAAGAAATACATGTAATAAAATTAGTCAAGGACGCGATGATCGCGGTTTTTCTTACTTTTCTGGTATTCGTACCGAACAGATGCACGATCAATCCATGCGCAGACTTTCATACGTTACATGGTAGACGAAATGGACGTAATGTACGTACTACGTATACCGTCCAAGTTGAAAGTTTTAGAGGGACAGCGCGGCGGCTGCACGCACAGACAAGGGCACCCCTGTAATAGCCTTTGCAGGAGCCCCCTCGATACCAAAACTACCCTCGCGTGGGACGTGGCGTATATCTATACGTATACATTCGTGCATACCCTCTCCGGTTATCTCTTGGTCTCTCGCTCTCTTTCTCCATCTCATTGTGTCTCCGTCCGCTTCCATCTCACTTTATTGTATACCCTCTGCGAACGTTCATCCCCCGATTTTCCATGGGGGATGCGAACACAAACTGCAAGGGACGGTGTACGTACCTACCTTATATATATCTACTTTGCAGAAGTATTGATATTATTAAATATGTAGCCAAAGTGGGGATATTGAACTTGCTGTGCACCTTGCCGCTAAATATCGATTGCCATTGAATTATGTACTTGTTGTTAATAAGGTTTTCTCATGCCATGTGGCGCGGCTATCTATAAAATTGTTTTACTTTCTCCCTAATCAGTTTTCGCATAAAAATTGTTCAAAGATTTTCATAAGAAGAATTGTGGCCAACCTCCAGTTCTTGCACATTTATTTATTCCATTTCGGAAACTTACGAACGGTAAAGTCCAATTCTTTTTGATCATCCGAGTATTTCTTCCAGGACGTTTTTTTTTTCTTTTTAAATGTAATTTTTTTATTTCCATAAATTAATGAATTCGGTCCATGTAGTTGCCGGAATAATTTTCACGGTTCGGTGAGGCGTTAACCGTTGGATTAGAGATCGTTGAGATACTTTAATCCCGCCTCGCGACAAATTCAACACATGCGATAATAATCGATCGGAAAATTCCACGGTGCGCGATCGGTTCTAAAAAATGAGGAAAGAAAATAAGAGAGAATCAGAAAAGAGTTGAATAAAAAAGAAGCAGACCCGAGGAAGGGATTATCCCTTGTTTGTCTTGCCACAGTTTAAATCTCCTTATACCTACACACTTAATCTTATATACCGTGTGCATGTATACACATAGGTTTTAAAGAGAATTATATCGAATTTCTCGCAGGGAAAACCAACCGCGGACGACAATACGGGTACGCAAGCATTACACACGTATACAAGGTCGTGCGATCGAAATTTCGATACACTTACGGGGGCGGATTTAATCTAATATCGTTTGTTAGATGTGCTGAAATTTCACCTCGTTAAACGCACGACGACGGACCGCGGGGGGTTTGCTTAATTTATATTCGAATACTACGGAACTCGATAGACAATTTCCCAGACGGGTACGAGAAAAGACGATTTAGCTACATGCCGCAATTATATTTACCCTCAACATTTTTCCCATGAATTCTCATCCGTCCGGCAGCGGCAGCTATTGCCTCCATGTCCTATTACGTATAGTTCGGGCACGCGTCTTTGGTGATATAGTATAAGTCGTACGTATGAAAGCCAAATCCGATCCCCTTCTTCTTCTTCCTTTTATATTCCATATAGTCTATATCATTCGCTCGAGAACACGATTCCTCCTCGATACAGTCAATTGATTTCTTATGGCCTTCTTTTTTCAACCTTCCAAACCTATAGCTACCGCTCGTGTTACTTGAACCGTTGGCATACCTATATACGATGGGATTCGGACTCGTTCTTCCATAGATGCGAAGAAGCCTACCGATTTCAGATATCTACCGTGAAATTATCCACATCGAACACATTGAATACGTTCGAAGCAATAACTGTTAGTTGGCTGCGCCCTCCTTGCTCGCTATCACACGTACGTACGATGTTCCCGATCCAAATCCTCGCGTACATTTCAATGCAATTTATATTCACCCTGGAACCGCTGCCGATCTTTTTCTTCTTCCTTCAATTAACGGAATTATAGTAAAATTGCAGGATACTGTTAATCGCAGGTCGATGTATTTATATTCGCTTTATTAACAATTCCCACGTGATGTTTCTATGGCAATAACACGTCGGCCTGTACTATGGATAAATAATGCGTATGCCTATGTGATTTGCGGTGCGTGTAGAGAATTCTAGTTGCAGTTTACGTCGTTACTTTCAGTCGATAACTCGTACAAGCGACGACGGGTGCGAGTTCATTCCCCTTGTAGTGTGTCGATCACCTTCCCCTTTTCATCCCCCTGTATATGCACATTTAGTTTTTGCATTCCACATTTTCATTTTTACATTCCTGCGGCAAAGCTTTCAAAGGTATCGAAGATTTTAGCCCGACGCATTATTCGAGTCTGTTTTCGTTGAGGGTTGAGAAACAGAGGTTTTGGTAGAACACAAAAATAGATATACGAATGGTGATTGCATTTTTTTCTATTCTAAGGCTGAGTTTCAAGAAAAAGGAAAAGCGATCTCTGAAGTCAATCACTTCAGGTTTTAGGTATCTATGATATCTGGTTTTTGGACCTCATATACATTTTACGCAGATTGATAAATAACGTTTCATCTCGGACACTGGTGTCTGCTTTAGTAGGTCGTCGAAATATATCTCTGGCAGACGTTCAATGCGGCTTTTGTGACATTGACCTAGAAATGCAACTTTACGGGTTATAGCCATTACGGGTTACATAACGTCATGCCGCATCGAAACACCCCTTGGTTTTTCGCTTTTATTCGCATTCATCGTCATCGTCATCGTCGCCGTTATCATTGCGATTTCCCTCACTTTTATGCGGCAATAATTACCGCGTTGTAATCCCGATAGAGACGCACGCGTCGGAGGGCGGATATCATATAGGTTGTTGATTCTTTTTGTCGTTTTATTTTTTATTTTTTTTCATCATGTACGCGCACTCGTTAACCCCATGGATCATGGGCGTTCCTTTTGTTTTATCGTTTGTGTACTCGTTTTCGAACTATCGCGTAACCCCCGCGGTGTGCGTTGTAGCTCGAGGACCTTTTGTACTCGGGATATGGAATCAACTGCCTGTCGCCCATTTCTCGCGCACAATTGTTTTACCATTCGCTATCCCTATACGTATGCCTACGTACGTACATTGAACGTCAAGTACGCCTCGGTGTGCGGTGTTTCAAGAAGTGTGGAATATAATAGTTTTGATTCAACCGACGCGGCAATTCCACCCCGTAATTGTAAGCTCGTAAACCCACGAAATCATGAATTCAAGACCCCATAATTAATGGAAAGATGAATGGAATCATATTAGCAAATATTCTATGATATCACAAATTTCTACTCTATTCCCCGAAGTACGCGTTGTATTCTCAAAAGATTATTGTAAGATTATCGCGTGTATTTGGAAAGAAAGCTTTTCATGAATCCTGCCTTACTATTTCTCACAAATAGATTCTTTGAGGTACCTGCAGATTTGAGCATTTGATCAATTACGTGCATTGCAAAATTACCTGGAAAAATGTGATATACCATCTCGTTGCAATCTCCCGGAGAAGTTCGCGGCATTTAATCTCGCCCGTTATAGAGATCAGGGGCGGTGCCGCGTTTCGAGCATAGCTGAAGTTACTGCAGGGCAAGTTTATTACATCCCTCAAGAAATATTTTTATACCATAGGTGATACGTATGCATGAGGAGGGGTGCATGGCCTGGTACCTGCACAATCTACATCTAAATTTTTTACTTTTACAGTTTTGAATTCATATGGAGTGGGTCTTTTTTCTTTTCTCTTTTCTCTTTTTTTTTCACCTCCACAGTCGGAACGTTGCCCACTGTTGTATAGAGAATGAAAATTCGTGTAGATATCTCATGGGGTTTCGAGGGCGTTGTCGACCTACCTACTTCCGTCAAAAATGAAAAATTATATATTCCCCAAATTTTATTAGGCATCAAAAGAAATGCGCGCGAATTTTTTTCCCCCCATAATTATAGTTTCATTACGAGTTCAGTTGTTGTAGATTTTATGGTTTAATTCCGCGCTGCAGAAATCCCTAGCTCACAAATTGGCAATAACTGCACAAACTCGTATAGGAGTAACGAAAAACTTCACGTGACGAAACGTGCCGAAAAAAAAAAAAAAAAGTAATAGGGGGTTAGAGCATGTGCGGTAATTGGCCCGCCCGCAGAAGTGTGCGGAACGCTAGTTTTCAGCCCAATACCTAATTTCCGCTAACATCGCGCTCCCCAATTTGTTGTTAATCTCGTGGCGATAATTTACATGACAAAGAAACAACGCCGAGGTTTATGGAAATTATTTTCCGATTATTATTAGGTATTAGGAAAAATATTTAGATTCATAGAAATCCGGATTATGACAAAACAAAAAAAAATAATAATACCTCACGAGGCTGAAAAATTATTATTTGCGGCAGGAAAAAGGATCTCCGACCATTCGTTTTTTCGGAAAAATAAAAAGACGAAATGATTCGAGGTCGTGAACCTCCTCCGTACGTTCGTAATACGTTCAATGGGGTTAACTTCGTCTCTCCTGCCCTTGGCGATAAAGCCTGAAGTTTCTCATCGTACACAACGCGCGCGATTTTACGATAGCTGTTAAACTCTATCTTACCCCCATTGTCCGTCCGACGCGATCCACGAAAGGAGCTGGAAATTCGAGTTCAGCTTAATTGCCGCGGGTCACCATAGCTTTTCGTATATATCTACGTGAGGTGTGAGACGCCTGCACGGATCACCGAGTATTTTTTTTTTTTTTTTTTGCCGTCCACAAAAACGTTGCACGTTAAATAGGAGGGCATTCGTTGAGTTAGATATCAACTCTAGACTCTCGGACACGTTTCTAGCTATCAGGATATCGTATACAGGGGTGCTCGGAGTTGGTTGTCGAAGCCAAAGTTTTTTTCTCGTCAACTTGTAGTATTACCTAAATCGATAATACCTACACATACACTACATACATCTGGAGGTATAAACTACATGGTTTTCTCTTCTGAAACGACGACGCACGATATAGTCACGCCAGGTCATTACGGGTCACGCAAACTAGCGTGCAACTTCAGCACGTGCCCTCCCCCCCATATACCATCCTACCTTCTCCACCATATGGTTCCTCCTGGCTCTGGTCGTTGACATTCAAGAGTTTATCTCCTCCCTTCGTCTACGTTATCATAACATGCCCAAGTGTGTAACGATGTTTTTTTTTTTTCTTTGGTTCTTCTAATTTTCTTCTAACTATTACGAAAGGTGTCCCGATTCTTTTCCTTGAAATTCCAACCAACGAACGTCGAGTCGACCGATATAATTATAAAAAAAATTTCTTCGACAAAAAGAAAAAGGAATAAGAAGAAAAAAATAAAAAATAAAATAAGGGTGTATAAACGTTACAACGCTTATAGAGAGTAAAAGTTTTCGCCTGTTGCTGCTACTCCAAGAAATTCCCACGTAGAATCTCATCGTCAGGCTTTGGAAATTTCAGTAGAGTCTGAGTGAATTTCACAACTTTATATTATACCCACCCAATAGCCGTGGTGGTGAAGGTATCCAACCGGATCGATATTACGTCCATTAAACCAGCAGCTATAAGGGTAGGAAGGGCTGACAACGATTCGTGGTCTGAGAGCCTCAGCCGCAACTTGAACAGGTGGATATATCCTCGGATTGTCTTTTTTCTCCTTTTCCCTCTTTTTCCTTCTTTCCATTTCCTTTTTTTTTTTTTTATCTCGTTTTTTTCTCGTCAACTTTTTTCTCGTACAAAAACGCGCGATGACCACAACCCGCGATAAAGGTTAGTCCGATCGATATCGGTGGGCGAAAACATATGAGAAAAAAAAGTTGAAAGTGTGAATTCATCTCCTAACTGTGAAAAAAAAAAAACATAATAATTTTTCAACCCCCACCCTAGAGTGGCGCGCGAGCAACGTGAAAATGGTCATGTACATTCTCTACTACGCTCGAGTTTGTATAAACAGTAGAGAATTTCTGCAACGTAGATTACACGTATACGTATATATGTATATACGTACGTGCTAAACTCGTGTCCGAACTGGAGGGCGACCCTTTCCGCGAGTACGTTGCCATGGTTACCCTACCGTTGGAAAGATACGCCATGATATGTAAATCTCGTTCATGAAGCACCTAAGCCGATTAATAGAACCGTGTCGCGTAATTTTGCCGTCTAGATCACCTGTAGTAGTTTTGGAGTTGGGGCAGGAAGATTAATTCTTACACTATTCTTAGCCCCGTTAAGTGGTTGATTTTAGAGACCGCGCGCGATCGACGATTGTTGCGTACAGGTAAGCTGCGTGAACTTGGGAAAATTAAACGGGTCGTTATTATACGGAGTGCAGAAATTATGGAGAGAAGTTCGCTCGACCTGCGGGCGATTCATTACATTCCAATTTAATAGTTAGTTCGAACAAGTTTAAATTGCTACACCTATAGTAGGTATATTAAACCGTTACAGGATCAAGAGTATATTATATATACGTATATATATTTCAGACAGATTCCTCCGTTCCGGGTTATTATCTTGAAAATCGTTACATCGATTCTACTGAATAATTTTGATAATTTATACAAATTCCATACCCTGCATCGTCGAGCAATTCCATCGTAATTTCGTTCGATTCTGAATCAGCTACTTTTCTTTCAAATATTTTTTTTAGAGGCGAGAGATAAATGGAACCAAGTGTGTCTCCCCCGCCCCCCGTATATCGATTATTACGTAATGACTAACTGTGACGCGACTTGACGACAAAAGCTGCGGAGAATATGAATCAAAATTGCTGCAGCTAGAGCGAGATGTAAAAAGGAAAAATAGAGGAAGAGAACACACGTCAGTGGACTGATGCCCATCGAATACGTATAGGGACCGAATTATATGGGGAGGAGGAAAACGTCGAGGGTACATAGGGGTGAAACTTTTCAAAGGAGAATTTGTTTTCGGTCGCTGTGCAGTGCTGAAAAACACACGTCTGGTGGTAGTATAAGCTGAGCAGTAGGAGCAAAAGCGGCATTGTCGTGGTCGGACGGTTTGAAATTGCACATAGGTCGCGTCCAAGCGGTGAAAATTTATCGCCATGGTTTTTTGACTCATTTGTACAAAATAAACGTACATCGGTTTCTGATTCATGAGAATCGCATGACCTCTCGATTTCGCGCGATGGTATTCATTCCTTCCATTTTTCGGTTACCTATTTTTTGTTTTTTTAATATAGCCATAGAATATATGGTGAATTTTTTTTCACCCACAGAAATCAGATCAGAGTGAGATGAATTCATTTCGCGCGTCGTCGTCTGAATTTCCTCCCATATTATTACCTACATGGCTCGCGCACCTACTTTGCTTGAACAAACGAAATCCCTCGCGTTTTCGTTTTCTGCGATACAGGAACCCCACTTGCTATACCGCACTCCCTTTTTCTACACCCTTTCGACATTTGGACACAATCGAGTTCGCCAATTCACATATTATCTCTTTTTCGAAGGTCCTTTTTTCTCTCTCCCTTCACCCTTCGAATTTGAATACCAAATAAGTACAGACTCACTTTTTCATGGATTCGAACTATGACATTCTCGGTTATGGATTTTCATTCTTTTTCCCCTAAAAATATTTCAAATTTGGAAGAATAAAAAATTATTATGCACATGCAAACAGATTGGCTGACGAAACTCCGAATCATTACGTTATCGGCGTTCAATTAAAAAATTCAATTCCGAACTCTGTAACAAAATTGGAAGAAAAAAGAAAATTTCAAAAGTTTTCCGCCACTCCGAGACAGCTTATAAAAATATTCACTCCAAGGGTCGGGTTAAGGTTGGTCCGAATATGTACTTAGGTGTATAACGCGTAATTTGTTGGTGTCTAAATGCACGTATACACCCATACGGTGTAAGGAAAAATCGATGGACGGGGGGTGGTCGGGCGCCCATCCCCCTGCTTTTGGCACCCACACTGCGAATGTCGAGCGTAATAAAAGCAAGCGACGGGTGCGGATAAGGCAAGGACTTCATGAAAAGGGGATGGTTACAGGGGGGGGGGGGGGGGGATGTTCGAGGCACTCCTTACCGGGCGCTCCCAGCTATATTTTGCCTCTGGGGGCGAACAAACAAACGTGAATTTCCGGTAGACCGATCTGCTAATGAAGCAATCGTTGAACTTTCTCTCAATTATTTGTCCCCGTTTCAATGATTTGTATACACCTATATGGTACGCCTGTATAACGCTATCCACCTATATAATATACAAATTTATTTAATACGCATAAAGCAGTGTTCGCTGAGCTGTCAATTTTCTCCTGATAAATTTTTCGCGCTCCAATGATTCGGTCTACTTCATTGTAAAACGATTTATTCCATACTACAAATTCTGTTCTCTATATAAAACGTTATATGCTATCGCGATGTTAAATATATCTATATACACATGAATCGAATCGATGTAAATTTCAATTGGTTATAACTACCTATAGTACGTAGAGAAATTTTCTTTGAAGTTGGAAGTTTAAATTTTCAGAGATGAATACATCGCGAACCGGGCTGAATATAATAGCGCTCGTTCTAACGGAAAAATAATTCAACGTAGGGATGAACAATCGCGAGTAGCTTCAACAGGTTGATGTCATTAATTATAATTGGACATTTCGCCTCTGAATTAAAGTTCGTTGACGAGGACTTTCGTCGCTATACCTGTCAAGAAACTAGACTATGAGAACTTGACTAAAACTGTGTAAGCCCAACAACGGTTTTTGCAAAATGTCTCAAGAGAAAAATCAATTTTCAAGCTGACCAAATTGGAAATGAGATGGTCGAGCTTGCAGGTTTCCTCTTACAATTGGTGCTCGATTTTCGATGACCACATAATCCATGTTTGATTTGCCAAAATTATTTTGAATTCCTCGTTATGCTCGCCAGATAAAAGTTCGGAAAATTGAATCGTACATACTTATTCAGATTAGCCGATTCAAATCCGAAGTATTTTTCTTTTTCAGATTGTTCAGCGTTCTCAAAGATGGTGGTGAACGAAGAATAGCTACCCCGAGAACATCTGAGTGGTGAGTATAATAGCTTATTCCACTTTTGTAGAATGCAAATCATAAAAGTTTGCTTTCAAGAACAGTAGGACGTCGGTGTTCGCTTCACCTGCATCGCCTTCTCCCTTTTTTTTCCATCCATCCATTTTTTCATTTTTTTCATCACCCTTACCCGGGTTAAACATCCGGGATGCCAAGTTATACTTTACTTTAAAAATTTCCCAAATTACAGTCTAATGATCACAAGATAATTAAAAAAAATGTATATTTATTTCAATATCAAGTTTATTTTATACTTCAAATACAATTTAGTCTTACGGAGTGAGTTTGAGAGAAATAAAAAAAAAAAAAAAAAAAAAAAAAAAACATCTTCAACCCAACGTACTTGATTTGCTTATTATAAAAAGGCAGCAACGCGCCTTTTAACCCTTTTACGATCTATGTAGCTGCACGCGTTACGCCGAGGTTTTTATGTACGACCCCCTCCCCCCTGCCTCGAGTAAAACAAAAATCACAATAATAATAATAATGATAATAATTTGAATACGAGTAGGTACGTAGGAAACGAAGGATTTAAAAAACTCAGCCGAGAGGGTGTACTCGGTATTTTTAATTGCTCTACAGATCGTGCAGCGGATGTATGTATAGGTATACGATTCTGTCTTGCCGCGAGTTTTTTTTTTTATTATATTTCGTTTTTTTTTTCCTCCTTTATACGGGGTTGAAAACGCGCAACGCGTTATACGATGTATGTATAAGTCAATATAATGTATAACAACCCCTTAGTTAAATTCCTTACATAAGTCATCCCCTTATATGAACTAACTAACTGTGGAAGGGTTGCAACCTTTGATTTCGAAGGTTGAGGTTTCATCTACTTCGCCCATACAGATATAGGTATGGAAAGATTTTACAGACTTGGCTTTCGGCCAATTCAGGATGTTTAATACGGAGCTTGCGAGGACGTTAAGTACCGTAGCCGCTATAAGAAATGAGAATTGATATGGTAGATTTAAATTATACAGTTTATATATAGGCGTACACATACCTATGTGTGTACATAAGACATAAAGCTTTAGTTTTGAATTGCCTCATCACTATTAACCAGAATAATTGCACCGCTGCTAACTTGCAGCCGTGCAATTTGGAAAATTCTACACCCTCCGCACCCTCACTGAACACCGAGAGAATTTTCATTCCAACTATACCGCCAGCTTCACATTACCGATTGCAAGTTCAACGATACTTGATTCACGCATCGCGTGCGGTCCACTTGTACATCGTTTTCTCATTGCTCTTCAGTCGCGCGTCCCACCCATTCTTTTTTCCTTTTTTTTTTTCTTCTTTTTTTTTTCGTTTCTGCACGATTAATCTATTTTATTACGTAGTATCATGCGAACACTTTGCAACACACACACGATAATATCATCAAGGATCATCCCTATAGATTTGAATTTTCTTTCGTTCGCAATTAATTTTAATCCTTTAATTAATTTCGCTTATACAACATAACGAAAATTGTAAATCTTTCAACGCGCCGCGTCTATCACGTCTCGGTAATATCATGTTGTATTCGAGGGTCGTCGTTAAACCGTCCACAAATTAATCGGCTATATTCTCCTCACGATTTTCGGCCATACAAAGTAGATACATACCGTATCGATTAAGGTTGCGGTCCCATCCGGCCGTAATATCCCATTAAAATGTTTCCGAAATTTTGGCTATACGGTGAAATTAATCAGTTCTGATCGGAGTAGACGAAGAAAGAAGAAAAAAAAAATTACACAATTTTTGCCGATGAAATTACGCTTATTTTCGTACGATTAAATTCTAAGTAGTTATGGTCAGCGGTCCGTCAGACATCGTCGAAGGCGCGCGGCGCTCGACTCGCTCTCCTCGCCGCGCGGGCTACGAAATAAAATTCCGTGCTCGATTGGGCGAAATAATACGCAAAAATTTCGGTTTTTCGACCGGAATCAAGGTGGTCGCCTGGGTTTTCTCATCGTTACACACTTCCCAACTTTTTGCTGAGACAAAAGGTATACCTCGTATATTTTCCGACGTTTCCGACGTTGTATTTCCTAGGTAAAGGTTCGCGAAGAAATTACTCTCGAGACTTCGTGTAGGTATAAACGAGTGGTAAACAATGCGTGTGAATAGAAGTGCGTTCAAGTGATATAACGGAGGTAAGGTGTGGAGAAATTTTGGCTGCCCCCATAGGCAGCGGCATAAACCTGCACGGGGATGTGTTCAATGGGGCGAAAACTTACGCGACTCTTCAGAAAGAAAGAAAGAAAGTAAAAGAAAGAGAGGAAGAGGAAATCGGTATAAAAGGAAAACACTTGACGTGGAAACTCCCGTGATAAATGAAAGTGATTTATTACCTAATTCCCTCACATCTCATATTGTATAAGAGAAAAAAAAAAATCTCGCTATATTCGCGCGAAAATTATTTGATTCCTTAATTAGGTAATATCGATCTTAATTTCAGCAAGTAGCGGCGTAAGTTTGTTTCCGCGAAATAATTTATAGAATAATTTTCCTACCGTGCGCTGTAAAATCGTGTGTTAATTAATTATGTAATTATATAATTTTGCACGTATATTTTCAAATTTACTTCATCCAGCGCCGTGTAGCTTTCTCGTACATTTTTACTCTTATTCAGGCGATATCTTACTTTCACTTCTTGGTAAATGCCGACCACGCAAGGGTGCTGAGGAACATTCGAAGGGCGGCAAAGTTTACGACGGGAATTTTCCAGAACCATCTCACCTGCTCCAGGGGATGTCAAAGTTAAAACCGACTGACTAGATTCGAACACATCTTCTCCACGTCCTGTGTCAACCTTGTATACGAAAATTCCAATGATCTCGGAAAAAATTATCTACACCACCGGAATGAAGGGGGGAAAAAATGGAAGATTGTTCCGTGCTTTTTACCGGATAAATTCATTTCCTCGAATGCATAATGTGAATGAGAACCACTGAACGGCAAGTAGTAAACGCTCGGTACAGACTCGACGTCGGACTTTGAGACAGACCGATATAATCAACTCCAACTGGCGAGACCAAGATGGAGGGTGCGAATGCATTCCTAATTTACACCGCGACGCACGCGAAACCCTCCAAATTTTACCCTCTGCACGTGGTATTTATATATTTATTTTATACGCGTATGTATAAGACGGCGTTATACAACCTGCTGGAATAATTTCTTCCCAGAAGTGAAAGAATGAAGAAAAAATAAACTGAGATAAAATGAATGAAACCAACAAAATTGTGGAGTGCGAAGTAATGGCGAACTGGATGTGTTTAGTCATTGAGATTTGAGTCGCGTTGTTTGTTCTTCGCGTGTTGAGTGGCGGATACATATAGATGGGCTTTCTCTCGAGAGGGACAACAACTATTTAATGTTTGTTGTAGGTGTATATAGTAGATTCCTGCTTTTGTGAACAACGCGATTCGTATAGTGGAGATTCGTGTACCTTTAACCACAGTGCACTGCGCGGTGTTTACACAAATTTAATTACTTTGCAAGTAACAATATGATCGGAGGTTCGCCATGAAAATGGAAGGGATAAAAGCGCGGGTGAAGGTACACGTTGAATAAAAAAAAGAGAAAGACGGTTGTCATTTCTGTCGAGGTTTCTGTAGCCTACTTGAAAAGCGTGGCTTACATCGCTTCTTCGAATGGAGAAACTAATTACAAGGGTAGAATTACTCCGAGGTCTGCTTCGTGAGAAGAAAGGACGAAAAGCGAAACAGAGATCGATTTTGCAAAAGATGAAACCGCGTTACTGTGTAGCTGGGTGACGAGGCTATTGTAATAATTGTCAAGGACTAATTATCCTGACCGAGTTTTTCAAGTCCCTAAAAATTATTACTTCGTATCGTGGTATACCAGACCGCGTTTATTTTTTTAATTATACACTTGTTTGCGGTTCTAATAAATTTGATGAACTACACACCGGGGGCGTCGCAGGAGAGTTCAACGAATGCGATTCAATTACTTATACTTTTTGTATATTATTTCGTTTTGTCCAATTTTCTGGTTTTTTATTTTCAGAGGTCGTCGGCGTGACAAGCCACCGATGCCGAAGTGGACATGAGTTGGTCGTCCAGTTGGTCACCATTGCAGATTCTGCTATTGATTCTTCTCAAATGTGGTGAGTTTTGATTTTTCATTATTTCTCTCTAGCCCGTCCTCTGCGTAATGAGTTTCGTTATATTATTTCGGTTTAAAATTCAATCTGCACGTGACCACTTGTAATTCCTCATCAAACCGATAAAATGTATTCGATCCATTTTACAACGTCGAAAACACGCGTCTTGTCAAATTTAATTACTATACTAAACCCCGCATTATGGTCCCATGTCCCGCCCAGGACTACACAATTATATGGGATACCTATACTCATCGTTGTCAGATTTACCCTCCTCAAGATAATTTCAGACCCAACCTACGTCCACCTTCACCTCAACGGCAAATCCCTCGGGCGATTCGCGTTATAATTCCTTAATCTATACGGAGTAGTGAATTTGAAATTTGTCAACTCTATAGAGATCGCGACGAGCGTATATCGATCCTATGACTTGCATATATGTAAACCACTTTCAGAACATACACCGTCCATTTATCTCTATAACAACCTGTCCGTTCCTTCCTCTCGTTGTTCGCAAGGCTAGGTATATACATATGTATTTAGGTACATATACACGTGAATAATGCGATGCATGTTGTACGGGGTGTCCAAATTGTTCGAAATTCAATGAAAAAAGTCTAAACGAAACGATATTTTTTTGATTTTAAATGGCTGCAAAAAAAAGAAACATCGAAAGCTTCTAGGTCCGTCAGTTTTGGAAGAGAATTTTTTTCCTCACTTTTTGAGGATTCGATAAATTCGTTCGGTGGCTGACCGAAGCCAAGCGATCGTTCTAGAACATTTTATCAGATGGGAACTGGACACCCTATGTGCGTAGCGTTCTACAAACATTGCTCTATACGTATAGGTATAATATAAGTACGTGCGGGATACGCTTATATCCATTCTGCGCATGGATGGATTATGATGGGCAGAAAGAAAACGGAATTGTGCCTTGGTACGGGTTGGTACATATATCTATACATTCACATGGGATGTGAAGAAATATATAGATAAGGTACATAAAAATAATGTTGGAAACCTGCGAGAAAAATATCTTTCAATCTACTCGCCGATTGGATATATTTCTTCGTCTCGCACCGAAAAAAAAAAAAATAAATAAAATAACGTACACATTGTAATACATCATACAGGATTACGGTGTTGCCACTACCGTTATTGCTCGTGTAGCTATGTGGGTAACTGTGTATTAACAAGAGAAATAGATTTTTCAGTTTGTTCCTATTTTTTTTTTCCTCGCACTAGGTATCGAGTACAAAGAGATTATCGTAATAAATGGGTTAGTAAAATAAAATCCTTGCAGATTTTCATGGCAATGAAATTAATTTCGATTTACTCACTGCACATATAATGCGCAATGCGTGAGAATATTAGATGCTACATAGTATATAATATAATGTACACACCATGTCAGAAAAAAAAAGTTTAGCAGTTTAGTTTAGTTTCAATGTTTTTCGCGGTTCAGGGATGAGGGTGATTTACAGTCGGACGAGGTTATCGCGTTTTTTTTTCATTCTGTCTATTTTTTTTTCAGTCATTTATTTTCGGGTTTTTTTTCCCTGCTCTTCCATCCTGAGTTTTATTGATTGGAGGGTATATGAATAATCCTGTGTGTATAGAAGTTCAGAACGTGGATGGAATTTAATAATCGAATGAGGAAAAAGAAAATAAAAAACATTTCTTCCGTTCAACGTCAAAAATCTTGTTCGTTTCACAAGATTTTATTTTCCTTTTTTTTTTTTTTCACCCACATGTGTTGTCATCTTTGAAAAGTATTCTCTTGAAAATTGTCGAAAGTATCATTTTCTTTTGTTCACATCAGACATTCCTTTTTTATACACTGCACCTACCTACTCTTCACCTGTATCGGTTTCCGTACGGTATAGTGTGACGAATGGATTTGAAACTCAAGCGCGTATATGTAGAGTGAATGGAATTTAAGCTTGCATAGAATATATAGCGGCATTGAATTACGCGAAGTTAAAAGTGCCTGAAGTATCGTGAAAAAATAATAAAAAATAAAAGGAAAAAGCGTCGAGTGTCGCGCTTGCGGTGCAGAATATAACCATTGTGTGCCTTGGCGTCGAAAGACGCCGAAGGACGAAAGGCGAAAGACACCCTTTTAGAAGTACTATACCCACTCGTTTAAGCCAAGAAGTCTCTCAACAATATGCTGCGGGACTTTATACATACGTATAGTATAGGGGTAGGTAAACCTCGAGGACTTCCCGCCCACCTTCTGCACGCTGCTTCTCTCAGCTCTAAAGTTCGCGGGGATATCTGCAGGGGGATGAAACGTATTTGCATGATACGCTTTATAATACACAATTCCTTCGGACGAAATAACATCGTACAAGCCGCGAATAATCTTACGATAATATCCCCCCCATCTCGAGTAAGTTTAAATCTTTTCTCATTTTTCGAAAATAAAATTACCATCGATTCAGATATTTAAATACGCAGGAATATCTGATGGAATGTTTTCTAACAATCGTTATTTTCTAATTTTTATATTTATTCATCCTATTTTTTTTTCTTGTTTTTTTTTTTCTTCTCTCCATTGGGTTAAAGTAGAGCTTTTTCCCCAGTTGCAGCTGGTTCGCAATTACGCTTCACATACCGAAACTTCCTGAGCTCCCTCCCCTTATTCTCTCTATCCGAGTTTATCTTTCTGCTAAGCTGAAGTTATGGGGTTTCCTTACCACCGCAGTTTGCCGTTGGTAACTCAACTTAGTGAAACTAGACACGAATAGTGTGCAGTACGATTATATTCCTCGCGGGCGTCGATTTAGTCCGTCGTCACAAGAAAAATAAATAAACAAATAAAATAAAAGAAAATATAATCATCAACAGCCGGAAGTAGAAATTCTTTTTTCTTTTTTTTTGCCAAATTATCGTACGGTCGGGACAATCGAAAATTTACATCCCTCAACACGCTACCATGTCGTATGACGATTTGCTTGATGTTTTTGTTTCTCTTCGTCTAATAATAATGAATCAAAAAGTAATCATCATATCGACACTCCACTCGTATAAGGTATATGAACTTATCCCTATGTCGGTGTTGGAAAATCGCTTCGAAAGTTATGATACCTATCTGCAAATGAAAACGTTGTTTGTATGAGATTGCTTTCTGTTGCCGGTGAGATTAAAGAAAAAAAGAAAAAAAGGAAAAGAGGAAAAATCCGAGCGCGCAGACAAGAGAAACCATTAAACTGATGAAGGTTCACGTCAACGGGGCGAGATCCGCGCAAGGAAATTTTTACCCCTCTCGCCCTTCGTACCTTAGTTTATTTCTTACCTTTCTCTTCAACCATTTCCGTTGTATCTGTGCCATTCTTACCATGGAAAATTGAGAATCAGCAGTTTGCCTGGCACAAAAGGTGGTCTAGTTAACACTTGTTTAATTATTTTTTTTTTTTTTTGCATGCAGGATAAAAGGAAACTCGCACGGTATTTTATTATTTCTAATTCACCGGTTCACCTGACTGTGAAATTAGAGAACGGAATGTTTGTGTAATCTGCAGTGTTGTTCAGAGAATCAAGTTCTCTTGAAATTTATATTAGAACAGGAGAAGAATTAATCGCTTCATGTTGTACGAACAATTTAGCTGCAACTCTCGTTGAATGCACGAAGAATTTACTCCAAATTGTGACCATAAAGTTTGTGAGTTTAGTTCGTTTCCGGAGCGGGACTATTTACTAGGCGTTAAAATTTCTCAGTCTTTACGATTATTCGGAATAAGTAGGCACTGAAAATTTGAATTGCCTCAAAATTTGTAAGTCTGACGTGGCTAATTATTAAGATAACGCATTTAATACGAATACAACGGCGCGAACAGCGTCGCAGGGTGATGAAAATAAAAAGATGAAACTGTAATTAAAAACTTTTTCATATTTAATTTAATTTTTTTTTTTTTTTTTTCTTCATCGTATAACTTTACTCGGGCGAAAGTATAATTTTATAATTTGCGTTATCAATTTTTCCATCTAGGTCGTGAGGAGCAAGTTTTAATACGTTCTTTTGTTTTTTTTTTATTTATTTATGTTTTTTTGTACCAATTTATTACATGTAACCTCTCCGAGATGAATATAAATTATATTCCAACAAATTGGGAAATAAATAGCCGAAGAAGAAAGGGCATATTTGATTATTTCGTGTTACTACATAGCTTTATAGTAAAGCACAGTTGGTTGTAAACCGCGAATAAGGTGAAAGTAAACTTGGCTTTTCCTAACTTCTCTCTAATAGGATTTCCACAATTCTCAGCTCCCGCATCCGAATGATGCCGCGAAATTATACGAAGGTAAATATTTAACTTTCGATATACTTTCCGGCGTCAATAGTTAAACCGTAGACATTTGGAAAGGGACTTAAGGAAAGGATTTAATATTCGCATGCAGCTTATTTGCTATTATAACCATGAAATTAAATACATCGTATAATCACGCGGTTAGAAACCGCACGTGAATTATAATATTGAAAAATCGTACGATCAAAGGATCGCTAAATTATTCTAACGATTATAATTGCAAACAAAATTTGTCACGAAAATTGTTTTGTGTTTTTTTTTCTACGAAAAAATGAAATATTAATGGAGAATCTCATGTAAATTTACATGGTAAGATCGAACCGCGAGTTCTCTCTTACGCCTCTTTGATTTTTCACTTTTTCGGGAGAAATTGAAAAACTTATGTCTGCATTCCCCGAACTCACAAATATGCATGTACAGTATAGGTATATACCTATAAGGTATACGTATGTATATATTTGAGAGATTGAAACGTAAACTCGTAACTTTTGGACACGCTCGAAAGATTCCTATATCCCTTTCCGCGCATATCCTATATACGACGACGTGCCGCTATTCGTAACCACCTTTCCCTCCCCGGTCCTTTTCCAAATAATATAATACCCCACACGTCTGTCGCTGTTTTCTTTTATCTTTTTATGAACCGTTTTGAATTTAATTTCGACAAAATTTGTTCAAAATGCAAGCTATGCTACACCTGTGGTAAAATATTTGAAATGATTATATTGAAATCTGGAGGACAGATTTTTACACATTATTCAATTTTGTATTTCAGAGATATTGAATTATCTATGCACCCGCACCTCGATCCTTTTTAATTCCTATATTTTAAAATTAGTATCGGATTTCCAGTACTTATCTCATATATTGACGCGTCTTTTCCGAACATTTTTTGGCCCTGTCTCCGATTACGTGTATTAAAAACTATACGGCTTCCCAAGGAACTTCATTACTCTGACATGGCTTCGTCTACATCTGGATCTATTGGTATAGGATGAAGAACTAACGAGTATACCTAAAATATATAGAAAATCGGCGGACCGGATTTTACGCGGGACGAATCGATGGGCGAACGACAATTTTCTCTTCTTCCTTCCACTTCTACGAATTATATACTGCGTCTATAAAACCCTCCGTTTTCATCCCTCTCCACTGCAGTTCAGCTCCGGAATGCTAGGTGATTATAAAAATTCCTCATAGATTAATTTCATATCGTTCGGGAATTTCAAAACGAATGCAAAAAATGAAAATAAAACCAAGTTTGTTGATAGATATATCCGCTGAGGTATTTACGGCATAAATTTGATCGCGAAATATCCAGATAATCATCCGTAGTAAACATCTTCGTATCAGCGATGTTTTTTTTTCCAATTTCTCGAGATCCTCTCCCAAAAATCGACGTCTAATCTCAGCCATTGAGTGCATATATTTTCACTGATCGTACTGCACATGCTTTTAATTAATTATCCGATTTTTTTTTTTCTTTCCTCTAATAATCCGGAAATTGATATAATTTCTCTCCTCATCGTCGTAATTATTATGGCCTCGAGAAAGATGTCCTGCGGTTTGTGCGACGGAATTATAGCTGGTACACAATGGAAGACCTCATGAATCACGTCCTGCGGTGTGGATGTCAGTCGTCTAGCGACGCTCGTGTTAATGGAATTACGGTGCTTCGAACATCGCACCAGGCGTCCTTGCTGTGTACGCGTAAACGCAAGTTTCGTTCGATCATCATTCTCCCAAAAATGGTAATTTCTACTTGCGGGAAAAGCACAGGACGACTCGGTCGTTCCGTGTATTTGCTGTCGTCTGCGAGGCGATGATGGAAAAAAAAAATTATATGTCCTGATCCTTGTCAGGTACGTTTCGTACGTTGTATACCGGTATAGTTTACGAACAATGTAGATCGATGAAATTCGGGAAGGATCAAAGTCGTGGGTGTTAATACCCTTGGGATTGAGAGTGAGGTAGATGGAGGTTGATCCATTCCATTTCGACGACACGACGGGAGAAACTTCCCTCGGTTGTACATAACTGTAGGTACCTACCATAAGATCTGTGATACATATTTTTCCGCGCTTCGTCCTTGCGCCTGTTGGTATATAGCAATGAAACGATCCTTTCTCCAATTTTCTATCCCGTAGTATATGGCGCTGGATTTCTTCCACATATATCTTAGGTATTTCTTTATACTGAAAGTAGCGCAAGTTATACACGACAGAAATACGTACTGCGGATCAATATTTCTCGTAGTTGGATCAAAATCCGCTCAGAAAGCTTTTGAATTTAATCTACTTCTTTCACCGAACTTCAACCCACTGAGAAAGGTTTCTGAACAGCTAATTATCCTGCGGGAAAAATAATATATCGGGAAAAGGATCGTCGGTATTTCGAGTAAGAAAATATCAGAGTCAATGCGTGTGTGGAACGATTTTCGTGAATCACGACGAAATTTACTGCCGATAAAATAATTTCATAATTATCGTATACCATAGTGGATCAATATTACAGATTGGTATTCATTCGCGATGTTAGTTGATATTATAAATTCTGTGTACTTCGACTGGATATATCGGCGTATCGCATATCGTTTTCTCATCCCTCATCTGCAGGGAGTTCAGAGACATTTATCACTGCCAGGATGCGGATATCTGGCACATTGACAACCGGTTGCCCGGGCGCCGATGCGCTTGCCTGTCCTGCATGGCTAAACTAACGAGCCAAATGTGCAGCAATGTTATGCACCATATTGGCGTCCCTATTGTGCGGTGCAAGTGACGGAACAAATTGAACTTTAATTATATATCCCATATTAGAGATGAGATAAATTTCATACGTCAATTTTTCCGATACATCTAGAAACACATCATGTACAGAGATTATCGCCCATACGTGCGAAGACAGGATTGACTTTTTCCTCTGTTTAACCGTCGAAAACGCTGACTTGTCGTGTAACTTGGACATTGTTTGAGAAAAATATATATCCGGTCAGGGTTAGGCGACGTGCGTGAATTCGTCCTATAACATGCAGGAGTCAATATCCTGACGTGATGGTAGATGCCCAATGGGTAATGCCACCTTTGGGAACGGAGGGTTCCGAAAAAGCCGGGTTCTTATTCGTTGCAATTTGCACTTCTTCCATCGTATGAGGGTGAGTTCGACGGTGGTGAAGAAGTTATTGGTGAGGGTGAGGAATACGGAGGGAAATTCCAGTGGGCGAAAGAAAAGCTTTCGGGTGTTGCAGGGTATAAAGAAGCAGAGAGGAGCTTCGAGAGGAGATGGTATAAAGAGAAGGAAAACGTAGAGTGATAGAGCTTTGCGTGGCAGAGGAAGGAGGATACTGGAAGCTCACTCGAAACAACTCCGTTTTACGGTTACTATACATACAACCAACGTAGAAAAAGCCCATTCCTTGCGAAACATTTTGTTATATTTTTATTTTTTTTTTACCTTGTTTTCTTTTTCTCCGGAGTAATATCAATCTTTGTTCGAATCGCCAGTTTTGTCATTTTGTCTTCCTCAACACGTCGCGCGCTCAGGTGATCTTTTATAACTTGTAAGGGAGGCGAGATAAATTCTTTTTTGTTCCTTTTTTTTTCTTGTTTTAGTTTTATTTTTTATTTTTGTTTTTTTTTTTCTTACTTTAAACAAACAACTGATCGCAATTTGTTACTCGGTTACAGTGAAAAATGCAAACCGCGAACCCTTCGCCTACCGAAACCATGCAGGATGTTATACCTGCAGCCTCCCTCATATGTAAAAAACGTATTTCCATTATCTATACAAACAATGATATAGTGTTGAACGATTCGTTCTACGGAACAATAAATTGTGGAGCCCAAACAACGTTTTTGTTTTGTTATCTCGAAATGAACGTGGTTAATTGTTCGTTTCAGCTACATTGACGGCAATTCTACCCATGGACGAGTCGGTTTTTCCAAGAATTGTCGTAGCTGCATCGCACGCTGCACTATCCGGCGATCTGGCTGTTCTAATATTGGGTTTACCACCCATAGAACAAACGACAACTCCCATTTCAACTACCACAGAAGAAGTCGATATCGTAATGGAGGAAGAACAAGATATAGGTAGCCAAAATATGGACGGTCAAAATTCAAAAGTTCCTCTTGTATTGAGGTAAGTAATCGGACCACAAAGAATTATATGTGCGAGTTGAATCGAACTATCGGTAAAAATTCTGATTTTGGATTTTCCTGTTTTTTTCATCAGAGTGATGCGATTGGACGGCTTTACGTCAGAGTTAGTGGGTGAGGTCGCCGTCGATCCCGTACCAGCATCTGGTGGAAATCTTTCCCTGACAGTACCTTGTGGTTTTTTATCCCGAGGTGGAACTTATTCTCTTCAACTTCAGGAAAAGAACTCTCCAGTACCAGCTAAACTCACCGATATCTCATCCATGCACGATGTTCAGGTGATAAACTTTATGAAAACGTCAAAAACAGACCGCGGAAACTATCGAACATGATGGAACTGATCTATGGTCCTTTAGCTTAACAAAGTTTTAAGACCACTACGGTACTGCGAGATGAAAGTCAGCGTGATTGATTATCACGGAGAACTTTACCAGGTTTCGTAGTATGAATTGTTGAAATTTCATCAAGTGATTTCCATTGTCCAGACGTCTTTCGTTTTTTTTCTCTTTTTTCTCCCCCCAATCTTTTCAAGTCACTCGCAATTATCCACTTTGCCCATGAACAAAATGACCAATTTCCTACTTCTGAACAATTTGAACAGATGAGAACGACCCTTGACGTAAGATGGCCGACGCCTTCGCTGTCCTTGGAGCCCCAACATTTCGAAACTTATCCTGGTCAGCCTGTATTAGCCACCCTAGAATACACTGGAATATCATGCACGCCATCGCCAGGAGTTCCGATCGCAACTTACTCGATGCAATTGATATACTGCGGGCCAAGCGTTCTCTCATGCGACACGCGAAACAAAAGTCACGTCCAGGTAGGAACTAAGTTTCCATGAATAATAAAACTCACTCGATTAGATTCTCGTTATTGTTTTCTGATTTTTCGCATTTACAAGGTTTTGTACTCCGAAGAGGTGAAAGGTTTTCCGGGGCAGAGGGTCGTCAATCTTCAATGTGAGTTGTTCGGGCAATCCGGGCACTATGCTTTGAGACTGAAACCAACAGCTGGAAATCCAACGGCCCCAACGACGAGTGCCTACATCAAAGTGAGTTTTTATACGAATTAGTTATGTTTACGTAATAAAATCGATTGATATATTTCAAGGTCGAATGGTCGGATCAATTCGTGTTCAACGTTCACGCAAGATCAATTTATCCCTGCGACGGTGGCAGCGGTGGTGTTTCCGTTCTCTTCGAATATCCAGCTTGTCGACTCCAGGGTGATCGCGTACGAGTTTACGGACGTCTAAGAGCTGACGTTGCTTCCCTAGCGCCTCCGTCTACTTTGCATTATTTAGCCGAACTTAAAGCACCACCTGGTAAACACACCCTGACCTTTGACTGCGAAATATTCACAGAGAGATTTGTCGAGTATTGTTTTAGCTACGTGAGCCAAGCAATTACTGGCGCCATGTCGCAAGTTAGGGTCGATTGCATACCCACGTTTCCACTTCAAGGTGAGTTTGATTTGAATTTTATACGGGACGAAGGTGAGGGTGAATAATATTGAGTGTATGGACATTATATCGTTAAAATATAGACTAATATTAGCCGGTTTATCGCAAAACCATTAATCACCTTCTATCATTAAGAGAAATCGCGCCGTTCGTCGAGATTGTAACGAGTAAATGCGATTTTTTGAAAATTTCCTTCTCTTCACAACAAGATTTTCGTTTTTGACGTGTGACGTATCACCCATTTCCCGGGCGAAACGGACGTAGGTCGTTTCATTCGACGCGATCGTGATGAGCAAGTTGTGTTCGGATGTCTCATGACTCTTGGGATTCTAGGAAGCCCCGAGGGAGCAGTCTAAGGAGTGTCTAGCATTGCGGTACAGCCACCTACAAAACGCGAAAACATTTTTGATATACCATGAAATTTTTACCCATCTTTTAAAATGGTTCCAGCTGCTCCGTGTCTTTCTTTCCTCTCAAGTCCTCCGCCGTGTTTCTAATTATTAATTTATCAATTCTACAGAAACAAAAAAAAAAACTTGAAGGTTTCACACCATAAAATTTTTAAGCCATTTCGCCGTTCCACCGCTTTCTTTTTCCTTCATAATTTGAGGCGCCTGAGAACCCCTGGACTCTTGAGCGGGCAATTTGCGTAAATAATTTTGCTCCCTTTAGCCGCGAGGGATGTTTCACCCCGGTCTCTCGCTCGAGCATAGATTACATAATGTAGTGCGAACCGGGAAATGAAAACATTTCCACCACCGCCAGACGCCGTAGTTTCGTTACGACATTTTCTTCCGAGTTACTAATTTTCATGTCAACCGTATTATAAATGGAATAGGATTTTACTTTTTATTCCTGTACATAGGATTTGGATTATGATTAGCATTTGCGAAGTCGTTGTATCAATCGTGTTTAAGATTTAAAATTATGAGGCAAAAAAGAAAAAAAATTTAATAGAAGCTGCTCGCGTTAATCCATCTAGAACAACTGCGAGCATGGTGATAATCAGCGACTCTCTTCAGCCGTGTAAAGTTCAAGTTCTCTTAACAATTAGCACGATAATTGCAGTGCTCAGAATTAAACCAGACCTTGGGTATGTGTTATATAGCCGGTAGTCCCAGCTCCCGTTGTTAATCGGTAAAGTTACAAAATACATTCCAAATATTACGTATATAATCCCATTTCTACAGCTTGCTAGGCAACCGTTGGTAGCTGTGTAAAGCAATTATCTACATTTGCATACAAACTGCATCTAGTCTCGTATCCAACACCCTACTCGAATCGCCTCCGACACCGCGTGTTCTGGGAAATCTAGTCCCCTCAATTTTAGACGAAAAAAACTTCCCCCCAAGCATCAAAAATCGATGTAATAATTTTCACGGTCACTTGATTCTATGATGGTATTTCAAATTTTCTTAAACTTTTCTAAGATGGTGACGCCGGAGCATGGGGACCTTGGAGTCAATGGACACCCTGCAGCAGCTCTTGTGTCGGAGGTACGAGACACAGATACCGATTTTGCGACACACCACCCCCGAGATACGGTGCTAAATTCTGTCAGGTTCGTCACTTACCGCTTGGAAACTTTTTTTGTCAATGTGCGTTAGTGTGAACATATCTTTTTTTTCTGTAACAGGGGCAGGCAGTCGAGACAGAAACTTGCGGAGGATCCGATCAACTTGATCTTCGGGAAAATTGGAGTCCTGGGGACTGGGAGTGTCGTCATGGAAAGGAGTTAGCAGCAGAAAAACCAGAAGTTGCTGCTGAAGTTGGAAAAACATGCCGATGCGGATGTCTGGTGGTACTCGGTGAAAATAAAACTAGAAGAATCCTTGCTGCTAGCACGCAGGCTTGTCCGGGCAGATCCTTTTGGCTGGTTCAGGTAGGAAGAAAAAATAATGGATCCAACACCACATTCCATACTTTTTAATTACATAATTTTCTCGATGCTGTTTTAGGCCGACGTTGATCATCAGGTCCGTCTTCACCTGGACCAAACGAGATTTCCTTGCAAGGATCAGTACGTTAGAATCCGTGACGGGGATTCCCTGAGCGCCCAGTTATTGGCCGACGTTGCCTATGATAAAAATTCACCAGTCTCAGGAACGGTTTTGTCATCCGGAACTAGTTTGCTCGTGGAATTTTTTAGCGATGAAGAAGCGGCCGAGCATATGTCGTGTGTAGGAGGATTTTTGGCTCACGCGACGATGTTCGGTGAGTTTGAAATTTTAATTCATGGTTTAGATAGTTTTAAAATTAATTAAATCGTTAAAATAGGCCTCGTTTCAGTTAACAAATATCCAGACAATGAGACCATGATACCCGCTGATTTTCTGACTCCAAAAATAATGGCGGCAGCGGGAAGGTGGGCGCTCTGGTTGACCCCGGCGCATTTGGCGGCCGCAACAATTCTCGTTCTGATGTTTCTAGTTTCTGTATTTCTGGCTCTGCAATACGCTTTTAAATACAGAAAATACGAGATTGCTGAGGACCTTGATAGTCTCACAGATAATTCAGGTGGGTGGGAAGATAATTGTGACGATATTTTTTGGACATATGAAAATTCAACCACGAAACTTGGACGAATCATCCACATTGCAGCTTGCAGCGGATCGATGCAGGGGTTAGCAAGAAGGGCGCGTGCTCTTTCCTCGGCAACATTGATATCCGAGGTCGTTTCTCTCGTCCGATTGCCAAGGCGAGGACCTCCGAAACACGCGAGGTTGGAAGAAACACCGGCTGACCTGGAAGACGGATACGAAAGCACGGAAACGCAACCTGAGTAAGCCCTTCGTAGTATATCTGAAAAGAAATCAAAAAATACCCCCATCGATCTTTTCATTTGAATATTTTTTTATTCCCGTTGGCGCAGAGGCGATGACGAAGGGAATGTCGAGTCTGGGACTTTGAAGGACTGCAAAGAGTCGGACGAGATTTCTCAAAATACCATGACCCCCAGATCCATTGGTACAACGACCAGACGCTCATCCACAAATTCTAACACTTCGGCATCCGGACCACCCGAGGTCAAGTACGCCCGACCAGTTAAGTAAGTTCACCGTAGGCATGTCGCCTGCTGTCAAAAAAAAAAAATCATGTTACAGCATTTATTCAATTACACAAGTCGCACCGAATTTTGATAACTATATTTAGGTGATGTCAGCATGAGTAAAAAATATCTAGTTTAACGCACTAGGATCTGATAGAGATATGTTTATATGTTAGGTCAGAATTGTCGCGGATTTTCGTGACCAGTTAGTCCGATGGAATTATGAGAATTGTGTTTTTTTTTCTTATTCACAGGTTGCGGACGGTCGTCGGGCCGATCAGTCCGGTTTCAGAAGAACCTTCAACCTCGGAATGTAGCAGACGTTACAGCGTAACGAGTGCCTCGATCAGCCTGAATAACGTAAGAGTCCCTCACCCAAAACCATCCACCCTTCTGCAAGTCAAGGTACCTGCCAAACCCACTTATAAGTCACTTAGTATTGTAGTGATCATATACAGCATACGTCAATGTTAATAATCACACTTCACCGCAAATCCGCACAAAACGTATTGGAATTATTTTGTCTTTGAATAGAATTGAATTACACCCAAAATAAGCTTTCCCGGTTCCCTTCCGATTCCGCTACTCACGCTTGTTCGATTTTCACCCTTATTTTTATTTGAGTTTTTTTATATAACATATAAGATTGGCGTGATATTTCCGCGTGTCTTACACGGCAATTTACATTTAAATTACAGGGTTTCTCTCCAGCTAGTTCGTCTTCGAATACATCAAACTTCCGATGCGGTAAAGAATCAAAAGATCGACGCAACAGGGAACGCCTTCTTCAAGGACCCGGATCCGAATTCAGCCTCGCTAATCAGGACATGGATTTAGAACTCGATTACTACGATTACAACGTTGTGAACGCCGGTGCTGCACCTGGTTCATATTTAGGAATGGATCCAGCCTTTTTAGTTTGGATCCCCCCGTTGGATCCTGGGGAGTCTGACATTTTACAAGCTATCGAAGAGGATCATCATTACGAGGAAATACCGGATCGATGCCACAGAGGCCCGAAAATCGACACTGAAGGCGCCGCTTTGACGCCCGCTGAGTACAAGATTGTTATGGGTACGACAAAGTCTAAAGACGAAGGAGTCGATGGGGCGAATACCGAGGTATCTTCCGGTCAGTATGAAATTATTCCGAAAAGGATCGATCCGGGCGAAAGTCGATTACACGACGAAATAATATCGGAATATAAAGCAAGGCTCAGCGAGGGCGTTTTACCGATTCACAGAATTTTAGTAGAGTCTAGAGTTAGAGTTAGCGACGAATCTTTAGCTAGGTACGTTCAGGATGATTCCGATATCCACGCCGACGTTATTCCTAATAGATTAACAAATGATAATCCTGACAAATCGGAGACAAGATTTGCTCCAAAAGTAAATAGAAATCGTCTTACCGATGAACAGGAACGTTCTAGAACACCGCCTAGCAGTGTTTCAAAAAATTTCGGTACGAGAACAAGGTTTTCATCTGACGTTAAGAGAATTGGAAAAACAAGTGAAGATTCAGATAATACCGGTAGTAGATTTTCCGACGATTTTGACGGCACGAAAATTCAATTAACTCCAAGTAAATTCAGGAACCGTACAATTAGCGAAGATATTATCGTAAAGGAAGGATTCCCGGTGGGGGTTGACAATGAACGGACTAAAACGAAAGTAAATTCCGGCGTCGGGCTTACCCCGAAATACCGTAAGGACGTGAGCATCAGGAGGAAGGAGAGAGGCTCGGATATCGATCGCGTGAACAATCGTGATAGCATGATAGTTTCAAAGCACAACATACCGAGAGTGCAACGTGGTTGTAAAGAGGACGTTGCTGAATTAAACGTCGTAACTTGTAGCGATAAAAATGTTGAAAACGTCGTCAACATACCTTTAAGGGAATTTCCTAGAGGTAGAATAACCGAATCACCGGTTAGAGTCCACTGCGCTAGACTGAAAGAAACAAATAGAAAAGAAACTGAATTAATAAATCAGGAAATTCAAAGTCCCGATTACGGTGTCGAAGCTGACATGAAAGACGAAACTTGCAAAGGGTTTTACGATTTAATCGGCGAAGGCGAAGACGGTTTTAGGTTTGCCGATGACGACGACGATTATATCGACAACAAAGTTCAAACAGCTTGAAACCTTTTTCTTTCCTTTTCATTTGTATTTTACCACAACCTGCTGGTAATTGAGAATAGGGGCGATTATATAATGAATTTACTTCGGGCATTTTTGGTGCAATGTGTTACATAAAGAGTCTTGTATAGGTATATGGATTATCTAGTCGTATAATGAATTATTAATCAAAATACTCAATAGTTTATTAATTAAGTTTACCGATTATTAATATGAATCACATGACGTTGTACTTATACAGTTAAATCATCGTGTATAAAATTGTACATCATATTGTACATCCTAAGGAAATAATAATCATAATAATAATAACATTAAATAATAATAATAATAACAACAACCACAACAACAATAATAATAATAATAATATGTAATAATCGGTTTCGAGATAGCATTCGAATAATGGTGTTAGAAAGATGATGCATATACCTTCCGGATAATTGCGATATACTGATAATATAAATATTGATATTATTAATTGCTGTGAAATATTAATGATACATTATTCAGAAAAAAAAAACTTAATTGCAATCCTTTTTCGACCGTTTAATGTGTTAATTTGGAAACGAGTAACAAAAAATCTATCAATAATCTTCACGCTAAGTTATTTATTATTGTAATACCAATGAGATTATTTGTCTTGAAATATCAAATATATCGATAGGATTCACTTATACATATATGGTATATGCGACAAGAAAGAAAAAAAAACAATAATTTCTCAATGATATTTATTTCTAGTCAATTATTTAGTGTAAAACCAATAAGATGAAGAGAAGACAAAGATCATATGAAATAGGAACTAATAATGATATTAAAAATACGAATGAAATGCATATTTGAAAAACAAAATGAATTTACACACACTCAATTGTGAATGTGTATCCTGATACTGTATGTACATATATATAATATGGTATCAAATCTGTGTACATCTGACTTTATAATTATTTACGTATATTGTACTTAGATATTTATGTTATATATTCCTCCGAGCACATAAACTGAAGTTTTGGTAAGAATCCTAATTTGAATCGATAACGCGAAGAGAGCTGACACACAATTGAAAATTATATTTATCGATAATATATGCGGTTCGGATGATAACAGTGCATAGCGGATAGGAGATATTTTTTTTCAACGTCGGGATAAAACGGTTTTTATTTGTACATTATATTACCTGCAGGTACGGCTATTGCCTAACGTGTATTTTGTAGCTGTTGGTTAATAAAATATTTACTAGAAAAGATATGAATTGTTAAAATTCAGATCTTGGATAAAATTTTGAAAAAGATCCATCGTTACAGATATGCTAGACAATGAGAGAGTAAAACGCATGGATGACATGGTTGTTTAGTTATATAAATGATTTTATTTTTCAATTATTTCTTGGCAGGACATAAATAAACCCCGCACCCCCCACATGACGCAGGAGAGTTTCAATGTTGGCGTCAGCCTTCCGACCACCACCTCCACTACCATCTCTTCTCTTCTTACCCTCACCTCCGCCTTTGCCGCTCACCTTACTTTGCGACCGTCTATTTGAACATCCATATCTGGTAAACAATTAAACAACACCCTTGTTGAATAGCATCATGCATGCATTTCCTCAATCATATATTACACATCATAATATCGTTCAGAGAAAATCACTCATGGAATAATTAGAAGAATCGGAACTCACAATTACGGTAATTATAATATTGGAGGACAAGCGAAAACGAGAACAACAGTAATATTTATAGTAATGCTCATTATTGCGACGGAATGTCCTTTTTATTGGAAAAAGAATTTGATAGAATTCGTAATATTTTGGTGACAAAATTGTTGAATTATTAGATAAATTATTTGAAGCTTACTTCTCTCCTCTCTCTCTCTTCCTCGCCGCCCGTGCGTCCACTCTCTTTTTCTTCTCTTTCTCCTGCTCCTTCTCCTTTTTCACCGCTCTCTCTTTCTCGGCCCGCTCCTTGTGCCGTTTTTCGCGTGCCAATCGCCTCTTCTCTATTTCCTGCTCCCTCTCTGCCTCTTCCTCTCTCCGTCTTTTTTTAATTTCCCGCTTCGTATACATGAAGAGAAAATTTTTGCAATTATACCAAAAATGAAGAGTTGAGTTCTCACCAAATTGGTGATATGAAACAACTAGATTTCTCCTTACAAAGTGCAAAGTATTAAAAATATTGGGATTGGAATGAAATAAAGTAGGTGTCCCATGTATGATACACCGCCCTTCAAAGGGTGAAAAACGTGGGAACTCTGAGAGCTCGCCCATCACGGTCAGCTGGATTACCTGAGCCTCTTTTCTCATCGCGGCGTCGGCGGCTCTCCATTTTTGTAGATCCTTCCGTATCCCTACAAACTCCTGGTTGATCCCTGCGATCTTCTTGTTAATCAATTTTATTTGATTCATGGTGTTTCTTTTCAAGAAAAAAAAATTCAAGAACAAAATCCCAAAAAACGAAAACACAAATTTTTACCAACGAACCTGGACATCGTACCAGCTAACACCGCCACAGGTAATTATTCATAAAAGGGGCCCCCCTACCGATTGTTCTGATTTATGCAAAAGTGTACGCGAACAATGCTACAGCACTAAATTTATATATCGTTGCAATTGACGGTGCCCCGACATCCTGCTACACGTAGGTCACAGCATAAGTTTTGTCGTATTGCATTAGTATTTATTGTTTTGCAAAGTAGTTACCACCACGCAAAAAATACACTTCTTCATGCGTACGAACCACTCATCAAACCAATGCTGCCATTGTTTTTTTGTCTATAGAATCGCAGACGATTTTCCAGGCAGTTATCAACTCCTCTTCAGAACTTCTACCATCTCTCGATGGTTCTCAAGGACGGACACGTTTCACCAAATGTTCCTTTCATTTCTTCGTAGCACTCATGAGTAGATAATGTTCGATAACCAATTTTTGGAGAACGCCTCCATATCACACAGACTACTATTAACTAATGCGACAAGCAGTGAATGTAAGTCATGTTTATACGCGTCTGCAATATGACCCCGGAATGCACCTTCTAACAATGTAACGAAAACTCATCTAACAATAAGTGCGTTCGTATTGCCGGACGACAAAAGTTATGCAGCGACCTACGTAGCAATTGATTACTTTATTGGAACAAAAATGGAATGTAACTTACCTTATTTTAAATTTACATTACAATGCTTCTGCCATTTACCAGTTTCTTTGGCATTCTCTTTGTGATGCGTATATTTGTTTTCTAAATATTTATGTGTTTATATCTCTCAGCGAATGATGATGAGTTTCTTACTTTCGAAGCTGCATCTGACCTTATCACAGTTAAAGAAAATTTTCATAAATGCCAATGCGGTAGTGGTGACGAGTAGAAATGATTTATTGATCTTGATAAGACAGAATTTTGTAAAAAAATTCATATTCAAGCCGGCCGAATCGTTCCCAGTATATTCTGATAATTATCTGTCTCTGACAACGAGCTCTGGTCGCTTTTTAACAACTGTTTTTCACAAACCGAAGGTAAAGGACTGATGCAATTCCATGGACCAACTCCGCTTCCGTCGTACCACATTGCAGCGCACGTTAGGACAGGAGTTACGTTCAGATTCACGTCTGCTTTCCAAGGTATGAAGTTCAGCGGTTGACCTTAAATAAAAGAAAGAATTTTTACGAACCAATGAAAAGATATTTTTCAAATATCACTTCTGGTGAAGTTACCTGTCTTTATATTGGTCCATTCAGAGGTGTCGAACAGTCTGTGCATTCCGGTGTGTAAACCCAGAGTCTTGTCCTTGAGTGTCATTAGGTAATCGATTTTATTCAACGAATCTATTATGACCAATGAAGCACCATCCGATATACATTGTTTCCTCGCTGCGTTCCACGTCAGTTTATTTTTGTAGTATTTGTAGGCGACTCCGAGTTCTGGGAAGATGGTGTAGCCTCCTGATAATTCAGTTGTTCTGTTCGCCAGTTGGACATGATGATCGGCTGGACCGAAAAAGGAACTTTATTAGAAAATTAGAGTGCAGTTTTGATAGAATAACTGGTCCCTGGATTCCTTTCATCTTCTTACCCTGAGACACGCTAACGGTTCCATTATTTCCATGGCCCATTAATTGGCACGCAAGATACAGAGGTAGTGTAGCTAGTAGGCCAGACATCTCGGTTGATTTTCACTAGAAATTCACTCGATGAATACTTTCAGTCGATTGAAGTGCTTAAAACGAATCACACTCGCCTTATGGGTGAAACCCGAGATAGCTCTCTGTTTTTACATCTCGTTATCTGGACGTGTGATAATTTCATGTCCGTCGTGACTCTCGGGTAGTTCCCCGGCGTATTTAATAAACTATTTCATCCTCTTGCTCTTGACGATGAAGTTCGCTATCACCCACGTCCGGATTCACGTATCTTTTGTTTACGCTCATCCATGAATAAATGTTCTCCAAAAAAGTATTTATCGAAATTGGCGAGTCATTGATTGCTACATATTTTTTTACATGGATCGTTCTGCAACCGGTTTCGATTTCTAACAGTTTATCACTAAATTTTTTACGTCGCGATGGAACGCTATTTTTGTAGTGTCTGAAATTTTATAGAACGAGTGCAGATCGCTGCCGATCAGTAGAGATACCTGAACTAGCTTATTCGACGGTGATTCTTGAAAATGATAGATCTGATAATCCAATGTGACTTACTCCCCTCTCATGACCCCCGATACAAATCCTCCAATTTATTTTCTTAACGTTCTAAAAAATCTCATAAACAAACTGATGATTATTCTCATTTTATTGGATGACTTTAGGATCTCTTCTTGCCTCCTTTGATCGATGATTGATCAGTAGCTGTATACCAAGATTGGAAAGCGATGAGAGGAATCAGGATTTTGATAGATAATAAATTCGTATTCGGTTAATAATGATATAATAAAGAAAAATCTTTATTCATTCATGTAGCATAGTTAACATAACGTATGTTGAAGATTATTTGATCTTGGATAATTCAGATTCGATTGGAAATTGGTGCGTCAGCCACTTTCTTCTAAATTTACACATCTGGGCTCCTTGTGCTCCTGTACAACGGTATCTCACAAACCGCGGGTAACACGTTTGCGCAGTTCCAGGGACCAACTCCGGTACCATCAGACCACAACGCGGAGCACCAAAGTCCTGTGGACGTGGCTAAATTTACAGTCGGGTGCCAAGGTACGAAGGGTACGGGCAGACCTGAAGCAAAAAGGGATGTCGTGAATTAGCTGAAGAAATAAGAAAAGGGAAAAATTGTCTTCTTACTTTTCCAACTCACCAGTTCTTATATCATTCCATTCGGCGGTGTTATCGTATAATCTGTGAATGCCCGTGTGTACGCCAACGCTTTTTTCTTTCACAGCCATTACGTAATCTACTTTTTGGAACGAATCGATCACCGCCAATGAAGCACCTTCCGATATACATTGTTTCCGCGCTGCGTTCCACGTCAGTTTATTTTTGTAGAATTTGTAGGCAACCCCGACGTCCGGAAAGATGGTGTAACCTCCTGGTATTTTAACTGTTTGATTCGTCAGATAAAGATCCTCGGCTAGACCAAAACAGAAACGTTATTAGCAAATTAGAGTACAGTTTCAATAGAATAATTGGTCTAACGGGACCTTTTTCATCCCTGGAATCCTTTCATTTTCCTACCCAACGTCACGTTCATCGCTCCATGATTCCCATGGCTCATTAATTGGCACGCAAGATGCAGAGGTAATGTAGCTAGTAGGCCATACATCTCGGTTGAGTTTCAATAAATCCGTTCAGTCGATTGAAGTTCTTGAAACGAATGGCACTTGCTTTATGTGTGAAACTCGACATAGCTCACTGTTTTTACAACTTGTTATCTGGACGTGTGATAATTTCATATCCGTTGCGATTCTCGAGTAGTTCCCCGGTGTATTTGATAAATTATTTCATCCTTTTGAGGATAGAATTCCCTGCCGCCTACTTCCGGACTTACGTATCTTTCGTTAACGCTAATCTAACCACTCAATAATCCAATCTGCGATTTAGTTGATACCTGATTAATAACTCTCTTTTCTTCTGTTACAGGAGGAAAATTGGCAGCCTCGAAGCAACTCCGCCCTGCATCTAGAACACGAGACTCGTCGGTCGGCTGTTGTTTATTATATTTGTGAACCGAATAAGAATACATACACCATTTATGACGTAGCCATAGATCACGTACTTTCTGGAATAATTGAAGTGTTCATTTATTACAGAACTTCTATCAATTTAATTGTACCACATGTATGTAAGAGGAGATTTTCTGTGTGAATAAATCCATAATATATTTAATATAATGTGTTAGAATTTATTTTCTCCTTTTTATCCATCCATCACCAAAGAACCCCCTCGAATTGATAGTTCAATTAACATTGGATACATCATTACCATTCTTTATAATCAACACATCACGACATCGGGCCCCGACTTGGAACGCATCGTCGTATGCATATGATGAGGGCTGTATGCATGCATGCATGCATGTGATGATGTTTGATATCGAAGATGATACGAAGGTATGCCTGTGTATGCCTGTATGCATGCATGTGATGTCCTAGGGACCCGGAATACCTCCTGGCCGGTTATGTTCTCCTGATACTTTTCCGGAATTTCGCAAAAATTTTTTTCCAATTTTTTTTTGGTGAGAAAAAAATTTGAAAAATTTGGCCAAAAATCGAAAAAGTATCAGGAGAGCAGGACCGGCGAGGAGGTATTCCGAGACAGGGTGTGCCTATGAGCATGTGTGTGTGTGTGATCATGTATTCCATCCTGTATTCCACCATGTACCACGTAGATGATGAGGACTAAATGCATGCATGGATGCACATGCATGTGATGGCCCAGGGACCCGGAATACCTCCTCGCCGGTCCTGTTCTCCTGATACTTTTCCGGAATTTCGCAAAAAATTTTTTTCGAGTTTTTTTTGGTTTGAAAAAAAATTTGAAAATTTGGCCCAAAATCGAAAAAGTATCAGGAGAGCAGGACCGGCGAGGAGGTATTCCGAGACAGGGTGTGGTTGTAAGCATGCGTGTATGTAATCATGTATTCCATCATGTATGATAGCGTGTGCCAAGCGAATGATGATGCCTGCATGTGCCTGCATGCATGCATGTGATGATGTATGATATCATGTACGATATGATGTAGGTATTTTTCCAACAACGAATATTAGCGAATGAGGTGTGCAAGGGTGTGATTGATAGTAAATAAACAATCATGTATTCATTGTAGTTAATGTTTATTGATAAATCAACGGTCAAAAATACATATTAGAACATCGTGATAACTATTATGGATTCATTCTTACAAATACATTCATTCTTATATGATTATAACGAGTTACAATACTGTGCGATGGCTAATTTGATAGTTCTTAAATTAGAGAAACAGACAATAAGTATACAGGACGGTCTATGTGACTATATCATAACTTATTTAGACAAATTGTCTACGCCGAACATATGATGATGGGCCTTGCAGATGCACCGAGGATAGTCTTCACGTCCCGATGAGGGTCCAAATTGATTCGTAGGCTGCTCGTTTGTCTCCTGCAAAAAGAAATCAAACAGAGGTGAGTACACATGACAAACGTAAGTCGCGCAGCTGTGGAAAAATCGAGTTATCTCGCAACATATTACTCCTTGCTTGATTTACTCAACGGATTCATGTTCCTGAGGTCAAAATACGTTAGAAAAGTGTCCTGAAAATTAAAAAATTTTAAAAATAATGCAAACCAAATTGATCTATCTATAAAATTGATCGAGTTATCGCCAATTTATCGCTCCAAAAAGTGAAAAAATAAGGACATGTCAACTGGTTTCATTCGAAGCTCATTTTAGCAGACGGATTCGGGTTTGCGCGAAATATATCAAAAACCGACAATCAATCGTTCAATTCAAGAATATTTACCTTCACGCAATTTATGGGGACGCAATTACCTTTAGAATTTTGATAAACTGATTCATCATTACTCATTGGCGCCTGTTTATATGCACTCCAAACTACCTCCAAAATCTTCCCTTAGAAAATGTTTGAAATCAGGCGCACTGCAGCGATCAATACTCGGCTTCTCTACGATGCTGTTGGGTCATCAAAACTCCGAGGGGTGGCGCTAATATTCACAACCCTTGAAATTAGAAAGAGATCCAGTTTCTGCTCCAAAAATCGAAATATCTGCAACATATTAGAAGAAAAATGTTTCAAACCGATAGCCAAAAAAGAACTCGCATTTCTCATCTGTTACAGATTATTTGAGAACAATTGATAAACTATAGCATAAGTTTTTTGTATCCATCAAATAGATCAATGAAATCATTTAATTTACGAAAAGAAACCCGATCGAACGATTAAAAATACATCACACAAGATCCCGGTACATTTTTGAATACCGTTCGCAGAAATATATCTTCAGGGAATCGAAAAAAAATTGCGTACCGTAATTACTAATGAATTGATTCTTCACAAATCCATCTAGAACCTCTGCATTCACGAGTGTACAAAGAATATTATATATAAATATATATCATGAAATCTGAAATAAAAGCATAGAATGTCCTTTTCCCCGTCAGATTAAATGTTTCCAAAAAAAAGTGCAAAAATCTATTGTCATTATCATAAGCCGATTATGGCTCGTGTCACAGACAGCTGCTGAACTGCATCATCGATTGATCGAGTATCCATCCCTTTTCATATATTCAGGGGAATAATCCCGTAAATACCGAAATTATTACGGACAGAATAGGTATGGATACAGCTATTACCGGATAATTTTTTCCGTTTTTTCAAGAAAATTTGGAAAATATGTTCAGGGATTTATTCACCAGCTATGTACTTATACGAATGAAAAGGGCAACGCATACCCTTCGCAAAGCAACTCGTGTGGCAAGCGGTTTTCTTTTCTTTTTTCTGTTTCGTTTCGTCCCCTGCAAATATAGGTAATGTTCATATCTTGAAACGTTGAGTTAGATTTTCGTCGAATAAAAAAAAGGGGTGGTGGGGGAAATGAAGAAATAGAAAACATGGAGGCAAATAAGAACGCCTATTAAAATATTGTCTAAGTCTGAATTATGCTGGGCAATTTATAAGAGATTATATAATACGTGCTTTACAAATTGTCCTCATACATCGCGGGATTAGTATAGCGGAAATCGAAAGTTGAATGCAGAAGCTGCCGCTACAGTTACCGGTATAATACACAGTGAAATAATATCCATGTATATGGGGCCTAAGTAAATATGGAGCAGAGTCCTGTATGTGCAGATCTGCAAGTCAATGGGTCTTGCCGTGATTCAAAGAAACGCACCGTGTATATATGTATACGCATACGTACGGTAAATCGATTGCTTCGGACGCCATTTTGTCAAATACGTTAGGTACACGATATAAATTCACAATTAAATTCAAATTTTCTTGATTAAATTTATCCATCTCTTTCAGGTGGATTTCTAAGGAAAATTATTTACCATACTTGTGTATACCTCGAGTAATCGTACAATTCTGAGCGTTGCGCCTTCAATTGGCAATCAGTGACAAAGAGAGCTACGTCAAGAACCACTCCGTCCAACCCTCAATTATATTTTCAGCGGCACCAGCATAGCCGCCGCCTGCAACAAATTCAATATATTATATACCGTCTAAATCGTATGCCCGAGAAAATTTTACCCCCAGGTTAAATCTATTGCACATACAATCGTATTAAGGAACAATATAACTATGAGTAAAATCTACAATAGAAATCGTAGAAATGAAACGATTCACGAATTATTATCCGCACACGCGACTCTCTATTATAATTATACAAATAAAATATGTATTTATCTTTCTAACGTGGGAATAAAATCTTTCGATTTTTTTTGCAGATACCTAATCCGGAAGTTATTCCCGGAAGTTATAGATTCTTAGGCAGCTTGATTGCAATCTGTGCACGTTTAATATGTTATACTCAGTAAAGTAGTTTTCTTCACCCTAGAGAATTTTCTGAGTGATTCAAAACCCATGCACGGCGTACGCCTATAACCAGCCCCATGGTATACATCTATAGCGACGACTATAGCGACTAGTATTATAAACGTAATTTATCGTAGAGAACTTCAGCGTAGCTAAAATACCGTGACAAATTATCTCCCTGTATACCGTGAAAAGCCGGTGGCACTGCACTCGAGTACAATATATCGAAATACTTGAGTAGAATACGAACTTTCAATGTCATCCTAGTTTATGTTGTAGGAAAAAGAGGGGCGGCGGGGGGATAGCGATATTGTCAACCTTTCCAACGATTCGATGCGCGTTAACTGTCACCACGGAAAAATCTAAGTAGTTCCAATGAAAAGTACGGAACGAGAAGCAAATATGCGTTCGATAATGGCGTCCGCATCCACCATTATCGTATTTACACATATCTACACGAATCAAAGTACCTGCATTTGTATTATTCAAGCGTTGGATAAGGTTTCCAAAGTTTCGCATTTTATTCGAACAGCTGGTTTAATCAAACTGATCGAATCAATTCAATACTCGCTCGGGGAAAAGTGATAAATGTGATCAATGAATAATTAATTTTTCCAAAGATATATACACCTCCTTTCTTTCTCCTCTTTTTTTTATTCACACTCGAATAAACGATTCACCACCGAAACACGTACACCCCGTATAATAGAAAGAATTACTTTACTCGTGAATATAAAAGAATCTCCATCACCATCACGGATCATTGATCAAATGCCCATATATTTCATCTGTTTTATTTATTTTCCGCCAATGATTTTTCTTCCAGTATAGTTTTGGGCGTTGCTTATACTATATGTATCGTGATATTTTATTCGACGAATCCACACAATAATTGTAATAATAATAATAATAACAACGACGATGATGATAATAACAATATCAGTAACAACGACGATAATAACACGAGGAGAGAAGGCGAGAAGCCCGGAAATTATACGAGTTCCAGAATACCCGGCAGCACCTGGACCCCGAAACTCATCTTATGCGGTGTGTATAGGGACTATAGGTGGGTACTTCAGTCGGTAGTCATTCGAATAGAAAATTGGCGTAAAATTACCGCAAAAGCGATATTTTATTCTGTTCATGCTCGCGCGCGCTATCCTATATATCCCTTGTTGAAATATATAGTGGACCGCCCCATGTACTATGGGGTGTTTGTGTCACTTTATGGAGTCTAGAGGTGGTTAGGGATACCAACCTGGGGGTGTTGAGCACCTGGACTTCTTGACAAACTTAAAACGAACATCATACAGCGGCTTGCGCCATGCACATTATAACTCGGAAAAGATGTGAAATAATCCATAGAGAAACGTTGTTCGTTTCTCAAGTAAAACAAATAACGAAATAATTCATTCCGATTTCCTATATTCTATCCAAGTAACAAAAATAATAATGTACAGACGAGATTCAAATTCTTTTTCTTTTTTTTTTGTTATCGCTGTTTTTGGTACAGTGGAAAAAATTGACGGACCGACGCGATGCTGCTTAATTTGAGGCGTTTCGCCGATGCAGCATGGATTATTATGCGACACGTGACCGGATGCAGCAAACCCCCTAGATTTACTCTCTCTCCCATATGCACAAGGTTTTCTATGGTGTAAATAAATATAGTTTGGACCCCCCACCCCCTTCAACCCCTAGTGCAGCGTGGCGCTAAAATTGAATTTTATTTCAAAATTAAGGCAAGAAAATTGTTCGTAACAAACCGGATATTCTTGATGAAATTAGAGCGTAATGAATGTGAGAAATGTACTTTTTACTTGAGATAAAATATCGTGATACGTGCGCCAAATCTATACAGGCACGAACGTTATCCGCTTTTTGTAGATAATTCCATTGTCCGAGTGTCTAAAGAAAATGAGCTTAGAGTGCTTAGAAAAATGATACCATTATGAGCGCGGTGGGATGTATTAGAATGGAAAAGTCTGCCTTTTAAGTCGTACAATGTTTCACGGTTCAATCATTACATCCCATGATCTTCTCACTGTTAAACTTATATATATGGGGTATGTAAAATATCCGGATAATAGAATAAGCGAGTTGCTTTTTACTTCTTGAAATTCATACCGCTAACTAACGGATGGATAAATTGATGATGGTCGTAGAGTAAAATTTTCCCTTGAATTCAACGTGCTCAACAAGGCATGGGGTATCCTCTATACTATCCGTTGAAATAGGCTCTTCTGCGCGTGTCAAAACAAAAATTTCAATGTATACGTATGTACGTATAGTATATACGGTTATATACAAGTTACCGGTATATACTATGCTCAGGGATATTTTGAGGGGTACGTAACTTAGAAATTACCGAATCATATACGCTAGAATGAATTTTAGTTACAGAGAGAAAAGAGAAAAAGAGAAAGTGGTAGTCATTGTTGTCAACAATACATGGTGAAAACAATGAACTCATACCGACAAAAGAGCAGCGTTCGTACTATTTTTAGACATTATTATTTTCCTGAATCCGGGAAAGATGATAAAACAAAAAAAAAAAGCCTACGAATGCGGGGAAAATGCTATCGGGGATATCATGATGTGCAGAGTTCCGAGTCCGTCCATAGAAATATTGCAACGCAGTCGGTCCCGTGTGAAATTCACATGAGAGAAAAAGAGGTGAATTTTCTTTATTTCATTATCTGGTATAGATTTTGAGAAAACGATCGTACGGATAGATCTGACAAGTGGTAAGAAGAAGAGAAAAGAATAAAGTAAAAAATTGACAATCATTCGAATTCTGGAGATGTAGCAGTGACATGTCCAAATCATAGAAGATCGTTCATCTGTTGGAAACGGGTTGAGCGTTATTTGGAATCTTTAAAACCCAAAATTGTTACAACCGATGAAAGATATCTCCCATTGTCGACGAGATTTTAACAAAAGGTATCCCACCGTATAGCCTGTGCCCGATACACAAGAGCCAATCGTTTTACAAAAGCGATTTTCGCGAGTTGAATCCCTCCAAGTTGAAGTATACAGATATACACGTTTTTTTTTTCATCATCTTCTTCTTCTTCTTCTTTTTCTACCTACGCGTTTTTCTTTAAATTATTTGCTTGGCGAGTTACCAAAGTGGTCCAAAATCGTATTTGCCATTCCCATGATTATTTATGGGATTTCATTCTGATGCCATTATGTATAACCAATGGTGTGGGTGCCGTTTGAATGGGATGTTCTTTTCAAAGAATCTTTTTCTTGCCTTTTTTTTACCCTCTCTATTTTCCTTTATACAAAAATTCACTTCTTCTACTTATATTCGCGATGTGAAATGAGTCGGTATAATTTCAACAATGAAAACTTTGTATTTATCATAGAGGAAGGAAAAAAAGGAGTAAAACAACCTATCCTGCGGAGGGTAAAAATCCAAATACACTCGAATCTTGGTCGTGTCCCGTTCGCATCCAATTCCCTGGGTCGCATCGCGCCGACGTTACATTTTGAATACATAAAATATATGACGTTAAAATGATGTACCTAATCGATTTGGACCCTTCAACGATGTATACCTGATCTCATTAAAGTTTCCGATTTAATATAACCCTTCCGCTTGTATTATGAATACATTATTATTATACCCGCGTTATCGAGAGAGAAGGAAAACCATCGCATTAGAGGCTGTGTGGTGTACACGGTGTACATGGCGTGTGTATATACTGGATGATTCTATACATAAAACTTTTTTTGAATAATACAAAATGTATCTTGCGGCATATGTATCCGTACCGGTTTTCAGGGGTGAAATTTTCTATGGGGGGGTTATAAACGCCAAACTTTATATACTGCACAACGCATGATCGTTCCACGCGTATGTATACGAGTACGTACATTAGACATCGCCCTTTCCATCTCATGTCATCTCATGATGCGGGGGATATTTTAATTTTTTTTTTTTCTCCGCTAACCAGCCCTCCCCTCCACTCTAACTAGAGAAAAACTCTCATGTTATACCATTGGCCATTTTATTTCTATGGGCGTTTCTTATATGCGAATAGGGAGTTCGAATTATGGGGATCCTATGGGTACGGTTATGTAACATATACGCATCGCATTACCAGGGATTGTTTTCATCGCATTAATATTATAGATTCGTTTAGACTTTAGAGCAACGGTATGTTTTTTTTTTCACCATCTACGCAACGTGACGCATCGTTTCGGCAGTCTTTAGGCGATTCTTAGGGAGGATATCGAGAGCAGGTGTTTAAAATATTATCAAAAGGACAGTTATGATCGTAAGGGTTTGTTTTTAGCCAGGTCCTATCCATATTCGTATAGTATCCCTCGATATAATATCTGTAATGTAGTTTCATTTCGGGTTAAATGTTAATTTTCCGGTTCGATAGTTTCACGGGGTGCGGACCCTGTACGACTATACGGTATTAGATTGTAACTTAAAAACGTATAATAGTCCAGCACAATCATCGCGCGCAAGGTGTACGTTACGGAGAACGGTTGAAAATTTCTATCGAAATTGTTAATAGGATGATGTTTATTTTTCATTTTTTTGTTTTAATATATTTTTTCGATTACGGTCGAACAACTTGAATTGAATTACGATTAATTATGGGTGTAGAAATGGAATGAAATGAAGGGATGATAGTTGAAAAAAAATCCGAAGTACGAAGTAGCGCAGTAGTTCGGGGTACGAAAAACGGCTCCCTTGCGGGGCGGGGCCCCCTTATAAAAGGGCTTTTTCCTCCCCCGGGTAAACCAACCCCTGGGTGGAGTTAAGGAATAGTATATATTGGGCCGAGGGGCCCATAGAAAAAACATAGCATGCCTAACTCGCCGACGAGGCAGTCAGTTCTTGTACGCGACCAGTCGTACCCTAAAAATTTGTCGAACAGTCCGGTCAAAGTTTGAAAAAAGAAAACTCACAATCGAAATCGTGAAAATTAATCAGTGAATGAGTGCAGTATCAAAATACATGGATTACGCCGGAACGATATAACTGCAAGAAATTTAAATAAAAATTGAATTTTCTGCAACTGTGAACACCGAGGACGAAAAAAATATGTCGCGAAGTTTTTTCGTTGATTCGTTGATCGGAAATACGACGCCGCCGGCGTATCCTTTGCCGTACTATGCGGGAAATCAACTGCCGAACTATATGTTCAACCTATTCAATCTCGGTTTGGGTTATCAGCCAGTAAGACCGGTGGCAAGACCGACGCCGATGTCGCTTCCAGGAACGCTCAGCCCTCAAGGAGTTCATTCCGGGATACCTCATCACGGACAAAGTCCCCCATCACCACCGAACACTTCCGTTGGTCGCGTATCAGGTATGTTTTGTTATCGTTTCGAAAGATAAAATGATGTCAAAATGATGGGAGAGCGAAATTGTCATCTCCATCTTTTTCTATGTATTTATTTATTTACTGATTATTTTCTTTTTCATCTGATTACAGATGTTTCGATATCGAATGATTCGACGTCCAGAAACAGCACGCCTACTCCGCCACCAAAGTCGCCTAATCCGTTGGGAAATAGTTCCAAGAGAATACGAACCGCGTTTACAAGTACGCAATTACTTGAACTCGAAAGAGAATTTTCGTCGAACATGTACCTTTCTCGACTACGTCGTATAGAGATAGCGACGAACTTACGTCTTTCGGAAAAGCAGGTGAAAATATGGTTTCAAAATAGACGCGTCAAGTACAAAAAGGAGGATCTTCCGTCCGGACAAAATCAGAAGTGTTGCTGCCTCCGAACTTGTGGTAAAAAGAAAGACGGGTGTGCCGGAGTTGAGATAAAGTGTGACGAAGATGGAATAATTCGTAACTCGGAAATATCCGAGGATCAGCAACAAAATAAGGACGTGTCGTCGAACCCGAAAAGTCCAACGACCACCCGACGCTTACCGGACATTTCTTCAATGACGACGACGGCGGCGGAAAACCCTCAAAATCCCTCGTCGACTTTCGACCGTCATCTTCACCATCACCAACAACTTCGGCTTCAACAGTCAGAAGACGAGGGATGCGGCCTAAGAGGCTTAAGTCATCAAACTCCTTATCATCGCGCTCCTCAAAGCTCTGAGACAATTATCCCATCGTCGCCCCAGTTAACAAACACCTACAATTACCAAAATGTCTTACCACAGTTTCAAGATTCCAATGAATTGCCCAAGGGCATAAAAAGGTTCCAATTAGTATCTCCTGAGATTAATAAGGATGACATTAAAAGGCAGAAAATTGCAACACCTCTAGCTAGCCCTTCGGAGGACGAAACAAATCTTACGCCTGTTCGACGATCCATTAAATGTACGAAACACACCGTCGAACGAATCGTCAATTCGTAGTAACGAAAAAGATCAATTAACAGTCGAGTGAATTGGGAAAGAAAAAACCATCGAGTATATTTAATCACATGTAAATACTGTACATTATTCTATAGATGATAATTATACGACTAGTTGTTTAATATGGACATCTAGTATTTGTACATTTATACCCATATATTTATACGAAAATTTTGGACTATATAAAAAAAAAAAATACACCGAGATTGTTTTTCTACTTAAAATGCAAAGCCGTCGTTTATTTATTATTCAAATTTGAATCGCACAACCCATCCACTTAATTCTAAGTGGAACGACTTTCCTCAGATAAGGAGATTGCCAAGTTCCAAGGTGATAATCTATATAAAAGGCCGTAGTCGCGAACTTTGGAGATATACCAGTTCCGCAAATGATCCGATCGTTAACGAGGATCATTCATCAAAAGGGTCTAATGGTAAATCTCATCAAATACCCAGATGGTGGAGATTTTCGTGTAGCAAACTATCCAGCGAATTCGAGCATCTGTTCCGAAGCTAAAGCCGATGTGTCAAAAATTCGAGATCTTGAAAAACCGAATCCAAAATTTTCTTCAATCTTGAGTGGGCAGAGTGCGAATACAGCCGATGGAATTGTGTGTACGAGGATAGAAATATTCTGTAGAGATTTCATCGGTGTCCTGGATATATAAGTTAAGGCGGAACTTGTAGGTAAAGATGGAGTGGTCTATTATCCGGGTCAAACCGTTTGGAAAGTCATAAATTGTCGAAAATTTGTCAAGAGGTACCGAACCAAACCAACCGCGGGCCCCCACTTTGGGTTAAATTATAGGTAAAACGTTGTTAATGGTGTTAAGGATCATCCGACAATGTACGTCTCTCAAGTTTTCAACAATATACCATAACCGGGGGACACTTGCCCCGGAATAGCACGGCGGGCGGTCATTTAAGGTTTTCATAATAGTAGCTGCCAAAGGTATACGTACGTCTTTTAAGATCGCACGGCGCACGGCTTTTAACTTCTTTCTGCACACACACCCATTCTCACCAAAAATCGTGCTCCGGTCCCGACCACCTTATAGCTATAGCCGGCTCATTCATACAAACTAGGTATGAATGGGCATTTTCTCCGGGCAAACTCCTCAGAAATCGCCGATCTCTCCGCCTCGAATTTTACCAGACATAGATTTTTTCAATCTATTATACGTTCATCGCCATTTAAATTACGTTTAGTCGTGTCAATTTCAAATTCCACGAATATGGAGAAAAAACAAATAGATGAACAACGATCTACCCGACGTGATCGAGATCGGTAGGTACGTATGAAAATTTTTGTCTCCTTTTTTTCCACGGGAATTGCTTTCTGGAACCGTTACTCCGGTGAACCCCGTGAACTGCATTACAACAAGAGCCTTCACCACTCATTTTTGTACCGCGTGAATCGAGTAGTTCGTTTCACCCGTCTGTTTGTCGGTTAAACACATATGTATAAAACTGTAGGGTATACATACTCGTGGTATATATTTATAATGTAAAGTGCATGGAGAGAGCAATGGTAATTGTTCGGTCAGCTGAAGAGGCACTCCATCATACTTTTGTGCCACATGAGAAAGAGAAAGGGAGAAAAAAAAAAAAAAAAAAGAAATAGAAAAGCTTGCAAAGCGCCGCGACGGTGACAAACTGACAATCAAAAGTACTCGAAAAAGTTCCGTACTCCTGAAAGGTACAAGAATGTTGAAATACACGTACGAGGTATATGCTCGAGTTCTTTATGGGGCTGTTCCATGGTCATTGTCACATCGACCCAGCCAAACCTTCATAATGGGTTCGGGACAATCTAGGGCAATCCGTTAATAAAACGCCCCACTTGCTCCAAGAAAATTTGTTCTCCAAAAATAATATTCATCATCATCTGGTAGGTACATGGGACGTGTCGCACACGTGTCCTGATATTTTTTTACACGCATACATCTTTTTGATATTTTTTTTTTTTGCATCGGGTGTTCGCTGTCCCACCCGACAATCGGAAATATCGAGGCAACGAGAATCGGCACGATGTTATATTGTTACCTCGAGCCTCGAACTTGAGGGTTGTGTGGATATTGTTGAGACCCATAACGATGCATCACACGCGACACAATAACTTTCTATCCTCGACCAATCGACCGGAGGTAATGAGCGGAACCGCCTACGATGTAACGAATAGTTTGGATTTTATATTTATACAAATGGTAACGACGCCTCGCGCGGCTTCGTGCAAAGTGCCAAAGGTTTTCCTTTCACCTGCCGAAGAGCGCGAAGTGTCGCGTTCGATAAACGTTCGGAAGATTCAAAGCAAGTGAAATAACAAAACAGACTTTGAAGAATCCACGAACCTTTATACGGTATTAACTTCCTACGAAAATATTGCGGTAATTTCAGATCCTCTATTCCTTCAACGTGACAATGTTACGTTTGGAAAGCATCGAGTATAACACGTTACGAAGGAGACAGTTTTTCAGTTGTTTTCTGCTTCGACGAGGGAAACATGTTCTGAAACTGACAGCCACTTCACATCGAAATATTATGCACATAGGATGGCTTCGAAAGTAATCAAAAAACAATCAGCGAAAAGGTTTTGTGTGGAGGGAGAGTATTACATGTATACACCCGACTACATGTACGCTCGATGTGCACGTGTCCAGCGAATCGGAATATTATAGAAGTTTCTCTATTCGATTACCCGTTCGACGTTTGATCTCTGATACCCACACCGTGAAATACACGCATTAAGAGCACCTGTGCACTCCACCCCGGCCTTTCGATCGTCACTCCGGTCGCCGCTTCGCTCTCCTCCGTTCGATCGACCGACTACAACTGTCGAATGTAGAGGAAGAGAGAAAGAGACCAAACAGGAAATTGACTTCTATATGGAATGCGAATGGAAAGGCGGTCAAGCGTCCGATTTTATTCCACGTAATAATATCAACTTAATGCGTTTTCATGGAAATACAATAGCTTCCGATGTTGGTGTGTAAATGCAACGCGATAGTTCGAAACGAAGAAAAAGATAAAAAAATTTCGCAGGGCTCAGCCGGGATTTGAACCCGGGACCTCTCGCACCCAAAGCGAGAATCATACCCCTAGACCACTGAGCCGCGGATATTTTGTGACGCTTGTTTAAGCAATTTATCAAACCGGAGCTACTAAAATATTGTGGGAAAACTGTCGAGTCAGCGAAGGTAATTGATATTCCGTAAGTAATTTTGGGTGAATGTTGAAAATTATTATCAATCAACGAACGAAACTTTCTACGTGCTCGGTGAATTAATGCGAGACTAACAAGAACCGAGAAACACGTTTGGCAAATTAGTGAAATTCCTCTGGAGAATTTGATGGAAAAAAAAAGATAAAAAAAATTCTTACGCCAGTTCTGAGTCCCGAGTCTCTGAGTCCTCAGTCTCGGTCCCTCAAGGGGTTTTCTGACTCGGCTCAATTCTAGCGAAAAATATCCCGAGAGTCATCCCGCTGACAATGAGCGTTAATCCTTATTTAATCCCATTTTTATCTGCATGGGATCGCGAACTTGCAGCGAGGATTATGCATGTCCGAGTATTCGAGGACCTTAAAATACCTAAAATACATCCCCCATAAGAACACCATGAACCAAACCACCTGCACGGCGTACGTACGTATACCAATAAAGAAAAAAAAAAAAAAAACATAAACGAGGCGTCAACTCGCTAAAAATATATATCCGATCAGAGATCTAAAATGGATAACTTTATCGTAAAACGATCACGTCCAAAGTTGGCATGTTAAAGTGAAAGACTCTTGACAGTCAAAAGCCTTTTGTAATGGTAATTTAGTCGAAGGTGAGAAAAAGGTAAAAAGAAAACCATATAACGTTCAATAATGAAACCGACAAGCGAACCATGACGACAGCTTTTCCTCACGCATATTCCGTGCCAGGATGACCAGTCCAATTTACCAATTAAAGTTTTCTCTTATACACACACATTTTTTAACAGAAATTATTTTCTATTCACCATATAAAAATTTACGTTCAAACTTTCTCCGCAGCCCTTTCAAATTCTCAATATCATACACAGATACCGGTGGTTATATCATCTGAAAGGAATAAAGGTAAATTAGCATAATAATTTTTCAACCCCTTCCGTCGGTTTACAGAATTAATTCGCACCTTCTGTGACCTCAGCCTATGTCCTGTTCGTCGAGGACAATGAGCTACTCAAACCAGTCGCTAACGGATCATAAAAAATCGCGCCCACTTATGTTTATGCTAATTTAAACGCGATACCGAGACGAATCATGCTACTAAATCAGCATCAACCTCACCCCTAGAAAAAAAAAAGATTCGCTTTCTAAAAGAAGTTTAATAACTAATTATCCTTGATTATACCCCTTGTCTAGTGTTACCCGATAGAAGAAAAGTAAAAAAAGTAATGATAAAAAATAAAACAAATCAACAAAGAAAATTAAAAAGGTAATGATAATAAATAAAATAAACTAAAATAAGAACGTAACAGCTGCGTGTCTTTGGGGAAAACTGATCTCTCTCTCTTTGTCGCTCTTTCGTTTATCGCGGGACTCGCTTTATTTCGCGCTCGCAAGTTCAAGGTCACTAACGCGGATGAGTGACTTTTGGTGTACCGTGAATTTATATTTATTATACTACAGGTATATCTGTAGATTCCATAGAGAGGTATCCATAGCGGTTCGAAGCACTCCGAACGTCCACCCCCTCAATATACGTATATATAGAGTGAATCGGAACAGATTGGGAAGGGGAAGTTGGAAGGACCTGAGGGAACACGGAGTTGAAAGCAACGCGACTGCTTTGGCATCATCGATCGCGGCCAAAAATTTAAGGAGGTTCTGGATGCCTTTCCTAGCATAGAAGTCTATAGCTATACAGACGTTGAAAAGTCGCTGGTAAACGCCCTTACCATTTGCGCCCTCAACGCGATAAGGATTCCAGATATTCGAGTATTTTTTCAACAGAACATTTAAAGAGGATAAAAAAAAACAGTGGTGGATATCATCGATTTGATTCCAAATAACACAGATAATTTCAACGAACTCACCGAATGCAAAAACACCGAGGAAACTTTTTCACCGTTTGTCCTTTGACGATAATTAATCAATTAAAAAGCGTCCTCAAGTACGAGGAACGGTAATGTGATTATTCCTGGACGGGTAATCACATTGTTCTCCATAAACGCGAGACAACGGTAAAACTACACAAGACCGCAATAGGTTTATTGTATAAATAACAAAAGTAAAGAGCCCGCACTCGAATCAAACTCGTGTAACGTTTGTCGCGTAGTCAAAAAAAAAAATCCCCAAGAGCAATCCAGTCGGAAACCCGTTTTTTTTTTTTTTTTTTTTCCATTCTTACAGACCCCCATATAGGTATACGTACGGTATATACTTTCGGGTACACATTGCCTACGAATCGCCTACTTTTTCCCCACCCAATCGCGTCCATCGTAAAAAAAGAAAAAAAAAAAAAATTACAATTCATCCCATATAAGTACATAGGTATAACGCACGATATCCACGCCCCATATTATATGTAAACGTGTAAGCGTACATAGATACACTGCACATACTATGAAAATACAGGTATAATATAATATGTAATGTAAACCTAACGTGCATCCATGTGAACTATACCCGAAGAATTAATTGTTCCGCATAACGTACGTACGATATATGTATTGTTCTTCGTCGATCTTATACTTGTCATATTTATTTCCCCATATACTAAGAACGTCGATGATCTGGTTTTCAAATCTAAAATTGAACGGTTTATAAAGAAATTGTTCGCTCGATATTTGAATATGAAGAATTCTTTCTCACATTATCGACTGTTCTTTTTTCTTTCGAAGATCAAGACGACCGCACACGTGCTGACGGCGCTGATGCCGTGTGCGGTTTAAATGTAGATGTTATATATGTATATTTGTAAAAAATAAATATGCAGAATGTATGCGAACAGGGGATGGAGATGTACCTCGGTTTGCTGCCGTCGTTGCAGAGAGAGAGAGAGAGAGAGAGAAAATCCCAAAGCAGCAGAATAAGCAGCATCGGCGGAGCTTCTATTTGCCTTGGTGTCTCCATTGTCATTTCTGTATTGAATGGTTTATTTGGTACATATACTTTTGGTAATACCCACAGCGTGTATAAGATACAGTGGGTACGTACGTACATACGTGTCATTTGTTGCGTGTGACAAAGCCGATTCACCGCGTACAAATCCCGCAAAGAACTAGGCAAACTAAATTCTGATGTCCTCGTGGCATTTGCCGATATACAAATACGAGAGCGCGCGGTTAAAGAGAGACGCGATATTCTGCGACGTCCGTGAGATTAAAAACGGGTTCTTTGAAATAAAAAAAAAAACTAAGAAATAACGCGTATACCCCAAGACCCCGTTGTGCAGATTTTTTCCTCTTCTCTTCTCCACCAATTTCCCTCTTTTTCTCATTTAATATAACGCGCAATTATTCGTACACCCAAGAGGGCCGTAGGCCGTCGGGTGGAGGTTAAGTTGAATTTGGGTCGAGTGGCGTTACCTGGCTAAAAAACTCGCCGCAAAATTTTTCATATATTTCGTTATTTTAACGCGTTGTAGATGAATATACTTATCGAGTCAAGGTCGAATTTTTGGGCGAAACATATTCCGATATGCGTGTGGTTTCGTGCTGAATCGATGACCCATATTTTTCGTAAAAAAGAGAAAAGGTAAACCATCGTTACCCATATTCGGCGATTCGATATACGTGAACGTAAAATATTGTTCTTCCGTGTCTGCGGGATTTGCGATAAATCTCATTTACCATATCTCATAAGTTTATTTCTTTCCCCCTCATCAGAAGAAAAGAAAAAAAAAATTACAAACGCAGTATCAGATTAAGAAAGATCGAATGTAAAGACGGTGAAAAAATAATTTAAAACAAAAGAAATGTACAATATCTCAATTTCTATATCAGATACATACCTTTATGGTGCAAATATGTGCATAACCATACCATACGCCTTATAGAGGGTTGTTATGATATATTGTTGTCCGAGAATGGATCCTAAATAAACGGAAGTTAAAATCGTTTGTAAATATCCTTATTATACATACCATATCTACTACCCGGGATTATAATAAAAACGTCGATACCTATACTGAAAATATGTATTAATAACCGACGTATATTCTATACACATGAATATAACCCCATGTATAGATCTATGATAAAAAAAAAAGAAAAAGAAATTCGTTTTTTTCACCGGTTATTTCGGCCTAGATCTCGTTAACCGAGAATAGATATAGATATGGATGTAAAAGATCCTAAAATATTGCACGTGTTTGATCAAACCTTTTGTACGAGATAAATATATGTATAACAATGGTTTCTGTGATCGAAGCGAATTTTCTGGGCCGATGGGATGTGTATATAATATACAACCTAGTTGCTCCGGATAGCATCATCCATTGTAACTTTCCCGCGTCCATGATACTACCACATAATAGTCTGTGTGCTCAAGTACTTAGGCCAATAATAATGAAACACGTAAAGATACCCGCGCGCCGGGGATTTTCTTTTTTTTTTTCTCTCTCTTTCTTCCATCCTTTTTCTTTTTCTATCTATACTACGATATACGTCACATGTGTCTACACGTTCTATTACCATTATTAGACACTGTGCACACAAAATCTGCAGGGTAACTTTTAGAGGGAAGAAAAATTTTCACATCAAACTTACGATCCAAATGATCTCTGCGTATTATTTCTCATCCGTATGTATTATACATATTCATTCTGTGTTCGTTATTTTCTCCAGCGGTTAAAATATTGTGATAAAGTTTTTATTCAGTCGAACACATCACGCTATATCTATGTACAGGTATTCAGGTATTGTACCAGTCATGGGGGATGTTTTTTTTTTCCCATTTCTACAGTTTTTGGGATCGATCGAACGTACCAAATTCGCTGGAGGGCCCGTATCGGGAGAATTTTTGGTTGCAAAATGGGAAGGTGAGAGAAGAGAGGCCTCTTGCTATAGGCGTGAAATTACGGCGGTTTCGATTCCCCCCGTAAAAGTAAATCTTTAATATTTACGCACGCTTCTCATCCTTCCACCCCTTAAAAATACACATTTTGATAATACGCGTGCCGAATTCATACGGGCTCACTATGTGGCACTCCACTGCAGTACGGTATTCGCAGCTTTCACTTGTAACAAAAATTGACAAATTGTTCCCGGGAAGGTAGGCAAAGGTAACCAACCATCTCGAAGGTATAGCCACCACATTTTTCGGTACAAAAACTTTATAAAAGCCGCAAGGCCCGAAAACTCGTAAGAATTACTCTTAGACTGCAGCTGCTGACTGCTCCGGTGATTCTTAGATCACCGATTTTCTCGAGGAGTTGTAAGTGGTTCCAAAATGGCGTCGTTCAAACTCATAGGTATTATGTATATGAGAAATCTTTACCTCAAACAAAAAATTTCGATAAGAATCTCCAAAATTTACCTCGTTTACAAAAAGGGATTTTTAACGATCTATGAAAAATTGTTAAAATTGTTTCAGATAATTCCTAGTCTACTTTAATAAACAGCGTAAGGTTTCAGGGTGTCAAAAAGTGACTAACAATTGATGTACTTCCTCCCGTGGTGCAGAGAAGGACTAACCTTTTCCTGACCAGATGTTGTACCTTCCCTCTCGCCCCTTATTTCTTCCGTTCCGTTTCTCATTTTCTTTTCCTCCATCTTTTTTCTTTCCTTTTTTTTTTTCTCGTCGTTCGGTTCCGTAGTATGGATTTCATTCATAAAGTCAATACTAGCCAAGAGGGTATTGACGTTTGAGTACCTGTAACTTACCTCACCCCATTTATACCCACCCGCCTTTTTCTTCCTCTTAAGGAACGTAAAATTCAAATTTTTCGCCTTGTAGTACAAGTTTTCGTAAAGAAATAGCTGGTGCTGGCGGTAGGTAGTATACTATACGAAGTGAAAGGGAGAAGCTACACGTTCACCTTTTCAAGGTACGAATATAATATCCACAGACAATAACGAAAACGCAGGTACAAACTTGCCCTCCTGCAACTTCTATCCATTGAACAATAATTTACTGGACTTTAAACTACGAGTCGAAAATTTTTCGAGTCTAGAATAAGATCGGCCGTATACAAGCTTCAAATTCTCATGTATATATACGAAATATATATACAGGTATACATTCTCTTATGGATCCTTGTGAATGAAGGTCATTCGACGTTGCTTCTGCTCTTCTACTATTTCTACAACCTATTCTTAAGTCTCGCGTACTCGACGTTACAAACCGGCATTATAGTATTTGGTATGGTGACCATAGTATAAGCGTACACGGATCTCTTTCAATGGGGGGTGAAAAGCGAAACGGTACTCGTGGGCGTTTTCAAGAATTATAAACCATACCGGAATATCCACAGGAGGGGGGTACAAAAATATCCAACTAGGCATACCCTGAGTGGACCTAATTCCATTCGTGCCCACTTCAATAGTTTTGCAAAACTATCGATGCCGCCATTTTTTATTTTTTGTCGTCACGTAAAGTGGGAAAAATTATAATCCGTTGATTATACATATGACGGGGTTAAATTTATTACAAGCGTGTTTGGAAGACAAATTGTGTATACATAGAGAGTTTTCGAAGCTGCACGAATCTCGACCTATGTTTAAATTAAACATTCCAGAAAGCACCCCTGTCATTTTAAACTTCCAATAAAAACGTTAGAGCGTCATTCCATACGCGTAATGGGCATGCGACTCGAGGTTTTCTACGGTGTTACGACAACCCTTATGTATACCTACTGCAGTCACCGACACCCCTCGCTCTCTTTATATGCTTTAAACTCAAGATGGGATACGATTAAATTATTAAATTAGGGGATCCTGGACCGTGAAAACTGACGGTATATAATAGCTGCATGTAGGTGCAGCAGGGGAAGGGTGGCCTAAAAATTTCTCTAATTCAAAATTTCAAATGTTACATCCATATCTGATCCAATCGTTACGTTTATTGCGGCTGCAGATCGCATTTTTTTTATTCAAAGAAAAGAAAAATAGAAAATTTAAACCGTGTGAACCGAATTTTATACATCTATAATCGGGATGATTACGACGAGCGTGATCGTCATCGGGGTTAAAAGTTGCTAACTAGATTCTCAATATTTTACGACAATCGAACTGCTTCGTAATGCCGTCAACTTCTGCGAGGTCATAGTTGCCTCAATTAAAAAGGTGTGAAATTCTATGAGGAGAGATTAATGTATGCAACCGGTTACATAGCTCGTCCGTAGGAAATATATAGAAAATAATTCATACAACGTCATCCAGGAAATTATATAATCATGCAAATTTTGAATCCACTTTTTTTTTCGCTCTCTCTCTCTCTCTGCAGAACGGCTCTTGAAATTCCTTATTAATTTCGTCATCGCACGGGTGTACCGCACAGGCATATAATTTCGCTGCTTTAGCTCACTCGACCGTAATATAGTATGCATAGCATTGTAATCGACGCTGTGAAAATGAAAAAAAAAAAAAGAAGGGAAATAAAAGAAATAAAAAACAACAAAACACGTGTGTAATAAATATAGTATGTGTGTATTATTATACATGTCACGCATAATGGATGTGTAAACCCTCGATGTATGAGCACCTGCACCTCGACGTCGCGTTGTGTCGCCCTATAATGTCAAGCGCGCGCGGGGCAACCCCGCAGAATCCTTATAGTATTTGATTATATAGAACACATAGTATATGTGCCTATATACATTTATATGTATAAATACATGCTTATATGGGTGTACGAAACAACGCGCTATACGCTCCCCTTATATTCCGCGACAATATGTCCTCGACCCTCCACCGATGATCGAATTAAAAAGGACAGCATCGCCAATTCATTGCCTGCATATATACCCCCTTAGATGCAGTGGCGGGTCATCTCATTGGCGTACAGGATTAAGAACAGGAAGGGCGTATGCCACAAATTGTTTTTTTTTCTTTTTTCAACCATAAGTTCCTTGAGAGTTAACGGAAAATTGAATCGAATCGAATGAGTGACGGAATTGAGAAATAGGATTTTATTTAGGTTTTGTGAATTACGCCCTATTTGATCTGAACCGACGCGAAAACTCTGCAGTGTTCGGTATCGTTAACAAAATTTTTTTTCGCGCCCCTCTGGTTCTAACGTATGACCCACTCCGAGAGATATTTTATCACCGAACAACCGGCCAACTAAACATATGAAATCTCGTGGCGTACGAATATAACGAAGTGGAAGAACCCCTCGGATATACATATAACGCGAATTTGTGTCCGAATGAATATAAATGCGTTTGGACAAGAGAAGAAAATGCGGAGGAGAGAGAAAGAAAAAGAAAAACAAGTTACAAAATTTCATCAACGTACAGTTGCCCGTATTATATATTATTATCCATACAGAAAAAAGAATTAAGTAGAATGTCGCAGAAATAGAGCCGTCATCGATTTCATTATACTATATTATATCGTTAGTCAAATGACAAATTCGTATTAATGACATAGGCAAGTTTTCTTTCTTATGTAATGTTCATTTTTTTTTTTCTCTCGCTCGTCAAAATATACTGCGAAGTCATTCCCGGTACAATGATGACCCAACAGTTGGTATACCTACGAGTCTTTCAGCCAAATGCATTTCTCGCTTTGTATAAATTCGAAACTGGCTCGACGCAAGAATCGATTGATACGATACAGAAAATTGTACGGCAGACGGTGAATTTTTGTCATTTAGGAAACGATGTGGATATATCCGTACGGTGTTCAGGAGACACGCGTCCATCACCGCGCATGACGTATTATTTATAAACTAAATAGGGAGAAGATAGAAAAATAAATAAATCAGAAGAATGATAAATACTCGCAGGTTTAGGTACACATCGGTGTCTGCCGGCCGACTGATATTAACTATTACACGGTGAAAATTATACGCAAGGTTGACTTCCCATTGGCAATATGCTACTTGTTTGCCAAATCACCATAGAGTAGGTACACGGCTACTCGAAGTTATTATTCAATGGTATACTGCTTGCAAATAATGGCATAGAGAAGAGTGTGCGTTAAATGAACGCATATTATACGCATTCAATATGTCGAGAGACACTTGATTCTGCATGGACGGTTGGCTTATTATACCTCCCTCTCCCCCTTCATCCCCATCGGAAGTCTCTACCGTTGGATTAATTGTTTGAAGTAGTGCAACGTCGTATCCCACGGGAGAAACCATATAAAATATACATACACACATACACATGTATCGTGTATGTGATGTTTACCGTGGGACTTAAATAAATATGAAATCCAAATTCAAATCCAAACTCGTTATATTTATTCAAATACGATAACATGCGATTTACCAATTATCGACACGAAGAAGAAAATTTTATTAGTGATACGAAAAAAATTCAACTCCCATGTTTGCGAAATGTACATGAAGAAAATTCAATTTGGTTTTTTTCCCCCCACGAGCCTGAAAAAATCGGTCGAAAAAGAGAGACGGGAAAAAAATGAGATGACAGGGCAAAAAAAAGATCAGGGTATAGGTATTATACGTAAGCTAAAAAAGCAACAATTACTCTGCAAGGCTATACATACTATATACTAAAGCTATGCAGAACTATGTTTTGAACTATGAAAAGCGTGCGCCGTTGTTCGGTGGAAAATATAAGGGCTGCTATGAAAAGAAAAAAAGAGAAAGAAAAAAGGTCGCGCCCATGTATCTGGTAGAGCGATTTTATTCCCCCGACATGTAGAGGAAGAAGAAGAAAAAGAAGAAGAAGACGAATAAAAGAATCGAAGAATAAAATGGAGTTTAGGTACGTGAGTCCTTGTAATGAATTATCCTTGTATAGAGTGTAGCCTGTGCAGATGCGGAATTTTCGAAATTTTCGATTCAGCGATCGTAATAAGGTGTATTTCAAGTTTTAAGCAACTTTGTGTCCGATTAAATACTTACAAACCACCGAAGACAAAGGTCAAGCTCTTGTAATTACGCTACGATAGCTTAGAAGTCGTATAGGTATAAACTAAATCCAACTCACCCTGCGCTTCTCGCGATTAGCATTTATTTGAAAGCTCCGCAGAATCGTCAGCCCGGATATTGTAGGGCTTCCCTCTCTCTCTCTCTCTCTGGAAATTAAGGTTTATTGGGGAAAATAATCTCTTGCAAGACTATAAGGTCGGTGGGTTACTCGCGGCTCGATCTACCGACTCCGCATCAATTACGCGTCTGTCTAATTGAGTTTCTCCGTAATATCTTCTATTAATTTTAACTAACCACATCTTGACTGCTGATGCCGCACTGCTTGGAATTACAATCATAACGCGCGTCGTCAAACAAAGCGCCCATTGGATTCATGAATTTGTCATTGGAACTTTCCCCGCCCTAATAAAACAAAAAACGGGCATTCTAAAAATATCTCAAACTTTCGTATGAAAAGGCCATTCTATTCTCCACGCTTAATTAGCGGCCATTTCATCCATCGGAATATTTTTTGAACACGAAAATTTTTTCATTCAATTTTTTCATGATCATACTTACGATATATTCCTACGCAACGTGCAGATGAACACTTCGGATGAACGCGATGATCTGTATCTTTTCTCTCATGCACTCTAAGTTTTTTTTTATGCTCCGTAATTAATTGCAACGATAATAATGACGATAGACGAAAAAGAAAAGAAAAAACAGCAATGACAAGCTTCGGACGATTAAATTTCATATAATAATATTTTCTAATAAAAGGTTTTCAAAGTTTCAAAGGTTGAACTATAAAACGCGAGCAATCGAAAATTGCCAGTCTCGCAACATTCCACTTAGCTCAATATGTCGGTAATCCGACTCCGGACGATATAGGTAATAATCCATCCCCCGTATCGCGTCAGAGAACATGCCATAATAATACGGCGAAAGTCCGAAAATAAGCTGATTGGATCTCTCAAATGGGGCGCCGCTCGTCGGGTGATTCAAGATTTAAAAATTTTAAACTCTATTCAATTGCCCAATTATTATCATAACAGGCGAATGACGGAGGGCCAAACAAAGAAAGAAGATATTCCGTGTAGATATTGAAAAATAATTATGATAATGATGACGAAAAATGATTCAATTTTATTTCGCATCTATTTTAACGTAGATAATATATGAAATAGGATCGATATAATTTGGTTAATCACGAAATTACACTTTCTACGACAATACATTGGTTTATTGATATTTGTAAACAATACACAAGTACGCGTCTATTATAATTATGATATAACCAGCATGAGCTAACTTCGTATCGCTTGTTATATTAATTAGTGTATAATCTAGTTATACTATTGATATTATAATATTAATGTAATATGATAAACGTCGGACAAAAATTTCGTAATAATAATATCATTAGATTTTTCATATAATGTATATTTGAGATTGTAAATTTGGTGTTTGTTTAAAAAAATTAATAACTGTGTATATTATATACGTATTATAAATTCAAGAGGTATTACAATTCAGATGGGCAGGTATATAAAGAGAACGTAATTTCACATCGTCCTATATATTTTCTAACATATCATCAATCGATATTTATAGGAATAGACTTATATAGAAATTATGTTATAAGGTCCGGATGAACCGAGCGAAATCCAACGTAGGATATCTATTTTGTATATTTAATAATAATTGTAAAGATTGAATAAATATTTTCCCAAAATTAATAATATCTGGATCGTTTTCTACGATGGTGTATATAACGTGAGAAACAACCGTACGATTCGTATAAAAATAAATAAATGCTCTACCGACTGCTCGATTATATAATAATATGATATATATATGTATATTATTTTTGACTATATAATAATAATGATAAAAAATAATAACAACAGTAATAACGATGATAATGATAATGATCTACAGACATTAGCACCTATTCCGATAAGCCATATCATCAATTTAATAACAACGACACGTCATGTTATACATACTTGATTAATCACTGACCACGACCACCGAACTAAACAATTATCTATTACGTTGTTTAATAATTATCGACATCTTCTAATGCTATTTGAAATTCAACATACATATAGATTTCTATATCTATTTTAATTAATATTTTTTTCTTTCCGTTTTCACTTTTTTACCTAAATTTTTCGTTGTGCCTTCTCAATGAACATCATGGTCCCTAAAGGAATATTATTTATAGGATCTCAAAAACGATGCCTGAAAAATTTTACGTCGGTATAATTATAATTCGAATATGTAACGAAAGGACGAAGAACAATTTTAAAAAATTGTAAAAAAGATAGTGTGTGTCAATTGCTGATCTGCTCACCATTGCTGTTTTTTTTTTTTTCTTGTTAATAAAACTCTCGCTTGAATCGGAGGAAAATTTTGAAAAAGTATAAAATATGTGTAAGCTGTTACGCGATTAATATTTCTTTTTTTTTTTTTTTTGTTTCTCGTATAACAAAAATATACCAGTAGAGTTATTGTTCCCAGAACCCGATGTCCCGTACAGTTATTTTTTGACTATTAAGAATTACCCCATACAAATGATTCATGTTTTTTAAGCGTGCGATTGGTACATATAGGTATAGTATGTTATATAGTGGGAATGATAGGCTACGTAAGCTTTTTGGACTTAAAGTTTAGATCAGGTCATCATATTGTATGCTAATTATGTATTATGTATATCGTGTGGACAGTAAATATAAATATTATGTAATTATGTATATCATATGTATATACCCATATGTATGTATAGGTACATTATGTGGACCCGTTTTCGAACCACTGCGCAGGCGCGAATGTGCAACTATAGTATATATTTATAATCAATTTATGAATGGACGTAATATAATAACTGTAATGATTGAATAAAAAAAAAAACCTAGTCAAGATCGATACGTCGACGCAGATTTCTTTACACAATATGGTTTCAATGGTAACGTGAAAAAGCAAAGAGAATTTCGATGATTATTAATTCAGCATTAATAACGTACCAACCGACCTATTCAATTTCACCAGATCGAATTCGTCTACGTATTTAGTTGCATACGTTTATTTTACAAATAATAATTGTATATTCACATAACGTGTATATAATTTCTAGCAGGTGTATATTATTATTATTAATATTATTATCACTATTATTACTATTATTGTTATAATTAGTATTATTCATTATATATTTGTATAGACGGTTTGGTCAGGTCCCTACTAGAATTTTGCCTACTTATTTATTTTATAGTTAGGCGAGTTTTTTCGAACTAGCTTCGACACAATTATTACGGTTTCGGTTATATGATTTTTTTTTTTCTTCGATATATATGTGTATATTTTTTCCTATAGATTACTTAAGTTCGTTAACGATTAATATTTTAATTGACTGGCTTTAATCTTTTTTTTAGTTCTATACATCTTCGAGGCTAAAACTATACTAATTTCTAATATACATGCAGTACAATATCATACGCTATGTAAAAATAAATTATAATTTTCTAATATTTTAGCCTAATATTATTTTTGTTATTTCTCTTCATACGTAAATATAATATCTATGTGAAATTAATGTTTTTACCTAATATTCAACATACATTATGTATACATATAATAATACGTATGTTTCCACATTTCCACATTTGATTTTTACGACATATTTGATATTTTAGTTTTTGTATGTATGAAATTAAAAAAAATTAAGAAACAAAATTAAAACACACTGGCAGCCAAGAAAACTCCAGCTGGAGCACCTGTACATATAATTCTTCGGCGGGAGAATTATCTCAATCGTATTATCGATTGAATAAAAAATAAAAAAACGAAACACTTTATCTCTAATATTTGGACAGCATCATTTTTAGGGTTTCTAAATTCTATATCTATGTGTATACACACTACACGTATAACAATGCGACATAATGATGACCGATTAATTATCTGGTATTTTAATATTTTGCTGGGCTGTTTTTTTGTCACTTTTTTTACTCATGGATTGATCCGGGAAACAGCTTGTTTCAACTTAACCGATTAATTAAACTATTCACATACTATTACACAATCATATCTACATCGCTAGATATATATGTGATATAGTTATACATTGTGACTTGACATGCACTTATTTTTTTAACCAATTATGACGAAGCGAAAATTTTTTGTAATGAAAAGTAAAAAGTCATGGGTACGAAAACGTGTGGTACGTCAGTAGTGCAATTTTTTTCGGGAAATTCTTTTGATCCCTCTTCGATTGGTCAGCACTTGTATTGTCATTAAACGATCGCGAAGGGGATCATAATTATGGATCAGTTAATCTCCTCCCTATATCGAAAGTGGGTATTTTCTTTTCTTGTAAATTATTTTCGATGTAGAAGTTTCTTTCTCCTTTTTCTTCCCCCTCGATTTTCCGGTTATTAAATTACGCATAACAAAATCACCTCATACAATGTGTCTTAAAATCTTCGCTCCACGGTGTAAAATTGTCTTCTAACTTTACTATGCAATATTTTTTCAAAGCTCAATTACCTCAGGCTCACGAAATTGTACCCTACCGGATACTTTGACCTCCCCAAATATTTCGGTGGAAACTTCCACAGTTTTTGATCCCTTATGATCTTCTCGTACGTCTTGAGCCATTTCTAATTCCTCCTCCTCTTCTTCAAGCTCCGCTAAAGCTTCTCCTTTAAGAAAGTTTTCCGCCTGTTTTCTACTGTAGCCATCTGCATTGTGCGCAGCAATCGTTCCTCGAAATTCATTCAAGCGCAAAGATCGCCTAGGTTATTTATACCTGTATAATAATAAGGATTATTTATTTATTCATTTCGTTTTTGTTTTTTCTATCAACGAAAATAGCGCGGAGAAATCGATTCGAAAATTTTGTTAAACATTCAAAATCACGACTCACCCATCCGGCCAAGGACAAGCAAAGATTCGACAAATGGCTAAAGCTACCGCTGTGATCAAACTTGCACCGATCGTAGCGTAAACGATGCAAAGATGGACCAATGAAAAAATGTAAAGTGTTTTGTGGCACCAACGATTCGGCTCGAACAATGTCGGAGCGTAATCCGGCCACCTGATATTCAGGATCCAAAGGTTCCCTGCAACAGAAAACGGTCAAGTTTTTTACGTTTCGAGTTAGAAGCAACCGTTAATCAAGGGGGTAAATTTAAAATTTCGCTATAACACCTTACCAAGAACGAACCATCCGGTTAGAAAAATTGACAAAGCCAAAGAGGCCAATCGCGTTGGTGACATATGAGATCTTGTTCCTGGAACGCTCAATACTTCCGGTCTCCTCGAACGTATTTGAGCGTAAAGAGCCCAAGACATTCTTACGCCTCCGAGCGTACCGCCGACAACCATATAAACCGGGATGTACGGCTCCCTGGGGCAATCCCGGATGAACTGGAGACCTGAAGCGTTTTTTATTTCGTGAAAAGTGTTCGATAGTTGATTTTCAAATCCCGAACTCACCCATGATCAGCATCAGCAGTGGCATGGCCGTCAGACAACCGAGACAGACCGTGACCACCAATGTTTTACTGACGACACTCAGAGCCCTGGAGACAAAATCGCAAGTTCCGCTCGCTTCCAGATGAGCATCTTTTAACTGGAACGCGAGTGAACCGTAAGTCGCAACCGCCATCGTTCCGCCACCGGTATTGCCTTTTTCCATTAGACTTGGAACACCTCCGCAAAGTCGTCGGGATTCGTCGCCGGAAAACTGAATAATAAAATGTCAAGTTTCCGAGTTGAATTTTCATGGTGGAACTGAAATTATCGATCATGTTGCGGATTGAATGAAAAAAAAGAAAAGAAAGTATCAACGATTTCTACCTGAGACACAGAACTACTCGCTCTTCTCGAATCCGCCCAGGCATTCGTACCGTAACCGAGATTAACTTGAGCTCCGTAACTCCCGGTGTACTTTGTCCCGGTGTTTGGGTTGTTAGGATCTCTGTCGCGAACGGGATCGCGTTCGCGATCTCGTTCCCGTTCCCGCTGTCTATATGGAGATGTGCTCCTGTTTCGCCAAGTTCCTGAAATAAAGTTCATTCAAGTTTTATGTCTGTGCAGCAGATGCGAAATGGAATTTACTATACTATGTATGTTCTCTTTATATTAGATTCATCGAATAACGTAAAAAGTGAACTCCTGAAGGGGGTTAATCCCGTGGGATGTACCCGGAAGAAATGTCGAATCATATACACGTAATAATACCGATCTTCGATTTGTCACACGATTCTAACATGATTTAACGAGTGATATCGAATATAGACATCTGATATCGAGTTGCGTAAGCCAATCTGCCGTTCGTGAACGTACGTATAACGTAGTACACATACATACACTATCTGGACATGAAATAGAAACGACCGAGTTGGGAATTGAAATCGTTATCCCAGATTCGAAAAGCGCCAAATCCAATTTGACACCTCTTCAACAAACTTTGATGGAAGAACCGCGAAACTTTGAGAATAGTTGAGCCGCGGGCTATCCGGAAATCATAGAAAACAAAAAAAAAAGAAAATTTGACCGCTTGAAAATTTTTCAACAATAATAATCTCGATAAAGATTCACGTGAGAACATATACCCTGATCTGCCGATGCTCTTCGTGGTTCCTGAAAAGCGAAACTTCCTCTGGGACTTCTACGATCCTGTGCGCCGCCCAAACTTCCTCTTGGACTTCTATCGATATCTGGAGCACCGACACTGCCTCTGGGACTTCGATTATCGCCTTCTCCTGATCCCGTAGATACATTTTTATAATTCCTATCAACGTCTCCAACTGTGGTAGTGCTGCCCCTCGGTGATCTATTGATTTCATGTGCACTCGCGATATTTATAGATCCTCTTGGACTCCGATTCGACAGTTGTAAATCTTGTGAAATGGACCCGCGCGGTGAACGACTTGGATCTGGAGCTATGGAACCGCGAGGACTTCTGTTGATTGATTCGGCAACGATAGATCCTCTAGGACTATGATTTACTTCGGTAGGTGTCGGAGCGATGCTTCCCCTCGGAGTTTTCGAAATCTCCGAACCTCGTTGACTTCTATCCACGTATAATTCCGTAACGTTTGATATATTCGCACAGCTTCCTCTGGGACTCAAACTCCCATTTCCATCGCACGCGATGGAATTATGCCTCATCCCGCGGGTGACGGGACTGCAATCTTCGGGCATCAACGAATTCCTTGTCATTCCCGAACCCTCGCCGTGGCTTGCTTGCAACGTATTTCTGACGAGACTGTTCCTTTGGCTCCTGTTATTGTATCCAGGCGCAGCGTCCGCTGGTACCAGAGAATTTCTTGGACTCAACGCGGCGTCCGGTACAAGCGAATGTCTTGGACTTCTGATTATCGCCGCGTCCGGGACTAGACTGTTCCTTGGGGATCTGTTAATTTCCGGCGTCAGACTGTTCCTAGGACTACGATTAGTTTCAGGAACCAAAGATCCCCGAGGACTTCTGCAGTATTCCTGATCCGGTACCAGGGAACATCTAGGACTTCGGTTTTGAAGATCAGATTGCAAACTACCACGCAACGAATTCTCCAAATCAATTTCGGGCAGCATCCTCTGACATATTTTCTACACGAAAAATTCATCACAGACATCAAATCGAAAACAAAAAGAAATCTAAACCGCTATCTATTATTTTTGATGATAGTTTACATTACCTCGTCGGTTCCTCTCATAACGTCATCTTCTAGGGCAATATCCGGAACCATACTACCCCTTGGTGACCTTTCCTGTGGATTTGCGGTACTCGATAAGGAGGTAGTAGCCGTTGTTCTATCAACCGCAACCGACGCTCGACGTCCTCTTGTCGTGGGTAAAACCGCCGAAGGGTTGTTACCTTGAGGTGAATTTGCGGCGCTACGCGACGCCCGGCGTCGCCTCGACGAGGTACTTCGATGCAACATCATACGGTCTTCATCTCGACCCTAAAATTCAACGATTACAAACCCTCATTTGCATTGAATACAGAAAACCCCATACAATATTCTTCTTCTCATTTTCACTCGTGAGTCCTGGCCGATAAAGTTTCCGCAGGATTCCGCAGGATGCTTGAAAGAAAAAAAGAAAACCGGAAGAAACCCATCCTCGTATAAATATTTTACGTGCTCATATCTGGAAACTTTGATACATGGAAGACGAAATAAGTGAGGGTTAAAATTCAAGGAGCAACTTGTGCCTTCTGAGTATTATACGTGTCACGACTACGTGCCTACGGTTAGCATCTGCTGTTCTTGTTATCCAACTCGATGATCCATCTCACGTCAAAACTATACCTATACTAATATTATACGTACATGAATGTAAAAATCCGTTGTATTTCCCTCTACACAATTTAGAACATATGATATAAACTCGACTTTTGTTTTACCCGTAGGGATTACGAAGCCAGAGGAAAAAGAAAAAAGTATAAGGGAAAAAGAAGAAGAAACAAAAAATAAAATAAAATAACCCTGGGATACGAGTTCGCGCGAGCAAAACGACGGATTCCTGCATCCTGGCAGGTCTTTTACGACCGAAAAACTGCGCACAATTCGTATCAATTTTTATCTCCAGACGTACGTATATATAATGTTGAGAAGATGAAAATAAAAAAGAATAAAAATTGAAGGGAGGAAAGGGAATCACTCTTCGCTATAGATATAGGAAATAAGGTTCAAAGGTCACGTGCCGTATAGGGTCAGAAATTAGGGAGTGAGTATGAGTGGCCAAATAAAAATTAAGGGCCGAAAGTATAATTGGGGGACGTGACCGAGATGAAAGGGTTTAAGTGCTTTTCAACGCACTATTTTTAACGACGTTATTGTACATTATCCCACATACTTATAGGTATAAATGGACCTACATATAACGGGGGTGACTAAAACATTAATTGAACAAACTAAAAAAAACTCATCGTACAAAGCCATGAATTCTGTACGATAAAGAGAACCAAACGGTACACATTTATTTGGGTATTTTAATTTTTTGAATTTCTTTTTAGCTTCATTTGCACTTCTTCTTTTTGGAAAACTTTAATTTTTCTTCACCAAGAATTTTTCATTTTCTTCATCTTACTTGTATAAATATAACCGTCACACAGAAAGAGGAAAGTGAAAGATATCTGAATTTCAAACGACTCTTCATTGTCGATGTTTTATACCCGTTTAATTACTCTCAGAATACTTTTCTTTTTCTTTTCTTCTTTCTTTTTTGTTTGTTCGTTATTGTTTTACCCATTCAATTAGTTTTTTGCTCGAATCAAACAGAAGTCCCTTATAAACGCGATGGTTAAAAATATCTGTTTACACACCTAATTACCATAATTAAATCAAGCTTTTCTTTATTATTGAATATAACAATGAATTTGTTCATCGTCTAATCTATAAAGTACTTATAAATTTAAATTGATATGAAAAAATTATGCTAAAATCGGCGATAGCTTCTGAACCATATTATAATCTAACCACATCCCGGGATGAAACTGACCCCATAAAGTCGCGTTTATGTGAATAAATTTCCCTTGTTTTCTCCCTCTTTTCATTATTATACCTGCAGATCGGAGTGTATTAAAGAAAAAAGTGCCAGTTACGTACGGTATAGCGTATAATAAATATGGGCGGAAAGTTTACGCGTAGTCACACGGCGGAGTCTTATTGATTTCAAGTGAAACAAGAGACAGTAGATACCCAGACCGCGCCATGGTAGACCGAATGATATACCTATAACACGGATCCCAGAGTTTGGAACCTCCCATTGGGATGCGTACCTCACGCGCATTTTCAGGAAAAAAGGTAAAAGAGAGGAGAACGTTTTAAATCTAGCTAACAATAAGTATGTTATTTGTGGAACTTTGTATGCGCCCTACATTCAAAATGAGCTGAGCTACATGAAGAGTTCGTACAAGAGAAGCGAAGCTCGCGAAGACGTCTTCTAAATAGGCAGAATAGAATCTTCTTGAATTTACAGAAATTCCAGGAGGGTTGAATTCTGAAATGTTTATTACACTATGTGTGTATGAAAGGTTTCGCGATCGTTAACACCCCTGTGGGTCCCCATTTTAGGCGACAAATATATTTCAGCAAAAGCTATTAGTCAAGGTTAATTCAACATTTAGCTTTTACGTATACCGTAATTGCAGAAAATTGATATTCTCAGCATTAGAAAGTAGAAATATTTCATTTTCTATTGTGCAGTTTTTCCTTTTCTGTTTGATATCAGGGTCCTAGTAGAATCCAATAAATCGAGGGTGCCGGGGGTTCGGGGAGTTGGTACCTTACACAATCCATATTCGAAATCATCCATCAATCGATGCGCAAAGTATTTACTCCTCCGATTATAAAGAAACGTCAAGTCGAATTGTTATTCTACTTTCGTAGATAAAAGAAGTAGAGTGCGGAAGGAGTGTGTTTTATAGGATTAGCGGTTGAGGGCTTTGCAGAAAATCTGCTATACAACATCCGAGGATCTCCTATAGAGATATTGAGCCCTGGTAAAGGGTAAATCCGTGTTCTGGCGACCAAGATTTCCGCCCCAATTTTAAGCGCGCTGAAGGGAAACTTGTCAGATTTAGGGCTACATCGGTGTATGCATATATGTGTACCCAAAGAGTAACGGAAGGGAAGGGGGGGGGGGGGAGGGAGAGTGTACTTTAGGGGGAATATAACGTCAAGACTTTAGGTTCAACAAGGTCTTTGATATTAACCGAATCTTACATAATTTAGAACGTTTGGGGTTCTAGCGGTAACATTTTCTCGCCCCAGCGAGCAATTCTATACATCATGTTGTTATAAATACCTGCAAAATATATACCGTGTATACATTACGTATGAAGAACTTGACACGTGTGAGACAGTAAAAATTATCACACGAAAAATGAAAAAGCTGATGAAAATCTGCGAATAAGAAGAAGACATGTGTATAATTGCACCTGCAGGTTGTCTCTGAAAATTGAAATCTTTCATTCTCGTTAAAATTTCAACTTCATATTGTCAGCGACGTAAGAATTTAGAATTGTTGGAATTAAAAAGTCGTTTATAAGAGGCACGTTTTCCACCTGGCAAGGTCAAGAAGAATAAATACCCCGCGTCGGCGCCTGCAGATATAATGAAAAGAAAAAACAAAAGGAAAGAAAATAAATGAAAAAAGAAGGAATAAGTGAAAATTTGGAACTCGATTGAATTAATGAAAGATACAGCTAAGAGATACGATATTCTTTTTTTCACTTCTTCTCTCCTCTTTTACTCTATTTGTTCGCAGCATGGTGAAAAGAAGAATGGGGATGACCCGGAGGCGGGATGTCAAGTGGATTCACGACTCGCGCTATCTACGTGTAGCTTTATATGGAATCACGATTATTCTCGGAAGAGCTGAGCGTTTCGCCCTTATGCTAAAGCACTCTGGTATGTGATTAATTAACTCAGCGCGACGCGCTCTATCGCATTGTCCTTCTGCTACGTCGGATAACATCACGACTTAAAGACGCGCTCTGCTCGATGACGTAGAAGATAGACAACATTATACGGTGTAACACGACGTATAGAATATTTTCATTTATCAAATTCTCTGACCCGTCTCTGTTTGTAAATTATATCGATTTAGCATTAGGTACGTCATACATCAGCGGTAATGATATCTGGGGAGATTTAATAACTGTCGAGATTACTAACGCGCAACGAGTGTTTGACACTGAAGTAATTTGATACCTTCGAATACCTATAATTGATGTTTTACCATCTAAAATTGCATGCTATAGAAAGCTGCCGCCGCTAAACTCGCTGATTGCCATTAAACGATGTGAAATTTCCAACGAATTTAATTGAAACGAAAATTGAATTAATTAATTTTCAAACAAAATTTAATACAACACACAACATTAGCTACTTCCATTCATCTATTTGACAAGCAATTATGAAAAAGCTGCTCGCGTTATGATCGTCAACTTTTGCCGATTTTTTAGCAAAATTATAGAAAGTTATTTCATTCTCTCTTCCACCTTTTGGACGTGGACACCTTCAAGTTCGGTCCTTCGTTCCTTTATATAGATAAGCAATTTTTGAATGCCTCGCAAGATTCTTTTTTTTTTCCATTTTCTTCGTTCTCTCGACATCAGGCGGGGTGTTGGTCCCTCCACTCCTGTAGAGTCCGATTTTCTTGTTATACGCAGCGCCCTAGGACCACCCGTTGGTTGATCGATAGAAACAATCCAACGATCCCGCCTCGTTATTATCAAGAGACTCGGTAAAATCTCGCGCCAAGTACATTAATTATACTATTAGCGTCGTCGGAAGAACAATTCGATATATTTTCACGATAATTGATACGAAACTACCTGCACTTTGTTATACCATTTTCTTATCGCGCAAATCGGTTTATTCTCTATTTCTATTTCTCATCAATCTTACGAATATTCTTCGCACTGATCTAACACGCGAAAATATTCTATAGTTGCATGATTTGTACACTCGAATCTACAATTATAGTGGAATGTGTGCGGGAACATTTAAGATTAATCAATAAAGTCAATATTAGGCAAGAATTAATGCGAACGTGTCGTGCTGGTGTATATCCGGAATACTAAGGTCTGCTGCGTTTATCAACCTGATGATTACCATATTTTCTAATTGCTGGCAATTACAGTGAGCATTGGCTCAAAGGACGTTCCTTTAACTTACAGTTCATCGTATACGTCGTTCAAAACTTGACCGATATTCATTTCCTTAGATTCCTATATAATCTCATGAATATGCGGTGTATATGAAATAAAGTCGGAGCACACATTATTTATTTATCCATTTGAAAAATTCACATGGCCCGAGAAAACTCAAAAGGGGAGAACTTGAAACGCAGAGAGTGCATTGAAATATGAAAGAATTATATATTTATGCTAAAGAAACTCAAACTATTCATTCATTTAGGTATTTGTGTAAATATACCTAGAAATTATATAAAGTAATTGAATAAGGCTCACCCCGTTTTAATGCAGCAGCCCGCCGCCGGCCGTAGAGCTTCTAAAGCTAATAATCATCTTTCGCACTTTTTTTTTTTACTTTATCTCTCCGACGATATTGAGTAAAATAAGTGACGCGACATGAAATTTTTTATCATCTTTCAATAAATATATTTCTTATTATCAATTGAAATTTCTGACCGACAAAAATGTCACGAGAAGCCAACGGAGTTTGTAAAAATTTATGAGGAGTAGGTAGTTTTGAATGAGAAAAAAAAATTGTTCTTATTACTCCCGTCGTTTATAATTTAATGCACGTGTATGTGGCCGTAATACGAATCTTTATAGGGTAGGATAATAAGAGCGGTTTTTTTCCCCGGGATGTTATAATGTTTACGTGCAGACATCGTATACCTAGTAAGTGTGATATATTTATTTATTATGACGGTACAACCAACCCCGACGATGGTCCAACCCTGACTGAGGGCTGGAACGAACGCGGGAGAGCGCCTGCCCCGATCCAACTTCAATATGTATATACATCTACCCATAGGGATAGGGATAGGGATAGCGTATATTAACAAATATCCACAGCCTCATGTCAAAGTATATCCCCGGAGCTCAACTACGGGGTGTCATAAATATTGAGTTTTTTATTTTCAAGGGTTATAAGGAAAACAGGAACTTTGAAACTTTGTCTCATGTAATTTTTACCTAAAACAAAATCACGTAGAAAACTGAAATGAAAATTGCAATCATCCCTAAAGACTGACGGTAATAACGTGGTGGATGATGTGTCTCCGAAAAAAAATTTCCCTTCGATGATTGAAATATTTTCATCTCAGTTTCTTTTTTTTCCCCCTCATCGAACAAGGCTATTTTTCTCTGCACAGCAGTGATCATTTGATTTTCAAAAAAATACAACAATCAATTTCCAGCGTTGGAAATTACGGTGTTTGAATATTTTCGGCCCCGGGGGTGCACAACCCTCGGCAAGGGGTCACTCTCTCATTTATTGCGGCACATACGGGAATGTTGTGCATCTCTATTTGGTACGTAGGTCGTAACCAGGGTAACGTTACGCCAAACATACCGTAAAAGATATATATACATTACATGTAGGTATACGTTGGTGTATTGGAAGCGAGCAGCCGTGCGCCCAAGCGTGCTTCGCCGATATCCTGACATCTCGTATATCCTGATTCTGAGAACGGTCCGGATGCGCCGCCGCAAAACGTCGAGAACGGGGAAGTAAAATGAATGGGAATAATGATATTACGAGATACAGTGGCAATTATCGGTGGAATGATGGAGAAATTATAACGGAATCGAACGAAGGCTTTTTTCTCTTTCCATCCAGCCAAATTTTGTCAGACAAAAACATAACTGCAGAATTATTCGGATTATCGGCAGTTCTGCAGAGTTGCCATTCGAGGAGTAGTCCTCCTTGTTACCAACTTCCTCAGTCACTTCAATTATTTATACAATTTTCACATTGGAAATCAATAAGCAAGTGAACTCTTCGTGGCCATATACGATCACATTGAACCAGGGGCAGGTTTAACCGCCATGGTTGACACAATTACGGAAGAAGTCGATGGTGTCGGTATGAAAATCCAGATAATCGAGGGATGAGATGAACCATTGGAGAAATTTGTTCAATTGATCGGAATAATTTTAATATTCTATCAAAAATTAATCGGTTATAAAAAAAAGTGATTATTTTGAGAACTGAGAGGTCGCGCGTATTGCGGCGAAATTTTCTTCATCCTGTCAGCACCCACAGAGCATTTCCTTAACGTTCAAAATTATATTTTAGTTGATTCAGTCCTGGTTTTTTTCGATGCGGATCCCTCGTGCCAGGTCCTGCGGCAGTCAAAAATGTATTGCTCCAAGTGTAAACTGAAACACCCCTTGGGAAATTCATAATAAATTGACGCGCGCTTTACGGCAAATGTAGTTTACTAAGTCACCACCAATGCGGCGCCACCCTCCACGGAGTTCGCTTTCGGTCAAAGGAAAAAGGATCGGTGTATCGGGGTCAATGAACTCATAAGGGACGCTGGCGTTTTACCAAATGCCATTTTCCCGAACCGCTATATTTTCGACCACCCATATTCCAGGACGTTGACTAGAAACGTTCAGTTAGTACTAGCTTGGTACTTGCTTTGAGTCACTATACTTAAGTTACTCAATGGTACTTGGGTCAACAGCACCCTAGTTATCGGTACCTTTTAAATAATAGTACATGAAGCATATGCAGAGTTCACTAGTGGCTTAAATCTTTGGCGTTGACTCGAGAAGTCTTTGGTAAAACATACTCGATCACTCTACTCGATTCTATCGAAGGTCAACCAGCTCGCCGCTTCGATAGATCAGGCCGGTGGCTGGGGTTTGCTTTCCTTTTCAACTTCCTGTTTCGGAATCCCTGTTTCGAGGTTATTTAGTAGGTATATTTCCCAAATAATAAATGGATAAACAGTGACTATTCGTTGAAAATATTATAATCAATACATGCGGGAATGAACTCCGGATGACCAGTTATTCTAAATCCTTAAATATTTTTCGAAAGTAACGAGATGTTTATGGATAAAGATTGTATAGTGTTCAATGGTTGTGCATGTCGATCGCGCCAGTTGCTGTCAGTAATATCATGTCAAGTTAACTAATGCTAAAAGTGTTTGGTTATTGATGTGCATGGATCAAACCCCGGCTGGATCTTCACAATAATTTAGTCAGTTCATAATTTCTCTATTTTCATTTATTTTTCCCCTTTAATAGAGATGGCTCCTAAAAGAGGGAAGGTTCAAAAAGAGGAGGTCCAAGTTTCCCTTGGTCCTCAAGTTCGCGAGGGAGAAATTGTTTTTGGAGTCGCTCACATCTTTGCAAGCTTCAATGACACCTTCGTTCATGTCACAGATTTGTCTGGCAGGTAAGTCGATTTGGAAATTTCATCAAACATTCCGTAAACATAACCTGTACTCATGATCCTATTTCTAGGTTATAACTTGCTGTTCTTTTATTACAGGGAAACTATCGCTCGTGTCACTGGTGGAATGAAAGTTAAAGCTGATCGTGATGAGGCTTCCCCGTATGCCGCTATGTTGGCTGCTCAGGTAATCTTAATTATTCATTCATCCAAAATTGTTATCTGCTGGTCATTAGTAATCATAAACCAGAAATCACTTTAATTCAGTTCGACTTGACAGAAACTTCTGTAAGACCGCCACAAGGTCTATATATTCTAAATATCTACTCTCTAGTAAGTCTTTATATTTTTTCAAATCAGGATGTAGCTGAGAAATGCAAATCTCTCGGAATTACTGCACTGCATATTAAGCTGAGGGCAACAGGAGGTAATAAGACAAAGACCCCAGGACCTGGAGCTCAATCTGCTCTGCGAGCTCTTGCTCGTTCTTCAATGAAGATTGGACGTATTGAAGACGTTACCCCAATCCCTTCAGATTCAACCCGCAGGAAGGGTGGGCGCCGTGGACGCAGGCTGTAGTTTATTACTTCGGTGCTGTACATGGTTCACTACCTAATTCTAATAAACAAATAAAACTCAACATTTCCGTTCTACTTCCATTACCCTGAGCCATGTTCGCAATGACGATATCGATTGCCGGACTGATAGAAAATACAAGGTATAAAGTGAAGGAATTATGTCGTTAGTTAACGTGTATATTTTTATTAATGTGTGCAGATGGATTGGATTACATTATATCAGCCGTCTGTTACGAATACGCGTGATATTGAGCTGCATTAGCAAAGCTTCTTGATTTCAAAATTGATTGACTAAAATAAAATGAGCTAGTAAATACAAAGCAGTGCCGAATTTTATAAAAGCTTAGTAATCATTCATAATGACATCTTATAATATAGGATCATTCCTAACCGCACTCAAGCAGAGCCGAGTAATTTTCCGATGCTTAAAAATAATTTGATCTTCAAATCTAGTTTTTGGGGCTCCTTGTGCTCTAGAGTTGCAATGGTGTTCACGTATTCATATTGCATCACGAATCCGACTGTTATATCTCTTCCCTCTTCAAGCTGCTCAGCTTCGTTCGGTTTGACGTGAAGCCTGATGACTGCTTTGTTACCTTTTCTCCACACCACAAGCCTGTTGAAAAATAGATGAATGAATATTGGCCTAATCAGAACATATCTTTCAACTCAGTCAGATTTCTCAATATGCCTACTTTGGATCATCCTGAAAGTTATGTGTATCTCCAGTGTCATCATATTCAGCAGCGTCATCTCTGGGTGGAAGTATTAGCGTACTTTCAGGCAGTGTTATTTCAGCCTCTGGCTCTAGTTTAATCGGTTTTGGATCTTCAGTAATTGCTATTTGACGTACCAACGATGGCAGGAGGTTTGGCGACTCACAGCCCTTGATAGAAACAACAAAAATGCGACAGCATCTCAGAACAGGCAAGATCCACTTGATAGTGAAATTGATTAGATTCTCAAATTCTTACCATTTGTATATTCTCGCGATTGACTTCCTGCTTTATACCCACAGCAGTAGTGGCGGTAGGTGTAGTCGGAGAAGAAATTGGGAACAGCATTATCTGCGTTTGATGTTGAGTGGGGTTACAGAGTTTCAAAAGCAATTCGCTCGATTGTCCAATTCGTAGTGGTTCGCAAGTCACGATACGCACCTCAGGGACGTGATAACTGAAATGCAGAGAAAGTTGCACCTGTGTTATAGAATTTCAAGTAACTGAACACCTATTTGTAATCATCATATTTGAGAATATACTCACAAGGCAGCAAGTTGAATCTTGAATTTTATTGACTGTGGACTTTTTTCTGGCTTACATACATTGTGCTCGCATACTCTACAACGTTGGGAACGTTTCACCAGGAATTGCTTGTGCTTAGGCCGCAAATGGTTTATTTCCTCAGCTTGAATCTCTGGATGTTTAAGACGCTGCTCCAGAGTTGTTACTGTTTTCCAGGTATTGTTATTAGTTTCATATTACTACATCAAATGCAGCTATCGTCAACTTACTTTTAGTAATATCAAGTGCTTGCGTGAAAATATCCGGTGAAAGTTCTCCCACGTCTTCAGTTGCAACAGCAGGAGGTGGGTAGTCACTTTGCTGAGATTCTGAAGGTGGACAAAGGCCAGCACGCTTGCGGACCATAGCAGAAGACATCCCAAATTTTTCCTAACATTCAAGAAGATATTATAAAAAAATGAACACGAATGATGAAAAAATATAACTTGATGAAGTAAATAGACCTACAAACTGCATATAAGTGCGCTTGGGATAAAATTTTTTACGCTCGCATTGCTGGCGTTCTCTTGAACCCAGTATTCTATGATATTCTATGAGGGCTCCAATACGTGATGAGTGTGGATTCTCTTGCTCTGGCCATCCTCCAGTTGCTTTAAGAAAATTGAAAATGTGCAAAAAAAATTGTTACATTTTGGTTCAAGTTTATTGTGGTCCCTCTGAATATAGCAAGCTAGTTTCAAACTCACCTACAAATTGATCTGGAATACCAGCATCTCTGGATGTCCAGCGACAAAAAGAACAGGACAAATAGTAAACTTTTTTTGGGGTTGGTGCAGCATCCTCCTTATTCTGAATCCCTGCAGTTCTCACAGGTGCGGGTGCTGCTCTTGTCGACAGAGTTTGAAAACAGCAAGGACAGTCGAAGCAGTTCAAACATCTATAGGAACAGAAGGTATAAAACGAGATAGCTATGATAGTTAGAATTAACACACAAGTTAGAGCAGTCTTTAACGTTAGCTGACCTATTTTTCTTAAGTCGAGCTTCGGGTGACGGTGGGTTCTCCATACAGTTGGAACAGTAGTGAGAGTCAACCTTAGAAAAAGAAGACGATAATCATAGAATTCATTTGTTACTTGCAGGTAGAGAAGCTGGAACACTTTTAGATGTGTGCATATGAATTCTATTAAACAATTACCTACCTCATGACAAACACAATAACCGCAACGTATCTTCAAACAGTGTCGACAGAAGTAAATTTTAGACACAGGTTTTACTGATCCACAAGTGCATGCGTAACGTACGTAGTCAGGTTGAAATAAATATGCCATTATTGACTATTTTTGAAAAACAATTCACAAAATGGACTTAAATTTTTAAGCCAAAGTAACTGTCAGTTGAAAAGGCGTTTTTGACATACGCCGTTGGTAAGGGGCACTAACGGGCCTTACGTTATAGGATCAAGGAAGCAACCTATCAGGAGCAATGTGAATTAGTTCATGTTCTGTGGCGCTAGTCGCGATCCTGCCCCTCCATAGTAGTCAGTATTATTCAGTCGCTTGTCGGCTTGTAATGAAATTGCGATGTGTTGCACGGCGGGAGCCTAAAGCGACTACAGTAACATTATTCTACTGACATTGTATCGTTTCGCGTGAACGCATATTACATACGTTGTACCGTGAGAGAACAAGAGGAAATACCTTTTATAGGATCTAACGTGCCAAAGACTACCGTTTACGTATTTGTAAGTATACTCCTTCCTTTACATGAAAAATCGTACAGAGTTTTTTTTAATATTCTCATCTTCCCCGTTTATAACGTGCTACACCTGCTCAAAGTCGTTTGTCCTTTTCGTTTCAATCTTACGGCACCCGCGTGCGTGACCTTGATTATTATGTTCCTACTCTGAGCCGTCTTCACAGCCAAACGGACTAACAACAAGTAGAGAATTTTTATCCATGGATCAGCTAGTTTAGCTTTCCAGGTTCCAATTACAACTCATGCTACAAAATCATCCCTCTCGATCATACAATTTGCCTCCACAGCTCCTCCAGTTCACCGTTTTCTCGGCTCTCTCTTTCATGCAATGTCCGCAACCCTGGTAGCTGCTATGTCGATAAAAGATTCTTGATATGGCTTGGTATCAAGCATAATGCATGTATAAAAAAGAGGGTATGTACTTGCACGCTTACGCGTCATACCTACCTTGGAATTCCCAACGAACAATCACCTGTCATTAAGCCGTAACTTGATCGTGTTGGAATTTTTACTCCATCAAGTTGTATCTCTCATTTTATAATCAAGTGCACTCATAGTTGTCTGCCAATATCCCGTACGAACATGTTCTATTTTTGTTGAAAATATAAAAAAACAATGTATGAAATTGAACCCTCAAGGCTAGTAGGTATATCATGCCTTTATTTTCTCAAAAATATTGAAAAGTAATAGTGATAACAATTTTCAAAAAAGAATGAAAAAAAGGTACAAAATCAATCACGTGCGGATAGATTTATTCTTAGCCAAAGTTTTATTAATACATCGATAGGACGGCCGTGTAATGGCATTTACCGTCTATATTTAGAAAATCCAATTAAGCCCACGTATGTGTAACAACATTATATGTGGACGTTGTACACATGAATTTGAGGTTCTGAAATCTTGTTGTCCTCAAAGACTTGCAACTGCGTATAATACGAGCCTTTGTATGACCTGGTACAGTTGTTAAGCCATGTTTGCTAGGCTAACATAAGCGGATATTTTTTTAAAGTTGAAGTTAGACCCCTAAATGTTATGTGTAGAAAGAAGCGCACCATATATACCCTTGTTTCAAAATTCAATAGACAGGATACGATGAATTGATCGAATCAAAAATCGAGCACAAAATCGTCGTTATTATTTTAGAGTAAAACAGCCGTAAAAATTTGCAAAAAGTTCACCGTATGCTCAATTATTATTTTTTTGTTTTTTCTTTCTCTTTTTTCATTGTGAAAATAAAAAGTACACGCACTTCGCCTTCTAGTCTGCCGTTATTCATACTCGTTTGTATTTTGATAATATCCGGTTCAGATAAAAAACAATGTTTGAACGTTTTAGATAAGGAAAATCGTCGTTGAAAGCTTCGTGGATATTGTCATCTGATGCATTTTTATCTTCAATATGGAATTTTAAAATAACTAAGGATAATGGCATTATACGAAGTCTTCTAAAATTTCGATTAAATCTATTCGTTTATTTGTGTTATTTATAGTACAATACCTTAATGTCGGCATAAATCATAAATTCCAATATCGTGCAAAGATGAAAATTGTCTAAATATTGTTTGGTCGATTGAAGAGCCCTTATATAGATTCTTATGCGTGTATTTATATACGGATAATAATAGCTTTACCGGTTATACTGCATTCCTAAAGGGTACGTACAGTACTGCAGTTCGTCCGCAAAATCCCGTTTTGCGAGTCAATTAAAAACCTACGTTGCAGCTTGTGCAGCGCCTTCAGAACCGGAATCTCAGCATACTCGTGCAGTCCGATCTACGAGCCCGATTCTTTTACCTGAACAAAAACGAGCATAAAGTTGAATGAAACTGGGGAAAAAAGATAATTGAACAAGTCCTGCGCTACAAGTATTTGGATTGTGATCTTGAAATATTTAAATGTTGCTAAATCTTGTTCTTTTTTTTTCTCATTAGTCATCGACATAACAATTTTGGCTTCTAGCTTAAGGACGTGAGAAATACGCACTTGTAGTGCATCGTTTTGAGTTTATATATCTTCCAGCAATTAGATCATGTCTTTCATAAGGCTTATTGTTAGTTATAATTGAATTTAATTCATTAAATACTGCAGAGACAAAAAATCAGTAATTGATTATGAACGAAGCTCGATAACTCTTTCTCAAAACTTTGGTAAATTCAACGAGAAAAATAGTGAATCTATATATCAGAAACCGAAGTACATGAATACAGAGAAAAAAAATATGCAAGCAATATGGGTTTAGTCTTCGTTTACCATAACTAGTTTAAATGTTTTTTTATATTCTTCCTCTTTAAACTCATTGTCAATCGTAAATTTTCGAAGCATCTTATCGCGCTGTAGTTTTTTGCTTATACTACCTGCTCGGTTGCTCTTGAAATAATTTTTTTTTCTTTTTTTTCATAAAACATTCGTCTGGTTCTCACAAGATTATAGGAGGTGATAACTTCTCAGATAATCAGGACTTGGCTTTAGCCAGGCGCGGTTTACGCTAATGTATGTAATCGCAGTTTAGGTACCTGTATTCTAATTGCAAAGTCGACCAACGAATTACCGCAACGTGATCTCCAGGGATCGGTACACACGATACATTCGGGTCAAATACACTGCGATGAAACACACGCGTGTCTCGATTAATAATTGTATACGCGTATATGGTTTACTTCCGCTGATCTTTATACATGTAAGAATAGCTATATATGTATATGACATATACATATATGCGCGACTTTAATTATCTTACCGCGGGGGCGTATATAATATAATTTGACATCATTAATATAGAGAAAAATATTCATCAGGAATACTTCACGTGCTGTGTGCGTCAATATTTTATTTTTACGAGTTTATTCATTTATTGTCGTGTTATTCGTTTCTCTGCCCGGCATTTTATCCTTGCCCGCACCTCATAGACATATATATGTATACACACACACACAGACTCATATATGTAGAAGTAAACTTTGGTAAGCATCAAACAGATGAGCGTGAGGTAATGCTTGTTTATAACTTATGTACATATACGTCTAAATTATACCTATTATACGTGAATAATGCTAAACGTGTCGTACATTTAAACGCCAACGTCAATTCTTTTGACACGCGACCAATTCACACGCACGATTCGATTTTCAATTTTGGTTTTTCATCCTAATGTCCAAGACCCTTTATACAAATATTGTTTGCGATTTAAATGTCAACTAGCTCGTATTATACACCTGTCTTAACTTTTCAATTTTAACTTTATAGATTGAAGAATTTTTTTTTCCCCAGTTTTATATGCTTCGTCAGCAAATTCCTCGTGGCATAGATTTAGTTGGAAACCTTATTAGGAGAAACGTTACGGTGCAATTCTGACCGGCAAAGGCTTCCTCACAGAGATTTACCTATACGTACCTATGATATGCTATGTATTCACAGTGTTATCTAATAGACACGTTATAAACGGCAATAAAACCTTTGCATGTATTCGCTTCTGAAAATACCACCAATTAGTTTACAATTATTAGCTATGATGAATGGTTTAAATGTACCGTATAATAAAAAGGATAAACTAATTGTAAGCCAACTCTGCGCGCACATCACCAACTATATATAAGCTCGTCGTATATTCTCATAAATTTGTAACCGGAATGAGAAATTATAGTTTTTTTTTTCTCTTTGAATTACAGTCGCACTGCGGTTTATGTTTTGCGTTTTATTTATACCATGAGTATATCCATCGGATGCCACGCGACAACAAACTTCTCGATGGGTTGGGATCGCACATTTTATCAGTAACGGACGATTACGTCACGATTATTGCTATACCCCTGCAGTAACATCTATGATAACTATACCATACTTCAGACACTATGTTACGTATTAAGCAACGTAAAAGCAAAAAAAAGAAAAAGAAAAATTGGATTAATACAGACAAAATTTGAGTGACGAATTCATTAATAATAATTATATCGAAGCATAGAATTATATATTAGATTAAAATTATTTTTTTTTTTTTTCTTTGTTTTCCAATCGGATTATACAGCACAAAATATAATATTATCGCGTGACTGATTTTTCTTCTGAAATGAAAAAGAATAAAAGGAAAATCGATCGATTATACCGATTACGATCAGCTGCTACTAGTTATATACGCGATGAGCAAAGCGACCTAAATAACGAAATTATGAAACATCATAGAACAATAAAACGATAATCCGATACACGATGGAACACGATATATATGCAATGTTGTAAAAGGAATGTAGGTCTTTCGTGTGGAACGTATAATAAACTATATATATTTAGAAATAATAGAAATAATTACACGGATAACTTTGCGGACAAAGCTAATGTTGGAAAACTTGAACAGTTTCGCATACAATCCCTCATCTTCGATATTCAATCGGAATCACGTGGCTCTGTTCAAAATATCTACAGATATGAGGATCTCTTTGAAAATCTAGGATACCTATAACATAACTGTGCACAAGCTGTATAATAACTCTCTCGAATTATAGTATCTAAAACAATTACTTATTGATCGATTGCCATTTTGAATAATTGATCATCAAAGGCGCAGAGTACATACCTATGCCTACGTTACATATATATATACCTATAACTTATTTCTCATCGTTTTGCTATCGAATAGGAATGCTCTAATTTTGTTTACTCTTTTCACCTTACTTCGATTATTTTTTTTACCTTTTTTCTCGCTTCCTTCATTTAAAAAAAAAAAGAAACTAGGCTACGCGGATAGCAGCTATTTTATATATAGGAGTTACTTTATCCACTTACCCATGTACACATACCTAGTTAAGAACTACACGTTTAAAACTATGTATATAGGCTTATATATATCTACTCAGAAACAATTTATATTATGTCGCCAAGGTACACGCTGCACCATCTTATTCGTATGTATAGATTAATTCACATGACATTTATGGTTCCGAGTGCACTAATCAACGTTATTACCTATGCAGCAATGTGCGTTGCGTTAATTATTTAAACTGCTCCGTCGACGACTATATTATAGCGCAGGTAACTCGGTCGAAGACTAGCTAAAAAGTTAACCCCCTGCAGTGAAAGAAATCACTTCCTATTCACCGACAACGAGGATATAATCTTATAGATTTTCGTCATCGCAGAATATCTTTGGCCATTTGCAATTCGCCATTTCACCGGGCTAACGTGATCCCGATGGAAGAATTTTAAATAAATCAAAATATGAACATCGTAACATTCAATCTCGCGGTTCGATCGATCTTTCCCTTTTTTTGTCGCTTCTATTTTTCTAACGATGAATTACAGTAGATGTATACGAGGAGAGAATGAGTTACACGGATGGGTAGTTGGGAAACGGAGGAAAACTCAAATAAGACTCTATGACCGTAAAATAAAAAAGTAAAAGATCTACGTTATGAAAAATTCTTAAGGTTGCCGGCGTTCGTCGTCAATAACCAAACCCATTCCCGTGTGGTTCGTAATTTTGGTATTTCGTCGTAGTCCCGCATCATGTGGAATGAGTATGAAAATTGCACGCGGTTATCGCGAATTTGTAGATACATATATATTTTTTATACCACCATCATCTGTAGTTTAACGTAATTGAGAGAAAAAAAAAGAATCTAGGATATAGAAAAAATATTCATGCATGCGGCGAATGTCAATAATCGTTGCCTGGCATATATTACCTATACTTTTACATATCGGGCGGGAAAATTCATAAATTTTTGTCTCTTTACATTTTGCCAAGGTAAAATATACACATATATTCGGAATACGTATGAACGTTCAAAACGAAATTGTATAGTTTAAAAGAAAATTATTCAGGTGCGTGATGTGAGTTGAAATTTTTATTTTTTCATCCAACGCTGTATTCCTTGAAAATATATTATTATTACTTCAGACTATAACAACGATACCTATATAAACTTGCGTACTGAATAATTCCATACCTATACGCGTATAATAAAAAAATCATTTCAAACTTTCTCGTTATCTACTTGCTAATTGTCGACTAACTAGGATTTGTTATGATTATATTTAACGTTACATACGGGTATATATTACAGTGTCATTGCTCCCGCCCGATGCATATTATATTGCAGCTGCAACGTTCGGATTGAATGGCAATTTTCCAATTATTTTCTAAAATTTTTTCCTGTCTTTTATTCTTCTTCATTCAAAGAGTGTAGTAACCGCTGCAATATCTATAAATATAGAACCGTAAGTACAAAGTTCCTATAATGACGTGCTTTTTTTTTTCTGTTTTCTATCTAAATATCACAAATCATCGCGCGCGATTATGCCTACCGAGAAACTATTCAAAATTAGTGTTTTTTTTTTTATTTAAAAAATGAAACCACCATTTCGAAGGTTATATAGCGTTGAAATCGATGCTTTACAAGGTGACGCCCGCTTATACAGCTCGCAACATTTACCATGAATGTATACTTGTATGAATACGTGTACAATGTATGTTATGTACAACGTTTTTCATCCAGTAATTAACAGAGACACAAGTGATAACAGGCGGATTTTTCTTAAGTACTGGTTATCTACGGTACGAGATTTTAAATCAATTCTTTGTTCAGCTTTGGTGTATCGCATACGGTGCACGAGAGATCTATTTCACAACGCATGTGTTTGAAATCTTTTATAAGTATTGCAGCTTATGTACAGATACGATAAATGACATCAGTTGATTCATGGCTGATGCAGCAGATTCAATAACACGTTGTTATGCTCTCAATAGTGTCATTATTTTTTGTTTTTTTTGTTTTTAACATAGTGTGGATGGATATTGATGTCACAGAAATGATTATAATGCGGACGTATAATCAACGAGAATTAAATATATATATGGCCCGAATTTCAAATCTGCTCAAGCTAATCCTAATCCGAATTTTCGTGACTCTGATCGTCAATTTGTTATAAAGAACTCTTGATTTGAGCTCTCATTTATATTTCTTGTTGGCGAGGAAAAGACTGAGAGTTTGGTGCTCGACCAGACGGCGCCGTACCTTGGCTCCTTATGGCTCTTTGGCTTCTATTTTGCTCTTTTCGTACATCAAGTGTTTCCTCTTATAGCATATGCAGTATACATATACGGTAGCCAACGTGACACTCCGTAGAGAAAGATAGAAATAAAATCACACCCTATTTTTCAAGCTGCAGATCGTTTATATTTTACTCAAATGTCCTTTTAAATTTTGTTGTTGATCGCTGTGCAGCATCTCTGCATACTACAATAATTCATAACTGTACGAATAATTCAGATGCTTCTATAGCCCCGAAATATGCTATAAATTCTCACGCCTCCGAACCTTAAATCTGGTTAAATAATTCCGTAGAGAATGCGCATACTGCCTTACATTTTTGGTAATTATTCATGGCAGCTGAGACTATGTCGTAATTTGTAGAGGCAAAAAATCCACTGCGAACGAGTGTGCGTCTGGGTGATTCGAATACTAATACATCATTATTATGGAAAAATTTGATGAATATTATTGGATCGGTGTTAAAAGATCTGGATTAAATTGGATAAAATAAACTCGGACGTCGATCGTTCGCCAAGTAACCCACGTGCAACGCTCGAGGAACCCCCGCCAATAAAACGTCGGGGATTGTACAAGTTCGTTGAGTTTTCCCTACGTATTTTAGAATCGTTAGTTGCCCCTGACTAGTCGGACTTTTCGATATTTCTCTTATTTCATTGTACTACTTTTCGCATTATCTTGGAGTAATACCTATACAGAAATAATCAAAAAATCAGTCGGGACTGTATTGATTTACTACCCTCCCGGCGCGGTGTGGGCCCTTTGGAGCATTCCTTGATACCCCCAGCAGAGAGAGCCAGGAGACTGTCGACAGCTCTGATACACTACAGCGCCATTGCGGATCAACAGCTGCGTGCGTGACAGTATGAAGTAAGGTTAGGATAAAATTTAAAAGGAATTGCAACACAGCCGTGCCCAGACCAGATGTCCATTTAAATCTGACGTAGTTTCATTCAGTAAAAAATATACCTATTCAGTTCGCCATTCAAGATCGCTTTACGTACGCGAGCGTTTTTACTATATCCCGAAATAATCCTATTTGACAGATCATAGGTGTGTATTTGAAATGACAGATTATGTTACGATTGTCTTTAGTTTTATTATTTACTTTGTTGATTTATTCTATGAGTACTGATATGTAATAGTTCTAAGAATCTGACATTTTTTTATATGCTACGTAGTGACGATGTCTGATTTATTTAATTACCCTGTCTCTATTGTGCAAGGAATTCAACTAATTTTGAATAATTAGGATCTTCTCAGAATAAACAATGCATACAATAACGTTTTCTACTTGTAAGTGAATATTTTTGCGTCAACAGGTAAAGACAAAAGACAATCGGGAGTGTTGCCACCTTGATATTTACCTGGTTTTAATATTTGGCTTGTTTATTTTTCCAGCTGAATGAGGCTGATGGAACCATTGGGTGTGGCTCCGGATGTGGTGGAGCTGGGGACGCTGAAAAGATGGTCAGACTATCCCATTCAGCACAGATTCACCGATTACTCCAATTTACGAGGAGAGACCTCACACCATTCCACGAGCCCATTTCCCTGCCAGCCACTGCTCAACAATAAAATTGCACTATGGTAAATCATCTACTTCTTTTACATTTGATCATGTATCTGATTTGTTATTTTTGTTCCAAAGTTTCAAGTAAAATGGACTATTAAAGATTTAATTTAATCCTTTCCAGGACTGGAGATATTTCTGTACTCCAGGTGGATGCGGTTGTGAATTCTACAAATGAGACAATGGATGATAACAATTCCATTTGCCAACTTATATTTGCTAGAGCTGGATCTGCTCTTAAAGAGGAGATTTACGACGAAGTTAAAGGTCAGCACCAATCTTATACTCGCCAAAATTCTAGTGTGCAACTATTCCGTGTATCTTATTTACTCATTTACATTTTTTGTTCCAAACAGAGTGTAAGACGGGAGAAGTAAGGACTACGCAGGGTCATAAACTGCCAGCTCGATACATTATCCACACAGTTGGACCCCTTTATAACATCAAGTATCAGACTGCCGCTCAAAATACCTTACATTATTGTTACAGGTAGGCTTTGTTAGAATTCTACCATTATTATACTGTAGAATTTTAAACCATTTCGAGAACTATCAATCCCAAGCAAGACAAGTCAATATATTCGGTGTGATTGAAAAATCAAAATATTGATATAATGATTCAGAGTACTAATCGCAACTTTTTTTAATTTCAGAAACGTATTACATAAAGCTAGGGAGCTTGGTTTACACAGTATAGCATTACCTGTTATTAATTCCGTTAGACGAAATTACCCACCTGACGCAGGCGCCCACATTGCACTCAGTAAGGAACATATCGAGCCTGAATAAAAAAAAAATCTAGTGAAAATTTTGTTTGTGAGTAACAACTGTGCTTATCAACTAAAATAAATTATTCGTATTTAATAGGGACAGTAAGAAGATTCCTGGAACAGTACAGCGACACAATCACCTGTATAGTTTTCGTATTAGAGTCCTGTGATCTCGGAATATATGAGGTACTGTTACCTCTGTATTTCCCAAGGACACCTTCGGAGCAAGAGAACGCTCGTTGGCAGCTACCGAGTGACGTTGGAGGAATGGACGGGGAACCTCTTCTGCCAGATCGACAGATCCGAATCATTGACAATCCACAACATGCCCTCCATGGTAATTTATCTGAAAAAGTAATAAAGTTTGTCACGTTCAAATATTGCGACTAAGTAAGCCACTGTCCCGATTCAAAATGTTGGATACTCTTGAAAATGAGCAGCGCATATTTATTGGAAATAGATACGCCTCAGATATCTTGACCCATGCACTGAATCATTTTTTATCAATTCCCAAGCGGGCATATTGATAAGATATTGGTTACTTTATATAAGGTTACCGACTGCCCAGCCTTCAATAGTTATCAATCCCAACTGGAATTGCGCATCGACCGCTATTGTTCACATAAAAGTAGTATTTACTCAAGTTTACAATGTCTGCTGCAAGTGAAGTGCACGTTTCTGAAGTTGACGTGATTACTGGAGAAAATTCTCGTGATGTTGTGGTTGATTCTGTTATCGATATCGTCGTAGAACCGAGTGACATCTCCATAAAAGAATTGCCGGCACCGGTTGATAAGACCATAGAAATAAATGAACATTCTGGAGAAACGATTGAATGCTCGAACAAACCGAGTACTTTACCTCCAAGCCTTGATCAACCACTGATAGACACGAATATTGTACCTATGAATTCTGATTCTGTTATCGATACTATCGCAGAAATTAACGATATCGCTACAAATATATCAGACACACTAGTTGACAAGTCCGAAAAAATAAATGATCTTGTAAATTATGAAAAACCGGTTGAGTATTCCAATGAAGCGAGCATTTTACCTCCTGGCCTTGATAATCCGATCTACGGAATTCTGGACGGAAATATTTCGTCAGCGAATCTTGATTCTGTCGACAATATTATCGAAACAACCAATGATATCGCCACAGAAAAATCAGTGGCGTCAGTTGATAAGCCCGAAGAATTAAGCGATCCTGAAAATGATCAAAAAATGCTCCAATATTCCTTTGAAGCGAGTACTCTACCTCCTAGCATTGATAATCCAATTTACGGTATTCTAGGCGAAAATATTTCTTCCGCTGATTTTGATTCTTTTGTTAATATTAGTGGAGGTATGAGTGATATAGCTATAACAAACGTCCAAGCACCAGTTGCTGAGACCAAAGAAACGAATAATTGTCCTGATAATAATGAAAAACTGCTTGACCATAACAATGCCGCGAGCACTTTACCTCTGACCTTCGATGAACCAATGGAGACGGTTCAACACGCAAATGTCTTGCCTACTAGTTCCGATTCTATTATTAGTATTCCTCAGGAAATGAGTAATCTCTCTATATCAAACTTAGAGGCGCCAGTTATCAAATCGATCGAAATAAATGATTTACCTGCAAGATTTGAAAAAACGCTTGATCAATTCGATGGAGCATGTATTTTATCTCCGAGCTCTGATATACCACTTCAGACGGTACAAGACTCTGGTGTTTCATCTGCTAATCCCGATACCGGGTTTGAAGTTCTCACGAGTACCAGAAATTTGCCTGGAACCTCCACCGACGTAGTTGATGAACCTGAAAATTCAAATGGTCCAAGTTTTCGGAAAAAAGTTCAATTCGCATCAGGTAGAGTTTTTAAGAATTAACTAAGGTATTTCAATCTATTTGCGAAGAAAAGCCAATTCATACATTATACAGAAAATGATTACTTTTCGTGCAGGAATTACTGCCGGCTGGATACCATCGTAGGATTGAAATTTATAGAACGTGACAAACATTAGGGATTGTTCTGTGAATAATATTCCGTAATACTTTACCGTATTTTATTTTCCAGGGGATGAAACTGTAGAAATATCTAGTCAGTTGGAGACTTCGGTCAGCCTGGGAGATCATGCATTCACCCAGATGCAAGGGGATCTGGATAGGCAGCGACTTCTTGGTGAAAGACCACTCGCCGACCCACTAGCCGACATTATGCTGAAGCAAATGCAACATAAAGAACGGTAAGTCGTTTCTCAAGTTACATCTACTCAAGTTTCATACACACGCATTTTTATTTCATTGATCGTGTGGTAAAACTGTAAAACTGTAGCGTATACCGCAACATCATCTGAACAAGTACTCAGATGAGGAAAATCATGGTGGAAATTACCACTTTTATATTCTGAGATCTAACTGCTATTTCAAATCTTTAGAAAGACGTATTTATTTTCATGAATTCATCCTAATTAATCGTAATTACAAAAATGATAACATCGCCGGCTAGTTCACCGGAATCCGATGAATGAAGTTTACTCATAATTCGATAGTTCAGTTGAAAAGTTCTCCGGTGAGCTATTATTAAAAAAAAAATCGGCAACTATTTGACGTGTTGCCAAAAATATAAAAATAGCTTTTGCGATGCTTAAATTATCATGCATAATTGAGCAACATTCTAAAAACCTCTTAAGACAACTCCATGATGTGGTAGAATCTATAAAATTTTACGAACATCTGAGTTTTCAATTCACAAACCAACGCGTCTTTCTTTATTACATCTAATTGTATACTTACAATATAGTTTCGACCGCTAGAAGAATTCTCTAAACATCATCTTCGATAAACTCTCCTCACTACTTTAATGTAGTCAATTGAAAACTGAGCTTCTCCCAACTCCACAAAATTACTTTACCTGTTTTACTTGAGTAAATGGATTGCTCAAATTATAATTAATGTACTTCTGACGTCAGGTAGAGATAATAGCCGTAGAGTGTGTTGTAGCTGTGTCGCAAATTAATCTACTATTATACATTCGAGGAAGATTTTTTTATTTCTTTATTTTTTTCTTCTGTTTTAAAACTTCCCACACTCACACTGAAATTCGTTCTCCGTAGATCTGATCGCATCCCACCTTCATTATAATACCAATTTTTCCATTGCATAAGGATAAAATAATGTTCTGAAATCTGAAATTCTTGTTATGCAGGAAATATTTAACATACAGTGGTATAAAAATTAAATTATATAATGATCGGTTGAGTTAATCACTGATCTTCAACTTATCAACATCTACCTAGTTCATAATCTCATATGCTATTCAGTGATAAATCTGAATGCTAGGATACTTGAGTTCAAAATATTGCGACTAATTAAAATCGTAATTGTTTCGAAAGAATAATACCTATGAAATTTGTGTCACATCTATTCATATAGAATTTGAAGCTGCACTTATTTTCGATATCAGATATCCGCGATCAATCATCGATCGCAATTTATAAGTACATAGGGGTTGAATCATCTCGAGAATAATAATAATCATGACAATAATAATAATTATAAAACCCGTATCTCCATTGGAACAATATCCCGTTTTTGACGTACGTTGCACGGCTTGCGTCATCCAAATAAATCATCGCAGATTTTTTGATATGCTCGTGATAGTAGTGACAATCTTACAAAAGTATATTTGTCTAAAAGATTAAATACAGTTACAATTTTTAATTTCTTCTTTTTTTTTTATCAGTCCAGTAGACGTGATTTTAAAAGATGTTAAATTTGGAGAATTATTTTTTACAGTCCATAATTACCGCTTGATTAAGTAAGACTCATCATCATCATCATGTCCTATCTTTTTTTTATATTGAAAAATCTCCGACCCTCCCTCGTTGGCAAATCACTTGCATTTGTTGTTCTTCTCTTCTAGATAAATTTAATACACTTAAAACCGGTGAAGTCGGCTGAGATTTGTTCATGATGATAAATTTGTTGGGTACGTGCTCTGAATATTTGAAGGCGTTATCAACTTTTCATCACCTCGGTCCATTTCGCTTCGCCCAACTCTACCGCATCTCTTAGAGAAAAAAAGGAGATTTATATACATAGGTATATGAGATGGCGTTTCAAGTGTTACTTTTTCAGTAATTGTTACGAAAAATGTTTCGTATTATTTGCACATTCCTTTTTTTAGAGGCCAATTCAGCGTGAGTTGATTGAAATTTTATGTGCACAAGGAACGCCTGAAGGGCCGCTCTATTTCAGTAGAGGAGGTTTTGATGTTCACTTTGCGTTTGTCAGATGTGATAAGTTAAACATCTTCCCAAAATACGTTATACCGATTATACGTGAATGATGATCAGTTCTGGAATTCAGGCCTGTAAATTTATAAATGGGTCAAAAAATATTTTCGGATGTATCTAAACATCCTTTAGGCAAACTTGCAAATTACAAACGCACTTAAATCGGTCCAGACGTGTAGATATATGGTTTTTTATAACCATACTTCGAAGTGCAGATCCACATCAGTTGAAATTTATATCTTTCACCCCATCGTGTTTGATCGTGGAGTATATTAAAATATAATTTACTTACAAAATTCAATTAATTCAAGTGATCAGGCTCGGATATTAGATTTTTTCATTATCTTTATTATCATAATTCTATCTACTTTTTTTAGTGCGCAGATGAAAGTACAGTAACGTATTTCTATAATTGTCTAGAATTAGTTGACGTGGACATGCTATAACCAGTATGTGCAGCGTAATAATTTTGAGTGATAGAAGTAAGCTCGAGGGATTGAGGATATGAAGGAAAGGGTTGAATCTCGAAGTTTCACCCGTCTCAGTCATAAGACACGCAGCTCGGGTCGGGCTGCTCCGGATATTGGAATAGAAGCCGTGATTCGCAACACGGCAAGCTGTCGTTTACCTGCTCCTGCCTTGCCTCCGACCTAGCCCAACCCAAAACCACTACCGCTCAAAGAAGATCAATACTAAACAGTTCCCTCTTGAGCCACGATTCTCTTCGTGACGTCAGCGACTGAATTTATAAGCTTCATTTTCCACCTTCACCCCCTGTATCGACAAACATTAGATTGATCGATCTGCACCCTTCGTTCGCTTTCGATCACGTATTTATTGATTTAGACATAAAACAGTCCAACTCTACCGCGCGTACATTTTATAAAGGATTATAAATTATTTCTGGACAACATTCATTTATTTATTTATTTTTTTCGCAGGCTGAAACGTAGTTTGAATTATGTTGCAATTATTCTTCACGGACATTTAACAATAAGTATATATGTAGTTTAAATTATATGCACAGATCTATCTGTCAATGTGACTCAGAAGCCTACGCAGTTTGCGAATTCAGACCGCTGCAGTTTTAAAGCTAATAAATTTTGTCTGATGAAGATGATCGTGCATGGTGCGAAGGTCATTCCTCAAGCTATTCGAGTGGACTAAAAATCGTGGGAAAGGTGCAAAAAACACGGCATATGGATCAATATTTTACTTGGCAAATTTTTTTTCATCAGAATTTAAACTTTATTCACGCGACTGTCGATACCTATATCGATGGTACTGCATTTTCGCTAATGAAACAGATTTATGCATGGATATCAGCGAGGACATGAATGGCTGAATTTATATTTCATGCGAACTTTCACGACGGTAACTTGACACGATATACATACACATACATATTTTTCATGTAACTGCTCATGTACTTTTGGCATGGTCCAACATAATCACTTTCTAATTCTTAATAACTAATATATCTTCTAGCTCGTAGATTTTATCCGAATTTTTTTTCTTCAGATCCTTGAATTTTTCTAGGAACAATTACATCGACGATCATTTGTTGAATAACAAACACGAGCTTCTCTTGAATACGAGAAGAACCGTAAGGAATTTTCGTATTTCTAGTATTCAGGGAATCATCGCCTTGGCGCCACATTTTTGAATTATGGTAGCGAAATTCTTTTCTTATTTCTTCGAAGGCCGGAAATGAATGAGCTTACTTTGAGAAACCGGAAGTTCCACACGGTAACTGCGTATACCCGTGATTCGTTCCGATCCGGAATGCCGGAATTTTGATCACGTCATACATTTATAGTTTTTCTTTATTATTTTTGGATTTCTATCTTTTTCTTCTTCTTCTTTTTCTCGTTTCTCAGTCCCCACGACGTTATACCATCGTAAAAGTTTTAGCCATTTTTTCCGTTCCACGGGCCAATCACCTCATCGTATTTACATTTCGCACATCCCGGGGTGTAAGGTATATATGTGAGGATAAATAATGTGTGTATTTCATTAAAGAAAACGAGATGAAAAAAGAAATAAAACAGAATGTCCGTATACATATTAAATTTCGACGAAATTCAATTCTCACCCCCTCCTATATACACAAATTGGTGAGTCGCAGTTGGCAATTGATGCCGAGCACCGAACACCCACGCGGTAGTTGGGCACGTATAGTAAACAATTTCGTTTTTGCTCATTTATACTCTATATATATGTAGTCCATCATCGATGTATACCGGACGAAGCTTTACCGCCGGCTCAGTTCTTTCCGATTCTTCATAAGAGTTTGTCGATTGTCGATCGTTTGGCCCAAAGGTTTTTTTCTTTTTTCTTCAAGAGAGATATAAAGAGGAACAAAGAATGCCCTGCGTAGTATTCGGTCACGACATCGATTGAGTCAATTCTTGTTTAATTCTAGTCAGTTTTATCATTGGGACAGTCGAAGGATTACTCCGCAAAAAATTATAGTGAATCGAAGAATAATTCGCATCAATTATGCCTGATAAGAACGTGCAGAAGAAAGAAAGCAGAGCCATGCTCGCTAAAGAGGCAAAGCTTGCGGTCATCGCAAAGTCTTTGATGTCCGTTGAGAAAAGGTGAGGGAATTTAATAATTGGATTTCGGTATACATTCGCCCCCTACAGCAGGAATTTACGACGGTATAACGTCCATTTTAGTGATATCGTTGTACCTGCGGGCGATACGATATTTTTTAATTAAAGAAAAACACGAAAATACACGAAAAAAAAAATGCAACCTTAAATATGCACGACTTGATTTGTTTATTTAATTAAAGAATAATATCCACGACGAAAACGTATCATTCACTTATGAATCATAATTCGTTCGTTTTTTTTCTTTTTTTTTTGGTATCGTTATCGAACCTGCTCGACAAGTATAAAGGTATTATCGGTACTATGACATGCAGAATAGACAGTTAGCTAATTATAAAGCAATTTTTTTTGTCCACCTAGCATGACAATTTATCATTGAAATAGTGTGTGCATACGACGGAAATAAAAACAGCTGGTAACATGTCTCTTTGTCTATAAACTGATCAAATAGAGGCAATGGAATAATCATTGGTTCCCTGATGTGTGGTTAATTCGCTAATAATAAGCTGCGCGGTGCGATCAATGAATGAGCAGACGTCTGATAAGTCATCTGATAACTCATCATTCGTACACCTTATATTTCAAATTTTTCCGATCGATCGATCGATTTAATTGCGTTCAAGATCACGAGTTCTTGAATATAGAAATAACTATAAGCGATATGAAATCGCGTATTCCAGATGCTACTTGAGATACCTATATATTTTTTTTCCCCCATTATGTGTTCTGCCCTGGGGCCGAAGGTCAATCGAACCTTCAACCCCTAACTACGCCTTACATACTGCTGGCTTTGGTCAACCTCGAAAAAAAATATTTTAGAATAAGATATATTTGGATCTGACCCTCGCGAAATCATCATCATTTGCGTACATAAAGAATTTTGGTGAGCAGATGTTTGCTATAAAATTAAATGCAAAATAAAAAAATCTTTACTACGTAAATAATATATTTTTATGTTATGCTTTTTACACTCGTGACCTTCGTGTTTGTATATCTCTACACCGTTAAAAGCCCTATTTGTGATAAGATCTATAAACTCGAAAATTTAGTCACTTAATATTTAAAATACCCCGAGCGCGTTGATGCGACGACCTCGTATTTTATAAATTTCGTTTTCTTTTTTTTTTTCTCAAATTTACATCTTACAAAAGTAAACAGAATCTTCTGCGCAACATCTGATGTTTCTTCTTATCTTTTTTTTTTCTTCTCCAAGATGAGTCTAAATTGTCTAATTTTTCCTCATTCTCTGCCACCCCAAAAAAATGGCGATGATATGAATTATATTTTATTTCTAACAGGTTGCGTAGGTTACACAGAAGTTCATCGATTGAAAAATTTGGCTCCGATACGGCTTTATTAATAATCGTAATGACAAAACTATGTGTCATTATATTTCTAGTGCAATGATACGTCATCTTGTTTAAAACTAGCATGAAAAATCTGATGACAATATTGTACTTGAAGCTTCTCCATGTATATTACTATATCATATATGTGAATATAAGTCACATATATGTGCACATTTTTAAAAGAATGTGTAGGAAACTGTCGTATAGTTTGACTGTGAGTCTGACGCGCATCGTCCTCTACTACTGTGCAGTGTGGGATCGCGACTGGCGCTTGCGAATTACGAGTTTTAGTAGTCAGTACGCCGTACCGCGTCAGACAAGCAGGTGCTCTTTTAGTAAAGCGCGCTTAAAATTTATCCGATATTAAATTTTATTCGCTTACAATTTTCCGATCATTTTACACTGCCTGTCGTCGAGTTCATTCAATTTATCGTTAATTATGAATTACGATAGATGAAAAATAAGTGCGAAGTAAATATATATTTGAGTGCAAACAGATCGAATATTAATTCACACAACTACACGTGAAAGATTGGAATTTCAGACGTGGGATATTTTTATCAAAATATATAAATAAATATAAATCTGTGAATTTACTACAGATCGAAATCATGGTTATGATCGATATTATCGACGACGAAGATCGGTATGTTGTGTGTATAACGTACTTATGATTTTATTATTCAAACTTCTCGTTCAAATTTCGAGATACGTTTCGTTGGTGGAAATTATGGATTTAAAATGTATAACAAAATAAGTGTATGTACGCGATTGCCGGGGGTTGCGCAATTCGATAAATGGTTAAAAAGTTTCATCTTTTTACGAAGCTTTATTACATGAACGCTTAACAAATTAATTAATTTAGGGAGAATAGATTTTAATTGATCTCCTGTGGCTATAATTATCTCATTAATTTTTTGCCTCCCCTTTGAGTATAACGAAGTCAAATAATTACGGTCGGATGGAACAATTGTTATAATTATTCTTCGAAAACTAGACGTGGAATAAATAATCCCAGATTACATTTGAACTAGCTTATGGTTTCGTTTTTGACATTAATTTTAGCTGTTGCTGTGGCGCATATGTTTTTACCTATCAAGGATCATTGACCTCCCGCGATGAAACGTCACGTAAAAATTCACCCTTCCAGATTCACGACGCAAATAAAAACCGAATCAACCCCGCTTGAACTTTAGAGTCGTTCGCAACCACTAGCGGACGAGTCATTCTGATACGTGGAAAGTTCTTTTTTTAATAAGTATACCTATACCTCCGTGTATCGACGACTAGTACTTTTGTTCCGAACACGGTCGTTTAACGACCTGAGCAACTTTGCGAACAATGTCTTTTCAGAACTTCCGACTCTTCTTTTGTACACCGTACGATGTACGATAGATGAAAATTTTGTTTTACGAAATATTGATCTACTTATTTTAAAGAGCGAGTAGATTTCAGTAGCATTTTCCAGAGAAGCGTATCAAAGAATGCGTAAAAAAAATTTGAGAAAAAAAAAAATATATATAGCGTGCTACACACATACCGTAGTAGCTTTGAAAATTGCGTTTGTTGGAAAGCCCACGTGGCCGTTTCGCTCAAGGGCAAATCAAAGCAAACCCTCAAGTGTCATGTTGATATACTCATACTTGAACAAATATTTGCAATTATATGCATGATATAGATGTCAACATTAATCAACGTCGGTCGGAAACATTGCGATGTCATAACACAATCGTAATTTTCGATCTAATTCAACCTTTGTAATTTGTATTTGATTAATTATTACAGTCAACATTTAATTATGATAAACGAATGTATCTCGTATGATCGAAGCGAATCGAACGTCGGTTAAAAAATTCATCGTAGAAATTACATGCAATTACGTTGCAATTTATCTCTTAATGTTCGCTCGTATATCATATTTATAGACTCAAAATTTTCTCGTCCAGATTTACCCTTGCCCTAATGTAATCACGATCGCTGAATTTTGCTACAGATGCTCGATGAAGCGAATGTAAAATATCACCCCATAAAAATCGATATCCTTCTTAATTTTTTTTTTTTGCTTTCCTTAACAAATTGGCCAAACTTTTGGACATTCGTTTTAATTTTTCTATTTTTCTGATGCAGGTACGAACGTCTTCTGCGACGAGCCAAGACGGAAGATTTAACCGAAGTATCTGGAATTGGTTGTCTTTATCAGAGCGGCGTTGACCGACACGGTCGTCCCGTGGTTATCTTCGTTGGAAAATGGTTTCCATTCAACAAAATCAATCTCGACAAGGTGAGAGCGAAATAAACGGCGTTACGGTATAAATGAATTTTCCTCTTCTGCTTTTCAAAATTCAATCACCGTGTTTGATATAATTGGAAAGATAATCATGTTCCGTAAGCATATAATTAAATAGACGCGTTTATCGTCGGGGTGCTGATTTCTCCGGTTTATAACGGGGACGCGGGGGAATGCCCTCCGCATTGCATTTCTACCCTTGCATCGCTGTGCGAGTGAGACGAACTTACAGACGCGCGACGCGACGGGACTCACTCTGTGATCGATAGTAACGCCAGAAATAGCTCAGACACTCTTTTGGCCGAACTAGTAGGCTTGGCCCTTTGGAGGTGCTGCAGAATCTAGAGAGGTGATTTTAAAACTAGGTCGTCGCCACTGGTTTCGTTCTCGAATCACGTTTTTTCTTTCTTTCCTTCTTTTCTTCTTCTACCCGGTAACATCCCTGTCGCTGCACAATTGGCACGTTGAAAGAAATGCTCATGAAATCTCAAGTCTCTGGCAAAAAATGAATTATTTCAGAGAAAAAAGAGAAAAAAAAAAATCTCTGTTAGTATCTGCAGTATTTCATCGAATTCTTGTATAATGTATATCTATAAATATAACGGTGCTGATGTGTATATACGCACACATTATAGTTATACTTTGAATATTCTTAGGTGCGTAGCTGTTTCACCCACGTGTCGAAATTTTTCTAACTTCGTTCTGGTCGTGTTATTTTTTTCTTCTCTCTTTTTTTTCCACGGCTGAGGTATACCATTACAGTCAAATCGTTAATCGAATAGATCAAGGACACGGCGAAAGCCATTGATTGCTCTGAAAACCCGATCTATAATTTTATTCATATTTGTATCCGCACACACATTGTGTATCGCTTCAATAAATCCGCAATGGTATTTGCAATAATACTTTTGTTGTACTAGCGTAATCAGATGATATGAAGGAAAAAAAAAAAAAACACCATATTATATACACATATTTTTTGACTCATTGCGTAAACATGACAATCCGATAGTATTATCACGATAACCACTATGGAAAAATCAGATTTTCACGATATAATGTAATTTTTCTTTACTCCTGTTTCTTGAACTTCCAAATTTTTGTCTTTGTTTTTTTCTCGTTTATTTTATTTTATTCTATTTTTTCTGAGCTCACTTTGGTATTTACAGATATACCATACGTATGTATAAATGAAACAATGAATATACGTAAGTCAATAAGCAGATGTTAGCTGATAACTAAATTAATTGATTAGCGTCGTCCAATACTATGTCAAGCTGCTCTAACTATAATGCTAACAATAAGTAAGTCGGGCTAACAATACGCGGTATGACTGTCTCGAAAAGTTACCCAAATAGAAAATCCTCGTGATTTCTTTCTGCAGAAGTTTTCTTTGATATTCACGTCGTATAATTCACTGTAGATGGAGATAAATAAAATGAAGAAAAATGTAATAAATTTGCTTAATTTTTTTCCTTTCCGCGACTCATTTTCATTTAATTTGAAAGCGGTTCAAGTCACGTTCGTTGATAACTCTATAATCTCTCTGCGTGACTTTAACGTGATTTCCTTGTTCATGAATATATTCAATATCGCACATAATGGATCAATTATTAATTATTCAGAGATTATAATTCAATCTCGTGGAAAAAGGAAGACCTATTAATTTAATATTCCTATTTGTGTTTCAGGCATTGTTGTATTTGATCCAACTGCTGGACCCCATCGTTAAGGGAGACTACGTTATCGCATACTTCCATACATTAACGACGAGCAACAATTATCCGGGACTACATTGGCTGAGAGAAGTTTACAACGTTCTTCCTTACAAGTTAGTATTATTGAACGACGCATTTTAATAATTTTTACGATTCATGGTTCCTCCGAAAACTTCGAATTCAATTTTCTGTTATCCTCATCGGTTCACATTCCTTATAATAACGGACAGTTTGCTTAATTCTGGAGAAGATTTTTTTTAACTTTATTTTGCGCGGCGACGGAACGAGGGGGAAGGGGCAGAATTAGACTCGATAAATGTTGTATATTTGATTTCGGAAAGTAGGTCTCGGATGAATTCCTTTTGATTCACGTTCTGCTCTAGACATCTGAATAACAGATTATTTGCCGATTAACATACCCGTGTAAGCGTACACACGCAGTCATCTGTGTAATTATAATAATTATTATAATAATTCTTGCAAAATTGAACACCCTAAAATTTCGCTCGATTGGATATCCGTTTACTCAATTCGGCTAACATATATCGTTCAATTTTTATTCTCACAATTATGGAAGTGAATCACTGGCAAATATTTATTTTTGTTACATCGTCTCAATGTAATTGAAAGAAGGAAAAGAAATTAAGGTTTCACAGATCATTTGATTTATTTGCTTACAGATACAAAAAGAACCTGAAACAATTCTACATCATCCATCCAACATTCTGGACAAAGGTCAGTGAATTATTGATAAACCTAATGGTATATTAATTTATGTATATAGATTTTTTGAAAATTTATCTTTTTCTTTTATCGTGGGCGTACGTAGGGAAAAAAATGTAGACTTATCCAAGCCAACTGGTTTGCAGGAGTTTAGTTTATGCTCGGTCACTAAAAGTAGAAAGTTTGTCCCAACTGGACTGTAAACGTATCGCATCTGATATTGCAATTGATCATAGGTCATCGATCGCGTTATATTTTTTTTCGTTACCATAAAATCTGTTGAAATGCTGAAGATTATATGTAGATATTCGTTGGACGTTTGATTACAACCTTGAACTGACCTGTAAATATTATTCATCGTTTACCGCTGGGATTGTTGCCGAGTGCAGTAGTTGCGAGGTAGACGCAATAGGAAGTTCAGTTAATTGCCTTAATTAGATGTTACATTCTCTGTTTAAATTACCGGACAATGGGAGTTTTTTTCCCCTGCATACGCATTGAGTTTTATTACTGTAATCTGTTATATCGGTTGTCATGCTAGTTATAGATTTGTCCGTTTTATAGTTTCCATTTCTGTCTGATCGTTGGTCACTCGTCAAAACTCTTTCATCAATTAAGAATTTTACTATCAATTTTTACGAACGGATTAGCAGATTGATATTGAAACATCAATCACGTTACGCACTTGATGAATAGAGCTATCTGTTTGCAAACAACAGCGTGTTTATTTTTAAATAATGTACATACGTGTTATGTATACAGTTCTCTGCATGCAAATGTATAAGATAATCTTCGGAGCAGGTTCAGTACCGTGTTAAACATTGAAGTTTATGATGGTAGGAAGATCTTGTTTTCCGGTAGTTTTACAATTAACATTGCAACGTCATTGTAATCCCATGTAAGGAGTCCCCACGATTTACATTGGAATGAATATGTCTTGAAAAAAAATTTCATTGCAGAATTTTAATCTTAGAACCACTACTATGAGCAGAAATTTCATTTTATGTAATCATTGCAGTTAATTGCGATGAATTCTCACGTCACCGTCTGTGACATGTTGCGAGATGCACTTCTGTCAGTTGAATTGATGGCCATAAAAATTGAAGTAAGAAAAATAATTCTGCTTCCGTTTTTCAGATGATGACTTGGTGGTTCACCACGTTCATGGCACCAGCAATTAAACAAAAAGTTCACAATTTACCCGGCGTCGAATACCTTTACGAAGTGATGTCACCGGATCAATTAGAAATACCAGCCTACATCACGGAATACGACATGACGGTAAGCCAAATTTTGCATCGAAATTTTTTGAAACCTAGACTTTTCATTATCATTCTTGAAACCTCGAATCTCGAATTTTCGTTACAGATAAATGGTTTGCGTTATTATCAACCGGAACAAACACCACAACCGTCAACGTAACTCATAGCGAATCGGCATGAGGAATCTTTCTTAAAGCTCTACGTCGTCACATCCAGTTCATCGTTATTTGATGGACATAATACGCGTTTTGAAATAATATATTAATTATTCTAAATACGTATATCGACCCGACCGCTATAGACATACCATATAACGCACCAGCGTTTCCAGTACGCTTAGAAAATAGTTTTAATATAGCTACACTAATAATAAGGTGATATAGTGGGCTTAGATGCGACGAAATGTTATCATTATTTTTATTATTGTTATTAAATATCTTTTATCTTAGGTGAGTTACTTACCCTATTATAGTAGACGAGAGACTGATTGTCCGATTGACTGACTGACCGTAGTAATAATTACGCGTCAGTTGAAAGTAAGAAAATCATTCATAAAAGCGCTTGTCGAATCATGCGATGTTATTTTACAATTTTACAATTTTATTATGAAGAAGAAAGCAAAAAAGAAAATCAGTTTAATCAGTATCTGAACATGAACGGACGTCTTACCAAGTGTTTCTACGGTATACTTTCCGATACATAAAAGTAACTTGGGGTTGATAAAAAAAAAAAAAAAAACATTAGAAAACCGGAAATCTATATAAATTTATTAAGCTCTCTGAGAATTTGATACAGAGAGTTTTGATTCTCAACTATGAAACAAATTTTTCATTAATTTTGTTAGCCCGAATTTCGTTGAAAATTAAATTGATCGGACTTATTCATCGGTGAAAAAGGGTACCGACAATTAAACAATTTTTTTGTAGTAAATTTTAGATAGAAGATGAAATCGTATGGTTGAATATCCGCTATTATCGTAGTAAAGTGTGTTGAAAAATTATAATAAATAATGACGAGGGGATCGAGACTCCACGTATGTATGGAATTCTTGAAACTGGCGTTGTTAAAGTTATCAAAATTGAAAATAACCGACAGTGCGAGTAATACTTTGTCAAAAAGTACCTAACTTTAACTAGTTTTAAGTATACCGGCATAAATATAGGTCCATACTAAAATAATACTACTGAAAAAAAAAAGAAAAAAAAAATATGTATAGAAATATTAATTTCTTTACGACGTGGATTATATTTTCAAGTGTTCGATTACGGAAGCAATTAAGCTCTGTATGAGAAACGATCTTTCTAATCCATGGTATCCAGCTGTCGCCAGTTTGTTGTATAAAAACGAAATGAAAAAAAAAACATTGGCTGCCAAAACACCAATAATCAGTATTTAAATTATTTCATATAAAACAAAAATTAAGAGAATATTATTCAAACTCTTCATATATTCTATATATAAATACGCGTGTATGTACATAGGTATCTAACATTACTTGTAGAGCTAATTAGTTGTTAATAATTGAATAAATTATTACCAAATCCGTAGCAACAATCCCTATAATAAATTGCTGGCTCTTATTTTGTCATGAACAGTTAATCTGATCTTCTATTCTCAGTATTGCATCTCTACATATATTACGAAATGTAAAATATATGTTCTACCTGCATCGATATTGATATTTTACCATAAACTTTGTTAATGCAGATCGTGTAAAAGAATATTTTTCGATTGCAAATAACTGTTGAAGAATACAATTACAGATAGTAATTTGTTTATTATTTTATAAAGAGTAAGCTAAATTTTTGTGTAAGAATTTTAGAAGGAATGTGATCGATATGAGTAAACATTTAAACTACCCTTAGAAATAGTCTTACAACTAGCCATAAGTCTAGTAAATAAGTTTGGGTTAGCCTTGCTTGGGCTTAAAATACGTTTAGGAAAGGTAAAGCAATAAATCGTAAAAGCTTTCCTGCTGCATCACGTCGGTAGAGACGAACTGTTAATTGCCAATAGTTGATCGCTCTTTATTTGCATTTTTTTTACTCCAAAGTATGGTTGTATATCTATATTTTATTTGAATATTATAATTTTTTTATTTCCAAGCTTTGTTTATCGCTACTATTGGCATACTGTATTATTGTATTAGTTTACAAAATCTTATCAGAGTTACATATTTTCAGTTTTAAACACACATTTGCTACATGTAAACTGTTTAACTATCTATCATTGTTTGGTTAAAGTTATATTTATTTTACATTACTTTATTTGTTAATTAGATTTACCACTATACTTATCGTTATTTTGTAGATCAAAAGAAAGATATATATTATATACCCACATACCATATTCATATACATATTATTCCCACAAAGAAAAAGAAACAAAAACAAATATATACATACATATAATTTTGAAATATAATATTTTTAGGATATGTCTCTTTATTATTTCTCTTGATTCACTCGTATTATTTCATCGTTTTACTCTAGAGCTTACAAAATCTTGAATCATATTCGAGGAAACTAGAATTTTAAATGCACGGGGTAAACGATCTTGTGATGAAATGACAAATTTCTAGGTACAGGCATTATGTAGATACCTTAAATCTTAAGAAATTGTCACACGTTTGCCGGATTCACGGGGGGAAACAAAAAAAATTTAAATAACATACTTTGTATAAATCGTGATACCTCCTTTGGTGTAGCACGATAATCAAAAATGCATGCAGATATGTGTAATCGCAAGTTCGCATACTGTTCTATCTTCCGGGAACTCAATTTATAGCGCGAATTGATCATTGACTATAATTTTTTTCGAAAATTATTTTATATGGTCTACATTATGATAAAAGTTGCCTGCATCTTCGTACTCTACATTACAGAGCAAGAAGGTAATAATCATATCAGTAGTCGTTCTCATCTCGGTAAATCATCGTTCGATGTTATTCTGATCATTATTTTATATCCCGTGGAATCATAAGATACGTCTATAGTCAATTCTTTTTTAGCGCTTCTGTTTATCGGAGATGAAAAATATTTCTGCTACACTAAAGTAGCGTTTATATAATCGGTGAAATTTCAAATAAATCACACGAACCTTAAAAACACGTGAGCTTAGAAAATACGGAAACACAACCAAAATTAGGAGAAAATTTCGTAAGAAAATACTATAAATTGTCGAATAATAATTATCCCCATCTTCAGGCAGCTGGTCCCTTAGGTTTAGCGTACGGTATCGCACGGTGTAATATAGATTTAGCGTATGAAATTGAAATCAGATATCCTTGATATCGTCTACCGTATAAATGATAAAATTAATGAAAATTTCCAATCACATACTATATATTCTGCAGCATGATGAGAATAATGTGATTTTTCTTTGAAAAAAAAAAAACAAAAAACAAAAAAAAATGTTTATAATCAATGCTTTTTACGAACGAGCATTACGGACCAGCCAAGGCCTTTTTTAATAGAAAATAAATAAATCTTGTATTAAAAATGGCCACTATTAACAAAAAAAATATTATGAATTGGACCAGAATTGAAAAATATATTTCGTTCTTGCGTGTATTGTCATCTATAGTCTAGTTGCGATCGAGAGAAAAAAAAGATGCGAAATGTATCCTATATTTTGAAAGAGGCGGTCATCAAACACCGCTAGCGAAATTATAGAGATCAATAATAATCCAGAGAAGTAAGCAAAGATGGAGCATGGTAAAAGTAAAACTAACAAATTACAAAAAAAAAAAAAAAAAAAAATGGTTAACTTATTTTTATCGAATGTAAAATGTATCTATATACATGAATTATATTTTGAACCTCGTTATATACATGCATATATTATATTATCACACATCAGTACAAAAAAAAAGAAGAAATGAAAAAAAAAAACATCAATAACACGATGACAGAGAAAACTAAAAAGAACAAAAGAAGATAAAATAAATGAATAAAAGAACCGTGTGCACTTATCATAAATACAAAAAAAAAGAAAAGATTCAATTCAATCGAATAATTTCGATAAGACTACATTAATCATATATTCCCAGTTTAAAAACTAAAAGTTCCATGTCATGTATATTTCATACATTATATTGAATAGTAATATACATATACGCTGGTTGTTAACGCGCGTATACATGTAAATGAAAAAAAAAGTGTTCACGCAATCATGTATTACGATTTCACAAGCTTCTTTCCAAATCTGCTACGGAAAATTCTGTCCCAGTGTTATAATTCTAATAATATAATCATAGTAATATTAGCGGCAATAAATCGATTCAATTTTTCTTTTACTTCACACAACAATATTATATATAGTTTACTTGAATCAGCAGAATTCCAAGTTGATTAATTATTTTTTAATTCGTTTGTTTCAATTTATACATCCTTATAGCGGACAGTTATTGACTAATGAAAATTAAAGTCGAATTGGGGTAACTGATTATTTTCCATGTGACCCAAAAACGACAAACAAAATAATGTCTGTACTTAATATAATCGCATGCATGCTAATTGAATAACTATATTGTTTTTTTAGTAAAACGGAAGTTAATTTCGTTGTAACAAATTGCGACAATGATATGATGATCGAAGGTCAATAAGGTGAAACCTTTTGTTACATTCAGTAAGAATATAGATAAAATAAAAATATTATATCTAGAAATATATAGTAAAAAAAAAATTTGAAGAAAAGAAAAAAAAAAATAGTGCGTAAAGCAACGTGAAATCAGAATAACTACGTAACTAACTTTGTTGGCTATCGATATTGTTGTTATCTATGTTGATGATGATATAATGATGAAGTGAGTTTTATATATGTTGAACTATTACCAACTAGTTTGTACAGATAAGTGGCATACACGGATGAAAAAAAAAAAAAAAAATGAAAAAATGAAAAAGAAAAAAAAAAAATCGTTCAATATACAATTGTATAGTGCAGTTATTATTGTAATATTTATTATGGTTGATATCATTTTTAATCGATTAAGATTATTCTACGCTAAGGACGGTGCCTACGATAATGATTATTATTCATTTTTCACATAGCGGGCGCATGACAGAAGTTTATAACAATTATATCTTTGTGGCAAAATACAGTAAAATCAAAAAAGATAACAAAAGAAAAATCATCAGTTGAGATCATGAGCTCGCAGATTGTATTGTGTGACACTTTAACAATTTATTGTATTAATTACGATAATTTAAAATTACGCTCGCAATGCTTATCGTACCACACCATGTGATGTTTCCTTCTTGGTTTTCCTGCTCTGTATGTGCCGAATAATCGTTGGGAGTTTTTTTTTTTCTTCCGTTTCTGATAAGAGGAACAAAGGATCTAATACAGATGAGAGATAATTCGAATTTATTGTGTGTTTATTTAATTAAACTGTATGATGATGTGATTGTGTAATTTGATTTCCTTTATTTTAGATCGACGACGACGACTACGACGATGATGATCATCGTGGTGAAACATTGAAGAGTTACTAAAATTAAACTGATTGTGAATCAAAAAAATATATATTATGGAGAGATCAGAAGAATTGACGGTGACGATGATGACGATGATGATGATGGTGCGTCGACTTCGATCCCACGTGTCTCGGTTTAGTCAGACTTGATCGTCGGTTACCCACGTGACAAAAACCGTTCGAAGTGTTTTCAACTGAAGCACGCGTTCATTATAGTTGTATGGACGCTTCCTTCGTGAACGGCCGGTGTGCTCTCGCTGCTTGTACAGAAAAACGTGTTTCGCGATCCACGTACTCTCGGATAAAAGTGATATTTTCAGTTAAAAACTCATAACACACTTCGCTTGAAAATTGACAATATATTTTATCTGTATAATCATCGATCGTTCTATTTTATCTATCAATAATTCTCTTAATTTTGTCATAACATATATATAGTCGAAGAAAATTAGGTTTACGTAGATTGATATTCTACTTCAACGAATTATATACATATTTACATAATAAGTGAAAAGAAGAAATAGAAAAAAGAAGAAAACTGAAGAACGGAAGAATAACGGCGGGAATAATGTGAACATCGTGTAGAAGATCAATATTATTAGTTGAACATCTGGGAACTTTTGGAAGACTTTAATACACACGAGATATACGTGATCGATACCCGCGTCATCTTATTTTATTTTATTTTCATTTTTTTCCTCATTCCGTATCACCTGAACGGATCTGCGCGTATTTTCTAAAGGAGTGAACGCAAGAATGTATCGTACGTTTCGTCGGGCCTCTGGCACCGTTCGATCTAAAGGTGCTGCTGCTGCAGGTGCTGCGTAGATGGTGCAGCACGGCAGTCAATTACCAAAACGGATCGCTCCGAAGATCCTACTTTGTACCGCATTCCTCGAACGAAAGTGATGCGTATTTTCTGAAGGGCATTCTACTCCCACTGCACCTTTACTATATCACTCCAGTAAGTACGATTATAATTTATTTAGCACGTGTTAGTTCATTTCAAAAATAATTAATCATTATATTTTGTTATTCGTTGTTTTGACTTCGGCTAATTTATCTCAACATTATTTACCGTACACCTATACACCGTATTGATACACTGCAATTGTTATCTTGTTTAAATAATCGAAAGGTGACCATCATAAGCGTCAGCTCGCAATCTCTCCGCGGCTTTCTCCGCGACACCACGCGCGACTCGTATACATCTATACCACTGTATGTATATATATATGTATACGCATAACTATATATAAATGCTATTTTTAAACTAATGTGCGAAGACAAACGATACATAGATGTAATACATACCTATAGTATACCGTACATAAATTATATCTACGTAAAACCCAGGTTGGATGAACGCGGATCAAAACGACGCTCGTATTAATTAAACTTATATTTAATTGCACCACGTAATTTATATATAGATATAGTTGAACGAAATCGCTCTTCAACATTGTAGCATAGTTTTCATTGGCACTTATCCTCCTATGATACTTGCAGCTAGTTTAGTATTGTGTAAAACTATTCAACTATTATTAGCGGGCTAGAACTTCTTATGTATGTAGTTCACCTTCGTGACCTACGACACACAACTGACTTTTTCATGTAGGTATCACTTTGGATTTTATTCATCATCACGAATACGTACTATTTTTATACGTATTTTGGTAGAATTTTAATCATAATGTAACTCTTGACTTTTCCTGAATAATTAATCTTAGTTTTATTAAATATTTATGATAATTAGCTGCATACTGATGAGGTATTGAATTCGAAAGGTGTGGTGGGGGTTTATTAATTCTTGGAATTTAGAAATTCGGAAGTTACGTAGATACGGGTCTCCGTTTACCTCTTATGTAACTGCTTTCGAAGAGGTGAACTTTTTTCTGATTTTCATTTTCTTGAAAAATAGTTCGTATTAAATTTCATTGCGTTGGACATACTCGTAAATAAATATCGTATTTTTTACAATAAATTACATTGAATACATAATTTAACTCGAAATTTTGAAGCTCTCACTGTCTGAAGATTACTTTACCTGAGCGTACAAATGTAATGTCGTATAACCTGATCGAGTAGCTATATTATTAGCAGATGACGAGTTTCGATTTGGATAAGATATAATATACAGCGCGTTATCTCGCGTTCGCGTTTTCGTTTGGTAGAAAAATACTACCATACACTATTGTACATAGCGTTCTTTTTATTAGTCGAAATTGTAAAGGCAGTTAAACCTTGGACGTGAGTGTGCTTATTCCGAAACTTAATATACCTGAACGATATTTTCTAATCACGCCATGTGTCGTAGGAAATTATTGAGCTAATAACCGCGATTTAAATTCATTGTGCACAACAGTGCGATTAAATATTATAATCGATGTGTTTCTTTTTCAGTTGTTTTCTCCCATCTTACATCACATAATGTCTCTTACGCTTTACAGAATTATGTGCTTCCACATTCACTCTCTACTTCTACTGGATTGCACACGGAATACTAATTTATCGAAGTGTGCCGATCAAATTATCGACAATTAAGATTGGACGGATTTGCTTCAGGCACCGCTATCTCCGAATCTGAGGAATACAAAGGTAGTAAATTATCATACTCGAACTTAAATAAAATCAGGCGACATTTTTTAAACCTTGAACGCGTCTTACCATTTAAATCGGCGTCTTATATTGACTCGTATGTGATGTGAATTACTGATATTCTAATTTCTAGTCAAATTTGAAATTCTAATATGCACCGTCAAATTGTTCACCGCGCTATAACGTGTATTTTGATTCGTTCGAAAGAGTTCAGGACAAAGGTCACCGCATGTCATCGACCAAAGCTGGTGCATATTCGAGCAATTTCTTTCACCGGCGCTTTAAACCTGATAAAATAATATACCATGCGTCCCAGCGTTTACACCGCAGTATGTCTGGTTGCCTGCCGCTAGGCGCTCCGTATAGGACGCTCTGCTTTGCCGGATCCGTCAGCTCCCTGGGACCGGAAATGCCGAGCGCCGAGCGGCAGGCAACCAGACATAATGGGGTGTAAACGCTGGGACACATGGTACATGTAATTTTGTTCTTTCTTTATTTATTTATTTATTTTTCGTTGCACTCAGCAGAATCAATCATGGAATTACTCGGGGTAAAATTCGCTCCGTTAAACACGCCGCTGGAAAGGCGACTACAGACTTTAGCTGCAGCAGCGTGGATTATGATGCTTGTATTTGGCGGATGTGCTGGCTGCATTATTACAGCGTTAATCATTTTCTACACCACCACATTGAGATATTTTATAATCCTTTACATTGCGTGGTATTTTTTCTTCGATCTCGATACTTGTGAAAAAGGCGGACGAAGGTCGGTAATATTAATACCACGCAGATCCCGTGTGTAATATGAAAAAAAAAAAAAATGTATTCATATTCAAAATGCTTGTGTAATTTATTTTTCAGTGATTCGTGGATTTTATGGATGCGTAATCACGCGTGGTGGCATTATTTTTGCGCATATTTTCCAATAAAATTAGTCAAGACGGCCGAGTTGGATCCGTCAAAAAATTATCTACTATGTGCGTTTCCACACGGTGTTTTATGCACCGGAGCTTTCGGTGCTTTTGCAACAGACGTTTTAGAATTTCATAAACTATTTCCGGGATTACGAGTCAGAATGCTCACTTTGGGACAGCATTTTAACATGCCCCTTTTCAGAGAGTTCGTTTACAGCTTCGGTGAGTCTTCAAATTAATCGATAAAATTCACGACAAATTGCTGTTTTTGAAGACAATTATTGCTAATATTAATTTCAGGTGCTTGCAGCGCTAGCGCGAGAAGCATAGAACACCTAATTTCGGTACCGGGTGGCGGAAGAGCGACCGTTCTAGCTGTTGGTGGAGCTTCCGAGTCTCTAAAATGTAAGCCGGGAACTTATAGAATTATATTAAAACGACGAAAGGGTTTTGTGAGGATCGCTTTAAAGCACGGGTAAGTTTCGCCACTATTTACACATGCAGATCTTTCGTCAAAATTGTTCGTATTTTTTTTCTCTTTTATAAATCTCCTCTCAGGACTCCTCTGGTCCCTGTTTTTTCATTTGGAGAAACGGATCTCTACAGTCAAGTGGATAACCCTGAAGGATCGTATTTGAGATCGATCCAAGAGATGCTGCGTAAATTCACAGGAATAGCTCCTGTCTTGCCAATTGGTCGAGGACTGTTTCAGTACTCGTTTGGAATCATACCGCAAAGAAGGCCTGTTACGGTGGTCGGTGAGTAGTGATATATTTTTTGTATAACAATTCAGATTGTTACTTGAAATCGTAGAATTTATTTATGCGTATTTTAATTGTAGTTGGGGAGGCGTTGGATGTGCCAAAAATTCCTGAACCAACCCGCGAACAAATCGACGATTACCACTCTAAGTTCATTGAAAAATTGGCTCAACTTTTCGAAACGAATAAAGTAAAGTACTTGAAAAATGCTGAAAACACTCAACTGATTATAGACTAATTAATTAAGGTAACTCGCAAAAAAAACATGATCGTTAATTGGGCAACTGTTGTTTTTTTTCTTCTGTTTTGTAAAATGTGAGAATCGTTACGGTGGATATTTCCCTAATGTTGGGGATTCTTTTAGTTAGCGTTTGATTATGAATTACATGAATATTATTATCGGACGTTTTATCGTTTGAAAAGTAGACCCGAAGCCACGGGGTGATTGAATATTATAATGTGCTAATTGTGAACTCGTAGTCATCTACAAATTATTACATCAATTAGAATGAATCGAAAAAAGTTGCATAGTAATTAAGAGTATTGAAATGGTGGAGTCCAATATCGAACGTATTTAGAAATAAGAATTTGTACATTTTAATACACCGCCGTGTTTGGCGAATGTAAAATATTTATATCGTTGGTTTAGGTGTTATAGCCATTGAGTTTGGGTCCCACTTCAAACTTTGTACAATATTTTTTTACCAGTCAATAATTATAAGATATGGTGAAAGAACATATCAATTGTTCAACCTGTTATCAACCTGTTATTCTACTTATGTTGTCAAGTAATAAATTTGTTATTAAAAAAAAAAAAAAACAGGAGAAGAAACACTTTTATTTCAGATGAATATAATCAGGAAATTTTTATTTCACCTAAACGATAATACGCGTTTATAATCCAACACCAAAAAGCGAGTACAAGAGGTTAAAATACGTTAGAAAAGTGTCCTGCGATCGATTTTGAAAATACTTAAATTATAGGAATGTGTGATTGACAAATTACATCAATTGTTGTACATATAGTGCGGAATTTCAGACTTCATCGATGGATTCGGAGGGATTTTTATCGAAGGAGGTTTAATTCATCCTTCTTCATCCCTACATCTTCCTGTATTTCTCCATGCTCGTGATATGTGAGTTGAATTAGAACCGTTTTTTGTTTATGATTCCAAATAGGATGGCAAAGAGTACGGCGCTCAAAAGGTAGATACCTCTTCGAATGACCTGTTGAGTTGCGTGTATTTATATCAACAGGTGTTTAGAAGTACATAAATTATATCTCTGTGTTGGGTGAATATTTCAAAACTCACCTTCTCTTGCCAGGCCCGATTGGCGGTGCACTTTTGAAAAGGCATTCTAGAAAAATGGACCGAGTTGTACAACGGCACCCAAGTATTTGGAAACAACCAATACAATATGGTGTCCAAATGTTTCCGGAACATAAATGATTTTCTGTTAACCAAATCTCGCATCTGAAACAGAATTTTTTTTCCACTCTTGAAGTCAAGTTTCATTTTAAATCCTTTTGCAAAAATCTAAGGCCACCCACCTCAACGTAATTGTACATGGCCAAATCGCAGATCACGTGGGCATCCGTACATCTGAGTTCCGTGAAGGCAGGGAGAGTCATGCTCAAGTCGGAATTATATTTTTCCAGGAGTCTGTCCAAGAGAAGGCAGTCCTCGAATCCCTGGTAGCGAAAAAATGAGAGAAAAAAATGGCAGTTACCCAATATAAAAAAAAAAGGTAATTTGAGTCAATTCTTCATAAGTTTTACAGTGTTCATTCCTTGACCATAGAATGGAACCATCGCATGAGCAGCGTCTCCCATGATGACAGCTGAATTTTTCACGTGGAATGGACGGCACTGCGATTAGAGAATGGTGAATAAGATTATTTTTTTCTTTTGCAATTTCGTGTAATGACGATCAGAAAAAAAATCTGTTACACGGAAAATTATGTACCTTGATGGAAACTAGGGGCAGGGCGGAATTCTCAAAAAAATCTTTTATCAGACTGTCTTCTCCGAGTAAGGGAACGGCATCTGGAAATTGTTCTTTGAAGAACAGAAGTAATTTTTCGCGTGAATGAAGGCTCTCGAATGTCTTGAATGGAGCAAATAAAGTTACTGTGTATGATCCATCCTGATTCGGTAATGCGATCATCATGAACTCTCCCCTGGGCCAAATGTGGAGATGATTTTTTGCCATCGCAAACTGCAACCGATCGTTTAAATCGATAAGGTATTTTACTATAGTCTATGTAATTAATTTGGTTTCAGAAAAAAAATTAAATTTTTCTTACCTTTCCCTCGCCTTTTGGAGGAATGCAAAGCTCCATGTAACCGTGTTCGATGTAAGTCTGGCTAAAATTGTAGAGCGGTTTTTTCATCATGATCCTTCGTACCGCAGAAAAAGCTCCGTCAGCCCCGACAATTAAATCAGTTGAAGCCTGCTCCTCCCTCATCGTTTTCCGACTGGATTTCATTTTTGGTTTGGATTAAAAATATAACGTCAGTAAGTTTTGCATATTTTCTTACTTTCATTCTTCGTTATACTCACTCCAATAATGTCAGCTTTCCATTTTCCAGATCAGCGCTCACGAGCTTTTTATTGAAGAAAAACTTTACGTTCGGATATTTCTCTGCAGCTGCAACCATTTTTTTCGTTTATTTATTTTTTTCGACATATCGTTGATTGCTAGCGAATGGTATGGCGATATGCATGACAAATTATTGTCGATAAAAATTAATTGTACTCCGCAAGACGTGCGGCACACTGCGACGTGTTATACGACATTCGATATTTTTGTATCTTGTTACGCCGGGCGAAGCCATAAAAATAATTACTTCAATGGGAGAGATAAAAGTTACGGTGGGGAGCATTGGTCGGTTACTTCCGAGAGATAGTAAAACAACAAAAAATATTATACACTACATAGCGGATATAACGTTTATGATCTTATTCAACGAGAGCTTTTTTCCTATTTTGAAATTGCTTGTAAAAATTAATTTAGAATATCAAGTCATTTTTTAATAACTCACCATTCAGGAGCGTCTCGTTAAGATATCTTCTGTTAACCGAATATATGCACTGTAGAAAAAATATCGATCTCAATCAATTAAAATTACAGCAACCCTTAGTCTCACTCACAGTTCAATTTTTGATCTACAGCAAGTTTATCGCAATAAATCTGATAGACAACTGGATGAGAAAAACGAAAATTATGAAAATGATGACTTACATTTTTATTCACAGGATCGTAGGTTATTTCTGTCAATTTTCCATCCTTTCCGTGTATCATTCGAGCTCGCATCGGGATCCCATGTTCCTTGATCAGGACATCTTCTAGACCTATTTCTCGCAATGCTGCTCTTCCTCGTGCGGAAAGAGCCAGATTAATGCTTCGGCCACGAACTTCTTCCACCACACGAATATCTGTAGCATTTTAAAAAAAATTTCTTTTTATCGTAATATCAAAATTTGCGTGATTAGTTAAGTAATGATTTTTTAATTATTTTATACCCTCGCGGTACTCGTAGAGGTGAACACTGTGGTTTCTTTTTGCGAAAAAGCAAGCCGCAAGAGCCCCCACCTGGAAAATTACGATTTCGATGAAATTTTTTTATTTTCTTTACTACCGATTTTTATTTAACAACTTTTTTGAAATACACAGTTTACCGACCAGGCCACCACCGATCACGGCAACTTTAAGGGACGGTGCAGACTCGACCGTTGTCATGATTCCTAGACGTGGACTGAAGCCGCACCGGTGGTTGAACAGGGTATATAGAACTATATCAATGTACACACCTCATGTACATACAGAAATTGTAACACTGGATACGCAACGGTGTAACTAAAAGATCGAAGAACCCTGCGCGGTTCTTTAAAAAAAACTAGACTACTTTTCCAATATCATATGATACGCATCTCTACTGCAGGGCTTCGCGGATCAATCGATTCCCATCACAATGAAATTGCCGATACGTCGATAGAAGAGGAAACGTCCTTTCAAAAAAGGTAATTAACGGTCAGCGAAGATTTCCCTGCAGACATTAGGGGTATTAATTTTTGAAATATTATGTAAATCAGCATCAAATCGGACGATTTATACTTCGTACTCTTATAATGTCAGTGCTGCAGGTTACGGCCCTGAAACGAGTTTGTATTAAATATATTGAATATTATCGATGCGTGCAGGCCATTGTAACAAGAAACCATCCGATATCATCAGGTTAGAATTTTCCTTTTTTTTTCTGTGGGAATATAAGATGTGCAGAAATTTCCGGTGCAGCGATAGATCTTCTCCAGTTACAACGAGCAACCGTAAGTGCAGCGAACATTTTCAATTTGTTTAATCATCATATATCCTACGGAGTAATGACACGATGGAATTAAGATCCCGTGTCCGAAGGTCATGGCCTAATTTTAAAAAATGGTAAGTTTAACGGAGGTTGGTGCGATCGAAGATGATGGACCTTTTGAATTTGTTATGGCGAACGATGATAAAATTTTGGTTGCAGAGGCGGCAAGCGATAATTGTGCGGTTTGCTCGTTGGCGCTCGCGATGTTTAACCGAGTTGTTAAGCAACCCTTTCCAACGAAATAAGTCCGGACGACGTAGGTAGGTATACGTTGGCTGAAAGATCGAGGCGCGAATCAAAAATAGCCCTGGCAGTCAGTGCGGCGATGTCGAGGGCGAATGGTTCGCGGAGTTGGAGCGCCGTGCAGCCGTGCACTCCGACAATCCTCCTAATCGCGTTCCTCTTGTTATCGGGGTGGTTTACCGGGATAAGTGATGCCGCTAAAGCGCGTCCTTCGGAGGAACCTTCCCGAGGTAGCCGGCCGACTGCTCCTAAGGAGGTCGAGCCGGTCATCGAAGAGGTCAACGCTAAACAGCTAGAGAGAGCGCTCAACGACAAAGACTTTGTAGCCGTGTATTGGTGTAAGTGCATAGAGCGAGCTGATGATTCGATGATAACGACTGCAGAGCAGTCATTTAAAAAAAAAAAAAAAAAAGAAAAAAAAATTCGGATCAAATATTACACGAATAGTGAAATTGCAGTGCTAATTAAATATTGTGCATTTAATAGGAAGGAATAATTGAACGATTTGTAAGAATTTCATATTTCAAAATCGAAAATTATTATCTATATAAATTGCGGGGGAATATTGAATTGTGAAAATGTACAGAGGATCATGTAGATCGTTCTTCGGCTTCTCGCAGCACGTGTTAAACCGGAAGTCTCGACGAAAACGCCTTCGGCGTCGTTCGATTAGGAGGGCAACGTATTATCGTACCTCTCAAGAATTCAATCGTTGGATAATAAGGCGAATTGCTTTTTATGCTTTTTCTTTTTTTTTTTCATTATTATTTGGAGCATATCCTCAAACGGAATTTACAGGGTGCTTCGGCGAAACTCGAGGGCATTCATTTCCGCTTAACACGTGTGCAGATGAAGAAAAAGTTACGTAACTTCGTTACGCGTTGCGGTTAACTATTAAAGTATACGCAGGAACATTTTTAACGCCAGTTTTACAAATCATAAATTATTCATCGATTTATTATTTTTTATTTTGTCACGATTCTTCGATTGCACTTGAAATATTTTGTAATAATTATCATCGACTCCCGTGTATTGATTTTTAAAAGATAGAGAATTTCGAAAGTCATGAATCAAATTTATTGAAAAAAATTTCAAATTCTACAAACGATATCTCTAGTCATGCGGGGAAAACTTTTGATCGAAATCATTTCGACATTTACGTTAATTGTATCGATCTACATGATTTTTTCTTCACATCCTTTTCTCTGTCAATTCGTATGGATGTTTAATCGATCTTTCTCGAGGTGGTTAGTGGGACGAAAAATTTGCTATTTCTGTCCGTTTGCGTCTGGGTCTCGAGCGAATTCCTATGGCGGGTTCGGCGTTGGACTCGCAAGGACGTTTTCCCGGGAGAAAAAGATCGTTGAAAATAAATCTATTTAACCCAGGAAAATGTACAGCTCATACCCAATATGATTCACAAATCCTTCGTTATATCAGCCCCAAATAATCGCACAAAAGTCTGCAAAATCATGGCGTTCATTTCGCGGAATTTCAGCTGCAACCGCCTTATTATTCATCGCTTTAATAAGGACCTACCCAGACGAGCTTTTAAGCTCGACTAACACGTGCTAGATGCCAATTATTATTTCGTCTATCACTGAGTATCGCATCGAAGCCAAGAGGGTATAAAACCGGGATAAAAGCTTTTCGGAAGATGATCATTTCGATCGGTGCCAAAATAGTAGCTCTGATTTAATGTATAAATCGTAAAGATGAGCCTATTCGAGTTCTACTCCGTTTTCCTTGGTCTTGGTTATAACGAGCGAAAGAGTTGAGAAGAAAAAACGATGAACAACTTTGTAGCAGCAGCTGCGTGTATTGAATCATAGAGCGTTTAAACGGACACTTCTATAATAGCACGTGAGGCCCGTGAATCAGGCGATCAACAAAATTAATTTTAGTTTAATTTCGTAGCCTGCAGAGATACGTACAGCGACTTGAAGGTGGGGGGAGAAACTTTGGGTAAAAAGGCGAGATTCAACTTTCTAGGTCTGGGCCAGACATCCGTCGTCTGTGGATAGTACCTTAAAGATTTTCTGCTATAGGGATGAGACGACGACTAGAACATCGAGAGAGGGAGAGAGAAGGAAAGATCAGAACCGGAGGTCTGGTAGGAAGATGAGTAGATCTCCGCTACGCTGCTACTGCAGGCGGCTTTGGTGCTCGCAAGGACGGTTTGGTGGTTGGTCGGCTGACACCACTTTTAGACCCTGAGCTATTTTCGCCCGCGCCTCTACCTCGGTATAACGTCTTAACGAAAAACATTATCGGTACACGTTATACCTCCTATACCTATACGTATTATGGGCCGGTTACGATAGTAGCCTCTTCTCGATTTTGCCGCTGACTACAGATTTCTTCTTTTTTTTTTTATCCTCGTCTCCAAACCTCCGTACATCTACTTCCGTGGGACATTAATTATCCCCTGCAGAGTTTGCAAAATTATATGAGAAAATTATTTGATCCATTATATTATGATTTATAAGATGATCATCGGCAGAGCCGGCTGCAATTTCTCCGTGGCAAAGATGTCCAATTTTATCATTTTATTACACCACAAAAATAAACCGGGATCAGATCAGTAACTCGAGACCAGATTTCCCCCCTTTGGAAAAACAACTTGCGTCACATGTCCTTATTATATTCAGCAATTTTATTTTACGCACCTTTTTTTTATTTTCACCAAAAATCATGCGTTTCATCTTGAAAAGAAGTTTTCAATAATTTCTCTACGTATACATACTAATAATTCGTCGGTCTGTTGTATGGTCAACGACTTACTAGCTTGGGCAAACATTAGTAAAAAAAATAAAAAACGAAAAAGAAGAGAAAAAAGAATGTAATTTGGGGTGCGAAATCATAACGTACTAAATTGGGCTAAAGTAGGGTGAACGATGAATGGAAAAAGGAGATTAAAAATCCATTGTAATTTTTACATATTTATTGCACAGTCAGAGTAGTATAGACTTTATGGTTGTTATATAAAACCCCGCATGTTTATAAGATTAACTATCGCTACTAAGATGCTCGTTAAAATAAACGAATTTGTATAAATCTCATGGGCAGCGTACGGACGTCGAATAACCCCAACGTGTACATCATCCGGATCCACTTTCTGACAGCTGTAATTTGTCGAGTCACATAAAGTAGCTAGTATATTTTGATGAAGAATTATTCTTCAAGTTCTATTACGACAATAGTTTTCATAACGATAAAAATCGCTGTCTAAAAGAAATCAATATCAACCTTTCAGCAAAATGACGGAAGCTTTTTTCTCCATAGATACGAAAGAAAAAAACCTAGCCCAACATATGACAAACAAGCTTTCCTTCATCCGACAGAAACAAAATTACTCTGCATTCTCTGAGTGAAAATCGTCGCAGTTTCTGCAGCCGACATGTAAACGGCTCGTAGACGTTAAAGTGGAGAATTTTGCGGGGGAGTATTATGCCGAATGTTATTGGCTCGGCACGGGTTGTGAAAAGGAGACAACGTCAACTGGTCCAGATATCGTGCAAGCCGGCTGGGCGTGCGAGCGGGACAGAAAGAGCCAGGTTTACATCGGCGTCCCACCGCGGGCTCTATTCTCAGGGTGCCATCTCCTAAAATGGTGGGCGACATCGCCCGGAGTATAGAGTGAGTCGGGATATATAGCGAAGGATGTTTCGTGTGGTCGTGATGCGATGAACCGTCGAAAGGAAAAGACGAGAAAATAAAACTGCTGATTGTAACAGATTTTTTACGATTTTTTTCTTCCATCTTTCTCACATACGACAAAGCGTTTGACGATTTTCTATACATCTTACCGATTAGAAGAGCGACCATTTTGTTTTTCGTATACTACAGAGTATAAGAACCGCGGGGTAGACCGCGACGTATAGAATAAATAGTAGCAACGGTGCAGATCGAGGTGGGGGAATTAAGAGCGAAGCTTTTTGTAACCCAACACCTGAGCGAAAGACAAAAATACACGAGTCATTCGACGAGTAATTTATAGGCGAATTATAAGCGAATAATCCTCATTTTTTTAGGGGGTGTGTGGAGCCGATGCGTAGAAGGAAATTGAAAATTGATATTTCACCATCGTCCTGGGAGAGCTCTATTCACGAAATACTCTATTTCACATTCATCCAAAATCAGGGAAAACGTGAAAAGATTTCGATGGCCCAAAAAAAAAAAAAATTGATTTATTATACGCACCTATATTCGATGTTGAAATAGTTGACCTGATTTTCAATTTTGGGACTGGAAAGGTCATATCATATTCATAGAATTTTTTTTTATATCCAGGCAGATATTTCGTTGAGAAAAACATGCAGCAGAATTGGTTTATTGGTTTGTTTAGTTACACTGTAGGAAGATAAATGCCAAAAGGTTGGCAAAATGATATGTTTCTATAATTATAGTTGATCGTTTTACGCTAGAAATATACATATAGCACGTAGATCTACGCGAGTGCTTCTTTTTCCGTTATCTATAGTAAATGATTTGATTTAGTTCGGCGGCTCAGGGATCGAACGATTCACTATAAATTGAAGATCCTCATTCACGTACAACTTTATAAAACCAATAAATCATTTCCACTCGGAATACCTACCATTGTTTTTTTTCTTCTATTTTACTTGCAGATGCGAGAAGTTGTTTAACGTGCGATAAGGTGCTTGCGGAATTAGAAAAAATAGATGACGACACGGACACGTTCGGGGTGGATTTTGTTAAAATAAACGATAAACGATTGGCCAAACAATATGGTATCAAAACCTTCCCAGCTCTTACCTACTTCAGGGAAAAGGTACCAATCATCTACGAAGGTTAGTATTCGACTTTTTTAAAAAAAATGTTCCATTACTTTACTATACATAACAGCGAGTATGTGTTACGCTGCGTATGACGCTGCACTCTTCTTTACTAAATTTGCTATGTCTCGTTCTTATATTTACAATATACCGTATGTATATTGGCGAAAGGCCAAACGGTTGATTCGTACATTACGAGTGCATCGTGCAATAAGAGTACATAGGGTGTCTCGTTGAATTTTATGTGATCCGAAGCTGTAAAATGAAAAACAAATGGAAAAGGTCGCGTTGATATCATCGCGTTCAACTGCGGTGTTCCAATTTAATGTTTTTTTTCATCAATTTTCAGGTGACCTGATGGATGAGGAAAATGTCTTGGATTTCTTAACGAGCTTGGAAGCGATGGATTTACCGGATAGAATTGAAGAAGTAAACGCAAAGATTTTGGAAAAAATTGTCGAAGAGACGGAATTCGTCGCAGTACTTTTCTGTGAGTATACTTCTTTTTGTTTAATGTCTTTGTTCACAATTTCTTGTACTCGTATAGGTATATACTTACAATTAGTATTATTAAGCATATCTGTAGGCACATTAGGTACATGATCAACAAGAAAATTCCCTCGCGCGGTGCATCCTCTTCAGTTGCTGCCACTGATCAATTTATTATTTTAGACATCTGAACCTTTCAATGCATATACAGTATGGATTGCTCTAGAAAATTATGTACATAATTAATTAAGGCAGCTTTACGCTAAACTAATCTTACGACATGTATATATTCACACACCATCGCACACGCACACGTAAATAGGATAAAAAAAAATAAAAGAAAGAAAGAATTTCACAAGTGCATGTCTTCGTGACACACGCTTTGCGTCGAACTTTGTATAAAAATAGAACTGGGAAAACTGAAAAACACAAAAACAGAAAAAGCGCAAGCGAGAAGAGAAACAAATTGACGTTAAATGCCTCTGAAATTTCAACCACATGACAGTCTACTTTTTGTAAATAAAACATATATGTCAACCTTTTGTGTGTGTTGGTGTGGATAGGTCCTGACACGAAGAGGTGCTCGGGTGTCAGCTCTAGTAAGTACACTTTTACACGACGTCAAAATCAGTTGAACGTTGTCACAAACTTATCTGATATCTCCACGCACATTGTTTATCGATATTGTTGTTATTATTATTATTACTATACCTGTGCACACATGCAAGGCTTTATTAACAGACGGAACAACTGGGATTAATGTATTACCCTATTATACATTTGATTTCCTTTCCGATTTTTCATTTCTATTCTTCCAACTATTTTCTGGATCAAAACGCGCTCCTTCCTTCTGGTCTAAAGTTCAACATTTAAATATGTAATACTCCTCCTAAAGAAAAAGAACAAAAAAAACGGAAATAAAATGGCCCAGATTTTTAAATACTAATTTTCACGTTCGTATCGAGTTTAAATTGTATGCGTAGTATAGTGGGAATATTATTCTTGTGTTTTTGGTCTGCTGCACGAACTTATAATAGGTGTTATCTGTATTCATTTGTTCATTTCTTTCTCGCATAATTAGTGATATTAGTGTTAATTAATTTATACCTAGACTAGCGAATGAGAGATGCACCCCGTAGTTTATTTAATGACATCCAGAAATCTTGTAATTTTATGTAAACCATGTACTAATAATCAACGATCTTTTTTCTTAGATAAAATAATCATTTCCCATAGATCCACGTTTGATAAATATCGGATAGAATGCGAATGAATAGAAATTTTATATACTTACTTTTCTTTATTGTTTCACATTCAAATTGCCCGGTGTATCACATGTGTAATTATACTACGTTTTAACACGGTGTCAACAGGATCCAAAATAGAACAGCATCATTTGCATGTGCAGTACTATAGTTTTGCGGGTATTTTCTAATCGGGTAATGATTTTAGATTCGATTCGCTTCGGCGTTGCAAATGATATGAAATTATTAGAAATGACATTGCATCGATTGGCTTTTGAGTAGCAAATATTGACGTTCGTAAGTTTATGCTGTTGGATATTATCCTGATGAGTGTTGCGGCTAACAGATATATATATTTTACTTTACATATTATACTGTTTGCATGCTTGCAGCATCCAACGAAGAGATGCCAATATTACGTCAGGTATTTCACTGGATGGCTGCCAGTCCTTAAGACTTTACATAATTACCAGCCTTTCGGTTCTGATCTTTTTTCTTCTTTTTTTTTCGTAGCCCCTTTGACGAGCTTTTTCATTATCACCTAAAACGTCCGAGCACATGTGTTTCGGTAATTCAATCGGAACCGGGTTTCAGATCGAGAAATCATTTTTTCACATTTTTTATCCTCTTTCATGTACATGTATGTGAGTTTTTTTTTCTATCATTGTCAGCTGGTGATCCGTTTTTAGGTAGAATCCGTATTTTTGCATCTATGTAGAGAAACCTTCTTTTGAACCGTTGCCTGAAGCAAATGCAATAATATTCTTTTGATTTAAAATGGGACAGACAAACCAGACTGCAAAAAATGCGCCAAGGCTCTTCAGGAACTGGAAAATATCGACGACGAAGCCGATCAATTGGGTATTGGTTTCGTGAAAATTGCCGATGAAAATCTCGCAGATGAATACAATCTTGGACCACTCCCAGCTCTTGTCTACTACAGGCATCAAATTCCAATAATTTACGAGCGTGAGCCATTTATCTTTGAATCAATTTTTTTTTTTCACGACGAAATTGAAATATGATTTTCATTCCTCGTCGCTTATTAATTACAGACGAATTGAGCAAGGAAGAAGACGTTTTGGAATGGCTTGTAGCGAACAAGAGTACAGGTGATGAGGAAGACGTTATCGAAGATGTTACCGCCAAGACTCTGAACACCCTCATCGGAAATATCGACAACCTGGTCGTTCTTTTCTGTTCGTAATGATGATATTTTTTTTTGAACTTGATTGGTCTTTTTGTTTCTGTTGGAATTATCTCCTACATTTATCTTGTCAACTACAGACGATCACGGAGACGAAGATTCGATGCAGGTTCTTACCGAACTGGAAAAAATTGATGACGATTGTGACAAGCATGGTATTCAATTTGTGAAAATTGACGATGATAAGGCCGCTAAAGAATTTGGAATTGACTCCGTACCCGCCATTGTTTATTTCGAAAAGGAACTACCCAATGTCTACGATGGTTAGTCGAGTTTATTTCAGAATTAATTGGGAAATCAATCGTAATTTATACTCATTTATGTGGATCTTCTTCGTTTCAGGTGACGTTGAAAACGAGGATGAAATTTTGGAGTGGCTTTTGGCACAATTGGAAAAGGATGAAATTGAAGACGTTACCGACGAGATGCTTGACCGACTTGTAAAAGAAGGAAAAACTTTGGCAGTACTTTTCTGTGAGTCAATCGTAAAGATGATTTTCATAGAACTGATTATCAACTCGAAGTAAAACTTGAAACCATCTTTCATCAAATTTCAGACGATAATAATGACCGGAAATCTCAGCGCGTTTTGAACGAGTTGGAGAACATTGACGACGAGTGCGATTCGCTCGGAATCGTCTTCGTAAAAATCGACAACGTTGAAGAGGCCAAAGAATACGGAATTGAAAAGATCCCCAGTTTACTCTACTTCGAAAAGGGAATACCCACTCTTTTCGACGGAAATTTGGAAGATGAGGAAAAAGTTTTGAAGTGGCTCGATCACCAGCAAAAAAACGACCAGATCGAAGACGTTACCGACGAGATGTTGGACTTGGTCATCGAAAAAATGCCATACGTCGCTGTACTATTTTGTGAGTCTCTTTCTCAACCCTCGTCGCTATTAAATTCAGGGTTCTAATTTCATTTATAAATCAACAGATGACAAGGATCAGAAGAAAAGTCAGAAGATCCTTGCGGAGTTAGAAAACATCGACGACGAATGTGACCAGAATAACATCGCATTCGTTAAAATCGACGACGAAGACGAAGCGAAGGAGTACGGTATCGACACTCTTCCTACTCTTGTGCTTTTCGAACGGAGGATACCTCATGTTTACGAGGGTTGGTATAGATTCATGTTCATCGTTAAAACTAAACTGATAAACGATGTCGACAATCGTTGCAATTATATCGACGATGACCCACAGGTGACCTTATGAACGAAGACCAACTGCTAGGATGGCTTCTTCACCAAAAACGGCACAGTGAAATTCCGGAGATCACGGATGAGATGATGGAAAAACTTATCGAGACCACACCGTTTCTAGCTGTTCTTTTCTGTAAGATATAAATATATTTCGTTGAGTGCTGAGCTTCAGTTAACAAAAATTTCCGATATTCCATAGATGACAAAGATGACAAACAAGATATGAGAATTTTGAATGAACTGGAAAACATCGATGATGAATTGGAAAAAGAAGGTATCGTCATTGTTCGAATGGACAACGATGCCGAAGCTAAAGAATTCGGAATTGACCATCTTCCGACTTTGGTTTACTTCGAAGAAAAAATTCCTGCCATTTACGAAGGGGATCTTCTCAACGAAGATGAGGTACTCAAGTGGTTGATTGAGCAGAAAAATACAGCCACCATCGAAGAAGTGACGGATGAAATTCTCACCGATTTAATCGACGAACACGAATACGTCGTTGTATATTTCAGTAAGTTATTTATAATGGTTTGATCAACGAACAGAAAGTTTTTATCGCTATCATTTTCCAGGTGGTAAGTGTGAGGAAGGCGAAGAATGCGATAACATTCTCCTAGAGCTGGAGAACATCGACGACGAATTGGACGAAACTGGAATAATATTTGTTACAACCGAGGACACCGGTATCGCTAAGAAACATGGAATCAAAAATTTCCCAACTCTCGCTTTCTTCAGGAACAAAGATCCGCTGATATACAACGGTGACATCGAAGATGAGGACGAAGTACTGTCTTGGGTAACGGATGAGAACACTCTTCAAATACCTGGAAAAATTGAGGAGGTCAATTCAAAGATGTTGGAGAACATATTGGACGAAAACGATCACGTTGTCATATTTTTCTGTAAGTAAACCGATATTTCCGTTCATTATGATGAATCGAGAATTCACCTTCCAACTTTATCGTTCACAGACAGAGAAGGGGATAAGAAGAGTCAGAAAATTCTCCAAGAGCTTGAGAACATCGATGACGAATGCGAAGAGAAGGATATAGACTTCGTTAAAATATCCGACGAGGGTATCGAGAAGGAATACGATCTTCCAAGTCTTCCAGCTCTCGCCTTTTACAGACACAAATTCCGTCAGATTTACGCCGGTGATATGATGCATGAAGAAGCCATCTTGGATTGGGTATTGGACCTCCATAGTTCGCAACCAGACATCATTGAGAGCGTCGACAGAAAGACTCTCCAATTACTCATCAACGACGTCGAGCATCTGGCCGTATTTTTCTGTGAGTTCAAGTTTGTCGACCGCGCGTGTTATAGATAGCCGAATAATCCGTGCGATTAATGCGATCTACATTCGCAACTTTGTTGTATAATTTCTGTTACTCATCCTATAATACGTAGATGTTTGAAAATATTTTTCCCAGATGATGACAAGTGTGACAATTGTCCCGAGATACTAGAGGAACTCGAGACAATTGACGACGACACGGACAAACATGGGATTCAGTTTGTCAAGTCTAAAGATGCCAAATTGGCTGCTGAAATTGGCATCTTCTCATTCCCAGCACTTGTTTATTACGAGACTGGTGTGCCCATCATGTACGACGGTAAGCCACGAAATGCTTTTTGTTTTGGCTTTCATCCCGAACATCAAAATCTAAACCTATTTGAAATTCCTCATCCAGTGCATAATTAATAGATGTATATTTGTCGGATCCTAAAATGTTGGATCGGATCTTAGGTAATTGGGATATCATTTTTTAATCATCACTTGGCCTAATATGTATTTTTCCTTGCAACATCACTCAAACCATAAGGCAATTTCCAAAACTATAATAATTCTGTGTTTTCAAATAATATAAATATTATATTCAGTATTATCGGTATGAGTAAATAATGATAAAAAAATTTATCGATCATTCCAAAGGAAAGAATGACCATTTTTTTTTTTCTTTTGCTTTACATTTCATAGACTTTATAGATTGAGCAAAGGAGAGCAGGTAGGAAATTTCACACAAGGTCGCAATCCTTCATTTCAGGATCCTGACGGCGTCAGCTATAATGAGTTCAACTAGTGAACAGAAAAGAAAAAATATCAAAGAAAAATACCAAAAACAAAAAAAAACAGAGAAATCATAGATAAACGAACAAACGCGTATACCTGAAATTATCAACTGACTAAGTAATTCACTCTAACTTTTATAGGTAATCTTAAGAACGAGGACAAAGTTCTGGAATGGCTAATTGAACAGAAAAGTAAGCAAGTTTCTAGGATGATGATTATTATTACTGGCGTATTATTTTTTGTGACCTTAATATCAGTTATAACAATACCGCCCGGGTACAAATACAACACATACGCTGTGGTTATCACCCCGGTTACACTTCCGCCACCGCGTTCACCGTAAATCATATTTAAATAAATTAAAAAAAAAAGCACACACGTACATACCTTATACATATATATATTACCTTAAAACCTACGCATACTCACGCCACTGCCATCAATCTAATCGATTAACTAATTAATTAACTAAAATTATCATACAATTTTCTACACATATACGCACGCGCATCATACCTGCAACATATTACCTGTCGCTACTTATTAACAATTTTGCATTTACGATATAGTTCATTATAAATTCGTTAGATTTGATTTTTCATCGCGACTTGTCGATTGATTATAGTGTAAATCATTTATTCTAAAATTCTCATTCATTTCTTTATTGTACGTCAGAATTTTTCTTCTTCAATTTTAGAAGAACGTAGGAACCAAAAAGCGCTGGGCTAATTTTTCGATAATTCTTCATTCCTATAACGAAGTAGCTTTTTGCTAGTATTGATCTTCGAACTTTTTGATCGATAAATTGTAACGATCGCTGATTACTTCTTGATAGTCTTCTTTGCGACGCATTATCAGCTTTTTTCATATTTATTAGTTCATATCTATTTCGTACGTATTAAGATATTTTTTTTTCTTTCATTTGATTTATTACAAATTTCTCTACTACACTGCATGGATAACTCGTAACTGAAAAGCGCCCCTCCGCTTAGGACGACCATATTTTTATAAAATAGGGAAACCACGATTCACGAAATTTCGTATTAGAATTATCCACGTGAATAACTATTTCATGAGAGTCCTGAGTATCAGCAATATTTCATTTCACCTTTCATATATATTCACATCATATACGTTTACAAACATTATTCGTCTGTCTGCATTGTGCATGACCGATACTAATTAATATGCAGGTAATGATAGTGATGATGATGATGACGATGATAATAATAATGATGATGATGATGATGATGATAATGATGATGATGATGATGACGACGACGACGACGAGGATAATGATGAAGACGACGATGACGACGACGATGATGATGATGATGGCGAAGATGAAGATGAAGACGAAGACGAAGATGATGAGGATGAGGACGAAGAAGACGATGATGATGATGATGATGATGATGATGATGACGATGATGAGGATGACGACGACGACGACGACGACGATGACGACGACGACGAAGACGACGAGGACGATGATGATGACTACGTCCATGCCGGTAGTGTAAAAACAGTGAACAAAGCCTTGAAGAGAACCCTAGACAAAGGTAAAAGGACGCCGACGGGAAAACAGAGATAGGTTACGTGAAAGCGAAGTGTGCAAAATATCCGGACTTCGTGTGAAACCAGTGTGAAACCTTTAAAAAATGAAAACCAAAAAAAAAAAAAAATCTAAACACAAAAAAAGAGAGATAAAAACCCCTCACAAAAAAAAAAAAAAAAAAGAAAGAAAGATAGTTGTGATATATAGAAATAATTGCCAGTGACAATTTAGCAATGTTAATCGAATAATCGAATGATATGACTTAGTGAAAGCTTGCAAATTGGAAAAGGATTTCTAATTCCTTGTACCCATTGCTCGCGGTTGAGCTGGGCTGGAGGGCGTACCGCATGAAGATTTCGCCTAATCAATACGCAATCCTTGCGATTCCCATCCAAGAGAACAAAAAAAAAGAAAAACTGAAAAAAAAAAAAAAAAAAAACCCAATCAGAAAGTTAAAAGAAAACGAAAGAAGTATCCTCAACTGCACTTTATCCTCGTAGCACATATGATATTACCGTTATATATACATGTATATATGTTTGACTATATATATACATTTATATTTCTTCTCTCTCTCTCTCTCTTTCTCTCTCTCTCTATTCTGCGATGCATGGCAGGCGACAATCTGCTAACTATTAATTATTCATATAGATTTAAATCAGAGGAGCTTTTGAGGTCGATTATTGAAATAAGATTATGTTAATGGGAATGATGAGAAAAAAGCTCCGTTTCTTATCACGAATTTCATTCGACGTTCTTTTTGTCCATACATTATGCGATCGCGAAACTTTAACGAGTATATTATATTATTAAAAATAGCTGTCGTCTGCAGCGAGTTTCGGAGTCGAGAGAATCGGACTAGCCTCCGTGTATTTTTAACCATTAATTAATTTCTTATTTTTATATATTATACATTAAAGTAAGAAAGAAAAAAGAAAAACTAAATTTCCTAACGAAAATAATCAAATGACGACGATGACGATGATGATGAAAATAAATGACCAAACCATCTTATATACCAACGTCACGGCGACGTTTTATTTTTTCATTTCCATTTGTACATTTTTAAAATGTACTTTATTATATTATACATACATCGTTTTCCGCACCTGCTACTAACTGCTGATTCTATTTAATTATTATTTTTTTTATTTTCACTTTTTTTCACTTTACTGTATAATATATTATGTACACCATATGAAATGATAACGTAAAATCGGAGGCTGGTCCTTGACTAGCTGTAGAATTGGTTAATTTTTATTGTTGTAATAATATCTTCTTTTTTTTCTAGTTTTTTTCTTTTTTTTTTTGTTTCTACATAACTTACTGCACGTTTTTGCTTTGCTGGCTCATTGAGAGTGAAATTATGGATTTTGAGAAACAAACATCTAAATTTTGAAAAAAAAAACCAAAATAAAATTAAACAAATAATAATAATAAGGAAACCAAAAAAAAAAAAAAGAACCTATCATTTGAAAATATTCCGACAGGCTAGCCAATTCTCTTGTCTGACTCGCATAATTTGGTGACTGCAGGCGATGGCTGTTTCTACATCGGGATGGGCGGTAAAAGTGCGAAACCCAAGATTCCTTCCTATGCACCTTACCAGTGCTGTCCAGCCGAAGTGGCACGTGGTACCAAAGTCGCAAAGGCCAGCCCAGTAGCCAAGTCTGTGGGTAGAAAATCATCAACAAAGCTGCAGGTTGCACCCCCGTTAAAGCCGATAAACAAGCTATCGGCAAAGGACAGCAAAAAGACGGCAAATCTGCAGGTACCTTCAACTACTGCAAAGGCGGATAGCAAATCGGGAAAAGGGAAAAAGGGATTCTTCGGAAGTGGTAAATATCTGAATTGGTTGTGGTAGACCCGACCCAAAGCACACGACCCAGTTAAATATGAAAAACCATAATTTAAATCCGAGGCCCAACACATCTGTATATATTTTTAACCCCTCATATTTTTTTTCTCTTTTTTTTTTTTATTTCATCTCATTTCATTTTCTCAATATCTAATATCTCCATCTGCACATTATATTAATTATAACGATAACAATCATCATCATCGTCGCGATATCCTTTTCCTCTATCAGAACAAATCACTCCTCTTCATTTTAAGCCACTGCCCGTATAATTAGAACAAATTAACAAAGCCGCGAAATTTTAACAATATTTCATACATCAGGGCAGGGACTTAATTCATTAATCCCGTAATCAAACTACACTGGACATCATTAGATATGGAAATATATAACGATAGAGATTTGCACGTAATCGGGTCGTTTAACTTTTGATGATGATGATGATGATGATGAATGAGTTTTTGAGTGACAGTACACAAAAAAAAAAAAAGAAAAGAAAAGCAATCAAAACACAAAAGAAAATAAAGCAAAAGTGTGGTAGGCATGACACTTTCCGTGTTCCACCACAGATGCAGGTGCCACGCCGCTGCGTGGTCTCTGAAGAAACATCGCGGGTTACACAGAAGTGGTCACTGAGCAGTGGATCGGAGCAGTGCTGGTTGCCTAAACAGTCGAGAATTAATCATGAATGAAGATAATCATGATGATGATCACGATAGAAAAGACGGTGACAAGGAATGGTTGAATGGAAAAGAAAGGAATATGGATGAAAGTCGGGAGTGAAAGAAATGCAGATTAAGAGAGAGAGAGAGAGAGAGAGATAGAGAGAGAAAGAGAGAGAGAGCGAGCGAGAGAAAAGTTCATAAATAAAATGAACAATGTAAATATAAAGAAAAACAGGCGGAGGATATTCAGGGATAGTATATGTATATATTTTATATAGAATAATCTCATCAATACTCCAACAAAACTATACTAATTAATATACATATCAGGATTTTAGGCTACCAGCACTACGCGAGTCCTTCGCCCACATTATATATTCATATATCTTATCCATCATCTGAGCTTACCATTTCGGATATAACGGAATAATAATTATTATAATAACAACAATAATAATAATCATAATAATACCATCAAGTGAAATATATTCATAAACGTATGAAAAAGAAATTAAACGAATAAATAAATAATGCAATAACAACTCTGCATTTGAAGAAAAAAAAAAAAAATTCGAGATGCTTTGAGTGAAAAATTCAAAATCGAAAACCAAAAAAAAAATTCACAATTAATATCACATTTTCGAAAGCATTATATTATACTCAGCGTCGTGGGCTGGATGTTGCAGTTGTAGCTGGGATTCCATACCTCATCAAGGTCTAGGGAGAGAAATTCGAGAACAATCAAAAGAACGGAAAAAACGAAAATTAAGTTATAGATGAAAATGACGGGTTGGGTGGGAGGAAAAGTCGGAAAAGAGATGACAAAAAAAAAAATCACTGGTATCTAGAAATGAGAGTGAAAAATCAAAAAAAAAAACGAAGAAAAGCTGCAAGCAAGAAATGAATAAATTCATGGTCATTTGGAAAAGAACATGGCTGACCTTGACCTTGAACTCGAGCTCCGAACCTTCGACAGTGATTGAATAGATGAGAAAAAAAAAACAAAAAAAAAAAAGAAACAAAAAAACCTGAGGATTAAACTGGGGGATAATTAAAACAGATGATCATCCATCCTCCCCTTGCAGGGGTGACGAGAAAAACTTATAATCATATATCACCGGCTAATTGATCGTCACCGTGATTAACAACAGCAACAAAAAAACAAGAACAATAACTACAATTAAAAGAACAGCACCATCTACATATATACGATTACAAACTACAGTAGCAACTGATAAAATAGACATTATAAATTCACAAAGGAATCGAATTGCTATATATATATATATAACTACCTGCTACTGATTAGAAACGTCATCATCGTCGACACGATCAGTTATGAAAATTTGACGAGAAAAAGAAAAAGAAAAAGAACAAAAAAAGAAAATGAAAAATAAATAGTATATGAAAAAAGTTTGTACAAAAATCTGTGATTACTCATAATCAGTAGATTATATATATATATCTCTGTATACATATACATTATATTTATGAGACGATAATAATTTTTGTAAATGCGTCGCGAGATATTGTTTTATTATTTGCCTGAATTCACGCAGATAATAATATACTATATATGCGTCGTTTTTGAATACCTACCTATATATTGCGATCATTTTTACTTGTTATATACCATTAATATACAATATACCATACACAAATCTACAATATATTTTTCGTCTCTTTTCATTATCATTTTCTTCTGTTTTTACATTATTTTTATTTTTTTTTTGTTTCAACATATCTTCTAATGCAATTTTTCAGTCAAAGAATTTGATTCAATGGCTACAGACATATGTAACGGTAATATATACATTATTTTTACGCAAAGATCATGCGGTGTTCCTACGTAAACGAATTCAGCTATAATAATGATGATGATGATGATGATGATAATAATAATAATAATAACGATAATAATAATGATAATAATAATAATGATAGTAATAATGATAGTCACATAATGATGATAATAACAATAATAATACAATAATAATAAAATAATCATAATCATAATCATTTAATACAAGTTATAAATATTATTTCACCATTCACGTCGATATATAATGTCATCGATCATCTCTTCGTTACATTAATCATTATATTAGATCATGTATACATATTATAATAATAATGATATTAATAATAGTAATAATAATATCATTTGTTTCGCTATTTGGCACATATGAAATTATTATTAATATCATCGTGTATACAAATCGCGCATAACACATAGTATATTATATATACCGGGTGATAGCTGAAAATATATTTTATAAATTAATCGATCGGAATGATGAATTATTTGATCGTTAAAATCGTTTTTCATTCAGCAATCGCATTGTAATATGTATATGATATATTTTTAGACGCGCGGGGAAACGGTACATTATAAACATATAGTAAATTATTATTTTGTTTTTCTCCTTCTCATCTTTCTTTTTAATCAAAATGACTTTATCGTGATTTTTTACTGTATAAGAGTGAACTTTAAAATGCTTCGTACTTAATTTATCACCCCTAACTCATGGTATATAATATTAACAAAAACTCTAACACGATTGGTTTTTAGTTCTTTTTCAAGTTTTTTTTTTCCGATTTATAGTATCGTACATCTAGCAGCGCACTATTATTGATTTATTCATTTGTTTGTTTATTTGTTTTTTTTAATTTCAATTTTTTTTGTCACGATCGCAAACGATTACTTATTTTAGATTGCACGAGAAATAGATTTTTCTTTCCCAATTTTCTTTTGATTTTTAATGATATTAATAATTATTATAAATGCTAAAAACTTGGCCAGATCACTGCTACTAATATCCGTCCCTAATGTTTATATGTAATCGATAAAACAAAAAAAAAAACAAACAAAAATTTAGAAACATAAAAAGAGTAAGTCATTTAATAAGGTCGTGCAGTTCAACTTATTCCATAGGGTTTTTCGCGTACACATATGCAAATGTACAAATAATTGGCACTTGATCAAACACAAGCACAAGCGGTTGGGTACCCCGTCGGGTAATAATCAAGCCAATAATTACCTAACATCCGGTCAAAGACTTTAGGTATTCTTTTATCAAAGTAAATAGAAAATCAAAATCAAAAGGGAACTGAATACCCCACGACATAACGACGAAGAAAGACAAAATTTTGGACTTGTCTTTTCGAGAATACGTATTAAAATTTGAGACAAATTAAACTAAACAAAAGAAAAGAATAGATATACACACACGATACACTATACATGCAATCACACTGAAAGATCGAACTTGAAATTGCGTTTTAAAAATTTCTAATACACAATTCGTGTAACCGTTGGAATCGATTTTTTTTTTTTTTCTTCTCCTTTTCTGCGACCACTGACATTAGACGGAAGGAATATATAATATAATTGAGCAAATGAATAATTTGTAGCCGACACCGAATTATATTATTTTAGAATCAACAATTATTCGAATATATTATAAAATAAATCACAAAGAAACGAAAGAAAAAAAAAAAAAAGAAAAAAAGTTATCGCACGAATACGCATGAAGAAAAACTTATAGTTTTATTAATGAATATAAGCGCAACATGTATGACAAAATAATATGAGAATAAATATATTTCCTACTACTAAATCGTATGATCCTTTATCATTGCTTCGTCTGATTTTTATACTCAACTTTCACCGATAATTATTCAAAAACCGAAAAGAAACTGAAAAAAAAAGAAAGCTAATTATTTCTATCGCTTTATATGGTGAATATTTTTCAAGTCATCAAGTACCACAATCAAATGTAGTTAGGACATGTGAAGTATAATAATAATAATGATAATAATAATTAGAAAATAAGGATTCGGAGGCGTTTATTTTTTCGCAGTATTAACAAGTTCATTGGTCTCTTATATGCCTCTGTCTTTCTTTCTTTCTATCTCTCTTTCTCTCTCTCTCTGTCTTTATCTTACATTATTATCTACACAACTTTTCGTATCCGTACAACATTTGACTTCTCTACTTTGGGCGTCACATGCACACGAGTCACGACTGGGATCAAACTACCACTTTATAGGGTAAGTCAACAGCTTAATTGCCTAGGAGACTTATACGTTCATTATTTTATATATTATACATGCAAGCAAAGTCTGTTCAAAAGCCATTCCAGAACGATTACCCCGAAAATTGAAAAATCGTTCACGAAATAGAATAGAAATATACATTGTTGCTCGTATCGGTAATGAACATATGAAAATAAAAAGTAAAACATGATAATGAGGAGAATTGATATGAAAAAAAGCCAAAAAAAAAAAAAGAAGAAAAACGAGCGTTTTTTCTACGGATTTTCAGAGTATTCGTTATCTGCGTTTAATAGTCTTTGAGTTGCAAGGAATCGCCGGGGATATCGGCGATGGAAGAGAATGGCAGTAAACTGTCTTGTATCCCAGGTAACCTACTGGACGAAGCTGAAGTATTGAACTGGATGGTCAGGCAGAAGAATGATGCGAGTATAGAGGAAATCGACAGGGAAACTTTATTCAAGTACATAGAGACCAAGGAATTTCTCGCCGTCATATTCTGTGAGTAAATTGTACATAAATAATTGAATATTTTAATCTCAATGAAAATAACCACCCTGATTATATACTCAGACAAAGAAGAGGACCCGGAAAGTCCGCGAGTTTTGAGGCACCTGGAATTGATCGATGACGAGGCGGCGGAATATGGGATCAAGATTGTTCAGATGAGCGATCGTCTGATGGCGAAGAAATACGGGTTCCGAAATCCACCTGGTATCACATATTTCCGTAAAGGAAAGTACATCAACTATGACGGAGATATCGACGACGAGGAGGAGATTCTTGATTGGCTTACTAATCCTGAAAATATGGAACTTACCGATCACATCGAACGCGTGAATCGTAAAATGTTCCACAAGATTCGTCAGACTTCAGATTACGTGGCAGTGTTCTTTTGTGAGTTATCGTTTGTAGAGGATTTTCAAGGAAAAATTCATTCCGATGGAAATGGAATTGAGAACATGATATAATCCGTATGTTTAGACAGCAACGACTGCAAACAGTGCAGTCGAGTTTTGACGGAAATCGAGCACATCGACGACGAAGCTGATGGCGCAGGAATTAATTTTGTCAAAATTGACGACAGACAACTTTCCAAAGAATTCGGTGTATTCGCTCTACCGGCCATATTATTCTTCAAAATGGGCTCCAAGGAACCTGTCATATACGCAGGTGATAAAATTGTTCTTCAGTTTTCCCAAAATTCTGCACATAAAACGATCCTTTCGATAAACTTATTCAAACATCTTTTTCTCAGGCGATCTTTACGACGAGGAACAAATTTTACAGTGGCTTTTGACCCAGAAAGATCCATCTGGAGAAGTGATCGAGGCTCTCGAGGGAGAAGATCTTCTTCATCTTATTCGAGAATCTGACGCCCTGGCTGTGTACTTTTGTAAGTCTGACAGTCCCACAGCCGCTGCCAACTGCCAAGCAGGAATGTATCTTTAGCCTCTCTTTCTCTGGCTGTACAAGTACCATGCTTACTACGTTATAAATAATATTCGCTTATTTATTATTTCTTCATTATTAGTTTTAATTTTAGTTCTTTTATATATTATCAGTTACTCATTCGCGGTTTTTATCACTCATATACATACTATACATATACCTATTCATTTATGTCATATTAAATTCGCGATTATATATTATTTTTTTTCGATTGATCGAAAGTGCAGCTGCAGCCAGTACGGAGAGCTATTACTGTGTTCCTGTAAAGGTTTCGGTTATTACGACCTTACAATACCAACTGGCCTTCATTTTGTATAATTTACCATACAAACATACTTATTATTATTTTAATTAACCCAAGTTTGAGAATCTTATGTCATACGGAGTTTAACGTATAATATTAACTAATCTATCGCATCGCAATTATCGAGCCTTTTGTTTTCAGATGATTTATTTATTAATTTTTGTCTTTCAATTTTTTACTTACTCTGAATTTATTTTATTCATTTATTTATTTATTTGAAAACTTTTTTTTTTTCTAATTTTTATTTCTAATAATTATTTCTGCGATGCTTTGAGAATGCAATGTCTAACTACCTCCTGTAACCAGAGCTGTACACGAAATAAACGAATGCGCAGGGAACAGAACTCTCTGCGACTTGTGCCAGTCGAAAGCATATCGCAAGCAGATGCGTCAAAAAAAGGAGCTGAAGAACACCGAAGCTGAGGTTGCAGAAGATAACGATGGTACAAGAACTGACCCTGATTTATCACCCCGTGATTATTGCGATCTAGATATCCGACTCTGACTCTTTGTTAGTCTAGACTATTTTATTTAGCTCAAATCATACGTGCAAGCTCAAAACATAATCTTGCACAGTTTCTTGAACCAAACCGCCTCTTCTTCACATTCATTTGATCATTATTTATTTTCTCTTTTTTTTTTGTTGGTTCCCTCATTCAGAACGTTTTTCGTTCTCTGGACACATCTGTAATTTCCCCCATTATACAGAGTGTTAGATCATTTGATATTTGTCTGGAGTCAAAGGGAGAGTTTTCTCCTTTTTTATTTTCATTTTTTTGTTCTACATTTAAAACACGTTGTTCAGTTTGGTCCTCGCCTACATCGAGCAAAACAAATTTAAACAAAGAAAAGAAAAAATAAAGGACAAAGACAAAATGAAAAAATTAGGGATAGATACTCTGGTGATAGGATAAATAAACTGAATGACGTACGAATCGTTTATTTTATCCCAATTCAGCATGCGATCATCCCAAAAGCGCAGCTATAGAAATATTATTGGTAATGTTTCCAATAATTGGCGTGTGGTAATTTTGTTATCCTTATATTTTGACAATTAATTGGCAACGTACCTTATCCCCCAGCCTTTGGTAGAGTTTTGCTGATTTGATGTGTATGATCAGAATGCGGTGTTTTCATCATCAGTTGTACAAGAACGACATCCAACAACAGTCCAACATCATCAACATTCATCTGCACTACAACCGTAATTTACACACACACAATTCAGTTCAGATCATCTGTATTTATATTTATGAAATACGTTTCTCTATCACGATCGTCACACTTGTAACATATCGTAATACCTATTTTATACTTTGTACACTTTCATGCTGTATAGCCCATTCAGAGTGATCCGAGGATCCGTGAAAAGAATTTCTTTTGTTTTAACTTCCAAGTGTTTTTCACAGACGGTGATGACTGCGAACAGTGCGCTGGAATTCTTGAGGAGCTTGAAAATATCGACGATGATTGCGACAGGCACGGAATAACCTTTGTCAAAACTCAGGTATACGATCATTTTTATTAGTTGTTCATAAATTTGAAAAACGAAAAAGTTATTACCAAATTCTTCGATTGATCTTCGCAGGATTACAAGATAGCGGAGGACTATGGCGTCACAGATTTTCCGGTTCTCGTTTACTTCGAAAAACAAACACCTAACGTATTCGAAGGTAATTTGAACTTGAAGCTCAAGCTTTTATTTACTCTGTGAATGAGTTTTCTACGAAAAATCGAATTTTTTAACGCAGGAGAGTTGTCGGAGGAGGAGGAGGTCCTGCAGTGGTTGATTACTCAGAAAACTGAGGACAGAATTGAACTTATTACTCGGGTAATGCTGGAAGCTTCGGTCGAGGACACTCAGTACTTGGCAGTTTACTTTTGTAAGTTCATTAATTTCAGGATAGATGTAGATGGGATAAAATTTCTTTTATATTTTCTCGCACAGATAAACAAAACTGCCACATCTGTGACGAAATACTGGATGGACTGGAACGCATTGACGACGAGTGCGACGTTTTTGGAATTCATATGGTCAAAATACAGGATCCCCAATTGGCCAAACGCTACTCGATTAAAACTTTCCCGGCACTCGTTTACTTTAGGAATGGAAATCCTCTTCTGTTCGAAGGTATGTCCTGGTTGGGGTTTTCTCCTAGTACCATAGATCAGATGATTTATCAATCATTCCTTGTCTTCAGGTGATTTACAAAATGAGGATTCCGTTCTCGAGTGGTTAATCGATGATGATAATCGTGAACTTGCTGACGAGATCGAATCCGTCAACGATCGGATGTTGGAACGCCTCTTAGACGAGTCACCATTCTTGGCTGTATTCTTCTGTGAGTTTTACGAATCCATATCAGTTGAAGTTTATTGATTTTCTCGCGAAATTCGATGCAACGCAATAACGATGTTATATTTTCTTTTCTTCAGACGACGAAGATTGTCCAGAGTGTGATGAAATAATGGAAGCTCTTGAAAAAATCGACGGAGAAGCTGATCTCTTCGGTATAGATTTCGTGAAAATATCGAGCGCCGAGGCTGCTGAAAAGTATAATATTCTAAACGTACCTTCGTTGGTTTACTTCCGTAAAAAAACTCCCCTGATTTACGACGGTGATCTGAATCAAGAGGATAAAATTCTCCAATGGTTAACATCGCAAGACGTTTTCGAAATCAAAAATGAAATTGAAGAGGTGAACAAAAAAATGCTCGACAAATTATTGGACGAAAATGAATTCCTCACCGTATTCTTCTGTAAGTTTCTTGCTCGGGGCGATGAAAATTACCCAAAAAAAAAAATTGACCTTTCAATAACATTTTTTATTTTAAGACGAAAACAACAACCTCGAAAGTGAAGCGGTGAACGAAAAGCTAGAAAATATCGACGGGGAAACGGACAATTTGGACATAACTTTTGTGAAAATGTCCGATCCTCGTTACGCCAGAAAATGGGGCGTCACCAAACTCCCTGCAATCGTTTACTTCCGAAAGAGGTTCCCAAGCATTTATCGAGGTAAAAATCAAATTCCGAATTCCAGGTTTTTTTAAATCGCACTTTTCCTTCTATCAAATAGTTTTTTCGTTACTTCCCAATTTAGGTGACCTTTACAACGAAGAAGACGTTCTCGATTGGCTGAGAAAGAACAGATTCCGTCAACCGGAACTGAACATCTACATGTACGCTCTTCTCGCGATAACAATTCTTTTCGCTATGTACACCGGTTTTCTTTTATCCTGTTTCCGTTCCGAACCTCCGGCGCCTGCACCTCATCCAAAACAGGCGTGAGAGGAGGGCAAATATCTGGCGAGAATTATCGCCAGTTGACACGGACTCGAAAGAACGACGTATAACTCGAAAGGGTGATCGGGTGTATTGATAATGATAATTGCAATATATTTTTCATTCTTCTTTTGCCACATCATTGAATAGAAATATGCAATGGCATTATTAAAACATCCGTAAGGCCGTATAATTCCAATATTAAAATAGAAGAAACAAAAAAACCAAAAAAAGAAAAAAAAAAAAAAACGCGCTGCTTTAGGCGGTCATGTAACTCGAGGTGACTCTAAGTTTATAAATACTATAGCTAATATAAGATTGATTCTTGATTATTCACGATATTCGGTAAAATCCATATTCCTTGCCGTTCAGAATATAAACCAAATCGAAAACAAAATCGAATGATGCGGACAAAAAAATCATTTGCACAAACAAAACATCTCGAAATTTCGGTTAATTATAATATTCAATCATTCATTTATCCATTCAATCAAATCCATAGCGTATAATACATTATTTAATAATCGAAGCAAAACCAAAAAATTAAATGAATAAATTGAAATAAACGAGTATCTATACAATAAATAAAAATGAATAGCTTATACTAATAGTTTTAATTTATGTACCCGAAACATGTAAATATACTGTTACACGTGCCTCGTTTCATCATTTTGTTGACATGTTTGAAATAATTATTTATGTTATTATTATTAACAAATAAAGGAATGAACCCTTGGACCAATCCTAATAAGTTTTTCTCGCGTATATTTTCAACCGATTTTTGGATTTCCGCTCCGATAATCAAAAGAACTCATAAATATAGTCGCATCGAAATTTAATTCTTATACTACGATTTAATTAGCATTTCGGAGTCTTAATACGACGCAGGCGAAGTTATTGCGGATGCTCGAAGGCACCTACGATTCAATTCCAATTCATCCGATTATGGAACGTGATACACATAGCTCTATGTTTATTTACTTATGGTAAATAACTGGACAGACACTCGACGCGTGAGCTCATTCGGCCGATGAACTCGCTCGAATTTTCTTCGTACATCGTCCGCAGATTCATCGCGGTGTTTCTGCTGCAGTAGTCGCAATGAACTGCGTTTCTACGCGATGAAAATGAATGAATAAGATCAAAGATCTATACTATTCGGATCGTTATTTCATGTGGACGAACTTCCGCGAGCCCGGCATTGAAGTCTCCGGCAATACGAATCGTTTTTCTCTGATTTCGGAATGATTTGTGTCGATCAATTGAGATCTCGGAAGATTTGTGTGTCGCCTAGCGTTCCGAGAGCTACGGTTTGTTAATCAACGTGATAATTGGATGAAAAACAATTGTTCGCAATTATTATACAGGGTGTATATCGTGAAATGCGATTGCAGTTGCAATATTTTTTGTGCACATTACGACGCAGGGAAGATGAACTAGTAAGTATTCATTAATCCATCAGTCAGCGCATTGTAGCACCTGTACTAGATAATTATCTAGATAAAATTGTGCAAGACCAGGTAGATCTCAGGTACACAATTCGCCGCGTGGCATAACCGAGAATTCCCGATCTGAGCCGAGTTCATAGAAACCCGTGTTAAGCGGTGGTCGGCAGTTGTGTGACACACCTCAGGACGTGTGCTTCGTTGTGATAACGGGTGATACTTTCGTACGTGGTGAGTAAAGTTTACGAGTAAAACACTTGCATATTCGCAATCTAATAATTCATCTATTACGTAATAATGATAAGGTTCATTATAAAGAAAATCGTCGTCCTTTATCTGCAGATTATCGTGCATCTACAAATTCTATAATCAGATATCAATTTAATACCGCGGTTCGCCGATTACAAAAATAACAATTGAAAGTGGAATTGCTTTTTTCAAATTCCAAACAGTGAGAGCAAACCGAATTGTTATAGTTTGATAAAGATTATCATCTGATTTGCTCAGAGTATAATAATTCAAAGTTGACGTTGAAATGAATTTTTATTCATTCCATAATAAATCTTTACGAATATTTCCGAGACCGCAAGACAAATGTGATAAGGAAGTTTATAGATCTGATAAAAAGCGAAACTTTTACACCGAACGATTCTGTATTACCGTGCGTGCGTAACTGAATTCAGAATTTCGTCGTTTTTTCTGAATTAAAACTTATCTAGGTACGAGGTCGAGTCAAAGTGAATCATTCGGAGTCTTCTCTATCTTAGTAAATATTTACTCGGCAGCGTAATACCATTTTAATATCCACATCGACACGACTACGTTATTATAGTAATTGCAAAATCACCATTCCGCGAAAATGATCGTCAGACGTCCCGCGATCAACTAGATTTCATTTTCAAAAAGAAAATAAAACGGATCTATCGACTCGAGTAATCTAACACGAGATTCTTGCACCGTAAGAGTTGCCCGAGAGGAATAAAGTGTGAAGCCTGTTCCATGGGGATAAACTCTAGTACGGGGGGAAAGAAAACAAAAAAAAAAGGAGAAAGAAAAAATAGGGAAGAACTGGTTGTAGACTACCGGGACTATTTCGCTGGAGGATGCTAACCTAATGGCTATATAAATCCAGAACTCTGAGAGAGGGAATAACTTTGCGTAGTGACAAAAACACTGTTCTTCAGAAATTTTCATTGTGGCTTTGTAGAAATTATCATCATTATGCGGTTTCCGTTCAGTATACAGACAAATATTAATCCGACTCGCAAATCGTCGAAAAAAAAAATATTTTTTCGAGTTTGATCAAGGCCTGATCTTTGAATAATTTTTGTGCCGTAAGAAACGTGCAATTTTTTTTTTTTTTCTCATGCCGGATTCCAGAGATTATTCAAGTTTATCGGAACGGTCGTTCCGGTAGAACCTGAATCAGATCTTTGTTCACGAAATCAATCCGTGAATTAGAATACCGTTTCATCGGTTTATAGCATTTGAAAGAAAAAAAAAAAAGGAGTCGAATCTGATTCAGGCCTCATCATCCAGAGCTTTTTTTGAATCACACCGAAGAACAGAAGCTGAAAGAAAATTCAACTAACGTGACACGAAGAAGACACTGGAATTGTGAAATAATTACCCAAATGATGAAAAATTATTAATGCATTTAATAACAACGACGAAAAATTCGTCACAATTTAATTAGCGCAATTATTGGGAGATGCAATTATTACTAGCTGTCTAGTCGAGACTGACTCACGATAACGGCGTCCGCGGTTACGTGGTAAGATGATCAATTTTTAAAAAATGTGCTTCAGTATTATTTTTACGAGTGCATATTTTAAGTAAAGTACAGCAGAAGATTTACAAAACAGATGAGACGATGCACCGTCTACTCAAATTCACTGTTACAATAATTATAAAGAAATGAAATTTTTGTACAGTTGAAGAATTTCAACAAAATCTTATTACCTCATATCTAAAATTCAGCTTGCCAATTTTACCGTGAAATGGTGCAAATGATATTGATTAAATTTGAGAAATATCTGATTAGATAAAGGGCATCGTCGGACGTGAAATCGATGCTATGATAACAGTTTATTTCGAGAGAATCTTATTGAATTCGCTAAATTAACGTTCTCAGATGTTATTGGAATTATAAAAGTGGTTCTTCCATTTTTGCTGCACCTTCGTCCTCGTTCCGACTGCACCTGTCTCATCCCTCTGAAAAGTGCCGGTTTTTATTACCGGCGCCATATGTCAGTCCCAGGAATAATATGAACAGGAATTAAACCGAGCTGGTAAACGAAGTATTCAAGATGGGAGTGGATGTTTGATAATTCTTTATTTTCAACAATACGGTGAAGAATTAGGAATGCCATAGGTGGTGCAGAGGTACAAGTTTTATTTAATCGTATTCTATTTATTCGCGGTGTACGTTGACACGGGAACAATGAAACGGAGTTAACGTTTCCTTTATTGTTATCTCATAGTGAAAGTGAAAGGGATGGATATGGACACGGTTGCGTGGAACACGAACTTCGCTCTCTGCATACAAACTAATCGGTCCACCGGATATAACTAGAGGTAGTTTTGCGTCCCTCCAGGGATCGCTTGTTAATGCCATTTATTTTCTTTTATTTAATAAGTTTTCATTTTTTTTTTTTATTCTTTCAAATCGCCAACAATTACCGAAAACCTAACGAGCAAAAAGGCAATAAAATGATCGCAGAGAAAGTATAGTGATATAAAATTATAAATGAATTTCCTGCGATGCCAACTGATGGTTTTTTTGTGAAATTTTTGCAGTGAAGAAAAAAAAAATAACAAGCGCAGGATGTCAAAAAATCGGAAGTAGAGAAAATAGCAGTGAATTTTTCTTTCCATTAATTGGGTATTTAGACGCCATAAAATGGTAAAGATAGCGTTTAATCTCATTCTGGAATTTCCACATTATAGTATATACGTATATTTTTCAACACACGTTATTTATAAGGTCTATAAAGAGGAGAGAAATTAGCACAAACTCATTATTCGGTCATTCGTGTGAAACTCTCGCTTAATTTTACCACACCGTTTCTTTGTTTTCAAACAATACAAATACAGGTCTCTTAATTACAATACGTATGAATGAATCGGCTTTCCGAGAAACAAACGCAATATTTTTTCATCTACATATTTAAAATACGTGAGATTAATTGCGTCTAAAACTGGAGCGAAATTGCAGTAAGTCGACAAGCTCAACTCATTTCTAAAAATTTGCAGTTGAACGTAAACCACACCTGATAGACAATTGCAGACATTTTTAAACCCCTTCCGAAACATCACCCGTTATACGTATAGGTTTTCGCGTGCTCGTAGCTCGTACAGCCCGCTGATTATACACTCGATATATACCTAGATATGCAATACATAATTAATATACGTTCATTTATAGTCAACGTCATCGTTTACAATGCGATGCGAAAAATTTACGCGCGACCATGCAGTCGAACGTAGTTCGTACGTGGTATGTGCATACAACATTACGACGATCATAGACCAGAATTACGTCAAGTTAAGGTCGATTACGTCAAGGTCACTTTTATTACTCACGCCCTACGAACATCGCGTATATATACTAATTGTTTCACATACAGCGCATCAGCTGATTGGAAGGGATATTAATTTTCAAGTTCAATCGCCAAAGCGCTCTTCGCCATTGGATGTAAAAGTTACGTTATGATATCGGTACGAATGTATAACGCGCGTACAATTTATTTCACAGTCATCTGAATTTTTAATGACGCCAATCTTGAGATTGCAGTAAGAGAAATGTCAGTTCTAGTTTTATATCATCTCGTGGTGGAGTATGAAATTGAGAACCGGTATTTGATGAACAAATGATTCTCCTTATACGTTCCATATCCTAATTCGTACGTAGTAAATGATGATGGTTGGTATAATGGCGATAACTGTAATGTAAAACTGAAGCTTTACTACACGTTACTTACTATATCTATACTTAAAACCACAACGAATCCTGCAGTGTATATAACTGTACATAGATAAAGTAAATTGTCACAATCTTAACCGTTGAAAATGATTATTATGATGGAGGACGTCGACGAGCGATGCAAACGAGGAAGAGAAGACAAGTTTTGTCCGGGTCTCTATGATACTTTCTTGTTGACCATCAACCGCGTCCACGAAAGTGCTCGACGATATTATTTTTATTTTATTTAAATTTTTTTTCTAGTTTTTTTTTCGGTGGTCATGGTCAACGAACTTTTCCGACGCCTCACGTCGTTCACGATCCGCCAAACTACGCGAGGCTTCGAATCTCATGACCTTTGCCGCTGCAGGAAGGAGAACTGTAAAATTGGGTTGACCTTTATCTGATATTATATATCTCACTTTTTTATCAGCCAATCAAACTACCCGATGCGAAACGAATTGAATTTTTCGAATTATTAAATACGTACAGAATTTTTATTGCCCGATCATGATCGTGCGGGCGACGAAAAATATAAGCTGCAGGAACTCGGATGCAACCATCCGTATATCCCAGTTCCTGTCAACCCCCCTGGATGATTTCCCTTTTCGACCATTCGCGGTGTTATAATATCCTTTGTGTTATATTTTACTCGGCGCCTTTTTCACAGTTGTATTATCTAAATTTCCGGTCACATCAGGAAATCGACGCGCCTGTGAACGTCGTATACGTGTGCGGGCAGCTGACATATACCATAATCTTGTTCATATTTTTTATGCGACGAGAAAGTTTTTAAATTGCAGCTCGTTTGAAAATATAATAAAAGAAATTGCGATGATATATTAATGCACGAATTCAGTATCATACGCATGACGTATTCGCACGCAATATAGTTCACCCGGTATATGTATATAACCATAATTGCAGAGTTAATCTTACGATCAGCTGCTCGTAAACTGGGAGCTCGAAGCTGTACATACATTTGTATTTACTGTTAGTGGTCTTTTCTTTTCTTTCTTTTTTTCAACCGGTTTCATTGCACATTTACCCGAAACAATTAAATTTTTATTCTTTTTACTTTATTCATTAAAATCGAATCGATCATTCGAAGCCGTTAGAATATTCCAGATAGTCATTCAGAGTCTCTTATCATGAAATTATCTAGTGCTGAGATACCATCGTTGCGCTGACTAGTTCACCGTCAACAAACCGATAATATTGTGATATAGATTTTTTTTTGTTCGGTGATTTCATCTGTCTCCGAAAATTTTCATGTGCGTATCCGTCGGACTCCGCATTGCATTTGATAGCGGTAATTATCATAAAAGTATATCGATTATTGAATGACGATATCACTCCGATAGCTGGAAAATGTCAGCACGCTATTTTCTGACCCTAATCCTGAAGATAGCGAAGGTCAAAGTTCGAATTTTTATAGGGCAAAGAAATCTTTGGACATACACGTTTATTTTTTCACCCCTTATAAATTGCACGATGTTAATTTCGGTCGAAGAATTAATTGGATCGTCGAACGATGACGCTCAGTTGTTGAGTTCTTTGTTTTACGGTACGCCTAAATATTTGTTAACGTTATCGTTGATTGACTCCGAGTCAGTGGTGGTCAGAACGAAAAATTGGATCCTGATTATTCGTAGCAACAGTCAACGACCGCAAGGCGCGAATAAAAGCGTTGCTATGTATAGTTGTCAGGTCTATAAAAAATAATATTTGACGCAATTATCGCTACTACAGGTGCAAGTTACGCGGGATCAGCATTCGATGAATTGCAGGTAAAACGGCTTGGTGTAAAATGTTATTTCCGTCTTTTGTTATTTTGTTATAGCTAGGCATTGTGTGAATGATATGAACAATGAAAAGATCACACTGCAATGTCAAGATTACGCTGTCTAATTCGGGAATCCAAAAATGACAGTGCGATTGAATCGAAAATTTATGTACGGTAAATAGATTCTTCTTTTATTTCTGATAATTCGTCTGGTTGCTGAGCAGCAAAACAATAAGGTGTTGCTTTTTTGATAATGCGATAATGAGATAAGCACCTCGCGATACCGGATATCAGTTTAATGATTCTTTGTCGTATACAGTCTGGCGACACCCGTCAAAGAATTGATTCGCTCTTATTCCCGTGCATTCGTAATTGGTGACTTTACATCGATGTGCAAAATCAGCCGAAATATTGCAGACAATTTTACTTGAAACACTGTGCGGATTTTGCAGCTAGTTCGAAAGATGTCGCAAAAAAAAGGAATTCCCGATGAGTAAGACATAAAATAATTAATTTTTCTTTAAAATAACCGAACATGAATAACTATGGATTTGGAAAGCGTATAGATTGAGTAATTGTATTAGCAAAAATAAATCCGTTAAGAAATCGGTGGTTTTATTCATCCGTGAAATCGCGATTTATCCGGTATAATTTTATCCGCGATAATTGATTACGTAACTCGATGATCTTGACACGTCATAGCTGGAGAATTATTGTTTCAACGATACAGTAAAAATACCAATCTCGTCCTAACAGTCTTTTGAAGTTCGCCGTTATTGACAGTGAAGCACCAAAAGTGCAAACTTCTGTCCGGTCGATAAGACTTAGGCCTCTATGTATGTGTCGCCCTAGGTAGCTACGAAGGACGCATCTATGTGAAAAAAAAAAAAAAAAATAATAACGAATGATAATTTCAGCGAAAATAATTGATTGAAAATTGATGAAACAAAAGCTCAGATAAAAATAGGAAATCCAATTAAAATATTTCTTTCAAGAATTAATTTTATTACATCGCTCGATAATGCTCGATACGAATAAAAAATAATTAAATAATATCTCGATCCGAGGTACATCTTATCGTAATATCTGTACGAAATTGTAGATGACGAATCGTTGATTAGGTGTAAAACAGTCATTGAAAGCAGACCTAAATCTATGTGATAAATTGAATCGTTGGAATGTTCTTTATTGATCATCGAAATGATCCATTAATATTAGAAACATGATTTTCAGCTCGGACTTAGGGATGGAAAACCAGCAGGTGTGGGTCAGGGACCCACAGGATGGTTTTATAATCGGTAAATTTATCGACATGGTCGATGGCGATGCTTTAATTAAACCGTTGAACGCAAAATTAAAGGAGCGAACATGTCCTTTGGACGAAGTTTATCCAGCTGGGGAATACACCCAAGATGTCGAAGACAACTGTAAGATCATTCATCTAATTTAATCGATTTAATAGATTAGTGCAACATACGCTACGAATATTATTTGTAGTTTGAAAGTCGTTTTTCACATGTTTCTTCAGGTGCTTTGATGTACCTTAACGAAGCAACGCTTTTGAATAACATTCGCACGAGATACTTCAAGGATAAAATATACGTGGGTATAATTATTGTAAAAAAAAATTCTTTGGAATTTGTACGGTGATTTTATAGTTTATAAGAAAATTATCCCTTCCAGTCTTACGTCGCCAATATTTTGATCGCTGTTAATCCTTACTACGAAATGAAGGATCTCTACTCTTCGAAAACCTTGAAATCTTATCAAGGAAAATCTCTCGGTGAAACTCCACCCCACGTTTTTGCGATTGGTAAGTTGGAGAACTGAAAAGTTTTTCACAAATTTATGAGGAGAACTTGCGCTAATTTTTTGCAACCGCTTCTTTGCTCTCCAGCCGACAAAGCTTTCAGGGATATGAAAGTTCTGAAACAATCTCAGAGCATAATCGTTTCCGGCGAATCTGGAGCAGGAAAAACGGAATCTACCAAATATTTACTCCGCTATCTCTGTGATCTTTGGGGATCTACAGCTGGTCCGATAGAACAAAAAATTCTTGATGGTAGGTGAGCGAGATTTGAATATTTTGGAATCTCTCGGAACTTCTTTTTACATTTCTTTTTGTTTCTTTTGTCACATACAGCTAATCCCGTTTTGGAAGCATTTGGAAACGCAAAAACGAAGCGTAACAACAACAGTTCACGTTTTGGAAAATTTATGGAAGTTCATTTTGACGCAAAGTGTCAAGTCGTTGGTGGTTACATATCTCATTATCTTCTCGAAAAGTCGCGGGTCTGTCTTCAAAGTCCCGGTGAAAGAAATTACCACGTATTTTACATGATGTGCGCCGGAGCCCCTGCCGATCTGAGAGCTAAACTCGGCATCACGAATCCCGACGATTTTCAGTACCTGAGAAATGGCTGCAGTCAATATTTTTGCAACGCATCTTCGGAGAAAAAATTAAACAACGCACAGAAAAGCAAGGAACAAATCAGCAAGGGTAGTCTCAATGATCCAATACTAGACGACGTCGAGGGATTCAACGCGATCGATAAGGTGAAACATAAAAATTTGCTTCTGAAATTTTGATTCGGAAAAATTTGATATTTTTCAATTAGACACAGGTCGTTTTCGGAACGTATTGTTCCTATAGTATCTTAATGATGTACAGATTGTAGAAGTTCATTAATATATATTTGTTATATTTTGTACGCTGAAATATGGATTTTTCGCGACAATAGGAAAGAGCTACGGTAACATATGAACATGTGTGTTCCCCAGTAGCAAATAGGTCGTATAGCAGTTTAGCGGGTAAAAAAATTTTTCAATTTTTTTTTCTTCATCATAGCATCAGAATGAATTTTATGCTCAGGTAGTGAGCTTTTCCAGCAATCAATATCACCTGTCGAATCAATACACTGATTTTGTTATCTCACATCCAACCATATTTCAGGCACTCACACGATTAGGTTTGACGGACTTGGAGCGGATGGAAATCTACACCATGGTAGCCGCAGTTCTTCACCTGGGAAATATCACGTTCGAAGATAATCCAGAGGACACAAAGGGCGGCTCCAGGATCACCGCTGATTCTAAACAATCAGTCGTTACTTCTGCCGCTCTCCTGGGTGTCGATGCTGATGAATTGAGACAGGCTCTGGTTTCCAAAGTTATGCAGACTAGCAGAGGCGGAATCAAAGGAACGGTAATCATGTGAGTATTAATCTCCGATCCAAGATAGAAATAAAGTTGACAAATTTCTTATTTTCATCATTTTCTTTCACCCTTTTTTGTCAACAGGGTCCCTCTCAAAGTTCACGAAGCTAATAGCGGTCGCGATGCTCTCGCTAAAGCGATCTATAGCAAACTTTTCGATCACATAGTTTCACGCATAAACAAAAGCATTCCATTCAAGGCTTCTAGCTACTATATAGGAGTTCTTGATATCGCTGGATTTGGTGAGTTCAAGTTCAAATTGCTTTGGCATTAGTTCCACAATGTGAACTAATTTTTTTTTTTTTATGTCACCTTTCAGAGTACTTCCGAGTTAATAGTTTCGAACAATTTTGTATAAACTACTGCAACGAAAAGCTTCAACAGTTTTTTAATGAAAAAATTCTGAAGTACGAACAGGATCTATACGATAGAGAAGCGTTGAATGTACCAAAGATCTCATACGTCGATAATCAGGATTGTATCGGTAGGTTTATTCGGAAAAATGAAACGGGTGTTTCTATGGATATTCGTTGATAATTCAGATGAGACGAATCTTTCAGATCTCATCGAGTCAAAAACCAATGGCATCTTCAGCCTACTGGACGAAGAATCTAAACTTCCTAAGCATAGTTTTGACCACTTTACGAGCGAAGTTCACAGGGCGTGGAGTGGCCATTTCCGAATCACTTTGCCTCGTACTTCTCGGCTCAAGGAACACAGAGAACTCAGAGATGACGAGGGATTTGTCATCAGACATTATGCCGGTGGTGTGTGTTACCAAACGGTAAATATTCCATATTTAATCTTTGCCAGTTCTGATTTTATAGAACTATCTACATATTTCTACCTACTAGGCATCTTTTTAAAAACATGTTTTGTTGCCCACGCCTGTAGTTTATACATTCAAGTATAATCGTGTCTCCCACGTGCTATTCCAACTTGGTAATGCGATCAATTTCCACGTTTATGTGTTAGTAGTGCGATTAATGTAAGTTGGCGTTGGTGAAATCATCCAGTAAACTAGCGATTTTATCTGATATATTACCTAATTAGCTTTTCGAACGCCTCTGGACTTTTCTTGTTTATTTTAATTGTTCATTTCGATTACAGAATCAATTTATTGAAAAAAATAACGATGCCCTTCACGCATCCCTGGAGGGATTGATCCAAGAAAGTAGTAATTCATTTCTAAAAACAAATTTCGCGAATAATACATGCCCGAAGGGAAAACTAACTTTCATCAGCGTGGGAAGCAAGTTCAAAACACAACTCGGCGAGCTCATGGACAAACTAAAAAATAACGTAAGCAATGTCCGACCAAAAAGCGAAGCTTCAATTTCACTCCATTGATTCTCATTTGTACAGGGTACTAATTTTGTTCGTTGCGTTAAACCGAACAATGAAATGGTGGACCATCAATTCGATGGCAACAGTATTCTTGGCCAACTCAGGTGCTCGGGGATGACGTCAGTTCTGGAACTCATGGAGCACGGATATCCAAGCAGAGTACCATTCCAGGAACTTTATAGCATGTATAAATCTTATCTACCCCCAGAATTGGCTAAGCTTGATCCAAGATTTTTCTGCGAGGCGTTGCTGCACAGTTTGCGACTCAACAACAAAGATTTCAAATTTGGTATTACGAGGGTATTTTTCAAGCCAGGAAAGTTCGCGGAATTCGATAACGTCATGAAATCGGATCCAGAAAATCTTCAAAAATTAGTAGCGAACGTTAAAAAATGGCTCGTCAAATCCAGGTGGATAAAAGTACAGTTCTGTGCTCTGTCTGCAATCAAGTGTGAGTACATTTTACGAAAAACAATTTGTTGATCAGCAAAATCAGTCGTATTAGAAGTACGTAATCGATCCTCGTTTTCAGTGAAAAATAAAATTCTCTATCGAAGATATCATTTAATTGTCATTCAAAAGACTATTCGAATGTACCTCGCAAAGAAGCAACATCAGCCCAGGATTCAGGGCATTATAAAAATAAGAAAATTAACGCAGCAGCTGGCGAATATGCAGCAAACTGCCAATCAGCTCAAGTCATCCAAAGACAGCAGCCTCAATGACATCAAGAAATTAAATGAACAGTTGGAAACTATCCGAGCTAGGATTAAGGTAAAGATAATAAACTTCCAGTAAAGTAATGATAATTATTGTTATTTGCCGTTTGATTTATTATTTTTTTTTCCTCTACTTAATCGTTGATAATTTTTTTTTTCTTTTCCAATCATAGGGTGATAAGAAAATCAAGAAGCAGGAAATCGATAAGTTGATTGCAGACGTAATTGGTCTGATGGACAATCAGATGAAAGGATTGCAAGATTCCGTGAAGAAACAAAAGAGTGCAGAAGAGCAAGAGAAATTGAAGTTAATTCAGGAGGCAATGGAGATTGAAAAGAGAAAAAAGCTTGAGGAAGAATCGAGGATAAAAGAAGAAGAGGATAATAGACGGAAGAGATCGGAAATTGAAGTCCGAAGGAAAGCTGAAGAAGAACTAAGAAGGAAGCAAGAAGCAGAACACGAAAAGGCAGCCGTTGCCATTCAAGTATGAATTCGGGGAAAAAAAATTCCTCGACCTAAATAATTGAATATAAGGTGAGCGTCTCTGATTACGTGTTTTTTTTTTTTTTCACAATCAGGCTCAACTCAATAAAGAACAAATGGAGGAAAGTCGATACCGCGAACAAATTGAACAGGAGAGAAGAGATCACGACTTAGCTGTTAGATTGGCGCTAGAATCAAATGGCCATGTAGAAGATTCTCCACCACCTATGCGCAGGTAAATTATATTACAGCTCAATTTTGAGAAATGTTCGTGTAATTGAAAATTTGAGAAATATTTCCACATCATCAAGTCCAAACTTAATCATTCGATTTAACGAAATGCTCATTGAAATTATCTAGCGGGTCAGACGTGCGAGGACTTCCGATCACCAACAACAAATTAATAAGGTATATTAATCAACTTTTCAGCGACTTAGCATGGACTTCTAACCGCACTAACAGCTGGATTTATTGATTGACCTTCACCCTTTACAATTTTCCTCTCTTTCACTAATTTGTGTTTTATCATTATAAACATTATTTTTTGTCTACGCTTGTTCGTTTATGTTCTCAGTTCCTAGTATCGTAATATTTTCTCATCTTGAAGCATCGTAAAACAAATTGGTGAACCCAACTAATCATTTTCCGTACATTACTATTTTATATTCTGTTTTCTCATCGCATGTGATTAAAAAATACTTTTCAGGATAACAAATACTTTTTAATATTCTTTCGCTGTTTCACTTGTATTTAAAAAAAAAGTGTTGTCATATTGTTTCTCAAAAACTGTATCTTAAATTTTTCAACATAAATTTATCTCTATGTACAGATCGGAACAAGTTCGAAGCCATCAAGCAGCTATGAATACAAATAAAAAATACGACCTATCCAAGTGGAAATACTCGCAGTTACGTGACACGATCAACACGTCATGCGACATTGAACTACTAGAGGTTCGTATCGTGTTTTCGAAATTCAACAAAATTGCAGAAAAAAAGAAAAATACTTATTTTAAACGCAGGCTTGCCGTCACGAATTCCACCGCAGACTGAAAGTCTATCACGCGTGGAAGGCGAGGAATCGCAAACGCACGACGATAGACGAAAATGAAAGAGCACCTAGGGCAATCATGGAGGCTGCTGCGAAGGCTCCTCCAGCGATTCAAATAAAACAATCGATAAATGAATCTTCTCAAAGATTTTTCCGAATTCCCTTCGTAAAACCGGCGGCTGCCGGACAAGCGGAAAACACCTACAGTGCTGGAAAACGCGGATGGTGGTATGCGCATTTTGACGGACAATACGTCGCTAGACAAATGGAACTTCATCCGGAGAAACCGCCGATCCTTCTGGTGGCTGGTATGATATGAATAAAAATTTTTCAATCAGGATATCGATAAAGAAAAAATGTTTATAAAATAGCCAATTAACTTCGCAGGTGTCGACGACATGCAGATGTGCGAGCTGAGTCTCGACGAAACGGGCTTGACCCGCAAAAGGGGTGCCGAAATACTTGAATACGAGTTCAATAAGGAGTGGGAACGCAATGGCGGAAAACCCTACACGGTACCAAGTGAACGTACCAAGTGATTTTTCAGGCACTGAAAACCGACATTGAATTATTCGATAGATCCTCGCGTAATTACTCTACCCCTATTGAATTATAGGGCGAATTTTTTTTGTTCCTTGCTGATTTTCAAGGAAGCGAATCCAGACTGTACCCAACGGTCCCCGAACCCCACGTACTTTAGAAGTTAGCGAATTCAGGTGAAACTGCTTTCATATTATTATATTATCGAAAATGTCAATGTCATGCATGATGTTGATATCGATGACCGAGATGAAGTTCATGAGTGTGACGATGATGATAACCGATAAACTGTTTATGTGGTTGATCGGTATTTCATATTAGTGTCATATGCGAAATCGAGGTATCATCATTCTTAGGTAACCGAGTGTCTTTCTTTTTTTTTCCAATAAGGAGTGCATTTTTATTTTATTTTTTTCGCAAATAAGATAGAAAAATCGGTAATTTTAACGTGGATATACAAAGGAAGAAAATATCACACAAATTAATTAACATTCGAGACGTGCCTTTACGTTGGCGTTTCTCTATCGCAAAGAAGACGCTGATGAAAATTATCAGTATTTACCTATGAATATCAACCATGGTTTTCATTGCATTAGCGGTATAATTATAATAATGATTATAATCCAGTTCCACGATAACTATGGCGCTAAGATAGAATTAACTATTATTTATAGTGTATGGGTTATTTAATTGCATTCCAATAGTATTTATGATTATCTAATTATAAGTCTTGTTCAAAAATTACTATTATCATTTGATGAGGAGAGTGTGTTAAATAAATTTATTCCATCTATTCGCGTTCTGCTTAACTCGCACCCATACAATAAAAACATGTTACGTTTGACGGAAAAAAGATCCATTCAATTATTACTCGACTAATTAAAAGGCATAGTAATCCAGTTACATACGCAGTACGATGGTACAACATAAACAATAGAATCGAATTTTCGAGCTCGATCGATCATGATCTTTAAAAATTGGGTATAATACACATGTATCAAATTTTACGTACCATCACCAAAATACTCACTTACGTAATAATATGCGGTAACTACCTGGTACATTCAACACTTAAAAACAAAAGTTGAGATAAGAATACACTAAAAATGTCGCAGAATAATTATAATTATATGTACATTTTGTAATCGCTATACATAAATACTCTGATCGGTAATACTGTTAACCAAAAAATATCCATCTAAATGGAATGAGGTCTATTGAATAAGTACAATGGTAACTTAAAGCTTGAGGTGCCACTATTAAAAACATAACCAGTGGGAACGTTTCTACACGTACACATTGAGGAACGGTATAATTCGTAAACACTGATCGATTCGGCGGTAACATGACTGGAAATGTTCTACTTTGGGAGGGTGTGAAGGGAATATTCGAAATAATTTGAATGAAACTTGTCCAAAAGTATTATGGATTCATGAAGGCTGTGCTCTTTGCCTCGATGAACCCTGTATATGAACTATTCGTCTTTGATCCTCCGGGTGAATAAGTTCATCTGTGTGCTGCCATCGCCATTTTTTCTCCGCTTCTTTTATTCGACGTCTGTCAATGTAGCTGACAACACAGCTCGCGGGAATCCAAACTATAGCTGTACAAATTATCACTGCGCCAACAATATTGTCCTTCAAAAAACGCATCACTTTATTAATATTTATATCCTCGATGATATCCCAGAATCGCTCAACTACATCTTGGATCGTCTTCTCACAAACTCCCTGAAAAAGTAATTTGAAGAATAATCGAAACATCCTGAATTCAACTTAAACCATGGGTACAAGGAATACATACCTTGTTACAAAAACCTTGGATACATGGTGTCCCGTCAGGCAAAATATCTTGTGGGTCGACTGGGAAACAAGTTTCGTTGAGACTCATTCTGCAGCATCGTTTACAAGCATCTGCAACTGCACGAAGATATGGTTAGTACAGCCAATTCTATCGCTCATAGTCAGTAACTACGTCTGAACTTACTTGTGTCGCACATGCAGCTCTGCAAACCCTGCGTTTCACAGTATGGGACACATTTACCATTACGGCATTGTCCTCGCTCTAAACATCCTGTTCCATCATTCATGGGAGGTGATCGGGGACACTCACTGGATGCCCCCGTACATTGCGACGCCTGCTCACAGGTAGCATATTGAGCATCTCTACATTTTACAGCTACTGGCATGAAAGCACAGTTTTGGCAGCACGGAGAATTCTTATCACTGTTGAATAGAAGTATATATTCCTTATGGGTGAACAAATTTATCGTTACAGGGTAAGTTAATGGGATTGCGCAACAATGTTTTGTCTTACCTGCAAACAGCGCCTTGATTGCGACGTAGTTTACAGTTCTTATCACAACACGAATCATTATCTTCAGTACCCAGCAGACCTGCGTCACATTCTTCATCACCCTCCACTCGCAGATTTCCACAAAATGATTCCTCTGGCTCTGAGAAACATCGACCGGACTTTGCTTGCAATACTTTCCGTATTGAACGTAGACTGCATGGTGAGAAGCGCTAGATTGAAGTGACATTGAAGATTATTTTTTGGCCATTGCATTAGATTAGCACCTTATTCATCCGATTGCATCGGTTTATTTCATTAGAAACTCTAGAACGCATCTTAGAATCTTACCTTATTATTCACGTCATATCCGCTAACGCTGTATGTGTACATTAGATAAGATCCCCCTTGACTCGCACTAGGGCTGCATTCCTGAAAGAAGATTCTTCTCAGTTATAACTGAAAGTTACTGACACGCAAATCATTTTTACTTACCGTTATATCTGGATCATGTTCAGAACCCCAGTTGTGCCCAAACTCATGAGCAGTAACTAGATCAGCTTCACGAGTAATTACTCTTTGCCCGTAATGATTTCTACTGGAACTGAGTCCAGAGTTCAAGTATAATGTATACCCATTTTTAAAGTATTCTGTAGATAAAAAGAATAGTAAAGAAATACGTTAAGACTGCCTATTTTGCTCGGTTACTAATTGTAGCTTTTTTTCGTTGGTTTCAGTGGGATTTCGTACCTGGTGTACATATTCCACCTACAGAGTTTCTTCGTGGAGACCCAACATACGCTAGGCCTAGTATACCACCATCGAATTTCAGATCGGTGAATAAATGTGCTAGGCAGAAATCTTTATGGCTATATTCTCGACTGAAAACCTATGGAATGAAAAGAAAATAGACACAAACAGGTAGAATTTTGCCTGAATCTTAAAACTTGCAATCTCACCTCAAGGAGAGTTCTAACATCCCACTTTTCACGAACCATGTTGTAATGAGTTTCTCCTCCTCGCATTCGAGTAGGTTCACTATGTACAACAATTTTTTTTATTACAAAACCCATTCCTTTGAAGCCATCCTGCTCTTGACGTTCTTGCCACAGGGTATCGTTGTATATTTTATGTACTCTGTCGATAAGACTGATCTGAAACAAACTTCAAGTTATTCAAAAACGATCTGCTATTGAAGTGCGTAGTCGTCAATTCAATTACCAAGTAGTTTATTGTGGTTTTTGTATTGCTAGCTCCCATTTCCTGATAAAATCTGTAGTCTGCAACTAATAGAAGTGGGCATCGAGTCTTGGTCGGCGTGTATTCATAAGTCTCTGTTTGCCTTTTAGTTCTTTGGAAGGTGCTAGGATCTCTTTCATCCATTCCATTATCACCGTGTTTCTCGTCATCATCAATATCTGGGACCAAAAATCTCTGTAATTGTTTGTCATCTTGATTCTACAAGAAATTCATACCTATATCCTCTTTGACATAGCCACAGGTTTTAGGGACACCGTGAGTGTGTCCTTCACCTCCCTCATAATGTTCCCAACTTAGTTTCACGTTGGAAGCTTTGTAAGCTATCATAGAACGGTTGTCTATATGCGGTAAGTGTCTCCAGGAAGGCTGAAGAAACAATCAAACCATATTAAAGTCAATTTTTCAAATTGAGTGTAGGTAGAATAGTATCTTGCAGCAATGCTATTTGTTCTTACTTCAATGTGGTAAGTGTCCTCAGGTAAAGTAATTGTTGCAGTTAATAATCCATCATCGATGTGTACATGGGCATATGATTCCACTTCTCCAAACACACGTCCATGATAAAAATTTTCATGATCTGAATCATATCATACACATTTGCAAATTAAGTTTCAAGTTTAAGAGGAAAGTGATGAGTTCATAATGGATTGGGAATTTTCATACCAACATGAATAGTCGTTTCTTTGCCATCCCCATTAACCTCGTATGCTTTGAAATTAGAATGCACCACTTCGCGCCTTGGAGTGAGGAACAAGCGAAAATTTCTGTAAAATGCAGACCATTACAGGATACTTATTTCTTGTTAAAACTAGAAGCCTCGTTTGAGTAAAACTCATGTAAATTATGAAACCTACCGTCCATGAGTATAAAATTCAACTTCATTTATTTTATTGAAAGGATGATGGCTATACTGAACCCCTCTTTTGACAATTCGATGCTCAAAGTGAGTGGTGTGTAGTGTCTCATAATATTTCAAGTTCTTGTGAAGACTGCTACCTGTAGAAAAACACGACCAAAATTAAACACTGCGATGAATTTTAGGGGCGAAATTGATAGTACAACACTTTTACAAATTGTTACTAACGGGCAAAGCAGATGTAGTGAAGGACTAGACAGATCACCAATAATGAATCTTCCGTTTTCATATTGCTCACAAAAAACAATTTGATACATGAAGTACTTTGTTAATTAATATTTTGTTGACTAAACAGAATGGAGCAATAATTCGAGATTTGGAGACCTGGAATTACTATTGTGTATATCTTCTGTAGTCATCTGTCAAAAGACGTATAGATACTGGATAGTTCACGAGATTGTAGTTCACAAAATTTGAGATAGCTTGACAAAAATGTCAAGGATGTGAACGAGTTGTAAGGTTGATCATCAATCAACGACTTGACGAATTCGCTACTAGAGTTTTTCTAATTTTATTCATGATGTTCCTTCAATTCTTCTCTCGTTAGGTCAATCAACGATAGTGATAGTCAGTCTCCTGAACACAGAGGGAGTTGCCGAGAGATCAGCTGTAATCAGCTGTAAACTTCAAATCGCTGCGAGCTTGCATGCTAGCGTGTGCTATATTTTAGAATTTACCAGAACAGCGACTAATCATTCGAGCTTTCGAGCAGTAAGAGGGGCTTGTGACTATCTCGTGCTGAATTTTTCGCATAGTTTATCGGCATATAATTATTACAAGTTTAATTACTTCTAAACAATTTACATATTGTGCTACATAATACAAGACCGTAAATCATGTCAGAATCAAAAATCTTGCTGAACTGTTATAATCGTGGTTGTGGTCAGAAATACGATCCCGATGACAACAAGGAGGGTAGGTTTGATGTATGCGTTTCTGAAAACTAATAAAGTGCAATTTCACTTCATGAATACGTATAAAAATATATCGTTTTTTATATGACTGTTTCATATCAGATGACTGCACACATCATCCTGGACAACCGGTATTCCACGATGCTTACAAGGGTTGGTCATGCTGTAATAAGAAATGTACCGACTTTACAGAGTTCCTGAATATTAAAGGATGCACCAAATCTGCACATACGAATGTAAAGCCGATAGAACCAGAGAAACCGGTGGTTGAGAAATCCAAAGCTACCGAAGTGATCGAAGTTAGACCACCCATTCAAAACTATGAAAGTTCACCACGACCTTCTTATCAAACTCCTCAAATAACTATGAATCCCATTATATCACCTGCCTTACTTGAACAAACTCATGAGGTTAAGGTGCAAGATGTAGTTACTGCAGGAAATAAAATACCTGTTGGTGAAATGTGCAAGCGCAAAGGTTGCAAGGCTTCATACACAGGTACTGCAACTGATGAAGAAACCTGCAAACACCATCCAGGAGTGCCCATATTCCATGAGGGTCTCAAATATTGGTCGTGTTGTAAGAAAATAAGTACCGACTTTGCTGCATTTCTAGAACAACCTGGTTGCTCCGAAGGAACACATCTGTGGTTGAGCGAGGTAATAATGTAGTTGAAAACGATATTTTTGGAACCCACCACTGATTTTTCTTCCTGCTCTGATTTCAGGCTACAAACAAAACTGTAAAGTGTCGAATGGATTGGCATCAAACTGGAGCATTTGTGGTCGTTTCCATATTCTGTAAAAAGTATTCACCCAGCCAATCAAGCATCAAATTAAACCCAGTCCGCCTATCCGTAGATCTGTACTTCCAAGAACAGGATTCTAGATATATTCTAGACGTTGAACTCAGAGGGGTAAAGTTGTGATTAATGAACAATGATTGTGTATTGGCAAATCTCATTATGACTGATATGATAACTTTATGCACTTTTGCAGGTAGTTATTGTCGAGGAAAGTAGCGTAAATATGCTTCCAACTAAAGTAGAAATAAAACTCAAAAAAGCTGAACCAGGTTCTTGGGCGAAACTCGAAACTGCGCATCCTTCCGTTAAAGTTGAAAAAACAGTTTCTCCGCAAACAGACCTTGAAAGAGAGGAGAGTATCACCACACAAGTAGATGCTGTAGACCTTAGTGATCTTTGAAAACACAATTCCCTGATCATTTCGAGAGCCAGGGCTGTTACAAATAAATTGGACCAGAATTTAGGTAGCATAAATTACCTTTTTTCTGTTGAAATCCATATTTGAGGGAAAAAAAATATATAATTGTTTGATTATACACCGTAGTGGTCTTATTTTATAGGTATCAAAGGTTTAGAGTAATTGATGTATAATCTCCTTACCTATGTAATTTAGTCAGTACAACGGTAGATGAAGGCTTCAAATTTTTTTTCACATCTTTAAAACTTGCCTACAGATTATTCTAATGTAATGTATTATTTGGATTGTTCAATCTTTATTTCGTCTTCATTTCACGTAAAAAGTGAATCACCTATCATTCATCGCGCATAACATAAGCCAGTGACATAAAACCATTGAGATTAGATACCTAACTATTCTCAATGATCAAACTATTGTACAAATTTGATTACTATATTATTTTGATATACAGCAAAGGAAGATGTCTTTATTCTATGTCCCTCCTGTTTTCCTCAGCAGTACAATATTTCATTTTGACAACACGTAAAACTGTGATTCAAATAATATCCTTTGATAACAATCGTCCATAGAGCGATCGTCTCTCAGCTGAGCTCCTGAGGTGGTGAAGTTGACTTGAGGGTTGTGTGTTTGGTTATTTGCATTCGTGCGTGACTCTGGAGTATACAATTTTGCAGGTTAGGCATTGGTTAATCAGACGACAAATTTGAAAATCATAATATATGATCAGTTTAGTGTAATAATATTAAATTAAGTTCAATCATACATTGGAATATTTTCAGCTAGTACAGCTCAAGAATGGATAATGACAGTGACATTTTTATCCGAGAGTTTGAACTGGAAAGTCAAAAGGTAACATTGACATTGTACCAAAAAGAGGTGGGTGACGTTAGCTGTGTTGTATGGGATGCTTCCTTGGTACTAGCAAAATACCTGGATGTGTTATGCAGAGATGACAGACTTGGGAAAGATTGGCTTCTCAATAAAAAAGTATTAGAATTAGGTGCAGGTCTCGGCTGCGTTGGGATGACTGCTGCCTGTCTAGGGTAACTTTGTGATCACCGCATCATTTTATTCATTCCTACTGTTTCTGGATCTATAGGATTAACTAAATTTGATTATCATAGGGCTGAGGTAGTTCTAACGGACCTTGCCAACGTACTTCCAGCACTGAATAAAAATATTGAAATGAACAAACATCACTGGAAAAATTCTGGTGGATCTGCCAGAGTGCAAGAATTAGCTTGGAGTAAGGATGCTGTAATTGATTTTAAACCTGATATTGTTGTTCTGGCAGATTGTGTTTATTATACAGAGGTGAAGTATCAATAACTACACATTTTATTGTTTGTTCAAATTAGGCTGATTTATCACCATGTCATAATAATATATTATTTGATCGATTTCAGTCCATCGAACCATTGTTGAATACTTTAGAAAGATTATGTGGAGCTAAAAGTGATACGTATGCATTACTCTCACAAGAAGAGCGGGATACACCAAACCAGAAGCCAGTGTGGAGCCAATTTGTTGATGCCATTAAGAAAAGGTTTAAGATTACGCCCGTGATGTTATCAGAACAACACCCGACATACTCAAGCCACGACATACGCGTATTAAAACTCACTCTACCATCAAAGAATTAGAGGAATGATAGGATTTGCTGCTCGATATGAATTACCATTTTTTATTCTTCCTTAAGCATTCAACGTATGTTTTGATACAATTCCATAATATATACGATCGAAGACACTTTCATGATCGAATAAAACAAATAAATTTCAATTTATTTGTAATCCTATTACTACAAAATTTATTGTTAGCATTGAAAAATTTTCACATAAAAATTTTTGAATCTAAATTCTATTGCAGGAGGGAATCTAATAAATTTGGTGTAACTCCAAATTCATTCGAACCCATTTATACCTAATTATTTGAGATAGTATCTTATGATGTCAAAATTTTGTAAACTCATCTTACAAGCTATTCCAGGCCTTGTTGGCCGTTGTTATACTTACAATTTATTGTTTAGACTATTTTATATATTTTCTGTTATTTACCATTTTCGTATAACGTAAAATGATCAGTTAATTTCGTTCGTATGTATACTAGCGGCAAATAGCATATGCCTTCATACATTAATGCCAAGGTTCAGCATTTTCATTTTGAATTCTTAAAACATTGAGGTATGATGGTAGAAGATATCCAACACAAAATAATCAGTGTTATACAGTTCTTTGAAGGAGTTGCAAAAGTAATTGAAACTGGAAGTGAAAAAAAAAAAAAAAACGCGCAATATTGATAGTGATAATTTTCTGATCGCTGTAAGCGTTCAGTCTACCGTTATTGCACTGATATTTGTTGCAATTGTTCTTGAAGCTCTGCAAACCTAGCTTGTAGGGTACGCTCTCGTTCTGTTTGCCTGTTAACATCCTCCATGAGTGCATTCAGCCGTCTTGGTACGGCCGCTTCTTCTTGTCCTTGGAGGAACTTGAATGTCGATAACTCCAGGTGAGCTTGCTCAATTTGTTCCCACAGATCATGCATCTGTTTAGTTAATCCTTGGGCACGTGTCTATAATGAAATTGAAAAAAATAAGGAAATCAAGAGTCTCCGAGGAAAATTAATATGCACAATCAATATGTTACCTGATACCCTCCCGTCAATATTTTTAACTTCTTTTCCATTTTGGCTGCTCGTTTTGCTTCTCCTGTCATGTGGACTCTGTTTTCTTCCAGTTTTCGTTCACAAGCTTCAACTCTGTCTTTTTTGGAGGCTAATGTAGCTCTCGTATATCGCTTCTGATTCTCTAAGTATAATACTTGTGATAGACATTCTTCCCAGACAGTGGTATAGGCATCTATACTAAGATCTCCATGAGCCATTCCTTCTCGTACTACCGCCATTTCCTGGTCCAAGAGCTTGCGTGCCTGTCAAATCATCACCGTATCATTAATTGAAGTTGCATTATGTGAAGACAATTCAAGGCCTTTTAACAAGATAAGAATCAAATAATGTGAAACATTAAATTGACTTGCTTCGGTCAGATCTTCTGGTCCATAGTCAACGTAGGGATGCTGTTCAAGAAATGCGGTAGCTTGTACAATCGACGAGGATGCTCCTCGTTTGGTGGTCGCTGGCACTGGATTTTGTAAGGCATCATACTGTAGCATTGTGATCATTTCTCTTTTAATTAGCTCTTCAGCCTGGAATAAAATTTATTTTGTAGCATCCATAAGTGCGTTCGATAATCAAATAATATTCACAATATTTTTTCATTACCCTCTGTAAGTCGGTTAATGGGGTGTCCATAAGCGGTCTCAAGATATTCATATTCACATCTACAGGTCTAGGCATATCTCTTTGGATCACTTGTGACCTCTGTGCAAGATCTTTTTTTTCTAAAAAGATAGTCAGAAATAGGTAAGATAATTACTTTAACACTTGAGTGATTGTAGATTCTTTTTTGTCGGTATAGATCATCAATTTTGACGGAAAACTTACTCTGCTCTATTATCTCTTGTTGACGTCTCGCATCTATGTCAGCTTGATCCTCAACAATGTTATCTGATAAATCATTTCCATTTTCGTCCTCGCCTTCCCCTTCAGGGACTACTATCTCGTAATCGTTCCTAGGTGTGGGTAAAGTGCTTAATCCTGCACGCAGTTGTTCCTTCACCTAATGAAGGAGGTATAATTTTAGGATATAACAGTTTCACATATTTGATATTTAAATTCTCTATGCCCCTAATTCAACCGGACCTGTTTATGAAGAGCAGGAGTCTCTGAGCCCTCCAAAACTTCTTCTGGATTAATACTCAGCTTGTCGCGAACAGGTGTTGGTACCAAAGCTCCAGCTTGACTTCGTACAGATGTTGGGGTGTTGAAAGAATTTGTCGGAGTACCATCTGTGCGTTGCGAACGGAATGGCGTTGCCAAAACGGTATTTGGGGTAGCCACGACGTTATTGGCTGGCAATACGCTGCTGAAGTCCGAGCTATGCAGTGGAGTATTCAACCCACCTTGAATATATTGTTAAAAAAAAAGCGGTTAGAGTTGTTTTAATTGTACATGGATGTTGATCTTTACAGAGAAATAGTGTTCACCTTTTAGAGGTGTATCAACATGGGTCAGGGCCATGACATTTTGAGCCTCCTGCAGAATTCTGTCTGTAGCAGCTGGTGTGCGCGGCGTCGCTGCCACATTGGGAGTCAAAGAATAGTCAGCCAATAAGCTATCTGATAATGTTACTCCACTTTCCGTCGCAACTTCTCGAGCAACCTAATTCAATGTTGTGCTTTAGATGTGAGTCACACTGATCCAGATAAATTCGAAATATGTATATACCTCAGAAGCTCGACCGAGCTTTACAACTTGTTGCAATTCCTGATCAGATATTTGTGGCTCTGGTAAGACCAGTTTGCTCCTTTTTTTCACAGGTTCTTGATTGTTGAGCATTCCCATTGGAATGTCGTTTTCTTTTCTCTGCTTGAGCTTCTGCTTATCTTTACGCCGTTCCATCTGTAATCATTGTGGAATCGTTCTTTGATAAAAACAACATTTTTTAGAAGTCTTTGAAAAGTGATGTAAGGAACATCCTACCTCTTCTTTTTCTTGCCTAAGATCACCGTCTAAATGTTGTTGTCTCATTCTAGAGAAATCAGCCGCCAATGGGTCGATGTGCTCCAAGGAAGTATCATAGAATCCCAGAGCCGGGCGTTTCTCAAACGGAATTTCAGAGTTATAGTTAACTCCACGCTTCCGTTTGTGCTTCTGAGAGACAGTAATACCAGCAGCTCGTAACTCCCTTCGTTTTTGTAAGGCTGCAAGTCGTCGAGCCTCTTCCAGCTGCTTCTCACGAGCTTTACGCTTTGCTTTTTTACCTTGTGTATTTGCCAGTCTTGCACGAGCCTCCGATAACATTTCGAGTTCTATGAAGGAAAAAAGTTATTTACATTGTTATAGATCAGAGGGATTCTGCAAATTTCATAATCAATATAGATACAAATTCTAATTACCATCTTCATCCATATCTTTTGGATCAGGACGGGCTGGTTTTGTTTCTGGATTAGGATCAATTTCACCAGGTTTCAATTTACGCGGGTCATCGGCAGCATCTTCTCCTTCTTCTTTTTTTTGAGCCTGATCGCTACAAGTTACGAATTTGTGATGGTTAAAAAAGAAGCTTTCTATTATATTTCTCAACTGAAAATAACTTCTTGAATAACAAGCAATTCCACTCACAGCAGATACTCGTAGCGTTCTAAACATTGAGCAGCAGTACGCCCAATAATTGGAGCTATTGTACGCCACTGTGTGGGCATGAGCTTTGCTAAGTGTAAAAGCTTTTCGTCTTCCTCTCGACTCCATTCTGTCTTTTTGATACTGGGATCCAGCCATTCAAACCATCTGGCTTTGCATTGTTTGGCTGATTTTCTATGCAGCAGAGATGCTATACGTGACCACTGATTTTTGCCATATTTCATAACAGCTGCTTTGAGGATCTCATCCTAAAAATCATCAATATTGCCAAAATGATTACTGAGATTCTAGAAGCCCAATTGATTTCCCTTATCTTTGAGAGTAAGTAGTCTCGCAATTGATTGACCTCAAAATGAATCTTAAGACATGAGACAATTGGCTATTTGATGAAAAAGTACGCAACATACGAACTATATTTTTTAAATAAAGAGGTATTTGGATTTTGACCAAGGCCTCAAAGTGAGATAATAAAAGGCGTACTTAGCGATTTGAGACATGAAAATTTGTTAAGTTATAAGAGACAGTGTTCATCAAGACATAATTAGAGAATTTGGTATTCCAATTTGGCGTACTATCAGTAGCTTTTATTTTCAAATCTAGCCGTCTGTATGCCATAGGTTTTAAGGTAGATGCTAGGTTATAAAATTGTTACTCACTTCGGTGTTGCGCCAAACACCACCCTTTATCATAATACGTGGCATTTTGGCTGAGAATTAATTATGTACTGTATATACTATGAAAAAACACACTACTTTAATAGTTCTTATTAATTATTATTAACTAATTCACGAAACACGACCCTTCGTAAACAGAACGTACTCCGTCTACTTCAAAAACCGAAGAATTCGGCAGTGAATTCGAGAGTGGGATGGAGAAAAGTTCTATAGAAAATAATTGGGACGGCCTCTAGAATCAGATTAGCTGACTGTAGAGGTCACGTAGTACGTTCAAAAAGATGTAGATGGAATGGAAAGCCAGCTTCCCGCTGTTCGTTCAATTTGAAATGGTTCGAAACCCTATTCGAATTTTTTTTTTTCGATTTTAAGCTGTTGCATATACTTTGGATTGTCTCACCCCCTTGCTTACTACAGGATTTCAATATTGCGAAGGATAGGCCATGCTCTCTCCATGTCATGTATGTTTTAATAATATCGACTTCGAACTTCTCGTAATGGAAGTAAAAAGTGTTGATCCATTGATAAGAAATACGGATAAGGAAACGAATTAGTGAAGATGACAATGCTTTTTCTGGAGTGAATCATCAGTTCTTTTGAAGGTCTCGCAACTTTCATGTCGTATTCTGAAATTTCAATCAATATTATGCAACTATATATTACCTGGGGGGGTTTGCGGATAAAATTTTTCTTCAAAGATAAGATAGTGGCATGATAGGCCGAACGATGATACCGTTGAGAGTAGATATTGTATATCTACAACAAGGACAACAAGGTACTACAAGCCATATCAAATATATCTGAAAATAAATTATGTACGCTCTTGCGCTCGTCCTCGCAGAGTTTAAAAGCAGCCAGCGATCTTTTGCGCAGCTCAGTGGCTTTGCGACTCGTCAGAACCATGGCTATATCAGTGAATCTAACGAACATGGCTGGGCTGGATTCAGCGCCGAAGGCTGATCCGAAACCAAAAGTTCTTTACACTAAGGTAAATCATGCGGGTTAATATTTTAGAGATTTTCGTATAATTTGTCAAGTCGAAAAAGTGATTACAGGTATTCATAATTAAAAACCATTTTTCCGGCTAATAATATGGGGGATAATTTATCAATAACATTTCTCAATAGCCCGCGTTTGAGACAAGTTTTGAACAATTAAGGAATTTGATTACCTATTAGATGCGTGCGTGTATTTTAAATATAAGTTTGAGAATAATGTTCAATCTTTTATTTCGTCCTGTAGCTTTTTATCGACAATGAGTTCGTCGATGCTGAAGGCGGGAAGACATTTCCTACCCTGAATCCTTCGACGGGCAAAAAAATCATCGACATTTCTGAAGCTAGTGCGGTAAGTTTGATATCCGATTTCGATCTATACCACAAATTGAATCTAAATATTCTCCAGTTCTTCTGTATCTATACAAAATAATTTAAGAGCTGCATATTTTGATGTATGAGAAATCTGAATCATAGCGTTTAACCGGCGCGTAAATAAACTATTTTTAGAGTGATTAGATTATGTGTTTTCAAGGCCGATGTTGACAAAGCAGTCGCCGCAGCGAAGAGAGCTTTCGCTAGAGGGTCACCATGGAGATTACTTTCTGGTGGGCAACGGGCAGGAATGATGCACAAGGTCAGACTCATTAAGATTCAGACAGTGCCTTTTTTCAGGATTGCTTGTTTGGATTTTTTTTGCGAGTTCCAGCTATCGTCGCGCTATAAGCGGCTTTTATCTCATTGCCAGTACTCGTAAGTTTCCATATCACACACACGGTGCCAATTGCCTAGTGTGACGAATACAAATTACTTCCAACTTGTTGTTAGAGGATTGCGTAACGGAGGCAATCATATTGATTGGCCGAAAACCGGCCGCCAGCAGCGAATGAAAATAGCTCTGGTCGATTCTTTGAAAATCACCAGGCCCGTTGATCGATGAAAAGCTTCGGTCAACGCCCAGGAGCTATCGCGCAGTAAAGCTCACCGGCTTAATTAATATGGTACTGCTTCAAGCCCACTAGAATCGATTTTGTCATCTATAACAGGTAGCACGCATGGCTGCTTCTGTATTGGCCTCTCGTTAAGAAATTCCGCACCGGAATACGCACTGCATTGTTCTTTTTTTTTTCAATAGTCTTCGCATCGACATGATTATGAACAACTTGAACTCTCATTCCACTGTAGCTTGCTGATCTTATTGAGCAACATCACAACGAATTGGCGAGTTTGGAGTCATTGGACAATGGAAAACCTTTTACAAATGCTTACGGCGAGGTCCTTGGAGCTGCAGCACTTCTACGTTATTACGCCGGTTGGGCAGATAAAACTCATGGATCAACCATGTCCTCTGGTCAGTGTTGAAAGAGGCGTGAAATTTATTTGACCATGTATGCGGATACCATATGCCCGAGAATAATTAATTTGCAAATTTTCGTACAACTTCATGTTTTCTTTTAAGATGAGGGTTCCTTCTCTATGACCAGAAAGGAGCCGGTCGGCGTAGTCGGCCAAATCACTCCATGGAACTATCCCATATTTATGGTGGCATTGAAATTGGGACCCGTATTGGCATCTGGTTGCACATGTGTTTTTAAACCAGCGGAACAGACGCCTTTGACTGCTCTGAGAGTAGCTAGCTTCATTAAGGAAGCTGGATTTCCGCCCGGTGTTGTCAACTTTGTACCTGGTTACGGACAAACTGGAGCTGCAATTACTGCGCACAAGGATGTGGCCAAAGTCAGCTTTACCGGATCTACGGAGGTAAAATGATAGCCGATTCTAGCACTTGAGAATGTTCGATGATGTGTAAAAATTGGAAAGGTTCTCATTCAGAATATATGTGACGCGAATATTGATCGTAATTTTCGCCTCTACAGGTCGGACATCTTATATTGAAGGCTGCTGGAGAGTCAAATTTGAAACGTGTAACACTTGAGCTCGGAGGAAAAAGTCCACTCGTAGTTTTTGACGATGCTGATTGTAAGTTCGTGGATAAATTCCGCATTAACATATAGGGGTTCGAATCTTATTTTAACTCTTGGTTAATGTGGGGATGATGTTTCGCAGTGGATGTAGCCGCACAACAAGCCCACGATGGTCTCTTTTCAAATGCTGGTCAAACCTGTTCTGCGCCAACTCGTGTCTATGTACAGTCCAAAGTTTACGATGAGTTCGTAAAGAAAGCCGTTGCTCTGGCTTTGGAAAAGAAAGTTGGAGATGCTTTTGTTTCTGGAGTCAACCAGGGTCCCCAGGTACGTGGTAATTTGTTTGTGCGACAAATCCAGTGGCGCACTAATCAGTTCTTGTTTCAATAATCTACGAATTCATAAATTTATCTTCAGATCGACATAGACTCCTTCAACAAGATCCTAGATCTGATCGAATCCGGAAAGAAAGAAGGTGCAAAACTAGAGACTGGTGGAAAACGTATAGGAACTGCCGGCTACTTTGTTGAACCAACAGTCTTTTCGAACGTCACCGAAAATATGAGAATTGCAAGGGAAGAGGTAAGTCCCGCTACTGTTACAAATAATTTAGAACGTTATTTTCAAAGATATTTATCGACAAATTACTCATTCGCACAGATTTTCGGGCCAGTGCAATCGATTTTCAAATTTGAGACTCTGGAGGAAGTCATTGAGAGATCAAACGACACCAATTACGGATTGGCGGCCGGAGTCTTCACCAAAAACATCGACATCGCTCTAGAATACGCGAAGGCTGTGGACGCCGGTAGCATCTGGTACGATCTGAATTTCAATTTAATTCCAATTCATTCAAAACTTTCAATAGAAGATCTACTAACGTGCGTAATTTTTATTGTTTCAGGATAAACCAATGGAATCCCGTTAGTTTCCAAATGCCATTCGGTGGATTCAAAGAGTCCGGCATTGGGCGAGAATTGTAAGATAATCATGATGCGCATTTCAACCCCTAACTTTTTATTCTGTAGGATTGGAATGGTTATTTGATTTCCTGTTATAATTTAATTTTTTCTGTCTGTTCCAGGGGTGCAGAGTCGATGAATAATTTCTTTGAGACTAAAAGCATTTTGATCAAATTACCAACAAAAAGTTAAGAAGACATCGGGCGAAACTACGTGCATTCCACGAATTTTGTTAATACATTTTATGTAATTTAATATGCACTGGAAAAAACTGATTTTTCATTCTGCTTATCCGATAACCGTACGCACTTGCAATAAATCCTGCATCTTGAATAACTTATTGAAAGACTATCCAAAATCTTCATTACGTGATGATGGCACGGGTATCTCATGCTATATCCTCGTTGTTTGGAAGATATTTCGAAACATTTCTAATCATGGGTAAGAATCACGTAGAAGAAATAATTTAGACACAAATGGTGGACAATTAAACTTGGGGGTCCGCCGGACCCACAGTGTGGAGTTTGACGATGGATTGCGAAGAGTCGTAAGATAGAGTTAATTATAGATATGGTAGGATACTCCATATCAATATATATATGTATATCGGTAGGTCGTTACCGAGATGCCCGGACTTAAAAATAAAATTCACCAGATAATTTGTCGACGCAATTCCACGCAACGAACCTTCTGGCGTTGAGTGTAGATTACCTATCTACTCTCAACGCTTTTGGAAGGTATATGTCATCTTTTTCCTGTATATACATATGATAATGCGATTGTAATTATCCAAGAATTGCGTGATACATGGATACAAGGACGCTTATTTGCTGTGTTATTATATTTTGTAAATACAGAGGATATGAATTGTTAAATTTGAACTGGTAATTGTCACAATTATATAATTTATTCTGCGCAGTTTCCATACGAGAAACTTCATTTGAAACATGCCAGTTATTTGCTTCGGTATTACTTCAATCATTTTTATAATCTAAAATCTTCAATCAATGGATTGTTGTACATTGATATGGCTGTTCGAAGAGGAGAAAAAATAATCAATCGAAATCATTAGCTGAGGAGTCGTTGGTGTGTAAAATGGAGCAACCTTGAAATAGGTATCATCGAATAAGGTTGCATTCAACGCGGGATTGTCAATTGCGAGTTTGTTTTTTGCGTTTTACTTTCACGTGGTCATACTGCGCAAGCGTCATTGTGAAAGAAAATTCAATATATAACACATTTGCTTTACAATTCATCACATCACAACTCGCCGAGAAACCATCCCGATAACATGGCCAACCGCAACCCCGTCATCAAACACACTAAGGTATAGAATAATTTGTGATTATACAGCACAGATTTTTTTTCTTACTTTTTTCTCCACCCATGCATGATAATTGATACAATTTATTATTATTTTATCATTAAATCGAAATATTTTACGTGTTCCTTGATCATACGAAATATTGCGCTGCTCAATTCCGTACGTAAGTACTATATATTATACTTTTGGAAAATTCAATCATGCTAATTAAATTTCATCTATAATAAAAATACAATTGCCCGAATTTTAGATTGAGTAATGCCACGTTTATCAGGGTAATAACCATATGTTAATTATAGTGTATATTAACAAAACATAGTTTTTTCTTCTGTTGTTTAGTTGTTCATCAACAACGAATGGATCGAGGCTGAAAGTGGTAGAACGTTTCAGACCATTGACCCAGCCACAGAGAATGTTATTGCCAACATATCTGAAGCTGATAAAGTATGTTATACGCATTGATAATACGGATAAGCTGACCAAATTAAATTAAAAATACAGTACTTGCTTTACACAGTTGTGAAATTCAAAAAAATTGTTTTCGCCCCGCTGCAGTTTATTAAATTTGGATTTTCTCTTGCTATGTTGTTATAATTTAACACGATCACGGTGTGGATAAAAAATGAAGCGTGATAAATTCCGGGCAATAAATTCTTTTTCCTAATTTTTTACGTTTACAGGCTGACGTTGATAAGGCTGTTGCGGCTGCCTTAAAAGCATTTGCAAGAGACGCGCCATGGCGTACTTTAGATGCTACGGGCAGGGCTTCACTGATAAACAAGGTACATATATTTATAGTTATAAAGATGCAGTTTATTAGGGGATTCCCGTGGTCCATGGGAATAAGTAATTATTGAAGATATACCCTTGATCAAAAGCTCGCAGATTTGATCGAAGAAGACATCAACCATATCGCAAGCCTGGAATCTTTAGATAATGGGAAGACATTTGCCAGCGCTGTCTTCGACGTACAAGTTTCCATCGCCGTATTCCGCCATTATGCCGGTTGGTGCGACAAAATTCATGGGAATACGATACCCGCAGGTATAACGAAAAGAGAAAGAATCAAATAGAAGCATAAAATAAAATAAGTTCCTTTGCATAATTTTGTCTTTTTTTTTCTTTAATTTCGCAGACGGAAATCAGATCTCTCTGACCCGCAAGGAGCCGGTAGGGGTCGTGGGACAAATTATTCCCTGGAACTATCCTTTGCTTATGTTGTCCTGGAAATGGGGTCCAGCATTAGCTGCTGGTTGCACCATTGTATTGAAACCGGCGGAACAAACACCCTTGACTGCTCTCTACGTAGCTTCTCTCGTTCAGAAGGCAGGTTTTCCCGCAGGAGTTATCAACGTCCTTCCAGGATACGGACCTACTGCCGGTGCGGCGATCGCGGAACACCCAGATATCAATAAAATCGCCTTCACCGGTTCTACAGAGGTAATAGTTCACGGATAACAAATATTAGGTGTATTATTTATGAAATTTGTGATAATTAATTGTTGGTTCTCATGCGTTTTTTAGGTCGGTCATCTGATAATGGCTGCAGCGGCAAGGACTAACTTGAAACGCGTGAGCTTGGAACTTGGAGGAAAGAGTCCTGTTGTTATATTCGACGACTTTGATGGTAAATAAGGTTAATAAATGTTCGTTTTTTTTTTTTTTTGCTGATAATGAGATACACCGTTGAATTTAACCATTTTCTATTTGATAAAAAGTGAACGAGGCTGCAGAAATCGCGCATACGGCGCTATTCGATAACCACGGACAAAGTTGTTGCGCTGGTTCGCGTACTTACGTTCAAGCTGGTATCTACGACGCATTTGTAGCGCGGGCAAAAGAATTGGCTATTCAAAGGAGTGTTGGAGATCCATTCGGTTCCGAAATCGATCAGGGACCTCAAATTGACAAGGAGCAGCTTGACAAAATCACGGCACTCGTAGAGTCTGGAAAGCAGCAGGGTGCAGTCATCCAAACTGGAGGTGCGCGCCACGGAAATGTTGGATTTTTCTTTCAGGTAATGGGAGACGAGTCTTGCCGATATATTTCTTTAACGGACCTTACATTCTGTAAAATTCGTTGAAAATTTGACCGTTCTACTTAGTTTTTTATTTTTTATTTTATTGGCTTTTAGCCTACCGTGTTTTCTGATGTTACTGACGACATGAGAATCGCTAAGGAAGAGATTTTCGGACCGGTGCAATCGATCTTCAAGTTCAACACTCTAGAGGAAGTAATCGAACGCGCTAATAATACGACATACGGTCTTGCCGCTGGAGTAATAACAAACGATATTAACAAGGCTCTAACTTTCGCGAAGGCGGTCGAGGCTGGATCCGTCTGGTAAATAATACCGTTGTACTATAACTTGATTCTAATTGTAAGCTTTTATCGGCATACTTTTCAATTATATAGGATAAACTGTTATGACGCTGTAACTCCGCAAACACCGTTCGGCGGTTACAAAAAATCTGGATTCGGCAGAGAACTGTAAGTATAACATTTACGGACCGAAACTAATACTGCATTCTGTTTAATTTACTGCATACTATATTGACTTATATTATGTCGCAGTGGCGAGGATGGGCTCCACGAGTATCTCGAAGTCAAAACGATCACAATAAGAACACCTACCAAGAATTGAACAGACTTATATTCACGAATGAAAGATTTTATACTTTTTATAACCAGTTTATTTTACCACTGAAATTGATTCTTGCATAAAATAAAATGAGAAAAGGATAAAGCCAAAGGAAATTTATTTAGCCAAGCTACTTACCAAGATATACTTGGAGAAAGAAAAATTGCAGGTGAATCATCATCGGATTGGCTTTATTGATACAATATATTACACGATAGTATTAAATAGTTTCATAAAATTAATTTACCAAGTCAATTTGGCTGAGCTAGTGTTTATTCAGCAATTACAGTTTTATATTATAAATATCGATACGATTTCAAAGAATGAATTCTTCGAACGATAATTCCAAATGTCTTATTGACATGGACTACACGATATTAGATGCTCTGGGATTCCCAATTAGATGTCGACATCATCTGGAGGGATTCCTAATTCTTCATCAGTCCATTGCGAAGGATCAGGGTAAGGAAATTCCCCCTTAATGAATGAAAATCATGATGAGTATGATCGGTTGAACAAAGTTATTGCAGAATTAAGCATTAAAATAATTTAACTTTTCTCAACAAGCTAAAATTGAGACTTTAGGATCATCATTGAGTCGAAAATTTCTGTAACTGTTTTGTTAAAAATTAAGGTTCTTACTAAGAGATGGTCTGGTTCGTGCCACACATGCCACAAAATCCACCACCATGCCAATCCTCCAAGAAATTCACTCATAAACACGCTCTTGCGAGGAGGCTTAGGACCAGGTATGCGGTAAACGACACTGTAATAATACGACATGATTTTAATTCGTTGAGATCGTTGTTGATGTGAATTGAGCTAATTTTTAATAATAGGCAGCTGATGAGAGAAACAATTAAGACCTGTTACAAGATCTATGTGGTGTATAATGATGATTTCTCTTGAATTTTTTCATTACACTTGTCGATTTACTACAAAGTAATCTAGTCTAGTGAACTTAATGAATAGCTGTGATTTATGACAACTTTGAAAATTACTGTACGTCGAGAAAAATAACATTCTAAGTCTTAAAATCTACTTTAACCTAAAAGTTGTCAACGAGTTAACGTTACATAATGTGCACTCGACTTACCTGCCTGAATTTCGCACCTGTTGTAGATCCAGCTTACGGCTTATTTTAGATGCCTCTCTGAGGGCTCTCATCAAGTTTAACCCTCGAGAAGTCAACATTTTTTATTAATATTACAGATTTAGTTTACTAACTAAAACTCATCCACGGCAAAGGTGCTCATAGCAGAAGACTTAAGACGATAACGACGGCCGTGCTGCCTGTTATATCAACAAGAGCATCACTTCAAACATTGCCCACATCGATCGATAAAGTAGCGCTCTTTAGAACGAGGCTACATAACTACAGGCGCGTCATTCAAAACGACACCGTGAAACATTCGGAAAAATCCCAGTTGCGCACGGTTTAATTGCACACAGTAGCAATGGCACACAGCATTTTGGCAAACAGGTTTTTTTGAACACAGTTCAATTGCACGCAGTTCGATTGGACACACGAATGACTGACCGACGGCATTTTCGGACACAGTAGCTTTTGCGCTAAATACTTCGATTTTTACCCAAAAAAAACACCAAGCCTATAGCCTTAGCGATAACGTACTCAAGTCAAAAAGTCTGCGATCTCGTTTGTTCCCGATTATTAACTTTCTTTTTTTCTGTTACAGGAGCTAAGTTAGCAGCCTCAAGACGAATCCGCCCTGCATCGAGGACACAAGACTCGTCGGTGCATCTGCATAATTGTTCAGTATATTTGTGAACAAAATAAGAATACATACACCATCTATGACGCAATTTAATTGTAACACATGTATTGTAAGAGGAGATTTTTCTGTGTGAATAAATCTATAATATACCTAATAATGAGTTAGAATTTATTTTCACCTTTTTACCCATCCATCACCAAAGAACCCCCTCGAATTAATAGTTCAATTAACATTGGATACATCATTACCATTCTTTATAATCAAGACATCACGACATCGGGCCCTGACTTGGAACGCATCGTCGTATGCATATGATGAGGGTTGTATGCATACATGCATGCATGTGATGATGTTTGATATCGTAGATGATACGAAGGTATGCCTGTGTACGTCTGTATGCATGCATGTGATGTCCCAGGGACCCGGAATACCTCCTGGCCGGTTATGTTCTCCTGATACTTTTCCGGAATTTCGCAAAAAATTTTTTTCGAGTTTTTTTTGGTTTTAAAAAAATTTAAAAATTTGGCCAAAAATCGAAAAAGTATCAGGAGAGCAGGACCGGCGAGGAGGTATTCCGAGACAGGGTGTGCCTATAAGCATGTGTATGTGTGTGATCATGTATTCCATCCTGTATTCCACCATGTACCACGTAGATGATGAGGACTACATGCATGCATGCATGCACATGCATGTGATGGCCCAGGGACCCGGAATACCTCCTGGCCGGTCCTGTTCTCCTGATACTTTTCCGGAATTTCGCAAAAATTTTTTTCGAGTTTTTTTTGGTTTGAAAAAAAATTTGAAAATTTGGCCCAAAATCGAAAAAGTATCAGGAGAGCAGGACCGGCGAGGAGGTATTCCGAGACAGGGTGTGCCTATAAGCATGTGTATGTGTGTGATCATGTATTCCATCCTGTATTCCACCATGTACCACGTAGATGATGAGGACTACATGCATGCATGCATGCACATGCATGTGATGGCCCAGGGACCCGGAATACCTCCTGGCCGGTCCTGTTCTCCTGATACTTTTCCGGAATTTTGCAAAAATTTTTTTCGAGTTTTTTTTGGTTTGAAAAAAAATTTGAAAATTTGGCCCAAAATCGAAAAAGTATCAGGAGAGCAGGACCGGCGAGGAGGTATTCCGAGACAGGGTGTGCCTATAAGCATGTGTATGTGTGTGATCATGTATTCCATCCTGTATTCCACCATGTACCACGTAGATGATGAGGACTACATGCATGCATGCATGCACATGCATGTGATGGCCCAGGGACCCGGAATACCTCCTGGCCGGTCCTGTTCTCCTGATACTTTTCCGGAATTTCGCAAAAATTTTTTTCGAGTTTTTTTTGGTTTGAAAAAAAATTTGAAAATTTGGCCCAAAATCGAAAAAGTATCAGGAGAGCAGGACCGGCGAGGAGGTATTCCGAGACAGGGTGTGGTTGTAAGCATGCGTGTATGTGATCATGTATGCCATCATGTATGATAGCGTGTGCCAAGCGAATGATGATGCCTGCATGTGCCTGCATGCATGCATGTGATGATGTATGATATCATGTACGATATGATGTAGGTATTTTTCCAACAACGAATATTAGCGAATGAGGTGTGCAAGGGTGTGATTGATAGTAAATAAACAATCATGTATTCATTGTAGTTAATGTTTATTGATAAATCAACGGTCAAAAATACATATTAGAACATCGTGATAACTATTATGGATTCATTCTTACAAATACATTCATTCTTATATGATTATAACGAGTTACAATACTGTGCTATGGCTAATTTGATAGTTCTTAAATTAGAGAAACAGACAATAAGTATACAGGACGGTCTATGTGACTATATCATAACTTATTTAGACAAATTATCTACGCCGAACATATGATGATGGGCCTTGTAGATGCACCGAGGATAGTCTTGACTTCCCGATGAGGGTCGGAACTGATTCGTAGGCTGCTCTTTTGTCTCCTGAAAAAAGAAATCAAACAGAGGTGAGTATACACATGACAAACGTAAGTCGCGCAGCTGTGGAAAAATCGAGTTATCTCGCAACATATTACTCCTTGCTTGATTTACTCAACGGATTCGTGTTCCTGAGGTCAAAATACGTTAGAAAAGTGTCCTGCAATCGATTTTAAAAATACTTCATTTTTCGCCACAAAATCTCAAAAATCCTAAGCATAGGCTTTCGCCAAGGAAAAAATCTAGGATTTTTGCTCTGGTCTATTTGTTTATAACAATAGTTTGCAAAAATTCCGAGAGATACCACCAAGAGCGCAATTTTCGACCTTATTGGGCGCCTATTGTTAGGCAACCTGACTGGTGATGACAGGGATGTGGGGCAAAGTTGCATATAGTTAGGCGTTCGCAGGGGCTGGGGGTGAAGCTTAATCGAAAATATTGGAAGTTGGATTTTTCGAGCGATTTCGGACTAACTCTGAGTTAAAGAACACCAAAGACTAGAGTCTTTGTACATTTTTGCATCGATTTTCGATGAAATCTGAGCGAAAAAACACCAAAGACTATAGTCTTTGTCATGATGTGCAAGGGTGGAATAAATACCAATTGAAAGGTAATATTGAAGATGGTGCATATTTATTAACAAATCATTGACGTTAACCCATTGCGTTCGCGTTTTCATTTTATTTAGTCCAGGAAAATTTCGCTGAGGATCGAGAGAAGAAATACAAAACATTCTCTTCATCGTATATCTCATGTTATTGATGGGACCGATCTAAGTAATGTACCGTGGCCAATTTAGAATGGAGATTCATTGCACCAGCAGATTACTCTTGAATAGATTTCCCACCATTTTAGCTCCGGCAATGTCTATTTGCTCGTATTCGAAGTCGGACAGATCTTTTTGGCATCGTTGATACCATTCCATGACGTTGTCATAACGACGTATGTCAAAACCGACTGCCTGGAATGTACAATTAAAGCTTATCGGTTAGAATCTTCGATCATCGTATCGATCGGCTCTCGTAGCTTAGCTTTTCTAATATGATTAGGGAGAGCTCGTTATTCGCAGCACTGATCGATAGCGTATTTGGTTAACGATTTATATTAATTCAGCTGCGGTTTTCTATCGGCTGTAAATACGAATAAACTGGCAAAGGATATTTGCAATTATTCAATTTCGGTCAAATTAACATGTACTCACATCAGCGGTGCTGATTGTGCTGATTATGCTGAAATCTGCAATGGTCAAATTATCACCAGCGACGTAGTCGTTCTCATTCAAAAATGCGTCTAATAATTCAAATGCTTTTTCCAAGCCTGCCACACCCTCCTCGTTGACTTTATTCGATTTGCCAAATATCACATTAAACTTGAAGTAAAAAAGAATTGTGTCAGATTGATTCTTTCTGTCATTCCAGTGTAGATTATTATGCATATGAAATGGAAATCTTTTTTCAAACTCTGTGTGATTTCTTGTACGAAAATTGTGAGTATGATTCAACATACTTATAGCATCCAATAAAAACTTCGTAAAAGTATAAATCGAGCATTATACATACGTAAGCCTTTATAAGGCTGTAGTTCAGAGTGGCAAGGTCAAAATACAGTCGTTGGTCGACTCTTCCTCTTTTTTCCGGGGATTTTGGATAGTACGTATCGTCTTTTGCGTACCTTTCAACAAAGTATCCCAAGATAGCACGGCTGCAAATTAAATCAAATTAATCTAGCTATTGGTAATCAAATAAATGTGTTCGAACTTTGGCGTACCTTTCCCAAAGTATGAATCCATTGTCGTCGATTGTTGGTATTGTGTGTTGTGGATTGATCTAATTGGAAGATTTTGGTATTTAAATCATGCTATGAAAAAATAAAATTAAAATGCAAAGAACGTTGTAATAAAAAATTTACATAACGCACCGACCTTTTCAAATCCTGGCTCCAAGTGTTCGCCTTTAAATAAATTCAGAGTCTTCAAGTTGAGATGAATGCCAATAGCTTTGGCAAGCATCATCACAGATCGGCAGGGAATACTTGCCGGTGTGTAGTAAAAGTCTACAGGCATATCTGTGTCGTTGTTTTGAGGAATTTGAGTCTGCGATTTGTTCCTAAAAAATTGGAAAACCCATTGAGGTCCAGAAATGATATCTTTCGAATTTATTACAACAATAAATTCGACGCGTTTTATACAATATAAAGTGCGAGAAAAATGAGAAATTTTGACTGAACAATTACGTGACGTAAAAATGAATGTTTTCTTGATCCCAATATACGTATTATCTGACGCGAGAAATTCCACAATTTAAGACAGTCTGAGGTAAGGTTAGAGCCTAATGAAGTGAGATGAAGTTCGTGCATGCATACCGCACCTTGTAGTACACACGATAACTTACAATCAACGTCTGTATAACACAAATGTTTGTGATGCGATTATCTAGTCATCCTACTTTAACTTCTGCAGCCAGAGCAATTACCACTCTGCACGTTATACCGTGCGAACAACAAACTGAAGGTTTATTCGTACGGTGATTTCGATCTGTTATTAAAGATCACGAATTTCATTCAGATGTTCAGATAATGATCAGGTGTCATGGAAAAAATTTACACTCGAATAAAATTGTAGAAGCCACGACGGTTGTGAGAATTGTGAATCGTTATGATCGAACTAGCTGTACATATACCTATAATATACAGGGTTACTATGACAATAAAGCCAAAACAAAAATGAGTAGGCGTTGAAAACTTCAGTACTAACTTACACGTCAGAATGAAAAAGTTCGTATTGAATTGATATCGATTTGAGAGAAGTATACCTATTTGTATACCTTTTGTACTCGAAAATCAATATTCTATGAAATTATAATGCACGTACGATCCTCGGGATTTATGAACGTCCATCGGCCCATTCAGATCTGAAAAAATGAACACAACAAAATGAGAACTGGACTACGTAGCAACTTTTGAAGCAGAGCTCATTTTTGCAAGATAGTTACATCTTTTTTTTCCAAAGATTCCGACTGAACCGGATCGATCTACGAATGATCGTCGAGTATTTCTTGCGTTCAAAGGCATCGCATAAAACGTCAGCTAACTTATAGCCTGTTAAAATGCCGGGTAAATTTGAAGCCGAATTCAAAACACCATGGGCTTTGATGAAAGCGTCGGCAGAGTTCGTTCCGAAAATTTTTGGATCCAAGGGACCGGTGAGATGCTAACCTGATTTACGTATATTTTTATACCTGGGGAGATGTGATTTTCCAAAAGCTGTTAGTTTTATCGAATTACTAGGAATCAAATTTGTAAAAAACTAAATTTGTAGTGCGAGCCCTTCGCAGCTGCAGGGTCGATGACGTATTTCAACAAGAAGGAAGCGTCCGTGGAACGTGATGGAAGAAAAATAGTTAGAGGGTACGATCGTTTACGTGACACGACCCCTTTTAACCCGAAACAAAAACGGTGTGATCGAATGCAGCCAGGTCTGATCTGGGAAGGAATTTACGATGAAAACATGAGGCGCAAAGTTGCCGTCAACACTAGCCACTGGCACGGTAGATCCAATAGAATTCAATTAGATTTTCCAGAGAGTAAATTCTATCGGTCTAATAAAATACAAGATCAATTCTACAGGAGGAATAACATAAACGTAGACTCAGAACTGGACAGACAATGTCACACTTATTAATATCGAAACCCCCTTTTCCAATGCTTCCAATCTACATTTTTCGTTATTTTATCCTTTCAATATGTAAAGTACTTTTTATTTTACAAATTTGTACGCGTCAGTTTCCGGAAGAGTCCAATAAAAGCTCTTCGAATATATTCGGAGAATTCTAATATCATTTTGAATTTTATTTCACGGTCAAGTGAATTCACATTCACGCCGTGCGCGCGTGGATATTTTTTTTCGCTTTTTGTTCGTCTGATCGCATCGATAAATTGATGAGTCAAGATTTGCTATAGGTCATGTCGTTATTGGAGAGGAGAACGCTTATTTTTGATGAGAAAAAAAGCAGTTACATCTTCTGAATAACGTATGCAGTTCGGAATACAGCGAACGTTATTCATTGTCAGAGGAATTGAACATAACAGAGTCCAGAATGTGCAATACACAAATTTGTATAACACACTACGTGGATATGTGCTAAACCAAAACCAGGCTTGACCTAACTGCAGAAGTTTGTTTGCGAAGGATATAAACGTTTGTGGGCATAAACAGGATAACTGCTTCGATAACTCGATACTATACCTATAGGATTTCATGTGTTATGCCACACATGACGGTATACGTTGCGTTGTATATCAGGTAATTTACGACTCGGTCGATATGTTTGATGTCTTGAGTTTTCGGTCTTTTCAGAATCTGATACAACGAAGGATCCCTAATTTTAGAACCCCGTCGCAAAATGAATGTCGAAATTTCTCTTTGACGAACTTAATTCGTGATCAATTATTCGGGATTATACTTTGGTATAATCCTTCGATTCATCTAATAATTAAACCGGAAGGTAAATGGATCTTCTGACCACTGCAGCTTACACGTGAAACGTACAAGCGAAATCCCTCGTGCTTAGCGATCTGGGTATACATACTATAGGTATACCTATATTATAATCTTTCAAGATGCTATACGTGTATAATTCCATCTTCTATACCGTTTCGAGAATCCTCGAGCACCTGCTTTTGTGGTGTACTAATTGCCAGTTTCAGTATCTGATGCAGAAATTGACCGGCTTAAATTTCAGATCTTGTAACAGGATTCAATATGAATGATTGAGAATCATCATCGCTGCTTGTAAATTGCTCCTAAATTTTCACTAAACCGTACTCTACTCTTACGTATGCACATAATCGTCAAGTGGAACTAATTGCATCGTTACTTATGCAGTTTGTTCTACGAGCTACGCTACTTATACCCTCGGCAAACGGATTGAGCTTCGCGTAGGACGTGAAATAAATCATTCAACCAATCAGGCGCGACCTTCATCTTTCCGACTGCAAATTTTCTTTTTTTCAATTCAAGGTCAGCTGAAACAACGAATTCCGCACATTTTTCATTATAATCTTATCCATAGCACGCGGTGTATTACGTCATCATATAGTATCGAGCCGTAACACACTGACTGAAATAACGTAGTTGTTATACGCTCTGGCAGTGTTGCACACAGTGAGAGAAATAAGCAAGCCAGACAGCCACTTCCATTCCCAAGAGAAATAAATAGGCCAGTCCAGTTCACTCGGAGTGGGCAGAAGAGTACAGTTGCGTCAATCATCATCATCATCACCAAGTACATTATACGTACCTAGTAAATGCCTCGGGACTCTGTCGTTGTCAGTTTTATGTTCACCGTGCGTATGGTCACGATGCAAGTTGTCTAGATAACGTTTCGTGATATCGGAGCATCGCTGCAATTTCGTTCAAACTACGAATGGATCGTCGCAGTTGACTTCGGAATGAAGTCAGAAGAGGATGAGGACGCTGCCGCGTCCGTGGCTGATTGTAAAACCGAGCCATTAGAACCTGTATTAACCGAAGAAGAAGTCGTTGAAGTTTTACGGAGCAAAATCGAGTCGAATAAATTTGAACTGGTTGACTATAAGGTATCCTCCGTCAATAAAATCAACGGATATCTCGGACTTTACTATAATCTCACTGCGACAGTGCGGACAAATGGGGATTGTCGGACTAGCGAGTACAAGTTTTTTGTCAAAACCCGACCACCGTTGAACTCTCCGCAATATGTATTCATGGTTGAATCCGGCGCTTTTTTAAAAGAAGTCAAAGTATACACGGAGTTGATTCCGCGGATGGAGGAGGGGGATGAGGTACGTCACTTCTCCTGGGCACCCAGATGTTATTTTGCTAAGGAAAATGAAGTTATAGTTTTGGACGACCTGTCTACCCTGGGGTACGTTATGCCGAACAAGTTCAGAAACTTTGATTACGATCACTATGAGGTACTGCTGAAAATGTTAGCTAGATTTCACTCGAGATCTTTCATACTCGAAAGTAATCTTAAATCAACTGGAAAGAAAATCACCGGTGTTTACGGCGATATTTTGGAAGAATCGATGATCGGTGATTTTGGTATATTGAAGAAGGCCAGCCAGGCAGCTCATTTGGGGGTGTTCGCTATGATAGAACTAATAGAGGGCTTTGACGACGAGAAAAAAATCTACCTGAAAAAACGATTGAACACTTGGTACGAAAATCTAACTGCGGCTTTATCACGAGCCACAAATAATTACAGAAAAGTTATTTGCCACCGTGATTTGTGGGCCAATAATCTGATGATAAAATACGACGCTACAGAAAAACCGATAGATTGTCGCATGATAGATTTTCAGTTCGTAGTTTACAATCCACCAGCAATCGACATCATGCTTCTTCTATATTGGACGACGAATAGAGAAACAAGGACTAGTCATGGGGAATCGTTTTTCAAAATATACTACGAAAAATTGCGAGAGGAATTGGAAATGAACGGATTGGATGTAAAGGACTATCTGGATTGGTCCGAGTTCTTGCAGAGCTGTGAAGATGCGAGGTTAATTGCGATCGTTTTTGCTACTTCAGATTTACCCTCGATGTTGATGGAATCTGATACCTTGAGCGAACAGCTCGGTGGTACGTCAAAACTGCTCGAACACTCCACTGGCTTTTACTCCGATACTTCAAAAATATTTTCCCACCAGTTTATCAACGTTCAATCGTACAGGGAGAGAATAACCGAGGTCCTCATGGAAGTCTACGAAACATTGCCAGAGTTTAAACCGTAAAAATTGTAATCGAATTTGTTTCGCGATATCGATTCGCTCGCATCTGACACAGATGTCAATAATTTGTAATCCATTCATGTAATTGTTCAAACGGTATGAATAAATTGCCAGTACGCCGAGTAGAGTGGAAAAAAAAAGTGCAACAAGTCCTTTCATCCTTCCAATGATGTCCGATCCGAACACACGGGAAAATTTTTTAGACGAAATATGCTGATGCTGAAATGTAGATCGGATATACAAAACATATATACCGTGATGGTTATTATATGTAAATACATATTGCCCGGCTGTCTGGTAAAACAATTAGAATCCATTAGCATAAATTCTATCTGACAAAGAAGATGAGATTACGAAGTAATACGCTTAATGAAAGTTTTTGTTACCCAACCCCGTTCGTCTTTAAGTCTTATCTCCTTTCACTCCCAATAATTAATCGCGATCATTGATATCATTCGTTATGAAACTTGTTCGAACTGTGTTTGGTCCATGGCAGGTGAACGTTGTAAATAAATGGAATAAATTCGACGAGATTTATGAAATTATAACCGTCTTCACGAAGCCCCTGTGTATTTGAGTTAAATGATTAAACCTACATCCACTGCAATTCTGATTCCATAATTGGGAAATGTATCAATGATTTCGCCGAATAATGAAAATTCGAACTTCCCTCTTTGCGTGTAGATAAGAATCAGATGAGCTTCGCAGGGAAGTGTGCACAACCTCCGTGTATTATGTGGATATTTACACAAAAGCTTTGAATGTTATACACACACAAGGAGCAGCGTTACCTCATTACAAATTCATCGAGATTTTATCATCAGCTGTTTATAATTTTTGGCATACCTCCAAGCTATATCGTGGGAATATTTATATCGCGGTGGGTGGTTCGCAGAATTTGATCGGTAGCTCTGTCATTTTTATGTTACCGAAAGTTCTGCTTTACACAAAGGAAAGAATCCAACCACAGAAATGGGCTAGTCGTCGATATCGTCTTAAAAATACGATGAAATTATTGGAGGAATGTTTTCCATCGGAAAAAGGCTGGAAAAATCGTTGTCATATTTTTTTGGCACGGTTAATTTCGAACTTGATTTCAACATTGCTTGGAAAGAATTCTACGACGGTGTTTACAGTCGAAAAATTCAAATACCTCATTAGTATAGATCAGGTTCGTAATTTCATCAAATTGACGACATGATATGCTTGTGCTGTATAACGCTGCTTTTTATCGCCTTACCCTTTGCCGGATAACTCAGGGCCGGAAACCCATGACGTAATAATGGCCATCCTCGGAATAAAAAGTTGGGCGCCAGTCGGTCACCCGCTGATTTCGAGTCTCCCGATTTCGTGGGCAAACTACTCGGATAATATCATATAGATTTCAGAAGTTTGTTAAAAGATAATTGAAGCTATACATGACAGTTCACCCCTGAGTTAAGTACAAATTTGATCCCCTATAAGAAAATATTAGTAACTGATTTTATTGGCGATGGAATGAACGTCATCGATGGATTGTATTTTTATTCATAATTCGATAAGAATCTCCGATTCCAAATTTATAAGCTTTACTTTTTGCTGTGGTAAATATTGAGAAGAATTCGAGATGTTCGGAGGGGTTGAAAAGCTGAGCACTAAGCGCAAGCGCCGGATGTCCTGGCGGCAAGCTTTTCCGAAGTTCTTCAGTGACGCGGTAGTCATTGCCGTGAGGACTTATGCCCGGACTGCTGCAATTTCACATCGCGTGTACTCGCCCATTTATGCCATGTGCAGTGTCATAATATTAGAGAGATTAATACGAAGCCACGAAAAAAGTGACGAATTGATCTCAGTTGATACATTATAACTTGGAAAACCCGATGCGAATATATTTAATAAAATAAAAATAAACCACATTTCCTACATATCACCGATCGTCAAATTCATTTTATTTTTTCATACATGATAAATAATTGGAACGCTAATTTCAGGATATGTAGCTCGAGACATGGCGTAGGTATTATCAATATCCATTGATATATTCTCAAGGTGTTCAAATTTTCCTCGACATTTTTACGAATATCTCGTGGAGGTAAGATCAGTTGTAGTTGGCGAGGGAATGTAACGTGTACCTGAGAACCGCGAGAGACATTGAATGAGAAATTGGTTTTTTATAGTCGTAATAAAATAAGCAACGACAGTCGCTCGGTTACATTTCGAGGATTGAAAAGAGCTCGTCGCGAGATCCCTTGCACGGGGTGGAAAGCAATTATGTGAAAAGTGAAAATAAACAGAGGTGATAACAGCCCTGTACATAAAACAGCCCCTCTTTCTTTAGACCTTTTTAAATAATTCAGCATCCGATGTTATGATGTCACGTGATTTTTAAAGCTACCAGCAAACACGCGTTAAACAATTACATTTATTTTTATATACTCAACCCCAATGATCGGATAGCACGTAAATTAGCTCGGCTAGCTTGTAAAACTATAGAAAATTATTCGAATCGCTTTTGTAACCTTCACTCATTTTCATATACCTACGAACAGGGATGAAAAATTCATCCCAGTAATTCCTCAATCACTGTAATGTTAATCCCAATGAAAACCAAAGAATTCTCCAAGGTGAAAATAATCCAAGAATGAAAATAAATCCACCGATGTATATTTTTCTAGTTAAGTCGATGTAAAAATGAACTTCCTTAAAAGAAACTTTTCTGGAATATAACAGTCAATAAATTGTCAACCCTCGATATGGTGAATGAAGTGATAACGGTGGTACCGGTGTATAAAAAGTTGATCGGATGTCGGTGGATGTTGGATGTATTCGGTGGTGGAGCATGAAGGGTGTTACATCTCTGTCGTAACGGTAAGAGGATAAAATAACTAACTATATATAATTAAGTACCTAATAATTAGCAGCTTATTAGGGTTTATTTCTAAAGGACCAAGGGTTGCAGAAAAGGTTACCACGCGAGGATCTCCGTTCTTTGTTTTACCGGGAAACGCGCGTCGTTCAAAAACTTTTTGAACATCGGAGGCTTTCAAACTAGATATCTATACATCAAATCCTTAACTAAATGAGGGCAGCTCGAAACCCTCAGAACTTTATGAATCATATCACGGATCAACTATCATCACTAAATTTCCCAGACTCAAAGGGCTGCATTCGTGCAGACTGCAGCTCATGAATCCGAAGCAACAGTTGATATCACGATTGAGCTCTTAATATAGATTATTGAAAAAAATCAACAAAAAAAATCAAAATACAATTCGTATTATTCTTTTCTAATACAAAGAGTGTACAGTGGTGTACGAATGATTTTTTTTTCATTCTCAACTTACCGTTTTATGGAACGATAATTTTTGCGCTTTAACCAATAAATCCGAGCCAATTTTTTGCCAGGTTATAGCAATTCAGACTCGAATAGTTTTGAATTCGGAATTATAAACTTGCGAAGAAATCGTCGGTATATAATAAAAATGGCAGCTCCGGTAGTTAAGTTTTATCTGTAATCAACGTCATATACTCGTCGTCGTTGTTGTTACGGTAGATTCTTGGACGCCGGGTCGAGATTTTTATAATTAAAAGAAAGAGAGGCATTTTGGGAAGTACATTCTTACGTTTAGGTGTACAATATAACGTAGGGTAGACGTATACACGCGTATTTGTTACGAAAAAAGTGGTGTCTCGTTATGGGAGTTGGTACTAGTGGTTAAATTTGAATCAGCGAATTAGTAGTAATTAGTTGGCGCAATTAAACTTAACAGGGACAAGATGATTAGCTACGTAAAATAAAAATCTACCCTATTTTCCGACACCACACCACCCGCAAGTAATCCGTTTTGTCAATAAAATCTCCGTTTCATTGCTTACTCAACTTTTTATAGATACGCACACCGCAGCTGCATCTGGTGCTGTGGGGAACGACATAAATTTCACTGAAAAAATACTGAAATCTGTTTGAAATTGTTCAATATATCATCATTCGCGAAATGAAAATAAAAAACAATTAACGAATAATAAAAGTTCGACATTTGTTCAATAGTTTTTTTTGGGCCACCCTCCGGTGTGCCTACTTGCGCTGTCGTAACTATTTTCTCTTTTACGACTCTCCACATTTTCTCATCTGTACATTCAGATGTAATATAATATATACACGTATCTCTGTATGCATAGAGAAGAATTCGTACGAGCACAATAATAATTTTCCCCCCAGTTTACCGAGACACGAAAGCCAAGGGTTCATGTTAATCTCAACGTTATATACCATAAGCTCGAGTTTACGTGCCAACATACGTACACAAACATACGTGCCATTAGACCGCGGACGGTTTTGCTCATTATTTTACCTCAGTTTCTGGGATGAACAATTAGCGTCAACTTAGTACGCCTTTATCCCTATCGCTGCGGTTTTATTATACTCGATGACGATCACAATGATTTCACATGCAACGACGGAATAAAAATCAATATTCCATTTCGATTTCCATACCTATATCGTTCTTAGATTTTTCAATTTCTCATGTGTCCTAGATTCTTTTTTTTTTTTTTTCATTTTTACATCGATCAAAAATCAAGTTTTGTAATCCTTGTTTCTTTAGAAAAAAAAGTGAGATAATCCTAAATCGCGTGAGCATGAGGATAGAGGGATTCGTTCGTCCGGGACATTCGTTTCGCGCATAGTTATGCAACTGCTGTGACTAGCTACACATCAACATATCTCTGCGCAAATACCCCGTAAAAAGTCATGCGCGATGGTGAGACGTGTCTGAAATTCTTAAGGCTTCATATTCTAGACTGGCTGTTGCCGCTGTACAGAAACCACCTTCTTCTTCCTCTTCTTCCTCGTTTTCACCAACGGAGAGATGCTCTTTATAAACGACCGTTCGAGGGCACAGCTGTACGCGGGGGAAACCGGATATCAGAATTTGTAATCCGAACTTACCACCTACGCAGCCGGTATATTAAATCACTTTTTTTAGGAATTAAAGGAATATTATGTGAGCGATATTCGATTCAGTCGTCGATGTATATCGAGAGCTAGGGACAGGAAGGACGTGATCCACGCTCATCTTGCCGCCACGAAAAGGCACGTCATAATTTCGAGTCGACGTGATATGAACGCCCTCGTATTTTTGGGCGGTAATATAATAGATATAGTAAATACCATGACGGGTATATCAGATGTGTATTTCCACGTAGATAACTAATTCTGTGGTTAACGGTAGAGCGAAGTTCGTGAAATTAGATTTCTCCGTTTGCCTGCAACTACCATCGACGTTGTTCCGACATACTTGTGGCAGGAGCATCTCACAAATTCCTCTAGGAATCGATCTATACGTATACACGCACACGCACACACACACATAGATACACGTTATTCAATTCATTGTAATTGCTGAGCTCGGCGATTAGCGTGGTGATTCAACGGGATTCCCCTGTCTGTGCTTAATAAAGGCCTATACCTGCTTATTTGTACCCTCAACACTGTCGTCCTCATCTTACCATATATTATATGGGTCCTAGGTACTTGTGCATAACTATTCGCGAACTGCCGAGTACTTCGCGTCTCACTAATTTCCTTACTCAATTTATAATGGAACTGCTAATTTCTACGCGTAGCTTTGACACGCATTTATCGTTGACGTATTAACGAAAAAAAAATAGTTATGGGGCCCAAAGTCGACTTGCAGAACTGCAGGCCTCTACTTTACCATTTGGGATGGATCTTTTTCCTTAAATTCGAAAAATCTCGCGCTCTACATCGGAAGAAATCAAAGTATCGAAGGCAACGTGTGGATCGCGATATAAGTGAACTATTTTCATTCTGAATCATGATTGTCATCATCATTGTTATGACAGTCCTTCTGGGACGTTACGTACATTCCGTCGAGACGAGTAGAATTTTTTTAAGAGACCAAAAATAAATTTTACATAAAAAACTTTGGAAAAAGGTAATAATAAATTTTGGAGAGGTATATTCCCGCAGATTTTCGTCTACGTTGTGAGTTGAAGAATCACCCGGTGAAACGGCGACGCACATTTCGTTACACCCTGTTCGGTTCACACGCACCTCTACCTTGATCCTTTGTCAAGAATTTCTTTTTTCTCTTTTTTCTTGTTCTTTTATTTTCTCTTTCTTTCGTCAAGGTCTACCTTTGGGTTTCACTGTTTGAACTATGGAAAAAAAAAATTGTAATATCATTCGGTTGAATAGTTGTCACATGCTTTTCATGTCGCTAGAACGTTTCCTCGGTTCGTTGGACTTCAACTCGTCGGTTAATATAAACGCATTTCAGTAGTCGCGGTGAAATTCTTCATCGATCGTAGAATCAGGAATTTCTATAACAATCGACCAGCAGAATTACGTCGATCGTTATCGTGTTGGAATAATTGCGATAGGAAAATTATTTTTCATCTTAATTGAAAATTGAGAAAATTGCACCTTCGCGCGCAAAACGACTGGTAGAGAGGGAAGATAAAATATACCTAATTCGCGATGCAGGTGTTGATTGTAACATCAAGAACACAATAATTTTATTCGCAGTTAGTGCCGTACTTGTTACTCTGCAATGTATACGGCGCGATAAAATTAGCATAGGGGTTTATAAAAGGATCTAAACGTTATACAATTCCGGGTCGGTGTGTAATGAATACGACGATTTAGAAACAGTTTAAAAGATTTAACTGTCTCGTTTCCTTGGTTGAGAATTATGTGACACGTTATACACAAGGACCCGCGCGAAGAGAGAGGAAACCGCGGGTGTTTCGTATGTCGACAAAAATTAGGATATATTATACGCGAAGCATTTTGTTTTAAAATAAACTTGAATATTAATTAAGCACGTACCGCGAACCGTACGGCGACGTTGTGTTATAAATTATACCTTCATCATTTTTCCTCTCTCTCTCGTGGAAAATCCATTTTTTTCATTCTGTATAAGAAAAACCATTAATAATCTGAAAATCAAGGACAACTTCACGCCGAACAATATAATTGTGGAGAAAAAAAATTATTTTTTCAATCTTCTTTCGGCAATCGATAGAAATCTTATCATCCTAGTTGTATGCCTGATAAAAGCGACTAGGATAACCCCCAAGTTTTTCTTTTCATTCATTGAAATTTTGATTTATATTTCATATGAATAATTTTTCTCTGTTCGGTCGAAGAATATGAAAAAATGAAAAAGGAAGAAAGAAAAAAAATAGGAAAATTCACGATACAAATCACGAAAATATAAGTATCTACGGCGTAACTTGTTGGCTATAGGTATATACATGCATATCAAAGGTCAGGGTTGTTTTGAAGTGTCATTTTAAACTAACGGGGCTGATATATTTTATGTATAGTACATTATACGTATACCGCATATAGTTGAGAAAACTTTCTGCGGAAGCTGAGTGAACTGAATAACACGTTGCTATATGTTACGATATTGGAGAGAATTTATATCAATATATATCGCATTCTACTCTTATATTCGATTCCTACGGGTATAATTTTTGGCAAATTTTCTTCAGGCGAAGGAGTTTGGGAAAAAATAATCAAAGAAACCAAAAAAATGAGAGGAGGAAAAATGTAGTACACACGATTTTGTAATTCAAATTTCATTATAATCGCGTATCGGTTACAACGTGGAAAGTAATTAGTATACTTGTACGAATCGATTGGCAAATCAATATCCGATTGAACATGATTGTAAGTTTATGAGCAGATAATCACGCAAATTTAATTTCAGTTTCATGTAAATCAAATTCTCTCGTATATTCCGACGGAATTATTTATAATTTAATAGCAGTGCCAAAATTACTGTTCCCGCATTTAGACCCGTGTCACTGCACAGAGATCTGAATCGGATATAAAATTAGTCACGTTTTCAATATACTATTATCCATTATACATACGAAACGTTGTTATCCAACAACAATCGTGCGTACGGATTACACACACGACCATATTCAGTCCAAAATAATTGTCAAATAATGCTAAACAATTTTTTAATATCCTCCAAATTATTCTTTGTCTCTTTTTTTTGTTCTAAATAAAATCAAATCAAAAACTACTATACAATTTCTTGAGATAAATTTACTCCATATTTAGGACTCCAAAAAAAAAAAAGAAACTGATTAATTGTTTAAATGAAAACCCTCAGTTATTTTCTAGCTAATCGTCATAATCTCCGGTATAATTGCATGTAATATCGTTATGATAATTTTATCACGGAAGTGATAAGCGAGAAAAAAAAAAAAAAATCAGTAGATTTTATCGCTGATGATTCTTCGAGACTTTGATTTATTTCCCGAATATATTAAGCGCCGGGTGATTCCTGCCAGCCACTCACCGGGTCCTACGATCATAACTGGTTAATCGTTCCCTGATTGATCGGCCACCTTCCCCTAATCGTTAGAGCAAAACGCAGTGGTATATCGCTGCGAAGGTTCCGGCTAGAGACGCGGATCTCTTCGGAGGCCACGTAATAAATCATCTTTGCAATATGCGCCCACCGCTACACGGTCAGCGACAAAACATCCTTAAATACCTGGACAGCAGCGCGGTCAACGATGACGAAGGTCCCCGTGGGATAAACGACTTTCATATATTCATTAATTTTTCCCTTTTTTTCGTTTTTTTTTTTTTTACAACGGACGGATTATATTAATACACATGAAACTTATTTTACAGTGAAATTTATTGGAGGAGATATGTAATTATTGATTTCGAAATTGTATGGTAATTAAAAAAGGTTTTCCGTTAACGGGATTGTGATTAAAAATAAGGATTGATCTACAGGAAAAAAAATCGCTGGAACTCAAAATGGAACTTGAACAAGCTCCTGATCGCGATGATTTTTGAGTGATCATAGATCGATTATTTAAAAATCTAGGACACCATGTACATATTTTATGTTTGATAAATTTCTCACGCAACTATTCTGCCTAAGTAATATATATTTGGCATAAGGATCAAGTTGGAAAATATAAAAGGTAGGCTTTCACAATATCCTGCCAAGAGATAAGATCCAACCTTTGAAAAGCTTTGTAACGCTACCTTATTCGAAAGATTTATCGTTCGCAAAAAGGCCGCATAAAAGCAGCTACTGCGCGGCAAAGAAAAAGTGCCGCTTGTTGGTCGGAAGGTAGTAGGTAGTAGGTAGGTAGGTAGGTAGGTAGGTATAGGTACGTACTATTAATAAATCTATCCAGGTCGTCTAGACCTCTGCACATACATGCATGCACATGTATACAGGTACATGCACACACGTATACATATACTAGTGCGACATATACATATATGTATATACATAATGTACAAACACCTACGTTAGAGATATCTATTTATTATTCAAGTACTAAATTTTAAGAATATAAAATCTCATATGGTGCGCCGTGAGCACGTAATTCATTCCTCAGCATGCATAATACATATATACGTACATATGATTTTTCTGTACACATACGATATATCGGATCTCCGGAAAGCAGCTGAGAAAAGGATTCCCTGAGGATCGCTATATTTACACTCTGGTCTGCAGAAGCATACACCTTATAGTTTTCGTCTAAGAGTTTTCCACAGGTAACTATTACCAAGTAGATATGATTTATGGCGGATGGAAAAAAAAAAGAAAAAACGGTGCAATTTATCCAAAGAGTAAAATTGTCCCACGAGTTTAATACGCGTAAACTTTCAAATAATTATCGCAGAACCGACGTGATATCAAAGATTGAAAAGCAGAGAGAGAATGTGATGAATGAACGTTTGTTAAGTGATCTGGCGCGCACACATATATTGTTATAAGTATAAATTAGGTACGTGTGAATATATTACAATAATTATTCGTAAACTGTGCTATATATCGCCGCTTGGATCATCAGATTAAAATTCAAACTTTGGGCTATTAATTTTAACGGAGCTTAATCCGCCGACCGGTATAGGTATTGTGGCCACGCTCTAACCGGACGCCATTTTAAAACTATCGCGACGAGATCGCGACGCGCTTATAAAATCACGAGGTTTTATAATCCAGCTGCGCACGTGATTAATTATTATACCTACGCGCGCCGTAGGTATATAATTTGGGCTGCGGGTTTTTTAAATTCTATATAGTAAAAAGTTTATGTTCAAAAACGTATATCTATATGGGTCTGCGGTATGAGCAGCTTAATTAAAACTATAACGATCGTAGGAAACGAAAATGCGCTGTTTCACCGATGATGCGATTTCGATTATACTGTGCAAATTTGAGGCTGATTTGAATCGGCATTTAAGATGAGTATGATAAATGATTCGAGAAGCTTTTCATTAGAGTTTTTCGGCTACTTGGTACGTTATACGTTCATTACTACCTCATACCTGCCTGTATAATTAAGATAAATAAATACGGTCTAACATTAATATTCATGGTACAGAAATATATATACCCTGCATATTTTTTTTTTCTTCAAATTAAGAACGGAGTTATGGATCTGCTTTAATCTACAAGGTATGCCACGAGTACTCTGGCAAATTGCGAACTGGGAACGATTTAAGTTAGTCCAAATTATGTATATTGGTATATATAGTTCGATTAATTAGTATTCATCGGGTGACCTATTCTCATATATTTAACGTGATAAGTACTTGAAAAATTCAAATCCCTATTGATTATACCGAACCATTGAATCGTAAAATACATAGCGCTATCTCATTATGATGACTTAAATTACTATTAAGTAAAATTTTGTAATAAATATCGATACGATAAGAAACCAATTTTTGTTTCCGATTATATATCGAGTGGTTACCCCCTCGGATTATCTCCCTTACACGTACTTCCTCAACCTCCTCCTCCTTTTACTTCCCTCTGTCCACCACTACCTAAAGAATAAGTTCCGAAATTCCGTATAATTATTCTTTGGTATAACGATAAGGTAAATTGCTGTTGCCGTTGCTGCCGTTGCTCCAGTTTGGAAATAAATCTTTCAAGACGAAAATTCTTGTACGATTCATTAATTACTAATTAACGCCCTAGCTGCGGCTGCAGTCCCTGTACCGACTTCAAGACAACTCGAGTTCCGCAGGGAATTACGTATACAAGTGAAACTCTGCACGGCGTTAATGTACCTTATAGATATCGCGTGGAGTGTTAAGTAATTCAGGTGCGAAACGTTGAAAGTTTTTTATAAATAATAAATCGATCTCATTTCGCTCCATATTTGTTCAAATCTGTTGAGTTTTTTCGTGCGTCTAAATCCAGTCCGAGTTCATCGAGAGCTGGGTTTTTTTTTCGTGAGCTTCACCCTTCCGGTTCTATATGAGATCTTGACATTAATGAGACGAATGTTGGAGATTTTCAATTCGCGCATCGATTTCTCACGCCTCGATTTCCAAAATCCTACACATCCACGATATGCAGGCTGAAGTATAACCTAAATACAATATACGTGTACCATGGGAATTGCGAGCAAATATAATATACACATAGGTATATATATTCCTATATATTATGTGCATATACAGGCACCTTAAAGTGTTTGCAAACATGCAACATAATGTGCAGCAGCTCTTGGCGCGAAAGCCACGGCTGGTTCTAAAGAGGAAGTTTACATGCAACGCTGTCAACTGCCATCAATACAACCGACCCCATCGATGACTCAACTACTTCACCTATCACGTATGTACTCGAAGGAATATGCTGCAGAACCAATATGATTTCGATTGTCAGCCTCGCGTATTGCCGAACTTATGTCATTCGACTGTCGGACAATTAATTATTACTATTTTCTGGTTAACCAAATAATGTACATCTATCAACAATAATACTGTAAAATTTGACGTGTATAACTACAGACCAAAGTTGCGTATACTTCGTACTCCATGCAACTATACATAATGCATTTACCTCGCTTGCTTTTAGAGCAAAATTTACAGGCCGCGCACTTCACTTCGTATAGCATGTTAATATACGCGTACGTACGTATAAATTTCATTCCGTTCGAGCATGTAAGTGAAATTTGGAATATTATAGAACATTCGTACTCGAATCAACATCGTATACGTCTCTTGCACGAGTTAGAAGTTCTCCAGATTTGCTTGGATGCGCGATGCAGATTGTACACCCGATGGTATTCGTAGAGTATAAAAATTTCATGATCGATTTTAACGAATCTAATAAACTCGATTAATTCACATAATTATTTTCAACTTTCTTCTCGCCGCCAGCATTCACCGTTATGAAGTTTTGCAATTTCGTTTTCATCATCGACCAGAACTATGATATATACGCAATTTACCTCATCGACTAATGGCGCTGCCCTGAAGTGTTTCGTGTAATTATATAGCCTGATTTGTTATCGCGTTGATTTGTAGGTATTGATTACGTTGAGGTTTTTACTTGGTTATTTTTTTATTATTCTCATTTTCAGTTGAAACGTGAAACGCGATCGCTGCAGGTCGCGGTGGTACCACTACATAATCTCGTAAAGGCCAAGTGTACACCTGAATTGGTGTGTGGGAAGCTTTTGTTCGGGCTAATTACCCTACACACACAAATGGCATAAATGATACGGCATACGGGGTGTCCCATTATATCGTATGTAGAGTAAAATAAGTCGGGAAAATGTCGCCGTGTACAATGAAGTGGTTAATGAAAAAGTTTTCGAGTTCAGAAAATTAAAGAACTTGACGAAGTGGTACAGTTATTGCTCAGCTACGACCCTGACAGAGTCAAACGAAGGTCGACTTTTTTTAAATTTTAATTATGTCACCGCCTTTTTTATTTGGGAATCGATAGATCGAGCGAAAAATTCTGTTTCGAAAATACCACAACTTTTATCGACTCAACAGGTGCGGAGACAAGTGAGGGAAGTGGAACGAAATGAAATTCGATTTGATGCTCGAAGTTTCCAGAATTTGCAAAAAAAATTATTTTAATTTTGATACTCTAAATTGACGAAATCTTGTCTTGCCGATCAACCACAGTTAGAATTCGTATCAAGTGATTCCTTCGCCTTCTGAATTTTGACCAACTCTCCGATGGAAACATTTTATCGTACGACCTCATTTTTCTGGTTTATTCTACCGAGTAAATTGGAATGAGACACCCTGTATGTTCAAACATGTATACACGACCTTTGCAGCTCTTGTCAACCAGTAAGCAGCGATGTGCACAAAATATGTATATATGTACATATACGTAGTATATAAATATGACATAAACTTGCACGCATAATGTACTGCCGTCTACATACGGCATATATACCAGCTATGTATAGTTATTAAATAAACCATATTACATGCGTGTATATTTACACCCTGATTAAGTTTTTTTCCATTTTTTTGGTGAAGCTTTTTTTTTCAATTCCTCATTTTTGAATCGTCTAAAAAACGATACCGTGCGATCCTGTCTCATCTTATACGTAATTCTGGATCGAATAATCGGCGTCTTTGGTTCGTCGAACGAACAAACAAATAGTTAATTTAAATTTCCCGATATAGAATTCATTTTCGAAAGCTGAATAAAAGAAAAGATAAAAATTTGTTCACGGATATCGCGTAGGTGGGTAGGTGTAATACGTATACCTCCCACTCAAATTATAAAACACACAAGGGCCAGCGCGCAGTTGTGAGATGAGACACGTGCGTGTCCTTTGGCTGAGTTCGCACGTGCTTATATACGGAATGAGATGGAAAAGAGGTGGAGAAAAGGGTGTGAGCCGTCGGCGAAACTCACGGCAACGAAGCTTGCGCGGGACACGGTATAAGGTATGTATAGTGTACGGTAAAAGTGGGAGCAGGAAACGTTCCCCTTCCCCTCCCCCCCCCCCCCCCCACCTCCCACCCCCATCTAGTCTCTGACACTTTAATATTTTCATAAAGCACGAAAACGTGACATGTATGCCCTGAGCATAATGAATTTTACTTTTTGTTATGCGTGATATGGTCAAATAAAATTTCAGAGTCACCCGTATACACACGATATTATACGTAGGAATACGCTCGTGCTTTACTTCGTTTATTTATTCATTTATTTTTCCAACTCTCTTTTTATACCTTCGAAAGCTTCGCTGAACAATATGATCAATTTCCGCTAGCTTGTAACGGTGCTGTAGCTCCGCTGTGCTTTGAATTTTCGAAATTTCAACATTTAAACATTTTGTACAAAAGTTGAGGCAAGTGACGGTTCGCTTTACAAAATATCCCTCATCGTTATCGATATCAATCGGTGTGTAACTGAATTTTTGGTTCCTTTTTTTTTTTTTTTTTTACTTTTTGCAACCTGCATCGCATCGTTAATTAAAATAACGAATCGCATTTCCCGCTGTTAATTCGGTATCCCATTGTCACTCACAATCAGCCGGTACAAATTGAACCTGACTAAAAACTAATGAAAACAAAAAAAATAAAGTAAAACTCAAAAGGTTCTGATCATAATCCCCTATAAATAATAATAACAAATAAAATATCAAAATAATCGTTCCGCTGCTTTCCATCACCACCGCAGTTAAACAAGGATAACGTATATTGCCGCTCATGTATGTGCCTTCGTATTTTTCAAATCAATTGGTCTCGTCGTTATGATAAAAAAAATGTCAGGATAATTTGATGTCTTTTTTACAGGTGAATTGTAAAAGATAAGGTTTGGCTCATCGTCTCGACTATATTGGTCGTTAAAATTTTGATTTATAAGTTTTCGCGGAAGATAATGAGCTCAGAATTTCATCGAAGAGGAGGATCGAGTTGCATCAGGTGCTTGAGAAACGAAAGTCCGTAGCGGGAACACTTGTGGGTCTTCTTCGCGGTCGACTTTGTTCAACGATATTTAACGAATCTATAAAATTGGGAATATATTTCAACGAATTGTTTACGGACGTGGTTCGACATTCGATTCGGTATTTTCAATGTGTGCATAAAGATATCCGCGGTCAGGTGTACTCAGCCTGCTCGATACCGTACGACAGGACTTTGCTCAACGCGTCCTTTCGTAAATCCGATTGAAAGGGCGATACAGAAATCGCAGTTATTTAAGGATTTCCGTTAGTAGGTTGGTCAAAAAAAAGCTTGAAATCTTCGCGAAGTCACGTTTGAAGTTAAGTTCAACGTACATTTGGAAATACATGTTATACCTACATCAGAGAGAAATGAAGGAAGTAAAGAATATATGTACATAAGTATGTATTCAGTGTCAAATCCGCACTTTTCGTAGGAGCCTGATAACTTCCCAAGCTAACCCTCGCCTTTGCGGCGACCCTAACGACCCCGGAATTACATAAAAATAAAATCTGGGTTCCCTTGGGCCGAAGGTAGAATGGCCAATGGGTATTCCGTAGGTCGACTCTGGGATATATGAAGTATTTATTACCCATACATTTTACGCCCAAGGGACGAACGAGTCGATCTCCATAACAAAATCGATCTCTGCTTTTATCTACACCTTTTCACACCTGCCATCAAATAATACCCACATATGTATATAAACTATCTATGTATTTCTCTCCGATTCCCTTTATGGACATCACATTTAATTCTTCTTCTTATATGTCAATTTATCATTTTTTTTATTTTTCATTCTCACCATGAAATGCAGCTGTTGACCCTCCCTGGACCGGCTTATAGTTGATCCGCTTCCACGGAATATGGATAAACAAGATGGCCGTCATTCGGTGTCTTCGTAGAGAAATCTATAGGAGAAAAAAAAGTTTCTTTTAAATGGAAAACTTGAATTCTGACGAGAAAATGAATTTTCATTGATCTAGCTGTAGTGATATATTATTTTAATGGTGAGTTTTGGATCCATGGTAAATCCGTGGTCCGCGAGAACTTCATTCGGTCCACGTATATGGGGTTTGTTTGAACTCTCGGAATAAACGGCGTTCACCCTCCGCTTCCAAAATGACGATATGTATGTACCAATAAAGATACAAGGAAGTAGGAGGTCCCAGATATACATACATGTACATATGTGCATGCAACGGACAAATGAGGGGTGCAATGGCGTGTGACGAGATAACAATTTCCACACTCTGCCTTCCCCTACGTCATCATTCTCGTCAGGATCCCTTCAGCATATTATTTCCATCCTTCGCTCGGTATACGTCGGTGGAAAGCTAGCTGATAAGCTTCGCGCTTTGTCCGAACAATCAAATACGATATCGAACGTGAAGAACTAGAAGGTCGTAACCCACAGACAAGTGATTACATGGATCGAATAAAAATTGACAAAAAAAAAAAACACTTTTAACCATATCGAATATGAAGAGGCAAACAGTTTGAGTCAGAAATGACAAATGTCCTTGCAGTCGGTAGACTCGTAACAGATTTTAGTTGGTTTTTCTCCATATTTGAATGATAATAAATTAGCCCCGATGGTATTTGATATGTAAATTACATCTCCGTGTGTATCTGGAGAGTACAGAATTGCGCCGTAAAAGCTTTATTCATATGCTATATAATGAATAATAAATGGTAGACATTGCAGTACTCCAGATTATACTTCGCCTGTTAAAGCTGGCTGGCTGCAGCAGAATCGCGAGTATGGTATGTGGATATATGGTTTTCTCGGTGTACGAAGCCATCACCTTACTTAACGTTACAAGTGCATATAGGTATTGTATTATATCAAGAGGAATCAGGTAGCGCAATATTCTGTACAGGTACTTTTTTTTAGGAGCAAAAAAAAGAAGAATTTGTATAAAATTCAGTGCGAAATAATTTCAACTTTTAATACAAATACTAGCCGCAAAAGCGGTGGCTGCAGTATGGGTGTAGGAAGCTTGTATATTTTTCAGGATTTGTTGAAGTATTCGCCTCGCAGTTGGTTCTGGAAGATACACTAGCCGAGAAGTTAGTACGAAGAAGTAGGTGGAAAAAGAATAAGAAGAAATAAGAGTACGGAGAAAAAGATCCGTTGAAATCTCACGGGGTTCAAAGTTTTTTTCCAAAAGAAGGTAAAAGAACTGTTATCAGCGACGCACTGATAATAAAATAAACACTTTTATATCCCCCAGCTACCGCGCGTGGAAGAATTGTTCTTTCTCTACACAACATTGATCGTTATACCGATTCGTATAAAATAAATTTATCGTTACGTTGGATTATAAAAAAATTACCTGTCCATTGTTTTTCCCTCCATCCGGATAAACTGGCCTCGAACCTTCGAGAATGAAATTTTCACGATAATCTGTCACATTGATTCATTTCGAATGGAGCGATTCAATTATTCGGAATAATTTGAGCACCTATTATTATAATAATGAAAGAACAAACAAAAAAAATAAGAGGTCGGAGTGTACGAAATACGTAATCCCGCGAATTGTTTAACGAGAAGTAGGAGATATCAAATGTTCTTGATATTCTTGAAAAATTCTACCGCCTAAGGGGATGTTTGAATGAGATGCCAAACGAAACGAGCTTTTCTCTAAGCCGCGAAACTTTCTGAAGGGAAAATAAAGAAGCACGTCGATTCGAGTGCGCAAAATAAGCTGACATAATATGTACATAATTTAAATGACATTCCGTTAGCAATGGTCAATTGGTTTTTGAGTTTCTGAAACATCGATTTTAAAAACTGCACGAGGGTTTGGAAATTTCTGTGAAAGTATTTTTTTCTATCTAGTTCCAGTTCGAGCTACTTATCTGATCAGTTGGTGTGAAAAGTGCCTTTTATTTTGACCTTCTGCTCGAGGGAGGCCAGACACCCTTTTCCTTTTTTGTTTTCTTTGTACTTTTTTATTTTCTTTCCTTCTCTTTAATTTTCGTTTTCAAGTGCGGTTTTGTAGTCGAAGTATGCGGGCATCCCCTGACCGCGTGTTCACGTTGCTCGGCCTCACGTTATTTTTGGTCATAGCGAGCTCGCTATTCTCGCTCTCTTTCCATCTTCCATGGTTCTTTTGTTTCACTCCATCCCATTCCCAGATCCAATTAACCACGTATGTTCGCCTCAGTTGTTCAACCACCAGCAGGCTTTTCAAATTTGTTAAATTAGAACTGCGCCCTCTTCAACGCAGATTGTCTAACTGTAGGAAAATTCTTCTACCAACACCGGTGGCTGTGCAGCTCTTCCACTACTCCTGCAGCATCTGGTTTTCTTTAAAATTAGCGTAGACTTTATAACCAGCTAGTGCAAAGATTATTAATAATTAAAACAACCTTCATAGTATCTCGTATAATTCAATTAAGCTTTTCCCCAAGATATTTACCCGCAATTATTACCTCTTAATAATCGGATATTACAGTAATCAGCTTTCAGACATGAACTCCCGCATAGGAAGGTAGAATACACTGCATGTATTATACATACGTAATACTGCACACGAATTACTACGAAGAATAAAAGGCTCGTTGAAGGTTATTTGGTTCGGTATCCGTGTAGATATAGAAATTTTGTATCGGGTTTTGATTTTATTTTTCTTCATGGTTTAGCGAGCAATATATAAAGTGCATTCTAATTGGCATATATTTTCGACTCCCATCGCATCGAGAGTTTCATGTGAATTCAGCGTTTCGTTTGGACGGTGGAATAGACTGCATGAGGCGCAGCGCGCGGTTCGTTCGGATGGAAATAATTGGAATCATTATCCGAAGTTTTCGACAAAAAAGAATTGAAAGCTGAAACTATTACTCATCAATTTTATATGGAAATCCAATACGGTGTGTTTGCAAATACGGAACAAATATTAGTTTCGATACTCTCGCATCGCCTACGAAGATATACATCAGATACGCATACATATTACATGTATACTACAATCGTATGTACGCAGCAATATACATATTATTCGTCGAGTCGAGCGGACTTTGCGCTTATTTTCCATATTGTATAGGCGGATTCTATTTATTGAAGAATTTGCGGGAAAGCAAACATCAAATAAATGTATATTCATGTAACGTATCCTATAGAGCATATATATAGAAAAAAGAGGAAACAAAATTGCGGGAAAAAAAATAAAGTTCGATAAAATTGGGAGAAAAGTTTTTGCGCGGTCAACTCGGAGTTGGCGAGTCACTTGAAATAAAATTTGACCGACTCGTTGAAACGGACATAAATTTTGTGAAAAAACGAATCATAAATTAAAAACAAACAAAAGGAGGGGTAAAAAAGAAAGAAAAAAAAAGATAGGAAGTGTAACCGAGCGGAATGTTGATTTTGTATCAGGAAACGTCAATAACATCTGGTATCAGTGGTATCGCGGAGTGCATGAATATCGTGGGCATCGTACTGTCTGCTGAATATTAACACGTACGTTGAATACTAATGGCAACGGTATTCCGGGATCTCGATGCATCGAACCGAGAAATAGCAGTATTTGTACTGTATATATACCAAATATTATCGCAGCATTGAATGCCAGAAGTAACGTTATCCTAGATAAGCTAATATACCATCATGGATTCCATGCATGAACTCGGTAATTCGCACTTGGGAGTTTATGGTAACGCGTGCTTCATCTATTTAGCTGAAATACCTCTGAAATCTAATAGGTTACGCTCGATTATTCAACGATCATACCCGTCACGATTCGAAAAATAATTTCACTTGCTGATTACATTCAATTGTTCGACGATCATTTATTCATCATTATTCATAAGGGGATCGATCTCAACGACTAAAAAGCGCCACTTTAGTTTTTAGATTTTTTCAAAGCCCGCGCCGAATCACAGCAAACCAACTCTATTTTTGTTCGCGCTCAGCCGCGCGAGACTCAATTATCCTGATTTGAGACTGTTTGCGGTTTGTTTAGAAGACAAATTTACTGTAACACTTGTGATCGAGGATACAAACGCAAAGTTTAACAGTCTAACTATGTATACCTAGCTAAATTTAATCCAGTCGGAGGCAACAGATGCAAATGAAGACGGCAGAATTTAGGATCGGAGATTCTCGCCCGGCTATTCTCCGGCAAATGGTCACTGTTCTCCGATAGTATAACACCTGGACTGCACGAACTAACGGAAGACGTTGGAAGAAAAAATAATATTAATGTCTCTACTTAATAATTGAAATTGCATGGATTCCGCAACGTCTCTCTTCCCTCTTTCCCTCTCTCTCTCTCTCTCTCTCTCTCTCTGTAGCGAAGAGGGTGAGAGGAGGAAGTGAATTTATTGCTCGATGTAACACCATGCCTCTGGAGTCTAGACAAATGGTCACCCCTTGAATTTATGGTCTTTCGATAGAGGCAAAGGTCGCATAAATTGGCCAAGTTTGAAAGGCCAAGACAGCAGAGCGTCTGGTTCTCCATAGCAAAGATCAAACCGACCGCATCCCGTCAGTTTATGCCACGGCGTATCTCCTTATTCTACACACTATATCGGAGTAGATTTTCTGCGGCTACGTTTTCACTAGATTGATGAATCGGAGGATGACTGAATGTTTTATACCGTCGCGACTCTTCGAACGCTGGTGATGTGGATGAATTTTTGTTCCAGCGTTTTTAACTAATCTAAAGTTTCTCTTACCGGACGTTGCGGATGGTAACTCAGATATCTGCAATACGCTTGTCTACCAACCATGCGTCTTGTTTAGGGTTGATAATGGACGATCCCTAATCAATTGATAAATTGCCAAGGGTCCAACTTCGGCAATTTATATTCCCACGAAAGTTAGGACGGCTATTCGTGTTGAGGGTCGATGAATACTAGCCACCATCGTTGTGGTCCGCTCTTACTGTCTGGCAATTTAAGTTTTCCTAAAAATAACAAACAAAAGAAATTCATCGATACACATACGTGTAGATATGGAACGGAAAAATATTTGCTCCTGTAAGAATCTGAACGAAAAAGAGTCCTTTCAAATGAAAATATCGCGGTTAGAAATCATTGCTCTTTCATCGACCATCCGGTATTGAAGTACCATACTTTGTTCGTGAAAAGTTTGTCCGACGGTTTTCAGAAATATTTGCAAAACTAGGACAGTTTATTATCTGTACCACGTGAAAAACATCGGTATAACAGGATAGCGTGTACGTGTACGATGTATCGATCATGATTTGTTCATTTCTTTTTTTTTTTCTTAGGAAAACGTTGTCTCAGAAAATCAGGATTTTTGAACACAAATTTTTTTTTGCTAATCGCATGATAAAAATCGCTAGATCTGAAATTGAATAGTGTAGATAGAGTTTGAAAGTTTGAACATTTTTCATCTCCAATTCGCGTGAAACAATCGTGAGCATTCAGGGGTGAAATTTTTTGCAACGATTGTGTCGGTATAAATAAAAATAAAAATAAAAATACTTGTCTCGTGTCACGGATGGCCTGTCTGCCGGGGGTTGTTGAAATGGAAGAAAAGTCCTATTTGTCTGTAGGATACGTACGTGGTACGTAGTGGGTAACGTAGGTATATAATCTAGGACGGAAAGTAGGAAAGCAATCGTGGATTGAGAACGTAGGATTGAACGCTCGTTATTTAGACAAATAGACGTAAAAGTGTGCCCCATTTTTCCTCAACTTCCGATAAAGATGCCGCACAAAAGGTTTCCTTCACACACCATATAGCCAAGCTCTCTTTGTCGACGGATTTACGCGCTACTATGCGAATACATTCGTTCCAAGAGAGGTTATACGTAATATACATCCACCTACTCTTCGCTGTTTCCAACTTGATACTAAATGGGTAATCAAAGCGAACATCACGATCACCATATAAAGCCATCTCGCATTATTTGTCAGAGACCCTTGATCGCGTGACAAAGAATAGGGGGGACGAAAAAAAATGAAGAAAAACTAAACGAAAGCAAAAAAGGGAACGAAAACAAAAATGTCAGAGATAACGAGCTTCTCTGACCGTTATAAATCTATACCCCTATAATTTATCTGTATACATATAACCGAAGTCTCGTGAAAGTACGGGGATCCGTGAAAGAAGGTTGCGGGGAACTTTGAAATCTTACAAAACTCAGGATTTTTGGGATAGTCCTTAATTTTTTTTTTTCCTCCCTCGGTTTGATAAACTGCAAGGAACACCTGCTGCCCTCGAAATTTTTTCCGATCAGACTCGTAAAGGTAATTTCTTGGCATTTCTACGAAACTTCGAAAGTCGAAAATCACCGATCGATACGACGATGCAAGTGAGTACGTATTTGACGCGAGAAAACGTTGCTTACTTTATATTCCGCGTCGCAGGTTTCCGTCGTACTTTTTGTCAATTGGTTGGATCAGCATGTACAGCAGATATTACGAGATTGTGCTCGAAGTGGAAACACTATATGGAGGTATTCCCCTGTCATCGGATATAACTTTGCTATTACAAGTAGAAAACTTTTCATCGCTCTCGCCTACTGTAAAAGTTTCAAAACTATCTGCACGTATAGTTGCTCAATATGGAGTAACAAATCTCACCGCAAGTAGGAAAATTTCGAAGCGCGGACGAGAGCTCGCTTGGATTTAATATACCTACTTACCTATACGTATCATAAAGCTGTACAGTTCGCTCTCACTGAATTCATCCATCCGTTTCTCGTTGCCCAGGTTATATTACGACTGTTACTTCCGTCACAGTTTGTTAAATTACCAATCTATTATCTCCCGAACCTCAAGGCTCTCCGCAGTGATTAAACATATTATTATCTGTGAAAAGTTACATTCATAAATTTGGAGATTTGAATAGCATGGGACTCCGGGTTAGATCCGGGGACTCTGTGTTGTTATATTAACAAAAAAAATTTCCACAATTCGTTGGCAAATCGTATGTGCACGACCGCAAACCAATGCGCGATATCCGCAAGTTGAATTTTCACGCGGTCGGTTAAATGTAGCGTTAAACTTTATCGTATTATCACTCTAAAGTGTTACAAGCTGGTGAACGTCAGGGATATTAATATAAATTAACGCTGTGGAAAGAGAGGAAAAAATACAAAATTAAAATAACCAAAAAAAGCGAAAAGCGAAAAAACGGTGGAAGATGATTCACGTTCAGTGGTCTGCACTGTGGTAGCTGGCCATTATTGGAGCACGTTTACGCCCTGCCGCAATGGATTGAATGTTTATTTAGTCTGAGCAAATAACGTTGAAATATATATCGTTCGCCTACCGCGTTGAACAGTACTCGCCTGTTCACAACATAAAGGAAGATTTATACTCGGTGAAATGGAACAATGCACCAACTATACGTTACTTTATTGCCGCAGTATTCGGAACGGTATAGTTATACGTACATTGTATATAACTATATACGTGTGAATTTGTTTATGAAGTGTATTATACATACTCACGTACACCCCTGACGTTCAAATGTCTCTTACACTACCCACTTTGAAATTTATCCACCGTGACGAATGAAATAACACCGAATTTTTCTGTTAATTCATTTTTTTTTTCTTCATTTTTTCACTTTCGTGTTTTTCACGCTTCAAATACCCCGTGGGCATCGTTGTCATTAAATTCATATATTCAATGATTCGTTTATCGGGATAAATTTCGTTCGTGAGTTTGCCACTTATACATTGGATAAAATTCGTGGCCAAAACCTTACCGCTGCAGCAACCGGCTGCAAATGTGGCGGCAGGTATTATCCTACGGGTGCACAAAATGACCATTAATTTTGATCCGAAAGTTTCATTCCCTCGGTAGGTGTGCTGGAGGGTTATAAGAAAAACGACGGCATTACGGGTACGACAGACTCCGAATATTGCACGTGACTTCCGGATTTTGCATGGGATTTGTTCAACCGTAGTTGGATCTAGATTCTCTTTTCAGAATTTCAACATCTTTGACTTTCTTAGAGTTTCTTTTTCCGTGGAATGAATTAAAATCAATGCACATGATAAACGCATAGGAAAATTGAAATCGGATCGGTTATTTTGCGGAGCGTTTCGAACGGCAAGTTCGACTTTAAAATCTTAGGAATCTTGGCACGCCCTTGGTATTCCTACGACCTCGGTCAGAAGGTGTTGAATGCGAGATTGCCAAAAGGCAAAAGGTTCAGAGTCGTATACCAGCGCACAGTCTCGAGTGGAGTCGACCGTTCTGCACGACGACGTGCGAGTGGCGGGCTACCATCTAATTCGGAATAGAAACGAATTTATGGGCACTACTATTTGCAGTATAGTAACTTCTTGGTGTGGCGATACAGGCGTAGGTACGCCAACCCTCGGGATACAGCTGTGCCGAGAAGAAGTCATGGGATAGTCAGAGGGAGTACATGGGAATCTAGGTCGTTTGATACAGTAGAGGAGTCACGATACCTTTATGTAAATGGGGCACCCTACTGGAATAGTGCTGAAAAAAAAAAAAAAAGCTAAAAAAAAAAATAATCTTAGGCATGAAGGGTGGACGAAAGGGTGCCCCAAGAAAACATAAAAGTGTTATAAGAAGCCATGAGAGCTTTTTTTCTCATTTTTATTTTCTTCCTTTTTTCTATATAAAAAGCAGGGATGTGTCTTGTACCAACGCGGAGAGACCAGGTGGGACAATGTTTCGGCAAAACAAGGGTAAGGAATAAAGGGAGACGATATAGGGAGGGCGGGTCAAATGGCTTCGAAATGGAGGGTAAAAACTTTGTTTTAAATTATGAACATCACCGTGTTATTATCAAAATCGTACCTACACTCGACTTCACTAACGATTTCGAAAAACAAAAATTTCCCTCAGATTACTGTGCGTTCGAGAAAACAATTAGAAAACTTAGAAAATTAGAACTAGGAAATGCTGATCAATTACCCCATCATAATTTTGTTTTGGAAGAGTAGAAAGAGAATGCATACTACCCACATTCGTTCTAGAATTTCCGAAATGAAAACAAACTAATAAATCATAAAATCGCATAAAGCCACATTCTTCGCTGACATTTGTCGCCTATGCGTGCGTTCGATTGTTTCTCTGCACGCTAGACAGATTCAAATCAGGCAAATATTTCTTCATTTTTCGTTTTTATCTTCTGGATTTCGAATATTCGTCTATTCATCAACGAAAATACGTCAATTGTTGGGCGTTTCTAAATCCTTTCTTCCTTTTTTTCTTTCAAATGAAAAACTTCTTCTAAAGTTTGTAAAATTTTTGATTTCGCACTCACAATTCGTTCGAGTCTATCTCATTACTCAACGTGGCGTTTTTCATGGAACTGTTCTTCCCTCAAACACACCGCATGGGTAACTAAAACCCGCATTCGTGCAGCGAGTTGAAGCAAACGTGAAAAGGTCAAGCGAAATTTTGGTGCTCCAATTCCTAAAGTCAACAAAAAATTATCCACAAGTTAAATTATGTCTAGTATTTTCCTTCGAATTGTTTGCGGGGTTCTGTTAACAAGCGAGTATAATTTTCCTTCGCAATTATTCCGGTTTTTTCTTTCTTCCTCGTTTTTTTTTTTACCTTCATGAAAATTTTTGTATATTTTCTATCGACGTGATGAAAATTTATTTCTATCTAATACGAATTGATTGTATGAAATACTGGTAATATATATGTATACAGTTTGGCGTTAGGTTAGAAAGGGACAGTCAAAGCGGCTTAAATCAATTTAGTTAAGAAAATAACTTTTTGAAAGAGACTTTTTTCGTAAGCCGAAGTTTTGATCCCGTTATTAAAGATTAAATTTGAGACGTGAAATGAGCACTAATCTAATAATACATTTTGATTACAAGAAGCAAATGAAAAAAGTTCATTTTCACCGTAATTATTATTTTATTTATCATTATTCTTCTTCTTTTTTTTTTCTCTTCCACCCTTCGTAACCAAAATTGCACGCGAATGAATTTATTTCGTTTCACTTTTCATTTCAGTTTCTGTTAAGAATTTTTTCATCGAATGAAAAAATTGAGAAACAAATAGATCGCGTTTAAACCAGGATTATATTGAAGTACGTACATATCACCCTTGCATATTGCGATTTGTCAAAGAGCTTGCAGTCGTTTGTCAAAATCGTATCTCATCCGAACGTCGAGGAATAAATTTTCTAATTAACACGGATACCAAACTTGAATTTCATCGGATTAACAAAGTCGATTAAAAGACCTAACAATTTTAAAAGGTCTTGGGAATCAGGAACTTTCAGTTATACTTGTGCAGGTTAAATTTGTTAGTTTTCGAGGGCTTCGGGAAAGCACCCTGCAGACAACTTTTTCACTTCTTCAACTTTGATTCATCGAATCAACGGTAATCCGCAGAATCCACTTACACACCCAATTCTCGTGTATACAAATATTTTATTCAATTCCTTCTTCCTTTTTCTTTTTTTCTTTTTTTTTTCTCTCGTCAAAATTTTCTCAGTTTAAATGAGAAACGAACTGGACCCGAATCCTTGTATTTTTTTCCTGCACCCTCGAAATTCATCGGGTCTCTGATTTATAATTATTGCTTAATTACGTTTATATATCGCACGTTCGTGATTAAACGGAGGTTCATGCTAAATTGAATGGAGAAAAAAAAAGAAAGAAATCCAAACCAAAAAAAATGAATAAATAAATAAACTCGAAGGTTTCTCCCGAGGATTACTTTATATGAAAAATTTAAATTTTTTTAAATCTACGGTATCTACATACATAAAGCCCTTGCCGTGTATATACAGCCTTTGAAAATGATCGTGTTTAAGGAGTACAATGGTATGCTAAGTTTATATACTATAAGTGTAATTTACATGTATATATATATATATATACATGTATATTGCTTTGTGCATCGTGAATTGAGACTGTCTAAAAAGTTCTTATGAAAAATTACACTTTCTATGTGTGATAAAGGTTCCTTCTGCGTTGACAATAATAAAAAAGAAAGAAAGAAAATAAAAAAAAAAAAACTAACTCCTTTTGAATTATTCAACAAACGTTTGAAAGAGGTCGGTTATAGTAAATATGACGTAGGTAGTACAAGGTTATATCGAAGGGAAACTGGGTAACTTAGAAAAGGGACGCGGTTAGGTGTCACCTTAATTTGAAACTAGAATCAGAGTGAGGTCGCCTCCTCATCTCAGGTGACAGTACGATAGCTGTGACCAGAATACAGCTCTATAATAAATGAGGAGCCCCCAAGTGGTAAATAATATAGTTATATATTCAAATTTCATTTATCAACGACGCAAATCGTTTATATAAGTTATATTCTATATTCCAGCTGTAGTTACCGACGCCATTTTCGTTTCGAGTATAATATGTAGTCTACAAATGCGTATTACTCACATTTCGTACGATATAATGATGAGTAAATAATGCGAAATAGATAAAAAAAAAATATACAAATAAAGAGAAAAGATTTTTTGTTCAGAGGGTGAAAAGTTTGAAGGATCGATTTTTCAGACTGCAGGGTGGTCGGAGTCGAAGGGGGGAGGGGGGGGGGGGGGCGAAGGGCCGATGACTGTAAATGCCTAGAGGGAATGTAGGGGTTTGTTCGAGGGATCTTTGTGAGTTCACAACTGCGAGCAGCTAGCTCACCGCCGCTATTATTATAATTGTTTAATCCGTTAATTGGGGATATATTTTGGGTAGGTACATAAATTAGTAGGAGACAAGAGGGTTCGGGGATAGGATAGACGCGCTGTTCTTGCTCACACTGTTAAATGTAAGCAGTCGAGGCCACAAGCTCGCAGGTATTTCGTTTAAGCGAAAGCGCCAAGTGCAGGGTAAAATAATACAAGGATAAGAAATGGGGGTGGGGGTGGGGGTAAGGAGTTGTTGAAATTGTTTGAATTTCGTTCAAATAAACGTCCGACGTATAAATTCAAGTGTAGTATATATAAATAATTGAGCATCATACGCCTGCGCTTGTAGGTATATAGAATAAACCAACCCACGTAGGTATGTATACATACAACCTATGTACAAGAGCCGTACCCCGATCCCCCGGATCTTTAGGTTTAATAATTACCAAACCATGAGTTGTTGAAATTCGCAGTTAATTTTCGGAGGGTGGAAATTCAATCCTTAATTCAGGACATTAGGGAGATCATGTAATGGACTCTGTCCAGTAAATATTGATACCTACCATCAGCGGTATAAAAAGTGCGGACGATCGAATTTCATTTTTATACAACGATGGTATACGAGGTACAACTCGAACAACAAAATGGAGAGAAAAAAGAAGCAATGAAATAATAAAATAGGATAAAAAAAAAAAAGCGAAAGATAGAAACTATCGATTTTCATTCTTTTTTTATTCACCTGCGCCTCGTTAACTTTTCTCGAAACCCTGTTTCCTTCTTTTTCTTTTTTACCCTCAGTTTCTCTCGGCATCATTTTGTCTCTTTTTCTTTTCTATCTCCACAGGACCCAGCTCTTCTCTAATCGTCCATTCCTTATTTTGTCTTCCCACCCGCCGCCATACGTCGCGTAGCTGGTATATTTTATTTCCAAGTAAAGATCAGCATTGTTACCAAAGTGCTTCACGTCTCTGAGCCTCTAGTCATGAAGACTTTCTTTTTTTATTCTTCCTCTTATCATTATTATTATTATTGTTGTTATTATCATCATTTTTTTTATTTTATATACGACGCTGTGATTTTTATATTATTTTATTCCGTTTTATTTTAGTTTTTTTTCTAGTTTTCTTTTTGCCTTTGTTTTGCTATTCTCACTCACTCGAACGTCTCTCGCTGGTACGTGATGAAGAGTGTCGTTGTTCGCTATTTGTTTTATCCAAGGGACGCGAGGCAAAGCGACGCTCTCTTCAATGTATTTCTTACTCATGTGTGTTTTATACTCTCATGGAAGAGTTGACGGTTTCCGCGGTCTGAACATCCGCAACTTTGATAAAATTTTACAACAAAACCACCCTCTCGTCTTCTATCCTCAAACAATTGAGGGCTTGAGGACATTGCTTCACTTTTTATCTTTTTATTTCGTCGCATTTTAGTTTTCTATATATTCGATTCAATTCCATTTTTTTTCTCACTTCTATCGCGATAAATTATAGAAAACGAAAGTATATATAATGTGCATGGTAATAAAATCATGCGGACCTGGTACGAGATTTCTAGATGAAAAATTTTTCAATAAATTTTCAAACCTTCGCAAGTCTGGATCGTGTGCAGTTCCTGTGATTTCAATATTTCTGAATCACTGTACGTTTGATGGAATATATTTTTGTAGTGGGAAAATTCTCCCCGTATTTTATACTCGTATATTTCTTGTTTCTGTGTATCGCGTGTATTTATAAAAGCGGAAGAAAGCTCCGGAGCTTTATTCTTCGCCACAAATGTATAATTTTCTTATTTACAAGCCTCAGGGCGCCAGAATTCTTCATCAAAGTTAGCAAAGTTTCTTCCTGCATCCCACTGGGATATATTCATTCCCTCAAGACAGTTCCCGAAGCAATAGTTCATACGCACCCTTTACGATTTCGGGTATAACACCGTCGCATAGCTCTACCAAAGACATAAGTAATCCTTATCACATTTTTGGATTTGAATTTATTCCTTTTCATTTTAAAGCGAAAGAATAATTAATCGCTATAGTTGGAGTTTTCGCAAGGTAATGGACTTTTATCGAGGCTGATATAACGCGCGACGTATACGTGGTACGTATCATACGTATTTCACGAACACTCGGCTGGATACTCATAAATTCTTCAAAACGAACTTTTTAACAACGACCTTTGGGTCTAATCCAATTTTCAGGCAACTGCTAAATTTCCATACACAAGGGAACGAACGGGTTGGCTTCGCCATATAATACTGTCCTTCTCTATTTGACTCTATACACCTGTAGCTACCACATTTTACTGACACAAAACTCTCTCCGGACCAACCTAACCCGACGAATTTCCTATACGCGCGTATATCACGTGAGGTTTTTATTTTTATAATTTTTTCTCTTTCCTTTTCTTTTTTTGCATTTTGACAAACACAATAATTTTTACAGCGAAAAATGCGAGATAAAATCGCCTCGGCAATCAGCCGTCAAAACAATGGTGGAACAAAAATGGAATAAAATTTTCATTGATTGTAATTCACAAACGTGTGAAGCTCGGACATCTTTTTTAAATTGTCAGAACTAACCAACACTGTATTTAATTATTCTAATTTTTGTGTGAAAAAAGAATTTGACAGACGCGCGCGGTTCCGCTTTTATTCACTCTTTTCAAAATTGGCCATGATTTTTTTTCCAGACCACCTCGTATATTTCCCGCGTTTGTGCAACACCTCGAGTCAAACTCTGTTGGTTATTGTAATATTCTCGGAATGTCTGCTTCCGCACACCGTAGCTACGAGTAATAAGAGAAATATTTCCCGGGCACGTCGTCACTCGGATGTGTATCTCGAACAATGCTGCAGGTGTGGTCGCGTCGCTGCAGATATTGAAATTTGAAAATAATTTTGATTTACGCGCATAAAAGGTCGTGGGTAATAAGTCTGCAGATATTCGTATAAAATAAAAAGGCCACCGAGGAATAAATGTGGAGTCAATATTTCTACGAAGCTTGCAAATTACAGCGAGTCGACCTCAACGTTTGTTTCAAATATTCCAGATTCTTCTTTTCCTACGTAACGTCATTCACGTCACGACTGATATAACGTCATCCGACTTCCTTTTCCTACAATTGCCTCACGTGTCCAAAAAGAGTCTCTAAGAATCTACCGTGAAATCACCAGAGACATCGAGAAGACCCGGAACGGGAATGAGAAGATGGATGAAATTAAACGAGCTGCAGCTTCACCTTCAACTTTAGCTTCTGCACTGCAGTTTCTACTGCACAATGTATTCCCATTGCGATGTACAGTAGTTCGGTAATGATAGAGTATATACTCACGATATATCTCATTGTCAGAAGGAAACTTAATATGCAAGTAGGATAATCTTCCGGTCATTTTTTTCTTCTTTTTTCTTCTTTTTTTTTTGTACCGATAATTAATTAGAAGCTCCGAATATTTCGGATCACACGGCTATCGATCTTTAAAGTCCAAATATTTTTCACATAGTAACTAAACTTTTTTACTGCAATGGACTGTACTTTTATGAATATTATGGAATTTCGCTAAAATAAATATTGTTATTAATATTGTTAAAAATATTGTTGAAAATAAAAATTGATATTTTCCATTCTCCGTTTTATGAAATTTTCTAACTCGTGACGCACGTATTGAAATTTTATGTAGCACGAATATTTGCATTTTACAGTTCGTATTTGAAAGATGGTCGTTTTGTTTTTTGCCAACCGAAAGATCGTCGAGTGGACTTAATCCCTAGGCTGATAAAAATGGACATCCCGTGTGACATGCATATGTGTATAACAGTGGCAAAAGGGAGTCAGTGACATGAACACGCTTGCGAATTGCTCGCGATAAAGCGACGCGTCAGTGTTTGAGAGCAACCACTGTGAACAATGATGGATTATGGGTAACAACATTGCATAATTAATTTGAAATAATTACCAGGCTAACCAGAATTAATGGGAAACCACCCTTACGAAATTGGAAATGTTTCCTGCAAATGCGCCCGACCGGTATATACGACGATATATGTAGACGTGCGTGTATACGTATGTATATAACACACATGTCGGTGTTTCACAGTTTAATGTATGCCAGTCTCATCCGTTCTACGATAAAAGCCATTTGCTCCCGATCCTCGTACTTGTTTGCCCTGAATCGTTCGTACCCTCCTCTCATTCGTTCTCTACCGATTACACATTTCACAGTCTCACCGGATCAGATTTATACGTGACGCCCGAAAAATTAGCCATTCTTTATTCGCATTTTTTCTTTTAATTAAAATCTAATTTTTTTCTTTTTCATTTTCAAAAATAATGTTTATCATATCAGCTCTGTAATATCGCGCGGCGAAACGTCACGCGCGCACGTTGTATTTCATCGCGTGCTAAACCGGGAAACTTGGAGCCTTTTACTATACGTTATACATTGGTATATGTACTCGGTTATATGGGTGTAATGTACACACGTGTATGTACATGGATGTATATTATGTACCCATATACACATATTACAAGTTACATCGGGAGCATTTCCAACACGACGTCGTAGTGCGAGTAAGAAAGTTTTGGCCATTTTGGCTTTACGCATGGGAGACGTTTCCTCCTTAGCAAGGATTTAACCGATTCGGTTGGTCGACGTTACGTTACCCCTATTGGTTTCTAGAATCTAAATAGTTCGTATAAATAATCACGGCCCATTAAATATAGCGGTATAAAATTACCCGGTTCTGACAGTTGACACCGATGCGACGTCGTTATCCTCAGCTACACTCGTGTCGGCACAATACGCACGTACGAGTGGCTCATTTGCGGTTCTCCTCATGTTGCTTCGGAAAGCCTGAAAATGGAAAAGCAAAATCTACGTCATCGTTATATCCGTCGATATCAAAAAAAAAAATGATTACCTACATTTTCGAACTTTTGAATCTTACGTCTTTTGAAAAATTCTCATTATGTCCAATTTTTAGAAATGGAACAGAATTTTTTTTTTAACTCTTCTTTTCCTTGGGTAGAAAAAGTTGTAAAACAAGACAAGAATAATTGGAACGTGTATGGATCGCTCGATCGCGAGTAGCAATTGTAAAATGATGTATATTTCAATTCGTGAAATATAGTTGAATAACGAAGCAGCAAATGATGAATTGGGAATTTTCAAACTCGCAATCTCCAGTTGCTCTCTTCTATAAATGTAATCCATAAATTACATAGCTATAGTCATGGGTACATGCACGTACGATGGTTGATGGGGGTTATAAATATCATACCTAGAAATTGTTGCAGTGTAGACGAAATTGTCGTAGATGGAAAAAACATAGAGGAGCTATATTTGATGTATTTCACATCCTACCTAGGTAGCCTCCACGTAACACACAGGGTATACACATACACATACGCATATACGAATAACTAGTTATAAAAGTGAAACGAGAAAAAATTTCGCACCCTCATGCCTCGGTGCAAAGCGAAACGGCATTCGGAATCGTTGATTGGTTATTCCGTTTGACCAAACTCACGTTATCTGCTGACGTTATATTTTTCATTCGAATCCACCGTAACCCAGTTGTCGTTACTTACGACCAAAAGTGTTCCATAGATACCTTATGCAGCTTGTATTTTATTATTCCGAGGTCTACGAACCAAAAGCATATTCAAAAATCTACTCTAATGCGTTAGGAAAATGCAGTTTTTGGGGATTGCGCCCTTCGTACACCACCGGGATGTTCGAGCTGAACTGAACTAAAAATGTCCAGTGTGTTACTGTTTTCCGTTTTTATTTTATTTGTTTATTTTATTTTTTGGCGGCACCGTAGAGCGATGCCAAGTTTTAATATCGGACAGCTTTTATTCTCTGGAAATCCAGCCACGTCTTTCCTCCTGATTCTTTTATAGAACATATAGAAACGTCCTCGTCGTCTTGGTTTAGGACACTTACTGGCTCTGAGCCACTTTGAGTCGACGAAGAAGAAAACGAAACTGGGCAGCCACCTAATATTTCCGAAGTTTGATGACACTGCTATTGCCCCTTTTTCCCAACGTCTAGTTCACCCTATATTGCTTCACCCTCGTGTATTACATCTATACTTCTAGGAATACACCATCGTGATTAGGCTTTTCACATCTTTTTTTACGTCCGGCAGTAGCCGTTCCCGGTACGTCCAATGGACAAAAAAAACAAAAAAGGAAGAAAAATACGTCGAGGTAAAAAGGTGCCAAAATGCCTCAATTACATCATTCCCTGCATTACCGATGCGACCCTTTCTATAATATTATAATCATCGTCATCGAAAGTTTCAACGTCGCGTAACGTAATTACCGTGTACCCACTCTTATTCTTCACGCAATCCAACGTAATGGAACTTGTAATCGAGAGGGATAATAATTAATGTTACCCACAATAAAGGACTAATTACTTCAAGGGAGATACTGAGGAGTGAAGTATCATGCCCCATATAAAGAGTGGTGCAAGGTAGAATAAAAGACTTAACGCGGTTAGATTGACGGGATTCACTACTCCTCGGGGAACTATGCGGCCTTTCCCAGTTCCGGTAGGGATAATTCCAAAAGCATTCTGTGGGGTGCCCTTTATAAAACATCTGCTCGTCCTATTCTCCTATTCAAGGTAGGCCTGTTTTACCCTCTTCATTTCCCTAATTTAGCTCTTAGAATCTTTGCGGAAGTAGAGAAGACGCGTTCGCGCCTTGCCTTCTAATCGTACTTGAGCACGCGAAATTAGCGGGCTTCGTTTTTTCCAATTTTATGATTTCGAGGTATTTCCTCGAGGAGTCAAAGCCGTGATGGAAAATTTTTGCTTCATCAATTACGTTATATTTCCTTTCAATAAATCAGACCACATGTAATTCCGGTTAACCCAATTGAGCTGTAGGTGAATACAAGTTTTCAAAGTTCAATGACATTTTGACAAAATGGAAACGTTGAGTGACGTCTGAAGCCATCTTGAAAGAATATATTTTCGACGGCATTCGTCTACTGGAATGTACAACGTTTATTTAATAATGAACTTCGTCGAGGCATATAACCCGACTTCGCGTGCAGGGAATATAAAGGAATGAATCAAGAAAAAAAATAAAAAAAACGAGAGAACGAAAGAACTACCCCCTGCAGGCTTACAACATTTTATTAGCGCAGGTAGACGTGGGTCGATATGTACGCATATATATTCATGTATGTATTATTATAATCTTTTCTTTTTTTCTTTTTTGTCATACCTGCGATTTCATTTAAAACCAAAATTTAATGGCTACCGCGTACATGAACATGTAGGTATACGCGTATAGACGTATAAATATTATGCGTATGTACATACGTTCAATTTACATATGTGCAGGGTTGGTAAAATTATAAGCCGGAGCTACCCACGCGATGTGAATTAGCGATTATTTTAAAGTCAAGTTTTTTTTTTCCCTTTTTTTTTTCATTTTATAATCTCACCCCGTAACGTGACGTGTGGAAGGGAAATAATAATTTGTAACCTTCAGCTGCAGCGAGCGATGCTCACACAGTTTTTGTTTTTGATAATTCGTCTTTGTTATTTTGAATTATAAATTTTTTTTCTTTTCTTTCTCGGTGGTTCGATCGACGAGTACCATATTTTCGGTTATAGGGAGATACGTGAAGTGAGCTGCTATCGAGTGATCCAAAAAACGTTTACACGCATTCTCGACGATCTCGCAGAGATGATGGAAGAAAAAAAGAGGAAATATAATTTTCTCGTATAGCGTATAAATTATGCTAATGAAATGACGTCGACTAAAATACCATTTCTGGTCAAACGTTCGTCCATTTATTGAGAGGAGAAATAGGGATAACGAAAAGGAAAGGAGGTGAAAAAAAATAAAAAAAAAACAGAGGAACGAAATATGGACCGACTATGGTCTCGCTTGGGGCTACCGAAATAATTTTCTTATTACAATTCACGACACGTCCGACCAGGATTATCATAAGGTGTGGATCACGGTCCACCTTGGGGCCTTCATTTTCATTGTTTTATCCTTTTTTTGCTTACCCTTACCGCCACACGTTCGTCCGGAATCACTTTGGCGCTGTTAAGCAAAAAATATGAACCAATTTTTTTTATATTCCAAGATCTTATATATTCCCACACCGACGCCGCTGGATGTTCTTCTGTCATGGATGGCGATGTCGGGACGCTGCTACCGTGCTGACCATTTCCATGCACTCACGCTGATGGACTGGAGGTCATCACTTTTTTAGCCACCATTTTCTTGATGACATCTGTACGTGTATGTGTACAATATTTTTACCGAACACGTCAGAAATTCACTACGTTCGAATACAGTGAGTAGTTGGAACAAAAACCAAAAATAGAACGGAAAAAATGTCCAACTCGGAAATATGAATAAAAACTTAACGCCAGACTGAATATATACTGATGAATTTTAAAACTCGTGGAATGAAAAATGTTCACACACGATTTCTGAGAATTTGGAAAATAATTTATCCACCACCGGAAACAAGGCAAACAATCGAAAATAGATTTTTCGTGCAAAGAACGAGGATTTTTAAAAATTCTCGGAAACCGAAAGGTAACTTCAATTTGTTAAATTCGTCTAGAAAAAATAATAAAAATTGTTTGCGGTTGTGAGTCGATGGCTGAAAAAATTCAATAACGTATAAAACGTTTTAAAGAATCATATTCAGGGATGAACTATTTTCATCCTTTTTATTTAAATTTCGCAATCTGTAATACGTTCTTTATCGCATCGTAATTGCGATTGAAGTGTAATGTGCAGATGAGTGAGTATAAACGAATGTGAATCGGCAAACTGCCGTATAAACCGAAAATCTGTTCGGATAGTAAACGACATAAAACAACATTGAATTACCATCAATTCGATTGGTAACACCTCACCTGTGCATACACGAAACAACGAAATAGACATTCAAACAATTGCGACGAATGCCGGGTGGGCTGAAGAGTCGCGTACAGGTATGCACGAATTGTTGTATTCTCGTTGCTACAACGAAGCACAACGATTTCAATAATTACTCTCGCAAACAAGAGTCGCGATAAACGTATCAGTCACTCGACAATCGAACGCCAACCGAATTTCCAAACAACGATTAAAAGAAAGCATTAATTGTTTTTCCTTTTTTTTGGAGGTTCTTTTTTTCATTTTCATTTTACTCTCCACAGCACTTTTGCATGCCGGTCAGCTGGCGAGAATTTGAAGGAGAAAATACGAGATAGGCAATATGGTGCCGTTATTTGTGGAAATTCAACGATAAATATTTGGTACGTCACATTAATGCGGCAAAAGATTGAAGATAATTAAGAGATAAGAGCGACGGATGATCGGTGAGAGGGGATAGCGATTTTGGGGTGCATTTTATGGCTACATAGATGCAAAACTACCGTATAAATACTGTCGAGATTATTGGTCAAATCGTTCGCTATTTCTGTGTCAATGTCGAGGGAGGATAGGTGAGATATTCCGCGTTATCGCAGTTATTTCCCACCACTTCCAACACCACTAAAAATATGATTTGTAGGTACACATGGGGTAGTTTGTAATAATTTATACGACGGGTATATTTTCACTTTATTACCGGTCGCCAGGAAGAATCGACGCGGCATGAAAACGCAATTATATTTGTATCAATTATAGAAATGGAAAAAAAAGTACACGATTATGATAATATTGATAACGGAAGTACAAAATACAGTTCTTTGAATTTTTGCTTCTCTTCATTTTCATGGAATAAAAATTTGTCAGACTTCGTTGACCCGTTCAGAATTGTTCCAAAATGGGCAATTTATTTATTATTTCCTTTTCTTATTCTTTTTCCTTTTCTTTCTCTGTTTCCCTGGAGTACTACCGTTCGTATGAATGTAGTCAGAATTCACGAGCCCCGCAGGGCATATGCAGGGTTCAATTTTTATTACTACGATCTAGGTGACGCTCGTTCGAGAATGAAATGTATCCATTTTCCTTTCCATCAAAAGTTCACCCACCTTCCTATGACTACCTCACATGAGCTGCAAAGAGAAAATTTCTTCCCCGTCGGATATGAAAAGCACATAAAAGTTTGTATTCATCTGTACGACTTCGCATCATAGTCTGGGATTACGTGTGAATTATATCTTATTCCCCGTCTACATGTACATGTAATAGGATGGACTTTATTTGAGGGTAAAAAAAAGTTTTCACCCGATTCAACCTTTAGATTTTTTTTCCAAACTATTTTTACTAGCTTTATATTTCCTGATTTTTTTTTAACTCTCGGAACTGCTTCGAGATGCCACTGCGGATGACATTTCTCTCATAGATATCCTACGTCGCAACGAAGGTTGAATAGAGCGGGTAGATAAATAGATAAGTATTCGTCGCGTACGCGGTGAGTTCGTTAAATGTAATTAAAGGTAAGTCAAAGGTCTGCAATGGAAAGACTTCAATTTGGCCCGCAGGAATGGAAGGCTTTTGACGTCGGTGGTCATTCCTTTCATGTCTCTAACCTTTTTGTCTCTATTTTACAACGAAAATATATACCTGTATGTATATGTTCTATGGTCAACTATCGCATGTCTCAAAGTCGACTAAAGTCGCCCGCTCGTCTTTTGAAGTCAATTTCTATAATAGCGACGACTCAGCAGAATAAGGTATATATACGAGTAGAGGTATTACATGGGAAGTAGTAGTTTATTACGAGATATCTACAATAGTCGCTGTTGGAATGGCGAAGAAAGAAACTCGCTTTCAACCACCAATTCACTTGAACATTTTGTCTAATTTTAAAAGTTTTGAATTAACAAAAAAAATATGTTCAATAATTGCGCAAGGGAAAAAAATGAAATTTATCGTACCCCAAATGTCCGATCAGTTAATGCAATCGATGAAATTTCTAACACGAAAATTTTTATTTATATTTTCAGTTCGAGGTAATTTCATTTTCTACCCTATTCTCTCGTTACCCAGCAGCGTATTTAATTAAAAGGGAATGTACTCGATGGAATAATAAAAAAAAAGTTCATCTTTTCTGTGTGCAGATGCAGCGAGCGGTCCTACTGCTATGCTGGCTACCGTTCTTCCATCATTGCGAAGCCGTCAATCCAGGTAATTATATTCATATCAGTTATTACACATCAGGAAAATTGAGTAAACATTTTTTTTACCATCATTCACGAAATACACGTCGTTTGAAGTTGAAAATTATATACTCAGCACGTATAATTAGTGAGATTGAGCGCTCGAATTTCCCTAATCACTTCTAGCATTGAAGCTGCGAATATATAGCGTCAAGATACGTAGGTGCTAGAATGTTGGATAAAATATATAATGCACCTGTATAGAAGTTGGCACGAAATGAGCACTCACGTATGTAGATAGGCTGAGCGATCTTCAGAGAGGCAAGTGACGATTACGTGACGTAACTAATGACACACGTCTACGTAAGTATCTAGCTTTGATGTTGTGACGATAGATGGGAAACTATTTATAGCACACGTGTTAGATTCCGTCACTATTACCATCGCCTACAAATCATGATTGAAAGTCCTCTGAATCCTGCGATTCGGCACCTATTTAATTATATTGATATGTTTCGCACAGAAATCAATCGCGACTAGAAATTTCGTCGTCAAAGAAGAACCTTGACCTTATTATGTAAAGCTGGAAAATCGATCGAGGAGATTAATCATTTTCACTATTTATTCGATCACCTATTAATCTTTCTTTTTTTTCTGGGGGACTGAACGCATGAGTAGAAACTTATACATGGCTCCATACACCTATAATTCCAAATGTCAAGTACTACTTCAATTTTACTGGGGGAAGAAACTTTCCTTTCATTAGATATTCATACGTCTTACATATGGCTCATGTGATTCGCAGCGAGTCGACTTCGCGAGGCTCAAAATAGAATGAATTACCTATAGAGAGCGGAGTCGCTTTTTTATTTTTCAACAAAACGCTTGGACATTATGTGAACATTTATTGAAACTTATTCAATTTTTATTCACGCATACGGAATCGCAATGTAAATACGTACTTCAAAAAATTATCGTATGTAAAACAATTTTTTTATACACTGTAATCAACAGAACGATTTTTGTTTAATTAATTTTATGTCCGGAGCGACAAAAATTTAGAAACAAATTTTTCAACTCGTACAGTTTGTCTAGTATTTTATTTCCCCCAGGCAACACTGCTTTCTTCGTCGCGGGACCTGAACAATGATTTTTTTCTTTAACATTTCTTCCTTCAGTTATACGTATGAGCGACTTTAATTTTCTACCTCAAATAGAAATGAAATTTAACTCTGAAAATTTAAATTAATTTATCACGTGTGTATTTAACGTTTAACGACGGAAACAGCATAATTGTACAGAGAAGAGAAACCTGAATTGTTGAGTAATATTCTGGATATACGTCGAAAGCCTCAGAGCTTAGGTATTAGTTTCTATAAACTTTCAGGTACATGAGGAGATGATTTATTTTACCTTAAACGAATTTGAACGTCCTTATAAACCGGCTCGATAATCTTTCCTCATCATCCTCGTTGAAATTGGGTTCGATCCGGAGCTGAAAACCTTTGTTGTCACATGCCTGTTTGCCGCGGTGTAGGTACACGACTTGTATCGAAGTTGAGTTGAGTGTGTTGAATTTTCGCTCACAATTATTTTACGTCAATCAGAAAATTTTAAAAATTTCGTCAATATTTCTCAAGCATTAAAATCATATTTTGAAATTATCGCGAAGCTGACAGGGCCTATTCTTTCTCGTGTTCAAGTCATTGAATATAATATACGAATCGCAGCGATCTATTTGTGCAAAAACCACTCATATTCTTGTAAAGATAACAATTCATTCGATGCCCGGGGACCAAAGTCATTGATTTAATTGATATACCAGCTGCGATTTTTCACACGAAAAAGGGTCACGGATTGTTCGTCAATGTTAGCTCAGGGTGAGTGATTTTTGTGTAAACAGATCTTTGTTATAGGGTTTCTGTAAAAATTACATAAAAATTCAGGAAATACGAATATAATGGCGTTTACAAAAATTTTCCTTGAATAAATTAAAGCTTCGTTTTCGAAGTTCGATTCGGCATAGATAAAAAAAGGAAGGATGTTGGAATATTTCCCAGATCATGTACGTGTAGGGTAACAGTGACGGAGAGTGTGGAAACTAAAAAAATTACAAAAAGAACTTGAGAAAAAAAAAAAACAATCAAAGGAAATTTTTCTTACTCGACCGCACAGTTACAGTGTTTGGAGAATTGAAAAGTCGCATAATGTATATCCGGATAGCTTATAATATTTCACACTTAACCACCGTCGAATTGGGGCTTTTGAAAAATGTCATACTTGTCAGAGAACTTGGAACGTCAATTGTTTCGGGGCCCGTTTATTTGGAAAGTTTTTGCGAGTGGCGTTAATATCGGAAACTTGGCGAATGCGGCAGTTAGCAAAAAGAGGTCACCGGCTGGTAGCTGATGCCTTGTCCAGGGATATATTAAAAAACTGCTCTCAGCCCTAATATAACTCTCATCTGTCTGTTCGTAGAATATTGAATTTCACCACCCAAACGTTTCTATTCTGCTGAGTGCCAATATCCCTATCCGCACCTACACTCGCGTGCATCATACACACATGCACATGTACTCGACTCCATACCATCGCCTTTCCAAAATAGAAGAAAACTTTTTGTCACCGGGTATAATGTGGGATTGATATATAATATGTCAAAGGAATGAAACCCGGAAACGAATCAATCAAACAAACCTCTTCAATCCTCGATTTCTCAGTAATGTGAATGCATGGGAAGGCGAAGAAAAAGGAAACGAATTTCAGTCTACCAAAAAAAGTACAGTGAGATTCGATAGTTTTATACAATTTAAAGCATATTGAATACCGAAATCATTCTTCTCGGAATTTTATTTTAGATCTAATCGGATGCAGCTGCCGAAATTCCGACTTGCAGACATTTTGAAATTCTGATTAATCGTACGCTATTCAACTGTAATCGTTCACAGAGTGTGATTGTTCCATCTCTTGAATTCAAATCAATGCTTTACACGCTCGACTGCGGAGTGAATTTCTAAGTTGTAATACTATGACCATACCGGTATGATGCCGCGTAGTGTAGTTGTAGAGAATAGCAAATAATGCAGGTTGATGCATCGTTCAAATCTCAGCTTCTGGACCTGACGAGTTATATAATGAAAATGTTCGCAAAGTATACATACCGGAACTACGGGCGTACACGTGTACAATATCGATTATAATACCATTTAAACCCGTTAAATTAATTACTATTAGTTCTTATAAGTTGTATGTTGAAATTTGATATTTCGTTGCTCCATGCAAATTCGTGTCTACGACTACCTCGATAAATATACCCTCGAAAATTCAACGGCAAATTGGAAATTTTCAACGATATACGAAATACGCGAGAGGAGAATCATAATTTTTCAAACTAAATATTAGAGTATAATAAAATATTGCAGTTCGAATGGTTACAGTTAGCCACCGCGGTAGCCAGGTAATATAATAGGTACGTAAGCCATGTGAAATGAATTTTTTGATATTTGATACCATAACTTATACGAAAGTATAAATGAAATTCGTACAGAATAGATTCCGTACCATCTGGGCTTTAGAAGTGGTTCCTATACTGACTTCCAAATATCACGTTATAAAATCTCTTTCTCTTCCGCGGTTATTACACAGAAATATTTCTCCCGAATCGAATTTCGGGCATAAAATGTCACGGAAAAAGTGTCAGTTCCTCGTCTTTTCGATCCGCTTTAATTCTTCCGTTTCAATTATGGTAAGTGAAAAATAGAAAAAAAAATCACCACGTTCGGTTCAAAATTTAGTATTTGTTTTATTTTTGGCCACCTGGTACATGAGAGCTGATTCGGCTGCACGGTAACGGTGTTAACCGGTTATGTATGTGACAACCTCCGCATATATATATAATAACGATACCAAATTCGTAATTGAAATATTAATTTCTAACGCACAGTGACCACCTATCGTAATTAACACGGTATGTAACCTCGACGTGTTAGCGGATGCGCAATGCATGTATTATAACTGAAACATTGCAACGCTGCCGCATTACATAAATACTCAGCTTTGGGTCATACCGGATAATAGTGCGAACGTGCGGTATAGGTTCGTTCACTCTTTCCCCCTGCCCCCCGAATTCACTAAACAATTAACACCCATGATACCCGTATTTTCCCTAAATTGAACATGCGCTGGTTATCATTGCTTATGTTTCAACAATTACCGCACAATCTCTCGGAAATGTAAATATATCGTTAAATTCAGTCACCTGCGCAGTCGTATCGGCGAAAACAATGAATACGCGATGTGATATTGAATCAAAAATGCGGTCGGAGCAAAATCTGCGCCGCGAATACTTGTGATAACTAGAGAGCTTATATACACCGCGAGAATTAGCTCGAGTTTTCGTTTCGATGTTATTCGATTCATTCGGAAAACCCGCGCGGGTTCAAATTTTGTCTGGAATAAAAGATCGAATTTTCTTGGAATCGGATTTCTTGAAACAGGCGGGGTGCCATCTTATAGTCTTGAATTGCTTTCGCGATTCGGTATTCCAAATCCCTTGTGAACCGAACCGTTCTTTGTCGCGATGAATCGTTCTCGCGATGATCGTATACCTTTCATTTAAAATAAGACACCCTGTATACACACGTGTACAGGGCGAGTTTTTCCAAACTTCGAGATTGGGCGGAGCTTGATTCGGCGGACATGCGCTCAACGTCGACTCGACTTCCTCATTTATTGGGAATGCTGCACTTTTCTTATCGTTCCCATTTTTCTCTCGTTCTCGGAGTTTGGAATGAGCCACCTTATATACATATCCGAATTTCAGTGCAACTCTACGTTACATATAAGATACGTAATTATGTGTATAATAAGAGCGTTGCTGGGGTGATATATGCAAATTGCAAGGTAGGTATAGTCTCGTCCGTACGAGTGCTAAGTTTGACGACCGGAAGTCTATTTAACCGCGGGACAAGTTCCTCTCGGTAACCGGAGATATGAATACAAAGCCTCTCGTTAACTAACTGCGGCGACTGCGACTAGACTACGAAGAATGAAGTAATTATCCTATTATAATAACAATAATTGTATTGCATCGTACAGATATTCAAATAGTAGAAATCGAACTTGGAATATCCAAAAACTATAGATACAAACGATGATGATTGATCTTATTGTTAGAAGGAAATATCGTTACATTTATGATTTTGCTTATTAATTTTTCTCTCTTTTCTCTGATTGATTTTTTCCCCTATTTTCACATCAGTTCGTTTCGAGTACCGTGTGCAAAGCCTCGGTCAAACCAGTTGCAGTTTTCGGATTCCGGTACCTGCGCGGAAATCCGCATGATGAGATAATTATTCGGTTGAAAAATTGCGATGTACAAACTAATGGTTACGGGTGGAAATTTAGCTCGCCGCGCCGCGGGCAGCCAAATCGAGCGATTCTACAATTGACCAATCGACCTAATACTACGCGGGTCAATATACTCGTACATATTATACACATATACGTATGATCATAATTATCTGGAGCAAGTTCGTTTTCTCGCGATGGCGGACGTATCGTACAGGGTGGCTTGTTTCGAACATTCGAGTGAAGCATTTTCCGAACCGAGATCAAAAGGTGGTGGGTCAATTTTCCAACAGAAAACACCATTTTCGACATTTTGATTCGTCAGATTTGTATCGATGAAAAAAATCGTTTCCCATATCGAAAAAATGTATGAATAGTTTGAAAATGGTGTCATTTTTTTGACATGGCACGTTGAAAATAGGCTACCCTGTATATGGATGTAATTATAATTATGCACAATACAATTTTCTGCCGTGGCAGAAAATTTCGCATTTTTTTCTATTTTATGTTGGCTAGATATTATACAGAGGACTCCAGTTTTTTTTAATATCCCTGCACCTGCACTACTCGCAGATATTTGAATTGGCGAGGGTTTCAAATTTGCATTCCATGTAACCACATATTACACGACCTTCCTACCTAATTCAGTTTCGTTAATTACTTTTTGTCGTGCGTATAATTATTTTATTGAACGGCTGCGTAAGTATATGACCATACCGTAGTCTGATTATAATTATTTTTCGAATAATTAATATTTTTTCAATGAAAAAGCAATGAATACATAATTCAGAGGTATAAAAATAATGATAACACGGAAAATCTTACCAACACGTTATATGTATGTAAATGTAATCCCGTTTTCCGAATAATCATTCGCGGTGTCCTCTGAATATTTTTTTCCAACAGAATTTAAAGTATTCGCGATGAAAAGGGTTCGGCACATCGACATAAATGCATTCAACAAGCGAATCGCCGCTCCCGAACTTTGAAGGGATTAATCGAATTCGATTGCTTTTACTCGTATATAGCAGCAGTTGGTATTAACAAAATGGAATAATTGAATGACTAATTTTATAACGAAGTCATGTCTCCCCCAACTTCACTTTTTTGGCTCGACAGATAATTGAAACCGATCAAAACTCCACTCACCGAAAAAAATTGCAGGATGAAATGTTTTTTTTTTTTTTTCAAATTCAAATTCCAACCCTTAAAGCTTCGTATAAATTTTCACATATTTTTTGTTTTTCACTCTCAATAAAAAATGCAAATGAAAATCAGAAATTTCGAAACAGATGAAAGAGTTGAAATGCATGAGTGAAAAAAGATTTTCGTTGATCGTAAAACCGTTTTCAAATCTCGTATGACAAGATTTTCTAAACTGACGTTGAACGTTTGACAAAGGTTGGAAAATCGAGTGAAACCCTCGGGATGTGTTGAGCCAGCAATAACTCAATTTCGTGACACGTGACCTTGGCTTTTGAGGGAAGAGGAAGAATAAACAAAATCAAAGGAAAATAAGAAAGAAGGAAATAAAATATAACAAAAGGAGCAAAACCGAGCAGGTAAAGTTCGTTTCATCGAGTCCCTGATCGTGTCCTGTGCTTCCATCATATAATACGCTTCCTGCACGCGGATTATACAATCCTATAGGTATAATGGGGGATATACCTATGTATATCTAACCTACAGTTCCGCAACTGTGGTAAGATGAATATGCAAATTTGCATATTGTCCTTATAATGCCATAGCATTCTAGCTTCGCATGGCATATACTTGTTCACGTGCAACGAGGGGTCCAGGAAGCGGCTGAGGATTTCGACGTTGAGTCGAGGGTCAAATTGGCTAGCGTGTTTGGCTATTGTGCTTGAACGCCCCAGGCGACTCGGAGCTGCATATAACCATCAAATGGTACTCGAGCTGCCGCCAATCATGTAAGCTTCGATAATTCCCGTCTTAATAAATAACAAATTTACCCGGCATATTATGTCCACATAAAAATTGAACAAAGACACAATTTTTCCACGAAGTTCCGTCAGCCGTCACATTATTTGTTAATAGGGATTTTGACGTGCCCCACATTTTGCCACTTATATTTCACGGATTTCGAGACGTTTGTGCATCAGCGAGGCGTGTAATTTCGACGTGAAAGAGCAATGCTCGTTCTGCTTTCTTTCATTATCATTATTTTCATTATTATTTTCTTTCAGCCTTTGAGACGATAAACCAACTGTCGGGCTTTTTCAAATTAACATCAGCTAAGTAATATATCGTTACGTCATGCCATTTTCAACCTGCAGTTGAAAATTGTAAATTTTTTCTGGCTGTAAAAACAATAAGACAAAAAGCTTAACAATTAGACTGAACGAAAACTTGGAAAAAAACTAAAAAAAAAAATGTTCAATCGATAGAATAAAAGTCCTCGATTCAACGGCAAGTTTCATTCATTAAATTTGGTATCGAATTTGAAGAGGAGAAAAAAACGAAAATGCTACAAAAAATTTCTCGGAATGCAGACGGATCTAATTATTATTATTATTTGAAACGGTGCTTTGTAAATGGATAAAAAAAAGATCATCGCTCGTTTTTTAAGAGGTTCGAGGTAATGGATACGTAAAGGGTGTAGAGTGTGGTTGGATATGTAGATGAATGTTACGTAGGGTAAAGCACATGATGCGAGTGTGCTTGTTACTCGGTTATTTTTAGCTTTCAATATCATCACACCTGGTACCTGCAGAATTGAGGGAAAAGTGTTTTGTGAGTATCTCTTAAAGACGTCAGCTAAGGAACCTTCTTCAGCGCGCCAAGATCGCGAGAAGAGTGGTTATAGAGGGAAGAAGTGTGAAAAAAAAAAGAAAAAAAAGAAAAGGAGGAAGTAGAAATTGAATAAAAAATAAGAAAAAAAAGAGGCAGCAATGCATCGTACTTATAGTTTGTTGGCCCGAGTGCAGCGGCAGCATATAGAAGCTAGATATAGATATCGAAATATTGGAATATTGGGATAACCGGTTACCAAGTAAGAACTTTGCTCATGATCGTTGGCTTTCCGAGCCATCGCACCGTATCAAAAAGGTTCTTTTTATAGGTAATACGACCTGCAACGCCAACTACTAAACCACCCCCCGGCTTCAACCCCGCGAAGTAGACCTCGGCTCGAAACTGAAAAATTTTCTCTGTGTTGCACAGGTCATAAATATATTATAGTAACGGTATCTACTTATATATCCTGCATGAGTGTGGTTTGCGCTTGTGAAAAGTAGAGAACCTAGACAGCATATCGCATGATATAATAAAGTAGCAAATTGAATATCGCAAAACTGTATAGCTGAAACAATTCCATCCCCCTTTATGTTAACATAATACTCATAGATGTAGATACCATTGCCAGTACCGAAGTTATTATTATTTTTATCATTATTATCATTATCCACGTTTGGCCGAGCTTCGTCGCATAATTCAACGTCCCGTGAGCGACGCGACGTGCCAGCTTGAATTTTATCTAATATTATGACAGTTTCCTTATCATCGGAATAGTAAAATTCAAAGAGTCATTTCTTTTCTCCGATATTCACTATTGTTATCATAATAATCTTTTTTGCTTTTGCGATTTCTTTCTTATACATGGAAGAGGAGGTACGCTATGTACAGTACGCGGACTGGGATGTATAAGTTAAAAGCATATTTCGCTAGAGTATAAGAAACGTGAGATACGGGTCAGAGGTCAGAGGTCAGAGGTCAGGTTGGATAGCTCTTATATTCGTGGGAGGCAATGGTGCAGGGTAAAAGATCTGAAAATAATCATGGAGCAGATGGCGGCGCAGCTACTTCCTGCAGGTGCTGGATGAAGGCATATAGTATGGATGAACGGTCAAGTAACGACGATCGTGCATCGGAAACAGAAATTCCGAAGGGGATGGATACCCCGGAAATATATTACAGCTATAATCTTTCGGGAATGAAAAGTGTATTTTACGATCGGTATAATAATTCATCTTGTAATTTGATTCGACGATCTAACAATAAGTCCGTATCTTTTTCAATCTCGCGTCGCTTTCTCATTGTAAAATCAAATGAACTCAAATGTATACGTATACGCCGACTTTTTTTTTATGACCGGGATTTTGTATGTGCTTATACCTACCGTTCGGAGTAGTTTCCCGGAGGTTGATTATAATCGTAAAAGAAATGTTGGTATAGGTATAGGTATAGGTAGGTGGTCGGAAAAGGTTATACTGGAAAATGAGAAAAAGAATCTTTTTGTGTCCGAAAAGTATATGAATGTGTTTCCCTCTTACTTCGCTGACCTATAAGGTACCGTAAAATCGTTTTATGACTGCCGAGAAAGTTGACGAGTTGACCTTAGAAATAAGGTGTTGGATGATGAAGGGAATGGGAATAATTTTGACGTCGATATGTTCGATATATACTTTCTTTGCTTTTCTTCGGCCCCGTGGTTTTGGTGTGTATGAATATGTGTACGTGTGTATATAATGTGTATATATCTGTCTTCCTTAGAAGCATTTCTGTGTCCGAAAAGCATTCAAGCTCTACTTAAGCTCTGTAAGATTCGTGGGAAATACGAGGAAGCGCAAGGCTCAAGGAAAGATCCAGAGATGCAGATTGAATCGGAAATATCGTCACCTTTACCGCGTTCGTTTATTCGTTTTGCCATAACTAACGGCCCAGAAGATCCTCTGCCAAGTCTCCGCCGAGTTTCTTCTTCTTCTTCTTCTTCATTCTCTATCTCTTCTTCTTACTTGACTTGCACTCTGTTATGCCTAGTTTTTATACAAGCGGAAGCGCTAGTTCTCGTTCTCAGCTCTGAGAATTTCACCCTTTCAGAAATCCAGTCAGAGAACTAAGTGATTTCTTATGTTCAAGAAATATTAGTCGAGAGCTTAGAGATGTCGGGTGCAAAATCGCTTCGAAGTGTCTCTGCAAGAAAATTTCGATGAAACATTAACTAGGCTCGATGGTTGGTGTTACGGTAAAGAGGAAAGATAAAAGAAAATTTCTTCCGGCAGCTGCTGGGGATAAAAGAAGTCAGAGAATACGCGGAATAAAAATCAAGCCGTTCTCATTCTGGTTTATTTCCGAAGTTCAAGAGCTGCGGACCAGGTTTTTCGCAAGTCCTTTGGGCCTTCCGTGTTCCTCTCTCAGGTGCTCCTCGTGAGCTCTCGAAGTCGAAATTTCTCGCATCTAGTCGAAATATCAGCTACGGCTTAAATTTCTCCAACAGATCGCGAGCCTCTCCCGAACGATCAATTCATTTTGAAAGCAAAAAAGAACAAGCGGAAGAGCGGAGAGCAAAAAAAAAAGTAAAATAAAATTACACAATGGCGGCTGGATCGGTATAAGGGTGTGGGTGGTTGAAATACATAGCTGGGCGTCAGTTTTTGCTAATTTACTAAAAGTCCCTCTAATTTGTGGTTCGGGGTCGCTATTAATTCACGAACAGATAAAGTCACCGCCTTCTGTCTCGGATTTGCTTTTTCAAACGGCTTTCTCAGTCTGATTAATCACGTTGCCATCTTAATAAATTGGTTTGTTTGGATTACCTCTAGGTAAAACAGCAGCTACCCTCGGATTTTAATGGATCACCTAATGAGGGTAATCGTTCCCTTTACCTTAACCGCCGCGTAACGCTCTTCTCTTCTCTTCACCGACACAGACAAATCGTACAAAAACTGACAAAAAGGTAGAAACACCCGCAGCACAAGGTAACGGTAACGCCACCAGAAACAACCAGATCGGTTTTACTCGATGAAACAAGATTTATACTCCCTTTCAAAAACCTTACAGACAACCTTCGACGTACCGGTATTGATAGTTACAAAAACTATAGAAGCCTCCAAGAAAATTTCTGCAAGAAGGGCGTATCACTCTAAAATTAGGACGTTGAAAAAAGGAATCCGGTTTTTCAAATCGTGTATATTTTTGCATCCGTGACCCGAACCACCTCGTGGCCTAGGTGAGTAACAATATAGCTGATGTATTATAGGCGTTGTAGAACGATTCCACTACGTATTTTGAAATTCACCTCTTCTCTTCCGGGTGTCGTTATGATTAATACGAGATGCGGTGTAAATTGTTTGGGGCACTGGTGTGTTGTACGCCCTCCCTATCAAACTGTGTACGACGTATAAAGTGGCTATACGAATGGGATTACCTCACCCATGGCAAGCCGGTGCATAAATTACACAGTACATACATCGCTGAACTACCCGGCCAGAGTTAAGTTTCACTATATTTTTATTCCACATTTTCCAACCCAAATATCACAACCAACTACCAAAGATGAGCTCTACATTTACGTATCGTGAACCGTACCAAATTTACCGAACAAATTGATATTACTGAATTACGTAGCACCGGTTCACTGGGCAACCTGCAACGCCACATAAACTCGCTTCTGCCAATGCAGCTGAATTCGTTTTACCCACACCAAATACCATCGCCTGATTTTTTAATCGAATCATTTTTATACTCGCTTCTGCTTTCTGACGGGCAAATAACCTACGTATAAAACGAAACCGCGGTTGTCAGATTTTTTGGAACTCTAACGTTTTTTTTTGAAGGGGGGAAGGGGGAATGCACCGCAGATTATCTGGTTTTATTGATTCATTTAGCAAACTGCGAAGGCGTTTTGTACGACATTCCCTGAGGCTATATCTGACGTCACATGTGAACAAAGAGACGCGCAGTGCGAGGGGGTGTAAAATGGGGGGGGGGGGGGAGGGAGGGAAAGGAGGCATACTAGTGGAATAACGCGCTAGAGTTAATTGAAAAACAGGAAATTAAATTTTCGCAATTCCCAGCATGGCACGGTCTGACGGATAACGGGAAACGAGGAGTTTGTATATGTGGGTATTACACACATAGAACGGGGAATAACTTGGGGGTGAATTATCGATGCCTTTAATCATTCGATATATACCCGAGGACGTACATACTTTACCATTCCTTGAAAATTCTTCTTCTATACGCCTCGGGAAACGTGAGAAGTATAATTTATTACTAAAAAACGTGTTTCGCCTCGTTTTATCTACGTGTCAGGTTTCAACCACTTCCATTACGGTGTAATACCAGCTGCTGCAATCCGCTTTAGGATCGGTCCGACTGACCGATCAATCGCCATCTCTTTACAATTCACTTCATGATGGACTTGTCGAAATTTTTCCAATAACGGTCTCAATTATTAACCACTCTGATAAACTCCGAGCTAAAATCCCGCGAAATTACATCCGCGATGCGTCGAGATCTCGCACCTCCTGAAATTCATGGAAATCTCGTAAAAAGAATTACATTCCGACTGTTTTTTGTTGCACAGGTTGCTCCTGCGTTGTGTACAGCAGTCTATACAGCCCACAAGGTGGAACTTTTACATCGCCGGATTATCCGAAAAAATATCCAACAAACCTGGACTGTCTTCTCTACACTTTCACTGGACAACCGGATGAAATCATCGAGTTGACGTTCCACCACTTTGATCTACGCCGAGTGCATTCGGAGTGAGTATCTTTGATCATCCGATATTTGATGTCAAGGTCATGGTAACGTGCAGGGAAGAAAAAATAAAAAATTAATAAGATGTAGCGCGAACTTGAGTGCAGATACTCGAAATTTTGCTCATGATTAATGATTAAAGGTTGCTTCTGACATACGAGCCCACTCATCTTTTAACGACGTTAACCCGATGTCGGTTATGTTGCGTATATGTCGGGTGTAGAAGCTAATGGCAGGTCTGTTAATATTTCATCCCTAAAAACTAACGAAGTATAATTCGCGCTGCGAGACCACGACGGATAATTTAAGAGTAGAGTAATAACTCTGATAAGCGTTGTCGTAAAAAAATTGTTGTATCATTCAAGCAAGTCTTCGAGTCATTGAAATTATTATTCCATCCGCCCACCGATTGGTCTGAAAAGAAGAAGATGCGTTTGTGGTTTTTTTCCCCCCCTTTCCTCTTTCTATCGTAGGATCATCGGAATATGTCTGAAAAAAGACCTCGTTAAAAATTGTGCCTTTTTATTTATCAAGAGTAATTTGATGGTAAGCGCGCCTTAATGCAGTTACATCAAATTTAATGATCGCCCGATCCACGTCGCGACTATATCACGTATATATATCTATATCTATAGATATTGTAATATGTGTGCATAAGCATGTATATACCTATGTATACATGAGGTACGTATTTTCATAACAATTTTCATTGCCCTATAATGGAGTTACTTTATCCGCAACATCCACTTTATGTTAACCATTAGAGATTGAATCGTTATAAGCTTCGTACTTTGTGGAACTCTTCTTATCTACGTATGTATATACCTATATCTATATACACCCATACCCATTATCGCAAATCCATTCTCCAGCTTAATAAGGATCGGCTTACATGGGGCCTCCTTCAAACTTCTGCAAAATTTATTCACTCTTCACCGCAAATAATCTGCACGACTGTCGCTGTTAATAATATACATAATCAACTTCGTTATCATAATGATGAAAAACAATCGCGAGTCGATATGAGTAAAAAACAAAAAAAAAAGAAAAGAAAACTATCCATGAGGATCAAAAAAAAGTTTCACGTCGTTGAACCGATTTTAATAAAATGTTCGCACGAGTCTCTTCTATCGTACCATGTACGAACGAAGAAGTTTCACATTACCCTTGGATTACTAGGATCATGAATATTTTCCAGGAAAATTGTTAATCCCGAATGATTAGTCGGCTTATCTTCTGCTCTGTATGTAACTAAGATTTTTCTTTTTTTGCTTTAAGCAGTTTTGTACTCATCTTTTCCGATTGCTTATCTTTCGTGTTCCGAGATATTTTCGGATTGTTGTCGGTCGATGACGTCTTCTTTTGAGTACCTTCGATCTTTGGGTCCTACGATCGAGAGCGCTCGGCAGCTGGACAGAGGCGAAAGCATTCCTTTGCCCTGGCTGCGGTGGACTCTCTCAACCCTTTCGAGTGCTCGTAAAAGGGTTCCCCTGAGGGTGGTTGAACCGAGCATGTGGTGGCGTAGGCGGAGCGTGACTTGATTCATAATTTGGTTTACCGTTCTAGCAGATTTTGGATTTCTACTCGCATTGTCCGACCGCGTATGTTAAAACGAAGGAGCGAGGTCCGTTCGCGCTCAAACTACGTGATTCGAAACAATTGGAAAAAAATCAGCATTTTTTATTTCCGATTATCATTCATCCGTCTACTAATTTAATGCGGAAGTATGATATTGGAATAACTTCTTACGGCTCATCTCGAATCAGGTTTCAGAGAAAAATTGCAATTATTCTTTCGGATGTGTATAAAAGGATATTCAAGAGTGAAGGTTTGAGCGGATAAAGTAAGAGAAAATTGGATTGATAATTAGGTGCATAAGGAGATCGAAGAGGGAGTAGGAAGAGTGGCAGGAAAATTTGAATAGCGAAAAGAGGATTGACGGATAAAAGTAATACTCGAAAGTAGCTGGGGTTTATCTCGGTAAAAAGTGAAGGAAATAATAAATTGAATGGCACGGAGGTGACGGATCTCCGAAGGCGTTCGATCGCGTGGTAGGTGTTTTTGAACCGGTGAAAATGAAGATAAAACAAAGTTAGAATCGTCGTTGTCTCAATGTAACGTTCGCTCCCTTTTTCTTACTCATACTTTTTTTTCTTCTCTCTTCTTCTTTTTCAACCACGAAAGTCCCCTTTTCCTCGCCGAGATTTATAGAGATGGATGTCCGATTATGGACCCGACTAAGCCTATCCCAACAAACGTCGATCAAACCTTGGTAAGTTTTTACTAGGACGCGTCGTCGACACCAAAGGAATCTCAGAAGTTGGAAAAGATCGATCACTACAAATGGCAGGAGTTCAGGGTCAGAAAATAACAAAGGCTATTCGGAGCTTGGTAACTATCTCGATGATTTCTATTCGGACACATGTCGAACTTGTCCAGTTCGAAACCAAGCTCGAAAGAGTTGATTCGGGTTAATTTTTTTTTTTCTCAGTTCGTTGGTAATCAACAAAATTCAGATCCCACATCTGTAGCATTATTACGTGACTCACGATGAAAGTTGCTATCGAGTAAATCGACTGTTTTAGGAAGATAATATCCTCTTTTTCAACCAACTAAAACTTTTATTCATAAAAAATGGTCGAAGCTTCAGTTTTTCTATTTACTAGAACGGTGAAATGATTAGCCTCACACTTCGGGCTCTAAGAAGTTTCCGATAGATCCGTAGATTGTTCGAGATTTAGTTTTTGCTCTAACAGTGGACCCTACTCGTGAGAAAAAGAAAAGAAAAAACCTGCAGTTCCTGTTCCGTAGATGAAATGAAAAACTCCTGACAAGATGCCGTGTATTTGGGGCGGATTTTGGATTCTAAGAATTCGAAATGGGATGAAACCGATTTTGTAGTAAAATATTTTCGTCGTTAATCGTTACGGTTCCTAATATAATACTAACGAGTTTAATCAGCCCAAATGATGTTTAATTTAAGCATAAGATTTCGGTGATAATTTATGGATTTCACTTACAGAACTTGGGTGGGGAATGGATAAAATAGAGTTGAAAATTAGCAGTTGTAATTCGCAAGGGATACGAGAAGACTGCCGTTGGAAAACCAGCGTAGATATTTTCCGCGTTGGTCAGAGAAAACTCGTTAGAAGTACTTAAAAGTAATCGAGATTTAATGCAGTCAGCAAGAGAGCAGCTCCGAGTTTCGCGCAGCCCCGCTGCAGGAGTGTAAAATATTAGTGAATTATTCTGAAGATTATCTGGAAAATAAAACCTGCGGAACAGAAATAAAAAAAAAAAAAACAAGTAAAATATACTAGGAAAAAAACGGCAGCTGGAAAGGGAAAGAAAGAAGATATAACACGTAATAATAGGTAGACATTTTCTCACACGGTTGCGTGCGTACTCAACGAGAACGCCATTAAACTCGGTGCTCATATAATTACGTTACACAGGTCATATAGATCGCGTAACAATTTTGCATGCTACCTAAAGTGTGCAGCTCCGTCGGTTGGTTTTTTATGAGTTTTTATTTCCTGCAATCGTCCTTCTACTTTAGTTTCATGGAAATTTAACTGCATGCGTATAATGGTTGGTGCGTGAGCTGATTTTTACAACTTTTCGTGATCGAAAATTGAGCACACAAAAAAAGATAACGATTACGCTGTTTTGCGGCTTTTGCACTAGCGAAGCCTTTTGTGCTGCAGTGAAACGCTCGGGCAAAATTGAGCTGCATATATTGAGTTATCGGACGATATCGTGCCGGAGTATAACTTTCGGTCCTAAGCAGTTCGAACTTTGGCCATGTGGAAGCTTAAGGATTTGCAGGTGTCGATGACGATGTCACGGAGCACCGTAAATGTATAATAACGGTCAAATGCGTGCAATAGAATTTTTCTTTTGCCAATTCGAAGTTATGGGAGCTTAGTATAACCGGTTTCACCAGTCTCGGAGGAAATTTTCAATTCTATATCCTCCGAGAGGATCATTGTCTCAATATTTGAGTTTTGAAAAGTAGTTTCAAGAAAATAGTTTTCGAATTTTGCTGCCGGTGGGTTCAGAATATTAGTTTGAAGTTTCGCGCTATCCGAATTATTATATATATTGAAAACTCAAAGTAAAGATTGAACAAAACTTGTCGATTCTTTCCGTATCAAATCCGCGGATATAGCGAGAGATCGGACAGACGAAGCGCTAAAATTTTCGAATTTTCGAACGAAAGACCCAACCATTTGAAAACACAATGACGATATATATAAACTATAGGAAGATTGCTTCGCTATCTGTATTATGTCATCGGTACGGCGCGACGTTTGGGAGATAGATGAAAGAGAGTGAGACAGGAAATGAGAATTCTCTCTTACCATGACAGTAGATAACGCATGCCATATACCGGAACGGTTCACAAGACTTGAAGGATGTCACCCTGTTCAAGCGCCATAGCCCATGTTCATAATCCCCGTAGGGCAAGTACTCGAGGGTTGAGGGAGCTTTAACGTTTGACATTGAAACCGATAACGAATTGCTGCTTTTTTTTTCTCTCTATATTCTACGGTAATATCGCAAGGTCTTCCAAGTGGTTTCAAATTTTGTTGCATTGCTCAAAATTGTGCAACGAAGGAGCGCGCAACGTTGCACAGGAGTTCTGGTTTTAGGGGGAAAGTTTCACACCACCGGATCTACACCAGGTAGAACATTGCCTCAGTTGATTACTTGTAAGCAAAGCATCCTTGGACGTTACAAGCACTCTATGGCTTGATTGCGTGTAGAGACAGAAACAGCGGCAACAGTAGCTACTTCAGCCGAGGAGACTTTCTACAAAGCAAACCCGAAACTATCTTATGTATAACTAGAGCACAGCGACACCCTGCACGAGTCTGTTGAGAAAATTCGGTCGAATGACGCCCAAGTTCAGACTCTTGCAGGTCGATTGTTTTCAGTCATAATTACCTCGAGCTATGGTTAGTCCTTGTTTTCGCAAACGTAAACTGCTGATCCAGTTGACCAACTGCAACGTTTGGTATTAAATCCCAGTTGTTCTAACCCTAATTACGCCAGATTCACCTGCTGCTGAATAATCGCTTACTAAATACATCTGCTCTTAGGTATAACCATAAAATGTCGTGGTCATTATTCGGACGTGAAAATTTTCGATATCTCTGGTTGTCCCACCGTTCAAAATACGCTCTTTAATTATTTTTCATCCATTAAAAACTGCTGGTAAAATTCCTAATTTCGGCCTCCGCCTTTTTCCGATCCATGACAGACGCGTCTGCGAAAACAAGTTAGATTCGAAGCGAGGTAGGGTAAACGACCAGTCGTTAGAATTATACGAAGCTTTTTCGCTTTTTGCACAGGTGTTAATAGAAAAAGTATTCCGTGTGAAATTCAACGGTAAAGCAAACTCGCACGGAAGTCGAGACACCACTTTTGTGAAAGTCGCTACGACTATATTACTTTTACAAATAAATTAAAACTACTCTACTACTTTTAAAACCTCCAGAGCTTACTTTAATAGGAAAATGCCCCCCTCCCCCTCTCCCCCTTCCACCCCCGTCGGCCTCTCCTTGCTCAAGTGTCGACTTGTTAATTGGATTAGATAATATCACATGATACTGTGTCGTCCTCGTTTTCGTCGTCATCTGACCGAGATATTAAAATCGCTGGAATAATATCTCGAGGATTACCAGACTTCTCGTCATTCCGAGCTGATGCAGTTTACTTAATTAAATTCAACATCGGATACCCGGTTGGCAAAAACAAAAATTTCTAATTTTATTTAAACTATAGTACACAACCAAGTTCGCGAATTTTTTTTTTTTGTTATTTTCTTACTCACCGTTGTCAACGATATAACATGATCTTTTACTTTAATAAATTAAAAAGCTTGACGTAGAATAATGTAAGTTGACCGCATTCTCTTCGTCCTCCTGCACGTCATTCTTTTTTCTCATACACTTTTTTTTCTCTCCAAGACATTGGATAGATTGATCACCAGAAAATATGATGGGAGTGTGTTTGATATTGTCTTCGCATCTTCGGATGATTTTTTTTCAAAAGTTTGTAAGACACTGTACAAAAAATCGTTGATTAATACGTCTGTATAGAGTTGAAGAGAATTAAAAATATAAGCAGAGAAATATTTGTAGAAACAAAAGAGTCTCGATATTCTTTTTTGGTATAATTCCGTTCCGTGGTATAACAAATATTACGGGAACACGTATACGTAATCAGCAGAACAGGACGGTCAAAATTAACATTGAACTCCCAATGGTCCAACTTTCTCGTGCAGTTCACCTGCAGCTACATCGGTACGTGTACAATTCATCGTCAGTAAAAAAACTCACACAATACCGCACATTCTCCCGGTACAATATTTCCAAAGGTTGACGTCATTGTTGTGAAAGTGAAAAAAAATTGGGCTGAATATGAAATTTACACCATCTTTCTCGAACAGTTGGTATCCAGATATTTTCTAACGATATTAAAAAGAAAAACAAATGAATTTATTCGCATCGTATCCGGGATAAAGATATAGGGAAGAAGCTGGGATGCGGCGAGCTCTGGGTATGGTTGCTAAAACGCGGCGGCGGTCCGTCATCTTTATTAAATTATTTTCAATATACTGAGGCAACGATTAATGCTGTAATATATAGAGCGAGAGAGAGTTAATAACTGACTGAGGTCGGTGAATAATATCTTGGTCCCCCAGCCGCAGAAACTTTGCGTAGAGAATACTGCCACTGCAGCAGACCTTCACCCCGCGAAGGCACACCGCGTCCCTTTCAGAGGTCCAATATCCTTTTCTATCTCACAGTTTCCCCTCCTTAATTTTCTCCACCCTCTTCCTCACTACTTCATCTCTCTTCCCGAAGCAACCAGGATCACTGGTGAGTCGTTACAGATAATCCAGCAGCCACCAACTTCCGCCTCAACCCTCTATGGCCTGCCTGCCTCCTTCTTCTTCTCTTCCCAACGCGATTCTCCACCCCTCCTCTCTATATACATCTATACTAGTTATATGGAACTTTGTTAGCTGCTACTACTTACCTACTACTGCTGCTTGCCTATAGACCCGTTTCGCTTCGAATTTGTCTTAAAAAATTAATTACCATCCCGAAAACTTTAAGAGGGGAAACTATTATCGAGATATTGGAAGTATTGGAAACTTTAACTCGCCCCCAAGGCAGGCGATGTGTGTGTGAATATACAGACACTCATATGGATCTTTAGCGATTCGAATTTATGGGTAAAATAATAATAGGGAGAAACCGTGGTGATATTCATTTCATCTGGTGCAGAAACGTCGATATCGAGTCTGTTTGAAAATCAGAGTGAGAAATATATAACATGCGTTATCGAAGCTACGGGTAATTATGTTTTGCTTCATATAATAATTCCTCGCTATATTTATACCTATACGATTCTCCGAAGCTTCGCTGGTATTTTGCGGTAAGCCCGTAAAGGGATTGAAATTGACGGGATGATTATATTTGAATATTTGACTAAAGTTCGCGAACGTGAATTATCGACGTTACAATTCCTATGTGGAATTATTCCCCGTATATAAAGGTATGCTCGAAGTTATACAACCCCCAAGTTTCCACGAGATAGTAAATCCACCTGACAATGATCAAGAAATATACATCTTCCGTCGCAACCCCAAATCGCTACTTGTCGTGGCTTTCACATGCCATTTTTCGAATTTCAATTGCTCAAATTCACATAATTTCGAACGAAGAAAAATTGCGGATTGTTTTTCATCTCGAAATTAAAAATAAATGTTGAGCTAAGAATATGAGAAAAATAAAATGTCGAAAAAACGTTCGCTCAGCAACCGGATTACTTACACCATAATTTCACCGATACCGTGGCGAGCATGCCTTCCGTCTTGCAGAAGGATCTGATTTACTCACTCGAAATTTATAATATGAATGAAAATGAAGCTTCTTTCGAGAGTTCTCGACTTGTACTTATACTTACTTCTCTGTAGGGCTCGATCTTTGCTGAGCAATTAATTACGTCGAATGCTCACGGTAACTGTATAGTAAATATATAGGTATATTGTATAGGTACGTGTATACTCGCTGCTTAATAAACAGAGTTTGTCTCGTAAAATTTCGCATATAGCTAGGTACATAATACATATGTATAGGTATATGTTTGTACGCGCTACGAATTGCCCGGCAAAGCAAATCCAAGACGATGGCGATGTATAGGGATGTTTTGGGCGTATCTTGCAGCTGGGGGAGAGAAATTGTTTCTGGCTTGTTTTCGACCTCGACGAAACGTCAGTACGATACCCACCCCTATATATCCTTCTAAAACATCCTTAACCCAATTAAAAAAAAACCTGAGAAATTTTTGGGGTAATACTTAAAGTTTACTGCTGGCTATAATATTAGATAGGTCAAATGTGAACTAATATCAAACACCTCTGTACAAAAACTAGAAAAAAGGAAAAATCGTATAAGGATTTTTTGGCAAGTATTTCGTTCGTGTGTGAGAATAAACAAGACAGTATTTGGAAAGAGTAGGAAAAAGCGGCCCTCCGTTTCAGCTGAGGATTTTAACCGTGGTAGGGGGGATAAGGTATGGAAGGACCAAAAAGCCAAAGTGGAATGGGTAAAAGTGGAAGAGGAAAAGGAAGAGGAGCCGAAGACCGATTGAATGAATAATAAGAGGGCGGAAACATCAGGGTAAATAACGACGAAAGAAAAGAAGACCCAAAAGGTTTTAGGAAAAATACACGATACACCGCCAGCAGCCATTTGCTTCGTTGGTTCAACTGTACGTTTAATGGTCAGGATATATATCACATAATATGTTTATGAGTACATCACTTGCATTACATTTATAAATAACTTTTACTTCTATCTACCGTCAGCTCAGAAAGCTTCTGGTCTTGATGATATTATATTACACAACTTTTTCAAACTTCCTGTTTTTTGTTGGGTTTTTTTTTTCTGCTTCTTGTTAAACGCGTCAATTTGAATTACCCGTGAAATTATTCCATCTCCGATAAATATAAATACTCCGTCCCCGTACAAGATAAGAAAAATTAAACAGAAGAAAAAAAAAAGTAAAAATCTTCGGTATAAGAGCGCGCAGTAGCATGAAGTATGTATGGGGGAGCTGTATATAACCATAGTCCTTTCAAATCCTCAAGAAACCTTCTGGAAATTCTCGGTTGTTTCGTTTTTATACACGCGGTTCTAGCGGGGTGAAAATCCTCTCGAGGAGACAAATGTGTAGGATATATGTATAAGTATACATGTAAGATAATAATAATAGTAATCATAATGATAAATAAAACGGGAAAAAGTATTCGTGGAGAATTCCGTCACTTGGCACATTGTCGTAGCTGAGCAACGCCGATGAAATTCCAAATAAGATATGGGCGTTTCCACGTAAACTATAACAATTAGAATTAGAAGTTGGATACCAATTTGTAGATTAATTAGCTCTGATAAATTTGTTTTCTGAGTCGGCGAACCCAATTTAAAACCATTTATAAAGAAAATCAGATTCGCCTTATCTGATGAACTTAGTTCGAATTTAGTCGACCGAGGGTGACATAACCTTCTGAGCTTTAATTACCAGCTTCCGGTCTCGCCCTGGAATTTTTTAATTCTTACTATTCCATCGAACTTCTCAGAAATTCAGCACGATCGGGCAATCTTAGGAAAAGTCAAAAGAAATTTGAACGATTTGCGCTCACACAGACGCCACACGATCGTGAAAAAATGAGGACAGCCTCAAGAAAAAAAAAGAGTATCAGAAAAAACGAAAGAAAAAGAAAAAAAAGATTAGGAGAAGTCGAAGTATAGAGGAAAGGGAAAAGGAGGGAGGCGGGTCCTTATTCGTCTACGAGGAAGGGTGTAAAGGGCAAGACCTTCTGAATAATTCATTGAAAGCAATGAAAAAGCTCTGAAAAAAAACTGCTGCAATCAGAAGCACACAGCTCGGTTAATTCGTGTTTCGTGCCCTTTTTGCAACCGAAGGAAAAGGGAGAAACAATGACGATCGTCGCGCTTAGAGTTTCACCTAAAATTTGGAAAATACGTACAGTTGATGTATATATGTATATCGGATACATCGGTTGAAAACAGAAGAACAGAGAAGGGTAATCACCGCGTACATGCGGTTCACTGAATTATTTTTTTTTTCTCTCTTCTTCTTCATCCCTTCGCTCTTCGCCCTTTCCACCGTACGGACAAATGGAATAGAAAAACCAATAGCAACGGATGAATACAAATTTCAGGGGAGATCCTAAGCAGAATATAAATAGGTAGACGACTCGGTACAAAATAAGATGAGGGGGCAGAGAGCTGGGGGAGGGGAGATAATAATTCGAGAAAAGACGGGAAAACGCAAATTAAGTTAAACTAAAAGAATACCGGAATAAAAGAACAATCGAATACGCAAATTGCAAGGATATTATATAAATATATGTACGATGACGGATATATCCAGAAATATTATCGAAAAGAACCGCGATAAGGGTGGAGAAAAAAAAGGTGAAAATTTTACATTACCTGGTTGTCGTTGTATTCGAAAGTCGGATGCGTGAAAAATACGAAATTTCGCTTGTGATCTTGAATATAATCCCATGAAGAGCGAAAATAAAATTACAGAGCTCCGGATCGCATGACGATTTGTCACTTTTGGTATGACCCATCTACGAGAGGCATTCTTTTTTACATATAAAGACAGTATGTTGTCGCTGGCGGAAGTTCAGCCAGCGTGACAATAATATTCTAAAACAGCCACCGGCGATATAATAAGAAGCTGAGGATGAAGGAGGAAAAAAGTTTTTTCATTCCAGTGACAAAAAAAAACGCGCTCTTGCTCCGTTGGCTTTGTACTACTTTATACTTGGAGCCTATTTTTACATGCATTCCGAGGTCAGGTGTATAGGTATGAAACATTGACACATAAATATAGGTCGAATCTAATTTTTAATTATGAGAAAGAATTAAATTGATAAATTAATTACGGCGAGCCCCTAGATTGTTGATGACGAACCCGAACTACTAAAAAAGTATAGAATGAAAAAAAATATCCGTGCAGTTCTCCAAGGTAGCTTTATACGCCGGTTATGCGGGTCAGCGGATATGTACCGCCATCACGTATATAAGTATATTACGTATGTATACATAATGTATGTAATACCTCTTTTATAAATATAAAATACCCCAATCTAGGTATAACAAACGATATACCCCCGTATCTACCTTATACCTTTCTTTCAATTTTATTTTTTTTTCCTTTTTTTTATTCTTTTCTCCCGTTTTTACCACAGGATGTATAAAATATTTTCTCTTACGTTCACCGCGCTTTAATAGCTTCGTAGTTAAAACGTACGATATTTGAGCGTTCTGTACTTCGAGTACCGTACGGAAAAAAAGAACCTTTATAAATCTAAGAAAAATAAAATAAAGAAGAAAGAGAAAGAAGAAAAAATTATTATGGGATCTAATAAGCAGCCAGCACGACTGAAAAATTGACGCCTGAAGGGGTTTTTGGTTGAATAAATGGGGCGCGTCGCGGCGTCGGCTTGGTGCGGGTAGTTTGAGCTAGGATATAGTCTTCAGTAGGAGGGTCAAGTGGGCAGGAGATACGAAGCTGATGGTCATTGCATGTCTCCCCGAGGGGTTACAACCCCCCTTTCGTCCCTTCCTATTTTTAGAACGACCCCCTGCGCTAGCCACTAGCCTGCCTAGTCTCATTTTATAATACAATTCCTCGAGAAATGAGGATCGTCGAGGATGGCCTGACTATCTATATCTCCACACAGGCGAGCTCAAAGGAGACGTTGAAAGGTCGAGCTCACCTCGCTCAAGAAAAGGCCAATTTATATGTTAATATTTCAGCTATCCCGATTCGTTGAAATATGAGCTCCCCATAGTTTTCAATGATCATATGTGGACGTGGAAGAATTTATATTTCATAAATAGATGAACGAAAATAATTGCCATCGAAACGATGAAAACGCATTATAGTGAAGCGGTCGTTGAAAAAAAAATGAAAAAAAAAAAATAGAAATGAAACTCGTGGAATTGAAAAGCTTGATTGTTTCGGTGCTTTATAATTGCCTGATCAAATTTAATTTATCAATTTAAATTTTTCCACGTTACCCTAGTAAATTGGAAAATAGGATTATCTGCAAGCTCTACTTTACACACGTTTACGTACAACGCCGCTTTTCCTATTTCCAAAAACACAAGTTAAACGAAAAATTATTACCACGAGGTATACTTACAGCATATACCTACAAGCACGCGCGAGCAAACGATATTTTCAAATCTTATAAAAAACATTTTTTTCCCATTCTCGATCCACGTATTTTGTTCGAGATGAATTTTTATGTATCGCGCAATATCGCGTATGCGAAAATACATTTTTCCCACGTCGTGTCGGCGGTATGGACGGGTAAATGCATATGAGGTGTCGGAAGACGGTGACTCGAGCAATTTCAAAGTTCAAATTGTGGCGCCCTAGCAAAATACATTGACGTAAGATTTATGTACACACACATATACATATATATATATATATATATACCTATATATGTCTCATAGTAAAACGAGTCCTGCATAGGTTCGAACTCTGAGCTGAAGCTTTACTACAGGGCGGGCTGACTGGGGGCTTTACAGGGTTGAATCTCGATAAACCTTATCGCTGTTCATTTTCATTCGAGACATTTCAAGGGATAAAAAAAGCTCGAGTACGTTTCGAATAAATGCATATGTATACCTACCTCACAGCTAGGGGAGGGTTGGGTTATAGCCATTTGCATTTGTAGTTGGCTTCGAGCTTGCAAAGCTTTCATTGTTGCATTACCCCCTGCTGCTTCTATTACTGCCGCTGCTTTTTCCCTATGCTACGTACTGACACATCAAGTGCTTCGCGTGCAACTTTCAACCCCCCCCCCCCTGCACCCCCCATAGCAGTCGACGGTTAGCGCTGCAGAAACTGCGTCATGGTAGGTGAAAAAAAAATGGATAAATAAATAAAAGAAAATAAAATAAAATAGCTTACCCCATAATCGCGAACTTTTCGTCGCCTTAAGTATATAACACTTTCTCGCACCATGGCATGTACATTGTGTGTATGTATATAAGATCGCATAGTCTAGATCACGAAAAGAAAGCGAGAAATAAGAGGAAAAAAAAGAAATAAAAGTAAAATAAAAGAGGATCGGGAATCCACTGGCTGATATTTCAGCATTTTCTACCAATGCCCTGTACATATATGTATATAAGCGTCATGGCAACGGAGAAACATGATTCCATATACCTTTTTTTCGTCCGTTTTAAAACCCCTCGAAGCGAAGCGTTCGATTGTGAGTCCCGCTCTGGTTTAGAGAGAAGCGTAGAAAAAGAAAAAAAAAAAGTTAAAAAAATAGAAACGAAATGGAGGGGTATCGATGGGGATGAATACGTACCGGAATAAGTTTTGGGAAATGGGGAGTGGGGGGAATAAGGGGGAGCATATAAGAAGCGTAGAGAACGTGGGACGCGAGATAACTCATCAGTAGACATATTATCTTCGAGTTGAATATCTTAAGGGGGCGTCTAAATCGTTGCTTTATGCGTAGGTACGTATGTATGAAATTAAAATTTATATGACGCGTGGATTCCATAGGGTGTGTACTTGTATAGCGTGAAGTTCGGATTTTACGTGTCGACCGAAATTCAGAAAAAAAAGCTTTTGAAAATATGAAAAAATATCAAATATTTGAAGAAGCTGATTGTGAGTGAGAATCGAATGAAATTGTCGGATGCATTTAGTGGGACAATAAATATGAGTCACCCAGTACACATGTATAGTGATCTATATCAGGTATTAGAAATCTGTTGAGTAGCCACCATCAGCTGTTGGTAGTTGACCAAGTACTAAACTTCGGTACTTGCTATTCTGCTCAAACTACGTACTTAAACTTTGGAACAAGTTTCACTCATCTCAAGTTCAACTTTCAAAGCTTCTCCTCAGAAGCTTTGGTCGAACAAAATTTCAATGTATACAGCTATATTGGATACAAGGGTGGCTGCTGACGAATGTCATGGCGGGGACCACCCGCGGAGAAACCAAAAAAAAATGCGAAAAGAGGAAAACAAAGAACTTTCACAAATCCACATAACTTCTATAGTGGAAATGAATAAAAGAATCACCCTATGTGAGACGGTCCCTTTTCTTTCTTTTTTTTTTCAACCCTTTTTCTTTTCTTTCTCACCGCGACTCCGTAATCCTTATTCTCTTTATTAACAGATCTTATTATTCTGAAAAGACCCCAAAGTCGTTCTGCTTGTCTTGTTTCTCCGCGCTTTTCTTCTTTGTATCATTCATCTGGACTCGTTTGAGAGTGCAGACCTTTCGAGTGGTTAATTAGAGTACAATTAACGTTTCGCTCCGAACAAAGAATGAAAACATAGAAATAAAGAAATTAAATGAATAAAACGAAGAAAGAAAATCAACTAGAATGCAGAAGAGCTAAAAATTATACGGGAATAACTTGTAATCGCAATAACAGAAATCAAGTTACCATAATAACGAGGTGATCGTATACATATAGATTAACAAATCAATCTTCGATTAAATATTTGAGATCGTCGGGTTACTTCGTCTTTTTTTTCATCCATTTTTTTTCTTTTCTTATTTAGCAAGAGGGAGCAATTCAATCGTATAGATACTACGTAGAGTTCTGTCTCGCTTAGAATATATTTTGATTAAACGAAACTTACGACCTTAACTAATATTCTCACCACATTTCGTCGACGTCGTTATTCACGAACCTCATTTCATCTCACTGACAATAGAACGCTATATCGATACGTGCTCTTCAAAGAGTTCCCTGCAGATTGCTGAGACGGCACCGGAGCTATCAGAGTTTCTGTCCTGCAACCTTCATTTCTTTTTCTACCCTTTCCTTCCCTCCCTTTGCCAAACTAAAGTATAACTCCTCCCATCAGGTTTAATCAGCTCTACTAATTTAAGATCAATGAATCTAAAAACCGCAACGGTTAATCTTGCAGTTTTGATCAATTTCACAGATAGAACAATTTGGCTCGCGGATTTGAATTGCTGGGCTAATTCCTTCGTCAAACAAACTGTTTCGTAATTTTTCATCTTCATCGTTTTCCAAATTTTTATTTTTTTCTTAATTTTTCTTTCCAACCTCAATCGAGGTATCTTATATTATATTCCTGTGCTTTATTATTATTTATGAACGTCGAAATTGCTCGTTGGGTAAACAGCTTGGAGTTGATTTATGAGGACAAAACATTTTTTAGCTTTGCCTTGCATTATTATTTTCATTTTTTTCTTTTTTTTCTATGTCTTCCAAGATTTCGTTTATCGACGCACGGATGATATTGGGAAATAGGCAAAAAATTATTGCTCACCAATTACCGATCGTAAATTACATTCATACCTATGAATTCACTTTATATCTAGAAATATGGTACATATTTAGGTATATGTCCCTATCAAAAACAAAGACAAAGGGCCGTGGGGGAAAAGAAATTGAAGGGCGACAGATTATTACCTTCGCAAATTAGGGTATAAGAAGATCTAGAAAAAGAGTTAAACTTATAAATTTTAAGCTCTCGTAAATATTTTAATTTACAATGAAGCTTTAACATCGCGTGGATAAAAAATTTTCCGGAGTAGGGGGAAGGGTGCGAGGGAGAGAAGGGAGAGTAAAAGTTCCGTCCTCTTGAATAATTGAAATGCATTTTAAACTCAACTTCCATTTACTAATTAGTGTTTAACGGTGTAAAGTCCAAGTTTTCTTATCGTGAAAATAATATCTATATTATCTATGTACATAAAATAATATACAAATGCGGAACTCGTAACGGTAATACCTGCGGAAGTTGAACTACACCCTTGGAAGATCTTATTCGAAATACATTAGAGAAAACAAATACACACATACCCCATAAATAAATAATCCAGCTTGTTTACCGTTATCATTTCCTACGCTCTTTTGGCATACGACCGATGAGTAATTCGAATTGTGGTTTTCAAGGAGAATCGGATCAAGAAAAAAAGCACTTTGCTAAATTTTGAGCTCAGCCTTTCGCCGGGGTGGGAATTATGAGCTTGAAAAATAATCGCACAGTCTTTACCGATTGACATTGAAATTCTGCAGACGAAGGTGTATAAATATGCGTCTCGATCCTGCGGAATGAAAAAAAGAACGCCAAGATGAAAAAAAAAGTGTTTAACAAATGAAAAGAATAAATTTCACGAAAAGTACGATACGTCATATGTACAGGGGTTGGTACGTATTTCTCTAAAACAAAATGAACGAATAGCCACGAAAAAGAGCAAAAAAAAACAAAATGTACAAACGTATTACACACGCACGCACAGATATCTGCATATATATACCATATAAATAATCCTACGTTCACTTCCGATCGACATTTCGTATTTACATTAAAATACAAAAAACAGCTCCTGTGGGAAAAATATTTATTCAACGAAAGCGTAAATTGGTATACATATAGGTATATACATATATAAATACGAAAAGCACCGTAGCAGTCATAAATCTCTATGTAAAAATATATGTACGTATATTATACATACCCATACATTTATACACAAAAGTAGCCGAGGACTGACGACACTGATACATATACATATGTACTTATACATATATTAGTGTGGAGATAGGCTTCGCATACTCAATATATTTGAAGCATGCCGCTGACATGAGGGGTGGCAGCGGGTCGAGGGCTGGGGGTGGAGGGTGGAGAGTGTGGTTCCATTTTACATTTCAAAAATCATTTTAACATGAAACGGGCACCAGGCGATGTGGCATATCAAAGTCACATCATTTTTTTCCTCGCGCATGTCGCCAAGTCCGCACCTCGTGTGTTTCGTTTCTCCGTCTGGTATCTACAGATGGATATTCGGCAGTCACGATTTAAAAAGAACGCGATGAAATTTCGGGCGAAGAATATCCTTGGTGGAAAAATCGTGTCAACGAGATCTACAAGAATCTGTCGAATTTTAGGCCCCAGGTTGTTGAAAACACTTCATGCAATAATTAAATCTAATCTCCTGATAATTGTTGTAGCGACAATAAATAAAGTAGTAGGCATTAAGGTTTTAAAAATTAATATAAGGGTAAATAGCATAATCGTAAAAATATCCGGGATTTCATATCTTTAATCCGGATGTTGTTAAGTTTAATCTGTTTGAGTATTAGCTGAGATGTTTCCGATAAAGGTCGAGGTAAGCCGAGGCAACGATCATCCGATGGGTAATTTAATCGAGGCAACCGGTATATAGGTACGTACATAGTATACATGGTCTACGAGAGTTTGGTCGTGTTTCTGAAATACGCCAAATTCTCGGTATTGCTAGTTGGTGGTTGCAGTTGTGGTTACGCCGGTGTAAGGGTAGAAGTAGATCGGAGAAGGTCACACGCGACGGTCGTCACACTACGACGCAACCGCAGGCAGGCGTAGGAATTTCATCTTGCACATAATTAATCTTGGCAATTACACAGTCGACAAGTATAATTCTACGACGTCCAACACTGTGCAGTCTAGTGTTACATAGTTGTCGCCCTCACGCCTTCCGCATCTGACATCTGTTTACCCACCTAGATATACATGTTGTCTTCGTGCGATACATTTATATACCTATGTGTATGTGCAATTGAAATACCCTTCCATATACATGCAGTGTAGGGTGGTATATAAACGGAGACAGTCTTCATCCAAACTCGGGGGTTGAGAAAAGCATTATTTAGCGAATACTCGACGTTCTCGTTCGTTCGGCACGTTAATCTCGAGGCTGCTTCCCCCCACTTTTTCGATCTTTCTGAGTCCGACGCGTCGCACGGATGAGACGAGGCCCAGTTATGCTCCTCCCATTCTCGGAGTTTAAACTGACTCACACTGTACATTAAACCAGCCGGCTTAGACGTGTACGTTGAAACGCATCCAACGGACAACTGCAGATGGGATTCTCTGCAACTACGATAACGCGAGTAAGTTACAACTGTCGTTATTTCTATTATAGTTATTGTTTTTGCGTCAGCGGAAATCGAAAATTAGATGAAGTAAGGATGGATGGACGTTCTGTGAGGTCGTGTTTTTGAAAGTGGTAGTGTATAAGTATTATACCATAAAAATATCTGTATGCGGCTTGGTTTGTATATCATTATGCACCGCGTCCTGCAGACCGCGACTCGTATGGGTATTACACACCTTACAAATGTATGTAGAGCCACGCGACTCGTGACTATCGCTTCGGAATATTTAAACAAGAGATTTCGAGAGTGAGCAATTCTCACGTTCCTTTCGAGGGGATCTTTTCCAAATTCTGTGAGCGCCTCGCCGTGTTTTGTCAACGTTGAACCGAAAAGAAAAAGAAATGAATAAAGGCCGGAAAGGAAAGAAAAAAACGATTACATCCGCTGGTTACAAATGATCGATATTTTTCCCTAGATAATTAAAATAATCGATCGTCAATCTTATCATCGATACAGGTAACATTTCTATCAAGTTCCCGATGCACGAGGGAAGGGACATATGAAGGGGGTTAGAAATTCAGTAGGTGGTTAATTGGGTAAACAAGGGACAGGTTTCCCGCCACGATTCAACCGCCTAACTTCACTCGTAGGATTGACATTGAACGCTCTATGTATAAGTTACGTAGACCCGATTTCCTCCATAGTAAAGGGCACACCTTCTACGGTGGTGGCGGCTCTGTAAACAAGAGGTGCTGGCTGCTTATAGAGAAGCTCGCCCTCAGGAATCGAGCGTGCCTAGAATACCCCTTGAGAGTTACTATGGTGCCTCCTGCCTCGTGTTTTGCTTCTCAAAATATTGACGTTACTCCAAAGCGGCAGAAGGTAGGTGTGTAGGTATACCGGATGCCCTTTCTAGGTATACATTACACTAAATATACGGTGCATAGGGCGCGATGAAAACGACCCTTTCGACAAAGCTGTGTCGCGATTTTCAGCTAAGAAATCCGACATTGCTCCACTTCTTCGAATCGTATGGAACTTTCGCAATCAAGAAAAAAAAAAAAGAAATTTTTACTCCACATCGTGTATCTATTTTCTATCGTACCTATGAAGTAAAATTAGCGAGTAAAGAAAAAAGTGGATGATACGAGGGAAACTTAATATTTTTTCCAACGAAAACAAGTACGTAATAAACCCGCGATCGGTAACGCAAACTGTTCTACGAAATAATCAGGATTATTTTCTTCCGGTGAAGCACGATAAAATTTCTCCGTATAACGTATCAGTTGAAAATGGGATACAAAAATAGCAAGTAACAGCAAACGTCATCGGTTCAGTTGCAACACTTTTTTCTTCCTTTCGTCAAATTATTTCAATCACGTACGTAGAATTCGAAAAAAATTTGTAAAAGATATTTTTATACGCAAGTCAACTTTTCCGTCGAAATATAACGTGACTGCTGGTGTGTGATCCAAATGGAAAGAGATACTAAATAATGCGTGTCATGCGGATGAAAAAAATGTACTGTGGTCTGTCAGGTGAAATACATGGTTTTTTTTTTTTTTTGTTCTCTCATCGAAACAGAAAAATGCAAACGCAACAGCTGTGGAGCAAGTGAGCAAGTGTGAATTTATTTTTTCATCATTTAATGTACCAGCAAACTGCTGCACTCGAGCTTTCAATGTTATGTGCACGAATACGTGGAATTTAGTTTGCGAGTTGAATTTAGCAATTGATAACGACAAGCAACATCAGTCGCGGTCGATATTAACAAATTCGCAGTGGCAGTTTTCCAATACATAACACATTATCAGCTGCACGTCGTTCTCTTCCATACTTATAATTTGGCGAGAGAGTATAAATACGTCAGGCGATGCGAGAATATTTTTTACATCGTCGATTTCCACGGTTTGTTTTCCAAATTTTTTTCAAATTCGATAAAAAATCAAAGAGACATGGGAGCAGGGGTAGTAGGGGTAGCTGGAATTAAACAACCCTTTTTGCAACCTTCGCGTACAGGCGATCCTCGAATCATATAAATTTTGCATAAAAGCTGAGAGCGTCTTCGTTGAAAATCTTTTACAAGAAATCAATAAAATACAAGCTTTCCACCCCCTTTCCCGACCCACCCTCGCAAGTTTCATCGTACGGACTAAATATAGCGAGAAACGGCGAGTAGGTAGACGTAAGATTGTGTCGGTGCACAATGAGCCAGAGAAGGACCATTAGCTCGCCCAAAAAAACATTCTCTCTCGGGGGATGAAGGAGAGAGACAAGAAGAGTGACAAAGATACAAAATAAATAAAATAAGAAGAAAAAAAAAGAAGAATAGATAAAAAAAAACTAAGAAATGGACTACTCAGCTGGGGCGTAAAATGGAGGATCGGTATACCCATGTAGACTCGTACAAAACGTAAAACTTACGATGCAGAATAATTATCTCGCAACTACGCGAGGAGATATCAACTTTTCTCTTATGCGAATGTCATTAAATAACATTTCATCTCGGTGATCTTCTTTATTTTATTTTTTTCGTTTTATTCTGGTTTCTAGAAATCGTATGATAAAACGAAAGAAGATATTTGAAAGAAATTCTGTAAAGTTAAATTGGTTTATTGATAAGAGGCAAAATTGTTGTACAAATAATAATATAATATGTGTGATAAGTTAGAAGCGAGAATAAAACGGAGTCGCAAGAACGAAACGTTCTTCTCTTCTGTGGAGAAAATGTTGAGAGTGGAGATGGTGGGTGGTGGTGGTTGTGAGATAAATCTACAGTGAAGAAAAAGATAAATGATCTTAGCGTGCCGGCAGTTTGGGACAAATACGAGACACGTAATCTGAGATGCTGCAAACGCGACTACCAACACCACCGTTCGAATATCCCAGCGAGCAGTTGCCATTTAGAGAATGTGAAAAGATTTTTCAACCATTAGCAGTCATATACCTTTTATATACCTTGTACTTCCCTCACGGAGCTTATTTCACGGAATGCCAAGTCTGCCAGCTTTTCAAAAACCGATGCTTCTAACCCAAAGTTTCGTACCTTGTGCTATAGAAAGCAAAAATCAATTGCGAGAAAAAATGATCTTCAATGTGCTTCGCGTTGGTTTACATAAATAATTATTTGGTCTACTTTAGAAATCCTATTGGATTACATACCTGTATTCAATCTGTTCGACGGTATAGCAAACGACACTTTAGCAACAATCTTAGATCGTAGCTATTGTGCTTTGAGTTTGACCGGAGAGTTTTATGCTGAGTACCCAGCTAGTATCGATTTCGGCTGTTTGGTTGAACCTTTGTTACTTTGATTTCTGTGGAGGATGTTCAGCGATACGATTGCTGCAAATATCTTATAGGTATATAGTATATACTTAATATATATAACCCACTGTGCACGGCAGTAGAAGAAATAAACTACCACGACGATATACACAATTGAAACCTTTCATTCTCACGATACCGCAGCTCTTCGTATCACGCGAACGTCGAACGGACGGGGTTCTGTATAAGTAATAAAAATCTTTCAACGGAAAATAAATGAAGAAAAAAAATTCTTATTTCTAAACGAAAAATTTTTGATTTTATAATAAACCGTACACAAGAAATATCAGAACGAGCGAACAGAAATCCAAAAATACTTATTTTAGAAGGATGAATTTTAGGGGAAATCAATTTCACAATATTTGACAAAAAGTCATTTTCAAAGCCCAATTTCCACGTTTTTTTCCTCTCCCTTTTTTTTCAATATAATAAATGTCCGGTATAACGGTACGGGAAACGGTTCGCAGTGAAACAATTTAAGATGAATGGCTCGTAAAAATTCACCTGCTGGATATTAAAATACAATTTCAGATTGTTGGCCGTGCGAATTGAACCACATCGCGCAGCAATGCAAACAAGGGTGTGTATGCGGTAGAACATATAGGGTAAAATGGTTCCGAGTTTTGTTCCACAGGGACTGTACATAGCATGAAAACCGTAGGGGGTGTGTACCGTTGCATGGAAAACTGTCGCCCGCAATACTTATTTATTTACACAGTCTATGATTTATGCTGTTTTTCTACCGCACAAATTGCCCCATTGCAAAAATTCACACACACACACCAACATTTATATACACATCAGCCATTGTCCACGTCGCGCGTGCAAAACTTTATTTTTGTGTAATTGTTACGACGGTGTATATAAATGAGTTTATAGAAAAACTCGCGCGGGCAGCGTAGGTATAGCTGTGCAAATGTACTCGTTGCATGTGAAACTAGATAGAAAGAAAAGTTAGAAATGCTTAGGTTTTTTGTATATTCTCGAAACGTCAAGCGATTTTAAACAGCGCTATGAAATCGCTCAAAAATACACGATGATTTTTTTTCTGTAGCAACGTCAAAACGATGTATTTAATGCAACGATTTGCGTGGAAGAACGAGATGCGGAGAATGCAGAGATTTATGTATAAAGAGAGAATCCTGACAAAGTAATCTGCGAATTTGTGAAAGTTTTAATTACATTTCATTCTTGGACTTGGCACCGCAGTCTGAGTTACAAACTCGAGAAACATCGAGCACTGAGCAGCAGCAGAGCAGTAGTAATGGTAACGATGACAAAGTTCGGACGTCGTGGTTAAATTTCAAACGGGCAGGTCAGTTCGCACATACCGCGTCATGTGGTGTAACATACAGAAATTCCTGCCGGATGAACTTGAGAACTGCGTAAAAGTTCAATTCGACTCTCCGTTCTACGTATGCAGGTACGTATAGTTCGTGGCTGTATGCACTGCAGTTAAACGTATTTCTTGAACGAGAAATTCTGAGGGTTTGACGAAAGGGCGGAGGGGAGGGGAGGCGATAACCGTAAATCGAATAGGAATTTCGAATTAACTATCCGGAGCTGTTTAGTAAATCTGATTCGAAACGTAACAAGGTGAAAAGGCGTTACGCTGAAACCGCGGCTATCGGGATTACGTAGAAGCGTGTTCTCTATATTTATGCGTGACGCGTGAGGGCTAAAACAAATTTATAGCGGCCGGCTAAACCAGATAATTATGTGGGTTTTCCAAAATTGAATTAAAATTAACGTTGCCACGAAACACGGTTAATATAAACCGATAAGCAATTAATTTCAAACCACATCGATCGGACGTTTTCTTTCAACTTTTTATCACACCGTACGTAAAATGAGAACTTCGATTTTCTGTCAGTGATTCAAGATATTTAGACACAAAAAAAAAAATTCATACGAGAAGGACCTGGATTAATCGACCTAGATTCAAATTCATTAATTCTATCATAACCTTGACCTGAAATTAAATCTATAAAATAAACGACGTACATACAATCGCCATATTTCTTCCAAGAATATATTAAACGCCGTGCGATGTTATATGTACATTTATTTCCTGCGGGTATTGTGTCCGGAATCCCGTTATTTCCGTTGAATCGATTAATTTTCTTCTTTTTTTTATTTTCACATTCTTTTTTTATCCTTTGGCAACATTGTGCGTTATTTTGCGAGATTCTAAAGAATTTAAAACGTGATGTAAAAAAGTCTCGCTGTTTATACAGCTTATATTATATTGTATATCGGTGTGGATGCGGAGGTAGTAGGTAGGTATATAAGAGAGCGTTAAATCAGGTAAATGAAGTATATCCGGCTTTCAAAAAAAAAAAGGAAAATAAAGAGAGAGAGAAAAAGAGATAACAGCCCTCAGAATATCCCGACAGGATACCAGATTTATATTTGAGCCTTTAAAAAAGAGAAATAAAAAAAAGAAAAAAAAATTCGCAAACTTGGGAACATAAAAATATCATTCCGTCCAATTCTGGTTATATTACATGAATATTATTCTCTTCATTTGTCATGCGGCGTACAATAACTTTATCCATGTAGGTACCGGAGATTATTGTGACGTTCCCGCGCGTTAATTTCGTACACTAATGATCACGAGATAAAAACAAAAAAAAAACGGGGGAAAAAAAATACACACACAAAGGAAAAACGACCCTTATTTTTTGCTTCATAGAACCAAATTTAGGTTATAATAATAATCCGGGTGTAATAAAAATGGCAGGATGAAAATTAATTTCACTAAAATCTCACCCCGCAAGCTTCGAAGAATTGCGGCGAAATTATTCGCATTACATAAGTCTCAATGTGCTGCAGGTTCATGAACGAACAATTTGTAGATGTGGAGGTTAGCTGGTTGTACAATGTTAATGTTCGCTTGATAACGTTATCCTGCACTTAAAGAAAGTTTCTCCGTTATATTCTCCTACAAAAACAAGAAATCATTTCGAGGAGTAGAATCTTGAATATTCCCGTAATCACGTACCTCCTACGTGTCGGACGTGTTACAATCTAGATACATATAAAGGGTGTCCGATTTTAATCGGTACATTTTGATTTCCACGATTCGGAAAGGAGGCGCAAAGAACTTTAACGGCGTTATCAATTTTTCTACTTTTTTGATCAACTGCCAAATTTTTCGTTCGGCAATTTGACGGAGCAGAAAATTCTAAAGTATGAAAAAATATCTGAACTTTATCACACTTGATCCGATTTTTTTTTCTACAAAAAATAAAAAAAACCATGAGTAACGAAACTTGCTCATGGATGTGCTTGATAGGTACAGCGCACGTATGACCTTTACAAGGTGTAACGGTTGAGCCCAAAGGGGTGAAAAGAAACGGAGATAGGAAGGACGGGAAAAAGGGGGTAGAGAGAGGAAAGGGGGATAGGGGCACGCGCCAGAGTAATCGCTCAAGAGAGCGAGTTAATTCCCGCCCCAACTCCCCATTCCCCTTCAGCGCGTTAGCAATACGTTATCCAGGATTCTCTATGCGTCTAGAATATTATACATAGATCAACTTCATCTTATTCGCCAAAGATTCTGTGTATACATGTATAGATAATTTATCTGTATGAAACCTGCCTTCGGAAATCGAAATTTAAATTTCTACAGCTGATTTGCTTTGTCCGCAGGATCATTAATTACCTCACACAATTATACCTGCTATCCTAACTATTATTTATCGTGTATCTTAAAAGTTTTATTTCATTGATTGGAACCATCGATTCGATCGATGATTTTTCTTGAATAAAAGAAAAAAAAAACGCACTGTATTACGATATATGTTACATGTAAAAGTATCTAACTCCGAGTAATCGTAAATTACAGCTAGTTTATTTATATGTGGCATGTACGCCTATATACATATGATATATACCTGCCTGTGTAACTCAGAAAAATTCAGTAACCCCCGAAGTATCCGAAGGATTTAGTGAACCTGATATTTCGGCAGAACCTGCGGAATGTCATAAAAATATTTTTCTACCGCATCCAACGATAGGTATATTACACACACACGTATGTGTCCACATAGACAAGCTTATGTGAAGTTTTTAAAAAGTGATGGCGTACCTATAGATACAGCGATCAAAAAATGTCCACCCGCTTTTTATACATTTTTTTTTGTGTATTCTGAGAATTTGACTTGGGGGCAAAAAAAATATTCCAAATTTCACGTTTTTCGTGTTCTTATTTTTTCGCCGTTACGTAAATTTTACTTTTTTCTTCTCCTCGAAAATCGATACACTACGTTTCCGTGAAATGTCATGCATCAATTAGATTAAAATCGGTGGAAGCTGAAATACTGATCGTAAATTTTGTTGGTATATTTATTTCCATGTGGTACAGTAATTTGCAAATAGCCTTTATGTATAATGAATCCCCCGTTTTTTATTTGAAGTAGATAAGTGATATTCGTTGAAGAGACGAAAGGAAGAAAATGGAGGCGTGGGTGGCGCCGGTTTCACTTTGATTTCCAGGTTCTCGTGCACCGGAAAACCTGCAGTGTCCCGATTGATCCCGTGAAAAAAAAAAACTCCTTTTATTCTTCATCAAAGAGTTCCATCAAATCCGGGCGTGCTGCGATAGGCACTACGTTTTCACGCGAAATGACGCGGCGTGAGACTCGTACATTAGAATCAAACAGATTAAAGTATCGGTGGGTATTCTTTTTTTTTCTCTCTCTCTCTCTTTACTCCCTTTACCTTTCATTTCACGGTCGTTCGATTTCGGTAACTGGTTCGCGCGAAACGCGACAGCTTTCACTAAAATTTTCAATCTGTGTATATATTTATAATACACAGACGCGTTCGCATGCGTATACCTGTGTAATGCGTGTTCGTTGTATAACGTTGGTTGACAGAAGGTAGGGAAAACCTTATTCTAAACGAAATATTTCTTTTCGCAATAAAACATTTTTCCACCATTATACACGTACGTATATGTATATCCTATACATGCTTACTTCAGCGCTAACACTCTGCAGAAAAATATAGAATTTCCGTCCTCCACATCTCTGAATTTTTTACTATTTTCCCTGCTTTTTCACCCCGAAAAACGGGGAAAGGCATAGCTGCAGGGATGTTACATACTATATGTGCATGGGCTGGTATATAACATATATCTACATGCATGTAGGTTGGACTTCGCGTGATACTAACGACGCGGTCAGAACACCCTAGACTTTTTTTTAAACTCATTCCAAACGCCGCACCCCTAAAGATTGGAGTAAAAAAAAACTCGTAAGTCTGCCAGACTAAAAATTTATTTTTCATCTTTTCAAACAAATAGAACATTTTTTAGATCGGATTATTTGCGAATAATATGAGATCATAATATATTCGATATATATATATTTTTTTTTTCATTGAATTTCTTAAATTACGACGAAATCTCTGTGGTCTACGTGAATTTTCAGCCCTCCCGAGAATCGATCTTACATAAGAGATATAAGTTAAGTTAATCGTTCGAGATTAACTAGATAGAAAATTTGTAATCTTGATAAATTTTCGGAGCGTGTTCAGTTAAGTACCCATAGATATACCTGACCCAACTTGATCTTCATTTATTTTTTTCTCATCTCAAGAAAAGTATCGAACTGCAAGCGAAAATCTGTGTGAAAATTTGTTTCGAAGAAACTAAGAATCGCATTTTCGAAGCTTTCGTAAAAGCATCTCCATTACAGCCCCTTAAAATCAATGAAATTTATACGGCGTCGTTATGCTAAACGAAGTTTTTCTTATACAAATCGTTGCGAAGTGTTTACAGCGGTTGAATAAACTGCAGCAGTTTATATAGTTGGCGGGATGAATAGCAAGTGGGAATAAAAATCTTCAGCGACAATTGTTGCGATAAAATTAATACCCTGCATATCCTCCGACACTCTTGAGAGTTCGATCGTAAAAAGTTTGTGTGACACCTTTTTTTTTTTTGTTTTTTTTTATCTTTCTTTTGATCGGCAATTTTGATTTCGAATCCTAGGGGAAATATATTCGGGGCGCAGTGCAGCTGCACGTTGCGAGTTTCTGTGCATTTCGAGAATAAAATAGGATTTCATAGCGTACGGGGTATGTTTCTTTTTTTTTTTTCTTTTTTCTCTAAAATAACAAAAACGGAATCTCATAGAATCCATTTTCTAATGGCATTGATCGTAGCTACTCAAGGAAGAAGATGGACACGGTGATTGATTCCACCGTTTTCTACCTACTTTCATTCCGATGGAAACGCTGATCTCCTACCAACTGAAATAAAATCACTCTTCTTTATTTGCAGTTCTGGTTATATACTATAAATAAAACATACGTCTGTACAGTACATAACCTGTACTGCAAACAATTGCTGCGGATATTTTATTTGAAATAACAAAATACAACAAACAAACGACCGTTGGAATTTGCCGGATGAACTACAAAGTCTAAATTTTCTCATCTCATCTATTAGCGGAAAATTTTACAAACGTAAGCCTCAAAAAGTTCTCATTTGCACCCCGTGTACAGTTTAAACTTTAGTTGAATCGGTTAATCAAATTGTTGGAAAACGCGAGGAATGACGAATTTTGTTTGGTTTAGAGAAAACTTTTGGTATACATTTCATTTCACCGCCCTTAATAAATACATGCCTACATATTACATGTGCCTACCCTGTGCCGTCGCCTAACAAATTTCATTAATGTCAATTTGTTTTTCTGGTTGTTTACTTGTGACAGCTGTAACATAACCCACCCAAAAAAAAAAAAAAAAGAAAAAAAAAAAATTAAAATAATGCGGTCGTCACACATGAAGTGAGTTTAGAGAATGAGAAGAGGGAGAAAAAAAAAAAACCCTCCACACTGACGCGTTAAATTTCACACGTGCCTCGGATGATTTTACGCATATTCACGCGGGCCACGTATGGGCAACACTCACGTACACGTTATACAGATTAACCGAATGGAACGGAATTTTTGAGCCGACAAGGTGTTCGACCACGTTAGTACGAAGGGTGGAATACGTATTATGGAATAGGGAAAATTAAGCGCTCTGACTAACCGATGAAACTGTTCGAAAACAAAACCGTCGTGTATAAGAAAATTGAAAAATCGTATATAGTTGGATTCAGCATTGATCTACGCTGGGGAAAATTTATTCTGTAGGTAGGAATTAAAATGAAGAAAATGTAAGAAAATCTTAGTTCATTCGGTTGAACTATATCGCTAAATATTATATGAAATGCATTATACCTCGCATTACGTAGTATGTGAAAATTATTTTCCGTGCTTTAAAGAGTATTCCAAGTCGGTGCACGGAGCCTTAATTAATTTGCAACACGACGCGTCTTAAAGGGGATCTCTCTCCACATTACACCCGAGGGTCGGTTGCATAACTATAACAAGGAGTTTCCGGGTGGGTTACGGAAATTTTTATTTTCTTTTTTTTCTCTCTATCTCTTCCGTTTACCGCCCTGCACTGATTTTATTTTCACTTTCTTATCAGCATCGGCGTTATTCCTTAATTAGAAAAAAGATCGGTGAAGATTTTAATGATTATTATTTTTTTAAATCCATTTACTTGTTTGTTCATTTTTTTTCATTTTTCAAAATACGCACATACCGCGTGTTGTACGAGTGAGCTGTAAAAATGAGGAGACCTTTGTGCCACAAGCCTCAAATAATAACACCTGCAGAATACGCGCTTTAAGCTTCTATTTGAACTTTAGTTCCCCGCGCCTATACGGTACCAAACTTTTTTATACAAAGGATTTTCAGACCCTCTTTTTTTACTTTTTTTACGTCTGTGAGAGCTGTTCGCCCTCCAACATGTCACGTATATAGATTTCCATGTGTTCATGCGTTCATTCTTTTTTTCTGTTGATAAAATGATATTCTTGAGTCAAAAGATTTATACCGGATCGATGATAATTTTCTTAAAAAATTTCGCGCTTTTTTAACAGCGCGTCACTCGATTCGACCTTTGGATTCAACGTAGACCGTGTTCAATCTATTCGGCGGCCTATACGCAACCGCTTATTTGACACGTCCTGGGATTGTATAAGTCAGCGTGACAATAGAGATTTATGAATATAAGCTCAGCTAAACAATAGAGCTTTATGAGAACGTAAAGCTGCAACAATGGACGATGGTCGCTTCTTCGTGTGTATAAGGATTAATATTTGAAGGTGGCTTTTCTTTCAATTTTAACTTTGATGTATATAGACACAATGGGGTGTGTAGAACTTCCGGGTTTCTAATGTACACGCAGCGTGTGTGTTATACGTCTATTCATATTTTCAGACATCATCCATCAATTAAACGACACATAGGGTGTTTTTTTTTTCGCATCACGAAACAACGAACCACTCCCATGATGGGTAAATCAAAATGGAGATCGCACGCTCCATATCCCGATCGGGTGCGGTGTTTTATTCCCTTTACAAACTTTCATCGGACGTACATACGTGTAACAAAGTTGTAAATGTGATTGGGTCAGTTTTCCGCGGCCGTTATTATCTAGGAACACATGAACCGGGCAGCGTATGGGAGGTCGTAATTTTCCGGGAGCAGTAACCAGAAGAAATTTCGAGTCCGTCGTTCGGACGATACCTTATATGGGTGATACTTGAGTCGACTTGACGATATACTATATAACGCTATCCGCAGTACGTACTTTAAGAACATACCGTAGGTACTCACAGGTACCTCCGTCCTTTCGAAACCTTCGCCGGATATAATCTTTGAAAACGATGTGAGTACGGGAGCACCGTTTAACCCTTCGCGCTAAAACACAAGTCGTATACGAAAGCCTCCCGGACTTTTCTCCCGCATTCAAAAACGATTCAGCCTTTCTTTTTAAATCTGATATAAATTGATCGAGCAACGTGTGAAAGCCTCGGTAACCGGTGATAATTAATTTTTGGAATTCGCAAACGTTGAAACAAGTAGAAAAAAAATTAATAAATGCATACATAAATCGTTTCGTTCTGGCCCATCATGTTCTAAAACAGGCAATATTCCGCGTTTTTATCGACCACCCCGTGTAAGACGTACGTATAATATATCGAATCACGTAGGTCTAAAGATGGAACGATCAGAGCGAGTGGGATACTTGTTAGAAAAATAAAAGTTCGACGTTGAAAATGTTCATCTTGAAGCGCCACGAGCACCGCATACTACGTATATACGCCTCAACTTTTAACGGATTTTATGAAGCTTGCAAGGGTCTTTGCAGCCGACCATATATAGACACGTAGTAGGACATGCAGGTCGTATAGGGTGGCGAAAATAAATGCCGACCAGAGCCACTTGCGTGACACTTCGATGAGTTTTCCCAAGCGCTCACGCAGCGCCACAAGAACATGAAAAAATGAGATGTGGCGCGAGCGGTCGCTGAGATAGCCGTGAGCTTTTATCCGCATTTTAAAATCGGCCGGATTTTTCTTTAGCCACTCTGTATATTACACCAGCAAAAGAAAGGCTGCAAGAGTTAGACGTTGGGATTGGCTGCGAAGGGATATATCCTTGATTTATAGTACCGATATATTGAGACGTGTGCACCCTATATTCAGGTTATATAGCCGCAAACTCCCCGCGTACGGTGGACAAAAAGAGATCATTTTTCAAAATACCGCACGGTTTGATATACGCCCCAAAATTACCAACGTTTTAAAAAGTGTTCAGGAAGACGTATTGTGTACACAGAGAAAAGAATATCGCTTTTTTTTTTACTTCTCACCTTTTTCCCCTCTCTCTCTTCTTCTCTTCCTATAATGCAGATGGAACGGAGGAATTAAGTTCGGATTCACGGTCGTGAATTACCTAATATCTTACGTTCAGCTTACGCACATATAACGGTTACGTACGTTGCGTGATACGTGGTGCGAAGAGAAGAAAGATGTGAGGTCTTTATTGCAGGTGAGGTATACGTGTATATGTGGAAAATATATAGCTCGTAGCCTCCGCCAAGGATCGAAGAAGTCCAGCCGACCGACCCTCCTATGAAACAGATCGAGCCCGGGGATAAAATAATCATCAAAAAGGTGCAAGCCGCGGCGGCTACAGGACCTCCGCAGGACCGGACCACTCTAAAATTTTTACACCGCTCTAATCTATCTCCGAAAAAAAAGGATATTTAGTATAGTCCGTTGAAAAAATTACCCCGTTACGTATCGGGATTGTTGAGTACAGCATGGATACGAGTGTAGATATAGACGGTAAGGATACTTGACGGATTACGCACCCCAGTATATATAGTTTGGTCTTAATGGAATTCCTGTCGCGTACTTAATACTCAACTTCAGACGTTGGCATCTTCCAAATTGAATGTACGCACAAGTTAGTCCGGAGTTTAAGTACGTGAGTGTTATAAGCCTTCGTTGTTTTCAAAGTGTTACATCAACGATTATTCAATTCATCACCATAGAGACCGAGTCAGTCACATGACATCGAGTATGCTAAATAATCATTGATGGAATCTACGATACAACGAATAAAATTTTTCAAATAACGTAGAGATTCAAATGTTTGTTTCTCAGTCGTTGAGAGTTTGGTAACCCGTTACAAAAAAATTGTTCACAACGTCAAAAGTTGTTGCAGTTCTAGGGAAAATTTTTTTTACCGCTACCTCAAGATGATGTGATTTCCTCCGAACGGTTTTTCTTTTCGTTTTAATTAGGAGAATCTGATGAAATTCCCGAAAATCGTGCGTCAGACATTGGTTAGCGCGAGTCAGTGGTAAATGATGACGGTAAACCGTTGACAGAGAAAAAAAAGAACAGAAAGAATCATGCCCTCTTGAGATTTGAGCAAAAAATTTGTGAGTTACAAGCTTTTATTACCTCAGTTAAGTTTGGTTTAAATTTCTCACGATGATGGATTTTCTAAGTTTTTGGTTCAACCACTTGTACGGCAGCTAATAAAACCGGAAATGTATTCCATCCGAGCTCGAGAAAGAGGTCGTTCCACATTTTAATATTTCCTGCTGACTTATATCACTTTTGTAAGTATAGCATGTCTTCGCACACGTACATCTATGACTCCCAGAAAATACATGCAGTTATCTCCAAACAAAATGGTCGTATAAAATTGAAATACGCATAGACAGCGAAAAAAATACTGAAACATTCGATGAAATGAAACGTTCCATTTAAAATTCGCTCACAAATTCTCATATATATTCAGCACTACGGTAAGGAAAAAAGCTTTCAAAAAAATATAAGTGGCTAAATTCAAAGCAAATAATAATAAACACTCCGCGTAGTTCGCACATTAACTCAAAGTGTGTTTGAAAAAGTTGATCAAGTTATACGTGTGCATTTCTCGGAGTGAGCTTGGCTCAAAACTTGCTAAGATTTTTTTCATATTTTTTTTGTTTTTTTTTGTTTTCTACCTTAATTTCTTTTGCTTTTTTTTGCCTTTCTTCGTCTGTTTCGTTTCGATTCTTTTCTTTTTATATCCCCTTGTATACCTACTCTCGACAAAAGTTTCTCGTGCTTCCACATCGTGTGATGGCTGTGGGTGGTCCGCAACCTTAACTTTTGGTATAAACTCCCTGCGTTTTACCCTCGCGTCGTGTCCTTTTATTGAGGTCATATATACATTGGAGTAACCATACCGCCTTCGTACTTGCAAGCTGCAGGACAAAACAAGAAACTACATAATTGAATTTTACCACGAAAGACATTACGCGGCTTCTGGATAACCAAAAGTTATTTTTAAGATCACGCGGATTTCATCTGATAATCCGAATTTACAATCGGCGAAGAAATAAGCAAACTCGTTCCGAATTTCAGGTATATACGTATCGCGGGGTATTCCGACTGATATCGTTCAGGGAAAAATTCTCCATCCAATTTTTTCTACATTTTCAATTTTGCAACGTTCGGAATTTGAATTACGCCAAGATTTTCTCACGACCAAATTGGATTTTGAAAAAATAGTCCTTGACCACGCTTTAATACATAGAAATTTTCCGTCGGAGATACGGTGGTTGAAATGAGCACGCAGCAGCAGAGTTGGATCAAGTTTCATCATGTTATTCAAATATTCATATCATGCTATGAATTACGGCGTACATAAAGCACATTATAAGCCACTCATATCACGTTTCCTGGATTAACCAACATTTTTTTATTGGAATGATTGTTATACATGACGGTGGTACGATATGCTATAGATACATCGTTGGTATCAACGATTCCACGATTTAATATATTACGGGTAATTACACGTCAACTCGAGTAGGCTGTTACCCTCAAGTTTTTATTTCATTTAAAGCTTTTGAAAACGTCAGCGGCTCGGGTAGATCGCACAAAAAATATTCACGATTTCTTTATCGAATTTTCAAGCCGCTGTAATTGAAAAGGAATATAATTAAAAACCAGCTAGTGTATAATAAGCACGATTCGAAATACTCTTTGACGAAAATTAAAAATCAAGAATCAAAGCCAAGTCGTTTTGACAGAGAATAGGGAATAGAATCATGGGACACCCACATATATATAGGTATTATAATACACGTCTGCAGAGAATTAGATAATTTTGAACGAGGAGTATATAGGTGGCTGGTTATGTGTTCGTTCGATCGTTACCGGCGTTATTCACGAGGGAATATTAGACGCGACCTTTGACCCTTAAGCCTTTGAGTAAAGCTGGGGTTTTGGTTGGTTGGTTAGATAGATAGGAAGCGATGTCGTGCGTGCTACAGAATCCGGAGATTGATTTTTTTTCTTCAAAATACATGTATTTTAATGGTTTGCCGACATTCGTCGATTTCAACCACGCTTCGATTGCTAAGGGCGCGAAAAGGAGGAAGAAGAATAAAAAAAATAAAAAAACGAAGCGGAAGAAGACGCGGAAAAAAGAAGCTAGTTGCCCTAACCGGCGTGGCAGGGATTCCTCGAAAAATGTTGAACTTATTTATTTATTTTTCTTATACCCGACGACGAAGACGACGACGACGACGACGATGGCAACGACCACAAAGACGTCAGTACGAGGAGCAGCTATCGTATTTTTAAAAAAGCAAAGAGCCTTGAAAACGGAAGTCGCAGCAGGGAGAGGCCAATATTATAGTAGGATATAAGCAGCGTCGGAATATAAAATAACCAAGATTTCTCTAGCCCAGGGCGATAACGTAGAATATATACAAGTATAAACACGTGTATTATGTATCAGGGGAAAGTAGGGTGTGTTGGACCACCAGTTAAATTGGACCACTCTATAGCGACTACGTCGCTTGCCCTGTACTTTCCTATAGAGAGATCCAATTTATTCTGTGGTTCAACGTATACTTTTTTCTCTCCTACGTAACGTGTTATGTTTAAACAGAAAAAGAAAAAAATTATTATGATGAAACTTTTTTTTTCTTATACACCAACCCCCCAAGGGCCGACTCCGATCTGATAATTGTACGACTGAAGATTCTGTTATATTATTTAAGCTCATCTGATTTTTTCCCAGAATCTTCCACGTCTTCGTTAGCTGTGCAATCTTGAGAAAGAAAAGTTAGCATTCCGGTGTTAATGATATGAAATTCAGAATTGAAGATTTAAAACTTTGCAAAAACGTTTTGGATGTCGAGAGTTTGTTTGAATTCGGAAACACGATTCTTTCGAAAGACCAATGTCGATCTATGCGTCACATGTCAGAAGAAAACTTTTCATTTGTAATCGCGACTTGGTCTTCGCCACACCTAAACGACCGAGCCATTTGCGGCTCTGGAATTCGGAGCAGAGTTTCCTTCTGAAACAGTGTGTAAATACATGCACACATACAGATATATACATACTAGAGACGATACAGATACTCCAAAGTATCCTCTCGTCACCCTCCCGTAGGCGTGTTGCAAACCTTTTGCGAACCCGCCTCGCGTGCGATCCGACATTTTGCCAGAGGGTCGATTTCTCCCGTATTCCATTAACCACCCTACAGCCTCGTTAGGCGGTTAACGAAATTCTTCATTTAAAACCCTTTTTACGAATATTCTTTTATTCCCATGCTAATAAAAGACGGTAAAAATAAATTAAAAAAATTTAGGAAAGAAAAATAAAAAAAAAGCTACGATTTTGATTTTCAAAGGTCACCTCTGTTCGCATTTATTTTTTTTCTTATCGACCTTATTTCGAAGGTTAAGGGTCAAAATTTTGAGCTTGCGAAGAACCTGAAATTGCGATTACACGTATTTAGTTCAAGTATTTGCGGTAAATCATTTGAACGAAGAAAAAAAAATCGAAAATCGCATTAAGTGCGTTAGATAAGCGATTGGGTCGGGTGATTTCCCTCATATATTATAAAAATAAAAACCAATCTTGCGGCATCGGAGATGCAACCGTAAAGTTCAAAGTTTGGGTAGTCTTATACTCTCCGGGGCATATAATTTATACGGAGATAAAAATCAGGCGCACGAGTCCAACTTGAGAACATAAATATAGGGAGCCTTCGAAAAAAGGAATCGAGGAGGAGAAAAAAAACAAAAAAAAGGAGAAAGAAAAAAAAAAAAAAGAATGGTCAAGTAACGAAAAGACGGGGTTGAAACCACGGTGAGATATAGAGATATCGAAGCGATTCAAAACTCGTACGTAAAAGATAAAAATAAAACTAACCACTTTTTATCTTATCGTCCTTTCTGCTATCAAAGGTGCGCTCTTTTTATGTATGATAAAAGGTTCGGGAGAAAGTTTTGCGCCGAATGAAGATCACTTCGGATATAGCTTGCGTGTATATTTTTTTTCATACACCCAACAAAATTCTCGAAGATTTTATGTAGAGTTCGAATTTCTTTGTACAATAAGTGTACTGCAGTAATCTAACTTTTGTTGAGTGCCTTGTCTACCTTTTGATCGTTACCAGAGTCGGGTGTATAGGTATATCATATTTATACCGATCCAAACTCCGTAGGTAGAAGTTAAGACTCCTGCATCGGGAGGTCAAACTATTTAAAGTTGGAATTGAAAAGCTAAAAATGCAGCGAGCTGTATCTATGTTTGGATGGTATACCGTGGAAATCGAAATCGATTTTTCTGATGTATAGGAAAAGTGAAAAAGTAAAAAAAAAAAATCAGAACACAATAAAATAAAATACAACAAATTAATCGAAGTATAAAAATTTCAATCTTACGAGTTGATTGTTCGGATTAAAATCTTTTCCGTCGAAATGGTTTAAGTGTATACATATTAGGTGCGTGTATACATATATACAGTAGGTACCTAAAGGTGAAATAAATTTCAAACGTAATATTCGAAAAACATTTTTCACAGTAGTCCCTTGGGCAAAAGATGTCTGGCATAACGCCAGTCACAGAAGTACCCTCCTCACACGACGACGCTCTCTTATAACCCTACGAAATCTCGTCGTCGAAAATGAACGAACACTCTAGAGCAAATGTGGAAGCAGGTCTTCTTGTGAAAACTTTTTAAAGTTTCTGCGCTTCGCTGCGCTAATCATTCCCCATCTAATAGCCACTCGAGTTCAACCTCCCTACCGCATTATACATATATATAATATACATATTCTTTTTTTCTTTTTTTACCTGACGTATTCACGCGACTTGAATTTTTCACCCTCGCACGTTATATTTTTATAGGTATATACGCGTGTGCGCGAACGTATTACACAGGGTCTTTAGGGTCCCGGATACTCGAAGCTGAAGATAGTGAAAATTGAAATGTTCACAATTTTTGGAAATTTTTTATATATACCGGTTTGACGTGGAAGGAGACGTTATAGCGTTGAAAATTCTACGTCCAATTGAATCGGGTGGATAAAACAATTTTTTGATCGATGATACGGACGGCTGTGACTTCAGGGGGAGTCCATCCAAGCGTTTTAGGTGTGGAATGAGAGAAGATTATAACGTCGTAGGTCGGATAGGTAGAAGGTATAGGTAGAAAGCTGCGAAGCTAAGAAGCTCGTATAAATCTTCGTTCAGAGTTGCAGCCCTCCTCCTCCCTTTCCTCGTTTTCGCCCACCCTCTGCCCTCAGAGGATATAATTTCACACCCTCAGGTCCTCGTCGGTTCCCTTTTGGTGTCTTCTCGCCACCTTCACCTCAGCTACTTCATCGTAACGTCCAAGGTAACCACCTAACCTCTTTACCCTTCCTCACCTTATCCTCTTTCCACCACCAACCACCACCCTTTCATATCCTGCGCTGTAAGGCGCCTAGTCTATCTTATTACACCTAGATGACAGCCGTTCCTATATATTCAACAAGCCAAACTCTCAGACCTCAGTAACGATCTACCACCTGATAAGCCAATTTATATTAATCAGTCATTCTTTCTCTTTTACCGGAGAAATGTTTGGGGAATTTTTCTTTCTTCTTATTTTCCTTCTTTTTCCACCTGTATTCGCTCGGACGTAGCGCTCCTGCGAAATTGGAAAGGCCATCGTTGGCTGAACTTCTTAGTATAATCCAAAATTCGTAGATATGCAGATGTCTCTTGATTAGAGACAGTTGCTGATATCTGACCTTTGAATAATCACGTTTATATCAGCCGGTCCTAATAAGCGCGTTTCTGTATTGAAATTAACCGTTTAATTAGCCAATCTGTTTGGGCGTACTCGTTGTGAGACGAACTATAGAGGCTCTGCTCCGGTCTACTCTGAGGTCGAGGGGTGGTAGGCAGAGCAGAGACGGGGGTGTGAAGGAGTCGGGGACAATTGGCCTGTCGGAGAGATAGATGAGGTTGACCTCGAGAGTCACGGGTTCGGAAATCCCAACTATCCCCGTGCCCAGAGATTATAGCCGGCGTCAGAACCGTCGAACGGGGTATGGTATTATACATGTATACCTACAGTAGGTACTCTACACTGTCCTGTGGCCATCAGCTTTTTGGACGATACAGGGTGTTTGGAATAACACGACACTGAACAACCTGCGCGTCCCTAAACTCGAGGGTTCTTGAAAACCCTTGTCATTTTCAAAATAATGAAATTTCAAAGTTACCAGATGTTTTCGCTATGTTTTGTAGAGAAGACCTTTCGAACAATGCCTAGAATAATCGGAGCGTTAGAAAAAGCTAGAAAATATTCTCATGCCACGACCTATGGACGAACGAACACACGAATTGCACATTTTGCGTATCGCGTACACGCTGTAGCATTATCTCGCGGGTTGGATTAGTCCAGGGATTTGAACAAAGGTGTTAGTTACAACCGCGAGACTGAAAAAATCGTTGTCCTTTCGCTTTATCTCGACAAATTGTAAACTAGAAAAGCTAACGATGTACTAAATTCTGTTCCAGATTCAGAAATCCGATTGACGCTAGTCCCCCCAATGATTCCTTTTTTTTTACCCATTACAATTTATACTTCGCTCTGTTTCAAAAGCAGCATAAAATAAGAAATGTAAAAATTCGAAAATCGATCGGAACCTCACCCACCTATATTACCAATAGCTGCTGAAAGTTACTGTGGTATGTGGATTGCGTGATTTACAGATGATTTAGTGGTCAATTATTATTCTGACCCGTATCGACCCAATAATGGCAATGATGTGCCCATCTGATGCACGGCCGTATCGTATTCGGTTCTAATACAATATTCTATGTGATAATTGCTATTAGTTCTCAGAGAATGTTAATATCATCATCATTGGCTTCGTTGATATCTGTTTCATGTTCGATTCGATATCAACTATAGAATCCTTACGACTATGTACTAGAAGATGAAATTTCTAGTCGACTGAAATCACCAGCGCGCAGTGTGCTTTAAATATTCTCTCAAATATTTCAATATTATATATAATATATAACACGCATATTCTGTCACGCGGAAATTTCTGGATCGACGTGTGAAGTAAAATATTCTACAAATTGATTGATTGAAATACGCGTACGAACTGACGTGTGGAAGATATAATAACATATACATATGTAAAAGATTTTCTTCCCTCTCGCATCGTTATACCGTGAAAATAGATACGCGTACAAGAAATAATAAATAATTCAAAATAGAAAAAAATAAAAAAAAGGAAAGCACAGCTGAAAGTCTGTCAAATTTATTCTTTGGTTTTTCACCATTCGGTATTTTAAATTTATCTATTCATTTATTTCTTTACTATTCCTTTTTTTTTCTTAATTCTATGTTTGCAACTTCTTCACCTCACTCTCGGCAAAGTTTTCTTTCATTGCTTTTAAACCTACTAGGATACTTAAACTACCGTGCGGAGGAGATACGTCCGTGTAGTTTCAGACCATAAAATTTATTGACCAGTGAGAGATCGAGCAGAGGATCGGATAGCCGCAAAGAAACAAAAAGTAGGAAAAGGGAATAAAAAGAGAAACATTCACATATGCAGCGGGTTGTAGTTTCGGAAAAGGAGATTCATCTTGAAGTGGATAACCTGTTACTCAGCCAGTCAGCGAAAGTCGGAAATGGGAGGTGGAAAAGTCAAAGTAAAGAGTAAGACTTCGAACAAGAGATTGAAGATGGAATAGAAACTTTATCGAGTTTGATCGAAGAAGCTAGAAAACTGTAGATATATACGAAGACAAATGAAACACGATAAAGTGTAGGGAAATGTCTTCATTTGTTTGTCACCCTCGGATTAATCTCAGAGTATATTGATAGGTAATTAGATGGCGTTGATTGGATTTGAGCGTCAAGCACTCAATGGCTGTAGACGGTGGTAAAATTTAATCTATCACAATCTCCAACTTTCTCATTCGATTTTGTAGACTTTTTTTTTTTCTCTTCTTCTCCTTCACCCTCTCATGCAGTCTAATATTCTTCCCTAAATGAAATAAACTTTAATAGATGTGTACGCAACTTTTAGACACATAATTATAGACGTGTATAATAATCGTGTTAACAAGATGAAATTTTGTGAAATTTGTTTCAGTTGTTCCAAGGGAGATTTTCTCAAGGTGTTTCTGCACTTGGAAAGTAAGGGTGTCTCGGAATACACACCTTGGTCGGGACTTTTATGTGGAGGGTTGGGTGACATCCCGGCAATCTTCTACAGCTCTGGACCAGTCCTTATTTTTGAACTACACACGGAAGGAGGTTCTTCGACAAATGCTACGGGATTTACCGGCAATTTTCGTTTCATCGACAGACGTGAGTTACATTATTATAACTTATATCACCCCTTTTTACCTCCGCCGCTTTATCGCGTCGGCAAATATATTTTCATTTCATAAACGGACCCTTTAAAATTTTTAAAGTTGGAAGAACAAAAAGTTATTTCGAAAATATTGGTACGGATCGAATGCTCGTTAAGTGGTCATTAAATCTCGAATACATATAGCTCCACTCGGTATTCCTATCTACTGCAATAAAATCCAGGTATTTTCATTTTGCAACACACGGAATTCCACCGCTCATTGATTATACGATGATCAATACCCCACCACATATAATACACGATCTAGCAGGCACAAAGGGTTTAATGGACTATATATCGATATCGTATAGATTACCTGCTCACTTATTTTTCTGCTTTCAAAATTCAAAAGCACGTTTTTTATACTCCGTGCAGCGCACTGTATAATATCATCGCGTATACCCATTACCGTATGTTTTTGCAGCATATAATACATATTCTATTGGATTTTCCGTTTTATTTTATAACCTCATATTCCTCTTCTAATGCTTTTCTTTTTCTGTTCAAATTTTTTTTTTTTTTCATCATTCTTTTTCTTTATTTTTGATTTTTTGCAATGAAAACAGCGCGGTCATATCAGAGATCAAGTTGTTCGGTGGCAACTCTTGGCGGTCGTGTCTCAACCCTCACGTTGACGGCTAGTGAAATGTTCATTTTTCTTTCGCATCACTGCGGTCGTCGCTAAAACGACCGTTCTGTCGACCGTTATTCACGCCACGGGCACATAAAGAGACAAAAGAAGCGGTGAGAGAGGGATACAAAAAGCGAGAAATACGCCTCTGCAGACCGCGTCCATTATATAAAATCTGCTCCATTTACACGATTATCGGTCTAAATTAGCAAGGCAGGATTTTATAATCAGGGCATATCACAAAATAGGTTTTTATTACCAGGTGGTAAATTTCTCGATCGAATGTTTTGCGATATATAGCGAAATTTATATTTTTTTCTTTTCCCCAAGTTGGGGACCGTGTTATTTTTGTTTCGTCTTTAATCCGATAGAAAAATAATCCATTAAGATCGTCGTTGGTATACATGACCAAAATACGTATGTCACTCGAGTAAGGTTATTATGACAAACAATCTCTTGAGTAAAATCCAATCAACTATAGATCCCGAATTATATCCCTCTACCCGACAGTTCGGTCGGGTCCACGTCTCCAAAAAGTACTCGGCTTGTATTTTATTGGAAAAAAATTCGGGCCTCCGCCATAACCGTTTTGAATTGGGTTGACAGTAGTTAGTCGTTCGATTACGTCATCTAACTTTTGTCGTCGTGTATGCGCGGGGTTGGGGATAAATGTCAACTTTATTTTATACAAGACTCAGAAGTACTGAAAAATCTGTTTTCAACTAGGGAGAAATGAAATCTTAAATTCTCTATAGTGGCCTCTCAAAAGTTGTGCATTGCGCAGCACCCAAAGTGCAAGAAAAATCCATCAAACACTTGCGCTTTACGGTTCGGTGGTTAACGTCGACCTTATACGACGACGACTAGTATTGGCTTTTGCCTCTATGGTCGAGAGTTTCTAGAGACCTTAGAACTCTAGATTCCGTGCTATTTCGTTGTCGACATCACTCGAAGCTCTCACTCATCCTCTTCGTAGATGCTCAGCAATTTTCTCCATCCATTCGCAACCACGATATATTTCTTTGTACCCCACCGCCGCGACTTATACAGTCTCACCATAATTTTTTTTTCATCTCACTTAATGTCGGCATATTTCTAAGTACAATGAAATTTCATCCCAGTCAGCAGGGACTCTCGATTATTACCCCCTCCACCAATTTTTTTTTTCTCTTCTCAATTCAACTAGGATTATATAATATTTAAAAACACGTAGACCGACTATTTTTCATTCTGCTGTTTGGTGAGGTAAGAAAGAATGATAAAAAAAAAAAAATTTCGCTCCCTGGAAACAGAATGAGACTGTGAACTGAGCTAAACTGACGTGAAATGAAAGTGTTTGCGTGTATCTGGGAACTGTTAAAAGGTATATACCCTAAGGGTGAACCGGAAACGCTTGACTTTGTGACGAAGCGGGTAAAACTCGAGCCGGAAATAAACTGGATTAAGACTGACAACCTCTTAACGAAAGCTATTAGAGGCTGTTGTACTGTACCGTGCGGTAAGCGAGGGAAGATTTTTTTTAAATTTATGTCGCATTTGTTTGGAAATTAAGAAATCGATGAAAAAAAAAAACAGAATAATATTGAAATTGGTGATTAACGGTGAGCGATCGGCAGCTACTACGAATGAGAGAAGTACCGCTATTTTATGTACGAACGTCATACGCTGCCCCTATTTCAAATACGGGAATGGAGTCCATTCTACCGTGAAGCTGCCCTCTTTAAGAGGGTATTATCTCGCTCGCTCTGGGAACCCGTTGGCGACACGATGGCGTCGCGACGCCAAGCAGCAGAGCTGAAGCGTCGTTGCTCGTCGGTTCCGAATGGATGAAGCTACACCAACATATCGCATATTCATCCGCGTATATATCGGAGGCTAACAAACAGAAGAGCGTAATCCACAAAAAATTGCCGAAAATCTGAGCATTCACCCCTCGGCTATTGAACGCGGAAAACCATAGGCGACAAATATTTTTTGCATCTGCCGCATAATTCTTCAAAGTGTGCCCACGTGTTGTCTCAGGGCAATTTTCTAGTTTTCTATACATCTTCCAAAATATACCTTATATACTTCTATAATATTTCCTCTGCAGCGGAATAGCTCGATAACGACTACGTGCCTGAATCGAAAAGACGGTGAAGTTGACTTCATTTTTTTTTCCTCTCTTATACCTTATCTACTGTTTTCTTTATTTCTTTTTTTTGTTACCTTCCGGCTTCGGCCGAGCTTAAGATGCCTCAACGTTTCATGTCCATCGCCGAATTCCTCTGACTTGATACGTCTTTTATTTTATTTTTTTTCTTTTTCCCCCCTTCTTACTCTAGCTTTCGGCGAGTGTATCCCTATCGTCCAGACGTTTCCCCTTTTAGCGTCCAACAGCTACTGCAGGATATTGTGTTGCCTTCATTCCGCTTCCATTTATTCCTACTCTAAGCCGACCGAATTCAATCCTCTTCATTGGCTTATAAATGTTCATTTTTTTTCCCTTCTAGCTGCCACGTTTTCTATACTTTTTTCTAGCTTCCAAGTTGACTTTTTATTATACGATATATTTGCTTTTTATTATATGGGACCTAATAAAAAACGTGAAATCAAAAAGTGCTTTTATCACAGAGACACAATCGTAGGCGTGGATTTTTTGGTGATCGATGAAATTTTTTTGGAAAAATTCATTCTTGGAGTAAGAAATTATCTGGGGATTTTCATGTCGGTAACAGGTATTAATATCATAATGTTATCTCGTGCTCATATCTCAGGTGCGTAATTTTTTTTTCCTTTCTTTTATAATTATTCGTTCGGAATATCCAACATTTATCGTCCTATGAAGTGTACTCGGTACGGAAGGATTTATTTCCGTATGATTCGAAATTCGCTGGAATCACTTGTGCGTGAATATATTTATTCAAGCTTGATAACAATTTTAACGCTTTCAGAACTCGATTGTTGGTTCAATTGACATATTACTTACTAAAGACGGGAGGTAAAAGATACCCGTTAAACTCCTGAGCCAAACAAAATTAGAACGTTGATTCTATGCTCGATTAATTATTGTATCGAATGTTACATCTTCGATTTTTATTTAATTTCCGTGATCGGAAAAGCATCGATAAATTGTATCGTCATATCGTACTGCGATACATGCATCGCTTACCCCCGGTTACGAAGATAAAGAAGAAAAAAAAAAGAAAAAAAAATGCGAGCAACAGAAAAAAATAGTCTACCAGTCCGGCGCTTCGCCAGAAATTAAAAGATTTCATATCTCTAGGCCTGGCACGTGCTATTTTCGCGCTGAGATTCGTATAATGGAATAATTGGCAACCGTTCTGAGCTGTCTACCCGTTTCATTTTATATCTAGACAATATTTTTTTTATACGAAACTTGAATAAAGTCGACGTTATGATTAAACGTCTCGGTTAGTTCGACGATATCTTCACTGTAAAAATTGTAATTACATTTGGAAAATAAAGAAAATGGAAATGAAAAAAAAATGAAAAAAATAAAATTTCATGGAAGGCGGGTAAAATGATCTTTGGGAAACGGCAGAGGTCGAGAGAGTGGGGTGGAGTGGGAAGAAGACTTCCACCATAGACTAATTCATTTACCAAGCTACTTCGCCCGCGGCCTCAATCTCGCCGAAATTCAGCAATTAATGAGAAAATTGCGAGTGCTTCTCTTTCTGTGACACTCCTTCGTTCCCACGTTCTTTGCATGTTCTCCTATGTAATATGTATTATATTACCTTCGGGCTCGATTCAAGGCCATACTCGACGTTGACGCCTTGGCAGCTAGTCTAACGTAAATTGTCCGATTAGTCTGCCGCTTCTCGTTTTGGCAACTCGAATATTTTCACTAAATTATCCTGCGCGGATATTTTTTTGTTACTCGAATTAAACCGTATACACGACGTCGGTACCTGCTTCGCGTGAGTTTATAATTCCGATGGAATTTCTGTACCAGATGCTCGATTCAAACTTTGAAGGATTTATGAGCCAAGTTCGGTCACATAAAACCAAGAAAACTTGAGGAATCTCTGTTTCTCGTCGGTTCACGAAATTGTAGATTTTACGAAACTCGATAATTTCATAATATTCAACGATAATATCTGCAAAAACTCTGCCATTCAGCTAAAATAATTTTCCCCGCGGCTGCGGGTCAACCAGTCGGGACATGAGTCCTGTATATTCCAGCCACTCCATGATAAATTTCCATTTTGAAATCCCACCACGTCTTTGCCGTATTTTTTTCTTTTTCATACGTAAATCGCGCCTTCGTTTCATGCACGCTTCGATCCATCTTCATTAAATTTTTAAGTAAAAAAAAAAAGAAGAGAAACTTATATCAGACTGGATGATACATGGCTATACATGATATATATTTAAGACTCGATATCCAGATAGTAACTTGCTGTAGATATCGTAAAACTAAATTGGTATCAACATAAACGCCCTCCGCCCTGATGCAGAAGTAATCAGTAAAGTGCAGCGGCAGGAGCGGAAACGGTAGCGATGCCTTGCTTAAACTGGTTTCTGTTTGATCAGACACACTTACATGTAGGTACGTACGGTTTGAGGCGGAAATTGGAAAGATATCTGGACTCGTCGGATGCCGGAAGAATTCTGCGGTTTGTTGCCAGTTTGGGATTACGTCTAATTGTTGTATAGTTGATCCTTAATACGACCGTTGCAACGAATGCTGGAAGAGAACCGTGCGCTATTTCTATTTGTTGAACAAATTTATCTTCGGTATCTCTGGGCAGGTATACCTGTGTTGGCCATTAACTAGATATCTATACCGCGCGAAACTAGAGAGTATTTTACTTTAACACCGGTCATTCCAGGAATGACGTTAGCCAGCTTCAGGGGGCTTTGCGAACTGTAGTTTGTTGTGGAGTCACCGTTGGTCACCGACAGGGCTAACGATCCGAGGAACTTACTAATCCAATTTAAGTTGGCCAAAGATTAAGCTGGAGATTCCAAGGGTCAAGGACTCACCATGCTTCGACCTAGCCGATCTAATCTCTTGTCTAACAAAAACTTATATATAACGGCTAACTCCTCCCCCTCTCTTGACATGCGTGCCAAAAGTGGATTATGGAAACACGCGCGCTCGATTCTCATATAATGCATGTCATAGACATTGTAAATCTTATCGCGAAAAACTTTATACGATGTTTCCAAAAGTTCAACGATCTCGCGATCGCGTTACCACATTTTTAAATACTGTGGGGGTTGGAAATAATATCTAACTTCATAATCTGTGTTAATAATTATCGCTTGACTGGTGAGCTTTCAACGTGTTCGATCAGTCGAGATGGGGTTGAAAATTCCGATTACTTATTACTAATTCCGAGAATGGTAGAGCTTAGAGCGAACACAAACTAGGGAATAGAGCTGCAGGGTAGATAATCTGAATTTCCTGTTATTCCGAGGCTCTGATTGGCTGGCCTTGAGCGTCGATACTAAACTTTTCCTACTCCGGCGGTTTGCGAAGAATCATCCTGTATTAACGATCCGAAGTTTTCTTTTCATCGACTCAATTATTTTCACTTTTCTCCCTGTCACAAGCGACAGGTTTCGCATGGACACTACGTCCAGTAGCCCATGAAGTTAGTTAGGTAATACACCATATCATCACGTGGGGAAGTTGCCAGCTCAACTGTAATTTAGAACTGAACAGCTTGATATTTAGACCGTACGATTTACGCATAGAAATTCGCGTCGCCCATCAAAACTGTCTTCGCAGTTTACATGGGATCATCCCAACCAGTTCGTAATAACGGTCTTTAACTAAATTGTATGGTGGGTATTAGGCGAATTTTATCGACCGTGGACATTGCGCGAGCACAGAATAGACGAGGGTAGGAATTTTGAAGAGCCTAGCTGAGCTGACCTCCTGAATCTACGTGAGCTGAAAGTGTTGAAGCTTTTAAGAGGTTTTTTGTGGTAGGTATGTGCCGACTTGAAATAGCGTATAGATTACCATATATATATGTATATAGATGTACATGGCGCAATTACGGGCGGCAAAACGCAGCCGGGCATATATACCTTTGCTAACTAATTGTAAGTTCCTTCCGGTTCCTTGCCACCGTCGCTGGCGCTGCTTCTCCTCTTGGCTGGTCTCTCCGTTCCTGCGGTTTCCTGGATACTGCATAGGTTGAAGACTGTAGAGCTGATAAGCTCGCAATCTTAAGGGCATTACCAAGACCCAGCCTGATTGAACTCTACTGAACTGTAGCCACCGCATTCGCTTCTCACTTTGCATAATCATGCACCCGCGCGTCTTACCGTATCTTCCAACATCTCAAGATATATACAGAGGTATATATTTATTACGCGACAGACTGGAACGCTCCGGGAAATCTACTTATGGTGACGCGTCTACTGCGAGTTATCATCGCGTCACTCACTTTCCTACAGGAATTTCATTAGACTGCTGAAATTTCAGTGTTTAATATCAGGTAAATAGAAACCAAATTATACTATTCAATGATGAGAAGAAGCTTTGAAGGATTTGCCCGTACAAATCATTCCTTATTATCGAGGCAACCAATTCATTCGTTTAGAGTATATAAGCCATGATTGGAACTCCATCTTTCAGACATCTCAAAGGGCAAAATCGACGAGAGAGAAAAAAAAAAGCGGAGAATTAATTTATGTCCAATAAACGTCGTTCTCGATTTCCGCAGGGTGTGTGACGTGTACTTTATCGGTATAAGGCATTATGCGGTATAAATTATATAGTGAAAAATAGGGCGGGTAAAAACTGGTGAAAGGGTCAGAGTGAAATATGCAGTGAAATCAAAATGGAGGCCACTTGACTCTATTTTCAAGAAGGTCAATTTTCAACGGTGACAAGAACAGCCGAGGGAATAAGGCTTGTAAGGTAAAAAAGAAATTTGGTGGTCATCGTTTATCCTTGGGTCAATTCTGAGTCGTATTCCTCAAAAGAAAAGTGGCCGGAAAACGGTTAGGAATCGTGGGCAGAGAGCTGAGAATAGAGAAATCGAGAATGGGGGGGAAAACAGCAGAAGACGAAAAAAGAAGGAGGAATAAGGAACGGGGAGAGTGGAGACGGATATTGGTATTAAATCCTGGGGCTCCCCGAGGGCACAGCTCTTTATTGAAACGGTCCTCGTGGACCAGCATCATAGCATTTTCAGTTTAAGGCGAGTACTGGCTACCCTATACCAGCTATTATAGGGATTTCATAATTTCACCAGCGGTCCAGATCCGATCTATGTTTGGACCACCTGCGGGATACGGTGAAATTACATTGTCGCAATTCACGATGTATACGTCTACAGGACGATTCAAAAGTAACACGAGAAACTGCTGAACGTAATTCTCATGAAAATCCTGGGCTAAGTAAGAGCTATTTCTTTTTTAGAAAATACAATAGGTTCCGAGAAGAGTTTTCAGCGTTGAATTTCCTGGATAAATTTTGCACCTTTGTTTTTTTGGTTCTTTTTTTGTGGTATTTTAATTAAATCGCCCGTTATAGACGCTGCACCAAGCTTTGTGATTATTAGTCATTTAATTTCGAGCTGTAATTCTCCGGCTCAGTCAGTGCGTTCTTTGATGGATATAAATTATTTATTACAAACCCTCTACAGCAGACGATGAAAGTAATTCGATTTTTAATTTGATTTCCTCTCTCATGAAATTGAAATAAAAATTACTTGGAATGAAATATATACATGCTAGCTTCTACCCGCAACTTCGTCTGTGGCAGAAAATTGATAATAATTGATAACAGTCGTTAAGCCATGTCCTTTACCGGGATAAAAAGTATCCTCTGTGTTAATTCAGGTTATACACTATCTGTGTCAATGTACGTTAGAAAAGTGTCCTGCGATGAATTTGAAAAATATTTCATTTTTGGCTCAAAAACCATCCAAACCTACAAATTTTCACATTTATAATATTAGTAGGATTGGTGCAATGGTGGATATAGACCAATATTGTACAGGTAGAATTATCGCTGACAAAGTACTGCAATATTTGGTATCAACAATGTACCTTGTAATCCGAATATTTTACCTCTAAAATTGGAATATTTGAGATTTTACAACCTGTGTGTACAGTATAGACAAATATTCGCATATATGATACAGATATCGATATTCGCTGCATAGTCCAAAAAGCTTTCGTTGATATTGAAGTTGAAACCGTTTTGAAAGCTCTTTGATTTCATATATAAATTCTTTCGATGAAATCTTGGTCTGTGATGTGCATATATTCATATCACGCATCGGCAACGTAATCATCCAATTGTTTCCCGGTTGGAATCTCGCCACGGAGCTTTTCATATTTTTTACTTTTTACTTTTATACACTTAACCGAAAAAGCGTCTGCCGTCGGTTGAAAAATAACTTATAATCTGACGCAAAACGATGCCGACAACTTTCATTCTCAAATTCTCATCTCTAACCACAATGTCATTTTAAAATCTCGTTTTACCCGCACTTTCTACGTGTTTGCGTTCTATATGTATAGCGGTTTCTCTGGCTACAAAGAGAGGGATCGCGCGGCTTTAATGGCTGAGCTTCGGCATCCGCTTTCGTTCCCCCACAATAGTTATGGCTGTCACGTTTTAAGATAAATATAACGTTATTATACGATGCTTAACGGAAGTAGAATGCATTATAGCCTCGAGTAGCAGAGGTGAAGAACCTTCCCTCTCCACCGATGTCGATCCATCGTCATCTTCGTTCGTATTCTGATCGAAAATTTTGGCTAAAACATGGCTTGAAGTTACCTCTTCGCGAACAGCTCGGATCTTTACGCAGGGGTTGGAAAATTAATTCAGAACATTTTCAAGTATATATTCTGTGGAGGAAGAAAAAATCGTTTCTACGTAATAAGGAACGATATATAGTTTGATTTTTATTTTATTTACGTTTCATTTTGGCGTTGGCTGTATGCACGTCGAGTACCCGACCGGGGATCATTCGGTGTCGGAGCAACACTTGGAGGATATGCTTTTTGATTATTCAGCTCGGAAATTTCTCTTGGGCTTGCCTTGTGTGCGATAAAATAAGCTTTTCGAAAAGAGAGCTGCTACCGCTGGGCGGTCATTTTTTGGCGAACGAAAACCATGCGGATAAAATACCATGTGCTACGAGAGCCGTTGTCTGAGCAAAAACAAAAAAAAAAGTCGGCCGCCGAGGGCACAAAAATACACTAAAATCTCTAACCGGCAGAAAAATCTAGAACCCGAGTATATTTTTTCAACCACCCTGTAAAATAGCTGTGAAACTGAAAAGTGACTAGGTGTGCAAAAAAATTATGTACTTTTCCAAAAATCGGTCATCCGTTAGTGGTGATCCAATATACCGCGAATTCGGGCTTAAATTTTTGCACCGCGGATTTCCAGGGTGCGGTATAGGATTTTCCGCAGGATTTTTTTTGATGTATCTGCAGTTTTTACGCGATATGCTGTACAAATTCAATCACCTAAATGACCAGAAAAAAAAAGCAGTTTCATTTTTATAATATCTATCGCGTGATTTTCTTTTTTTTCTTTGTCTCTCTCAAAATATTGTAAGCATTGTTTTATAACAATCGAATCGCTCCGCTCGTCCGAATAATCCTTGCAGAGTATTGTTGCGGGTATTCCTAAATTAAACGTATATCGATTGGATATATTATTGCAAATTCATAATACATAACGGGTAAGTATAGTTCGCGGTGCTAGCGTGTTTCTGCGTGGAGATAAATTTTACTACCTCACATAAAGCAAATTCGGGGCTCGACAGATCCGCGTTCTCTGTGTTATACCATACAGGCGAATCGATGCCAAGTTCGGAGGCAAATGTAATTCCCAAGATAGTAATCAATGGCACCGAATCCGTTCAGCTTCACACCTCATAAATTGTATTAGCACCCGATAGGTCGGATGATTTCTCAGCTAAAATTTCCAACGGAATCAAGTCCCAAGTTTCTACTTTACATTTTGCAAACTCATAACACTTTCTACCAGGGGTCCTATCGTCCGATAAATTTTTTTATACATTCCTTTTGTTTCCTTTTTATCTTTTTTTCTTCTAATTGCGATCAATTACGACGCACCGTTTGATCGCACACTACATTGAATTTTATTCCTCGTTAATTAGCGCTAATCGTTAATGATCGGATCCGCCCGCGTCGTGTAAATTCACAGAAATCGTTTTTTCGTTCACTCGCTTGGCACGCGCATTTCTTATCGTGCGGGGTGTTTAATTGATTTTCCTTGAATTTAACAGAACGCGGCTGCCTTCGCTGAATTTATACATCCGAAACCGACTCGTTTTTCACCCGCCCTTTCATACGATGCGACTATTTTCTGTTGTTTCCTCTTGTTTGTGCGTTTGAATTTTCTCTCTGTTTTTTTTTTTTTTTTGTTCCATCAAAGTAACGAAAATTGGAGATGGGTGGATGGTTGAATGTACGGAAAACGCGCCTCGCGATGTCGCCGCGTGGGTCTCGACAGGGACTTTTGTCGAAATGATAAAATGAAAACTTTCTCGTAAACCGTTCGAGATTTCTTCCCCCTATATATTTCTCTCTTATTTTTGTCTCTCATTTTTATTTTTTTTTGCTCTTCTTCTCGTATTCTCTTTGTCCCTTTACGCGGGCTGTTTGAATGGGTACCAACTTTATTCAATCGTAAAAATATCCTCATGCGTTTGCCAAGCGGACTCAACTCCTCTTCACGCAGTGCTCGATATAAAATTATATTATATTGTCTCGAATCCAATCAACCGCTCACGGATTTCTGCAAAACCAACAATCTCTTCTCGCGTATATATTCCACGTGTATATCCGATATTCTCCGCGGTAATAAAAAACGCGTTCTTGAATATTCAAACGGGGTCAAAGTTGTTATAAGGCATGGGGTAAAAAATTATTTTCACCGTCGAAATTCGAATATTAATCGGTTTTAATGAACGAGCTTTTCAGATTAATACCGGGGGAAGTACCGGTCCAAGGTCATTGGGAAGAAAAAAAAAAGAAAAAAAAAGAAAAAGAATAATAAGGGCAAGGAAAAAAATGCTGAAAAAATCAAGTGCGGTTAATGTCCGTCGCTAAAACAGCTTGCCGGAGTTCGTTAGGGAACGCCACGTGTTAGCAATTCAGTCCAGAGCGTCGCACAACCTACCGTACTATTTGCATACATATATTTATTTAAATTTGTGGTAATGGAATTTAGAAGCTTGAGCTAAACGCGACCGGTGCGAGCGGCTCGGCTCGATTTGCTTTGGTTTGGGCATGCGACGCGAGCAGCTCTCGAGAGCTGACGATGCTCAACCGCAAGGATGATCGTCAAATGTTGTTCTAATTTAGTCGGGCACGCATCGTTAAGCATCGAGAGATTACTCGAATATGATTGAAATTCGTCCAAAAAAAAAAAAGTAGCAGGAAAATCTGCGCGAAATTGACGTGCAGAAGTTAGAAGAAAAACGTCGGGAGAAATTGAAGAGAAGGTAAGAAGAGTAGGGAAAAAGGGATGGGAGAAAATTTTTCGGCCAACCATTTAACCATCACAAACAGCCTGCAGGGGACGACTCATACTTTTGAAAAGATTTTTTAAACTCATTAACAGCCGCTACTGCAGAGACGTAGCTTTTCAATTAGTTTTCTTATTTATTTACCCAGCCGTCAGTTACCACGACTTGCTTCCTTTGAGTTGTAACGTAAACTTGCATAGGGTGTGCGTGGCGTACATATATGTGTAAATTGAAAGGACTACAAGGTAGACTTTTAATTGAATAGTCATTAACCAGCACCCTCATCCGGTTGACGTGAGTCGGAATTCAAGACGTTTAGAATTTGTCGAGAACTTGAAATCAGACGTGGATGTGTACGTGAGCTTTTAATTAGTGAAAAGTGAATATTCACCGATGAGATCATCGATTTTCATTTTTATAACCGGGAAGAAATGACCATATTTTTCACAAGTGAATTTTTTTTGCAAACGTTCCAGTCGGAAATACTTCAAACGGCATTATAGCTGGATTGAGAGTATTGTGAGAATTTAGAAAAACCAGGTCCGCAGTTGTAAAACGATTTGTACGTTCAAATAATTTTCTTGGTGACCCGCAACTGGGCCCGGAGGGCTCAGGATTCGGAAGGTAGACCAAAGGACGAAGGACTTAAGAGTCTCAAAGGTAACCTCCCAATTATCAATTCTCCAAATAATTCTACAAGGGATCGACAGATATATCGGAGAAAGCGATTGACGAAAAATTCTTTGAAAAATGTACTTACATGGCTGCACTTCAATGCGTGTTTAGATCGTTTATATACTTATCTACGGACGTATTATACCATAGTTCATTTTATCTGCTTTACGGTTGGAAACCTCAGCGGAATATCGTAGGCAGTATTTTTTTCAACGAATTTCTTCTTTCTTTTTTATTTTTCATTCAAATATCGCGTTTGTTTTTTAAACCTTTGTGCTATTAGGTTTTATTCGCCTCTCATAGGTATGCTGGATGAAAAAGTTCTTTGAAATTTTTGTGCGTTCGTGCGGAGGTCTACTTTATTTTTTCCTCGCTACTTTGCACTATGATACAATATTAAAAACTTTCATTCCTCACGTCTTCGTGTGCGGATGTAATGTGAACCGAAAAATCTTTTGCGTTTTTCATAAAAATACGCAGCAACTTTCGCACAGAAAATCATTTCACGTCTTCCAACGCGATTCTATACAGATTCTCCAGACGAGTGTTCTTCAACGCGGAAGATAAAATACCTTCATTAGAAATGTATACCCTTGAAGTGCGTGTTCCTTAAGTGCAAGTGCTCGTAAAAAGACGATCATGGTTTATCGTCACACGTGGTGAGATAGGTCTAAAAAGTTTTCTTCCAGTTCGGAGGAAGTTGGGAATAAGAGTTGCGGGAAGCGAGTTTACATAAACTGAGGGGGTAAGGAGGGATGATAAAAATTGAAATCTGGAGTAGAAAGCAATGTTTCTTAAATATTGAGACATCATATACTTGGGGGGTGGTCGTATGAAAATAATCGATAAAATCTACGAATAAAACCAGTAGACTTCCGTATGGGAATACTCGAACCAAAAAAACTCAATATATTTTCCATATACCTTTCAGAAATCGGTAGACTGGAAAATGTCTTATTCGTAGTAGTTTAATAATAAATTGGCAAGGGGTGAAAGCATGTGTGTAGTAAATGGGTAAAGTTCTCACACCAAAAGTTCTCAAACCGCACAACATTGACTCCTAAACTTTGACTTTTATTTTTATTTTTCTCTTCGCAACTTCGCCAAAATCTTTTTAGCCTGCAGTTGTCATCAAGATTTTCAATCCGCTAGGCCACTAGAGACGTAGATTTCGATCGAGATTAAAATAAATTCGACATTCCAAATCGTGAACTCAGCTACGCTGTCATTTATCTAACTTTCAAAAAGTCGATCAAAAATTGTCGGAGAACATCTAACTGGTTGTGACACAGGAAGTGCATCGTGGTATTAAGGGAACACGATTGTTCATGAACCAAAAGTACGACGCAACTTTGGTACACAGCACTTCACTTAAATGCCCCGTAATTTCAGAGCACATAATTACCTACAGCATCGTACTGCTCATTCTGTCACGATTTGGAAACAACTGCTACTATCATCTGCTATTTAGAGCTTTTTCTGGCTTGCAAAAATTTTAAATTGATCGTTATTGAATCTTGCTCATATTAAGATCGAGAGTTTTCTTTCTGAGAAGATGGCATCGATTTTTGCTTCCGCAATTTCAATTAGTTGCAGGCATATTGAAAATTTTGAGTAAAGAATAGACGGGTGTAAAAAAGGATGTTATTATTAGCCACGTTCCTCCTTGAATATTAAGATGAAAAAAAAAAAAAAAAAATCTGTACAAAAAGCGTATAAGGTACAACAAAACGAAAGTTGATCTCTTTATCCAAGCAGTTGTCTCATTTTTCTCTCATCAAAAGAAAGATTAGCTCTGCAGCGGCACAGCGCGATGAAAATTTATTCACATTATTCGCGCCGACGCTTTTTTATCATAAATAAAACTCTCGTGTATGTAAATACACATAGCCGTCATGCCTTTCTGCTCTTAGAGAATTAATTTTTCGAGGATAAAGGATTTTAAAGCCTAGACTTTTTTACTCTTACCTACAGGATCTCCAGTCCACTGAAATTCGCTCTAATATACTCGCTGTTTCAGCTGTGACGAGACGGCTGAAAAATTCAAAAGCGTTGCCTTACGTCCCCTGAACAGCGAGCTTTCTTTTTTTACTTTTTTTGTTGTGTTTTTTTTTTTTCAGTAAATACATACGGAAAGGGGGGAGTTTGCCCAGTTATTTTTCGAAGCGTTCAACAAAGTTATAAATGATTAATAATGAGACGACTTCGGCCAGCTTGTGTGACGCAGCAAAAAAATTTGCTTATGTACACAGGTAGCTTTATAAAAGCTTGCGATGTCCATCAAAAGTGAACAAATAACGGAACGGAGAAGGAGAGGATAAACCGAGGAAGGAGAAAAAAAATAAAATATTATACAAACGAACAACTATATAAGAGACAAAAAATACCGAACCAAGACTATATATATTTACCGGATGTCATTTTTAAAATGATTAATGAGCATTGTCAGGTGTGATAAATTGTCTGGTAAATATCGTATTAGCAGACCACTCAACAAAGCTTGAAGGTTCATAATACCGCATTGTCTTCTGGACAATACGTACTGAAATCCTGCAGCTAGTCCTGTTAGCTGTCACTATACACATAGACTGCCATTTCTGAACGGAGGCTGTGCATGGAAATCCTGCGAGAAGGACAAGGAACATCAGAGAAACTCTCCCCTCCTCCTCTTCTTCCGCTGTCTGCAGCTCTGCCTACTTGATTTAGGTCTCCAGTTTCGCCAATATATGTACCCTCAAAATCCTCTCACATACCTAGATCCGTACCTACAATAGCAATGTACGATACGTACATACATATGTACATAAACACATAAATTTTCTGCAATTATATTTCACTAGCAATTTTTTTCTTTGTTTCTATTCTCAAAGATTAATCTTTAATATGAACTCACCGACAGCACCGAAGGTAGAATTACTTTCAAGATTTTGAGTGGAATTCCGGAAATCTTGTATCGAATTCCGAAGAGTTTTACACGATTATGATCATGTAATTGAACCCACTCGAAGTAAGTGTAATCTGAAAATGAAGCAGAGTAGTATGTACGTATAAATGTTCCGGTAATCAGAGATACTTTAAGTATTATATACCCATTCCTTGACTAAATTGTACTCTGAAACACTCGTAACAAAGTTTACGAGTAAAATGAGTAATAAATAAGTTATTCCTGCTGAAATCCCAAAGGTTGTATATTATAACAAGCCCGTCGGGTGCTTCTAATTCCATAGTTATATACATACACCTATAAATCGTGAAATTAGGTGAAAATCAGGGATACTTTCAAGTATCATTCAACTGCCAACGTTCTTTTTTTCCAACGCGAAACCCTCTACTTGTTATTTGTTCCAGATTTGCATTCTACGAAAAAAAAAAAAAAAAAGAAGAAGAAATGAAACATTTTTCTCCAAGTATTTTGCCATGTAAATTTAAATGTACAACCATGTGCAGATGTTAAATATATATTTGTGCATGCGATAAATATATGTTTTACATTAAATTCGGCGAAGTGGTGATTCCGAGAAGCTGGCTATCGCGTTACGGTTCTATGCAAATTATTTCCAGTGGCACAAATAAATGTAATATACATTTCTGTAGGTACAAATAAATGTAGGTATTTACATATGTATACCTGATGCAACCTAACGTATATAGCAGATTGCACATACGTATGTATACTACGGTGTTAATTGCTATGGGTAAACATTGACGTCTCTGTTCGACTCTGCTTTGCTCCGCAATTACTATACATATAGCTGTATATGTATAGTATATAAATATATACGCGTTGATACCATTAATCCGTTTGGCCGGTAGTTGAGTTTGAATTTATTACAAGTATCGAACACGGATCACCGTTCATCCGTCTGTTTAGTAAAGATAGATAGGTACTAGGAGGCAGTGCGCTACATATGAACATGGGCAGGTACTAGATTAGGAGGTAAATTATCACTTGATTATGGAAATCGATAATTGGCAATCGAGCAATGCCAAATATCACAGCTGACCAAAGATTAAAGGGATGATTATTCATGGAAACTATAAGGCAATTATACCCGCTGCACCGTGGTTTATGGCACACCAGGGTAGCACGGCTGAAACAAGAAACCAATCAACGAGAACAAGATCGGCATCTTGGATCGAAAATACGAAATCAGGACGAAACGAACACCCGATGCAAAGCTAGAAGTTTCAGCTTTTTTGACACTTGTGAATCAAGTTTTTCGATCACGAATGTGAACAAAAATCACATTACCAAGTTTTCTCTTCTTTTTTTTTTCTTCATTAATAATGTGTTAATCGGATTTCGTAGGTTAATTAAAATTACATAAAGAGTTCCACAAGATGGGGTCGTGTCGAGTAAATTTATTACCGAAAAAATGTAAGGAAAGAAGAAGAAAAAAAGTAAAAGAAATGTAAAAGAAAATGAACAAAATAAGTGATAATGGGAATACAAAAATAGAAAACTGTCGACCCCTGTATATTATTCCGTCTTGTTGATGCAACCTCGGTGAAAATTACTCGCTTGATGTTTATTATAATAAACTCTTTCATTGTCCCCGGCGTACCATACAACGATGAGGACAATTTATTTCAAGATCTCGCGGAAGCTTTTGTCAAGTTGTAATTAAACAAAATTATTAATGTTCTCCGCGAGACAACTCGCACCTTCCGCGCGGTGCCTCTTGTACCTGCACAGTACAAACTTGAGTACAGATATAACCGTAGAAGTCCATCTTTTTGCATTCGTTTGTTCGTCCCGTCGAGCGAATTGAGTGCTTTCATATTTCATGAATAACATTTGTTCGGCTTTTTTTTCTTTTCTTTTTTCTTTTGTTCCCGCCAATCACATCAATTCTCAATTACTTGCGATTAAAAATGAGCAAATCGTAAAGCAGAAAAAAAAAAATCACAATCGAAGAAATGTTTTTTGGCTGAATAAAAATAACAACGAGACGTTCAGTTGATCAAATTTAATTTTCCATTTGCGTGCAAAAATCCTGAGCATTCTGTCAAGATTGTGTCAGAGTAGAAGGAAGTGAAAAAGCTCACTTCCAGCTAGAGTGCAGTGGATAAAATAATACCGAAGCTTTTTCTCTTGAATATTTTCGTTTTATTTTATTTCGCATGCTTTCTTTTCTTTTTTTTTTTTTTTTTGTTTCATCCATTTTCTTTTGTACCAATTTTACGACGCTACTAAATTTTGAGAACCCGCCTGTTTGTATTGTTACGAATTCGTTGAATATCGAATTATTCGTCGCGAGTTGGTTTTTTCTCTGCAGTCCTCGTACTCTACGGTTGTTACGCGCATCTGTATTATATGGTCCATCAACCAGCGGGGCAAAGTTGTTGGAATGAAAAAAAAAAGAACTTGAAAAAAACTTGGAAAAAAGTTCGTATATGGAGATTTGTGTCAATCGAAATGAAATGTATGTATAGCATGTCGAATTCGCGTACGCTATGTAGATGTGACTTATGAGAGGCTTCCGTATAGAATTTTTCGTTTTCAAATTTTATCAACGTAATACTTCTGGGATTTTTTTTGATTTAAAATAAGCGTAATCGATATAATTTTTGCGCCATTTTTGCGAGGAAGAGACAACATTTTGTTTTCATCTACATAGTACATGCGTGTTAATTTATCGTGAACGGGATAATGAGAGAGAAGATAAAAGGCGAGTTGAAAATTATATTGTTCTCGTGTGAAAACTGTAGCGTTTAAAAAAGCGAGTTCCGCTCTATTATACTACCTGTAAATTATTTATTTCTATGGGATACACCTACTGTCGACTAGAGATAAAGCTATTACTCATTGTCAGAGACGCATAAAAGTGGACAGAGGATATATATATTCATAATTCCCTGCTCAAAGTTAAAGTTGTTCGGTGCTAAAGTTTCAAAACTAGAGGATATATCGTTAGGTAAGAAGTTAAGTTTTTCCCCTGGTATAGGTATACAAGGTGCGAACTTTGTCGGGTTTTTGGTAGTTTATCCGATAATTCGTAAAAGGCTGAAGCTCTCTTTTTCCCCGGCATAGTATAGCGAGAAGTTTCGGTACAGAATCAGTACAACCAAGAAAGCTGCTTGAATTCTAGTCACGAAAACCGTCTCGGTATAAGTATAGTCGAATTTTCCATTCCGCTCTCTCTCTCTGTCCCCCCCTCTTTTTTCTCTCTTCTTCTCTCCTCTTCATCAATGATTATACGAGAGAGCCATGGAGTTGAATTAACTCGCACCGATGGACACGAGCTTTCGCTTTTCCTATGACGTCGTCACATGCATTATACGATTGCGATTACGAATACCGAATACAGGGGGGCGACGATTTCCCTGTAATTTAAGCAACGATAAAGCCTTTGCAGAAGCTGAAAGTCTCGGAAATCTCTCCTTAGTAAGGTATTCGCGTGGTGTTTTTATTGCCGCTGTTGTCTATTTCCGAGGCATATCGAACATGCGACATTTACCGCGGCAATGGTCTGGACAAATTCGCTTTAACATCTAACGCTTTCCATTTCAACGTCCCGGGTATATACGTGTACAATACATGGTATATATATTTATCGTGTTTCCGTTTACAGTTATATACATGTACTTGGAATCGGTCCACGAAAGCGTGAAATAGAAACTGAGCTTTGTTCCAACTGGAAGTTTCGGAACGCGATGTTCTCTTGTAATTATAAACTAGACTGCATGAACGTTCGATCGGAGCTTTAGGCCGGAACCTATGTAATAGTTTCAAGTTTTGAGTAATTTCCTATTGGATTGAATATTTTTTATCAAACGAGATCGACGTGAAATTGAGGAGAGTGAGAATATTATGAAGTTCTCTTTTTCGAAAATAGAAAGACAAAATTGCGGAATATGAGCGGAATAAAAAATAAAATGGAAAAGTTGGTGGAATCGAGTTTGAGAAATGAGTCTAATTTAAAATTTCATTATTTCCAACTATCCGGTGTACATGTATACGTATAGTGTACGACAAGTTTTATTTAATCACTCTTCGCTGCTTTCGGTTTTTTATCGTTGGTAAAAGTTTACTAATCCAGATCCCCCCCGCGTGTGCGGAGTGGAAGGTTATCCAATGGTTGGTATGGTCCTGAACTTTAGGAAAAATGACATCGTAAGGTATAAGGGTAAATATAGATATATTCGATTTGAAGTGGAGGGGAGAACTCGCGATTTGAGAAGTCTCCGATATTCCAACTTTAATTTCAAGAGCTTTTAGAGTCAAGTGGTGGAATACCAGCTGTAAAAAAAAAAAAAAAGAAGAAGGAAGTAACAAAAGAGCCGTCAAAAGAGAGAGAGATGAAGGAAATGCTTTCACTCAAATTTCTCGCTAATCGATAAAACGACTGGTAACCTTTATCAGTCTTATCCAACTTCTGAGCAGTTACGAGCGGTCACTGGTAACCTTATATCTCTTTCCGTCCTTGTTTTTCTCACGTGAACATGAAAACGGAAAGAGAAATAGAACTACACAACCCGCAAGGAAACTCCTCCACTCCGCTACAAGAGCTAACGAGCACGTACCTTCTAATCGGAATTAAGATCAACCGTCACGAATTCAACGTAAAAAGCTCGCTAAAGCTTAAATCACTGCGGTCTTGATTGTTGATTCTATATACTTTTCCAGTGGCTCACGTATGCTGCACGAATTTTCATTGCTGGTAAAAAGCTCTTGTTGCGGGTTATACGTTTAAAAATTTAAATACGTTCAATTTTTGAGAAGAATATTTTGTTTGTTTCGACGAAATTACGTCCCCCTCGAAGAGCGAGAGCTAGAAGAAAAAAGAACTAATTGTAAGTATATAAAAAAACGGCGTGAAATCCTCACCTTCCGATTATCCGCAAAATTGAACGTGGCAATAACGTTATGCGAACCATTTGTCGGATATGCAGGTTATACACGTAGCATACAAGAGTAGCTGGCATGTCGGAGGATTTTTGGTAGCGTAGCTCGGCGGAAAACGTGGCTGGCTCATTGGTGCGGAAGTTGTATCCATGTCCCTTTCTGTCACTATATGTATATACGTTTCCGGAATATTTGAAATATATATTTTGGCGCTCAACGCGATACACCAGACTTTCTCATAGCATGGAATACTGGATATATTTCCAGTAAAAAGCGCACTCCTGCAACGTGCGACATCATACATCTGTCCAAAGATATTCCTTTACCTTTATTCGCCACCTATTTTTGTCTTCTCTTTTATCGCACGTGCCGACTGCGACCTCCACCTGCAGAAATACATGCCTTAGCAAGTAGTTGACTCGAAACTACAAGTTCCGTTTCTGACTTCAATCCTTCGCACTTATTACAAGGAACATATTTCAAGTTTACTTTTTGTTTTATTATTGTACAAAAAAATGGTTCAAAAAACCGAGCAATTAAAACTTTAATTGATCCGATCAAATGGGTTCGCGTTACGTTAGCTACAAAAAGATTTCTATCATCTAGAAAATAAAAGAGAAAGAGAGAAGAAGAATCTGAACAAAAATGGGAATATAATTGCGTTGAAATAGAATTGAACAAGTTTTACCAAACGTCAGTTCGACTTAACCTTCGTTTTTCAAATGTTCAAAAAATAATTTTAGTAAAATTGAAGTGATAAGTTTCCGCAGCAATATTTAATACCATTTCGCTGCTGCCGTACTGCAACTTCTGCAAAGCTTATATACATATATTATGTATGTGCATGTATGTACATATGCACGTTAACATATGCGAAGCTTGTATATAACTGCAGTAGTGAATAAACTTTGAAGACACTTCCGTAAATTTGTATGTACCGCTTTACTCTTGTATATATCGTGGTGCAGCCGTGCAGGGCACCTTTTGGAAGTGAATAATCTTTGTTGAAAAAGTTATACGTTCCTCCGAAGAAGGCTGCACGGAAAAGATGAAGTTACGGCATACCCTACATGTTCTCTGATTCATAGAGCAGCAGATATACCTATCTACAAGAATGCTAAATTCATTATGAATTTTTTGTTTTTACGATCACCTGAGCGTATCTCACAATAAAATAAATTTAGTGCGGTTCGATTTTACGATATGTCATATCTGCGAAGCTTCTTCATTTTTTTTTTTTGATCGTTAAACAAAAGGAAAAAACTAGCATTCTTTGAAAATTCATTCAACTTTTTGTCTAAATAATTGAACAACTACGGGATATTTTTGAGAAAGAATTTCGTCCAACTGGATGGATATTTCTATTCATTGTGTAGTAGAAAATTAAATGGATGGTATTTTTGTAGACATGAAGAATATAATACTTGACGTTCCTGATCCAATCTCGAAAGATTCCTCGTTAATTTCTGATAGCTCAGAAAACTTGTTCAACTCCATTTAAGCTCAACCTTCCGCTTTGAGCTTCTACTTTCATATATAATCAAGAGTACACTCAATCCTTCAAACGAACGTCTGTAACACTGGATACCTTCGCTTCACTTTTTCGAAAAGACAATATTCCAATTAAATGTCTTACCAATTCTCTCAAACGATACGACGAACAAACGAACACGGATTGCTCAAACAAAACTTATATCACTCCTACCGGGTTTATTCTCCGAGAGAAAAATGACACTCCTCTAGTAAAGTATACAATCTGCCAACTCTAATTGCAGACGAAGGAAGCACTTTTATATCAACTTAAGAGCTGCACTGCACTGAGGGCCGCCGTCACGGAGAGCTGAATGTCATGTACATTGTACATACTTTCAGGGTGAATCGGTTTATCTTTCGTTACAAATGACCTCTGCAATTTCATTTGAAAACAGCAAAGTTCAAATATTACCTGCTGAACTTTCAAAAAACCATGTAATTAAATAAAGAATAAAAAGGAAAACACTAATTGACTCGAACATAATTGAGAGATGAAAATCGATATGTTGAATCACGAAATTTCTCTTTCTATATTACGTCGCTCTATCCATTGCCCTTTGAAATCTAATTTTACTTACCGAGCCGTTTCTTGTCACCGCTAATTTGTAGGCGGTGATTTAATCAGAGGAAAAAGAGCATCGTTGCGAAAATTTATGTGTCTATTTATATTCCACTGTATATCCCGTGGGGGAAAAATGGACCAGTAGGTATATATATTATCAGCGTTATCAATTTGTCTTATAATTGAATGAATAACTCGACAATAACGTTCCGCCATGTTTTGATGTCCACCTAATTACCGGGTGTATAATTATTTCCAAGGTGTCGTCTAATTACTTCTAAATTGGTTCGTTTGAATATTTTACTTTATCAAGCTACGCTGATAATGAATGGTAGAGATGAACGAGTGGATGAAAGATCTAATGGATTCTCGAATACGTATACAGAGATGTTCTTTTTTTGTTCAATTATTTTTTACTACTATAAAAAACCACTCGAGAAATACCGTATGGTTTATGGAGCTCCGAGTAGTCAAATCCTGAAGGTAGATTCCCCTGCTTCACCTTATTTATTCTAAGTAAAGAACCTCGAGAGTAGGTACAGATCATACAAACGCAAAGGAGATTTACGCAAGAAATAAGATAGATGAGAGTAGTGCAGGTTGGTTGCAAGCGTTGCAACGGTCGGATGGTTCTGAGCAAATACGAACGATGCTACGGGGTAGAGGAACGTACAACACAGGATTACAAGGATGAAAGAGCCGGCAGTCTAGTTCGTGGAAAAATAAAATAAATCGTGGAAAAAAAAAAGGAATCGAAAAGAAAAAAAATAGTCAGAAAGGAAAATAAAGGAAGCAGAGATTGAAGAGATAAGAGGACACAGAACTCTCGCATCCAGCTGGGAATTCACAGTTCGAAGTTAAGGGTTGTACAGCTCGTAGTTATTAGTTATATTTCATTTGAAGGGCGCAGTAGTTGGATTAAAGTAACTAAAAATAAACTAACCTAGTTGGATCCAAAAAACAGTCACGTATACGACACGAAACAATAAGGTTTTTGCGCTGCAGTATACATACGTATGTCGTACGTCGTATGAAGCATCGTGTGCTGTACATACAATATAACCCAGGTCTAGTGTAAGTACAAAACTCTTGACAAGTTTCCACGCTGTTTCTTCCTTACAAAGAGTTATAAAAAGCTCTGCCTTATCACCTGCTCATCGCCATCGTTCTACGGTAGAAACTTTCTCGTCGAGGATATAATGCTCGAGATTCTAAAGCACAACGCCATTTTGGTATACGACCCGCCTAGCTTGCCCATACATGAGTTTTTATTGCTACGTGATAAAAATAAATCAACCATGGAAATAACTCGAGGGTTGACGAACGGGGAGGCGAAGCAATGGAAAAAAATAAAGCTCAATTTTCAACTCTCTTCGAGCAGGATGATAGAAAGTTTTCCAGTTATTTTAACAGCGGTGGAAACTGATTTCCTTCGGACATATAATAGAGCTGTACACAACGCGATACAATTTCTTACTACCAAATTTATTCTCTCTCTCTATACATATATACCTATATTATTGTGCGAAATTTTATTACATGGTAAAATTTTTCCTGCCGTCCGATTAATTTTAGACCATTAAAAACTGACGTTATTCTTTGAAACGTTTGTTTCAACGTCGAGCTTTTGGCGGCTGGATGACATTTCGTGTATTTTAGAGTTTAGACAGACGGAAGTGGGTGTGCATTCGTAATATATCTTGGTACGGAGGGCGTACCGTGCTATATAACTTCGTTCCAAAGTCTTCGTATTCTCTAGGAGCAATGCCAAACGATCTTAAAGTGAAACCCTGGCTGCTGCAAGTTCGGAAATTCTTCGGTTCAAGATGAACGAATCAAACGAATGAGCCGAATACCTACCTACTGCGCAAAGTGAACTGAGCTCTGCAGCTCGTATAAGAACGATGAGTTCTTCAAGGAAACGAGAAATGCACTTGATTAACCAGGATCTTTGTATCTTCCTCCAGAATCTAAAGAACCCGGGAGTTTGACGGTCGTCAGACTTCCGGCATTCGGAGGAACTTATTACAGGAAAACTACCCCTTATCTCGATCAGTCTCGTGCACCAAGATATCGGCAGATTAACGAGTTATCTTGGTGCAAAAAAGAAAATATACACAAAATTTTTTTTCATCGGGATCTTTCGACGCTCCCGAAAAACTTACTCGACTTGCGGTTGGCTACTCAGGGAGTCTGGAGTCGCGTCTAGTTGTTGACAAGCCATTATAACGCCATAGTCTGATTACGTCAGTCACGCGTCATGGTGACGCTAAAAACGACCTCATTTGTTAAGAGATATAAGCTCGTCATGCGACCTAGGGGTAATTGAATCTCTCGCGATCGATCGTATTTTTTTTTCCTTTCTTTTCGGAAAGGTGAAAAATCTGCTGGCTTCCAACTGTTAATACCTACCCATCAAGTTGTTGTGAATTTACTGCAGGAATCATATTTGAAGTTGCGGTTTTCCGGCGTTTTTGTTTCAGGAATGTTCGAGACAGATGGCCAGCTGATCCCCGGAAGTATGTGCGACCACGAATTCGTCAGCTCCGCCCTTACGCCGCTCCACGGACGTTTCTACTCGCCCCGCTATCCATCCTCTTACCCGAAGAACATCCGGTGTTCATACCGTTTCCGGGCGAGGTAACTAGCCTTCTCACTATAACTACCAGTTTTCTCCATTCCTAGCTATATTGTACGCATATTATGTGTAGGTGTTTACACACGTCTGTCGCGTCACAAGAAATATTCCGAAATTCTTGTGCTTCCGACAGCGAGGCAACTTTCCTCATTTCTCACCGCGTCTCCTTGTTATACATCCATGAAACTTTCTATATTTTACTTTGCCTTCTCTTTCACCTTTCTCAAATTACAGTTTTAGGGTATCCCATGAATATACCTGTGTGTGTAGCCGCGTATATGTATTAAAATATTTGAAGATAGGCTGCGATAAACTTTGAAAACTTTCATCAAACAAAGAGAATATTGATACTCCAGCACATAACCCAAAAACTCTCTAGATTTTATGTAAACTCAATGTACCCGATGTTCATCGATCGATCAATCAAATCTATGGGGTATGAGTTTCTCCGAAAAGTTATACATGATAATACATATCGGTATTCCTATATTTGTTCGCATACTTTTCTCCTCGTGGAGAATCTTATACGGAAAGATTATTCGTGTGAAAACCTAGTGATATTTTTCGTCGTATAAGTTGGAATCCAGAATAATTGAAAGACTCGGTAAATTTATGCGTCAAATGAACCCCGGCCTACGAAGTTTATTAGGCGATGAAAAGGGACGGTCGTCTTTAACAATCCACGGATTTAAATTACAATAAACCTTGACCCAAGCGGACCAAGTGTCTGCAATCGCTTTAATGAACTCATATTCTAGACTAGAAGAGCCGCTGCTTTCTTCAAAGATGCCCTCCTTTTCTTCCCCTACATTCCGAAGCGGCAAACTTTATCACTGCTTTATAATACCATAATAAAACGAATCCGTAGCTCTAGAGCTGTTTCGCGATATAATTTAATTTTGAGTTTACCCATATCTGAAATACGCTCTCGAGTAGGTATTTTTTTCACCTCGTAATTGGAATAATCGAAAGAATACAAATGCAATTAACCGCAAACCGCGGTGTGCGAAAAATAATATTCGTACGTGTACAACGTAGATGCATGTCGTGAGCTTTTATCGCGTGTTTGAAAGCCACTTTTTTGAAGCAGTAAAATCCAACCTTTCAACCAAGAAACTAACCCTGGCGTACAAGTACTGAGAGTTATAACGAATCTTACGGAAATACTGCAACATTAGCACGCGAGATTCTGATAAAATGAATAATAACGTGATATTACGTTTCGTAGAAATTGTTTAATTGAAATTTTTTTCTTTCTCATTTTCATTTACAGATTGAAGGAAAGAATACGTGTGGTTTTCGAAGAAATAGCATTACAGAAAGGTGATCTCAGGTAAGATGTTTTCTGATATATTCACATTTCGTGATATATTCATTTTTAATTACTTTTTAATTTGTGTTAATCTGCGTAATTATAAGAAAACGTAAAACGCCTAATTGAGATTTTCGCACGACTATATACTCCCTCGAGTAACATTGGTGGCGGAAAAAAAAGCTCATCCGGTTTTTGTTTTAAGGTTAATATAAAGACGAGAGATGTATTGTTATAAGGGCGAAATGGTTCGTTGCTCCTTTGAAAAATGAAGTGGTGGTAAAAGAGAACAAAAAAAAAAAGAAATCCAAAAAAAATAAGCAAAGGAAAAATGAGAGAATATAAAAAATCTACCCTATGAATGACGGAGGGTAGTTCTTTCCCGGTATTTAACGAATGAGAACCTTCCATGCAGGAAAGAAAAAAAAAAAAAAAAAAAAACAGGCGGGAGTTGATGTATAAGACAAACGGGTCTCAAAACGCGGCATAAATGCCTCACTTAAAAGTTAAGCTACTCCCACCTCGAAGCCCATTCTTTTTACTCAATTTCACTTATCCTACCCTCCATTGGAGCCTCTTCATCTTGCGCGAGTCGTTTTACTTCAGACATAAAAATGAAGATGTTCGCAAACACGCGATCAAAAATAAATCACTGACAATAACGCGTATCGATATGTTCGAATAAAGAAAAAACAGAAAAAATTTTCAAAGGAAATCAAAGCGGCAAATTCAAATTGCGAATAGGCGGGATGAGAAGAAATCCTTGTCAACCGATCCTGTGAGTGAGATAAAATTGAGAAGATGCTGACAAAGCTGTGTGTGATTTCTGAAATTGCTGCCAGAGAAATCCTGAGCTTTCGAATGTATGGGGAAAAGTAGGGTGTATAATTGAACCACTTGGTAAATCGGACCACTCGGTATAAAAAGTACATTGCTCGCCTGATTCTTTCCTATAAAATGGTCCAATCTGCCTCGCGGTCCAATATGCCCTTCTTTACTCTGTACACGTATACCGTGTACTTGGAGTTTAATGTAGGTACATACTAAAGTATAGCAAGAGATTCTAAAGATCCTTGGGAATCCATCTGTAAAATATTCTATTTGCTCTGTATCTGGGGATCGATTTGAAACAGCGTCGAATTCAATGAACCATTAAACTAATCAAACAGCTAGCAGATCAAATGTTTGCAAACCATTTCAACGTCGGTCTCTTCGCCAGCTAGCGCGCCGGAAATAGATCCCCTATGATCTACTAGATACATAATTTGAAGGAAAGAAGGGTTTGAAGAAAAAAATAAAATAAAATAAAATTAAGGAAAGAAAAAAAAAAGGACTGCGAGATCAATGGCGCTGGTCTTATCGGAGAAATTCGCGAAAGAAAATATATCGGCCTACAATATTGTACAACTGATATTCTACCGCGTATAATATCGTACCATATCGAGAAAGATGGAACGAAGTTATCGAGATCTCGTGTCTTAGATTGTGAAGGGTATGAGTATCTGGGCTGTTCTGTAAATAGGCTTCGTTGTTAAGGTTGCCCAAGAGAGAAAACCCATCCTGGTTGCCTGCAGCTGGAACCGAACGAATCAATTTACCAAACCCCCCCTGCCCGCGCACGTACGCTCTGTCTAGCGAACCAAACGCGATTATTAATAACAATAACCCCTCGCCTGTATAAACTAGATAACGTAAAACAGAATATTCTATCGAACGAATCAATTCACCGAAGCTCATCGAACATGTATTTTCCTTCATGAAAACATGTGTTATTTCCGAGGTTATTTCTATCTACGTTAATCTAGTTTTCTACTAATCAATTGCAACCAATTTCAGATTTTTTTTCTATCTTTTTAGAGCAATCTCTGAGTTACGCAAGCTCGAAAGCTCATAAGGAAGATGAGAAAAAAAAGAACTGTTCAAACAGCTCAACACTTTTTTTTCAAATCTATAGATATACCGATAGATTTTTTCCAATAACTAGATTCCATAACGCATATTGTTTCACGCGGACTATGCAGGCGAGAAATATCTGGGAGTATAATAGTCGGTGCCGAGTAAATAATTGTCCGTTGAATAAGCGCGGAGAATAGAAAGGGAGGTTGAAAAGTCAGTCCGTTATTTTGCAGAGGATGGGAATAGAAGTTAGGTAGGTAGATATGAGGTGGATGGAAGATGGGTAAATACAGAATATATAGACGGGTAGATGAGCAGGTATATAAAGAGAAGAAGTGAAAAAAAAAGTAAAAGAAAAGAATCGGAAAGAGAAACCGAAGGGAGAATATCAGGCGCAAGCGGATTTAGGCAGCTTTGTTCTACGCGAAGGGCGGAGATCTGATGTATTATGAGCCCATGAATGAAACATAGACCTTCGAAACGGTGGATTTTACGATCGCCAATAAGTCAAAGGCCTAATGCTCTTGATATTACCTACATAAATCTGTCAACTGCTGATACCGGCTGATATCGACCAATCAGGACGCTGACCTCATACACTCTTTACTCAATGAACAAACGCCTTCTATATACATACGTGTAAAATTCATAGTTCACCCGTAGACGCGAATACGCGTCGAAACTATGATATATCTGCACGAGATACACCGCGTTATAGAACGCGCGATCTCTCGGGTGGCATCGAAACATATGACAGACGGTTAAATGAGCCAATCAGTCGGCGAGATCGAGAAAACCCTAGAGAAATTTTATTTCTACATATAGACGTATGTACAATGTACATGCCTATAACATGAATCACAGTACGGTAGTGCCGAAAGATTTTTTTTAGATGGCGTATTGGGAGCGTGGAACAGATTGCCGGTATAGAAAAGTCTTCGGAGAATAACGGTAAGCAAATTTTCATAAATGAAATATTCACCCAGATTTACGAGGAGCGAGTAAAAGTATATCAGCTGCGTCGTTTTTACCTATCGGATGTTCCGCCGGCAGAGACCACGTCTCTTTTTTTTCTATACTTATAAATTCCGGTTCGACGACGATCCCCAACGGCGAATACTTTTTACCCTTCGGAAAAATTTCGATCCACAGAATATCCGCTGATAACCCTATAACGATGACAATCGGTGAAAATATTCCCTTCGGGCGAGCCAAGAGAGCCTGTGGCGAAATTAATTCTAACGTCATCGTGTCGATATTGAATTTTCGAATAAATATAATTTCACACCGATCCAAAGTTGGAAAAAAAAAGAAAATTGTGGCCGGTTGATGATCCGACACGGAGTTATATTTCCCTTCATTGAATTGGCAGTCCTAATCCCATAGTGACTGGAAAAGCTGGACTATACTCCCTGGTGAAATGAAATTAAGGAAGCTCAATACAGAATTAGAACAGAGTTCGAGGATTTATCAAGGATTAACTCCTGCAGTCCGGTGCAAAGCTTCGGCATTCGAAACCGAGTAACCTCATCGCCGTCATATGATGGCGGACCTCGGAGACCTCGGAGACCTTCCGCACTGCTCTTATTACCGAACACAAACATCAACGGATAAATCCACCGTGAATTTCAGTTCGTATCAAATGTGGTCTAGACGACTCTGATAAATTCTGGCGGACGGACGTGTCGCGAGCCATTGTGAACATTTTTATAAATGTAAAAGGATTACAACGTGCCAAATAGTGAATGAAATTAGAGACAGATAATCAAGTGAAGTGATTAAACGTAGGCAAGTAACGATAATAGTAATCTGGATTTGTCAAGAGTCACTTTTTGATTTCCAGCACTTTTGAAAAAACACTGCACGTTTACCGCACAATACGATAAAACTAGGCGACACGGTTTGTTAATTTTTTGTAGGGTTTTGCCCGATGTTAAAGTTCGAAAAAAGTTTCAACTCAGAGCGAATTTGAGTAGCGCAGCGTAACTCGGGGCTGTGTTGTAGTTTCAAATATTCTAACAATGTCCCGTGGCCAAACGTAGGTGCGGCACGTAAATTTCTATATATGTACTACATGAATTTAGCAACCGACACAACGTGCAAGCAGGGTAAATGTACAAGGGGGTCGATGAGCTGTAATAATATACGTTGCGTTCGAGCGAAAGGAAGAAAATAAAAATAAAAAAACATATATGTATTAGCGAAACAAGGTGGTGAAAGAGAGCCCTCGAGGTTGGAAAATTGTTACGCGTTAATACAGGATAGCGCGGGTTAGATAGACTCGTGGTCGAAATTTTCGTTTTGTATACAAATTATATGATTTCCCAACGGCGCGGGTTATTTCGTTCTATAAAAGAATAGTTGCCTTTATATACGTGTGCGATCTGAGCAGGTAAAACTAGGTGAACGGAATACGCGCGTTGGTATTAGAGATATACGAAGGGTGGTTGAAAAGCTTGGGAAAGAGTGAAGTTAACAATTCGCTTGTCGCGAGTTTCTCCGCATCGTTTTGTGACCCGCCTAAAACGTCACGCAGCGAAGGAACACGTGACACGCGAGACGCGGGACGTGACACGCGAAAACGAAATACGAGAAACGAAATACATGCGTATATACTTATATCTCCGCACTAATTTTTTTCGACGTATAAATTCCTCCTCATTCCATCGGTAAAATGAGCATCAGCGTATTACTCATTTTTTTCCACGCAACATTTCAAGTAATTACTTTGCTTTTACTATTTCTGATTTCATTCCACGTAGCGTCACCGTCCCACCCAGGACGAAAAAAAAAAGAAAGTTTTTGTGCCGACGTTGAGACGCAGGACGTTTGCCCGGCTGTTCTGTTCGCGGGTTTAGTCACGGGTATTGCATTTGCATAATTCTCATTGTTTTTTATTATTTATATATATTTTCGCTTTCTTTTTGTCAAATATTTTTTTGTTTCTCTTCTCTTTTTCCAAAACCCATTATCTGCTGCCAGTTTCGAGTTTCCCTCGGGCACGCCCGTCGCGGCTGTGTATATATTTTATATACGACGGACGATTTATATATTGTCAACGGTTGAAAACAGCCCAGAGCAGGCTATAAATTGTTGATAAAGTCTAACGCAAATGCGATGAATGATGCTCGAAAAAAATACACTTATATGTACCTTGAATTTTTTTTCTCATCTGTTCCCATTTTTTTTTCTACTCTCCGTTCAATTCACGTTTTAAGCGAACATCACGAGACAATAATTTTGAGAGTCGTCTGTCTTTTTTTCTACTAATATGCAGACGTTCGAGAAACATTATTCTGTTTTTTTTCTTCTCTCCTCTATTCAACCTGCGTTAGCTCGATTTTCTGCATAGCTTGCAGCTCTCTCCCGCATTTGTTCGGTCAATTTATTTCGAGTTTATATGTACAGGGCAATTTATCGCATTGGCAAAATTTTCTAGGTATTATATTATAAATATTATATACAAAGGAGATATCACCTATATGTATGTGTACAGTACAGAATAAATAAATGAATGAATGAACAAATACATATTTATTAAATACAGGTAATCAATATTCGAAAAAATTTTGAAAACGCCTACGAACTTTGCAAATCCGTGGGTGGTTCTGATCGTCGCGTTCAAATATCGTTTGAAATAAATGTTATATTCAACGGACAAAGTCCCTGGATTTTTTTTCTTTTTTTCTGTTCCAGGGACATACGCGTGTGGATATTTCATACAAAACGGAGTTCATTCGTGTGCCTGCTCTCTATATATATTTTTTTTATTTTCGTCTATAAATACCTTCTCCCCCATAAACTGTATGTATTTTATCAATGGATATATTCACATGTAAAAACGGCGCGCAATTTTACGACCGCCTTTAATCTTTCCAATTTATAGTACTCTGTACGGCAGCCGCGTATTTAGACGCGGGAAATTTTGAAACCATAAGTTAAAACCTACGCGCACGGCCGACCGCGTACGATTTATCTGGTGGACGTGGAGTTCTTCTTCATGTTTTGTACGATGATCAAAATTGATCCTGGGAACCCGTCTTTCTGTTTTTCTCTTCCCACGGTGAATCCGAGTTTCCTGTTTTACTCGTTCCGATCATTCATTCGTCGATGAATTTGTATTTGTAACGAAATGATTTTGCGAAAGTGCAGGTGTTTCTCGAGCGTTAACTTTAAACGTAGGTTCGGGTTGAACGAGGTGCCAGAAGTAATCCATCAGCCAGAGACGCGGAATGCAAACTAGTAGCTCAACTTATAATGGTTCAGTCCCAGCCACAACCGCAGTCTGACGGCAGCGTTAATCACTTTCATTTGTGTTTCTACAGCTGATTTCCAAACCTGCATATATGATGTACAGTAAAACTTCATGCCCACATGTACACACCTACGCGCAAAACCAGACGCGAATTTATAATGTGATTGGAATTTTAGCCACAGCTGGATGAAATTCGAATCTCACAATAGTAGGTGCGTTGCCGCTGCATAAAAGTCAAAAACTTTAATCGCGTTATGCTCGACCAGCTCGATTATTATTCGTTCAGATTTTGATAGTTTTCTACTTAGCGGCTCGAATCGTATGATTTATATCCCACCGGTTCCCACGCTGTAAAAATAATGTTGCAGTTGTAAAGTTGGGTGGTATAAAATTCGAAAATACGTAGAATACACGAGTCTGGCGTAGGGGGTGATTGAAATCGCTTGTCCGTTCGAAGCAATCGTCGAGTTCTGTAGCCGCTACCGATGCGGAGGTCAGAGAGATAGAATTTTCTCTGTGTGTACGTCTACGTGCACACCTACACATTTCCATCTATATCGATGCGGTGGTGGGTCTCGCAAATTAGGGAAATGCGAAATGAATCATCGAGTGCGAACCGCGAAATCATACCGCGTTCACGTTACGCGAGATCGTAAAGGGGGCATTCCATTGTCATTCGCGGTCGGAGCGAACCTGTTAACCGAACATATCGTTCCAAGTGTTCCCCTTGGGCAGTGGGCAAAAAAAAGGACCTGAAAAAAAATTCTGGGGGAAGAATAAAAAAAACTAAAGAAACAACAAATGGAAAAGCACCGCTCACCCAGGAAATACGCTCTGCCGTATGATATAATGCATTACCTACCGCCGAAAAAAAAATAATAATCAAAAACGTGAGATAACGAAAAATTTCCTGACTCAGATACTAGCGTCAACATAAATAAAAATGATAAATTTCGGAAACTTATTCGAAATTTCGATGCTCTCTACTAGCGTAATCGGTTCCCATTGAAGTGAAAACCAAAACTTACTATCTCACGTGAACGTAACCTATGATGACACATCGATCATTTTAATTCAAAAAATGATAAATTTCCGGGCTATACAAATAGAAAAAAAAAAGAAGGACTTATCACTGATCTCGTCGTTCTCCGTGTGGAATTGACAATTTCCGCACCGTTGACCAGACCGCAACTTTCCATAGGTGCGTGTCAGATTCTCTATGGAGAATTGATCGTTCAAAGATTAGGAAGGGTTTGCGAATCTATCATTCGTTTTCAGTGATCTTGAACCTGCAGGTTGTTTACAGATGTGACTCGTGATCAGTTATAATTTGCTCTAAAGCTGAATCGAACTACGTTCAGAGTTTTCGAGAACTTTTTGGCTACATATCGCGCTACCTGCGCAACATTTCAGTCTCGAGGTCAGCAATCCATATCTCAAGTGCCGAGTTTTACCCTCTCGCCATTTCAGAGCTCAAAAAAGGCAATGAAAAGAGGAAAAAAAAAAGGACATTAAAGCGGAACAAAAAATCGAAAAGAAAAAAAGTAAAGTTGACCGACTATAATTTGTCAACGGTGTGTACCCCACAAATCCTGGGCAATAGCCATTTACCCCAGAGAGAGAGAAAGAGGGAGAAGGAGGAAGGCTAAGCTAAGCAGTTTGAGTAAAATTTTTTATCTCACTCAAGAGCCAAAGCCACCGTCTACGTCGCCGCCGTCGTCGTCCTCGTATTAAGCCGAAGCGATAAATTCGAAAATATGTAAAGAATAAAACGAAAAACCAAAAGAAAAAAAAAAAATCTAGCGTTGAACCTAACATATATGGGGTATCATCGGGCACTTTTGGAGGTTAAATTTATTCACACTACGGGGATCAACTTCTCTCATAAAATTTTTCCGTAGTCCTGCAAAGAGAGAAAGAAAAATCGAGAGCAACGTAGTACGAGGCAAAAACTACGGCCATCTACCTCGTTATGTATCGAAACTCTATGGTTACATAATAATATAGGTGCGGGTCACGCAGTTCGCCAACACTTAAGCCTCACTTAATAGTTAATCTTTAGCAAAAAGGCAACGGAGAAGAGAAAAAAATATCAAACGACTTATAAGTCCCGCTTACAGCATGCCAGTTTTTCTCCCATATTACATGTACTATGTATTATACTGAAACTTACACATACACGTACATTGTGTCACGTACTATATATATTCGTATATACATAGTGGGTAGTATAAAAGTACTCCGAACTTCCGGGCGAAGAAAGTGTGACTCGTAAACCTGTTTTACCCCCCCGGAGTTTAAGACGGATAGACGGTTTTGCACTCTGTGACGGTCGAACATCGTTGAAAATAAAAGAAAAAAAAAATAATTAATTACCATCATAAAAACGGGGAGAAAAATCACTCGGAAAAACGTGCGATTTATATTACCGAATACGTTCGTTCGTGCGTACTCCGTGCGTTATGCTACGTATTCCACGGTTTCGCAGCCAAAACCACATTTCCAGGCCAATTGACATATCTGATCCTACTTAATCCGAGGACCCTGACCGGAAGCGCGAATCTGACATGGATCATTTTATCAGACGTCGTGAGAAAAAGACTCGAAATTCTTGACCGTGTTATACAAGATGTCCTATTTCCGCTTAGCTGGCATAGTAGGTATCTGTTCGAGCTCGTCTCGATCACCCCTCATGCGTGACGTTCGTACATTTTTTTTCTCCCCTTGAAAATTTCATAAAAATTATTTATATTCTTAATAGAATTATTTTTTCGTGCGTTTCAACCCCATATGAAACAAGGCGAGATCTTTAATAGGAACACCAGATTGTGGTATGTTGTGTGGTGGTACGTTGGTGTAGCGGCTGGCTGTAAAGGCCGTTAAGGGTTTACGTCGTTGTAGTAGGTTGGCTACGTGATCTCGCGGTATGATTAAACCGGATAGTTATGTACGTATACAAGCCGAGCATATAGTTATACGTACACATGTACGACATATACATATATATTTATGCGCACGTCGGCTGACGTTAGATTGAAATATTAGGAAAATGAATTCCTTATTCATCTTCTCCGCGTGAATATGCGACGGTGTAGTTGATAATACAGGTTTCAATTGGATGGGACATTACACTTCCCGGTGGACTTTTTTATGGGAGTAATTAATAATACCCGATTGGTTAGGAATAATTAGAGGGTGAGTCGATAACTTGAGTAGCGACATCGGCGGTGCAGGTGGTTTTTATTCCCCTCGAACGTCACATACAGCGGACCTACTTTTACTTTAGTTCGAGCAGGATATAAATGATGAGAAAAATACGGAGATGACATCAGTCAATCTCAACCCGAACATAAAGATAACGATGAGAAACTAAAAAGATGGAAAAACAAGGCAGAAGAATCGATAGATTTAAAACCATGGAATTTACATTTCAATTCAACCCAGGAATCTTTGAACTTTATATACAGTCACATATCGCCGCTGATCTTCCAAGGAACTTTCATCGACCCAAACTACGTTGCGCACAGGGTGGCCCGAGAAAAATCGGCAAATTGAAAAATTTAAATAAAACCTGAAGGCTTAAGAGATACTTGAAAACTTTTTTTTTCTACGGAAACTACAGAGATGATGCTGTCATCGTGTTTTTGAAATTTGAAAAACTTCAGCTACGTTTTGAAATTTTTAGCCGGTTTGTTTCGGGCACCCCGTGTGTAACACATGGATGGGTAGGGACGTAACTTTGCTCGGCCGAGTATTAGACGTATGTATAGCGGGTGTAGTGGGAATACCAGTAGTAGTTGGAAACGATGAATGAAAGGCAAACTGGCGAGGACGAAGGACTAAGGATATGGTGGCGGAAGAAGGAATAGTGAAGGGTGAAGGAGGTAGTTGAGAAATGCCTCGATATATCAGCGCTAAGCTGCTCTGTCAGACGCACTCAGATATTATCCTGAATATGGTTGATGGATGCGGAGAAACTCTTCTCTTCTCTTCTGTAGTGTGAAACTCTCGCCGATCTATAGATATACATATTATATTACGTATATGATATACGCACAAATATAATATACACTATCCTCCTTGTTCATACACATTACTGTGTTTTCAATAATAACCACAAGTATTATGGTTATCCTGTTATATTTAGATCAGTCAACGGAATATTGACAGTTACCGTGAAAAAGTTTTATCCATCAGCCATTTGTGGATAATGAAATTACCACGGAGTATCGATTTATTTTCCAGTTGCGATGTTGGCATTGACAAGAGTAAAATTTGGAAGGAAAAATATCCTTCGAAATATGCTCTTCGTGGTTGCCAATCACCATGTATTTCTGATCGTCGATGAACCGAATACAAATAAAGTTAATGATTTTGACCAGTTGCCATCGACTTGAAAAAATCCGTAGGTCGATATTGTGACGAAGAAGCGACCAGGAAATGAGCTTTTCGAACATAATTGAATGCCCTTGATCAGCCGGAGGATCAATTGTAAGCCGTGCAGAATCGTTGATCAAAATAATGTGACAGGGCTTTTTATCCCCTCCGATCCGTTGGGGATGAATATTTAAAATATCCACGTGATCTTTTGTTAGGGTTTGGATTCGGGACCCTAGAGAAAAGTTGAAAGATTTGAAAGTGAATTTGTTGGACAGTTGGACAGGGATGATCGTAATTTGACATTATGTGTATAGCGTGTACGAGCTTTGATCAGGGTCGAGGATTGGAATCGCTTCGCTGGTGCAGAACTTATAGGGAAATTGCGTGGATATATCCTAAAGGGAAACAATAGCATTATATAGTTTTCTTTCCAACGGTGTATAGCAATCGGACTGAAAGTGATAAAATTAGGTACAGGATGGTAAATAGGTAAATGGAAACGGGATGGTTACCGTCCACCCTCACCGCAGACTTTGTAAACCCCCAGGCAAAGCTAAACGTTGTTTGCACCACTCAAAGTAATAATAATCCACAATGGCTTTGTTGTGCGATATTTGGATGCACATCACGGTTAGGCGAAAACCTTCATATTCCATTAACTCGACGCAATGAACATCATACATTAATCCAAAAAAAATCTGAACATCCTTGTTTTATCGCGTACAATATCCTACATGGATTTCGGAAACGTGTCTTAATTTCGAGAAGGTCCTGCCTATGTCGGTGAAAGTTTTATCCTCAGTTTCACGAGCGTTTGAAATTTAGCGAAACTCCTCGAACCCTTCGTAAAAGTAGTACGTTGAGTATTCCAGCGGGCTAAGCACTTTCCGTTGGGAAGAGGTACACGACGTTATGGAGTTCTTCATCTCTAAACCACCCTCTCCGAGTTTCTATCGGTCTTCCGCAGATACGGATAGCTGCAGGTTAGGTTGAGTTGGAATTCGGTTAGATCACCTTTCTTCGCCGGTGAAGAATTACTGTTGAAGAAAGAAAAGAAAAAAGAAAATAAAATAAAATAAAGTGAAAAAAAAAACAGTTCACTGCAGGTTTTATATCGACAACTATTACCCTCAGTCTGCAGGACCTGCAGCGTACTTTCAAGAGTTCAGTCTGCGCATCTATAGCTCTGAATCTTATACTTTACGTATCTCGTGTATCTCGTTTTATCCTCTGACCTGAACCAAGCCGTCTAATGAAGCCGGCTCTCCTAATTGGCAAACCCTTTCAGAAGTCAGAATCTAGACAGCTGCTGTTACTACAGAGCGAATGTAACGTTTGAGAAACGGAAGCGGAAGTGCAAGCAGACATTTATTCCTTTCTGTCTCGCCGATGAGAGATAGTTTTAGGTCAAACCTAATCTCTGCGGAGTAGTTTTCGTTTAAAAATCAACCACCAACCACCTCTTCTCCCAAAAAAAAAAAATAAAAAATAGGATCGAATTGTCTTGAGACCCGAATTTTTATTATGAAACAAACCGATCGACATTCACCAACGATAAACAATATTTTTGACTTTGAAGAGAGTTTGTCCACCGTAGGTCAATTTTTTTTTACCTCTTGCCCAACCTTCCTTCCTTCCTTCCTTCCACTTCCTTTTCCCTCGAGGCATTAGATCCTCAACGATATTGCCCCGGAGAGAATTGAATTTTCATCTTTAAACGAGTCATTACAAGTAAATGCTTTCCCGCAGGTTCCTCGTTCCACTTTGTGGATGCTATTAACGAAAGGCTGCACTTAACCTGACCTTTTTGCCTCACACATTTGCCCAAACTATTTTCAGCTAATTAGCGTGGTAGCTGTTAAGAGTTTCTGTAATTAAGTTTCTAAAAGTAGTGAAAAATCCTGCTACTCTCTTTCTCAGATTTCACTTACTAGTTTTGCCAACTACACACTAGACTTACAACCACATGTTCATGTCCGATGTACCCATTTATTATGTACACAACTATCCGTACCAATACATGTACATTGCATTATGAACTTTGACGCGATGAGCTTCGGAGAGTGCTTTTGTTCATCAGTTCTATGAGATGGCATTTGTTTTGTTTTAATTACTATCTCATCTAGTGCCAATTTCTCGAAACTTTATATTCCCATTCTCTTCGTACACAATAAATATCTTCAAGTTTTGTGCGTCACGAAGGAATATAATACGATGAAAAAAAAAACCAAAAAAAAATAAATCGAACATAATCTCTCTAATTAGGCGTTATATGAATAAGTAAAAAATGATGAACGAACGAATGAACGAATGAATGAACCTTATTTTTCCATTACGGTTACAAAAAGATTGCGAATATAATAAGGTAGAAAAATAAAAAGACTGTCTTTCATTAATTAAATGCGTATTATGAAGGAATTCACGTTCCAGAAATTATATCATTCAAACTGACGCCACCCACGCTGCAAGTATCATCTCTACTATCTTTTCAGAAAATTATTTACGTATATAACGAAGTTACTACCGATTTATACCATCACTCCAGGACCCGAAATTGATTGGCCTAATTCGCAGGGCACGATTCACAAGCTGCCAACTCGCTACACTAGAAAAAAAAACGAAAAAAAAAACAAACTCCAAGAGATTCCAAGTTGCGGAAAAAAAAGGATCAAAGATCCCTTCGCTGTGTATTTCTTATTCTCTCTTCCACTCGATTCAACAAAGTGCCTCTTCTCTCTCTCTGATCTCAGCTCTTTCCTATCACTGACCATTCGCATGGTACTTTTCTCTATTTTCTAACGCTTACAAGAGCAGTGGGTACGTCAGATCGATTCGTGAAGATGTGTGCCCAACGTTTTACTTCAAGGTTTGCAACAGGATGTACCGTCAGGATAAATTTATGACGCTAGTTTAACCGCGTTCCTTCATAATCGCTACTTTCAACATTGGACGTATTATGTCTGGAAAAACAAACGTATTGATTTTTTTTTTTTTTTGTAGTCGGTACGATGATGTGTACCGTAGTAACACGTTTGTGGAAATTGATCAAGAGTAAGTTTCAGCTGCAGAGAATAAATTGCGCCAATAAAACGGATCGAGTAGCTCTACCACCTGCTCGTTTTATTAACGATTTTATAGTCGCCGAATGAAGCATGTAACGAAAGTACTCCGGCATGTCCAAAGTGCTATTACACCATTTCCATAATCTAGGGTCGCTAGTATCTCGAGTTTGTTTCGGGCTATACGTATCTTAAAAACTCAAAGGCCGTTGCTACGCGTATACAACATTACGCTCGGGGAAAAGTGTACGACCCTCTCTGTGCGTAAAGCTCCAAGCAATTTATATGAAAATGTGATCGCCTCTAATACGTTTTTCTCTAAGTATTAATCAAAAATTCATTACAGACAATTACTCGCCCCCGATACTCTAGAGATAGAAAGATAGAAGTCAATTTACGAGAAATTATCCCCCGAGTCATCGATAACATTAATATCTACAACGCTCGTACAAACAAACTCGATATGTATAGTTTTACTCGATAAAAAATTCATCCACAGCTCTCGTGCTTCACCCACATTTGCTCATTTTATTTTAACTCGTACCTATAATACGATAGCGCGCGATTACCGGTACAAAATAAACGTGTACTCGATGAATTATTTTCTAAATCTTTCTCCGTAAAGCGATAAATTTCGTTAAATCTGATACGTGCTCCCTGCAAATATCGAACGTTTACGAAGAGCTGATTCAAGATGCAAGGGAAGCGGCAAAGCGCAACTTGCAACACTGCAGCAGCACATAAAGCGAATATACATACCTATACCGATATAAGAAGTAGAGGTGGTAAAAGAAAAAGGTGAAGTGAAATAGCACGGTATGAGGATTGGTGGTCGCCTCGAAGGGAGTTTGTGTAAGAAAAAAAAAGAAATAAGTCGAGAGCGTGGAGCCAGGGTGTAAATTTCCATTGTTTTCTCCTGAAAAGGTGCAGGTCGCTTCATCCTTTGTAAACTCTGCAGACGTTTAAGTACTTACCATCTCCTTGTGGTTCCTAACTTTCTTTTATAACTTTCATTATTTCACGGACTAAAGAATACTGCTACTATAACAAAAAAAAAGAAAAAAAAAAAAAAGAAAGAAAGAAACTGAATGAAGAAGGTAACCAAAAACAATATATAAAAAAAAAAGAAACTAATGAAACAAAAAACAATAGCGAGAGGAACTCGGCGAATGACACTTTTTTCCATTTAAATGTACGACGAGCTGCGATATACCCGCGCTCGAAAATGCAGAGTCAAAAAGCTACTTTGGCTTTTTGAACATGTTTCATACTCAGCTTTAAGCCCTTCAAATCTCAAGGTTATTTCTTTTTATTCCAAAGCATATAATGACGCACATTTTTTACCTCATACATTAGCCGTTTCTTTTTAGTATGATCTTTTTGTGCACGTTATAACCTGCATGAGAGTAAAAGAGAATAGGAAAAAGTAAAATATTTGAAACGAGCAGAAAAAGGCAAGACAGGAGCAAAAAAAAAAAAGAAAAAGTTAATTCTAGTCCGTGAGAAAATAATCCTCTAAACGTTCGAGAGATAAACGAGCTGGTTCTCCATTTGCCTACTATCTACTTGGATAAGTCGGAGATATTATCGTACGACCGTCGAGGCATTGCAAGCTTCAATTGGTTCGACATTATCGGAAATATGGATTAAGATATCAACGGTTAAGCTTTTTGAAAAATAATTCAACGTTACTCGTTAGATACACAGGACACGTTTGGACGGTCATTTTTCGTTCAGTCCGTTCAGGATTATGCGGCGGCTCAGTTATGATGCTCGGCTTACTCTACTCGGATGCTTCAGTTCTCTCTTCAGCTGCCTTTGGGATACCTGAGAACCTCTACTATCCGTCTCTGTACCCAGAGGCAATATCACAAATGCACTACCGCAGCTCAGGAGCTCAGGTCCTTTCAGCAGCCCTTTACCGGGAAACCAGAGACTTCTCTCCCTGCACCGTCATATACTGGAATCTGCATTATCTAACCACTCGACAAATAGTAAACGTCATCGTAAATCCCTTATAGTAAAGTGCCGATGGATCGAGCAGCCAGAGCTTTTCTGAACCTAGTTTCCTTGAAAGCGGACATTTGCATCGACGCAACTTGCCTTCAGATATGGGAAAGCAAAATGTATCGGAAGAGGAGAGTAGAATTTTTCAAATTTCCTTTTTTCGACCGTCCGTTGAGGTTGGTGAAGTTGTATTTCTAGTTTGTTTTTCTTGGTTTTCATGTTTTTGAAATGCAAAAAAAGCAATTCCGCGGCCGAGGTAGTACCGATTACGTCGTAATCTTATTCCATGATCACATGACGTACGCTTCTAACGAGCCCTCTATAACTCAAAATGAGTAATTCATAAGAGGATGGACCGTGTAAACCTTACTTTACGAGGTCGAGCGTCTAGCTTGGAATTACCCAGGGGGAGATTTCTACAGGGTGATGGGGGTGAAGGTAAAGGCGAAGGAATGGGAAATGGGAAACGGGGAATGTAGAATGGGGCGTAAGAGGGATAGAGGAAAATAGGAGAAAATTGGGTGAGGGAAAGAGTGAGGATGAAAGATATCAAAGTCCAGATGAAGAACACTCGCATCCAGCTCATCCTCTCACTAACGTCTTGACCGATAACATGACAACTCGTCTGTCTACCAGCGGCTCTTATAACGCGCAAAACTCCACTTTTATAAATGGATATAAGTCATCTCGAACTAGCCAATGAGTAGGGAAGAAGTCTTAACTTCGGTTATTGCGAAAGCTAATATAAAGATAACTCCCCGAAGGATACCTATTATACCTATCGTTTGATGGCCAAGATACGAAATGACGAATTAATCAACCCCCTGGAGAGACTCGAGTTCGCGGGCGCGAAAACGAATAAAAACCACGGGAGGAAGAAAAACAAAAAGAAGTAGAAAACGAAAAAGAAAAATAAGGAAGGAATCCACTCTCGACAAATAACACCGGCGATCGATCGATCGATCAAAACTATAACTAAATATTCGAGTCATTACATATCCCGATCATTAAAAAGCAGAAAATTAATCTAACCGATCAGATGTCCGTTGTATAAATATGGCGTTTAAATCTGCTCAGTAATAGGTTATCTTATCTCTGATTTATAGGCAAAACGTCAGGAATGCCTGTTGTAGATATAACTAATGACTTCGAGCTTTGCAAAGTGAACACCGATTAATCAACGTCATTTCCTCGCTGTTGTACCTATGTATGGATAGAAAAAAACTGCTGCACATGATAGTTGAAAAAGAAAGTTTTTATCTTTCGAAAAGTGCATAAAATATGTGCAGAGTAGGTACCTATATGGCGCGCCCGCAACATCGATATAAAATACATTATACAAAATATAACCGGAAAAGTTGAAAATGAAAAAAAAGTTTCATGGCACATATGTTTTTATAGGTATACATATATATTTGGTTTTCATTCATTATCATTAATTTTCTCGGGCGTCCAAGGGGTAGGATTTTTTGTATTTTTAATTAAGCATACATGTATACAAGTCTGATGTAATACATCAAAATAGTCGGACTAATTTTGCTCTGGATATTTTCCACCATCAGATGCAGCACGCGCAGATAGTTATCTCAATAAATCGTAAAAGTCTTCCTTGTCCGAACAAAAGTTTCCAGCATCCGTACCACGCGCACCGCAACCGCGACCGCAACGGCCGTTCGAGCATGCGGTAAAAATCCAGAATTAATGCGGTGCGATTATTATCAAACATTAAGGGCGATTTGTTTGTTCTTTTTTTACCACACCGCATATCCTGCAGGCGCGCCAGCCTCTGCAGTTTTTCATCTTCGTTATTTTTTTGTTTTTGTTTTATCATCCTCGCTTTTTCTTTTTTGTCAGCATTATTCTTATGATTCCAATTTTTTTATTATTATTATTATTTTTTTTATTATTACCTCCGAGTTCGTAACCCAGTGGTATAAGGTATTTTTCATACCCACTTTCATCGGGGATATGTTGGGTTAGGTCACGGTGGCCTCATTTTTTACTTGCAATTCTCACAAAGCCATGTCTGTTGAATAATGCGATTTGTTTCCCATCATCCCCCGATGCGCAATTCTATAGACGTGTATAGATATGCTGGCTTCAGATTTTCTCTGTTTCTTTTTCAATTTTTTTGCTCTTTCTGCTCTTTTTTCTTTTTTTGCTCTTCTTTTTATTCATCTCTCCTCCTTCATATACACAGCGATCGTAGTACCTTTAACGTCGAGATTTATACTCCGCAAGGACTACTACGTGATACCCGGAGACGTGTGTTTTACATCGCCCACTTATCACACGGGCAAAACGCTTTATACCGAGTAGTTTCTTCCTCTAACAATTTATGGATACACCCTTTCCCTTTACTTCGCCGTAGAGTCAGTACTACGCGGGTAGGGTGATAAAATGACTGCTCAGTCTCGATCATATCGGACATTATTTTTTTCCTTCTTTGTTCACGTTTGCACAGCGAAAAACCCAGCTCCCCGGGTGAAATAGTGTAAGGCGGGTAGAAAAAATTTTTTGATCTATAAAAAAACAAAGCGAAAGGTATTTTCATTTGTTTTTTTTTTCATACTTTCATCCGAAAATAATAAATTATAAAAATATCAACGAGAGAAAAAAAAACAGAAAAAAACGAGCTTTCGCTTCGGGGGTCGAAGTTTTTTTTTCTGATTTCTTGTCGGCAACTTTTGAAGATGACAAAAAAAAGTGTATTTCGAATAACCGTGATCATATTTTGTTGCTACCCTCCTCACTTCTTTTTTTGACTCTTTTATGAAGTTTTTGAAAATATTCACTGCGTCACGCTAATGTACGTTTAAATGTTAAAACGTATTTCGTTTTTTTTTTTCACCAGCTCATCTGCATGACATATTTATAATTATCCCACTGTCTTGATAATAAATTCTGTCGAGTTTTGCAAGTACATAAGGGCAAACCGACACGACCATCTATTTTTAAGCGACGCAATTTTAATGCCCAAACTTTACGCCTAACGATACTTCAAATAGAGGTAGGTAAGAAAATTTAAACAGAGTTAGGGAATAGAAAAAAATACAAATTTTCATGAAAAGACAAAAAAAAAACGTATGAATTGAACATATTTTGAAAAAATGTCATCCGAATTAGACGTTTGCTTTTATTATTTTTTTTTTTCCACTCAACATTCTTCCGCGTCTATCCTCTCGACTATTGGAAGAAGCAGACTCGAGCGAACTATAAAAGTGTTATTTATTTTCCATCCCTTTTTTTTGTTCGTTTCGAAATTCGTTGTACTACGGATGCTAAAATATATTCGAAAGTATTTTAATTTTCCAACTGATTAAACTCCTCGATACAAAAGAGAACCCCATAAGTTTGGTGAGAGCACTTAACACTCGCGAGTCGATTCGTTCCCTATAGGTGGATGTGCCGTGAAAAAAAGCAAAAAAGAAGAAGAAAAAGAAAAAAAAAAGATGTTGAAGTATTCGAAATGAAATCCTCGGCAACTAATTGATGGTATAAAAGGAAATTGAAACAATTTCGATTTTATGGATATTCGACGAGCGATATCGAGATAATTCTTTGTCAATATATCGTAAAATGAACGTCACGTATTTATACGTCCGCATTCAACCGTATACACAATAAAACTGAAATTGGAAAAAAACGAAAACGAAAATGAAAACGAAAAAATCGATGAAACAAACAAAATTAATTGAAAATGTCGATTAGATATAAAAATAAAATGCCGGATAAAAATGTACTCGTGCAGCGATCAATGATCGCGTGCGACAGGTGGTAATATTCCCACAAATGTATATGCGGATAATCCTGTTAATTGCTCTGTATGTAAGTAGAAATGTAACGAAGAACATCAGCGATACCAACGGTAAAAGCAACAACCCTTCTCGGTGGTATTTAAACGTTCTCTAATGGAATTACTTTGCGGAGGTACAGCTAATGCTGAATTGAAATATACTTGATATGCCTAATTATGGTATACTATAATCTCTATGGTAAATGTTATCACGTCAATATCAAGAGATGAATTTACTCAATTTTGTTCGGATAAAGAAAAATCAAGTGTGAAACTTGTTACGGTGTGATCGAGTTGTACTTTAATTATCGTCTCACGATTGGTGTTTTTCTGCACAGTTGCCTCAACAGAGCCGACTTGATCAGAGTACACGACGGAAGAGGGACGACGGCGCCTTCAATAGCTGTTCTCTGCAATCATGGTGCTGAAGTTGAGGTCCTTAGCACCGGGGCAGATCTCTTCGTGGAATTTGTCGCAAATTCCAACTGGCCCGGACAGGGTTTTAAAGCTATATTCCAGTTTCAACCTCTCGACGACTCGCCGCCACCTTCTGGTTAGTATAATATCAAGTAAAAACCGGCAGATTAAACATTTGACCTTTTCTAATCATCGCATGATTATTAATTTTTTTTTTCGCTTTTCCATGAAATTATACAAGGCAAATGTTAAAATCAAAGGTGAAGGTTCGCTCTGGGGGTTTTATGTTCATTGCTGCAATGTTTGTATAGCTGAGAGTAAAGTATAACGTGAGGTATTATGGAGATTAAAGTAAAATACGTACTTCAAATTGCCCTTCTGAAAATGATGCGTCTCTTTCTACGGCAAATTAAACAAATTTTAATAATAAACGTATTTACGATCCTGAAAAGCGGGCATGTAACGAATATGCTTAGCCGTATGCCTCGGTACATGTAACATTTTCCTGAATATCCTGTCAAAGAAAAAAAAAAGACGGGGTACAAACCGGGATCGAGTCGCCCGAGGGATTAACTAAAAACTGAAGTCTTTTTAAGGTAAATTTAGTCCGTTTCCTTTGCGGACGTTGCAATGGGAAATTTTTAATTCGGTACATCAGTATTATCCTTTCTAAAGGAATAAATGGATTCACATTCGATTACCCGGCAGGAAACCCCTATCTGAAAATTCATATCGAACCCATAATTCGTTCCTTTGATCTGCTCTCGAAAATTCTTTTACCTCCTTTTTCTTCATTCCATTTTCATACGGCTAATCAACCATGTAAAAATTAAATTATACAAAAATACGGGCAAACGAACGAATCTAGGGGTTGAAAAACTGTCGGAAATCGATACTTCATTGGTAATATCCCCTATCTTTTCCTCTTCGAAATATTATTCGACAAAATATTCATGTCATTTGAAGTTCCTCGTTACCAGATTATTATACGCTTCGTAATTAGGGATACCCTATTTGTGTTTTCAAACCACGATCGTTGTTTCTGTTATGAATAATTGCCAGATATGACCTTACGGTACATTATCGTAGCACCCTTGGTTATTCGAAGGCCGGTAACGTAGAAACCTTATCCAAGACCGTACAGGGTGAATAAAATCAACCCCCGATGGTAACGTCGTTGCGTTTAGCACTTGCGGGTCACCCTGAAAATCCCTTACAGAATTCTGTCGGTATTAAAATAACACCCCTTTGGAAAAGCGCCCTTAATAAATACCAACCGTCGTTGGTAGGTAGTTTTTTCCACCCCCAAATGATAAATATACCATCCTTATCATCGTCATCCGCCTGAGAAGATCATCCCTTCCGTACTGGCATAAGATTGATCATGAGAATAAGGGTTGAAAAAAAGGAACCCACGATTCCATATGGAGAAGTTTTTGCCTGTTTAAAATTAACGGTCAGAATCAGAACGTTTTCGTCCTAATTCAAAAGGGACAAATTATTTCCATTCAGAAAACACTGAATTATGAAACAAAAATTTTCACATACCCGTATCACGCGTGAGGGGGAAAAACGGGAATAAATCAGTTTGCGTGGGACAATGTAATGCAAGGGTGGAAAGGGACCCCTATATTAAGGTAGATTAGCCAGGTTGTACCAGTGAGACAATTCCGGGCAGTAATTATAACCGTGCGTATAGGTAGACGTGTATATTCTGGGGGTGATTAAAATAATGTGTTACAGAGTTGGACAAGGTCATTCCTGGTACTGTCACAGGAGTTCCGAGGTACTCGGTGATCGGACCAGCTGTCAGCGCAACGAGTAAGTACCCTGTCATAATTAACAGCTGAGTATCAAAAACACGCATGAATTTTCTCATCTCTGCAGTGGCTCGAACTCCACATAGAAGTACGAGACGAACGAAAGAGCGACTCTGTAAAACTCTAAATTGAAAGAAATTTCATCGGAATCGTATGCAAGTTGCAACGTTCAGATAGTCTACGATAAGTCATACGAAACTATAAAATCGAAATCTTCTTATTGGTGCGCTCGGCAAAAGCGGTTGTAGAAACTGTTTTCTTAGCCCCGCGTGACTTGTGATTCGAACGCTACGTGAATTGCTTTACAAGGGGTATGAGGGGATGATTTTGAAACTGGAATCTTGAATCTTTAAACCTTATATCTATATGGCGTAACGCTGTACCAATACGCGGCTTATTTGCTCCTCGCGATTTCCACATTCGAAATTATGGCGCCTATCTGTACCTGGGACCTCGTAAGGTGTGCCCGAGTAGGTCGATATGATATTACATCGATTCGGACCGCGTTTTAACTTTATCGATAATGCCGAGCAGAGAGCAGAAAAAAAATTTAAAAGGTGCTTAAAAAAAAAATGCGCAACTGAATATAAATCGCGGAAATTCATGTATCGGAATTTTTTGACTTCGCCTGTCGTCGTTCTAATAATGACTTTTTCGACACCGAATCGCCATGATTTTATGAAAAAGCAAAAAAAAAAAAGGGCGGAACGAAAATTACGTAGCTGCAAACTCATCGAGCTCGAATGATTAATAATTCTTGCAAGTAGGTGCTATATATAAAAAGGTATCCACGTGTATATATATACATAATATGTAAAATATACAGGTATGTACTACGTACCGTGTACCAAAGCTGACAATTTATTTTTAAAGAAGAACCACCCCTTGTAGTTTGATATAATATTTATATAAGCGTACATTATATACACGCTTGGTAAGCAAGAAGACGAGGAATGATTTTTTTATGCACAAAGTGGTTTCTGAAACTTCATTCTAAGAATGTGTAAAAGAAAGAGAAAGAAAAAGAAAAAAGAAAGAAAAAAAACCAAAGAAAAATGAAAAAAGCGGCTAAAAATAAAAACAACAAGTAGAAAGTAAATTTTCAGCTAAGGTTTGCTACCCACAGCTGCCGACTCCGCTCCTTGAGCTAAGGAGTTTGCAAAATAAATATAATGATAACAATAATAAGGAGACCCCGTACTTCTTCCTGGATGGGGGACGACTATTCAATTCGATATTATATAAAAAGAAATAGAGGGGGGAGGGGAGAGAAAAAAGATGAAAAACAAAGTAAAAAATAAAAATAATAAAAAAATAAAGTATAAGACAACCCTGGAAAGTTTGCGATGTTTGCGATTGTGCAGCGGTGGTATATATGGCATAAGCAACGGGGGAAAGACCTGGGAGCGCGAGAAATTGTTCTGGCCGCACGTAAACTTTCGAGATCCATGAACCGGAAGTGACTCTTGACTGCCTGCAGGATCCGCGAAGACGACTTTGGTTCGTGAAATTTAACGCTTCTGTTTGTGTTCGTCCTTTGCTAGGGACGTGGATGCAATGTTTGAAATGTAACGTTGGCTACAACGAGCCTCTGTTACGTGACTGAGAAATGGGAATCCCCGTTTCTCTTTTCAAGATCCTTATATTCTCTGAAACCTGAATTTCTCGTCAGACGATGACGGTACAAGCATTTCATTGTTACGTGTGAATCGCGTCTCCCTCATCTCCTGTTTTAGCAAAATCTTGTACCGAGACAACGCGCGACTCGCGGTAATTGGCTGCGAATATAGAGGGTAAAAATTTCGTAGAATTCCACATCGTTATCACTCGAACTCTTTCTCTCTCTCTCTTTTCGATAAGATTTAACGAAATTTATCAGACTCTTGTCTTCTAGTGTTGATCGCATAGCTTATCGAACGATTTGTCAAAAACGGCAGCTGCGATTAGATCGTCGCATGCGAGATATAGGGAGAAAACTGGTGAAATCTGCGCTTTATGGCCGAGCTATAACCGTCCTGATCCGTCCCGCGCCAGAGTAGGACCCCCTAGGTAGGCGTCATTTGCCTACCGTTTCCTTCCTTATTCCCCACACGTGATATGATATACTTATATGCATACCCAACACGTATACGAACCTCCGTACATATGTACAAAGATTACTTATAGACTCGCTTTATAACAAAAGAGTGTTTCTCACAGCTGTACGTACGGTGTTGGCGCATGCAGGTGAAGTAACGTGCAAATTTTGATTGCAGTTTGCGGTACATGTGAAATCGGCTTATTTATTCATACAAATCCACCTGCATCCTCAATTTACCAGCTGCATGTGCTATAAACCGTGTACATGCATATAGCTATATGTACGAAGTGGTGCGAATAACCGGGCAAAGTTTAAACGGAGACTGAAATTCGAACATGTTCAAGAATGGATAAATCGAACCTCTATTTTGGCAGTGAAAATTGTCAAAGTAAAATGTATACATGGTTTTAGGTCCACGTAGGCATAATTCCGCATATGATGCAATGTGCCTACATACCTATAAGTGTAAGTGTAATATTTCATAAGTTTCATCTTAAAAACGAGTATACAGTGCACTTTGTAGGATGTTTTCTCTGAAAGCTCGTTGTATAAGCTCGTCATTATGGCGTACCAGTTTTCGTTATTTACGTCCGTCATACTCACGGAATGACGTATAATACCCTGGGGATGCAATGAGTTGGTATACATATATACTGTGAACCCGGAAGCTGTATGTATGTTCTATATATTTCCATAAACATACGTATGTATATAATTCAGCGTCGACATAGGTAATTCGGGCAGAGTTTTGTTTGTTAAAAACAAGAGCGTAAATCATTTCTCAGGTCATGTTAGGTTAGCAGCTCGCACACATTTACTCGCCTCGCAAGGGTACGAGATCTAATTAGCAAAATATGTCATATATATGTAGGAACATTACACACGTACGTACGTATGTTTATGTATATATAGTATTTAGTTTAACGGTAAGCGAGCTTAATAATTAATAGGACTAATTTAAATTTAGACTTCATTAATGTTAATCAGAACTCGGCGCACTGACGTATTCTACCCCCAGAACTACTTTCCGTCCCACGACATTCAACCCGGCTTCAAATCTACCCCTAGGACCCCTTTGCGACGCCCCTCCCTGCCCCCAGCCCCGGTGTCTGACCTCGCGTGACCCCCGATGACCTTGACCGCGCTTGCGCCCCGACTTCAAAAGAAGAATTTTTTCAGAGAAATTGGAACTTGAATAGCTAAAACAACTGCATGAACAATCTCGATCTCGAGAAAGAGGACGATTCGCATCCTGCACATACGTGAACGTTATCGAAACGTATACGTTGCTATACATTGCTACTCCGATTGCTACTCGTTCGGGAGCAGCCGCATCGCGCTTTCGTTAAGAATTTAAGAAATGACGCGACTATATGTGAGCCGAGCATCGACCAACGTCGATATTTCCTTGAGAATTTCGTAGGAGGAGAAAAGGAAGAGGAAAAAGGAAGAACGAAAAAGAAGTTCAGGGACCATTCGATGAGTATTGATACTCCGAGAGATACAGTGTACGGTGTACTTTTCATGGTTTTTTCCACAGAGCGAACTCTGATTTCGTTACTTCCCTAGGAGTCTTTTTGGTGCCGTAAGATTCAGAAAGCGCGGGACTTCTCAGAGTTTTAGGGCTCAGCTACCCTTAAACTTGTTCCAAAGTGCAGCTGCAGAAAAACTGGGGAAGACGAGTCCTGAGTTCATGAAAATTGGTTGTATCAAATAGAGAAGAAAAATTGAAATTAAAATTGAAAATTACTGGGCAAGCTCCACAGTATAACAGAATCCTTCAGATCCTTCGAACATTGGGGGGAAAAAAGAAATGACGTAATAAGGGTCGAATAATGACGAAGCTATAGTGAAATTCCAAGTACAATCACATACGCTGCACATACAATGAGTTAGCTCCCTTTAAATCAGATGATGTTGGATTCTCGCCGGGTAGTGAGCAAACTATGTATCCTGCAGGAAGGTTGGGTATATATGTGTACATATGTAACACGTAGATATGACCCATATATACTGGGAAGCTTGCATGGATTTGTTCCCTCGGGCAACATGCGTACATGGATGTAGATTATACATACATGATACCTACATACGTGGTAACACATTGGATGGTTGCGGAAGGTGTGGAATACCTTCTATCCCTCGAGTTATTGTACCCATAGATATACACGCGTGTATGTTCCTACAGTGTTCGTCACTGCATCAATGTACTACATGCATTATGTGTCCCCCTACCTGCATAAAGACAACAATTTTTCCACGATGAGTTTTGATCGCAATTCGCAACAACGTATATAACGTGAACGATACACCAAGTTTTTTTTCCCCCTTCTTTTACCCTCTTCCTTCTTTCTCTGTCTTTGAGTTTTTCTTCCCCATAGATACTCGTAAGATATCTGCTGCATATCCGAAGTCTCTTCGTCGCCATCAATATTATCCACTTCATCAGAACTTATTTTGATTTGATTTTAGCAATTTGGGTGAAATTTTGAGGTGGCAAAATTTTGATATCGGTAACATACGACATTACATAACATGACATTTTTTCCTATTGTAAAGCTCTCAGGGCAGAATCAAAAAAATAAAAAAAATCGTTCGCGTAACGTTCGAAACTTCAACCAGCTATTTTTTGCGGGTGTTAGTTATACCTTTCTGGTTCTCAGTTCGCGATATATTCGCAGTTCCTTTCCTCAGGTATATTCTGTAATTCATGAGTTTCTCACACTCTACGTTGGAAAAAAAAAAGAAAGGAAAAGAAAAAAAGAAAAGTAAAGATCTATGATACCCAGACGTAAACTAAATCCCTAGCGTCAGATAACCCTCACGCTCTCGCTAATACTTCAGTCCATATTATCAACTACGGAACGGCTGTTTGTCAAAAAAAACATACCTATATATGTAACGCGCATTCCTCTGTAAGAGGACCATTACTTCTGCATCCCATCTATCTGCACACATAGTTCAGCGTGCACGTTGACCATTAGATGTAGTAAAAATGTATAAAACAACGCGAGAGAAAACAAAAAAAAAAAAAAAAACAAACAGATAAAGTTTGTAAAAGCGAAAACATGTCACAGAAAAAAGGAAAAAAAAAAAGTTATGATAATCTCCGTTATTACCGAAACTCTGCCGTGCAGTGATTTGTTTTATCCGGGGGTGCAATGAAAAACATGAATTTTGGTTATCATTTGAGAAAATTTATTCAGCAGTTTATTTTAAATAACGTGTCATAACGATTCTCCTCGAGGACATGGCGAGATCGTTGAAAAATTGAAAACTGGGGTAAAATCCCCATTATAGTGTAAGCGTAATACGGTGTCAAATTCAAGTCTATCTTCATCGTTATTATAACGGTAATTATAGCCGTTAATATTAGCGGCAGCAGCAGCAGCTGTATATAAAACCATAGGAGCTCGTGAAAGTCAAGAATTTACACGGAAATGTTTGTTTAGCGGATATCTCGAGAGCAGCTGGTATCGACGACCGGATGAACTAGAAACTCATTCAATACGGAAGTTTGCAGCCCTCGTCTATATTTTACCTTGGGTACATTATATGCGCGTATGTATACAGTCCACGTTCAAGTACAAGTGAAACTGGCTGTGTGTCCCGTATACCTATGCTACCTTGCAGGAGATTCATGTCATGTGCATAAATATATATGTATTTCTGCATACATGTATAATACCTACGTGATACGCGTCGCTATAAGCTCTCGCAAATAGGTTTCCAGCTAAACGGTACGGTGGTGATGGTGGAGAAGCTAACGACTACGTCGGTTGTGTCGGTGGTGGTGATGCTGGCGGTCCATTAGATGTTTACGGTTGGTTAAGTCAAGTATCACCGAGCTGGGGGTTCAAACATATATTTGTGCAGTATCGTCGGTGTAACGCAAAATTCACTACGACGCACGAGCTATCCACGTTGCACTGCCGGCAGCAACAGCCTCCCAACTTTATTATGCACCGCCATAATCGTATAATTAATATGTAACAGCACGTTAAACCCACCTCCAGGCGAAGGAAGATCAACTATGATAAAAAATGACAGACGAATCCGCGCTCGGAATCCCATGAATGTCGATTGACTCAACCGTGACGATTAATTTTGCAAAACCATTTCAACTTTTCAAATGAAAAATCACATTAGATGAAGAATTGAATGTTGGGGAAAGAAATTAATATAGAATACTTGAAAACAACCAACTCAATTTTGTGCACGAGAAACCCTGTAGTGTGATAATTATGTTCCGAAAATGAATAACGGTAAAACCCGGTTTGATGGAGTAATAAATAATTATATGTTTAAATTATTGTCCATTTGAAGGTGGTAAAACGCCTGTACGATATTAAAAAAGAAGTTCATTTTTTTCTCCTTCTTCTTCAATTTTACGATTTTCTCAAGTCGGTTCGGATGAGGATGCAGTGTTGTATATTTTTTTATTATCAAATTCGCAGTGGTATAATACGCCCCTCTTATATCTACGGTAAGCACATATATTTGGTGAAAATTGTAAATGAGATCATAAACTCGTTTACGAGACATTGGAATATTCCCGAACGTTATAGATGTGAACAAAATGAAATGAAACTTGAGGGGGGGGTTGAAATCCGCGTGCGATTTAACGTTAACAGCGCAGTATTTAAGGCGCCAAGATGGCTAGAAACTTTTCATAGAAACGCAACTAAGAACTCTCTTAGCTCTTTTCTTCTTCGCCTAGACTGTCCAAAACTCCGAACGAAAAAACTAACAATAAAAGAAAATCCAACCGGCAGAAACGACGAGTTTTTTTTTTTATGTCCGCACGTACAACGCAACGAAGATGCTGCGGATTCTATACGGAGTAACTTCTTGAACGATGCGATTTTTGCAGCTGCCAAAAGCCACCCAGTAGTGCCGAGTAGATGGGATCTGCAGTATGTAATTCGCAAAAAAAAAAACACGTGTCAAGTTTGATTTTTTTTGTTTTCTACAAAGTTGTCATTTTAGCCGGTGCGAAATAAAGGAAAATAAAATGTGTTACATAGCCAAAAATATATACAGTAGGTAAACTCGTTTAATCAGTCAATTAGCGATAATCGCTAGACGAGCAATATGTGCAGAGGATATTTTACAGTCGTAAAAAGTGGTAACTCGCAGCAACGTCAGCCCCTAAAAACCAACAATTTATGCCTCGCTTTTTATCGCGTATATAATGTATACCTATACTAACTGTGAGTTGCAAGAAAAAGTAAAGCGGAAAGCGCGCGAGAAATTAAAGGTGCACTGTATTAAACCCCGTTGAAAAAAGTTCTGGAATTTCGATTTTGTTACTCTCAGAAAATTTCGGTACCTAATTAGTTGAGAGAAAAAAAAAGCTTTCTTTTTTCTTTTTCTTCGGCTAACTATCGCACAAGAATATGAAAAAAAAAAATAATTAATTAATTAATTAACGATTCGCACGAGCGATACGCGCGAGTTCAGAGAAAATGATATCTTAATATTATTTACTCGGAGCGTAGATTTCTTGAAAAATTATTTGAACAATGTTTGCAGACGGATGTATAAAAAGTGGCAAACTATGTTAGACATAATGTGAGGAATTTCAATCTCAGCGAAAGATTTCTTAATAGGCGGGCGAACGGAGGGGCTCGGTGGGGATAGCGCGGGAAAGGTGTAGAAAAATTGTCGGTGAAAAATAAGTGAGATTCTTAGCGTTATTTTTGCAAAGCTTTCCTGCAGCTGTTGCGGCTATACGTATACTATACCTGGCGTGAAGTATATAAGGGTCCAACGTGATCGTTAACTCTCGCCAACCTGAGATAGCTAAATAATTTATAAAACCCAGAGAGCTGAGTGCATTGCTGGTGCACCTTCTAAAGTCACGGGTTATATTCTGATTGATACCACGCGAGGGACTTGACCATTTTAAATATTACCAACCGAATGATTATTTCATGTTACCACAGCAGTCGGCATCTACAGTTCCACACACTTGAATCGTAAAAGCATGATATGTACCTACGTAACGTATCTGTATGTAGATTCACTCCACATATGCGATGTACGAGAGCAATGGAAACATTCCAGCACATATTTCGAAAGAATCTTCGCTCCCTTCATCGGTGCACGAAGGCAATAAATTGTATATATTATTTGATCTACCGTATATTCTATTTGATTCATAAAATAAAAGAGAATAAGAAAAAAGTAAAAAAGAAAGAAAGAGAAATTAAAGGTGTTCTCCGAAACAAATAAAACCAATGCTTTCCGGACACAGATAAGCTGCACATCACGTATAGCCTAACGACCGTAAACATTAAAGTTGCATTATGGGACGGTGATATTTTCCCGCCAATTTCTTTCGCACACCATATTGTCGTGAATTAAGTTCGCAGGAGATTACGCCTGGACCCAACCCTCGAATTTTCTTACTTCCTCCCCCCCTCCTCCCTGCCCCGCTTTTGCTTGGCCCAAACTCCTATTTGCTAGGTAAAGTTAAGTGAGGTAAGGTGAGGTGAGCTATAAAGCAGGGAATAATAAAGACAACGAAATACAGAGAGACCAAACGTTGGCTGGTCTTATGGCGACGTAGGTAAAGCGCACGCGGGAAAGCAGTAGTGATAAAGTAGGTGGATAGTCGGCCCCTATTCCGTTGTCCTCGTTGTCTCCGACGTTGCCTTCTCTCTTTCTTTCTCTCTCTCTCTCTCTCTTTCTTTAGGTTCCTTCTCTTGACTCTAGTCGTGGCCAAAGGCACTTAGCACGAGCCGGGAAATATTGCGGAGGATGGGCCATATTTTTTCCCTAATTTCAAACACTTTTGTAAAGTTAAAGTGCGCCGATGTTGTATACACGGCGCCATTTTAGCTACTGCGTAGAGACTCGTGTGAGTTATTTAGTCGTAATTATTTCATTGGACAAAATGAGAACGTCGAAGGTTAAGGAACCGGAAGAACGTACGCTTCGTTCCAAAAGTGAACCAGGTTGGAGAACATTGACATCAAGCTACCCCAAATTGAAATGGGTAGACCGAAATATGATCTCTTAGATCATTCCTCTTTTTGAGGGACAGAACCCCTTCTGGCCTTTCGAAATTCAAGCCTTTCGTGATGCCAGAAGCGTATTAACTATTCAACTTAAACTAAAGCGTAATACTTGGTTTTTTTTTTTTGCTTTTTTTTGATACCGTTACATTTTTTAGGGATGCAACCCTCTAGCACCTCGGAAAGCTTGAATTTTCTAAAATTCTCCAAAGCTATATCTTTCGGGAGAGCGTATTCCTGAAAAATAAAAACCATCTAAAAGATTGGATTTTCAAAGCACATTCCACTCGCAGAATTTACGTAATTTCCATTTCATTTGAATATGTGTTTTCACTTTCGAGGGTTACGACCTTCTGTTTCTCAGCCTTCTTCATTCGATTTCCAACACCATTTCTTACGGTTAAGATAAAAAATATTTCGGTCAAAGTTCTGGTTTGACAAGAGAAAAAAAATCGAAATTCTATGAAAAAGGGTTCGAAAATTTCGTGCTTGTGAAGGGAAGATTTTGAATTTGGAATTTCCTGGTACCGCCCACGTAGAAGTGCCTTGAAAGTAGGAGCAGGAGAGTAAATAAAAATGAAATCTCTACTCTTCACACGCTTTTTAGGTTTTTACAATAATTTAGTATTTGAAAGGTGAATTTTGTAGGGCGCTTGACTCCACCCTTATACCTACCATAGCCGGGAACCATGACGGCTTTTCGGCACCCTTTTGTATACTTTACCCATAACCCGCGTCACTCGTTACGGAAATACATGAACCGCACGAGCAACTCAAGATTTGAAGCGACCTCCGCGTCCCAAAATATCTGCGAGTAGCTCGAAATCAAAGAAACGAAAATTGGAAAAAGCACATGCCGTAGGTACCAACAACTCTATACGGGCGTTATAACATACGAATCACGAATTCCAAAATACGTATAAGTAGAGTAATTTTTATACAGCGGAACTGAGCGAGGAAATTAAACATAATGGTTATATACGCATGCCGTATGTATAATACCAGAGGATGGCGTAATCGGATTTCACCGGGTGCACAAAACCTGGTTTTAACCCTATAATTACCACTTTGTCATGGAAATTAACTCTTCAGACTAATTTTATACTAATACCATTTTGGCCCCGAGAAGACGAGCTCTCAAGGGTACCCGAAATGATCTTTCTTAAACACGCGTATAATATAGACATCGGGTAATAAACTCGATTCTAAAATTCGCCGATCTTCATTTAGGTACTTCATTTTTAATTAGGTAGAATTCCTCAATCGCGACTATGTAATTCCACGTATTTAATCATCGTTGGAAATATTTCAATGCGATTACAGATTCGCAATGATAAAACAAATCGTGGTGTAATTCCGATGCAAATCTCAATATACCTAAATACCGTATGTGCACGGATTCCTCAAATTAACCGTACTTATAGGTAAATCTAATTTCCTGTCTAACTTATCGCGCGCTTCGGTCCTATCGGAGTCCGGAGCAATTATAACTACGGAACAATAGACGTAGGTGTAACTAATCAACCGATTATAACCCCTCGAATATTCCGAGTAATGGAATTAACTTTTTCCAAGCACGCGACAAGTCCAAAATTTTAAACACCATCGAAATGTGACCAATTTTTCCAAAGTTTTAACGTTCGCCATTTTGAAAACGGAACTGACCTAGGGCCGCTGATCGAAGCTCGTAGCGCGTTTCGTTTTTGCCTTTTTTTGAATTTTAAAACGATGAAAGTATGTATGAAAATGTTTAAAAGTCAAAAATATTTTGCAAACGTATCGCGGAAAGACTGAGATTAATTTATCCGTGTCCGAATTGGTTAGAGTCGGGTAGAATTTGATAAGCCACATCTTATTGTTTGTCGGAGTAGGGCGGATAATTAACGATAAGAGATTGAGACAAGCTAAGGTATAAAGGTACAGGTATAGTAGGTTACTGACTGAGACTCGGGTGAGTATTTTGCGAGACTGAAATAGCATCGGAAGGATATACCTTCTAGTTGGATACACGTGAAGGCATCCAGCAGCAGGTTATACTCGTTGGTGGTGTAACACCTGCGAGTTCCAACCCCCTGGGGATAGTCAAGGTCTGGCCACAACTGTAATTGGCACCCCCTAAAACCCTCGCCTCGAGATAATACGTCTGACACCGCCTGTAACTGACCTTCCTTCTAAATTCGAGCCAACGTTATACCCGGTCCAGGTTATACCGTAACTCTTCGATCTATTTGTATAGAGAGAAAGTAGAGATACAGATACCGAGAGCTGCAAAAATCCGAAGGGTCGTGAGAAAAGAAATCGCAAAATCGAGACACACTGCGGCATCAGCTTTTCCAGAGACGACCACATCGTGATGTTGATCGAATACCTTTCTCTCTTTTTTTTCTCTCATTTTTGGAAGATAAAAATTGATGATAATAAAAAGTAATTTTCGCATCCCGTGTACCATCCAATTATTTTCATCAGCTTGAAATATTGGTTATCCCGAACGTCGCGTATGACGCGAAGATCGAAATTGCCGAGCAAACTGATAATTTGTGATTACAAAATTACGTTATTATACGCCCGCAGTTTGTACTATACCAACACACACACAACACTTGTGAAACAAATTGACACGGTTACAAAATCGTGACCCCGTATTATGAAAATAAAAAAATAACCACATAAGAAGGAAAAAAAAAAAATAGGTAAACGAATAAATTAATGAAATAAAATGAAATACAGAAGAATCGAGAGTTGAGAACGCCTCGTCCGAAATGAATACGTGGGGCGGATGGCTGAGATTTCATTCCACACTCCCCATGATGTCACAGGATGTCATGAAACGGTAATATGTACATATGTGTATGTACGTTTATATGTATCATTCCATTTTATCATACCATCCTTTATGTACCTACTCATATGTATTATGTTTATCAATGGCGCCCGAGAGTCGTCCGCGAAATAATTCATTCCTCCCCTTTTCCCCGACGCCCCCCCTCCCCCCAGCCCCTGAGATTTATTTAGGTATAGTGGGAGTACGTATTTTACGAAATCTTCACCGAATCCCGTCGCGAATCCGCTAAAAGATGTACACGCCACGCGTAAATAAGCTGAACTATAGGTATATAAAAAGGAACTTTCTTTGGGAATTTTGCATGCGCGAATATAATATTAAAACTTCGCGCACACGTATTCTATTATTTATTATATTATTTTAAAATGCATCAAAAAACTGCACTAGTATTTTACTTCCATTTATGGTATACGGTCTTTCCAAAATGGAAACGTTGAATCGATTCAAAATGCCCTATACGCATAATATTGTACAACGCGTGACGTGCACAAAAAATGTAAAGTTTTCCCTCATGTGCCTCGAAAAAATATGTATATATTTTTATTTTTTTTTGGGTTAGCCTAACACATACGTCGAGGATAGCCACCCCCGCCATGTTGACGCGGAAAACAAGCGACTGCGTTCACCTTTTGACCCAGTGCGTGAGCCCCTGTGTTCAACTATGCAGAAAGAGTACTTCACCTACAGATTCGCGTACCCCATTAGATGTTGAGGAAAAAGTAAAAAAAATTAAATTGGTAGAAGAACAAAAACATGGAATATAAAAAACAAAATGAATACGCCGACCTCCTGAACGTCAAGGGGATCCTTTTATTCTTGATTTTCAGACGAATATCTACAAGCCTGAGCAATAGGGTTTCCACCCTCACTGATTTGTTATATTTTGATTAAAAAAAAAAAAACAAAAAAAAATTCAAGGCGCGACAAAAATCTTGCGAAAAATTTTTGTTAATTTTCCAACGTTCTGCTGGTTAATTTTTTTTTATCATAAATTAACTATATCACAGCCAACTTTATTTCTACCGGACTTTGAAAATTTCAACTATACGCAATTAATTTCCCTGTCGATGAAACACTGCATGTTATTAAAATAATTGCAACAGCTCGCACACGTATATTATATGTATATACGGATAACATAAAAGAGAAGGTGATGTACTCGGCAGGTTAATTACTTTCTCATGTCGTCAAAATTAAACACATTGTATGAAAAGTATGTAGTGTATATTGAAATTACATATAACGATAAGCATATACTCGGGGCATAATGTGCACCGTGATAATAGGAAGTTTGCGTACAACCCACGTATATACGTACTTAGTTTCAGTAATAATGATGATTATTCGTAGTGAATTTTGTGAATTAAACGGGTGGAGCAACGCTTCAAGGTAGGTATAAAGGGGGGTGTGCCCAACATCATCAGACGTGCGAATAACTAACTAGGTTGAACTGTAAGTACGTCTCTGTTCGTACACGGTAGAGGAGACGTCGAGGGAAAGAGGGCAAAAGTTCAAAAACTAAAGTTCAAGGGAAGTAAGTTTATTTCCACGTGGGGTTTCCACGTTCATAGTGATGTTTCTTAGAAGCTGTCTGCAATGTTACTAGCCAGGAGGTACCTACGACATGGCGAGGTGTGAACAACGCGGAGAGCAAATGACAGCAATTAACACCGACACCCGCATGCGTTTATACCCTTAGTAATTATCTCGTCATCGGAGGACGCGACGAAATAAAAAAATCTGCACGACAATATCCTGCATCGAAATGAAAATTATCACTTCTGATTTTCATTACATCTGGCGTCATTTATTATGTTACAATTACAGGTAAAACAGGTACCCGAATTCATCCGTCTGTTGATTATTATTTAGAATAATCCATCAGCGAAAACTCATTAATTTCAATCGTCCCACACGCGTAGCGTCAATTTCAATGTCGTTGCCTACGTGGGTCGGAGAACGAAAAATAAATTGGTGGAAATACAGAATATAACGATGAGGTGCGAATCCGATTAGATTCGAAAAGAGATTTCTTGGAAATTTGTAATTTAGCCTAATTATCCCTCTTCAGTTCTGCGTAAAACTGCTTTGACTCCCGATGTGAATTATTTAACTATTTTTTTTTTTCTTTTTCATTTTTTTTTTTTTCGTTTTTTTTTCAGATTATCGATAACGTTATTATACGTTGAAATTATATTCGCAGAAATATCTCTGGCAGCCGCAGATTTGGATGAATCGTCGATACGCGACTAAATTGAATCCGGCTATACATTTCAATTCTATGGAATCGAGGCGAGGCTTGTATTGTACGTAGAATATGGCTGTTTTCGGGTATCGCATACACAGGTTTACACACACTCGCATGTGCAACTGCGTGCGTATATATCTATATACATGAAATTGAATGCTTGCATGGGCTATAATCCTGCGGTAAGTGAACCGAAAGGACGAACTACAAACGATTTTGCGTACAACCGAGTTGAATGCAAAGTCTGTCTCGTTATTAGCATCATTTTCCGTAACCACGCGTACCCCCTCATCTTATCCCCCAACCGACTATACATATATATATTCCGGTATAACAAACCAACTAACCTAACCCACCGATACGTAACTGATGAAATATAAAGCAGTCGTTACTCCCCCATACTTCAAAGACTTCGATAAAATAATATATTATATTACCACTACATGTAGCCACGCGAATCACCGCATGCAATATCATAATTGACCGAAATGAACTTTTTTATCACAGCTTTTCCATCATTTTTTTCCCCCCCCCATCGATCAAAAATCAAATTTCAAAACATAGTTTTACCTTCATTTTTTTTAATCGGCTTCGGGGTATACTTGTCTACCTTTATTATAACAATAATCTGCGAGATATTCTACTCGAAAAGTCAACACATCGCACGGATGTTACCTATATCGTTTTAGTATTATATGAAGTTTATATCACGTATACCGCCTGATCAAAGGGCCTGAAACTTTTTTACCGGTGGTAAAATATGTTTGACAGTGGCGATGTTAGTGAAAGTTGAAATTGAGATGGTACGCTGAGGTATACAGGTAAGAGGTACTCGTGTTATAACGTGAAAGGTACGAGGTGGATATGATGTTGAAAACTTCAAAGCTATACGAACAGTGGTAAGGTGTACGAATAATCAAACTTTACACTCTTAAGTAATGAAAAATTGAAGAGCATAACGATAAAAATAATGAATACTGGACAATTTTAACTGCACTAAAAAGTTTTCCGCGATATTTTTGAGCGCGATTGGAGGAAATTTTTCGTTGCCCTCATCGCTATTTTTTACGCCCTTCCGGTTCTTGGCTCTGGATATAATCAAGCTTATTACTAAATTTACAATAAGATGTAGTAATATTTTCCTGCAAAATACCTCACGTATTCCTGAGCGTACAATTCTTCGGCTAATGGTAAACGGAAACGATGCTTTTACTGGTTTAAAAGAAATGGTAAGAAAATTGAAAAATAAAAACTGATAGTCTAATGTATGAAATTTTCTATTCTTGGGATATTTACTCCGCAATTCTTATCCTTTGATATTTCTTCTGATGTTTTTGTTCTGAAAATTTTCTTCCCTTTTCTTCCACGGTTCGCCCGTGCATAAAACGCCGCGTTGTCTGCAGCTACAATGCGACTTGTTTTCGCCTCGGATATTCACTTATTATATAGGTATACCTATACTCTCATGTATGCTACCTGCAAAAAAACCCTGCCGGCGGATTACTCCTAACGAAACTCGTAATAATAAAAAACCAATAAAATTATCTACAACTTTACCGCTAAAAAGTTTACCGCTAAAAATGAACTTATATACAACGATGCAGCGAGCACTGTATAACCTCATGAAATACACTTTGTTAGTTTCCCCTGCAGAAATTCACCCCCGCGTTTCACACCTCACACAGATCAGATCGGCAGAGTATGCGCGTTGCATCTTTTCCGTCACTTATAACAAAAGCTCGTCTCGCAAATTTGAAAAACAAAAGGAAAGAGAAGGAAGAAAAAGATGACAAAAAATAGAACGTCTCGCTCGCGTGTGTTTATATAAAGGAAAATATATACTACCGTATGCGAACGACCAATTTCGTGGACCGAAAGACACGCGAAACAGACTGCAAGACAGCGAAAAGACATAAACCCTGAATCGTGTGCGGCGGTGCACTTTTGTTTGTTGAAAAATGCAGCTGCACCGCGAACGCAAGCAGAAAGTGGAGCCGTAACGGAGACGACGAGAGCGACGCGACGCGACGCGGCCGCGTAGGGGTGGCGGTGGCGGTGGCGACGTTCCGCATGGGCGAAAATTATTGCTAACTCGTTTACTTCTAAACGCCTAACATTCGCCAAACTCTTTTTATTTCATACATTTATAAGCCGAAGTTTTAGCCAACTCCGTATAGAAATTTTGTCGGAAAGTCGTTTAACATTTTTCTATAGAAATCTTATTCTCACAGAATTTTACCGCATCGAGCGCGAAACCGCCGGAATTTCGCACTATACATTCACGCATGTCATATCCAAATGAAATCAAAGTTTGGCATCGAACGATTTCTTTTTTTTCATGATCGATTGATCAATTGGTATACAAAAGTGTGAACGATGATGGAAAAAAAAATCGTCGCTCTTCCGGATGATGGGTTTTGAAAAAGAAGTATTCATTCCCGATGGTATACCGGGCTATTGTCGTACGAGGGATTTCTCGACGTGTGAAATTGTATGATTATAGGGAGAGATGAATATTTGAATGGTATTGTAGAACATTTTTCGACTTTAATGGCGATATAAAGCTAGAGCGTATAATTATCGCACGACGTCGAGTACTCGGGTTATTCAAAGGAGGTTTTACGGATGACTTCAAAGTGTTAAAGCACCGACAAGCATCAAGAATCAACGAATAAATATTTGCTATCCAAACAATTTGCGGTTGGTGGTGCTGATTAAATTCCGTTCGAATACCTTTCGAGAAATCAACTCTCGCTTTTCAGCAAAACCACCGCTCGTTTGTCGAAGCTGATCCCGAGTACTGCAGATACCCCACTTCACAGGTTTCCCGCAAAACCGTTTCGTGTCATGATGTAATTTCTAGCGGTAAAATTACCCGCTTTCGGGGGTCCGTCGGTAATTCTTTAGGGCTGCTCCTACGTAACCTGGTAGTTGAAGAATCTTTCTGCGGATAATTATTTCGAGCTAATTTTTCCCTACGTGCTTACCTAAATCATCCGCAATTAGCTATCACATGATTGTCACATTCTGTAAAGTGTTCTCTAACTTTACCCCGAATGTTTAGATTCACGGGGGGTACGAAAGAATCAAAATTTATTCAATTAATGAATACCGAATTTTCATTCGATTTCGTCTATTCATTTCAACTCGACGGATTCGAGAGGTCCGTCGAATTTTTTAAAATCAGTCCTCATTCAAATCCCATGGTTTTTGAGACTGGTAAGATTTTTCATTTTTTATAGCACATATAGTAATCGACCATTTTGTTTCATCCCGATGTACAGATACATAAATATATATGCATATACTTCGCGTTTTCACTTTGTTTTAGTCCCGAAAAACAATTTTATAACTTCTAAAGGAGCATCCAGTGTGTAATATAAAAACGATCCAAACCCACAAAAATAAAGATAAAAAATCTTGAAAACTTTCTAAACCGGACGAACTCATCCCTCGAAGTTAAACCTATCTAACACCACCGCGAAACCTTTGCGGAAAAAATACATGTATACGTATACAGGGTGGCCTGAAAAATTCGGAAAATTTTGACATGCCAATGAAATCTGAACGCAAGGACGAATGTTTTATTCTCAAATTTGAAAAATGAAGCTTTCGTTTGATTTTAGAAGTTTTTTTATTCCAAGACATTTATTTTATTCTCTACCTTCTTTCCGGCTGTTAATCATCGAGGGATTGGGCTTCCTAAACTTCAAAAAATTTATTCGTGCAAATGAACCGCATCTCATCTTTAAATTTTGTGAAGTGTTGATCCTAATTGTCCTCAAAATTCCGCAATTGCAAAAAACAAGATTGACGTTCTTCGGCATCACTGGCGATGTTTTTTTTCAAAAATCTTTTTCTCAATCGCGTTGAATGGGCAAAAAAAAAAAGTAGTTAAATGGGAATCATTGACGCCGCTCAGTTTTTATTCAGATCTTTTTTTTCTTCGGGACACCCTGTACACGTATACCTGCACCGCGTCGATATCCGGGCTGAATCGATGAACCGAAACAAAAATTTTTTTTTCCTCTTATTATCCTGCAATAAATAAACTCTGCAGACCCTCACCTCCCTCGGGAACTGGTACTGCAGAATTGGTTCATCGTAATTGTGGTTCACGAAGGCGAAAAAGCAAAGTATAATCTTGTATATCGCCGTATTAATTAGCTATGCCAAGGCTATCCCTGGCATTGTTCGCCTTGAGGACAATACCGGGAACCGCCGAAAGCAGAAGAGGAGGCGAAAATAAGGGGTCTGCAAGTCGATGTGAGGGAGGAAAGTCGTCGTCCCCTCAGAGAGGGCGGCGTCAGAGAATTTTCGACAATTCAAAGGCAATAAAATCGTTTCGGCGGAAATGTAAATAACATAATCGTACTCGTGGTTTCGCGGATAGTTTACACAACCGCATGAATATCGAGGGCTGAGAACCAGAAAGACGTAGCCCTCACTTTTCGGGCCTTTAGTCAATTTCCGGCATAAGGATCACGTGTGCTACAAAAGCTAGAAAACTGAGACACCAAAATCACGTTTGTCTGTGTGAAAAAAAAAACAGTTTTACAATTTTTAGATTTGAAATTTGTTTTTACGCCGATGCGCCCCTCCGGTTCTCAGCGCTCGGCATTTTTTCTCTCCGGCTTTTTGGTGGATACACGTATACTTCCCGTATATATACAAGCGGTGAAGTATTACGGTGCTAAAAATAACTGCGCATTAACAACGGCTTCCCTTAACTTCGAAATTTAAATCCGTCTTAGTTTCGTGTCTCGTAAACTCGAAATCATCCAAATAAAAATAATTTTACGACGTACATAACGTGCGTATACGTCATTCCAAACAGTCCGATTCCTAAACAGCGACAAATTTAACTCGTAAGAATATCGCGCGTTGCAAGATATAAAACAAATCTTACAGGACTTTTTTTCCCCCCCCTTTTTCACATTATTTGTCGCGACGATCGAATTTCGTGCTGTAAATTTTCAACTCACACATTCTTATTCTTTCGACTACCATGATTAAATTTCACCGTAGAATCAATTATTTTTTTTCTCGATTTTCAGAGAGAATCTTCGATGACTGCAAAATTAAAACGAAAAAAAAACATTATAAAAATAATTTCCACAAAGATTCGAGCCTTAATTTGATACGTGCACGGCGATGTTATACACTGTTCTCAAATATATATATGTCAACGTGGCTTTCTTATAGAATTTTTTCTGTTTTTCTTTTTTTTTCTCCCTCACTTCGCCCTCTTCGGATATCTGCTGATACTTCGTATATTATGGCGAGTAGATCTCCCTCGAGCCTTTTTTTCTTCGTCTTTATACAAGGTATAGGTATGTACGCACAACAAACTCCGTCGTTTTGGCATCCTATAAAGAAATCGCCCACCTTCTTCCCCACCCCCAAAAACTTCCCTCATCTACTTCCGTTTTATTTTCTGACTCTTAGAGAATATTCTCTGCGATAAAGAGATGAGGTTTTTAACTCACAAAAGGAAGGTGCTTTCAATCTGTTTACATCGCGTGTCCAAAAAACCACGAGATGGGGACCGGTCCATTTATATCTCACAGGTATTATGTAAATTTATCATACAGATATTTACTCACGCCTAGATCGAATCGACGTTCCTTTTTTTTCGCTATTTTTTCACCCCTAAAACATGCTTCCACTTCATTTTTGAGTTTCGAGTTTTCCTGAAAACAAAAAACAGAGAAAACAAAAAGCCCATGAATTGTAGACTCGAAAAACTTATAACTGTTCATATTTCATATCCACCGCTTCCATGTTTTCAGAAAACCTCCTTAGATTGGCAATGATAAAAAGTAAAAGAATAAAACAAAAAAAAAAAGTTTTCAATTTTTCCGAGGATTATAATTTGGAGCGTTGTTTTTTTTTCTTCATCTTTCGGAAAAGACGAGAAAAGATTTCCGGAGTTATATATATAAGTATATAAGAAGCTGGCAAAGATCTTCGGAGCTAAAATCTCTCAATTATTACAAGCTTGACAATTGATTGCGTGGGAAGTTTGTACAGTATAAGAGAGTTTTATCTTATATAATACATAAATATATACTTTCAGATTTATACCGAGGCTTCTGCCTTCCTAAATAAAGCGCAATTTCTTTATGTATAGACTTTGTCAAAATTCTGTATAAATAATGCAAAAGATGCTCGTAAATAAAAGTCCCCGGGTATTATAGTAGGTGTGTCGTCATACGTATTATATATATCAAAGATCGAGAAAAAAAAAAAAAAAACCACTAATGCTAAGGGTGAATGATTTTTTCCCCCATATTCCTATGCGAAACGGAGAAACAATTTTTGTCGCACCGAAATCAGGTAGAAATTTTTCGACTTTTTTCAATTAGAGCCAAAAAAAATGAAATACCAAAAATTAGGGATACATCGAAAAAATGGAGGCGAAAAAAAAAAAAATTCTCAAAGCGAAAAACTTGTCCAAATCTCAAGACACTTATTTATCTCTTCTCATCCTCATCTTATCTTTTCCTTCGCCTGCGTATACCTACCTACTGTTATACACGTATAATACCCACAGCTCTTGTCTTTCTACAAGGCACTCGTAACGTCACTAAATTTCTCATGAAATAAATCACCCTGTTTACGACTACAGTCATACTGTTTTATACCCCTCGGGTAGTTCTTCCTGCCACTGCCGGTGTTTATTCAGAGTTGTCTTTTCTTTTTTTTTTATTATTACATATTTTTTTGTGCATTCTTTTTCACCGCCATTCATCTTACCTTGAAGTAGTTTTAAATCCACGCCTACCGTAATGTACAACCCGCGACTAAATATGCTCCTAATTTCCTTTTTTTTCCTACCCTTTTTATCTTCTGATATGCGGAAAGGATTTTTCGAACACACATGTCCGTACCTATGCTGCGTACGCGAAGAGATACGGAAATGAAGAAATTACATCGGAATTAATAGATTATAATAGAAATTCGTAAACAATTTCAATTTACTGTACGCTGCAACGATGTTGTAAAAAAAAAAATGTGAAAAGTTGCTGCAGTTCTATTGCACTCATTAAAATCTAATTTGTACGTTTGTTATAGTTCGTATTGATATTTTTTTCCATCCCTAATTAATTGGATGCTCGCAATTGTAATGAAATTAAAAAGATTTTCGATGAAAACCGCCATATGTACGGGGTCAAAACGAAAGAGAGATAGAATTGGTGAAAAACGAAAAATTATCACCCATGAACATATACGTGACGTAGAAAAGGCAAAGTAGAAATGAAAAAAAAACGATCACTTTGCCAATCTGGGAAATTCTTTCGAGTCGCATGATAATTTAATATTTATAACTTCCTGGGAAAGGATTTAATGCTACTGCGGTTTTAATGGCGCCGGGTACAGGCACATGGCGCTCTGACGCTACCTGCCACTTTTACGTAAAACATGAGAGTTTCATTTTGGCAATTTAATAATTAAAGGGGAAACAAAAAGAGGAAAAAAAAAATATATATGTTTTTTTTTCTGATCCCTGAAAACCACATTAATTGGTCTGTGGGTTAATCAATTTTGATAAACGATCGATTTATGCCGCTGCGCTGCAGAGTTCGCAGACGTAATAAGATCCCTTATTTTCCATATAGGTATAGAAACTTGCCAGTAATTAAAGGGGGGAAACACGTTTTAGATCGGATGAAGTTATGTAACAATTTTGGTAAAAACCAAAAAAAAAGTTTCAAGTTTCAAGCGAGGTATAAATGATAGTAATTTAGTTATTTTTATTTATTTATTTTCATCTGGTTTTTTTTTCTTTTAAGAAAAGAAAACTGAAAAGCGAGGCCTTTTTTTCTCATAATATGTAAATATAAGCATTCAAGTATTTCCCCGGAGCCGTATATACATAAGTTATGTACATGTATACCTCATAATATACGTATATACTTCAGATGATGTATGTACGTTTTCAGCTAAGTTCTCGAATTGGGTCAATCTTTGTATAAATTATTTATATTCATATTTTTGTAGTTTTTTTTTCCCCCTTACCGTATGTCGCGCACATAGTCATGGGTCAAGGGAGGAAAAAAAAAAAAATTCCAAGCAAAACTTACGGTGGATGAAATGCACATATTCCCATAGTTTCGTATATGGAAAATTTGAAAAGATAAAAAAATATAAAAGCAACGAAATTAGAAAGCTACAGGTCACAAAATTTATTTATTTATTATACGAGCGAAAAATCGGATGAAATTCACTCGTCATCTCACGTTTTCGAATTCTCCAGAGTTTTTTGTAACTGAGATATTCTATTGAGAAAAACTTTCGTTTGCACGGTATGTAACTTTTAGACACATTAGAATTCCGGGCATGAACATCTCCTCGTATCTGTTGCCGGGCTTCTTCACTTTTTTTTTTTTTTTCTTCTCATTCTTCTGCTGTGCTTTTCCGTCTCCCTCGCAAAAGGCTTTTGTGGAAATAAAATTTCCACCGGTTATTCGATGTCCTCGATGTTTGATTACATGTGTAGTTACACGGCGCCGATTCGATCAACTTGGTTCTCTTTTTTTCCAAAAAATAAAAAAACAGAAACGATCTTTTTATCGAACAGATTCATCCGAGCTACAAAAATGTACGTTCAATTGATGACGTCAATTATCACCTGTGAGATGTCTTGTTTGTCGAGTTGTATTACATTAGTTGAAGGAAAAAGTATCCATTAGAAAAATTAAAGATCACATAACAAAGTCGAAGTTAAGGGTCGTTGAGTTACACTATAAAAATTACCAAGCTGAGCACGAAAGCACTTTACTGTTAAGTTAATGACGGAATAGCAGCGGAGATAATCGAGAAAAACTATTTCCGCTCATCAGCTGTATATATGCATGTCTCTCATTTCCGAAGAAAAAATACTCTTATCTCTCGGATCTCCGAGAACACGCTATTCTAAATATCCTATAAGCTAACCATACCGGCGACAAATTAACACATCCTGACACGCGTTTCCCACACATTATTCCACCCTAAATTTGAACGGCGGCCTATCTATGGTAGAGAAAATTCCGTGAGCCCCGGGCAAAATTTTCTTGTTTCTTTCCAACGGGAACTTCGCATTTTTTTGTTTAAAAAAAAAATAATAATGATAATAACAAAATAAATTATTTCTTTAGTTGGTTTATAAATCGGTGCAACGGCGTTTGTTCAGCGCAGTCTCGAAAAGACCTCTATTCAGTCCTACGTTCTCCGATCCACCCCCACAAAACCGCCCTCGTGCTCGTGCTTCCTCAGTTTTGGTCCAGGCGCAGACCGGTGAACGTTCACGAGAGTCGTTGTTTGTCCTCCTCGTTGGTTGAAATCGCGGAGCTGGTTTTAGTCTTAGATTTTATTTTTACCTCGAAAAATTTCCCGGGGTTTTTCAAATAAAAAGTCAGAGGAATCGAATGAAGATTTCGAAATTATCTTTTTCCAGTTTTTCGTTCATCGGTCGTACGTTGTTACCTGAGAGTGAAGTTTGAGGATTCCTAACGTGCGTTTTAATTCTCCTTTTAATCGTCGGTTATAGTCGAAAATATTTAGATTTTCCTACGTACCCTTATTTTCGTTCTCGTTGAATAAATGTGCGTTTGCAAAGTATGTTAAAAAAAATCTACATCGCGTTACCAGTGTGATTTCATATTATTCATGTTTACAGATAAAATGTAATTCATACAATCATTATGATCACCCGATCCTGTAAAAAAAATTTCTATACGCTATAAAAATTTTCACATCATATTAATTAAACGGAAATTAATTTACTGGTATAATTAACTCGCTCTAAACATTGCAAGCAATTAATATACGTACAGTCGGATTTGTTCCTGTTGGTACTCCGAGGCACAGTAAAAATTCACGACGATTCGTGGGAAGGAAGATGTTTTTTATAATTGCATTTTGTCGGAAACAAAAACGGAGATTATTTATCTCGAAGATCGCTTTGACATTATAATTCAACTCAAGTGTACAGAATCCGAAGTATAAAGTCGTGGTACATGTTTAATTAGAAAATGTCCAAAAGAAATTTGAAAGAAAAACAAAAAAAAAAAGGAGAAAGAAGTTTCATCAAAGTAAAGACTCGAGTTTAACTTAATTAACGTTAGGTATATATCCATACTCGAATAATCTGATAAACGTTGGGTTGATTAAGACCCTTTCAAGTGTTCAAATGTAGTTATAATTATAATGATCGTTGATCAGAAATTAGCTTTGTCTCATTATTAATAAGACGCCACGTTCGCGTGTGTAGATTATAGGGTTGAACATTACACGCGAGAATCCGCTCCGGGAAAACAAACATCATGAATTATCCCCCAAGCTTGGAGACATAAAAAAAAAAAAACATTCCGATAATAAAATACATTATACGAGGTGTTGACGAGTCGTAATTTTGAATTTTCTCATCTGAATTTAACCGTTTTACGAGGGTTTTATATCGCGAGCCACAAAATGACCAATAAAATGACGAGTTTTTCACGAAAACCTCCTTCATTTTCTCTCGTTTATCTATTTTCCTTCTTTTCTTCGCATAGAGAACGTGATCTGCAGTTGCCATATTGTATTTATGATGTCGCGAACGATGAATTTCATCTACCCCTCCAATTATAAAAGACGAAAATATGAAAAAAAGAAAATGAATGGATGAAACGTTTAGCGAAGATGAAAAAATAAAACACAATGAACGATGATCGATCTGTATCAGTTCCCGTACGTCTATTACATCGCGGTATCACGCACGTGAACTACGTGCTGCAGTTTACGTTTATTTCCACATCCCATACAGACTCATTGAAATCGTTTCACAGATGTATATCTACATGGAGATAGAATAGTTACTGAAACGGTAGCTAGAAAGTTAATAGTTGATTGCAATTTGTTTCATTGAAGCTGCTGCATCGCCTATACCAGATCGACAACAATTCGTCGTTAAACGTTCAAACACCCCTATAGTGAATAGACAAAAGAGGAAAAAGCGAGAATTTTTCAAAGCTATCGATACGCCCGTCAATCGAGTCAAAAAATCGAAATAACAATCACATCAATAATGACCAATAATGAAGAAGGAAACTTTGGTTAGAAACTTTTTCGAATTACAAGTTTTACAGGCATATATTTACGTATCGGTAGATGGATAGAGTTCTCTACTTTCTTCCATTTTTATTTATAGTTTTTTTTGTTGTTGTTACTTTAATATTACAACCAATCGTATGGGGTACATTTCTTTTCACAAGTTTTCATTTGATGTCCTAAATATTGCTTGAAAGTGATTCAAAGAGTTGTAGGTTATTTTTTTTTATACAGGTACTTTGCCTTCTTTTTTTTTCACTTCTACAAACGATGAATACCCCCACCTCCCTACAAACTAATACGAAAGTAATACCGGCTCTGGAGTCGTCGTCCATCGAAAAAGTATACAAAAATCGAGAAAAATAGAAACGTATAGTAAAAATAAGAAAAAAAAAAAACAGATCACAAAAGATCTTGCATCTGGATACGTTCTGTATATATAAGACTAATAATCCTCCAGAGACTGGATTAATTCTTTAGAAGCGCGGAAAACGACTTTTAGAAAAAGAAATAAATTTTTCCCTATACCTATAATACCCATTGGGATCAATTTATTTATTTATCTATTTTTTTTTTACCCTCTACACAATAGTTTATATATTAATATTTATAAGTTTAGATAAGACTAGAAGTGGTACGTACGTTGAATGTATACCTATAGGTATCTGTGTGTGTGTTAATATTTTTGGAAGGATTTTTTTGGTTTTTATTTTTCATCGCGTGTCCTTGTGTATAATTTATTTTTGCGCGAATAACGTATGTGTACGTATATAGGTATACGTGCAGCTAGCATATCAACGCCGGGGTAGGGAATAAGGTTGGAAAAAACAATTTTCACATTACTTATTCGTTCGCGTTCCAGTTTGCTTTGTTAGACAGTTTTTCATCGTCTGCAGCATGGAAAGCCCGTACATAAAGCATACAACACATTACGTTGCTTTCTTACTCACTTTTACTAATGTAAATCTTACTCGGTCTATTCTTCGTCTGTCGTATTTGATTCTATTTCATTTTTATCTTTACTTTTTTTCTCCCCGATACCCAAAAATGTACAAAGTTTCAAGATGCCATCTTGTACCATGCTAGAAATAAATTTTTGCATATTTTCTCTTTTTTTTTCGGAAAAGTTCATTTCTCGCGAATACATAAAAGGAAAATGGTATTTCGATTGGTATTATATTTTTCAGGAGGACAAAGCGAGTGAAAAAAAAAAAAAAAAGTTACGTCCTCCGCCACTGCATCACAAATGAAATTTCGAGGCAAAAAAATATTCCACCCTCTCCAACCCAAACTCGTTAGATTTCACTTCCCATCATTTTTTTCTTATTTTTTTTTCTTCCACCAGAAATTTATTTTCACCAAAAGTCTCACTTACCGTTCCGAAGAGGGGTAGGGAAAGTGAGAAGGACAGAGGGAAGAGTGTATTCAACCTCGTCAGAAACAACCCGTAGATTGCGAATGTTTAAATTTAATACAATTTTACTACGTCTGTGTTAGGGGTGAAAATTGGAATAGGAATGTTTAATTTTCTACTCAAAATTCGTTTGATCATCTTTGAGAAAAATATGAAAATTTCACGCGGTTGTATAACACATATATGAATGCACGTACCAACAGGAATAAATAAAAAGCCAAATAACGCATAAATTAAAAGAAAATAAAAAAAAAATTATATATACTAAAACATCATATTTAAACAAACAGAAAAAAAAAGGAAGTGATATTGTAATGAATTGTTCACAGATGTATACGTAGAACGGTTATGAAATCAAATACAACGCATAATTATTGTGCGATAATATAACAAAAGCTCGTCGAGTAAAAATAAATATCGCTGAATAAAAATAATTGGGAAGGAGAGAAAATAGAGGAAACGAAAAAAAAGAAGAGAAAAAAGGAAGAAAAAAGAATAACTGAGGTAAAAGAAAACAGAAGTTGTATTACCGAAAAAATTCAAGGAGTCAACCTGGGGATCATCAAAGTAACCTCGATGCTGTTACATGCGTGGTGGTTGATTGGTGCTCTTTCGTTTACACTGGGAGCCCTTCGTGCCAAAGAGATGGGCGAGGGAAAAGGTACGTTTCTTTTTTTTTTTTTTATATATCTTTGAGAATCCTTACGGAAAGAGGCAACCCTCCAAACAGTTCGAACCCTTATCTTTGCCGTAGTCTAGGTATACGTCTATGTGGGACATGCGCGTCCATATAGCTGCTGCAGAAACCTTCACCGTGTCATCTCGCTATTTTAGCAATTTCAATTTCACGCTAGCTTATCTTTTTACCTTATACTCTTATTTTATGGCCTTCCTTGACCACAGCGGAATATGATTTTCCATGCGCCCGTACCGTAGCTGTCGCTACTTCGATACCCTTCAGGTATATACCGTTTATTAAATTATCGTTACCGTACGAAAGTAACCTTGGACGTTGACTTTTTATCCGTCTGATTAGTCGTATCGTACCATGTACATTTTTATTTTTATTTTTATTTTTACGCCCTCGAAGAAAACCTTAGCAAACACTATACGGTGTTCCTAATGGCAATTTCAACCGTCAGTGGCAGCTGGTGGTGCATTCTAAAACCTTGTACAACGTAGAGGTACTCGTACAGCATATTCCGTTGCAGTGTGAGTTGAGAGTTTGAAATTCCCCTACGAATTATCACGTAGTTTGGTTCTACTAACCACCGAGCCGCACACCACATCGATGTCTCATTGTCAACGAAGAACTATATCATCTGAAATTTTATCCCCAAAATCACGACATTTCAGATTCTGATTGAAAACTTTTCTTATCTCAGATCTTGCAGGCTGGGAAACACGTTATCTGAAATTAAATTTGAAAAACAATAATGCTATCTCACGATCGGAATTTCTTTCCCAGTCAACGGAAATATGCTCATCTTGCTTTTCCCGCTGATTTTTATTTTCCTTTTTTCTTTTATTTCGTTTTCGAGATTCAGCTGTACATTTTTCTCGCTGTAGGTACGCGTGTGTCAACGACGACGCGATGGCACATATGTACGAATTTTAACATATGCATGTACACGTCATATGTGTCGTCGGTTGTTTCTTTTGTTTTTTTGGAAATCGAAATATTCGACACCATGTTCGGGAGAGCACACGCGAATTTTACGATCTGACTGCAGGCCAATAAAACGGTACAATGGAACAGCGAGCGAACAATAAAGAGAGAGAAAAAAAGGGAAAAACGTAAAAACAGAAAGTAAAAGAGATACAGAGAGTAAAAAAAAAAAAAAATCCATTCCATTGTGACGAACTGTGGAGAGTCAACTGGGATGACGGCCGGGTTTAAAAATTTCTTTTTTCGTTCCTTCTTTTTTTTTTTTTTGTTCTTTTTTTTTTACCCGGATAAGCTATGACACAGTTGGTAAGAGACATGCGATTATACACTCGTAGTTCAGAAAGGTGAATAACGATCCTATAATACGAAACACTCGTAAAAAAATATGAATTCCCTGAGGATTTAGTTTACGCAAATAATCCTTGGGATATCATCAATTATCAAGTGCGAGATACTCGTACTTGTGTGAAAAAATCTGTGGATCTATGAATCGCATCCAGCTATGCGGGAGCCCACGAGGCATTAGCATCAGCCTGGGGTATAATCTTCGGCAAAGCTACGGAAATTTGAAAAGCACCTTTATATGAGGTACGCGAAGGCGAATCGAAGTCGAAAACTTAAGAGCTGAAAACCGTTGGAACGGCGCGTTGAGGTTTCTGAAATGATTAACTACCCCGCCGCCGACTTCGCCTTCTACTTGGTCGAAAACTTTTCTCGTTTTCGATGTTAATTTAAATTGGCCTATTTTTTGTTTCACTTTTTTTTTTCCGCGCTTATCTTACCTCGTGTCTCGTTTTGCGCGCCAGAGAAAGGAAACGGATGCGAAGGAATGACGAAAAAAAAAGAGAGAAGAGGAAAAAAAAAAAAAAAGAAAAAAACAAGGCACGAGGAAAGCGAAAGGGAGGAGAAAATAATATAAAAAGAAAATGAAATCAGTAATGAAAAGTAAAATTGATCAAACGCCGGTCGCTTGTCGCCCGCCTAGCGTACCTTCCTTCCCCACTTTAATCATCATGCAATTAATTTTCAGAGGTATTCACAACCAAAGTTTACGACTCGCTAATGATTTATTATCACGTCGTTCGGGAAACTTCGCCATCCTGACGTGTACAAATATATATATGTACAGATTTCTTTTCTATCTCTCTCTCTCCCTGCCCCTCTTTCCTTGTATACAGGGTGGCTGAAAAAACAGCCAATTTTCAAGTTCGAATATCATCATTTTTCCAAGCGCGTGTTCCTCGGTAGCGGATCGAGCTTGTTAAAAATGTTTGAAACGAAGTCGGTATCCGAAAAATTGAAGAACGATAAAATCAGCGAACACTCTCAGCTTCTACCTACATTCTGAAATGAGCCATTTTTTTTTCTGCGACACCCTGTACGCACAGCCCATAAAATACGTGTACCGTATACACGCATTAATACAGAAGTTTACGTCCTGCCCAATACACTCGCGGGAGAAGCTTTTTTCATCAAACGTCTCTTCTTAGTTCGTTCCTAATCAAAAAGTTATCCCGAAAACTTGAAACATCTCATGTCCCCAATTACAAGTTCTACCAGAGGTTGATCGGAGAATTCAACAAAGCAAAGAGATTAAATGACTTCGAATCATTATGCGATGCGCGTACATTATAAATATGTAAATATGTAAACTGCAGGTATTGTGTTTCATGAAGAAGATAAAAAAAAAAAAAAGAAAAGAAAACATAATTAAATAAATAGAAGGAAGGAATTACAGCGTATAAAGAGGGAAAAAATTTCCTTCCCATAACAGAAATTTGATATAGGGGTGGGTAAGTATCCAGATTATTTAAGCTACATTTATATAAAACGGAGGTTATATCGCGGAGGCGAAGCTTTTGGTCTCTCACCCCTCCTTTGTCGAAGTGCAATGTTTTACCTCCTCGGTCACCATTGAGCCAAAGTCGAGGGACAATCTAATTAAGCTATCCGTTACCGCGCAACGCTACTCGTAGCGGCACAGCGGCAGCAACGGTAAGGTCACAGGGCAGACGACGCGGGCGTACGTTGCACTGATTAGAGCAACCCATCATTTGGCGAATCCTCCTGCACCACCAGAGAAGCGAAAAGCACCATCGGAGCGTTCCCGTTGTTTACCCCGTGCTCCGGACCACACATACCTACCTATTGCGCAATGAGCCAATTTTCTCTCTAGGTTACCGAGTAACCCTAGTCACTAACCGCGAGGTTAATCAGCGCCGATTTTACCGCAATACGAAATGCAAATACCACCGGCTATTCTAATTAATTGAAACTCGATCCCTGATAAAAAGAACTAGACTTTGCTGCCTCGTTACGAAGACGCGATTTTTCAGACTTTTCCTCCTACACGATCTTTGTATTATGTTCGATCTAGCTTCTGCCCGCGACTTAGTTCGCGGCAGAAAATTAATAATAATTTATAACGGTCGTTAAGCCATGTCATTTACCGGGATAAAAAGTATCCTGTGTGTTAATTCAGGTAGTAAACTATGTGTGTCAAATTTCATCCAAATCCGTTCAGCCATTTCGCGTGATTGAGTAACAAACATCCACAAACATACAAACTATGACATTTATAATATTAGTTATAGGATACACATCGTATAGAATTGTGAGAGGATCGGGCGAAGGATAACGCCTACGTATACGTTCATTGAATTTCACACGCGGTATGTGATATCATATCTGTAATACCTATTCACGAGAAATGCAACGGCTATATGCTACGTACGGAGTGAAAATGAGAGACATTTCATGAGGTGATAGAAATTTTTGTATCATATTATACCTGCAACGGCTATTCGTGAACCAACAACATTTTACGATTGTACGAACGACTGTTTTGTTGCAGTAAATGTACAGATATAGAATATAGTTAGGTACATACTGCAGATACGCATCCGTATACATATAACTGTTACAAGCTGGATGACGACACCATAAAAGCTTTTCTACGATATATTGCTTCTGCGTCTATTCAACAATCGCCTATATACGCTAATAATGGACATCATCCATTTATGATTCATGTGGTATTCGTTATTTAGCGGTTGAAAATAAGATTGAATTGTTGATCCGTGAAATAAGATAGAAGCAACATTTTCATACGTTACGTCTGGTACCGAGCGTCTGGGCTTGAGCTTTTTATTTTTCATATTTCCACCTTAGATTTTACACTTTCGTGTACTATATATAAATTGGCGTACGCGTCATCGGCAAGGAAGTTGCGGTGATAAGAAATCGTCTATTAATTTACGTCTGCTAATTGAAATTTCTCTGAATCGGAGTGCGCGAGTTCAGTTTGTGTTATAAGCGTACATAGATGCAGTACATTTGTAAACGCATACATCCGAACTGCTCATTACTTGATTGTTCGATAATATTTGCGTAGCGCTTAACCAAATGATCATGATTAGCCAAATCCTTTGCCAATTTGTATAAGCGGCTAAACACTATACATATTATATGTATAGTACGTGCAGAGATAGACGTACCGCCGAGCAAAACGGGCAAGTGATTATCGAGAAATGTAGGCAACGTTCAGAACCGCGACAAATTCGATGGCTGCACCAGGCAATACGCAAGGTTTTCCATTCGATCAGACGAGTCGTCCTCGAATCGGGAATATCCCAGCGATAAGTCTTTAGAAAATTGGAAAAAATATTTCGGAGCAAAAGGTGTGTGAGCGTTAAACAGTTTCGCACCCAGTCTCGACCCCCAAAATCCGTGACCTCTGTCCATAGGAGAGTCGTGGGGATGTAGAGAGAAAAGGATGAAAAAGAGGTATGGCGAAGGTATACGTATACGCGGAAGAAGGTGAAAGGGAGGAAGGAAGGGACTTTGCTGACCCGTTCCTCTCTCCCATAACTTGGAACCTCAGCGAGCTCTATTGTATCCCGCGGGCGCTAGTATAGAATCTTATACTCCCCCAGGTCCCCGTAGCCTTTCGTCGAAATCACACGTATAATTCAATTGACCGTCGTTCCCTACGTTGAAGAAGGGGCAAATCGTATTTCCGAAAATAAATGTCCCTGGGTTCCCGAAACGACAATGGGAGGAACCACCACGTCTCGAGTTATACTGAAAATACTCCACGTCTTTGCAATTACCTTCATTTTTTTTTTTCTTTTTCTCTCCTCTTCTTTCTTCGTTCTTTTTTTTTCTTCTTACTTATCCATAGCATTAATTCGTTATACCTGTCTAAATATATTTGTCAAATATAAATCTACAAATTCATAGATAATTTTCAAACCTTCATTTTTTTTTTTCAAATTCCCTGACACCCTCATGAAGGAAGAAAACAAAATTGGCTGGTCAAAATTTACATCGCCAACGTTCAGCCCCCTTTTCTGCCGTTAAGAGCTAATAAAATTAATACCTCGTTCTATGTAAGACTATATTTTATCATAACCATTTATCTGCATAGTATAGCTAGATATAGGGTATATGTATAGAGAATTTTGCGAGCTTTTCGACTTGCGGTTATAATACATAGCGGCGTCTCCGACATCAGCTGAATTCTACCCTGCTGGGACACTGCAAACAGATGGCTTTAATTACCACGACGTTTTCAGCTAAGGGTCCAGTTTACTCGTCTGGCAATACATACCTGCCTTCTATATAGACGACCAAAAGCAGTAGCTTCAAAAGCTATAGCAAGCTCCGCACTGCACCGGGCGTCGCGGACCGCGGGCCTTCGCTCTTACTAATAGGCGGTTCTTGTGAATAAAAATAAAATTTTAAACGCACCACTGCGCATTCGCACCACAATTTCTTGCTCGCTTAAGCTGCCGTTGCTGCCGCCACGACTCACCCCCTACCCCCTACCTCCTACCCCCTACCCCACACATCCTCGCCCCTCGTACACCCCTGTAACACAGCCTGCACGGCGAAGTACAAGCCAAGTGAAATAGTGAAAAACAAGAAACAGAAAAAAAACATATATATATATTATACGTATGTACGTGAAAGCAAAAACAAAAAAACTTCATTTATATTTTAGACTACGAAAGTTCCACTCTCTACTTTCGAATTATATTTTTTACTTTTGCTTTGTCCTTGTTTTTTGCAGTATCATTTTTTTTTTTTTTTTTTCTCTTTCGCTTTGTTTTATTTCGTTTCCTTCACCCGCGTGTCTCTTTTTTTTTTTTTTTTCCTGCCCATTTTTATACACACAACGATCCCACCCCGTTTTGTGACAATTGTAACTCCGTTGTTGTAGAAGTGCTTGTGCGAGAACACAAACTATTAAGGAGATCTGAAGGAAAGAAAGGCATAGAAATTTTTACCTTTTCATCTCTTACTGTTTTCTCATTTGTATGTATATGTATTTTATAAACTACGTAGTTTTCAGGTGGTACTTATGAGTGAATACTTTGTTCTCCCACTAATTGGAAGCCGGTTTCTTAGTGACATTTTTTAGAAAAATTGAATTATTACATGGAATGAATGAGGGAAATAACTGGACGAAATGTACGACGGGAATACAAAATCTAGAAAAATTTCAACCGAAAATCATACGAACCACCGTTGAGAATATCTGATCGGCTACAGGACACGAGATAACGCGGGTAATATCCACATTACTATATATTTTGGAGGTATGAAAATAAAATATGCAGAATAAAGTCAAAAGTTAGCGGCGACCGAGATGTGTGGTATACCTATAGATGCAGGTATAAGACGACGCGAGAGGAGGAGATTAAGAGAAAATTGACTTCGTTGACTAGTTATTAATTAGGTGAACGGTTCGCTGCAGCTGAGCTTTGTAAAAGCTCCTACGGCAATTAATCAAAAATATCTCACCTACGTAATTGGAGATTACCATCAACGACGATGGCGATATATAATCCGAGGGGACACATATGACGCGGGGTTCCGCTCGCCGTATAAATCGATATAATATTAGAACGGTTTGTATTCATCCTCAGGATTATATATTTCGTATCGGTATACGCATTCAGGTGCATTGCGGTCGTACACCGAATCCAATTATCGCCGTCTATATTGCCGCCGAAGAAAAATATAATCCTAATAAATAAAGAAGAGAAGTTAGCTGCACTTTCGACCAAATTTTATCCGCCGAAGAAAATCGCCCCGGATCGTGTTCTACCTCTGAAAAATTCCACATCATACTACATTTAATTCGATATTTCGTCAATTCCAAAAAAGAAACTCGGACTAAAAATTCATTTGACAAATGAAAAAAATTGCCCGTGCAGAATATGTTTGAATAACCATTTTGGGTAAATAAAAAATGTTTTTTTGTTTTCGCAGAATCAGAATACCAAGCAAATAACAGTTTTCATTTATTTCTCAGTTGCGAATTTTTGTTCTAAATATTTAAAAAAATATTGAGTTCTTTTTTTTTGGTTCGAGAGGCGAATCGTTGCGGTTTCGCCTTTTTCGCAGGGCGATCGAACGAAAAAAAAAAAAAACGGCTCCATTTTTTTTCGGGGGAAAGGGGAGGAGTTGGAACGTTTGAAGTGAATTGGGCGATTGCGTGAACTGCAGAGGGTTGAGAAAATAACCTGAAGTCTTATCGTATGTGGTGAAGGTAAAAAGTCCGTCAGATCGTCTGAGGGGGTGCAGGTAGGTGAATGTGTTTCTATGACGCCGACCTAAATCCCTTTCCGTTAAATTTCTCGATACCTGACCACCACCACCCCATAAAGGAATGCCGCAACGACGAGACGTCATTGAGATAACCTCACCCGGTGGCAAATCCGACGAGGAAAACCCAGCGCGGATGTTTCTGTGCTTAACTCACAATGTGCACCGTGTAATATCTTTCTCTATCTGCGAAACTGGGTACTTCCGGAAATATAGAAAGGTGTACATATGTGTAACGTACGCATATACATATGTGTGTGTATTATATGTAACTAGGGAAAGAGAATTCTGATATTTTACTCGCTAAACTAACTCGGCAAATATATTCCTGCCCGCTCATTGTCAGTATACTTTACCTGTATTTAATCTTGGACAACAAATTGGCGGAAGTCTCGTCGCCGCAAACATCCGAATCAGTCTCCCGAAAATTAGACGTGATCTCTGTTTGATAAAAAAAAAAACAACTGAAAACTAAAAAAATATTAAAAGTTTCTTACCCCTACGCAGATGACTGCTTTTCCGATAATTTATTATACACATAATATAGTGTCTTTTGAGATACTGATACCTTCTCTAGAAACAAATTTGTGACTTTGATCCTGTTAGTCAGTCAACTTCGAACGGATCTACAGGGAAAATTTAATATCTATCGTCAAGTTACTAATTGCTCGAGGTATTTTTAGTATACCTACGTACGACGCGACGTACAAACTTCAAATTACTCCACGCGAATTTGTATGAACGGCAACGTATAAGGTGTACACTGAAAACAAATTTTTCGGTGTGGGTATTTCTATAGAGAGAAAAAAGAATTTCTGGCGGATAAAATTTCAAATTTATAGTAGAAAAAATTTTGTTTTTCGCAAATAATACTTATACACGTATAGTAGGTATAGGTATATTTTTATAGTTTTCATATCCCGTGTAAAATTTGATGTATACGATAGCTGCGCGGTTCCGAGATGTGAATCTATGCGAGAAACTCGTTCGCGCCCAAATTTAAGGTTTGAATTATACGAAGAAATAAATCCATAGTGTAATATACTGTGCGGTTGATAGTGGTGGAAAGGGTGGGTATAGCGGGTGGCGGACGATATGTATAAACCGGAAGTGAAATAAAACGTAAAATCACTCGAGCGTTTCTGTAGTTTACGACGGGGGAGAGACATTCCCGAAATTGTCGTCGAGCGTTGTACCTTCGCCTTTCTTCGACCTAGAAATAAAGTAAAAGAAAACTGATGGAAAGAGAGAGAAAAGAAGAAGAAAAAAAAAGAAAAATTGGTTGTAAGAGAAAATACGAAATCGCAATCGAAGTCTGAGGGCAACCACATATTCCTGCAAAAGTTGCGTTGTGCAACTCACGCCCAACTACGCGATTTTCTCAACCGGAAATAATTTCTAAAATTATCACCGACGTAGGAAGCGTTTCCCCCCCCCCCCCCCCCCCTCCCCGCTACCGTTTTCCCCCGCGAGTTTGCGTTGGATTACACGGAAGCAAAGCAGAGTAGAAAAGTATGCCGAGTAGGTAGGTGCGGTACAGTACGGCGCATACGTATAGGTTAAGTACCATATATCCTACCGTAGGTGTACGTGCGGTGCAGCATGAAACGGCGAATATAACGCGAGGAAGGGATGGAAGTTACACGATGATTGTGCTTATATATTAATGTTATGTAGTACGCCGCGAGGGAGGTTTGCAGTTAATAATTCCACTCTCCTCTCCACGTAGGTGGCTACCTGCCTATCTCAGACCCACGCTACCCACCCTTCATCCTCGCTGCGCACAAAGTAAGAAAAAAAGCGCGAAAGAAAAAAAAAAAATTAGAAGAAGAGGAAAAAAACTGATGTGAATTGCACAGAATTTCGTACAATCTCCTCCAACAATTTCGACCAATTGTTAATAATTATCTGCGATGTGATTTTGGAAAACTAACAGGTTATACGCCTGATCGTTATTCTTTTTTTTCTTCCGAGAAAACTTTTCAGGGACTTTAAAGTTTCGATTACTCGTGCGGAGAAATTTTCATCGGTAAATCAAAGATGCAGGGCGAAGAAAGTAGGGAAAATAAAAAGTAAAATAGAAAGTCTCTGCGCTCTTTGCTACCACCGCTGCAGCCAGCTTTATACGGATAGCGTAAGTTGAATCTATTAAAAGAAATTACGAAGCACACTGAACTATAAACTAATGTAGTCGCGGCTAAAACGCGCGGAGTTCATGAATTTATCTAGAAGAAAATGGAGAAGAGAAAAAAAAAAGGGGGGGAAAAAGGAGAGAAAAATAGTATACAACGTTCGCCTTCAGGAGCTACTGGAAGAGAGTGGGATGTAAGCGAGGAAGATTAGGTGTAATACATCTCCAGGCAGTCTTTAAAACAACTCGATCTCCAGGGATCTAGACTTTCTCTTTTCCCGCCCGCTATTATTGCCCCGAATGCAGGTCGACAAACGCCATCTGAGGATCCGTATAGCTGAAACAGGAAATATTAAAAGAGAGGAGGCTTAACTTGAAATGAGAATTTCAAGGGGTGGTTGTTTAAGAATAGCCGGATACTTTTTCACTAAAATTATGTATCACCCCGATTTTTATTGTTGTATTTTTCTTTATACTCTCGAAAGTTCGTAAAATTTAATTACCGTATACAGAATTTTATCGTCGATTGTAAAAGTTGTTTTCGAATCGGACTCGAGATAATTTAAAGCTCAAGGTCAGAAGGGTGGGTAAAAATTTAGATTTTCCGAAACTTTACCGACATCTTATTTCCTGCTGATTTAAGTAGAAAAATATGAAAATTCGTTTTTCCCCAAACAGAGCAAAAACTGAAAAAGCTGCGACTGGAAAATTTCAACGCTCATCAAATAGAGACTCCTCTTATCTAAACATTAAATTTGAGAAGACCAGAAAACGAGGTGCAAAAGAATGCAAAAACAAACTGTACTCTCGACTCTCCGGGTTTACTGCTGGCCAAGCTAAGCAATGTTTTTTATAGTAGGTGGTGGTGCAAGGTATACTTTCCTTTTCCACTTGGTGTACATTTTGTGTCGTAATATGGTAGGTATACCCGTATACGAGTATATATATCATATTACGTATATATTTACTATGCACACATTGTTCAGCTGGGCGCAGGTATGCGTACGTTGCAAATGAACACGAACAACCTTTTACCACCTTCACACCAACGGGTCTCGTACGTATCTATGGTACAATTGAGTATTCTCACTCAGCGAGTGCAGAATGAAAAATTGAAAATTTGCCCGCGGCATGAGGCGGTTATTTAATTCCGTGCTCGAAAAAAAAATTCCACCCGACTTTAACAGCGGACGATACGCGATACGCTCCTTCCTTTATCCAGTTCGCTTAGGTTCTGGGATAATTTATGAAAGCTTTAAGCTTTAAAGGCGTTAGTTATTCTTACTTAAGACGAACATGCACCCTTCGCGATACGTATTGTACCGAACAATAAGGTTGGATATCTTTAAAACGCTGCGGAAGGATCAGAAATAAGACGTCCCCCCCCCCCCCCCCCTCGACCCCTCCCGTTATTATATGCAAAGGCATCAGCGGAATAGCGGTAATAACTTAAAAACCCGCGTGATATTTTTCAAGACCATAATAACCTGCTCTGATACACACATTAAACACTAAACAGAGAAATGAATAACTCAAAGCTTTTGACGATGTATTTCATGCGGAGCTTCACTAATGGTTGTATAAAGCAGTATACACAGTCAATTGTTCTATGTACGAGAGAAATTTGTCCCATATAATGGAGATATTAAACACCCTAAGTTGTTTGCCTTTTCAAATTACGGAGGAAGATGAAATAAGATCGCTGAAATTGAACGCACGAACTGGAACAGAGATAAACTTCTGCTTGAGAATAGAAAATATATATAAGGTGTCCCATTTCAAATTAGGGGTTCGATTATATTTCCTAAAAAACGAGTATACCTCGTCTCTAACTAATTTAACAATTTTTCGAAAACTACAATAAATTCATCTGCGGGATAATTTTTTGACCCTTCGCGATGCACATAAGTATCGATGGAAATCAAATTACGTAGACATAATAGAATAATAAGCCGACTTTCTATTATTTCTGAATAACGGAAACAAAACTGTACAGGGCCCGCAAGAACTGAGTGACCTGACTGAGTTAGGTTCGATTGTCCGCCAGTAGCAGACCTCGCGGTATAACCAAGCGGTATATATAGAGAAAAGATATTGTCCCACCTATTTCATTTATTTTTTCATCCCTCCATCCCCGGCACGGTATACCAGCTGGGAAAAGCATTCTGGATATGAGGTATACACCTCATCAGATTCGAGCAAAAAATAAAACATAATGAAATGGGAATATAAAAAAAAAAAGAAAGAATTATGAGAGAAAAAACAAACCATTCCCCGTTCATTGTTTTTCCTTTCCAGCTTTTTATTTCCTTACCTCGACGTTTTTCTTATATGTATTATATATCGTCGTATATAACTGTCTCTGGTATATACGCGACAGAAAACTCTGACAGGTTTGACACCAAAAGTTTCTGCGATACGCACTCAGAGACAAAGTGGCGGTCTCCATTTTTTTTATGGTTTTTTGTTTTGTTTTCATTCTTTTTTTGATTCCTGCTGGAAAATGACATCTGGGATTGGCGTGGTGCACGGGGACGACATGAAACGCAACAATTTTCTACGATCCCAACGTACTTATTCTGCACGACGTTATCAATTATTCCATATAAATCTGCAGGTGGAAATCAGTAGGAGTAAATATTCTATGGATCGTGGAAAGAGAGGGAACAAAAATTATAACAACGTTCATCGCAATGAGATTGATTTTCAAAAGAAAAACTCGAAGTCACGGATTTATTTCTGGTGAAAAATGAATGAACGAATTTTAGGGGCGATTGAAAGAACTTTTTTCGCGAGGGCGGGAGCTGGAAATAAAAGAAAAAAGAATCGGAGTCCTCGGACGCGTGTGTCGTTAGGCCTTGATCTCGTCTCTAAACTTCAAATTCGTTGAGAGTCTTCGTTCTCCCCTTGTCGTCAGTATTCCAGGCACCCCGCAGTTGTATGTTTGCTAAGCAACACACAACTTCATCAATATTAATTACATCCCACTACATGGGTCAGGAGATGCGGTATACACGTATACATATATACGTGGTCCAGCCCCATGTGTCTCGAGCGAACGCGACCGAGCGACTGATGCTCCTTTGGATAGTTGATGAGCGAATCTCCCGGCACTTCAACCCATCGAGTCACGAGTACCGGGCGCCATTGTGCGGGGCTATAATACCGCATCTTTATTTCAATGGTACCACAAAAAAATGGGTTTTTTGGAGCTGAAAAAAAACCGGTGATAATTTTTCGTCGTATGAAACGAAAATGTTACGTTGACACGCGTAATTTGAAGATTTCGAGTTCTTGCGACCCGAAGTACTTCGTACAGGTGGTGAGAAAAATCTAGCCACATTTTACCTCGGTGGTCCGTCGCCTGATTTGAATAAATAGGTGAGTTAGAAACGGTAAAGTCGTTGTCGTCGCGTAAAAAATGCATGTCTGGCCGGCCACGGCGGAGGTATGTAGGTATGCATTCTTTTTTCTGTTTTTTTTTTTTTTTTTTTGGCACTCCGCAGTCTACGTGTCTATGTATAGATATTTTTATTTTTTGAAGCTGCGGTAAAAGCAAAAGCAAAAGCAAAAAAAAAAGAAAGAACAGTATAAGAGCGGTAGCAACGACATATTCGAGAGTAGAATATGTCCCTCAAGTTGTAGTGTTAGGGAGTACAAACCCTCCAGGGAAATAATACTGGGGCTTTACCTTCAGCGATGCTGCAGGACGTTGTCAGGGCAGGTGCAGGTGCTGGGCAACATCCGGTTAGAGGTGCAATACTTGCAGCGTGATGGAAAGTAAAATTGTAATTTTTGTTATTCCTTCATTTATTTTGCTCTCTTCCGATTACAGGTCTTTGCTTTTTTCATTCCGCTCTAGATTCTCTAATCCAAATTGACCGAACGAACGAGAGTCCAATCTTGATTGATTGGAAATCGGGAAAACGTTCGATAAATACCTACGGAGCGCGAAGAAGTGGTCGGAAAAGTGCGACAAACATTTGCGAAAGAAGACCAACAACGGGGGAGGAACACCTCGATTATCCGAAAAGAGCTTGCGAAAAAGTGATCGAATTAAATTCGGAAACCTTCCTGAGGGATAGGACAAGTGCATAGTACCTGTGTGTACAGTCGATGAGTTCGATTCAGAATGATTCCGTCAGCAGGGCGTGGAGCTTGAAAACTTTTGCATAGCATGCTAAATGAATTGTCCAATTTGACTGTCGCTAGGAAGCGATTGAAAATCAACTTCGCAGACGTAGGTAGGTATATATCTATGCCAACGGAACTGGCGAGACATCGGAAATGCAGGTAGCAGATCGAATGGAAGTATTCTTAGGTACACATAGGTATACTTCCAGCAGTGTGTCTTACTTTAAATTCTTGAATTTAAGGGAAGAAGGTGTCGCTGCGTTCCTACATAATATATGTATGTTCGGATAGGTGGTGTAGGTATATAGGCGGAATATATAGATACGGGAATAAATCGACGCTAGCTCGTTCTAAATAATGCAAACACCTCTAAACCCCACGTTTCACGTATATCCGATACGCCACTGAGAACTACCCCTTACCCAGAACGGTTTAGCCTGGCTTAGCTAAGCTTGACTTGGCTTAGGTCAGCTCAGGTTAGGTTACGTTAGAACATGCTCGTATCTGGGGTCAGGTATATTCGGGATAACTTGTGCTAAATTACGTTACGATTACGTTACATGTGTTACGTTACGTTACGTCAGATCTTCCTAGAACGAGCGGCGCGGCGGTCGCGTCCGTCTCCTTTCTACGTACGGTCTGCGCGCCGGCTGCAAACGGCGAAAGAGAGGAGGACGGAGGGGAGAATCGAGTTGAGTCGAGTCGGGTTGAGTCAGGTCAGGAAAATACGGGCACCACAAATTTCCTAGTGCAAAGCTCGCTGCACTAGGTTTCCCCGGACCAAAACATGATACGATTGCACGTCACGTGTGCGCCAGATTGGTCCGTACAGTGCTTCGGGGCCGTACAATGTACGCGCATACATACGTACCTATTTGTACACATGCTCGAATGCCCACTATACGTATACGTATACGTATGGGAACGTAGGTACATTCGGTGAATGCACTTCTATTCGTGCTCTTGAGCGCACGAGTGAGCATAGAATTTGTCCGGTCAAGCGGACGAACTTACCGAGGATATGGACTGCGCAAGCTAAATGTCCCGGTATGGTACCTCAAACTTTCGTGTGCTCAACTTTTCAGCCAAATAAATGTATATACTCGAGGAGTTCCGATAAGTGTGCCAAATCTTATTCGAAACTCCAATGAAATAGTCATTTTTTATTCATTCCACTAGACAGCGGTTCTTGATAAGAGGAGTTTCGAGTTTTAACTGCGATTAAACTCTCAAATTTGTATCGATGATGACTCGAAAAAATGGCTTGCAGAAACCGTCAAAAATATCGTCACACGATACCTATCCGGGAAAGTGGCATATCGTACACCTCGGTATACGTAATACGCTCATGCTTTTACGTCGGAGAAGAGGAGAACAGTTAATACCTACGGGTAAATATTGCGAATATAAGAGCTGGGACATCGTTTTATTTCAGAATAAGTTTGCATACATCGAATACCAATACGCGTAAGTTTAAATTTCGAATATATATAGCGAAAGACTAACATTCTCGCTCGATTAAACCTTGTAGAAATAAAAGGACGTGAATAAAAATAAGTAAAAAAAAATAAAAATAAAATAACTGAATATGTATCGCCCGTAGTAATACGTTCGTACGATTTGAATAATGTATTCTCAAACTCTGCGGGTTGAATTTTGGGGGTGGAGAAAACGGGAGAGAACCCCTCATACATAGATATACCTGTACGTGAAAACGAAGCGAAGGTGTGAATCAAATTGTGTGCTGCTATTATGTACTACAAATTCACTGAAATAACATGTTCCTTTCTCCTCATATCTGTACTCAGGATGGTTTCTAAGGGATTATCTCTCATGCGTATGAAGATAAGGTATTTTCGTTTTCTTCTTCCGAATTCACCTCGTTTTTGGACTCGGAATAAATTTTCACGACGGACGAGATAATCCCGAATCAGTTGCGGGTCGTGGAATATCGTCGAATTTGATTTTGATTAATCAAAATTTTAATTGCGAGCAGAGGTGATTTTTGTCTGGCATTGTGTTGCAGTGATTGGGAGTTTATCGGTGAACATTTTTTACAATCTCGTCCAGGTGCGACTGAAGCGATGTAATTGAATAATGTAAATTTTCTGGATGATGCTCGAATTTGAGAGGTAAGAAATTTAAGCCTTTGAAAAGTGAACGCAATCAAAGAAATTTAGAATTCCGTTGGATACATACATGTACGGTATATACTTACATACTCTACGTATGTACTGCATATACAAGGTGGGTAAATACCTGTGTATATACCCATGTGAAATTTACGTTGAACGGTGTCGACTTCCACCTATATTTGCTTAAGGGAAAGAGATGTTCGAGTGACAATTTGCAAGTAAAATTAAGGATCCTGATATCCTACAACTGCAAAGTAATCCACATGCATAAAGCTTCTTACAATTTATATGTATACACGTGGCCGTTATATACGTATATGGGGTAAAAGTTATAAAACAAATTATCATTTCCGCATCGCATCGCATCTCCTTTTCTTACTTATTAGTAATAATAATTATATTATATGATGAGAAATATCTACATTGTAGATAGTTGAAAATGTTACATGAACTTTGTGACGTCATTCGATACTATACCTCGAAACATAGAGATGTTATTCAGGTAGGATATATTAATTGAGCTTTGATCTGCATAGGGAGTTTACTCCGAGTAATAATTAGAGCGAAATACAGGTACAATTAATATACAGAGACGTACCTACGTCCCGTTCAACTATTTCAATACAGAAATGTATCCGGGGATATAGTTTGTGCATAAGTTTTCAGATATTTACAGAGCTCATGACAAACGGAGCTTTACTTTCTAAACTCTAAATGGTACCCGGATGTTTCCCAGAAGAGGGGAAAACAATGCCCGGACAATAACGAGATTTCAAGATTTGTATCCCACGGTATACGTATCAGTTGGCAGAAGCACAACGAAACTACTGCAACACTTTTATCCCCTCTATTTTTGCTTTAAAACTAAGTTCAAATATTTCTCAACTTTCTTTCATCTTTATTCCGAGTCACACGTGTCCTACCTATGGGTTATGCCCCGAAGATATCACTCCCTAAGGATTACAGGGGAAAAATGAAATACAAAAATAAAATAAACTTTTTCATCCCTCAACGTTCGTCGTCTTACAGCTCGACACTGAAACGGATCAGTAAAAGTAGTGGAGATAACTTTTCGAAATGTTAGCTGAGACATATTCATGATATCATCGGTAGCGAGGAAAAGAGATTTCGATTTTTAACACCAAAATCAAAAAGAATTAATGGTACGCTCTCCAGATTTTTGCGATTCGTGAAAGTTTGAACGACTGTTTCCCGACGTATTTTCACCTCGGGACTACAAGGCTAGTATTTTACAAATTTCCAAGCATACCTATCTCAGCCGCGGCTTATGTAGCAACTGGTGTATATTACGTACATGCGAGTTGTTTAAAAGTGGAACTTTAAATAAAGTGACCCAGACTATAGAACTACCACTAGTAGCAGCGGCAGCAGCAGCGGCGGCTAGAGAGGCACAAAACTCAAAGTGGCGCTCAGTACGTGACTTTGAAAAATTTCACGTCCATATAATATAGGCGTAATTGCACTTCTAGCAGGTAATTAGCGACTAATTGTGAGCTATATCCTTCATATAATACAAATTCGCAATACGACACGCGTGTTACAGCTGAAATTTATGATTACACGTAGATCTAACTCCTTTATCCTAATACTTTTTATCAATCAAAATCAAATCGAAAAAGGATCAATAAAAAATCCAGACAAGTTAAAATAGATAACGACTCAACGCTGTGAATAAAATTTAATGAACATTAATTAAAAAGAAAATCTGATACGAATACAGATATTCCTGTTGTTCAAAAATTCGAGTGCAATCAATTTAATGACGGTAGCGCCGCTTGTCGAATACGTTTGAATTTTTGTAACAATTTTCAAAAGGTCATTGACATTCGTTCAAAATTTTATCGTTCCCCGGTCGCCTTTTGCAAAGCCCATAATTTTTTCCACCAATTTTCCCATCGGAATTCGAAAAGAAGATAGCCGCGAATGGTTGGGCAATCAAGTGCACGGGTTTGCAAGGACGTCATTAAGGAAGTTAATTAGATATGTAAACGAGATGGTTTATAAAAAGGAATAGACAAAGAGAAGGGAATAGAAAAATGTTGAAACCGTATATATATGCGCGTTCGGTAACACCCGTGAGAAATCATTTTTGTTGGATCTTTGTCGCGAGGGAAATTATTACTACTGCGAACTCTGAACTCACAACGAAACAAAGAGGAACTTTGCCAAGCGAACCAACCGAGCACCTTTGAACCTCGAACCCTTAAACCACTCGAACCTCTCGAACCCTCTCCGATGTTCGTCGCCTCGAGTGCACACCGTAATTACATTATCTATACTCGAAAGGTGCTGTCCATCCTCCTCATCTTCTCTCTTTCTCTCCTTTTCTTTTTCACCCACAACCCCCTTGGATCCACGTTTTTTATTTTATTTTATTACAACTCGGTTTTTTTTTTTCGTTTTCTTTTCATTCTTTCAGTTTTTGTCTCCTCGTACAAAATTGGATAACACTTAAACGCGTATAATTATCGCGTGTAGGCAACAATTGTAAGAGCTTTTATAAATGTGTACATACAGACGTCGCGTACAAGTATCTCGCGTACTTCTAAATTATACTGCAAAAAGATGGAACAAGATAAAGACAGAGGAAAAAAAAGAAGAAGAAGAAGTGAAAGAACGAAATTACGTAAACCTCTATACAATCGTGAGAATTTTTGAGCGCTCATCACCAATTAAAAAAATGACTTGTCGAAAAATATCATCGTTACGATCTAGACTAATTCCGATCAGAGTTTGTTATTCATTTATTTGTCTATTTAATTCAATTAATTATTCGTGCTTTTTTTTGATTTCGATTAAAAGGTTATTAATATTATCTGCATGTGTTGTAAAAATCCGATGAAAAAATTGTGTGTATGTATATATTTCGTAGCGTGATCCATATAACTGTGGAGTACGAACCTCGACCTTGTTAGGTTTTGGCTGAATGTGATACTCTGATTTTCTGTGGTTATTGTTCTTCTGGGCCGCTGTCGGTATAATTATGACGAATCGGCAATCCCGTGGTAATAACCATGCGGGAGGAGAAACGATCCTCAACAACGGTGATCCAACAAATTCCGGGAATTCGAACCACATAATATTCTCTGCGCGCTTTTGGTCGGTACGTGTGCATAGGTATACGCGCCCCATGTACCTGCACATGTGTGTGCATGCACGACGGGAGATGTACGAACATTTATTATTGGATTAAAACGCAATAAAACCTAATTACAACTTCATCAGCTAGATGATGAACAAAGTTCTGTTATGTACGCGGGGCACAAAATGTTGAATGGTACTTACGTCGGTTCAAACCGCTACACTACAGACTCTAAACTACTCAAACTTGACTATACGAGTATATAATTCATGTTATATATGCCCACAAGTAGGTATATACCTACGGTGTACATGAATTACATGAATTTTTAACAAACCGCTATGCATTGACTGAAGTTTATTTTCGAGGCTGCATTCTCGCCGCGACGCAATTTGCGATTGTTCATAAATTATTAGAAGTAAAATTTATCATTGATTTACGATAAATATATACTCTAGCTTCCATTCGTATCGTTGCTCGATCACGCACCTTGTTTTGTTCCGAATAAATTTTGTCCGAGTTTCCCGCTCCCAGGATGAATGTGAACTTCTCTCGCGAGTATCGAAGTGCTTTTGAATTCCGAAGGCATTATGAATTATCGATAATTTTTAATGGACCGTAACGCTAGCGATAGCGAGAATAAAGAGGAATGAGAAAAAGAATTTAGAAAACAAAAAAAAAAATTGAAAAAGCAAAAATTTAGAAGGGAAAAAAATTCGGTTCCCGCGATAGCTGTTCTTTTTCTATCTTTTGCGGTCATCAAGGCTACGATCCTCCGGGTTAGCTTCCGGAGGTTATCTATGTTATAACCACTTGCTGTGGGAGAAACGATTCGGGGGTAGAGGTGTATCTATAGGTAAAGAGTACATTATTTTTATGGGTGTTGTTATGGCTATCGAAGCGTAATAGTGGTGGACTTTGCCCAATATGGCCCGATGAGATATGTTCCTTACAGTGATTTGTGTCGGTTTTCTGTAAACTCTATTGGAAGGTGTCGATTTTTTCTTTATCTCCACACTTCATCGAAAGCGCGGTAATTTTTTTCCTACAATCGCCGCGTGCACTTGTAAAAAAAAATAGATAAAATGAACGAATAGAATTGAAAAAAAAAAAAAAAAAAAAAATAGTAACGGAACAAACGTGCAGGAAATTATTCCGGGACGTGATTTGGAATTGGTAATATTGCGCGACAGAAAATTTCCCTAGAGAGAATTTGGAATTTATGTTACATATCTGTACGGATATATTAATCCTTTGAGAATGATGATCGATATAATTTATGCATCGTTAGGCATCATCAGGATACAACGTAGGCTGTTGTCACGGTTTCGTATGCAGATAGAGATACCAACCAGCGAAACTTTCTGCTCGTTTGACTCCCGAGTTAAGTACCCCATTCAGGCATCTAGGACCCAAAAGTTTCAAAGCCCGTCTCAAGTTGTAACTCGGAACTGATCGCCAAGGTACACACAGAAATCCATACTGTAGCCGCTGTACATACACATGCTACTCGTGAATATGTATATACATTTTATATGTATTAGATGTGTATATATATAGCGATTTTTATATCCGATATATGCATACGGCATACAGATGAGAGGCTGTTTACTGACTTGACCAAAACTTGGTTAACTGTAACGTCTGCAAATTTAGATGAAATTTCCACTACCAATTATATCGACAGTTATTGCACTTCAATAACTGTATATCGTACCTATATAACTACGTAACCTGAATATTATTCTCGATAGAGATTATTTACAAACAGGAGTATCCGATACGAACTGTATCCTACTAATATTATAAATGCGGAAGTTTCAATGTTTGGATGTTTGGATGTTTGTTGCTCAATCACGCAAAAACGGATGAACGGATTTCGATGAAATTTGGCACATAGATAGTTTAAAACCCGAATTAACACATAGGATACTTTTTGTCCCGGTAAATGACATGGCTTAACGACTGTTACTTCATTTTTACCACAAAAATCGCAAAAATCCAAAGGGGTTTGCCTTAGATTTCTGTCGATTTTGGGGTCAAAAATCAACTTCACATGAAGTACATGACTTTACATGTGTAATGAAGTTCAATGTGTCCGATTCCCATGACCGAATCAATAATTAAAAAAGCTCAATTCTGGCCCCCATGGAGCCTGCAAACGTCAGACACGTATACGCATATAATTCAAAGTCCTGAATGAATAATAGTGGATGGGTGGGATAAATTAAGGCGATAATGAATGCGATGAATGTTCGTTACCCGAATCTGTTAGTTTGGTGAGATTTGGTTAGTTATCCATGAATGTGCTTAGAGGTATGATGCTCGTTGTTAGTAATTTTGAACCCGGCAGCAGGAGCAGGTATTCTAGTAACGTTTCATATGGTATGACTTCCTGGAGATATATAGGATAGTAGTGGGCTTCGGAGAGCGAAATATATGGCCTTGCAGCACCGGCGTGCAATCCTCCTCCCGCACGTCGTAAGCCCGAGTAGCGTAATAATGCACTCGCTTTGGCATTCGGAGTGCATCGACGCGAACTAACGAGATTCCATAGCATTTATCATTTCATCCTAAACCGTTTCGCCGGCCCGACCACCCTCGCTTAAATTATTTGTTCTACATACCCTATATTCATATTCCTCAACAATTATACCACAAATAAATAGAAAAAAAATAATCAAACAAACAAACAAAGGATAATAATCAATGAAGAAATTATCGATCATCCGCGTGCATTTATTTATTTTTGTTTTTTTTTTCTCTACTCTTTATCTATTCTCCTTTTATTTTCTCATTTCCATTTCTCTCTCCATTTTTCTCTTTCTTCAAATTATAGATAATTAGTAGTGAAATGGACAATGATGAAAGAAAATGAGAATGAAGAGGACAAAAAGACGAGTAAAGAAAAAAGAAAAAGAAAATATATTCAACTTCATTTCACAGTGTAATTTTTCATTTGGAAACTTTTACAATAGAATGCAGGAACTCGTGCAGCAGCAGAAATATACGAGGTATCTTGACTGAAGATTTTCATCGACTGTATTATTATAATCCGAAACAAAGGTTATCTGAGCAATTTTTCTTATCGTTCATTCCGTTGTTAAGATGTACAGGGTGCTCCGCTCGAATGAGAGCTTCGACAATTATTTCGAAAAAGATTCGACGAAGGAAAAATATATTCTAAACCAAATTTGTGAAATTCCGAGAGTGGTTATAGAATCAGAAACATTTTTAGTCGTTTCAATAATTTTTTACTTCGGTAGAAACGAAGGATTGAAGAAGAGACTTCCAGACTTTCCGGACACCTCGTACATGAAATTGCATAATATTACATAGCTTAATATATTTTCGAGGAAGACAGCTTGGGAGATTCATTCCGAAGGAGAATTAAAGTCGTTCGTGTAACAATACGTACTTAAAACTCATTTTCGGAATTATCGAGTCGAGTAGAGTCCGACTTTTCATATTTCACCGAGAAGAAATCGGACTTAAAAAAATGTCGTCTCCCATAGCGAATAAATTTCACACTGTCAACCGGAATTTCGTTATCTATACGTTATCACCGGTAGTTCATCTGTAAAGTGGACATAGGTATATAAATAGAATCGACTTTTAATCAATTAAAATTAATAAAGATTATTAGAGCGAATCGAGCCAAATAAGCGCGATGTAATTATTCAATATGAATATAGATTGCATTGAAATTCAAATAAATTTTCCAAAACAAAATAACACACATGCGTACGAGCTAGTAAGCGTGGTGGCGTTCGTTCGGTTTTGGTCGAGGTGTTGCGAACTAGTTTCTGAATAATTTTTATTCCTTGTTAATTTTAATTAAAATCATTTTACCGTGTTTAACTTGATACCAGGTTATATACGCTAATTGGGGCAATTATTTTCACGGGAAATCGAAGGCTGTGCGAGTGAGAAATTTACGAAATATATAAAATGAACGAGAAGAAGTATAACGAAAAATAAAAATAAAAAGACAATAATAATTTTTTATAATAATAGTAATGATAATAATAATAATAATCACGATGGTAATATTTTGTTTTCCCAACGTATTACGTACATCGCTGGAGAATGCAGTCGCCAATTTGTAAATTGATTAGCCAGCTGCACGTGAATATCTGTATATATGATAGAATAATAATCAGATATCCAGGCGAACTGCATACTATGGATATATTTTTGGTTCAGTTCGTTTTTTTATTTCTATATCATACGGCACATACAGATACTATTAATCTACGTGATTCTCGACATAACGGTGACATTTTTATCGCACGGTAAAATATTTCAAAAATACCGAAAAATCGAAATTCCGAGCCCCGGATTGTTTACAGATAATTGGATGCCTTCCGCCATGTATACACCTGTTATAATAATATAGATATTTTTGGTTTTTCGCGCGTACAATTTCGAGCAACATTTATAATACTTATAAACGACAGAGATAAAATATCCTCACCTGTAACTCGTAGGGATTCGTTATAATCCAGAGCGCCCGGAGAATCCGCTCAATCTTTCAGTTTGGTTGAAAAAAAAACAAAGAAAAAAAAAAAACAAAGAATGAACTATGAATGAATAAATAAAAAAAACTCTAACTCTAAAAACTCTAATTGTGTATAAGGCGGGAGTAGGTTGGTTAAAAAGCAGAGTAAAATGGGGGTCGTTAATATTTTAGGCTCGAGTAATAAATTTTTCAAGGGACATTTGGGACCGTATGGAAAGACTGTTGGAGGTTTAACAAGGGGGTGAATTTCTCTGACGAGGTTATTCGGAGGGTAAGGTTGGCATATATAAGGATAGGCGTCAGCAGCTAACGGCACCTTCGTCTCTTTCTTTCTTCCCTTCGTTTGCTCATTTCTTCTCTTTTCTCCTTTCTTCTTCCTTTTTTTTCATTCTCTCTCTTTTTTTTTTTTGCTTTTGTTCCTCTAAAGAGAAGTTGAATAAACAACGCGTTGCTCTGTATAACTAACCCAGTTGCTGCTGCCTAACGACGGACAATAGCCTCTATTATTCGCCTCGACTGACCCTAACTATAAGCGCGCCATCCTGCAAATTTATATATAAAAAAAAAAAAAAAACGAAAAGAAAAAGGAAAAGATAGAAGGCCTCTTTCTCCTTTTTTACGTTTTTTCACCACATCTTTTGTCATAGGTTTACCATTTATACATAGCTATATGTTTGCTTTTTTATATCCGTGATCGTTAACATTAACCGTCAAAAAGCATTTTTGTCATCCCCGTGAAACGAAAGGAAAAAGGAAAAAATTGATTCGCACGGTATGTAAAATCGTGGTTTTGTTTGTACAACAAATTTTAACACGCGAACGACGAGCTTAACTTATACGACTATCCAATCGATAATACAAATTCGAGTTGACCACATGTATACACCGTACGAATCAGATATAATTGACTGACAGTTAACGATTGAAGGGGACCAAGGGAAAAGCCAAGTTAAACCCCTAATGCAATTTATTTGGTTAAACAAACCTTCTGTCTGATTCGAATCGTTGAACGCGATCGAACGTCTACATCCCAATGTGAATTGTAATTCGTATGCGTAGACATAATTTGTGGACATATAAAATTACGTCATCTCGATGCGCCGATAATTATTTAATCGCCGCATGAGAAAGTAGGAAAATTTCAAGTATAAAATATGTGAAAAAAATGCGACTTTCGCTATTTCTTTGTAATTTTTATCTCGGTATGAGAACGGCGGAGTGAGCAAAAAACACGAGTGAGACCGAATCTTGGGCAAATATTGAATACACATATGTACATTGTAAATACATACCTATACACACACGTGCATATCTGCCTTTTCACAGGCTGCAGAAAAAGAAAAGGAAGTTTTATCCAACAACTTGAGCCACCACTATAAAATCCCGTCGTAAATATTTACCCGTCGAATTGGCTCAGAATAGCGATAACGCGGGATTCGGCATATAGTACGAAGTTTGAAGTTGATCTCGCGAATCGATATCAGCTTTCTTCCTTCTTCCTTCTTCCTTCTTTTTGCGTAAACAGATCTCTCGATCTTACGATAACTCCCGTAACACGCGTAAAGACAAAGTACCTAAATTCATCCCCTTCGTTGTTAAATACAACCCTACTCCGGTACATAGCTGGATACATAGGTAGTATACGTAGTTACTCGATCCGATGAGTACCCAAATCGATTAAATTATTGCACGTTACGGTTGATAGTTTCCGATGAAAAAGGAATAGGAAAAAGAAACCTTCGTGACCTTAGAAAAAAAAAATACATACCTTATTCCTTCCGGGCAATCTTTGAAAAAGAATATTCGCCCCTATTCCATCCCCCATTTTATATAGCTGTATTCGATACATGCTTTTTCCTTCTCTTTCTTTTTTGTATTCGCCAACCGTGTTCGGTAATCCCATTTTGACAACGGCGTCGACGGGAAATTTTTTCGGAAAAAAGGAAAGCGAACGACGCGACGTTGTCCAAGGTACGAGGGGTGGTAAGGGCTATAGAGCCGCTTCGTAAACCGTCCATGAAAGTGTCTTCAGCCACGAATATCGGTTTGTTTTGTGTACATATAGCTGGATTGAAAAGTCTTGCGTGGGCAACCCGATCGTTTTTCAATCCCTTCCTTCCTATTCATTCTTTTTTTTTTTTTTCTGATCACATTCCATGTGTTTTTTTTAAGTCTTTTTATTTTGCTTTTTCCGTATCTTTTTTACGTCTCGTTTTCATTTCACGAATACCTCCTCCAGATCACGCCGCGTCAATTTTTCAATCGCACGACGCGGCGACGCGACGCGGTGTTCGATCAAATTTTCCATAAATATGAAAGCTTGGTAAAAATGTCAAATATATTTATGGTACATGATGATATTGTTTTTCTTGAAATTCTTCCGTCAGACGCCTCGGCAAAAATTTCGATAGCACCAAACTCCGGAGAGGTTCCAGTGGAAGTAGATTTTCAAAACTGCAGAATTCAGGGGTGGGCCCGAATATTGGAAATTTGAGAATATCGGCGCAGCCTTGCAAGATTTTACGCGGGGAAGAATGTATACGTGTAATATATCAAGTGTGCTTACATCGACGTAACGATGAATTTGTATGATGCATTTAATTATCGCATAAATTACCTAATTATGCGGGCACATGTTGCAGTTTATAACAGCTGAAAATCACGCAAGATGCACGCCGAGCTGCACTGAATTATACGTTATATAACCGAACAACAGCCACTCGAAGACCCAGAAGTACATGTACGTGTGCAACGCTTCGGAGGATTTTTTTCCCCCTCCACTGAAATTCTGAGATAACGTTCAAAATGTCAGTAGCCTGATGCACCGCGTGATATTGAAGGCTGGAACCAAAAGTTCGTGAACAACACATTTTTAACGGAGGCTCATGGGGTCGTGATCCTCAAAAGTGATCTACGGAATCAAGAAAAGATGGAAACTTATGTTATTTCTGAATTTCAAGATCCAATCTTTTCATGTTTTAAGGATAACGCTCACCTTCGGGAACGAGGACAATCTAAAAGATTGAATTTCTGAACCGCGTTCAATTCAAAGTAACGTACTTTTCATGTTTTATTTTATTTTATTTTATTTCGCTCGCTTCTCAAGGATGCGCCACGAAGGCGGCCCGGATTCTTATTTCTGACTCGAAATGAAGAAAGAGAAACGAAAAAAAAAGAAACCACCCCGATGACAACTAATTAATAATGATCATCATTTTTTCGCCACGTTACAAATGAGACGTCTGAATAATGGTGATTTTATTTAATGCACTCCATTCTGTCGATGTCTGGCACGTTATTCACGATAACTATCGTCGTAGGTACGACGTTGGTATATAGTTAGGTCTGTACACGGGGTGCTTGGCAAAAGCTAATTTGGGCTAAAAGCTCTCAGCTCCCCCGTATAGCCAGCAACTCCTTCCTCTCGTTCTTTCTCTACCTATATCTCGAGCTGTGCGTAAGTTTGTCCCCCTTTTGCTGGGAACTATGTGAACTTGTGAGCTAGAATTGAGCTCAACAGATCCTGCAGGCTTGTGAAGAAGCTTGCGTTGGTGTCTAGAGTTTGAAGTCTGGAGTCTCCGAGAACCTGAATTCTGGATCCTACAGGAGCTTTCAGCTTCAATGCTAAACTCTGGAATACCAAACAGCCCCCCACAGACCATTAAGGATAATAACTTACCGTTACAATACGAATCGCAGCTAGGAAAATAGATGAAAATCTTATAGGAACGCTGGAGAACTTCGACATCCATCGATAGTTTCGAGAAACCTGTAATATAGTCAAGGTACGTGCGCACCCGTAGTTTCGAGTAAAATTCCAAGAGGAAAACGAGGATGATTTATTTATCGAATTCAGTATTCCGCTGAACTTCTCGATAATTTTTCCATTCCCCCAGAATTTTCATCTCATGAAAAACAAATTAATTCATTCATTTTTCAGCAAAGACCGTTTGAGGGGAAGCCAAAAAAATGTCTTTTCATCAACGTTATGATCTAGTTTCCGAAAAATCTGAAATCTCAAAAATCTGCGCGTCCGGATTTCCGTGCAGATATTTTTACATTATCATCTCCCCTGTTTCGTCAAAGTTAAAAACACAGATTTTCTCACGTACTTGTAAAAGCATAATGCAGAGCGGAGTGTTGGTTAGATCACAAATTCGCGAGTGGTACTGTGTATAATATATATATATATGTATATCTGGGATATAAGGGTTGTCCTCACCGCCGTCTACTCGCAGTAGGTACGAACCAACTCATAGCTGTGGGTAGTTATAAATGTGAGAGTGTGTTAAGGTAGATTAAGCAGCTCTCGTAAACGAGGCTAATTAGGGAACCCCGCAATGGTTTCGAACTAGGTATGTACCTATGTGTGTGTATATGTGCACACACACACACATTTATATACACGCAGCATATACGCTCTACATACATCCGAGCAACAGCAGGGCTGAGTTACACGCGTAGCGTCGTATACTTTCAAATTTTCGATGAAAGTATCAGGTAACCATTTTCCGCAAAGTTCACGAACGAAATTTTAACGATAAGAGGAAAACTGACATTCAGCTGTAGATTTTCCACAGAGGTTACTACCGGCTGCTAACAAGTATACAAGATTGCACGCTAGTTATAGAAATATAACAAGGTAGATTTTCCTCAACTCTATATCACGAGCGGAAGGGAAATTATCATACCGATGTACATCATACCCGCGAGCCTAAGGAGATTTTCAGATTTTCCCGTCGAGAAATGAATCAAAAAAATATGCCATATATATTAATAAATGAATAAAATTATTTTCACCTACGTGTCGTAACAATATCTGAAGAATATCGTTCGCGCTGGATTTCGCCAGGATTATTAGGGTGTGTATAGCTCTGATGTTTGGTTGACGGTCACGTGATAATTCTTCTTGCGACGATAATGACAATAACAATATAGAGAATCGTCGACGCCTCGAAGATGGATACCAAAAAACTCCCTGTAGCACACCACATACAAGTATACCTACCCTCTCGTGTTACATCAAGTGCGATCGCAGTTTCCATCGTTATTTGAAATGAAATCGTCGTAAGGAATAACGAACTTTCAACTTTCCATATCGAGTGCACCTATACAGAAGTCGGTGATAACGAGATCAAAAAACTTACGCTGTATAGAGATGCACGGGGCGCTACAAATATTATTTACGGAGAAATGTGTTTTTTTTTTTTTTTTTTTTTTTTTTGATTTTTCTTTCACTTCTCAATAAACTCGTCAATCCCCCATGAACTCCCACACGTTCGGTATAATTTTGTTCCACCGTATCGTTATTATTTCGCTGACATGAGATACAATATCGCATCGAGTTGGACAGATGCTACATTTCGCTCGTCCATGTCAAGTGCGGTTTAATGCGTCCAGTCAATCTCGTTGGCTCGGCAAATCCTGCATCAGTGAATTTCATGTTTCATAGAACATTTACACATATATTTGTCACGTACGTAGTCATCGTACACGGTCGTAACGAACAGCGATCGATTGAAGTAAAAATTGATCAATGTCCCAAAAACCGCGAAAAACTTAAAGTAACTTGACTAAAATATTTTTTCATTCATTTTCCGACTTTTTCATCCCTCGAAAGTATGCGCGACCTTGATCGATAGGGTCACTCCACCGTGTCAGGGTCTCCGGAAGAAATGAGAAGAAGAATAAAAAAAGAAATTCGATCGTCAAATTTAAAAAACGGCCATCCGTAACGGGGAAAATCCGAGTGATGAAAAATAATGGCGTTAAAAATACAGGCAACATAACAATCTGGCCGTAATATGTCACAGAGGCGGAGTGTTGCCGGTGAAAGCGAAAGACAAGAAGAAGAAAAAAGAAAGGAGAAAAGAAAGAAAAAAAAAAATGGCACAAGCTTTCAAAGTTGAATCTACTATCCATCGCGGGGTTCTGCAGATATAAAGAACCATGTCAGCCAAATATGATGGCGCATAAAGTATACGAAGTGTTAGCGTTAAGAAGGAATCGAAGACACGTGTGTGTCCAGACAAGAATGCAGCACCCGTATACGTATCCGTACCTTAAGGGGTGTAAGAGGGAAAAGGAAGAGGAAGAGAGGAGAAGGAAGAAGGAGAAGGGCAAATAGATGACTTGGGGTGCTTTGGCTAGGAGCCAGCCCAAGTAGAGAGATAGATCTCTCGTGTGTTTGGCAGAATTTCCTATCTCCCACGTGTGCCTTGGTGTTACATTTTACCTACGTATAGGTATACCTATACATACTTATACATAGGTATTATAATATGCTATAGGTAGCACATGCGGGGTATTTTCTATACGTGGTCTGGTGTGGTTCCGCGTTTTAATTTAGAGTACCTTCGTCGAGTCCGTTAACCACTTGTTCTATGGCGAGAACTTTTCCTCGTGCAAATAGAACGGGAAAAAGAACAATTAGAAAGAAAAAAAAACGACGAACAAAAGCAAAAAACAAACAGAAAAATTGAACCGTGGAATGTTTCCACGTTAGGTTATGGCGCCGTATACCTTATATCACTTGTATAATATTTTTTACCCCAAAATCTTCAACATTTATGTATATCGTATCTTATTATATTCCCCTCTATATATATGACACGTGACCGAGTAACTTTGAAATATTTCCACCGTATTAAAAAAAAAAAATCAAATAGAAATAACTGTATCACCCTCGCGATAAAAAAAAAACTACAAAAAAATCACCCCTGTTATGTGGGTTCGTTTCTTGTTAGTTGTATAGATATAACGTATATTCATATCGTACGCGATGAAAAACGTTCATCGATCTCTTGCCCTACGTATAAGGTATCATGGATGGGTGAAATTGGAAGAAAAAAAACAAATCTGCAGTTTTTTTCCTCAAAGAAACTCAAATAATAATTTTTTTTATTCTGGTCACAGTCTACGTATTTTACATCATGCATTACGTGAATTGTGGATAGTTACTTTCTTTTCTCCTGGTTCGTTGCAAAAGCGGCTATGATTTTTAAATGTTGGAAACAAAACTCGATTAGCGATGAAAGAAGAAAAAAAATAAATAAACACGGGGTAATTCGTTATTTTGCACATAGCTTGCGCTGCCCGCAGCAGTGTGTAATCTCCGCAATCCCCGTATAACTTGGACGCTTTTCTCCCACCGCCCCCTTCATCCCCCGGCCATTCTGCATTTCTCTAACCCCTTCAAATACCATCCACAAAGTGAAATCCTACACTCGGTTAGAGGTAGTATAGTTCAGAGAACTGAGAATGCCCCCTTGCATCTAAAATCCAGAATCCACATGGAGTGGTTAAATGCCTGCATCTTAATACGCGTCTTTACTCAACCGAGTAAACATTTGTTGACGCTTTCGCACGGCATTAAACTGAGCTGTTGGCTGTTGCCGCTCTGCAACCTGAGGCAAACAAACCCATACGGCTACCTACGTGCAATTCTACATACTTCTCTATATTATATATAAACTAAATGAACAAACGTGCAACTATAGTTCTAGGAAAAATTGAATGAAAATGAAATTAACTCTGTCGCGTATATATATCCCATAATTTCCATTCCTATCACCTTTGTTTTCCGGGCACGATATGGGGTGACAATTTTTCCTTCCAAATTTATGGAAGCTTCGATTCGCGTTATCTTTGGAATCAATGGCATCGGTTAAGTCGAGATAAAAACGGTGCGGCGTTCATGCAGATTTGGTAGTATTGCAACTCGCCTCGGTTGAATAGTTGGCAAAGTCGAACGATAAGCGGAAAGCCGAGAAAGAAACACATTTATCTGTACTGTATCTATTTGAATTGACTTTATCTATATAGGAGATATTCTCATTCGATTTTCTCACGTAGTATAACAAATGCAATGTACGTACGTGTCCGTACTTACATGGTGAAATCGTTGCGGAATCAAATCCCGTTGCAATCGATTGAAAAACTGTCTGTTTCAGTACAGATAACACGCGCTTCTATCCATTCGATAAATAAAAGTGGAAAGGAATATAATATAAAGTCGGACAAACTGGAAGCCAGGAGAATAATAAACACTCCTACCCACTCGATAAACTCTACACAGTGCGGTGATCGATTTAAAATTTCCAACGTTACTTTCATTCGTAGTTTAGATAAAAGCTCGTTTCGCTTCCAATGCGAAACATTTTCATCTATTACGACTTCACATATTTTTCAGTCGATACTCAAAATTTTCACTTGCACCGAGAAGAAATACGATAATTCGTTTCTACATTTCTTTATCAATCTATTCATTTTTTGCTTCTTAAATGTTTTGTTTTTTTTTTTTATATTTTTCTTTTTTGTTGGGACGACCAATCGCGATAAGCGAATGAAAAAACTTGGATGGTGCCGAGTTGGCTCTGACTGACTACAGCTAACTTTTACGATAATCTCTCTTGTTGTATGCACCGCACCACCCACCGTTACTTGCAACTGACTAAATTCAAGTGTTCGCATTTACTACGGCAAAGCTAATGCCAAGAGTTACACTCATCCTAATTGCTTTTTTCCACGATCACTTGACCCCGGTGCACTTGTAGGTATATAGAGGAGAAGTAAATCGCTGATTGGATGAGAAATTAGCGCAGACGTGGAACAAAAAAATTCTGCTATCTATACGTGAAATAACGCCCGCGGTCCGGAGAATGCGTTTTGCAAATTATTTTATTCATTCATTTATATTTTTCAGAATCACCCTTTTTTAATGAATAAATATTTCCATTGTAAAAAATATAAACCCTGTTTCAAATCCGCTAATTTATTAATCAGACCGAGTGGAATCGCGGATATATAAATCGCGAGAAGGGGGGGAAGGGAGAGAAAGATAAGTCGTGAGTTAAGAATGATTTTAAAAATACGTTCGCATAAAGATGAGTTAAAGTCAAGAAGGGTAAATATAAATTCCCCTTAGAGGAGTGAAGAGAACGTTTCTCGTCCCTAAAAAGACAATGCTTCATAAATCTCCTCAGCTGGTTTGAAAATTTTTCTTCGCGAATCCATTGTACGTTGTATAATACACCCGTACCCCACGTATATATGTACCGAAATATACAACCATATACTCTTCGCAGTTTCCTCTGAATATTCAAATACTAGCTAGTGCTGTTTGCTTCCTGGTAGAACGAATATTCTACGGTAAGAAAATTACCCAATGCCCTTGTCAACTTGCCAGCCCATCCACCCCCGCGGCGCGGGCGATGTTATGTAACCAATTTAATACATACGTATACTGTATACATACACCTATATACCAACGTGTACGGATGAAACTAAGCCTTAACCTTGAGTTTCAATAAAATAACCTGCACCGTCACCTGGCGCACCTTGTACAAGCTGATTAAATTTTACAATTCAACCTAATTTCGATCCACTCTCGTTTTATACACAGGACTTGTAGGGTCCCGGCTAATTGGCTCGAGATTTAATTCTCTTGACTTAATGGTAATCTTCTTATATACAGAATTATCATGGTTTGAACGGTATTTCAATGATATTATTTATTTATTCATCATTATTATCATCATCATTCTAATTTTGGTAGAAGATCGATGAAAATGAAAAATATACTGTGCGGAATTTTATATTTTTCCAACGAATGAGAACGAAATGAACCCTCGTCATTTTTAGTGGAATTGGGTTTTTTTTTTAAACACCTACAGTTTCTTTCATTAAGAACGTTAGCTAATTGTGAAAAATGAAGTGGACTCTTTAACTAGAGTACGGCAATTACCTCTGTTTACCCGCAATGCATTTATACATTTACGCCTACCGCACGTATCCAGTAATTCTTTTTTGTTAGGGTGGAGAAACGAGCAGTCTCGTAGGAAACAATAAAATTATCTCTCCCCAGCAATCTATCTCTCTGTTTTCACACCCCCCCTGTTTCGCTTTGTCTCCTTAAGTGGGACTCTAGAATTTGGCAAGCTCTGAAACACCGTCGTAATTTTCTTCGGTTTCCGCTTCGTGTTTCACGGACCTATAATATTCGATCGATCCTTATATTGCACAAGTTTTTGATTCCGTTATTTATGTCTGGCTACAATTTTTCTTTCTTTTTCTCCCTTTCCCCGCTTTTTTCTCTTTCATTTTCATTTTTCCTTAACCCTTGGCGTCCTCGAATCTTCGCCGGTATAATTTTTGGGGTTGATATACGGATAAAATATACATTAAAATGAGAAGAGAAAAGGAAAGGAAAAAAGAAAATGTAGCGGAGAGTATGTACAGCGCCGGCCTCTTGTGTTTCTAGAAAATGCAAATCAACCGACTCCGCGAATGCAAATTAGACTAGATTTAAGGGCGCAGGGATTATAAAGATGAAGTAGTGGGGAGTTTTATAAATATATAGCCCGGCACAGAGCACAAGGGGTCATTGAGCAGTAAATTTTCTTATTTTTACCAAAAGTCTAGGATCTTTCTCTCTTTTCCCACGACTTTACTACACAGGATCAACGGGTGTGTCGCGCGAGTACGCCGATAAATTAAGAAATATTGGTTTAGCGGGATGAAAATTTATTTTCCTATGACACGTAGTCCGAATCTATGAGTAAAATAATAAATTTCCGAATAATGTTTCCGTAAAGCAACGTTTTAAGAAAGTTCTGCCAAGTCGGCGCAATAGAAAAACATCGTAAATCTATATCGATTTCTTACGACGGGCCGGGCATCATCTGAGCGCTTTACTTCAATAAATTTCATTTCAGGCCCTGGGATATGTTTTTGCCGACTTTTTGTTGATAGATGTTATATACGAAACTTGAGGGCGTAATTTTTTCCCTTTAAGGGTCAGAAACGCTCTCATAAATTCGTGACATCGAACTACTTTACAACCTTTCACCGACTTGTAGATTTCTTTGCCAAGAGTTCTTCCCCTTCTTTTCTGATTTTTTGTTTTTTGCTTTTTTTTTTTCACTCGGTTAACGCCGACGCGATCATTTCCGTGGTCATCCTTCTCACTCGGACGAACCGCGGAGTCGATCCACATGGTTTCCTGTTTGTAATTAGCCTCGATCGGGCAACGGGGTGGTATAAACTATCCGGTAAAGCGTTCATTTTACCACATCCTTTCCCGGTCCACCCGTACCAATCAATTCTGAAAAACACCCACCCCGCAACACTGTTTTATTTCTATTTGTATTTCGAGTCGAAAACATACAGTCTTTTTTACTCACGAAAACAGAAGAACTACAATCAAAAGTTGTTCCCACCATTCCCTCTGGCTATTTCGCTACCGGAGCGACTAAATAACTACATATACTCCGTCCATACCACATTTAATAAAACTTGTTTCGCTACGCTATGTACGGAGAAAAGTTTGACTGGAATTACCAACCGGCGAATTGTGATTGAACAATTAGCCTAGTTTCTCTGAGAGAACAGATTTTCAACCGCTCGAAAACTTATACATTTTGATATAATATTATCAAATATTTTCACCATAGGAAGCAAACAAAAGTTCTCCTTGATCTTTCCTAATTCTGGTTCATTTTTCTTTCTTTTTTTTTTGCTATGGGATGGGAAAGTTCGTAAAACGTAAAAAAGGGGGGAGTTACTCCCTTTTGTTTGCTAGATTTTGATAATATAACCAATTGATGAGCAGCGCAAAAGTTCCGATAACTCAAATCGCGATACATCGTACGATTTATCTCACTTATATTTCCGCAGGATGAGGAGCAAAAAAAGAAAAAAAAAAAGAAAAATTGCGTGGGATCGTGAAGAGGAGAACGTACCTGTCTGAAAAATGAAAATGTTTGATAGCCAGCTGTTTTGGCTTCTGTCCTGAATAGAAGAGGGAAAAAATTTTGTAGGAAAAATCGATGAAATGAAATTAATTGGTTTCCTATAGGACACAAATCAACGAACGGAGTAAATAAATAAAACAGATGGGTATAAGTTATATACTGAAAAGTGATGAAAGGAGGGGTTCGCCACCAGTTCAAATACCAATCGCCACTAATTCCCGCATCGTTCGAAAACAATTACCAATATTTACAACCTTCGTATCTAAACGAGATTCGAACTCCGTTCATTCGCTCATTCGTTCGATTCATACATCGTACGTATGTGTAGGGACGCGCATGCATCTATGGGCTCTGAAATTCTATCGAATAAACGACTATACGCTCTTGAAACCAAACAAAAATCAAAAGGGTTGCGCTGGATGAATGCGAAAAAAAAAAGGTAACGGGGGTTGGGGTAAAAAAAAAAATAAATAAATATGAAAAAAAAAAAAAAAAAGAAGAAATTCGCCCGGTCTCGTTCGAGCAGCAATTTACCAGCCTCGCAACTCGTTGATCGACCGATACGAGACATTTTTTCGCGACTCTCCCTCCTATGCGATACAACTTGATCGATGTGGTCGGATGGTTCGGTGCAATCCCGGGGCCTTCCAGAAACGTCTCTCAGACGATCCCTCACCGTGCACCCCATCGAAGTAGATGTGTGCGTACTCCACGTGTGTGAAGGGCATCCCGCGTCAGACCGGCACCTACACATTTCACCTTCCCGACGACCACTATCGCCGACCCCCGAGGGTTGGGGAGGATCGCGAGATAGGAAAACAAAGGGGAGGGAGGAGAGAAGGAAAAAAACAACTATATAACAGCAAAAAACGACAAATGCGAGAACATTACTTCTATTGACCTCCGCAAATTAAAAGAACTGGTTGAACGTACGTCGGGAATTTCGGGGGCTCGCGCCGCGGCCGCGCCGCGCCGCGCGGGTATCAGGAAATTACTCTTTAGAAAACTGATAAAAGGAACCTACGGAATCAAGTTATACAAGAACTTTCGGCGATAAATATTACGGAGAGGGAGGGAAGGGGCCTCCCTTGTTTGTCCTGAGATTGTGGAACCGAGGGTGAATAAATACGCTCTTCTTTTTTTTTTTGTTTTTTTTTTCTTCTATATCCTCTTTTTATTGTTACGTATATTATCCTCTGTTTTCACAACTTTAATAAATATCTACACTTTTACCTACTTTGCCGGATTTCTTTTCCGAAATCTTTACAAGCTATCCGATATTTGCCGAAATAGTTTTTTCGCGTTCTCGAGATGTTACCGCATGACCTGCGAGCATCTGAAAAAAATGAAAGTCAAAAGCTGCTCGAATACCTGCGTCAGGTAGTGTACGTATATTATATGCAGTATCTATATACCCATCTATATAAATCGGTTCCGCAGCGTTACAATTTCATCTTGAAAGGCATCCAGGCGCAGGATCCCAATGTAATATACCCGAATGGCTACATGGTGCGTTATATTCGTATAACTTCCGCGACTTTTCGCTGTATTATTCAGGCGATACATATGTACCCATATACATATATATATATACATATATTTTACATACACTTCACACGCGAAAGCTGGCTTTTGACCGTCCGTTTATCGTCCATTCCCCGTGTAAAAGAATTTTTATACATACGTACACCCACCTTTCGACCTAGTACCAAAATGCCGATATATTCAATGCAAATGGCCAATAACCTTTTTTCATCCCCCCGCCCCTCCCTTCCGAATCCATATGGATCAGAAGACGGAATACGTCGACTCCTGCCACTCTTTTTTATTACGAAGTACGTCACTTTTATGATGGTATTGTTGCATGGGATTCACGTTAAAATAGAGTTCTGCACTTTGAGCAACGAAATCGGTGATTTGACATTTTTTGTTTTCACCGATCTGAAATGTGGGTATGCAATTTAGCAATCTAGAAATAGTCGATACAGGAGCAGGAAATAATTCTATATTTAACTGTGCGAAAATTTGATAAGCATTTAAATTATGTTAAAGCGTACATGCAATTAACTGTTTGAATTGGAAGTGGGTAAACGTGAACCATATGAGCGAGAGTGGGGGGGGGGGGGGGGTGTATATATGGTGTATTGCTATTGGCGATTTGAGAGATTATATTTGCTTACCTTTATTAACAATTGACAATGAGTCCGAATTCAATAACCGATATTTAATTTGGCCATGCCCCGCGCACGGTGATTGTAATTATTGATTATTATAACTAATTAATCATATTTTACCTAGTTCCCGATATATAATTAAGCAAGCAGAAAGTTTTTTACTCGTTGGTGACCTCTCAACCCTCAATACCCTTTCACGCATATCGGGTACGTTGATTTCATAAAAGCTTCGTGAAATCAAATACCCATTTCATGTACAAAATGGGCGTATGGAGGTTCGGTATTCAGCTGACAATAAAATCTCATTTCTACCGTTCGCATAGTTAACGAATAATGTCAATCATGTTAATATTGTACTCCACCCCTACGTCTCCTCCCTCCAACTGCACGGGCTATGAGCTTTTGAAAAACAAAAAAAAAAACAAACAAGAAGTTGAAATAATTGAGAAAAAAATTTAACGAAGGAGTGAGAGGGAAATAAATAAAACCAATTATAATTTGATCCAATCAATATTCCAAATCAACTATTTATTCAATGCATGTATTTCTGTGAACTCTCGATTCACTGATACGACTTACGGTACGAGTGTGCAAAATATTCATACTCGATGACATTTATTCGGTAATTATAGGTATCTACTTGACCTTTATGATGGAAAATCTTCTCAAACTACTCGCGTAGTGACCTGATGAACACGACATGAAGATTGAATTTCTGCATTATTTATAGTATTTAAAAAGAAAAAACGGATCGAAGTTTTCTTTTTCCTCTTTATCTCTTTTTTGAACGACCTCAAATAAAATAATGTGTCCTCAGGAAGCGCAACAGGTTCACGTGTCTGACTATAATGTGTGTGAACTACTCGCGCGTTTGTTGGCTCAAAAATTATCATCTCTTTAGATAAATCACGTGTTCATAAATTATGTACTTGATATCTTCATGATAATCAATTTTGAGAATCGATAAAACAACTGGAACGATGTTCTTTGTGCAAAACTATGAGAATATAAAATAAACGAAAGAGGAAGGAGAAATGGAGAGACAAAAGAAAAAATTAGCAACAAAACTGCGATAAATTGCACGTCATGCGCAAATATACCTATGTACCTATACATATATAAGTAATACAGGAAACGGATGAGAATTTATGTACATTATTCCGTTTTTGACCATCCCACCGGCTGAATCTATGTAATAGATGTACATGCATGGAAAAGATAAATCGAAAAATACATCGTCGTTTCTATATGTCCGACGGAAAGTAGGTGTATAATGTATGTACTGCATAGGTATGTATATAGGTATATAGGTACGTAGTAGGGTGTACAGCTTGGGATATGGTAGATAACTGGATGCAATAAATAAATGCTATAGCATTGATTTTACATGAATCAGTCGGAAAGCAGCAGGAAAACCAACAGAAGTTTACAAAGTGAATGTTTTATTACACCCAACGTATATCAGAGAAAAAGATCCCCCATAGAGCTCTGCGACATATCGGATATTTTGTCCCGTATAAGCGATAGTAGGTAAGTAGGTATTATATATCGATGCCCATTATATATAAACGTATATGTACGCATACATTTTAAATTTACATACATTTATTCACGAGGCAGGTGAATATCTATAGGTACACCTATATCCCTCCTTCTCCCCAACTATTTTCTCCGCGATTCCTGTGTGAAAGGGCAGCAGGTGTTACCAAACTTTTGGCTAACAGGAAAAAAAAACACTGAATATTGCGGTAAAAAGTATAGAATTTTAAAAAAGAAAACTTCCTCGTTACACCGTTACTCCATTAATAATAATGAAGATATCGCTTTCCAGTTTCCATCGTCTTTTTTCTTTTTTTTTTTGATTTATTTTCAACTTTATAGATGCAGTGCAGGCAGGCCAGCACATCGTCCCTATAAATCTAAAGCATTTCGAATGATCGTCGCCGAATTTTTCATAGCTGGAAATTTAATTGAGTCCGAAAAGTGAGATCATCAGAGAGGCAAAAATCAGTGTCGTTAAAAAATATTGAGCATCTTTCGTTTCCACATTTTCGTTTTTTCGTACATTCAGATTCTTTTTCTTTCTTCATTTAGTTCCTTTTTTTTTTTTGTATTATTGCTGAAGTCGTGACCGACCGCGGATCGTTTCTGTACATAGGTATACGCGCCGTGGACGACAAAGGAAACGAAGGGAGGAAAAGGGAAAAAAAAAATTCTGGAAATGACCACGGGAATGGGTAAAATGTCGGAGAAGGCGCTATAACAGATACCTACCTACCTACGTTAGGCACTACTTTCTGAAACACCGTTCCACCTCATCACCCGACCATTACAACCATTAGCGAAAGTTCCGGCCCTCGACGGCACACCATTGCAATTTCCTGCGAGTTAAGAAACGATTCTATATACAAATTTACATTTTTATCGCACATTTTAAAAGCTGAATGAACCAAGTTATTACGTCACAGTCATGTATTTGCGCTTGATTTTATTTAGGAAACCAAAGTTAAACGATCTGCCTACACTCCAGTTTAAAAACTCTAGATTTTCGGTGTAACAATGGCCGCCTTTTATCTGCAGAAATAATATTCATAAAGTACGTGGTAGTACTGGGATTTATCGCATCTGATGGATTAGATAACGTTGAAATTATTAGGAAGCGATCTTGAAAATTGGAAATACATATCAGGATCTGTGCAGCAGCATGGAATAATTTTCTGATCTTATTTATGACCGCGTAGAACGCGGAATATTACATCATGACTGTACGTGTGTGCAACATGGTTTGATCTTTTGTGAATACTCGTCATTTCTCATCTTTCCTCGTTCCTATTTCTTCTCCAATTTTTGGCGAATATCTTTTTTCGTATTTTAGTTTGCCTGATATACCAACTAAATTCCGTATTCATCAAAAAGCTGCGAAGCTCGATTATTATACCGTGTGCGACACAAAAGACGGCGTGCTGATATTGACTCGCCAAAATATACACGTATAATAGGTATACGTAATTTCATATCATCCCTTTGCAGGATCATAAATCTCGTATTTCATTAGCGAACACAACGTGATACTCGGAATAAGATTAAACCAGGTAATTAGTCAATTCTCTGACCTTGAAACGCAACCTCATAGTAGCCGAATATTTCGGTGTATCTGTATATTATAGTCAGAAAAGAAAAGATAAGAAATAAGAGATGAAGAAATTGGGTCGATATACAGGGTGAGTCTTAAAGGAGCCCTAAGATCTCAAGTATTTTGAGGTCAAAAATATTCATCAACCACGATTCTTTTTTCTTCTTTCTTTTTTCGAATATTTTTCCTTTAACTGTCGGACAGCCACTCGACTTTTTAATTTTCAACGCGGTAAAAACTCACCCTTGATGGTGGTTTCATTGTTTCTTTATATTCACTCTCCGCGCTGTTACAGGGTAATTCGAGTGAGTACCACTTAAAAAACAAGAAGATGATATTGAACAAACAAAAAAACAAAATAAACAGGTGGGGGCAAAAAGAGAAATTTTATATTGCTGCACACCTTAATTTATTATCAATACGGAAGCACAAATTATTCACGCAATTATTACAAGATCTAAACGGCGATTTTTCATCATAAAAATGGTGAACGTCATTCGCGCCGATTGGAAAAACGAATGAATAAAAAAGAAAGATGAGAGAAAAGGAAAGCAAGGAGAGAAAAGTTTTGCAAGGAAGTGAATCGAGGGTGACCAAAGTTTAATTACTTTTTGTATAACAATTTATAGCTTCTGGTTATGATTTGGATAGAATCCTGAATACTATGGGTTATGTAATGTTTGTGAACGTTATTTTACGTAAACGAGAGACAGTTAGACAGGCGGACAAGACAGAGACGCGTAAAACGTTTCTTCTGTCTGTTACAGAAAATTCTTAAAGTGAAATCAACCCTGCACGTTAATGAACACCGCGCGACCCTAACCCTTATATACAAGGTGAGTCTCATCGAAGCTTCTCGATGGGTTGAACTTATTATTGGTTCCTACTCAAGAAACTTGTAGCTCATTATCATCAGGTCTTCGAACCTTATGCCCCCTCCTCCATCCCCTACGCTATAATCGCTCGCCCGATTGGTCGGGTGGGCGGATCTTCCCGACAACCAAGTCCAACACATTCCGAAGCTTTGATAAGACTCACTCTGTATATACGCCTGGCGTTTAATTTCATGCCGAACGAAACCATTTAGGTATATAAAGGGAGAGGTAAATGAAACCGAGAGAAAAGCAGCGTGGTAGCAGCAGCCAGCCACCCAGCCAGCAGCCGCGGTAATAATTTTGGATAATTTTAACAACGGATATTATTTTGGCAGTTTGCTTGCAGGGGTGCCACAAGAATCTTAGCGCGCGTATATATGTCCCCCTCGCAGGTATCTCGCTATTAGAAAATCATTTTCATGAAATCTCCATCGGTCGGTCGCCTCACCGCAATATCCGGTATAAATTAAAGCGACTCAAAATTTACCCATATTATATAAAATACATACACACGTATTTGTCTTATCTATGTGTAAACGTATACCAGTTTACTCGCGCACAGCTTTGTATAAAGGAATATAATAATTGCTATACGCACAGAAAATTGTATGTGAAATTGAATAGGGATCGCGAGCAGGGAGAACTTCAAAGAAGTTACAGGTACAGGTATATAGCCTGATAAAATACATCTTACTATACATGTACTGTGCACGCATCATAATTTCGTTGAGGAATCTTTTGGCTGAAAGCCATTCTACTTGGCATCATACTTTGTCCTCACTCTTTTCTGACGTGTAGCAAAAAAAAAAAAAAAAACTTTGCAGAAAGAGTTCCCTTGTTGATTTTTATTTGTTTGATGTTTTTTTTTTTTTTAATGAGGTGGTATAAATTTTACTCCACATTTATCGATCGGATGGATACTTGTGCAGTTGATATACCATGTCCGAAATTTGGCTAATAACTGAATATAAATATTTTGGCTCGCGAAACACTCAACGAATAGAAATCGTGTGTATCGTCCATCCTCCACGTATAAAGCAGTACGTGTTCGATATCTTCCCCTATATAACGCCAACGAAACGAAGACCTCAGCAATAGATCACGCGATCCCGAAAGATATATCGCGCGTCTGCAAAGGTTTCCCTTCATTTTGTCTTTTTTTTTTTTTAGTTTTTATTTTTTTATTTTCGTCCTCTTTTCTACCCCTTTATCCTCATTTTATTTCGATTAGATATCGATGGAATACGAATAGGTACTTTTTGAAACGTCTCGTCGCGGTTGTGTTCGCTGGAATTAATTCATTTTGAAATAGATACGCAACGTCGAAAAAGCGATAATTTTTTTATGAGATCCTTACGGTCAATATTTGACATTAAATGTGCAGTGGATCCGGATGATAATATCGTGGATAGGTATATTGTATATCTACATAATTGAGATGGTTAAATATGAGTGGGATATCTTATACAAATTGAATATATATAAGGGGAAACAATAATAGAGAAGGAAAGAATTATCGGACATCACTGCATCGTGGAAATGAGCAGATGGTATATTGAATTCGCTGACTTTATTCCGCACGTCATAAAATGTCGGTACTTCCAGATAATGAAATTCCGGCTTTAGTGCCGCACGAGACCGGCCAATATGCTATACAGATATCGAGGTATACGTACATGTGATATACCTGCATATTGCATAATATATATAAGCCTATATATTAACCACATTACCCACATAGGACTATAAAAAATTTCCAACCAAATACACGGAAGAAAAAATTGATGTTACCGCAAGAGCCATTTTGGACAACAGGTTATTGATAAAGAAACGAGAACAAAATGAGTGAATTATCGAGTTTCAAGTGTTGGAGGAAAAACAAAAACTTATACTGACGAACTTTTTTTAATTAATTATACAGCAATTAATTAAATGCGAAATGAATCGATGGAAAAAAGGAATAATACGTATCTTCGAAAAAGATATTTTCCAGTGTCGGGTGGATCCTTTCTTCAATTTTATATTTCCGAGACTATTCAGTTTTCCTAGATCAGAAGAAGAGAGAGTGCAGGTAAAAAGATATAAAAAAAAGTAAAACAAATACGAGTGAAAGTAGAAAAAAAAAACTAAAATAAAAATTGGAAGGCGTGGAGAGAGCGTGATTACGTTTGTTTAAAGTCTTTGGGGGATAAAAATTGGAAGAGCGATGACAGAAAACGGTGAGAGAGATGGATAGAGAAAGAGAAAAGGAGAGAGCGAGAGAGAGGGAAGACGCTACGCTGTGAACTGCCGGAAGCCAGTAAATCTCTTGCCGCAGTCAGAATTGAGTTACGGCTCCATTCAGCATCTCCGTTAAGTAACTTCTCTTCGGCTTCGCTTTGCCTCTTGGTTCTCTTACCACCCCTTTACCATTCCCATTCCCATTCCCGATTCCCTGACTGCCATCCCCATAGTCTCCCAACCTCCGGTCGAGACGCCCCGGAAGTTGCATGGTATAGTAATCCCCGTGCCTCGCAACGTTTCTTCCCTGCACTTTTATGGTTTCGCATCTCTCACGCCTCGTCGATCTTTAATTTTATTTACTTTTTTTCATCCCCCCCCTTTTTTTTCTCCAATAAAAATCTACGATTGGCAAATGATCGTCGTACCATTACGGTTATACTACTTTATGAAAAACTATGATAATTTAACAGTTTCATTCAATCGTAAAGAAAAGTTTTTATGTAGTTTTATACCTATTCTGCAACTCCTGCGATTGTCGCCTACCTCATTTCCCCCATTTTTAATTTCATTCGAAATCTCATCTACGAGGAGAATCAACCGTCAATTTTTCTCTTTTATATAATATCAAATATATAGAATTATTTCTCGAAAATTTTTGCACCGGCACTGCATCAGTTGTACAAAACTTTGTGAGGAGATAAAGGGGAAGAAAAAAAAGAATAGATTAAAAATCGCAAGTTTTTTTCAAAGCTTTAACACTATGGCACTCACTGTATTGTGAAGAGTTCATACCACGCTTATCCCATCCGGACGGAGAAATTTAAAAACGGAAGAAAAGTATAACACTCCACAGAGTTTTAAGACTACTTATACAAGTTTAAATCTGCAGTAATAACTTCTTCTACTACTTTCTTAATCTTTTCATACTTCTTTTTTTTTCTTTTTTTTTTTTCTTCGAATTTTTACTAGATAAAAGTGTATCCGATTCAGCATAATACATAAGTTATACATACTTCCGGTACATAATATAGGGTGGTTTGAACGGACCAAAAATTATACGGTTCAACCGACTCGATCTCTGTGTGATAAATTTGGGTAACAGCTAAATGATATTTTCAAAAAATTGACGTGCTTGGCAAAAGGTTTTTATCGGCCATTTATATTACGTGAAATGTAATGAAACCTCGCTAGTGAGGTAATAGAAATTCAAGTCGAAATTCTCAGTATCTACGAATATATTTTGAGAAAACCTTCAAAACCGCGTAAGATTGACACGATATATATTTCTCTCGAATCCATCCAACAATTTTGTTCGAAAAACCCTATCGACTTCTTTCTACGAAAATCGAACGAGTCGTACGTAATTTAATAAACGTGGTTGTTGGACAACGCGTAAATTCCTTTGTTAACACACCGCGCATCCGACTTTCTTTTTATTTTCGTTTATTCTTATTTTCCCTTGACAATAAGTAGAATTGCACAGTTATAGAGTCAGGCACGACTCAAAGCCGCGGGCTGCGGCTGTTTAAATTTTTCTTTTTCCTTTTTTTTGCGACTTTTATTTCTATTCTTCTCCGTCGACTTTTTTTTTTTTTTTTCATTTCCCTTATTCTTCACTCCGCCCGCGAAGAATTTTGAGTACGAGCTCATGAATGTAAATGAAATCGTTACCTTTTCCTCGTTTTATTATTCCCTACGTATTCACTCAACCCCCACTGCCCATTCATTTTCCGCTACAAACTGCTTAGTGTCATTACCACTATTAATTTTAACAGGTTTACTTTACTAACGATACGCAGTTTTAATTTTCGGATTTTTCCAAACTTCATTTTTCGACCAAATTTACACGTAATGAAAGGATTCTGGCCCAAGTTATTCCGTTAGGCGTTACATAACCAGGGAATTTTGAGCCTTGGAAGGGCGAGAAAATTAATCTTTCTTCTCCAAAGTTATTCAATAACTCAAATTAATCTCGCTGGATTTCCGAGCTTTCGTATATCTGGTGTATATAGAAGTACAAAGGAAGTGTATTCTAAATCTGTGGGACCTAGACAATAGTTGACAATGTCCAAAAGCTCCTCGTACACGTATGAAGTACACTACACCTGTACTGTTTATTGTATACCCGAAATAACGGGCGTTTCAAATCTCCCCCGTTGAACAATTAGCAAAAGGCGATTGCCGCGGCAACGTACCATGTACGATAGCGAAGTACTAGGGTGCAGGGTAACGTCGAGTATATTATACGTAGAGAAATCTAATAGCTTAGCAAGAGATGGTTCACGATGCAAAGGGATGGAAGGCCCGAATAGCGGAGGTTGGGTTGGGTTTACCTAATTACCTACATACTGGAGAAGTTTGTCCGACTGTTTGTCGCTACGTGGTCTACGTGCGAATTGAACCGCGGACCTTATGCGGTTGCTCGGTAACCGGTATCTACGTTACGTGTAGATGTCCGACCTACGTATACACGTGTGTATATGCTCGAAAACGTCCAGGACTTCTACAAAGCTAAACGGGTTTCATTTGAGTTCGGTAGGGCCGCGCGAATCCACCAAAAACGTATAGGTAGTCAAAGGGTGCAGATTCGAATAAACATCCAACGAACGTAGAGATTTTCGCGGAGGATTTAACTACAGCCACCCGATACAATCGATTTCTGTGTGGTATTGAGGAAATCCCGTGACAATCGGAGATTCGAGTAAATTAAAACTCGGAATTTTCAAATCTAGACGTCATCCTCGTCAGCGTTGAAACATGGCGACGTTTGTTATAACTACTTTCAACAAATAAATCGAAACTTTATACATGGTAAATATCTCGGCTATGGATCCCCATGTATTTTAACCACCGGAATACGAATTAGTCGAGGAATTTCCGACCGTCGCTTTTAGTTTTCAAGTTACAACCTTTTGAATTATTTCGCGTAGGTATAACGTACATGGTTCTAAAGGACCAATAATTATTCATATCACTGTTGGGATCCCCAAATTGTTATCCGTAGAATTATAACTGGGTGGTTTCCTACCCGTAGGATTATATCACGCTTTTGGCGAAAATAAATTTAGAAAAATTGGCTTTTTTCGAACTACTTATCAGTTAAATTAGACGTTCATTTTTTGGATCAAGTCTAAATGTGAACGAGCATTAATTCTTGCGAGTTGAGTATGTTACGTCATTGTACTAGTCAAATACCAAAGAAAAAAAGAAAAGGAAAAGGAAAAAAAAACAATGAGGAAACTTGGCTCAATATTATCGTTACAGTAGCTACATCCACTTCTGGCTTTTCCAAATCTAGTGTATATAACTTGTATTATTACAGAGGGATGTAGATAATAAGGTGTGTTTGCTATATGATGAACACGCACGAAACGCGTTTCGAGTATAGCCACAGACACATATTGCAGGTACTATAGATATACATCTACGGTCATGAGCGTATTGACGCAGACTATCTGGCGCTGGGTAAAACTAGGATGTATAGAAAAACTTGGAAAACAAGAGCATCTCAAGCGAAGAACCCTTTGAAAAGTATTTCGGGAAGTATTTCAATGTCGTTGATTGCCCTCGGCCGCTATATACCCCATCGCAAATAACTATATATATTCGCGAGAACGTTATTCCGATGAAAGCAAACGCAAAAATAGCGATCGAAAAACAGGCACGAACACACGTGTCCAACCCGATTTCGTGAAATTTCGAAAGTTCGTGTGTAATGTAATAAAATTGGTTCGTTTGATTTTTTGATTACAGCATCATCGTGCGACTTGGTGTTCAGCAGTGATCAGACCAAAGCTGGTTTTCTAATGTCCCCATCATACCCAAATCCTTATCCCATGAGATCGAACTGCAGGTACGACTTTCAAGGACGTGGTAAGGAGAGGGTGCAGGTCATATTCCACGAATTTCAATTACATCACACTTCGGACGATCCAAAAGAGTGAGTTGAAACTTTCGTCAAATTTTTTAACGCCTTAGACGTGAATGATCTTTTTTTTCTCTTTCATTTCCGAATCCCACGCGGAAAAAAATGTTCTCGATTTTTGGGACGAAGATATTCGTTTTACTATAGGGAAAGAAAAGAAAAGTGTACGTGCTTCTTCTTGATTTAAAAATAATTTCATCCGCGTTTGAACATTTGTGTAATCTTATGTATGAATATGTATTTTACATGTTATATATATTCACCAGAATTTTTATGAGAATTTTGTTCGCCAGACTGTTATACAATAGAAATGAAGAACGAGAGTAGGTTATGTATATAGCACATAATCCCATCAGCCTACATAAAAGACTTTTGCAGTTTTAATATGACTCGGCAAACATTTGAAAATATAAAATATGAGAATTTGTGGTTGGTAAGAATATGATGTCTAACTTTCGTGCAGAGAATTGCTCGCTAAAATCAACCCCACAAGTTTTCTCAGGACCATGTACTATACGTGGATATATTATACATATATGTACTTCAAAATTGCTTTTCCTCAGACCGTTGCCATTCCAATTTCGTACACTAAATGCTCACACAAATTACTCACCTACTAGGATATAACATTCGTATCGCTGTAATCAAACTAAAAATCAACACTTAATAGTCAACGATTGATTTGTACAGGGAATGATTAGGATATATTCACCTCTATTTTCGACTACAAAACGCCACCCTGAATCACAAATGGCGTATCATCATCTCGTACGTGCGTAATTGAAAAAGCCACGAATGACAAACGACCCGCGTAAAATGCAACGGCTTAATTCGGTGAACAAAATTTTTTTATCTTATACAGACTTGGAGCTTCAGCACATTCACTTTGTCAGTATTATGTCGAGTCGAACTACATGGACGAGCATTAAACTGTTTCACCTTTCACGTACAGTTCTGAATACTTCTGGCGAAACTTTCCCGACGTGCGTTATTTCCAAACGAATTATCAATTTGACGGGGCTAATTTTTTGATAGAAACAATTCACGCGTGGCCTCGAAAACGATGCGACGTATGAACAAATATCATCTGGTGTAATCAATTTTCAAAAGTTCAAGGTTTTAAAAAAAACTATTGGTTTTGATCGATAATGAATTTTTATGATTACGATGACTCTGCAACCCCATTGTCCAAAATTGAGGTTTTCAAGAAGATGATGATCTGTTTGTCCGTCAGTCGATCTGTCTCGACAAAATTCTACGATGATTAATTAACCTCGTTGATAAATGGAACGGAAAGTCTTTTTAACGGAGACAAAAGGTAGGTCGAGGCCTGTCCAATGGTACCGATCTCGTTCAAACATGGTCTCATTTTGGATTGGCTGCATCTGCGGTGACGTAAGATAAACGAATAAACGTAGCGGTGCCGCATAAACCCCGATGAAAAGTCGAACCGGCATTTTCCTGGTCTCGGCGATTTTGGGGCCGAGTTATTTCAGGGTAGTTACGGCGATCCAGAAGTCGATCCGCGAAGCCGATCAATTATGACGAATCATAAAACTCTTGAAAAAATATGTATCTGGTAATAGACCGTGATCGATCGTCGCGTCCAAGAAACCGCGTGAGAAAAACTCTGCGCAGCGTGTATAGTAGAGGAATATATAATATGCGTGAATGTAGATACAGGTGTATTATGGGTCATGTAAATGTAGGTGTACACATAGGTATGGAAGGTTCGAACAATTTTCGAAATGATAAAGTACGCCGTTTATGAAAGCGTCAGTTTTACTCTACTATCCTTCGTCTCACTTCCCTCCCTTATACTTGTCAAGAGAGTTGGGAAATACATTTTCATATAGTATATATACGTGTATATACTGTACGTAATCCTGCCCCGTCTAACTTTTATAATATCAAAATTTCTCATCAAAAATTACAACTCGAAAGTACATATGCGTATACACTTTGTACATACCCGTATATACATAGCCTATTATATTCTCACGTGAGCATAGAAATTATTTGTTGGTATACGAAGAACAGCTCTAGAAACTGGAATTGGGTTTATGCATAATGCAGTTTTTCATTCGACCAATAAAACAATTGTGTCGCGAGGAATGAGATTACATCGACCCCGTTTATAGATCGATGGAAAATTTTTCAAATTTATTATAATAACGCTTCAGATCTGAAAAATATAAAAATCTACAAAACTGGAGAGACGGAACACGACGAGCAGATGTGCTTGACTTAATCTCGTATAAAATAGTAACGACACCTGCGCTGTCACGTTGGATTATGATGAGTTTTCGAATCAGCCGACATCGTTTGAATTTTTCATAAATTTCGACATACATTCGAAGCTTATTCAGCGATGATATCGAGGCCTCTGGGCATTTCACGAAAATACAATGAACCCAGCAAATTCACTCGACAATCGGTACAGTTTTACATAATTTTTACGGACATGAATTGGATGTGGAATTTGCGCTCTCTGATGGCAACGAGCGCTGACGTGTCTTGTTACAATACCAGATACTCCTTAAAACCACACGTTTTTATTAAATACACCCAGTAGCATCCCACGGGCACGGGCATCACCATCACCATCACGAGCCGTAGCGAAAGGGTATAAGAAGTTTTCAACCGCGAAAGTTAGACTTCAAATTCCCTCGAGGCAACCGTAAGGTAAAACTCTGCAGACGCCAGACGCTGTTGGTGAAAAGCTTCAGATCGTTCGCGATATTATACTCAAGAATCCACACGTTCTTACGCTATTTTATTCTTTTTTCATTCACTTTTTGTTATTATTATTATCATTTTTTTCCGCTCTTATTTTCTGCACTGGAAACGCTCCTTTCTTCTCAAATCGCTCCGCTGCGACGAACGTATAAAAAATTCAACGATTCCCAACAACGTTATATAAGCTAAAAAAAAAGAAAATGAAAAATGGAAAAAAAATATATATATTCCGAATTATATTGGAATGCAGTAAAATCCTTCAGCATTTGGTGGTCATCGTGCTACGCTGCATATCCTCGGAAAGGCACTCGTGATAATTTTCTGGAGAGCGTTTTGGATAATCCGATTTTGTTGAAACAAATAACAAAAATATTTTTCGCGTCTCATTCCCGATGCCCTACGTTAAACGTATTACAAAGGTACATATACCGATGGTATTCACTGCGAATATAATATATTGAGGCGAATACAGATATGTGTGTGTAATGGTAATGGCGGTCTGCGGGCCATTTCAACTCCGATGGGAGAAACTTTGTCACGTAACTTCTCATCGTCGCTACGTATTAACGGTTTCCTGTCACAACGCGGTATTCCATTACTGCATCTTCAGCCACGGGCAGTTCCTGTTCATTTTCCTAATGCAAATATGTGCTCGTCCGAATGCAAACTCACTCCAACTGTATTCGGTTGGTTTTTTCTTTTTTCCCTCTTTTTTGTTTGCGTTCTACAAGGAATTTCGTTTTTCAATGTTCTACCCATCATACGTATGCACACGGTAAAGTCCATAGATTATATTCTGCAAATATGGCAAGTTGAAGATCTACTGGACTCAAAGGACTCAAAGGATAATAATCCCTGGCGATTCAATAAAAAAATAATTGTTCAACTGATGAGCAATTCAGCAAAAGCAAAAAATAACTAACTAAACTATACGTCTGTACCGTATCGGGGGGTAGATATGGGATACAACGGACGCAACGAAACACAATCTAACGCAACAAGGTACAGAGCTGCTGTTACCGCTGCCGAATGGGGTTACGAAAACGAGCGGGCTAATTCCAAGGCTTACTTTTGCTGCCCATAATAATTCACTCTCGCCCTTCCTCTCTATATACACCATCTACTACCACCCTTCCATATACATACACAGCCTATGTTTCGCCCTGCGCGTGACAAGCATTGTCGTTTTTGCCAAATGTAAAAATGAATTCAAAACCAGCACCCACGTACGCAACGCCTACCACGTACGTATTTACGTAACTACGCTATCTACGCGGGGATTCTACCTGTACATCTATATATACATACTTTTTTATATACTCCCGCAACTGTATGTATTTCATATGTATTCCTTTTTTCATTTTCAGTTACAATTTTTTTTTTTTTATTGCGTTTTTTTTTGCAATTTCTATAATGTTTTCATCTTTTTTTATTCCTCCGTTCATAACCCATTTTTAACCCTTCATCGTCGAAATTTTCAACCTGCAGCAGGCAATTGGTTCTGCGCGCCAAAGTTTAAACCCGTGAATTAGAATTTATTGTCAACTCGAAAAAAAACGACCAAGGTTTTACTGTATATTTAAATAGAAAAAAGAACTTCAATGTCCAATTCTATTTCTTTCCATTTATGAGAACGAAAAGATGAGTAACGAATTGATAAATGAATGAATTCTATATAACCTTGATAAATTCACATTTTATACTTTATTCTTTCATATATTTGCAGTTTACACTCTTCATCTCCATCTCACTTTCGCACGTTACTCATCGCGTTTGTTTGTTTGCTTTTTTAATTTTCTATTAATTTGAAGAAAAAAAAGAAATATTCTCTCATGACGTCTGTTTCACCCCCTTGGTTGCCAAATATAGAAATAACGGAACGACGCCGAGGACCGTGAACTCGAGTTTCGTATAGGTATACACGTATAGTGAAAATTATGCGCTGTGTATCCGTACACGGGTTTTCCGACGCAGAAAGGGGGTAGGGAAAGGGGGATTAATAACTAAATGGACGAACGACTGAATTATTGAATAGCTAGGCGTGCCAGAAGGGGGTAAAAGGAGGGCAACAAATTCACAATTCACACACAACGGGGAGCATACGAAGTGGCTTAAGCAAGCACAACTTAACCAAATATGCAAGGGCGTTTCGAAGTTTCCTCTTGATGAACATGTGCCAGCGAGTTGAGTAATTTCTTGTCAATTATTCCTGTTTTATATGAATATAGGTATCACAACTTGAAATAACGGAAGTTACATACACGTGTAATTTGATGTATCACATCGATGTACCACCTGCGCCTTCGTTGGCACAGAGAGATTGAAAGACAAAAAAAAAGACAAAGTGCGAATACCTAAGATTAAATTTATCTGCAAAATTATATAGATGATAAATTCTCTAGATTTTATTTTACCGACAAAGAAATATGATACAAATTTTCTCCTCATCCAATTCTAAATCAAAAAACGTCGGACTATCATTTTTTGCGACAATTTTATCGTGTTCGTTTTGCGTTTAAATTCATATTCATATTCATCATAGATGTAGTTTTTGATTGAATGTAAACGTTGGATACTCGTATATGATACTGCGAATTGAAAAATGGAAGAAAAAAAAAAAAAAAATAGTTGAACAAAATTCTCGATTGGCAAATCAAAGCACATACGATCGAGATTATTGTATATGAAAATATTTGGGAAATTGATGTAATGAAATGTTAGGGTCGGCAAATAATTCTTGACCCCAAATACTCGCCAGTAAACACACGTTATTACTTCTGGGTTGTGAATATTATGAAAAATAATTTCATACATGATAATAAAAATGATAAAATAAAATTTCTAATTTCAGATGCAATGAGAACAACGACGCGTTATTAGCGTACGTCCACATCGATGGGAAGTTAGAAAAAATAGATACATTTTGCGGGACATCAACTCCGAGGCCGTTGATGAGTAACGGTCCAAAATTGGTTTTAAAATTTCAAGGAACAACCTCAGATCGTCACGTTCGTGGTTTCAAAGCGACCTATTCCTTCACAGAAAGTGAGTAGTGTGTCTGTAATATTTATCTAATAATTAGAATAATTATAGATTTCCAGAATGCGCATAGATTACAGTAACAGGTGAAACAGCTAAGTCGCTAATTCCGCGAAAGATCCCTTCGCCGGGGGATTGCGCAATATAATAGTGGAAACTCCAATTTGTACGCACCCATCCGTACCTCATTGTCGTACAATAATTCGTCGCTAGATAGCGGCGTGCACGTATAATATACATAACTATGTATATGAATTAGATTCGACGTAGCAAAGCACAGGACGAATAGAGAGAAGAGTGAGAGTGTGAGAGAGGAAGGGAGAGAGAGAGAGAGAAAGGTAGAATAATGGTATATAATGGGTTTGGATCTACACAGAGGTAGCTGCTAAGCTTGCCAGGGAATCGTTCTCTTAAATTCGGAAAGCACTAAAGCAGAATTACGTAGAAATCTAGCCGCAAATTACCTCTCAACCCTTTACGCTAAATGCTAAACGTTGTACTTGAGAGTACAGCCTCGGTTTTCACCGGCCTCAATGAATACACCAAGTCCCAAAGCGTTTCCAGGATTCGACCAGCTATAGTTTCCCACCCGAGGTTGCGGACATATACCATATACCTTTTATATATATATACATACGTATATATAAGGTTAACAGTAGAAATGAAACGGAAACGGGGAATAGCGATATATATACCTTATACCGTACATCCAAAAGGATCTCTATTCCAAAGTTGAAGGTCGCACACAGAATCATAGTCAAACTGTGACGAGTTTCTCTCCAGGGTAACCCTTCGGGGCAACCCTTTACAACCCTAACTTGTGTATAGCCTACAGAAATTATATACGCGCAAATATATATATATCTATCTATCTCTATGGATCCAATAATACCTTCCAAATACATCCCCTTGGCGCGTTGACGAAATACACGACGGAAAATCTCACAGCAAATCACCTAGCTAACCACCGATGGACCAACTTTTTCAAAAAATTTACAGATAAAAAAGGATCTCACTTTTTCGATACGAATATAAATTTCACACGGGAGCATAGGTGGTGGAAAATTTTTTCGAACCTGGAGTAACAGCGATAGTAAAAAAACGACAAAAAAAAATCATCGATCAAATCGGAGATTGTAAAAGTCCTGCATGTAGCAAAGAGTTCGCTATTTCCTACGGCGATAAGTCATCGCGTTTTCACGATAAAACGCGCGTGATCCTTTGCACCGTATAACGCGTGTAATGAATAACGAATGATCGATGATCCCGATGCCTTCCTCCTTTTGTCTCTACTCATGCTCTTATATTCTATATTTTTCTATCTTTATCGATATCCATTCATTCATTTCTCTCTCTATGTTCATATCATACGTATATAACACGTATTCCTATACCAACCCCGTATCCGCATCTATTTATCCGTAATCTAGCTATCTATCAATCTCTCTCGCGAGTTTTCCATCTCTCGTTGACACCTGCGTCAAAATTTCAATTTCCGTACGAGTATTTCGTCGCGATATTAATACGACATCACGCCTCAATGATCTATGTACGAACGATAGGGTACGATACTAGAACGTTTGTCAATTGACCGCCCCCCTCCCCCCTCCCCCCTCCCCCCATGCCCTTGATAGTATTCAACGACAGTTATTACAACAGGAATTTCATCGCACATTTACCAAAATGACTTTTGATAAAAAAAAGAAAAATTGATAGAATAAAAACGCTAGATTTTTTTATTTCACATATACGTATAGTACAATATGTAGTAACTATAGTCGCAGAGATTTTATCATCTTAGCACCGTACAGAGAAGAGAAAAAAAAATTACGTCATATGGCTATTATATCATGTATATTTTTACCGCTGGTGAGGTTTAGGTATAAGCTTGATGGATTCTTTTTTTCTATTTTTATTCATTATTTTTTTTTTTTTTTTTCGACATGGCGGGTGATATCGTCGTTGTATTCAGCGGGGGCAATTCAAACGTTACACGCATCTCTGCAAATGACGGCTCCTTAAAAGTTTTCTTTCCCTACTTGAAATTGCGGTGAAAGCTGTATAATATTAGAAGATATTTTGTGAAGATTTCTCGTTTCAACTCGGTGGAGCATGTGGTGTTCTTATTACCCATATCGTCAATATATATGTGTTATCGAATAAATATACCAAAACTAATTTGGGAAAAAAGTTTTCGCAACTCGTAAGTTCAAAATTTCCCATGAAAAAAAATTAAAAAAAAGCGTAGGAAATCTATGAAGGATTTACGAAATGAGTAGAATTTTTTTTCGTTTTTTTTTTCACGTCATACGGTGCAGCCGAATATAAATCGCTGCAGTAAAAGTTTTGTAAGCCAAATGTGGGGAAGTGGCAGAAGACGTATATTTATTTTTTGTGGGTTTTTTTTTTCTTCATTTTTTTCTAATTAATTTCAGCTGGGTAGTTGTTTCACTTGTGAACATCAATGAAACTGGAATTAAAGCTTGTCTTGTGTAACTTTATAAGCGCGCCCAAATGATGTTCCGTTCCTTAAGCTTGCACAAATTCCTGAAGTCAGACCTTATCCAGAATTTGCTACTTAGTTCAAACAAACAAACAAACTTTCAGTATGTTTGTGTAGCAAAGATTAGTGCAACTGCAACAAAATCTACCTGCACGCCTGCACCTAATGACGCTGATTCTGGTTCGGCAAACCGTGAAAATATCCAACCAGATGTCAATTTTTCTATACATTCGAACAACCATAATTTTGCGCGTATAATCGAATGAGGGAGACGCGATTCGCGCCTACATTTTGCGCCTTTAAATTCATAGACTAATTGAAATGAAGTTAGTTGGGGTTTCTTTCTTTTTTATTCTATAAATTTGCACTTGAGAGAAAAATTATCATAATGAAAGTAGGAGGGTATAAAAACTTTTTGGATTAGCCTGCACATAGGTGTATGGGTATACCATATGAATTTCTACAAGGTGATCCCATTGGAGGATATTAACAGTGGTTATAGTTCTGATATCGGAGCGTTTATGTTTCTGCAGTGCTCAGTTTCTGCTGCTTTTGCTTTTGCTGCTGCTGCTGCTGCTGCTGCCCGGAGATTGACGTTACCAAACTCACCCAAGTTTGGCAATAACAGTTTTGCTAAGATTGTCTAGATGCTAGCTGCTGGGCTAGGCTGTCAAGACGGAAGTGCCGCTCGCGAACTAAACGCTACATATTATACCTACAGGTATACGTGTACGTAGCACATTCATCTAACAGGAATTTGAAAGTGACAAACTTGGTATACGAGTCGCAATTTATTGCCCGTGCAGCTGCAGCCGAACAAAACGAAAGTAAAAACAACCCTGCCGTCAGTTTCTTCTACCCTTTTCTTTTCTTTTTTCTTCTTTTATCCTTTTCTCCTTTTATCAATAACTGGCCCTCGATAATCTATGTTAATAATACGCATGATACTGCAGCCAGACACGCCCCCTGAACGTTATTGAACGGCTACGTTGTATAAGATCTTTGGAAACTTTATCAATTTTATAAAATTGCAAGGTTTAACCGGTAGCTACCTAAAATATAGCTGAGGAGGTATTCTCCCATTGACTTTTGCCTTACTTGCGTTTTCTTTCAAGTGAGTCCGCGAGTGTGCAATATCCGTGTGAAAGTTACGCGAAGTTAAAACTGTAATCTTACCGTTATAATCAACTTAAAACTACACAAACACCAAACCAACCGCTTTCCTGCAGCAAGCAGCGAATAATATCCTCGCAAGCTCTCGTGTACATTTTTTTCTTTTCTCTCTTTTTGTAATAAAAAGTTCTGAGGCGATTTTTTATTCCGTGCCAATATCAATTTGAACATCGACCAATCGATATCATATCTATAATTAGCAATTTTTCTCCTATAAAAAAATCTGGTTTGTATAACTCTAGTTTATTTGCACCGCACTATCTCGAAACGTAACCTTTTTATGGCCCTCTGGGTGCGTGAAAAGTTCCTAGCTGTTGCTCGAAACGAAACCAATAAAATAGTAAAAAAATACATAAATGAGAAGAAAAAAGGATATGAAAGTTGTGATATTTGTTTTTGAGCAGCTAATGGATATTCGTTTATCGATAGAGAGAAAAAAAAAAAAGGGAATCGTAAACTTGCAGGATAACATCGTTTCATTTTATTTCTATTGTTTCGAAACAACCAGCTGTGCACATGTATACCTATACACTCGTACACAATCGTGCTTTGTTTATATTTTTGTTGTTTTTTTATACTTTTTTTTCTTTCTTTTTATATGGGTATATATATTTTTTACGAACCATGTGCAGAGAAAGCTCTAACAAATCAAACTTTTGCAATATATCTTTCCTCCCTCGTAGCAAATAACTAACTCTAGATACGTAAACGAAAATATTACAAGTTCGTATATTTGAAGTCCGCTGTCGACGGATAAAAGTCAAAAGGTTTCACCCAGATCCCTATCGCTTTCTTTGTTATTATCATTATTCTTTCCTTTTTTTTTAACCTCAACATCCCCCTCATCCCCTGCCCCGCTTATCCTTTTATCTATACACCTACGATTCTACCTTTTATCACAAAGCCATTTATTACATTCGATTAACTGTTGATTGTTAATGTTCTACGGAACAATTACATGAAAGAGAAGAAAAATATTGTTGAGATATTCTATGAAGAAAGGAAAAATTTCAATAAAGGCAGAAAAGAGATGGGAGATCTTGATGTTCTCATCATCTTGATAAGTGGAAAGAAATTCACGTGATAAGTTTTTATTCGCTTAACAATGAATAAAGAGGACGAGATATGAACTCGGAAAGCTTTCGCTGTAGTACGTGGTCATTTGCCGCTCTCTATAATGAGAGCTGTTAAATAAATGTGAAAAAGATAAAAAGCAAAAAAGAAAGAAAGAAATAAATAAATGAATAATTGAAAAATGTAAAGCGCATAATAATTCGTATAAAAGAAAAGGAATTAAACTGCTTGACACAAGCTGGTGGAAACACCTTCATCAAAAGTAAAACTCCGTCTGCGGTATTCCAATCGGATTACGCGAGAACCCGCTGCAGCGGATGGTGTAGAAATGATTTTTTTCTCTTTTTTCTTCTAATTAACATTTCCGACCCCATTCAAATAAATTACTCCCGAATGGTCGTTTGTTCCAATACTAATACTGGAATTAAAAAAAATGTCGATCATCGGAACGCGGAATTGTATAAAAAAAAAAAAATATTGCAACTCCCTCGAAATCTGTCATCGCCATAAATAAATTCTTTCGTGTATATGCGATATTCATAGTTTGTGCGGTCAAAGATATCCGAAAATCTGTAATTGGCATTGATAATTGAAAAGTTTTCCTTTCCCTATCTTTACTCGCGTCTGTATACGCGAAACAGATATCGAACTGTCGAAGGCCTTCAACCGTGTTCGATTCGTGTGACCCATCGCCAATAAATGAGTAAGGGAAGGGACCAAACGTACCCAGGGGATTGGAACAACGGCGAAAACGGGAGGAAAGTAGGGTAGCTGTCCGAAAGCTTGATATTTTGGATGCTGGATGAAAGTTGGCCGAGGAAAACTCCTAGGGTACGGTGAGACGTAAGAAACTGACATCCTCGGACGAAATTCCGCCCCTGTTTTCTCTAGTTTCGTTTTTCTTTTTCATCCAGTAATTTTTTCATTTCTATGATTTAGGCCATTTCTATTCCACACCGTTACATCTAACATTATACGTATCTATGAGAGTACTTCAAACTCTACAGAAAATGAAGGAAAAAAAAGAACTATTTGAAAACGAAGCGAATAGCATCGAGCATTGATAAAGCGGTACTCGCTCGTGTGTACGATAATATAGTTATTTTATTTCAATTGTGCATCAGACTGCAGTATAATATGTATATGTATATATATATATATATAGGAGTTAATTAGAATTCAAAATTACGCTGACGAAATGCAAAATTAAACTCGATTATAACCCGACACTATGCACATACATTGACGTCGAATTTACAGCCTAACGCAAATACCCTAATAATAGCAACGTAATTAGAATGCATTAATATTAATCGCGATTCGCAGGGATAGTCAACTATGCATATATGTATAAACCTATATTTATGTCGTAACGCGTTACCGAGCTCATTGTCAGTCGAGGCCTGCTCCATTTTTATTTTCCTTTCTTTTTTTTTTGCTTTTTGTCATCTTGCAGTTTTTGGAAATATATACAAATTTTGAAAATACTCTGAAGACGTATAGTCTGAATTTATCAAACAGGCGACTTCGCCTACATACGTAACGCCATTTTTAGTCAGAGCAGTGAACCGAATTAGGAGTAATACGAAGTTTTAGTAAATTCTCCCGATGTTTCTGCATGTGCAATATTTATGCGGAGCCGCGAAGATTTATCTTGAAAAATTGTTTCCCGTCCAAGTTATATATATACCTAGCTACGTTATACGAACGAAAATTATAGCGGGCAATCTGCCAGCTGTTCTGCGCGGATCGCGTCGTGCTGCACACTGTGTGCAGCTGCATCGCTCTGCCGCCAAAAACGTTTTTACGCAAACTTTATATCTCGTGACCTTAATTACCGGCACACGCTATGCTTCGATGGAAAACAGCTGAAGATCCTCCGATTAAACAATTATTCAAATATTAATAACAATGATAATGATTCTCATTTGGTTTTTTCCTCGGCCCTTCCGCGCAAAAAATTAATTTCGTAGGACAGTTTGGTGGCGACGTTAATTTCCAACAAAAATAGGGGCGGTAGAAACTCTCACGAAATAACCACAATTGATACACGGGCAAAGTTGTCTGCGGATAGGTTAAATCCTTGGAAGGTAATTGTCAACTTATTGGTATCGAGTAAACAATCGAATCGATCCCTAGAGGGAACCAAAGGGCCGTAGAATTAACGACGTTATTACCTATACTAATTGTAAGTAACCGGAATTACCACCGATCGATTAAGATGAGAAAGCTCAACGAGTTCTGATACGAGACAAATTTCAATCGTCTTTAATTTTTCAAGCGAGACTTGGGATGAAAAAGATTAGTGCAGAAATGGAATCGTTTTTTTTTTTTGATTTTGTTTGTCTTTCCTTACGACGAGAATGATGAATGATAGAAAAGTATAGAATCCCGTATATGCCGACATTATATTTATTGGAATTTTTCTTCTTCCGTAATTTTTTTTCCTTTTATTTTTTTGGTTTCTTTCATTTCGTTAGGATTGCTTTTATGTGTCCCCTTGTAACTGTCAATCCATCGAGGAACGCGTATAGCTCGAGTCGATTGTCGTCATTGAAAGCTTTAATGAAACCTGAAACAAGGTAAACGAATATAGAAGCGTTCTGAAGAGTTGCCGATGGCTGCAGGGAAGGCTGTCGCAGGTGGTTGAACGACTCTGTTCGGCACTTGAAACTCGATCTGAAGATTGATCGATTTCAATGCGCAGTTAATGGAAGGCTCGCAAAAAATAACAGACCGGATATATTCCCGGAGAGAATTCTCCCGATGCGTATCAATGCGACGATCGAGTTCACTTTTCTATATCTATACCGCCCACACACTCTTCGCCATCCGAATTTATGTCCTTCGATTCGTTCTGCGCTGGAATCGTTACACTTCTTACGTACATACATATATCCGTTCGTGTATATCTCTATGTACCTACCTATGTAGGTATATAAGGACTTTTTTTCGTATATTTTATTTGCCTGGAGTTCTGAACTCTATACCAACTACAGCTATATCCGTACCGTAGAGATATCCGTGTATGTATATTATCTTCTCCCGACTGCGAACGGATTAGATCAGCAAAAATGACATGGCGAACAAACAAATCGCGCTTTTTGTTATATATGTATTTTAAAAACTTCGTTGACCGGTAAAAACAAGTTGGACGATACATAAAACCCTCGTTGAAAGAGAATAAATGAGGGTAGAGATTCTAAGCTTCGCTGAAATGAATGATATAAAACTATGACCCCAAAAAGAACTTTGAAAACTAAAAAAAAAACAGCAGAAACAGGAGTTGGAAATGTGGAAAACTGGTGTAAAATCTTTTCCACATATTTCAAATTTATTCTGACATAGTTTTCAAAAAACTTTGAATCATCTTTCTCGATTGACTGATGATTAAATTATGACAATGAATTTTCTTGTTTCTTCTGTTCACAGATTTCGGCATCGCAACTGGGCGACAACTTCCCGATTATCCTTGTGCTTTCGCTTTCAACAGCAACGAGACGCGGAGCGGAACATTTACCTCGCCAAACTACCCGGGTTATTACCCTAGGGATACGGAATGCCATTATTTTTTCAATGGTCAACCGAAGGAGCGGGTTCGCGTCCATTTTTATTTCTTCGACGTCGAAGGCGTGCTACCGTAAGTTTGATCAGAGACGAATATTGAAATAAAAAAATTGATGGATTATTGTCGCGTCGTTTACTCAGGACTGATTGTGAAATTTATAATACCTACGGATATCATAGAGAGTGAACGTAAATGAAGGTGAAGTTTCTTCCTCGAAGGACGCTAGAGAGCTTACTTAAATTGTTGGTAATTCTGCTAACTGCGGGTGCGCGGGGGGTAGAGGCGGGATGTTGAACTTTAATTAATCAAATTCGCGTACCCTTTGTTAGAAACTTACCCTCCTTCGCCTTCTTCTCTTTTCCTAGTAGCTTCGCTCTAGCACGTAGAATTCCTCGCTATAATCTTACGATATATCCCGAAACCTAGGATGTTTCAAAGTTACCGGAGATTGCAAATTGAGTAATTGATATCAAGCAGGTCGCGTGATAGTGCTATTGCTATCCTTGGCGCTATCCGTTCACCATCCTTCACCTTCCAACACCACTGCGTTTATCCCTACACACCTACGTTAACTCAATCGATCTGTAAACAAAGAAATAACTTTATCCTTGATTAATCAAGAGTCCAATTTTTTCACTCGAAAAGGAATTATCCTTGACGTGAGAATAAAAAAATTAAAGCATATTCTCAATTCGAGGATAAACTTTGTAATCACAGAGATAATTATTTATTAATTAAAAAGTCAAATTCTTGAGTTGGATGAAAACCATTTCTAACTCGTAAGAATTTTTTTTTCCTCCGTTAAACAAGTGCGAGTAAAGATTGAACGAAAGCAGATTTGGTCTCGAGATATTGTCGTGAGTTTTTTTTTTTTGTTCTTTCAATTTATTGTGCATAAAAATAATTTGCTACTTGCCATTCAGCGGATCTTCGAGGCGGGGCGGAAAACGGGCAAAAAAATCGTCTGAAAGAAGATCAGACGTTAGAGGTAACCTAATATAAGATCCGCGAAGGTCAAACTTGACTAGAATTTTTCGGACTTTTGCACAGTAGGAAACATGGAATATATCGTCTCTACGTGACTCTGATTATGAGATTAGTCCAGATAAAGTGGATGGAGAAGAAAAAAAAGGAAAGAAAAATTCCTTTGTGGGTTAATAAAAGTCTGCACGGATAAGGGATAGATCGATGTGTAAAAATATGCAGTAATACTTGAGAACCGCGATATCATGAGACTGTAAATTAACTATCCTACGCGCTGCTCTATTTTTTCTTATACTTCTATACTTTATACTTTTATAATATTTTTCATGAACACAAAAATTTTCAGACCTCGGCGATGAAGATCTCGCAACATCATTGTAAAAATTCAAAAGCTTCGATCAAATTACAACGTAAATAGATTAATAATAAAACTCAAGGGATGAGCTGGAAAAGGGTAATACGATAGGAAAAATGACCCGTATCCTAGGTGTGTAATACCTGATAAGAGGGTAGAAAAAAAATGGAGGGTACTAACCTATAGATGTAACAAACTTCTAACCTATATACATTTATACATGTATATATATGTATACAAAATTGGCTGCATATACGCGGGAGGCTATAACTGAAATTGGATTACTTATGGGACTATCAAGTGGAAGCCATGAAATCAATTTATGAGATAAACGAGCGCCGATCATCTCAAGATTTGGTGGAAAAGAAAAATCGGAAAATATTTAGCAAATTTGAAACACGATTTACGTTTTAACCGCCCCATATAATACACTCGTTATTATTTTTATTATACAGGTAAAAATGTATACGTATACATATGTATCGGGCCGGTATAAATTAAAAACTCGACGAAAACTTAAATTCTTTTCTAAAACTTTTTTAAGTCGCGTCGAGTGTGAGAGCAGGTTTCTGATGTACATAAATGTACATAAGGATATTAGGCTTCATTTAAATTCATGCAAAGCCTTCTTTTTTTTTCTTTCTTTTTCTTTTTTGCTTTTCTTCTTTCATTTCAAATTTTTGTTTCAAACGATATAAATATGCAGACCGTAAGATAAACGCCGTAATAATTTTTCGTTTTTGTTTTTTCTTCTCCCAATTCTTTATCGCTATTTTGCAGATCGGATACGGTTCTGAAAAAAATGTTGGAAAACAAACAAGAACTCTGAGGATAAAAAAAGGGGTATAAATTTAAGCGATCGAATGAAACGTGCGGGCAAAAAATTAGAATTACCCTTTGAACTTTGATGAAATTACTGCGAGCAAAACTCGGTGTAATTATAAGTTATTCATAAGAAAGTGTCTAATTCAATGGAAGCGCATAATTTTCGAGTCTTTTCACGAACGTAGTATAGTTATATAGAAGTACACATCTATGTAATACATGGGAATATAAAAGGACGTTATAGTGATGTATAGATTTACCTATAGTGTAACATGTACAGCTTTTCCCTTCTGTCTAAATTTATATTTGACGAGGAAAATTGCTCGTAATCCTTTTCGAAACCCTTTTCTCGCCGGAAATTCTGCAACAGCAGGAGGAAAAGGAGGCTCCGGCTACAGCTGGTCGGCAATATTTCACCATGCATCTTACTTGACGGTATATATAGGCGATTTCCGCGAAACGAGAAAAGAAATACTGAATAAGTGTGAATTCGGGTGTCCCGTCGCCTGTTATTCTTCATTTGCTTTTTTTGTCATCCTTAGTTTTTCATTTTGTGTGTCCTCTCATCTTGTTTTTTCTTCTTCTCACTTCAACGTGTGTACCAATTTATTGCTACCGACTAACGATCGATGTTCATTCGTTTATGATTTATTTTAATTTGTTTCAGGTGCGATCAGGCTTCGGCGAGCGATTTTGTCGAATTTTCAAATTACATGGCGAGGGACAGAAAATATTCACGTCACTGCGGACAGCTTCAAGAATACGACGTCGATAGTGACAGTAAATTTTTCAGGGTTACCTTCAAGAGTAACGGAAGACTCGACGGTACTGGTTTTAACGCCAGTTACGTTTTTTACGACGAAGAAGACAATTTTACGGTAAAAACACCGCAGAGCGTCGCCTCGACGTGTAAAGGTAATTGTAATACATAAAAATTAATTCCATGCACGCTACCAAGTTTGAAAATGGTACAGTGTAATCGTTGCATAACGAAGAGCGAACTTCTCAAATATTTGATCCCAAACCACCGCCATTACCTCCTTCTCCCTTTTTTCTCTCCCTTCCACTGAAATCTTCCAGAGAAGGGATGAAGACGCAGGAAACGAGGGTGGAAAAAGGGCAAGCAAAGTGCTCCGCGAGATGTATTTGAATACCAAATATTGAACAGCAAATTTGAAAAACAAGCTTATTGCGTGATATAACGTATACAAAACGTCTTTTTACACCGCAAGAGCTGCACACCCTAATCATTATCATTATCATTATTGTTATTATCATTAATACCGTTATTAGTTTTATTACCATTAGAATATTATGCATATAATACCAATGCGATTACTCTCCCTCCTCTTCATCTCAGCCCCCCCAATATTGTTGTCTGTAGGTAAAGCTGATGCGAGAAAATTGAAGAAAAAAAACTGAAGTTCAAATACATCTTTTGCCACGAACAGTTACTGCCGTGCGGTTGTAATGAAATCAACAGGTAGTTGCACTTTGCAGCAATCAATGACATCTCTGCTGAGGTAGAGGAAGAGGGAGAATCGAGAGAGAAGATGAGTTAAACGATCGACTAACTAGCGGTTCTCGTAAAATGAATCGAAGATAATTTTAACTACGATTACAAAATAGTAAAAAACTTCAAGGGGGATGAATTTGAAATCAGAACAGAGTCCCTTGATGTAGAAATTCGAATAATGTTATCAATTTTATCTAACAAACGAATTGTATCCTCACACTTCTTGCATAGGTATATCCTTGAGTAAAAGTATTATTTGAGAGAATCGCGTCACGAGACATCGGGTTCAAATTGATCCACTCAACGTATATTATACCCCGCTGAGAAGAGAAAAAAAAAAACCTTCTCATCGTATCGCTGAACGAACGTATAGTCTTATTACAAAGTATAATTTTTCAGGAGGGGTTCGCTGACGTTTTCGAATCTATTCTCACAAAACCCACCTTGAGCTCATGGCTGCCTCTTCTGCTATACCGACTCACTTTTGTAGTTGATCTTTATATTCTTCTAGTACCCTATTCTATACTGTAATCTTATTATCCGACTCAACCTACGTGTCAGGGATACAATTGTGGAGAAAGGAAATTGAATGACAAAAAAAAAAGAAAAGAAATCACGAATTTTGATAGAAAAGTGGATTAATTTTCATATTATAACAAACAAGGCTGAACATTTTGTCGGTGTCGACAGAAAAGTGTGCGAGTTAAGAAGCGCGTTGTAATAGAATTTTAAAATTTCAAGTTTTTTTTTTTTTTATGTTTTCATTAAACTTTGACTTACGACACTTTACTTTGATTTGTTAGTCGGCAACTCGGTTGAAATTAACTTCTGTACTACGTACGAGAGGATAAGAGGTTGGAGGTCGGAGGACGACGACGGTGGTAACGTCGAGCCCGTTTCGCTGTTGGAATTTACAATAGAAAAGTTGCGTGAAATACTACGACGGTGAACTCCGGAATAAGTATTATTCGAGACTACCGAATGTACAGATAAAGTTTCTGCCCACTGATTTCGAAGCGAAACAATAAAGCTCCGGGCTAAAAGCTTCATATTTTTGCTACCCTGCAGGTATACGTGGTTACACTATAAAGATTTCACGAACACGCGATTTTCAAACATACCGTATATACTTACATTGCTCCGCAAAATTGTTATCATCGTAATTTTAATTAATTTCCTCACCTCACCACCCCATATATTTTACTCGGTATCTCGACACGGATTTAATTAACTCCCCTTATGCGTATTTGCTATTTGTTTTTTTTTTGTAACAACGCAAACGCTCTATCTTCGTAGTAAAACTAAGAAAAATTTTTTAATCACTCCACCTAATAAAATATTCAATTTTTCATTTTACTTTATTTTTCCAAATTATATAACTTTGAAATTATCCAAATCTCATACGAATAATCTAGTGTGCAGCAATGAACGGTACGACTTATCGTACAGATAATATTTATGCACGTATATTTGAAATTCTCGATAAATGGCTTCTCGATTGAAGATCTGACGTGAGAAAAGGAAGTAGATTTTTTCATCGTCGCATACATAAAAGTACGAGATATACTACGTACGTATAGTGGAGAATGTCTATCGTTGATTTCGTTTTTTGATAGAAGTACATAAAGCTTCGCGCGAAGAGCCTGAGGGAGTATCATCAATTTTTCGATATCCTCACTGCGAGATACACAGTCGAGCGACTAGCTTTTGGAACTCGATATGTGGCAGAAACGCGCTAGACGAGGGCAAAATAATCAAAAATTCATCGTACTAAACCCGCGGCTATTTATGATCCCGCCGGAGACACAAACCGCTTTCGCGTCAAACTTCAAAAAATCTTCATAAAAAAACCAAAAGCTTCATAAACGAACGACTCACTTTACCCCCGCGAACTGTACGATGATTTTCACGGCTTTAAAATATAAAAAATAAAATAAATCAATCGGACGTACCTACATTTATTTGGATAGTGCAGGAAAAAATCGACAAACTAGTCCGAAGCATGCGCCCGCGCCGGTCGACTCTTACAAGATATAAAAGCAGAATAGAGAAAAAAAGAAAAGAAAGAATCTTCATCATTTTTAACCTTCTACAGCTTGTGTTAATTGAAACCATCGATTCGGAAAGTTCCACGTAGCTATACCAGCTGTTTTTTTTTTTGTTTTTTAATCTTATTTTAAAGAGTCTTCTGGATCAATTAATTTAAAAAGAGTAATTGGTGCCATTTTAATCGTGGACTTTATTACACCGGTAACGCTGCGGGGTTTCTTAATCGAAATTCTGATAGCAATGCGGAACTGATATATCACTTGATCTCCAAAAACTTTTATCAATTTAATAACGCTGTATACGTATACCAATCATATTTCGGCGTACATGCTGCAGTGGTGCGGGAAATAAAACTTTTGAGATATGTGAGCCATGTGGGTATATTAAATACGGGGGATGTAGCGGCTACGTAATTCATTTCGTAGATTTCTTCGGGTTATTATACCTTCCGGCTGTATCGGACTAAGCTTTGTCACTCGCGGGGGAGTTGGATATCTGGAAATTGGATTTGTTACTCGCCTGCTCCAGATCCGTCAGGATCGGCTGTATGTGTAGAAAAAAACAAAAAAACAGGGACAAATGAATATCTGTATAATAAAATGTATATAGGTGAATCATCAACGTCAACAGCTGTAGAAAAAAAAAAACCAAACAAAAAACACAAAATAAAATAAAAGTGATGTCAAATTTCTTGGTCCGCGTAAGATAATTAACCGAATTTACAAAGTCGTTCGAACTTTGTACTTTGGAAGAAAATTAATTTTATACCAACCCCGAAACGCGGGTTAAGATTGTGACAAAAGTTTAACAGGCGCGGCGTCGTTCCTTCTTCCTTGTTTTGCCTCGGGTCAACTTCTGTTGTATGTGTGGCTGTGTATAGAGCAGCTTGATCTCATCTGAAACCACCCTCGTTTTCGTGTCCCGTTATTACGTCCTTTGTTAAAATCGTATTTACGGATACAATTAGTGTGACTGAAGAAACCTAATGAAATACATATGTACGTATATTCGTACGTATATTTATTTTACCCCCCAACGTCAAAGACTCGTCTCGCGTTATCTAATTGGTTCATAAAACAGTCCGTTTGTAGGTTCCACTCGTCCATTCCGAATATAATTATATGCGCTTTCGGATCCACCGTACTAAGGATCAGGATATAATGTAAATGTTATCTCTGGAACGATAATGGTAAAGCACAGTTTCGTGCGTAAACCTAAAAAAAAGTCAGTCCAAAAACTGCGTTTTCATCGTCTTGCGAGATTGAAAATCGACATTCTTATACAACGGCGAATTTCTATGTGGCGGTAAAGATGAGTGGTGAGTTGGTTTTCTGACGGAGGCTAGAGGTGGATAATTCCATTCCAAATGTTCGTAACAGCGTTACTTAATACCGAGGCAAGCCGGTGTAATCGGATTGCTTAACTCGGAACTAACTTCAGCCGTGATATTTCATTCACCGGAAAGTTGCTACTTCCGGTTCCTTGGTCAGCTAAATTCAAGCTTTATACGGAAGTAGTAAGGTATGCGGTGGATATCACCAACTGGAGACGAAAAATAGAAATCTCTGACGCGTCGTCAAAAACCGATGGACAGTTATTCCGATTTTTAATTTTCGGAAAGATCCAATTTCAAAAATTGAGAATCAAAAAAAAACCAAATCCGCATGTACGCAATTAACAGCGGTTAATTATTTTCCAGGTCCCTGTATGCTGCTGGTATTAATTCTACTAGTTTTCGGAAGTTATCTCCGAGGCTGAAATTCATCGTCTGGGTTTACCTGGCTAGCTAAGACAACGGATTGCAATAATCTTCGTAGTCTGATTTAAGCCGCATGGTATATTTTTCATGTGATCTACGGAGTCCTCGCACCTGCAGCTGGTTATAGGGAAGCATCTTCACCTTCATCGTCGTAGTAGAAAAGTTAAAAAAAAAATCAAAATCAAAGTGACGATGTCTCTGGCCTATTATAAATTTATTATCACAATAATTACAACGAAATAACAATTTACGGAACAACAAACGAGGAGAGATGAAGATACACGATGAAAAAAAAGTGCAGCAGACGTTGTAAAGTTGGTGTTTAATTAATTTATCTAAAAGATGAATAAATGAATGAATATAAACAAATGAGTAAATAAATAAATACTTTAATAAATTAATAAATAAATCACGACGTAATAGATTGAATAAACAAATTGACTCTAATCGAATCAGAACACACGTTGAGAATAATATTTATGTATAATAAAAAATTTGAACTGATTGTGAATGATACATTTATTATTGATACATCAAATTGGTATCGGTAATTATTATGTTCGTAATTAACGTATAGTAATATTATATGATATCAATATTATATAGATAGCGGAATTGATGAGTGCAGTTTGTTTACGATTGTGTGTGCTCAAAAATTGACGAAACAAGGAAAATAAAAAACAAAAAGTTAAATAATTATTAATGAATTGAAACAATATACCAGAGACAATCATTGTCATTGTTTTTCTAGGTTTTAATATAAAACAAAAATAATAAAAAAAAAGAAAGAAGAATATGAACAAACTGAAAGAAAGGGTCATCACACGTTATAATTTCATGCAATTTTAACAAACTACCTATAGCTATATGTATTTAATATAACTCCTGTCAACTACTAATTTTAGCAAAACTTTCAAAGCCGATTTAAAATTGAATTTTTCACACTTCCAATCTTTCGGCAACCGGTCAGAATTTCTGTAACTATATCGAAAAAATCTTTGGTTAAAAATCACGAGTCTGAAAGCTGAGTGAATGTTAAACGATCATCTTGAATCGAATGAATGTTTAACTGGTGAAAAACTAAAGCAGATGCGTAAATAACCTATTTAAATCACGACGAAGTATGTATACTAATACCTATAATTATTTCGTAGCGATGCAGTTATGAAATGAATTGTGCATTGTTTCCAAATATACCCGCAATTCGATTGTGTATTTTATCTATGTATATATATACGTCAATAAATTATTGTAATTGCTCGATCGATCTGTATAAAAAAAAGAAAAAAGAACTAATGAAATATAAAAATAATCTCCAAAATTAATCTCAGAACCGTGTAATTATACCGTATAAATATTTGAATGTACTCAGATACTATTATATCATTGTTATTTTAATTTATTTTTTTTATCATTTTTGCTGATATCGATAGACTTATAATTATTATTGCTATATGCCATTTATAATTTAAATGGAATTTAACGTTGGAATATTATGTGAATACTTTGGGAATATAGATTTATGATTCGTTGATATGACTAATATAATATAATTCGTCGATAATTGTACTTTTATTGTACAATTATGAATTATTTGTAAAATGGTGCGGACGACACATTGTATATGTTATATATAATATATCTATATAAATATATACATACTACGGACATACTTATACCACAATTTGTGCAGGTACGAATGATATGGTATTTATATACATAATATAAAAATAAATTATAAATATATTCGTGTTGACCAGTGATCTGCTGACTGTTTAATGCTATTTATATATTAATGATAATAGTAATAATGATAATGTTAACAATAATAATAGTAATGAAGGTAACAAATAAATAAAATACTATTAAGTAGTAAGTTATATACCTAAAATAAAATAACTGATTAAAAGAAAACTGTATTATTATATCAAGTTGTAAATACTATTATACATATATATATATATAAATATACTAAAAATACCATTGCAATTTACTGAAAAAAAAAATAGACGTACCGTGTACCGTATCTTATACGTTAGAAATGTATAAGCCGCCAGTGGTCGAACCAATCCAACAAATGTACGGGATGGTTTTCCGGATTAATTATTATTGCGATCGAACATTGAGGCAATTTCGATTACAGCTAGTAAATTATATAGGGTACTTTTCTAAGCGTATTTAATTAATTCTTCACCCTTCGGTCTAGTGTGAATTTTACGTATGGAATACACGATATGAAAAGAATAAATGAAAAGCTAAAAAAAAGAGAACAAACTAATGAAACAATTCGCCATAATTATCATTCGCTCGCATGTTGCGAGATTTTCTGCCAACGAAATTTCACCTCAATTAAAGCAAATATAACAAGCAAGAAAAGTTTGTGATCATAAGTCACAGCTTCTTCCATCGCTAACTTGTAACAATTGAATGCCCAGAAAGTTTTAAAGTAATAATTATATACGTAAAAAACTTTACTTCCTTCCTTTAGCGCACTGCCTTCATTGGATTAATTTTTGTCAAAGTTTAAAATCTGAATCAATTAGAAAATTTTCAGTAAAAATGAAAATTCCCGAGACTCTACTAACGTGCGGTACATGAATAAGTTAAATTAGATTCCAAACACCAATAAAAATTGAAATAGGAAAATATAATCAAAATGGAAAAATTGAGTATCGTCGATTTTACAAGATGGCTACGCTAAAAGAAGATCTTGACAACCATCTCGCTCTGAATTGTAAGTTTATTTAAAACCGAACTGACCACTGGCTAGTGCTAGAAAAAAACATAACTCTCGCACTGTCTTTTTTCTGTACCTACCTGTAACAAAAAAAAAAAAGAAATGCAAACGAAGACGATGAGTGAAAGAAATTCTGCAAAATAATTGTATTACTATGATTAAAAATTTTCAACTGATGTCCATTAATAATCCTCTGTACAATATTTAATCACACTTACATTACTTTTTGTTTCAATAATATCGACGTTATAAGTGGAAAAAGTATGAGAGAATCCGTATAGGATTTCCCAGGCATTGAAGTCTCCGTTGATCAGTCGATATTATAGACATTTGTTTTTGAATCCTAAAATTCGAAGCGTCGAACCTGTGAGAAACTTGATACAAAAGTATAGATGAAGAAGAAATCAACTGATTATATTGAATCAATGCTCTTTAAGTTACTACATGCAACTATAGCCCAATTACATGTAACTAAAATCTGTGGTATCCGCTTACGTTAAATATACGGAAGATGTATTTTCTTATTGAGTTTTGAAAAAGGCTCTTGCCTGACTGTCATATGAATATGGAAAACAAGAAAATAAAATTAGAAAAAAAAAAAACTAATAAGTTACATCAAAATGTAATTTCACTCACCAATACGAACTTAATAAATCATAACGTATTAATAAATTATCCAATTTTTGACCCCGATGCAATAAGTAATTCATTTAATCATAGATTTCAAGTGTTTTTTTTTTAAATTCGACTGAGCGTAAATCGTCAGATCTGGAATGAATAATTAATCGTACACACGTGCGCTGCTACAATTACAGTGACGAGCATATAGGACCAAAGTGACGTTTTAATTCCATAGAGAATTCTCAGCAACGTGACGTCTGCTTGATTACCTGTCAACTTTATTAAAGCAATGATTACGACTACGTCATTGCAACGGAGTCGAACAATTTTATTATACATATAAAGTTTGCGTCAACCGCTTCATTCGGTGCCTCAGATTCACCTGGGAAATATATCGTGTATACCATAGAGCGTAATCATGACAAACGCATGGCAGTACGATAGGTCATGTGTCGGGCGCAAAGAACTGCATATTGATGTCGATTTGGCTATTCTAGAATAGAAAATAAAATAAAGGTGATCGGGGGAAAATTGTACATAACGCGAAAAAGTTGTTACTTAAATTATAGCATTTATTCTTACTTTCAAAATGTCATATCATGTCATATAACATAACTTTTCACAATAGGTATTCAATTTTTATATTCATATCTGTACATACATAGGTTCGCGCAGATAAATAATATGATAACATTTCCAACGTTACCTCAACCGAAATATGCTTGAAAAAATCATATGTAATTTTGCGCAATGTGTAATCGAACACTGCACTGTAAAGAGAAAGTTAAACATTAAATTCAGAAAAAAAGTTTTTGCCGCAATTATCATACACTCCAGATATCATGATGAATTTTTTATTGTACATTCTCACTGTACCGATCAAGTGCACACGTAGAACAACGTCCTAATGCGTATTTTCTCCTCTTCACGAAAACTTGGAAAGTATTTTTTGCGTAAACCGCGTAAAGTTACGACACAGTATAGCATTTGATTCTGTGACGTGGTTACTATGAAGAGGAAAAGAAGCTACAACAAGGGATTCGTTAATTCAGATTGGCACTTCAAAAGAATAAATAAATGATTGAAATCATGAGGGATACGTGTAAATGTTTTTCTTTTCCTTTTTTTTTTTTTTCGTTGCTCAAGTTTGAGAAAGTGCATCGTATAGCTGTGGCCTATTTTTTTACGAATAGGGTTTATTGTAGAATAGATTTGATTATATAAATGTGATTATTTTAAAAGTTCACTGTGTTTTGTGCAGTCGCATAGTATTTTTTGCATAGACATTTGAATATTATTTCTCTATTGAATTTTTTGTAGCTTACCATTTGCAGTTGTTCGGATTTCATGAACTTTACGAAGTTGTTTTGAATAATTTTATAACGAACTTATTTACATTTCAACTGTGAATATATATACATTTTTGAGTATATACCTATAGATATCTCTTCATTTATAAAGTACGGTCAAAATTAAGGGCCTCAAACTCCATGTGAGAAAAAATTAGAATCTACAAAACTCATCGAATCGATTTGAAATAGTCATTATATGCTCGTATGCAATAAATTTAGACTGAGTACCCAGTGTTGGCATGACTATTGAAAATCAAGAAATGCGTCCTGCAGCAACCACAGGAATATATTCCTGAGTACTTTCATGATATACGTAGTACAATCACTCTAGGATAACAGTAGCTGGCTAATACGCGCGTACTTCGCACAATGGACAGCTTAAGTGCGCCTTGAAGAAATATTTAAGTGACTAAAGTGAGCTTTACAGTTTAACAATCTCTTTGGAGTATAATCTACGGGCAGTAGGCTGAAGAACGTAATTATTACGAAACTCTTGTTACTGAAATATTTCATTAAGGCACACCAGTCTTTAAAAAATAGTCAATATTAACGTGTACATACCCAACTTAACAATATAATCGTTTCAGCTACCAGTAGCTGACTTGTGGTAGGATTCGTTTTAACACTATTATAGATTCAAAGTTTAAATAATTATTACCTATGCAGTGAATAACGCTGTCGAGAATAATGATCGCGGTTCGCAGGGGTCTTAAAACGGGAAAGAGAATTTCTCAACAATATAGATACTCACCACTTGGTGTTTCCTCTCATTCACTTTTTGCTGTATTCAGCATCGAAGAATAACAATTTATTTATTAGAATTTATCAGTTCATCAATTCAGCTTTTTCATGATCTTGCCTCAATTCGGTACGTTTCGTTTTCGACCTTGTCGTTACTCTGTGATAATCGCAGTATGCCCGTACTTGCGAGCATACGCATGGTATAAATATCGGTACACGGTATACACAAATTCCCGTATAAATATCTGCATATATACATGGATATAAATGTATGAAACAATGTTCGTAGAAACTATACATAATGTAGCCTCTGCCGGCAATGTGCACTATTATTACTGCGTGACGTTTGCTGCAGGCTTCATTGAAACACTCGCTTGGTACCTCGGTAGACAAAGGCCGAATTTTGATTCAATTCCCGTGAAGATCGGCAGCGCAACTTGGTAGCCTCCAATGTGATCAGGATTCGTTGATCGTATCTCATCAGCCACTCCAGTGGTAGGAACCTTTTGTTCTGAGCCGGTTGGCCGACTGAAAATAATATCCCCACTAGAGTATCTCGCAAGCGAACACGTGCAAACGGTAGCACATTTCTCAGAATGATAATAAAACATATAATCTGCTCTAAATGTTTGGTCTACTTACGATCCTCCAAAATCAACGACGAACAACCTCTGGAGTAATTCATAGGTGAATAAGGTGACACCGAACTGCGGCGACGATCTCATTACACGGGCTATAAGAAAAAATGTTAATTAAAGAAACCGTAGTTGAGCCACCACATCGGCTCGTAGCATTCCAAATCACTGTATGATATTGTAAATTGATGCCACAAATATTTTGCTATATCAGACTAAGTAAATTTCAACCAAAATTTATGCAGGCGACACAAAAATTATCACGAGATATCTGACTTCTACATTTCAATGAAATATGAGTTGTATGTACAATTATCTTATGAATTTGTTCTCAATGCTTCTGATTTCCTTCGTGTGAGCCTTAGATGACTTTATCGCGCAATTCAGGGACGACAAATTACCGTAAAGATTAATTATAGTTAATAACAAGGCAGTAGCTGATTACTAACAGTCCGAGGACAATATGATGACGACACTCTTCGCACACGAACATATTCATAAAAAATATTAAAATACTGTTAGGCCACGGGCAGTCTCCAAAGACGGAAGTATACTCACTGATAAGTAAATCGCCGGGTCATATTGGGAAGAAATACAGGCCGACGATGCAACGGGGCCAGCCCGATGCATTCAATCGACCATGACAAAAAATATTACTAACCAATCGTCACAAAAAGTTTTTAGGCACACTCGTGACATGTGAGAAAAAATTCTAAGCGAGCTAATTTTACTGGTTCCGATTGTAGGATTGAACAGGTACTCAAAGTTACACATATATTTATAAAGCAAACTGAAACTAACGAGTCTATTTAGCATTTTTCCAGCTGAGATTTCAGAAGATTCTAATTAGATAACGGTTAGAAATTATGTATAGCTGCCAAGTGCTCGATACTGCTCATTTTTACTGATATAAAATGTTAATATGTACCTGTCGCTCCTTTCCAGAAGGCCCTAGCACCTTCTTCGTGGTAAATCTTACGAGCACAGTCCGTCACACCATTGTACGTTGTTTGACCTTGCCTTGCTACTACCTGTAATTGAAGAAGCGCCGAAATTTTATTGGAGGGTTTTGAACTATTGCTCGACAAAGTTCAGAAGAACAACACAGATATGAGGATGATTACCTGTAATCTCGTCTTAATTACATCAGCTGGCGTAACCAACGCTGCAGCTGGAACACCAGCCATGGCTCCAGCAATTAAGAGGGACACTGGCGTGTTGTATCCTCCTTCATCGGCCATTTTTGTCTTTAAATGAGCATATGTCGGGAAGTATATTGCGCTGAAGGGTACGTCACGCAGCAGACAAGCTCGTGCACCTTTGTAAAGACCAAATAAACCAAGTTCCTTGACTACCGAAAGCGCACTGACTTTTGAACCTCCAGCAATTTCGCCAGCAACTTGAAGCCTGATTTTTACGATCTCAAGTGGATTAGTGAACACTACTTGAGATCCTCCAGCCTGCAAGGAAACAGTAAAATGTTGAATGGAACGATAGATAACACATTGTTAAAAGTCGAACAGTTTGCAATACTTACACAGGCACCAGATATGATTTCACCAAGAATTGGAAGATTTCCATTCTTGTCCATAAATTTATCTCTCACAAAGTCGTTGACCGTAAGTTTTATAGCTTTTTCAGGCGCAACTCCCATCAATTGTGGTACCAGTCCACGATATAGACCAGTAACACCTTCGTGGCGAATAACCTGTCACACAAATGGTACCGGCTTTATCATTAATAATGTGGTGAGAGTCATACCGTGATATTTATCGATTCCAACCTTTTTGAAGCAATCAATGCTGTTTCGGTACATCAATTCACCGATAAATGAACCGGTTCGTTGGTTCTGCATACGAGTCTTCACTAAATCAACTGGGTAAACAGCGGTCGCTCCAACAGCTAAGAGAATTTATCATAAAATAACAAAGTTAATTACTCATATTCTCTGAACGGGCAAAACATTTAGCAGAGCTCAAAATAAGTTTTGCAATTTTAACTTACCTCCACCAATTGAGCCGAGCACGAATCTGTAACCGCTCTCCAGTATTTGTGTGACAACACCACGTTCGTCAGGGCTCTGAAAATTGAAGAGGTCACGTAACGATACAAGTTTAAATTCTGACTGAGATAAAAAACTGAGTAGGACTTACCGAAACTGCCTTGATTTCGGCAAGACGCTTCGAGATTTGTTTGAAATACTGTTCTGGTGTAATGTCCACAAGATCGTTGTAGACTATTCTCCTAAACATAGAGAAAAAATGATTACATGTAAAGAGTTCTCTAACCAGTGATCATATTTAGTCAAGGAAACTGATTTATTGAAGATATTGTTCGAGGCGTTGTTCGCGCTTCAATATTATAACTAGAATTTTGATATCATATTCAGGTTTAATATGACGGATATAATTATAGTCGTCGCACGATGTTAGATCCTCGGCTTCGGGACGTGAAATGAATATTTTCTAGAAGAACCAGCCTACCAGAACATGGAGAATAAATAGCTGAATGTGCTTTATATCTTTAAAAATAACGTACTAGAACAAGATATTCGGTAATACAAAGACGCACCCAAACCATGCCCTTGCCTCAGAATCTTCCGTTGCAGAGCTGATCCGAGCAGCGTAAACACACAAATATTCTCAGTCCACTGTTTAACCGATTTCTTTTTTTTGTTTTACTTCTCTTTAAACTTATATACTTTGCAGATTTCTGGTTATACTGAAAAAAACGATGGCAGTGACTTCGATGCGTAACCTCCGGTAGCGTCTTCCTAGCAAAATTCCATACATGCCACGAGTCATATTATAATAACATCAATCTTCAAAGATAAGTAGATAAAATCGCAACATACATGATAACGCGATGATGGGATGTAATCTAGAAATACCCTTAAAATCATATGATATGGAATCTCCTTAACTACAATCTCTAGATGCTCACCCAGTTTGATGGAGAAGGTCGCACAGCTGGAACAGAATATCCACTTCCAAGGGGGTGATCTGGGACATCATTTGAGCAGAATGGAGAAATTCCTCTGCGATGAAAAGACGAGAGATGGAGGATTAAAAATTTTAGATAATTGGAAACGAAATAGATAGTTTGTCGTTTCATGTGAAAGTACCTTTAGTAACTTCCTGATTTCTGTGTCCATTGGTCGCGTTCAGATAAATACGTTTTATGAGTTCCATGTTGTTCAGCAACGAGTTGAAAGCCATGAAGTAAGGAAAACTAACTTTCCGTCCACCCTGGCCAGCTCCTGCAGCCTGTGAATTAAATTAATCGATAGTTTCTATTAATAATATTTAAGAAACGATCACGCGATTTCTGTTCCGTCGTTTAAATTAACGATAAAACTTACCGCGACTAGATTGTCCTTGATTTTCTTGGTCAGCAGGTGACTTTTTATACTGATCATAATGTCTTGAAAATCTAAAGCGGTGATGAAGCCCGCACCTTCGGTATCAAACTTCCTGAAAGCTTCCATCGCATACTCCTCGTGAAAGTCCTGAATAATCATAAGTCCAGTTGTTGAAATTAAAGTCAGTAGCTTGTTACGGTAAAGCTACGGTAATATTCGCTGAAATTAACTCACGTGAAGGAACTGGCTGAATTCGGCGTAATTAATCAGCCTTTTTTTGTCATTGCCAAAGTAGAGCTTTATAAACCCACTGTCCATGTTGAACGGCATTTTCTGATGAAGTACAGTCTTACGCATCACCTCAGCGAACTCAGCTGCAATTTTTTATTTTCCAAATTAACATCGAAATTTTTTAATTATAAAGTACTTTTTATCAATTAAAAAAAACTACGATGATTCAAAACTCACCAAACGCAACCATTCCGTTTCCATTAGTATCAAATAATTGAAAAGCCGTTCTGTAAAGCGCATCTGGTACACAAAGTAGACCCTCAAATGCCTGAAACTCGGCGAATGAGATGAGCCTGTGGAAGAAAAAATCCCATCAATGATGATACGTTCGTTATTTCTGAAAAATAACGAACTCACCCATCTTTGCTGGTATCGACAATGCCGGCGAGCAGCCTGACAGACTCGGGATTAAAATCAGCATCTGTATAAAAGCCCAGGTAACTTCGGACGAAATCTGCGGGGGTCATAAATCTCTCTCCATTTTTCTCCTGAGTCGCATACTGAAATTTGTTGAATTTTATGATGTGGGTGAATGATATAATAAAATAATTTAATAAAATAGTCTATGAATAAAATGCTTCAAATCAATGAGAGCCGATCGAGACAGACGAGTTGGACGATTTAACATTCCCTCGGCTATTACGACCTTTAAATTTTCATTCAAACTATTCGATCGATTACGTGATACTGCAGATAAAAAGTCTACCCCCGATATCGCTGAATTAATTCAACGGCAGTAATTATTCAATTATTTAAATGGTTTTGTGACAATCACAAGAAGATACACTTGCACGTCATAATGTAAAAACCTGTGGATTTTCTCAAAATTCAACTGATTATACAATTGTATTTTACCTGATTGAAGATTTCATGGAGTCGATCACTGTTTGCCCGTTTCAGATATCCAGAACCCTGAAAAATCGATAAATTTTTATAATTTGATTTATTACCCGCGAGTCATTTTATCGATGTATAAATCATACGATCTTAATCTCACCGAAACAAATCGGTATGTGTGACATGATTGAACACATTGCATGTACGAATGATTAGAAAAATAAGTCTTCCAAAAATTAAAACCGTGTTAAAAAATCTGGAAGAAATCTGACTTATAAATTTGCTGGAGAAATTGATTAGCTGTTTTTTTCTCTTCTAGATCATCACGCTTTGATTGACGACTTTCATTTTTTTTTTATACGATAATAAAAGTAAAGTAAAAGGTCTGCTAGATAGAGGATGATATGTTATATCTAAACTTTATAGTTACACTGGCACGATTCTAATGAGTTAAAGACTCGGAAGGTCAAGTGCTGTTAGGTAATCTCGTCAAGGCCATTCGTATGCAATGCAGCTCGCGAGTTGAGCCATTTAGTACTTGTCAAAGTATAAACTGATGCGCGTATAGTACATACAAATATACATACAAACGCAAATTGGTATGGCATATAAATCTATATATAGTAATCGAATTGCCAGACAAATAATACATATTATATTTATATCTGATTCGATTAACCCTGCGTGACTTTTTATACGCACAGTTAAATTCCTATACGTACAGTATAGTATACGTTACGAGATCGTTCATTGATCCCTTTGCCCACGTGTCACCGGGTTACTCATTCATAATTCTATGTAAAATATTATCAATATTTAAAAAAACAATTTTAATAATTTTTTCTCTATATTCACATATGGATAATTATTGTAGTCGTACACTCGAGTGCGGCATTGTTTTCAGCTGCTGCAGTTGGATAGCTAGTGGGATTTCTTTTTTTTTTCAAATCCCTCTTCTCGCTCCCACTTCTTTTTATTCTTTAATTTCCTAACACGTGATGAATGAATTAACGAGTGAATCAACGTGTGATAAATTTATTTTAACGTGATTATGGTAAATCAACTTTATTTCAACTTTAGAGTACGAGACCGCACACACGAATCACACGATCTGATCCAACGTTGTAACGAGACTAAAAGGCGAGTACCACCGATAGAATAATAAGACATACGTCGCCGTCGAGGCCCCCGCAGCACTCGGAATTCCAGCTGATTAGCGATATCACGCAGCGAAAACAAATGTATACTAAGAATATTTTTATGTTACGCAATCAATCGACGATTTCGAATACATAACTACAACGGTTATGTTAAATGTCGCACCTGCAGTTATGGCTCTAGGAATTAATTTTCTACAGATCTGATAAAATTGTGTGAAATATCATAGAGCAAAAAAAAAAAAAGAAGAAAGTGAAAAAAAAAAATTTGTAAGTATCTCTCAGAACCAGCAATTCGCGTTACTTTGATGACATTACGATCGTGTATTTCCTTTGATCAGATCAGGATTGGTATGTAATACGAGTTAGAATTAATTCTTGATTCATTTTTTTCCTTCTATTAGCGTTGACGTAATTTTAGTTTTCATGAATAGGAAGGAGTTGAAACGAAATGTAGGAAAATCCAAAGAAAAAGCAAAAGCAAAAGCAAAGGCCTGCAATTACAACGCCTTCGCATCACTGCACGTCATCACGTGCGCCTGTCGCGCGTTTTCCCTTTCTCCACCTCAAAGACCTCTCAACTTATGAATCAGCTGATCAGCTCACGGCGAGATACATAGGTATATGTATAATACATACACCTCTGATAACGCGAATAATTTTTCCACGTCCAATCTGAAGATATAATTTTCAATTTCATTGCATCACGTCACATGTACGTATTATAAAAAAATTGAAATTAATGGGATTAACTAGTTACGTCGCCGTCACAGTATAATAGATTTTTTTAATTAATCCATTATCTGTTCGATCATTAATTTGCCCTTTTTTTCAGCCGATGTTAAAAAAGAATTTATTTCCCTGCTGTGATAACATTCGTGATTTGAAGATAGCGAAACTGGGAAATGAACCACAAAGTTTTTTTCATCCCAGAGAATAAGAGCGCCCAGGGTTAAACGAGGCGTTACGATTATACAATTATTATCCCATGTCAATGATTGGATGAACTTGTATACCCGCTTTTAACTGGATTTCCAACTTCCAAATCCGCCTTGCAGCTGAATGATCTGATATAACGTAACGCTGCGAAACATATCCGGGACAATTTTGTAATTAGAAACAGCATAACTGATGACCTGTGCACGAGTCATCGCCCGCTTTTTACATATACCCCAAAATAATGTATGTGTATAGTACAATTTCGATAAACGCTTCAATTTAATTTTCAGTTGTTGCCAAATGAAAATCACACAAACAGAAGCTGCTCTTATTTTTTATTCTACTTTTTGTCTGTGTGCTACGACCTGGATAAAAAAAAAAAGACTAAAATAAAAGAAAAATGAAGCCTTGCCTCCGTGTCACGTAACAATACCCTTTCAGTCACCTTGCAGCTAAAAGTTGCGTGGGCGAATTTATTTTTTTCCATCATTTTATGTAATAAAAAAAAAACCACAAAGAGTACGGTTCATAGCTAAAGTTAAAAAAAAATCAGAATCAAAAATGATAGATATAATTAACGGGCTCTCGTTTTGTTATACATGTATAATTCAACTCAAATACCTATTAGGTAAAAGTATAAATCTAACATCGATGTTTTTTTTTGTTTTCAAGAACTAAGAAAAATTTAAAGGGACTGACCTCTTCGCCGGCAGTATCATCACTCGACAGCATCCTGATTGCGTAAGAATTTAATAAAAAAAGGAGGAAAAAAAAAGAAGAAGAAAAAGAGAGAAAAAAAGAACCAAAGACCAATCAAGAAGAAAAAATGTTTTCTTCTCTTATAATTGTTGAAATATAAAGTATTATAATATAATCGTGCACTAGATCTCACTGTTCACAATTCATTATAAAATGTTGTTAACACATTTATAATTAATTTACGATAATAAATGCACAATTAAAAGAATATTGAATTATTTTCATGTAATTAAATACTGAGCACTGTGTTGAGGTGGCTGAATATAATTTCGCCAATACTAGGTCAAGGAATTTTATTTACTAATATTTTTTTTATTTTTTTTCAAGTTCAATCAAGGATTAAAACTAAAGTTCGAGAGGACTGTTGGTTTTTTCTTTTTTTTTTTTTACTCTAATTGCCAGGGGGCCGCTCTGATTTGGCCTCCTCTGTCATCGAGGGCTGCCCTACTGCGGCTGTGTCCGACGGTTCCGTATAACCGTCGAGGTTGTTGCCGACGACGTACCAAGTTACGTCGCTGGATGAAACGAGTATAAGGTATACATATAGGTTTACTTATATATGTATAGATTGGTAGAAGCGCGAAATAATTCTAGGTGGCAGTGGCTCGCGACGGACAAATAAGTGCGATGACGATGAAGAAAATTTTTGTTTTTCACAAGCGCGTGTGTCGTAAAATATATATAATGTGAGAGAATAAAATTTAATAATAAAACCACCGCGGATTTCGTTGTAGAGTTTTTTTTATTGTGAAAAACGAATTTTTTATCTGCAACTGCAGCGCGGGAATCGAAAGTTCGCTCCGAATCGTTCGATCGTCGGACGCTCAATGAATATCAAATTTTCGCTTCGCGGGTGTTCTGTGCAGAAAATTAAACGTTACGAAATTCATCGCGATAATTATCTCATGACTTATCCGGTAGATCTAATCGGATTTTATGCGACATGACTAGTCGATCATGTACCTCTCACGTCGCATGTCACTCTTATCATTTTCGCGGTGATTCGACACAAGTAGGAGAATCATGAATTTTGAGAAAACTATACGTTGCGCGGGTCATGAAAATCCGTCAAAGGAACCTCTTATTGTATGTCTATCAAAACCACTTGTTGCGTCTGAGCAGATAATATTATTAGTCGAGCGATTATAACTGAACTCGATGCATATCACTGCAGATCTGGAAGAGAATTGCAAAAATTTACCCCACTGTAATTGTAAATCATCTCTCGACGATGGAATTATACTTGCCTGACGTTAAAGGAATAAAAACAATATGAATAATATAAAATAAATAATAAACATCGTATAACGAGTAAGAATAAAAAAATTATAATTATAAACTATATCTAGAGATATGGCGTGGCCGCTGCAACATCACAATAATTATTGCGTTATTATAAAATAAACGAACAACAATTATTAAAAAGAAGATCATTTTGCAGCGTTAACTGCAACAATTCGATGGGTCGAGAAAAATTGGATAAAAATAAAAGAAATAAATAAATAAAATATCGGAGTGGGTTGGAAAATCATGGCCAGATGTAACCAGCTACATGCAACCTATGACTATTATAGATATAATAAAATCGTAGAGGACCGAGCTTGTTACAGCACTTAGACGGGTACTATATCGGTGTTAGTGGTTTGTTATATTTAGAGCTCGAGTAGCAAGAGCGATATCAAAGTTTCGACCGGACGTAACCAGATTGTCATTTCTCCGTACGTGTTACGACATATTACAGCTAAATCGTGGAATGAATCGTTATTTTTTAATAATCGAACCCTTGATTACCACAACAATAAATAAGACGCCCAAAATCTGTGTCTGAAAAGGCAGGCTATCACCATATGGAAAGGCACATAAATCTTCTAGATAACAATTTTATATGTGATTTCATTTACAATTTCATCTCGAGGCCATCGAAACCACACAGAAGATACGTGGGAACTACATATTGCTCTATAGGGAGGATGCTCGGTGATTCACAGAAAATGTATCGCTCTTATAGAATCAGAAAGAAAAAAAAAAAAGAAGTAAAGTGTACACATATCCATTGTGCAAGGAGATCAGCGCATGCTGCAGTAGCTAAAATTAATCAATCGTTAATCTTTGTCTCGTAGCGAACTACTTAAATTTATAACAGCGAAGTGAAGAACTGATTATAGTCAAGAGATCATAAAGGGGTAGGAATAAATAGCTGTAGATTGTTTGTAAAAATAACGACATTGTGTTGCGGACATGCGTGAATTAAATTAAATTCGCGGGTTATAATTAGTCGTAAACAAAAATCGCCTGTATACATATAGATATAAATATACTTGGCAGCTGGGTAGTATTGTAATCTGTATACGTGCGCAAGTTTATGTATATAACGATAATAAAATCATCATAAGTACATAAAGCTAAAAAACAAAAACGATATATTTATTGCGATAAAGATTAGGAAAGAAGAGGATTTGTGATATCGCGTGATTACGTGAAAAAAAAAAGTAAAACACTTTGCGCAGTGCGTCCGCCGCGATTTTATTATAATTCTTCACCACTACAGTGTTATGTACATCGGTGTATGTATGTGTGTATGTACGTATTACCCCCCACGGATTTATCTTTGGTTTTGATGATGTTATTAGTTCATATGAAGTAGCTCTCGCCGCGGATGAATTTATCATGGGGGGCATGATATCGATGTGACGTCGCGTCAAGTAAACTTGTTTGATATAGAATTTTGATACAGAATTATCGCACGTATTGCATTTAATATATATGCCCCGATTCACTTTATGTGTCTGTTATAATACTAATGAAACTGCGCCTGCAGTGATGCAATCAGAAACCTGATAGTGTTTACGCTATACAAATACTTCAACGATACTCTATATTGGGTGATTTAATTTTTCCGAAAAAAAATATATACATATATAATAATATAATCTCAATGCCAGATAATTAACATCCGCAATGGTTAAGTGAAAAACATTACGATCACGTCACACACCGACACGTGCTTCATCTGCACTTTGCAAAATGGAAATGTTTATTTATTCATTTCAAGTCATTCCATGGATTTTATCCTGCATTTTGATTTTGAATCGAATGCAGTCTTCGAAACGAGATATATCTAACTGTAGATTTGAATCGGTCATTCCTTCATACCTGAATCATTATAAATAATGTGAAATAAAAATTTTAATTACCAGGCTGTGTGGTGTCGGGCTTACAGATAACTATACATATACATCTGAGTCGCGTCGGTGTGTGCAGTTGGATTTCTTTTTTCAATTTAATTTTATTTTTTATAATCCAAAGCTGGTATATCTATAAAACGCACGGGCTTGGGCTATAGTATAATAAATCCGCGGCAAAGATCAGGCGGCGAATGCGTGCTACCTGACCTTGGCTATCATGTGAAAAGACGGCACCACATCCTCGCATCAGGGTCGGTAACCGAAAATGCCAACGATACGTCATGTGTAGAATCTTTACACGTTGAGGTCTCGGAGATAGCCGCGTGACCGAGAAAAAGAAGCGGCGGGAGCCAAAGAATTCTTACCGATGTATATACGTATATATATATATTTTTTCGTTTTTCTTATTCCATTTTTCTTTACTTTTTTTTCTTTTTACCGTTCCTCATATTCTTGTACTTTATCCGTACGGACACCCAGACCTAAGTTTATCTTAGCTCAAGTTTTATGTATTTATCTGCACGTGTGTAAATGTGTTGTATATATATTCTATACATAGTTCTTAGGATACGTGTATGTATACATCTGCTTGGACAAGGGTCAGAATAAAACAACGGGCTAACCCTTTGGGAAGATATGTAACGTTGCTTTACCGATGATATAGTTTACTATAATTTTATTTTCCTCCTTCAAAGCATAAAAATGTTTCCGTTGTATAGCCCGATAATATAATATCTACTTAATAAACATGTCTGAAAATATGGGAATTTTCAAAAACATAACTAAATATTTAATTAGCTGTTTGAAAAAAAGATGTATATTATGGAATAAAAAAGAACTTCATCCTCATTGCTTTCATTGTGAGTGTACACCTATAAATATACGTATTATAGTCTAGGATGTGTCTGTCGATTCATTTGGTATAATATTTGGTGAAATTTTATACACCTGGTTACATAGAGGTGTGGTTGAATCATACGAGAGAAATATATAAACCGATTGGAATTTAAAATAACTGGTCATCACCTAATCTTTAGCATCAGACGACAGGAGTGATGGATTAATCATTACGTATTACAGACGTGTTAATGATCGCCTCAGAATTTTTCTGAAAATATTAGCATCGTAAGTAAGTTTTTTATACATCCTCCTTTCATCGTATGATTTGATTCGGAAGGCGTTGCTATAACGTTGAGAGAGACTTTCCACAGCCGCGACCTTGACACGGGAAGTTCAAGGTCAATCGGATCGTCCAAGCACGGGTATCCTGCGTCAAGGATCAAATCTCCATCTCTACGCTATTCGGTATTTGATAAAAGTAAAAAGAATTAACTTAATTGGAGAGATTTCCTCTAATACTTGCAAATTTACAACTACTCTCATTTACGTGTTACTCTAAAATCAACGATGATATTTCAAAATCAACAAGAATTTCAGCATCGGTTTCTGACGTCTACACTTGATATCAGGTTCGAAAAGCACTATACGCTACATAACAAAACTGATTTTTTTTTCTCTCTCTCTCTCTTGTCTGTCTGTTTTATTTCTATTTTTTTGAAGAGTGAAAGAGAATCATACCAGCAAAACCAGCCGATCGTGAGGGACGGTGACGCATCGCTAACTTCGAAATGTTAGGAGCGCGGAGATTTGTTTCCAAGACTATAATTACTGTGGGACGTTACCCAACAGTTGGGATATTAGTTGCGTGACTAAAAGTGTCTGCAAAGAAGGTATTAATACACATATACGTGTACTCGAGTTAAGAAGATCGAGAGCCTACTCGGTGCTCGATGCACAAGACAGTTTCGGGTTTTTGCGGACCCGGTGACCTCGAAACTCTGGCGAATTTCTCAGAGTAGACCAGTCGCGGTTAGATCGATATTTGTTTAGTTCCAACGTCGAACGCACGCCGGGTAGGTTATTCATGTGTCCTAGAACAATTTTCGAGTCAGTTGTCGGTGGAACATTCAACGAGGTCGCACAGGGTCCCCTATTCATCGTTCAATTGATAAAAAGAATAATTAAGCCGATTTAGGGCGATAGGGTTGCAACCAACTTAGCTATACACTACCTGCACACGTTGCTTTGACAGCTGTCAGAGACGATTCTTTTTTGTCAATAATCCTCGCAGGAAACAATTGACAGCCGACTACTGTACCTATAAGCAACCTCCTTCAAAATGTTCTCAAACTGGTACTAAAACGATTGTCATGATCCAGGAAAATGAAATAAGTTCAGACACAGCAGGGAGTAATTGAGTGGAAAGAAAAAATTTGAATAAAAATTATAAAATAAAAACTTACCCACCTCTTGACTACCAGACGCGTGAACCGTGAACCAGTCCTTCATTCCCAGGAAGAAATTCACCTGAATTCATCACATAATATTTTTTTTAAATAAATTTATTAGGATCACTTTTCATGGATGATTTTTCAACTGATTTATCATTATGCGCGAGATACATTACTCGGCCTGATTTAACTAAACTAACAATTACCTCCTCTTTGAAAACACTGCCAGGAACGAAAGCTGCCATGCTACTGTTACCACAGTGGATACCGCTGAATGTAAGACCGAAGTACGAGGGATCAAGAATTTTACTTTACTGCGGACATCTTGTGGCATTGTTGCGAATTCAAAGTATGTCGCGGATACGCGAGGAGGCGGAGACAAAGCAGCGCGAAAAATTCAGTTGATCAAATTTAAATTTAAATCTATATATTTGATGTAAATAAATTTTTGCACTTTTAAATTACGTTTTATTTCTGATTATTTAATTGTTTTTATTATGATTGTTCAGTTGTTGTTATAACTTCATTATGCAAAGGATTACATCACGCTGATTATACAATTAAAATTTTCTAAATCGTTTACAACAGACTTATTACAGTAGCTTTATATACAAATAATATATTTAAAACAATAATCGATAATCCCCCATACCAGAGTTCCAAGAATTATGCTGCATGCATTTTTTGGTCAATCATTATCATGTAGATTGTAAACGAACTTAGCAGACATACGATGAAATTTAAATATATTGACTAGAAATCATGCTTGTGCCCTCAAAATTTTTTAATATACATTGACCGACTGATCTAACATGATTTTATAAAGAAATTTCTGTGCAATTTATTGATCCCCGTTCTCTGTGATAGCTGATATTTGAATGAGAAAATTCATATTTTTACGGAACGATATTTTCAATTAAAAAAAAATAATAATTATAATAAATATGTATAGAACACTAATATCATGAGTTCTGCAATAGTAGTTTTGTCAAGACGGTACACATTTTAAAAAATATTACACTAATTAACAATAGTAAATCATCATATCAATCAAATATTCTGATAGAAAGAAATCTTGAGTGATTATTATAATCTTAATGCTTGCGCGGTATGGATTAGCGATTAGCACATTAATCTGTGTCATTTCTGCATTGCTAATATTAAATACTTTGTTTTCTAGCAATAATAATAGACATTATTGATCTGGTTACCATTATTTTTTTTAGTTTTTTTTTTTCTCTTTTTGTTACAATATCAATCCCGCTTCAGGTAAAACCATTTAAGATATCTATACATAAACACGTTCATCATTGTATATCAATATCTGGCTACTAATACATTCTTAAATAATAATATTCTATTCACTGAACCTGTGAGACCTTATCGTATATTTTGCTTTCCTACGCTTAACCAGACTAATAATTTAAGAATAAACATGACATACCAGAGCCAAGCTTTGATTATTTAAACAATTCACTTGATCATCTTCAAAAGTTTATAAAATAAAAGAAGTTACTCAAAATTGCGAAGGTGTATTTTAAATAATTGGCACTATCCAATGAAAATTTGTATATAATTTAAATTCTTATAACTTATAAGGGGAAAAAGTTGTCATCGGTGATCAAACGAACCTTATCAATTATCGTATTGATGATAATAAATTCATATTAATCATCAAATCAGACTTAGCACGAGCATTCATTGTCCTGTTGGTTTTACCGAGGGAAGTATATTTTCATGATTGTAGTATTCGTCTGGCTACAGACAAAGCAAAATCTTAGAAACGCGCTATCATGGGTTGTTATAAGTCTACCATGAATATGGAATTCAAACAACGTCATATCCGACGACTGTTTAGACTCGAACTGACTGAATTCTAGACTCAAGGAAGACATAGCAGCTACTGAATTGATGATAGATGCGAAGAGCATCCCTCGGTATTGATTCAATCACGCTGTATAATATTAGCCAATGCAATATTTTCAAAGAAAAGAACTGAGAGAGTAAATGCACCATGTAAATTACTTAAAAACCAAATAATTTTCAGATACATAGAGGCATTAATGTAAAATAGCAATATCAAATATATTATTTTAAAATTATTTGTGAAGATCAAGCTGTAGAATGCAGTGCAAATGTCAATATGGTTAACGAACTGTGAACGTGAAATGTCCAACAGATAAATGAGACAATAAACCATTCTTACCATCGGCTCATAGCTAGCTACTCTATTGTTTGCCAAGCGTAAATTATTTAACTGATCGTGAAACTTAATTTCTTAGCTATGGTCACTAAAACTAGTACGTGAACCACCTTATATCTAAAAATGACCAATAACTTTACTCTTCAAAATTGTCAGATTAGTCTTGTTCTCATTGCTGCAGTCAGCTAAATTATTGGCCATATAATAAGACTAAAGCACTAGACCTACGTTTACTCGAGTATATTAATTTTTTTTTTCTCTTGAATATAATATAAAGTACAGTATTCATGTAATCTGATAATTTACCATAGATACATGAATTTTTTTAAATTGATTTTCCATTCATTTTCAAATAGAATTATCCCATCGTTTTCAAATAAATAATACAATTCTAATACCAAAGCAAAACCATGCTTCGTAACAATTTACAGTTTTACGTAGTATGTAGATAATATACATGCTACAAATCTTATTGGTCTACATCATACACAAATGTCTACATTTATTTTAGCTATAGTATCATTGCTTGTAACAGTAACATTATTACTACAATATTATTTTCCTTCTTTTTTTTTCTTTTTTTTACTTATACAGATACGGTATTGTCTATTATGTAGTTTTATGGCTTGCGTTATAATGATATCAAGAGCCAATGGGTGTACATGCTTCTTTATTTTTTCATTGCATTGTTCTACTGTGCCAGTACTAAAATATGTTATATTCACTCTGAACCGTAAAATTCATTAATTAAAAACAATCACACGCATCAGCTCCGTAAACGGAAAGAGAATTGTCTCGCTTCAATGTATATTATAGTTGTATAAAACGAAACGTCCTTATAAAATAATATAATACAAATGTTACGTGGTTCAAAAATTATCAATATTTCATTGTATAATATCAAGAAAGTAATTATAAAAAATTATAAACAGTAATATATTTGCTTCTTAATTTAACACTGAACGCTATAATATTGAAAGCTATAATTCGCTATTCCTATACTCTATCGCCTATATTCCAGATTACATGGGGTAAATATAGCAAAACGTATTTCATTGCTCTCTTATAATATGACCAACTGTATATTCATGGATTCTGTTTTTGTCATAAATATCAGATTCACAATTACCTATTCTTTTCCAATGAATTTATATGTATATTTACCCATCCTACCTTCATTTAATTCTATATTAACAGTGCCTATCTGACTCAGTTATCGGACAATTTTGCCGAATTCAAATCATCCTTACACTCGGTTTACACATGGCTTATTGTTTGAATAGATATCAAAACTGTTCAAATAGTTTCAAAAAATTTAATATTTTGATATGCAAATGAACTGTAGCTTAGAATTTCACGAGGTGTCGCGCCAGCCGGCCAGTGGCCAATGCGATCACTCTTTGAAATTGGGATGTATCAAAAAGAAATGGAAAATAAAAATTTAATTAATATAAAAATTTTTTTTTGGTTCGTGTCCAATCTCTAGCCTGGAATTGAAGTACGCTGTATTCAAGAGGTAAGTACAGAGTCCTAGTAACTTGATATCAATCACAGATTTAAATCGCAATAACTTATGACATTGTCATTGCCACGGGAAAGCACGTCCTCTGATTTATTGTCAATTTCGAACAGTTTAAACTCAAGTCACCCTGCATATGTCGAATGTTATTGAAACAAGGGTCTTTTTTATTTTGTATTAAAAAATCTTTTCAGTTTAGTACGTATAGTGTTATCAAAAGTTTTAGCTGCCATGCGAAACCTACGATCTGTAAAATGAGTGGATGATCACGTTAGCAACGCATATTCCGCAATAAATTTGTTGTGCAGGACTTTGGGCACACTTATACGGGTCTAGCATGAATTCTACTTCTTCAGAAGCTCCAGTGACATTCATGACTATGTACAAATCGTCTAAACTCTACTCAGAAGAGAACGGCATATATACGATAGAAAACCTCATTTAACAGCATTAAGTGTTGGATTCTGTAGAATGTTGCGATCGAAGTGCCGAGTAGCAACCTTGACAGACTCTGACAGGTTTCAGAATGCCCAATCTTGAAATCTTGGATTCAAATCTACTGCATCTTGACACACAGAAATTTTTTTCAAAGTCAAAATTAACCTACTTCAATTGATATCCTAAAATAATTTTCTCCCAACGTTTGAAAAGAAGAAACCAGGATAATCATATGTTAAAATTATTATATTCGGTTTTTTACTTACTTTGAGCAGAACACTAGTCCACAATTCCTGCAGTGATGTCGTCGTTCGTAGAGATTAAACCTGACTCCACAGCCGGCACACGAATCCGCACCTTCATCTTTGAGCCAATGATCTGCAACAGTTCTTCCTGGTTGTTCGCATACGCTCCAAGAGAATACGCGTCCTCTGGTATCTCCGACATAAACCGCCCTGTGATCTCTGAAATTACATGATGGATAAAATTAGCATTCCCAAAAACAAGCAGGCCGCATTCGTATTCATCAAACTTACCTGGACACCGCAAGTGCAGTGATAGACGCAGGTTCAGCATTGTCTTTACGATCATAAGCAGTGTGCATGGTCAATTTACTTCTAAATACTAATTGTCTTTGCCATTTAAATCCGTCCCTCAGAATATTCTGCGGATTTATTTTCTTTGGTTTGGTATCTGCTTCAGTGACCATGACAAAGCTATCGGTAAGACTTGTATCGCTTTTACTAGCTCTCAACGCACCCTCGGTAGGATCTCCAACACCGACCACCGATTCGCTATCAAACAAGATTTTGATCAGTTGAAACTATTAAAGTACAAGACTTTTTCCAAATATGATATCGCTAGATACCTGATCGGAGCACCTTCGCTGTCAGCTCGCCCACCACCTTCACTTTTCCTGAACAATGGATTGCAACGACTTTTTCTTCGCAATACTACAGTAGCTGCATGATTACTCTGGCGGGCGGGTTTACTGCTAGAGCCATTGCTCGATTCATTATCAGAGCACTCTTCTTTTTCCTCGTGAAGCCGAGATGTTTCTTTTGCATTCTCCGTTTCAGAGAGACTGCTTTCCGATCCACTCTTGACCAACATACCTATCAACACACGAATCGTTCAGTTAAAAGATAACGATAGACTTACTTATGAGAATATTGCTTCATACCTGAATTTTCAGTGGACATACTTATTTGTTTAACAAGATCATGAACTCTTTTTTTCGTATTTTCACTATCATTCTTCACATTAGATAAGTCTGTCTTCGCGTCTTTTTTGACCTCACTCTCTTCGGCTTTTTCCTCCTCAGCAGGTACTTGAACATAATCCATTGACCACATCTGGAATAGTGTGATTAGAAGCATTCTCATCATCAACTGTCAACCCGTCTCAACGTTAGAATTGTGGCAACTCTTACCCTAGCTACTCCATCGGTTGATCCTGTCATTATAACGTTCTGCGAATCCCATTCATGAGTCTGACTGAATGCTACACACAAAATTTGTTGCATTCGATCAGCACGACCTACACAAGTATTTACACTGGCAAGTTCTTCGCCATTGATACTCCAAACATGTAACCAAGTAGCTGCACAAGTTGCAATGTCTCCCTAGAAAATAGAAGACATATTTGATATTGATTAAAGACAACAAGATTTTCATGCAGCGGTTTAGTTCAAAAAATTTACCGTTAAATCATTTATGGCGACTGCTGCAACTGGACCTGCATGCCCTCTGAGTTGTCGAACAAAAAGGCAGCGGGAGAGATCCCAAATAATTGCAGTGCCGTCTCGAGAACCAGAAACAATAACGTTGTATGCCGGACTCGAGGCCAAGCAGGTCACAGCGTCGGTGTGGCCATATAAACATTGCTTAATTGATAGCTGCCGTTTGGCGTATTCCCAAACCGTTACGACCTTGAAAAATGAATAGAAATTATCATCGGTAAGAGACATTTTATAAGATCAAAAGTGTCCAGCTGACATGAGTGAATTGCGGAGGACAATCACATACCGAACTTGTCCCTGCAGTGACAATTTGTTTGGAAGATGGGCAAACGCATGATACGATTTCGCCGCTACTTTGCATCATTGCTTCACAAACGAAAATTGCTTTATCACTGTCATAATTTCCTATTCTTAAAGAATGGTCTGCGAATCCCCAGGCAACATATTTATTATACGACGGTGGTATTAGAGTTTTATTTTGCTCCACAGCCAGCACTGCTTTATCTAAATGCAGAATTTGACCAACGGGTCCTTTCAATTCTGAAATACAAACGTCAAACTGTCAGCTTGATTACGAATACAGAGTTTATCGAACTATTCAAACTCACGAAAAAGTACAGGGATGCAAATCTCAACAGATTGAATATTCACCTTTAATTGGTTGGAGTGATGGTTTCAAGTTGTCAAGATTGTGGAAGAATAGTCTATCGGAGGTGGTGATACTTAGGCCTGGAGTAATAGGTCCCGGATCAATTACACTTGTTCTTTGAGTCATTTTTTTGGCAGGATGAGGTTTTTTGAATAGCTGCTTCGGTATTTGGCCAAAATTGTTAATGAATCCAATTGTTGCATTCTTCTTCAAAGGATCGTCGATACTAGACAACAAATGAATAAATTCGTCATCAAACTAATTCTGAAAAAATGACTTAATGGCAATCTATAATTTCATCAGGCATAAAAAAATGCGTACTTGTAAATATCAACATTTCCTTCGTAAAAAAGATGGTGGAATACATTGACTGCATCTACAGCGGATTGGCCATTTTGTTTGTAGCCAAATATCAAATCTATCCACTGATGCAAGTGCTGCGAGATATAATCACATTCCAAAGCGAGTCTATGTACTCTGATAAATTCACGAGGATCCTGCTTAGCCCAAGGAGGAAGAACGATATCACCAAGCTGTACGCCACTTTGCTTGGAACCTGGAACATGAATCACATGGTATATACCAAAGACAATTTCTGCCATGAAATTTGTAATAGCGAATACGTTTGTTAAACAATGAATGATACCTAAGTCAAAATTATTCGAATTGATGAGGAATTCTGGCAGGTAGAAGAACTCTGGAATGAGTTCCTTAACATCTGCCATATTGTGTTTGGACGCAGAGAGCCAAGCCTCTTTTATGCTATTGAACATTCGGTCCGCCAAATCAAAGTGACCACCCTGAGGAAATGGAAGATTAGTTAATCTATCGAGAAACGAGGTACGCTGTCACTATATTCAAGAAAATATTATAGAACTCACTTGTAACCTCAGAAAATGTTGTGTAAAAGGTTCCATCCTGACTAGATACGAACACACAATCATCGCTGATGAATAGTGAGTGCCGTAATGATAAGGTGGAGTTTCTCCATGGGGATCATCCCATTCTTTATATCTGAGAACAAGCATGGTTGTTTGTTATGAATAAATATAAGGACCATCACAGCATGAAAAAAAGTTTTGTATCAAGTCTTACCTTTTCTTAAACTGCGATAGACGGTCCGGACTTTGGGCTCCCATAGGTCTACTAAAATCTCTGAATGTCGAAGGGTCGCTCAAATCGAGTTCCTCACTATCATAATCAGCCAAAATCCATGGGAATATCGGGTACTGCATCAAATCATTGTAGCTACGACCCGCCAATGTATTGAGATGCATCAAGTATTGGAAATTGGATATTTCTCCCCTCTAAATGGATGAAGAAAAATTTTCGATCTTTCCGTAAACGCACCTCTGCACATAATCATATTCTGTTCTACTTACCACCCATCTCTGAGTGACTGACGTTTCACCGATTAAATTCGAAAGAAGACCGGTAGCTTGTTCTACGTTTGCGGTCCGTTTCTGACCTGCTACCGATTGTTGAGCACTATCAGCTATAGCAGTTGCAAAGGTCATAAATCTACAAGGAAATCATGTTTTAATAATATTTATCAATTTCGTTGGCTAACTAAAACCTTGATCATTGTAAAATTTACCGTTGATAAACTTTGTTTCGAACTTTTCTTGGAAATGCTAATAAGTAATTTCTCCCATCTCCACTAAATACTTCCAACGCCATCGGTTGCAAAAGGTATCTCCTTTTATGTACTTCCCTAGAAATGAGTTATTGAATCCCATTAAGTTAGTATTTCAAATTCACTACTGATTTACATAGAATAATTATATTTCTACCGTATGTCTTCATAATTGAACTTGGAACATTGTCGCATCGCTCTAGATCTTCTTGGCGAGCCAGGTGATGGTAGTATGGGTTCATAAGCCTCCGGTAAACTTTCGATATCTCGAATTTCACGAGATTTCAATAATGTGAATCCATCTATTACATAAAAATGTTCTTTGCCAAACAAAAGTAGCCCTTCAGTTGTATCTAAACCTTGTATTCTGGCACATCTGAACATGTGGCTTATCTAGAAAATGAGATAATCTTTTAGTTTTATGTACCGCTTGCTTGAAGTCTCCATGACTTTTTTTCAACTCCAGCCTTGGGAAGTTTACCTTTTCATGTTCTTCCAGTAGTCTGAGGAGCGTCTGATTGTCAGGAACAGTTTGATTGTTCTCTTCTTCTTGCTCGATGTCTTCGGTTGCTTCGTCAGGCTCGCTCGCATGCCGCTCTAGAGTACAAGGTACCATGGGTGGTTCACTGTCAGCAGAAGTCTCATTCACATTCAAAGGAGTATCGTCGATAACTGGTTCACGTTCGCGTTCGAACATTCCAGCGGAATTTCCCAACTGTTTCAGGTAGTAATCTTTGCTATCCATACTAGTTGCAACCTTGTATTTCAGTTGTTTCTGTACATATGGAATGATGAAATATTGATTGAAAATGCGTTATACACTTAGTAACAAATACGTTTTCAACTCACGTTATCAGGATGTTCTAATTCGGGTCTGTAAGGATAATGAATGTAAAATAGATCATTTTTCATCATCTTTTTACGCATTCTACAAGGTCCCTCAGTCATATCCAGCATCCATTTATCAAGTCTAGTGGAAGTTGGAGGCCCCCAAAGTCCACGTTCCCGAGTAAGTTCTGTTTCTGTCTGCAGCCATTCCTGTAAAGATGAAAAACACGTACATGACTTGAACGATAACGACTTAACTGAAATTAAAATTACTTGAATAATAATAAAATACCTGGTAAACATATCGCTGCGTATGCTCATTAGTATGCTGATGTTGAAGGCGTCGAGAAGCAGCAAGTTCTCTAACTAAGGCAACATGTTGTTCTGTCCATTGAGCAACAGTATTTTGATGTAGCCTAACTCGTACACGCACAGATTCTTCCTTTCTGACTTTAGTCCTGCTAGCTAATCTTGTTAACCCACCTGTGACCTTTTGAATTTTCTACAATGAATCGGAAAAAGGTTCGTTAGTTAGATATCGCGTAAAGTGCCTTGTAATTTTGAAATAACTTAAAATAACTCACGGATTGTATCTGATTGTGCAGTTCCCAAGGTACTCTATACGAAGCTTTCCTTTCCAGATCGACATAATTGAGCCACAATTTAGTGGCTGCTTCTAAGACTTGATCTCTCACAATAGCTAGATCAGGTGCTCTTTCATTACCAGTGGGGGGAACAAGAGTTACTTTGAAAACCTCTTCTATGGCTGGTTTTTTACAGACATATAATTCTTCCCACACTCTCATCGCTGCAACAGCCATTAAGTTATGCCCTTGATGTGATGTCAATCTGTCATCGCTCGCCTCGACTTGATGATTTACGTGCCATGTCGTTTTCATGTTCACATCCAACATAATTTTCAGATCCGCTGTTAATTGGAGGAGGCAGTACGTCAAGCAACCAATGAATTCTAATTCGTGGTTACCCGCTCCAAATACTAGCAACCTATGGATCAAAATTATATTTTTCACGTTAGGTCTTGATTACTTCGCAGATATTTGAAAAATCCACTACAGCTACAACCTTACAGAATGAGCAATTACCTGTGATTAGTCAGTTTATGCAATGCTTCCAGCACAGCCATTTGATCAGCGATAGAATCAGTTGCTCGAGAAAGTAGGAATAGAATCGTTCTATTCAGACAATGATGAAGTCCTTCCATGCTGACTGCACCAGGCCGACGCTTTGCTTGTCCAATGAGTTTTACGATAAAGTCAAATACTTCGTGTGGATCTTTGGTCAATGCTCCTTCATGTTATAAAGAAACAAGATGTTATTGGAGATCATGATACAATATTTATATCGAAAAATTGGTAAATCTCACCTTGCCATAATTTATCCACAATTCTGGCAGCAACATAACAAACGTTACTAGTTATATTATTGGCAGATCCACCCGATACTACAGGCAAGGCAGCTTGTTCACCGATCAAAACATCTGCTGCCAATAAATGCTCCATCAAGATCGATAATACTTCTGTCTGGTAGCGGGTCTGTTGACTCGTAGATGCATGTTCAGGCCATGCTTCTAATACCAGATCAATTGACGGTGGGGCCTTTGCCGTGACTGGCAGTGATAATGAGTCAACTATAATGACGCGAAGGAAGTCCATAACAAATTTCTTAGCTAGATGATTAGTTAGTCCAACATCTTTTGACGGAGACCTCACTAATACTGGTTCCTGTAAAAGAATGTTTTAATACCAGAACAATTTAATACCTCGCTTTGGTATTACTATAGCGAGATTTATTCGTCAAAGTACCTCATCTGCAGGAGTACTAGCTCCGCTACTATCTTGACTGCAACTCGACGGTTTTGGGAATAATGTCCCTGCGAGTGCACCCAGGACTTCGGCAGTCATGAATACTTGCATAAAGTCGTTGAAGTTGTGATAAAGGAAGAATAGAAATTGTATGATTGTCACTGGATAGTCATTAAGCCATTCAGGTAAAACATCCGACCTGTAGAAAATCAGTCGAGCTATTAGTTTGAATAATCACAAAGCATAATTCAACGTTTAAGAAGTCTACCTACCCATTCAAATGACTGTTGAGCATAGTGCGAACCATAGATAGAAGGGCGACAACCGCTTCAGGGCACAGATTAATTTTCCCGGTGAGTACAGAAAGGGACTGATTAGTTGGCACACCAAACATGAAACTCCAAACATTGTCCAGATCCAGCTGAATCATTCAAGTTAAAAAATATCTGTAGTTTCTATCGAGTTCAGCTTCATTGGGAATAAAAACAGTATAATCATGAGCATAAATACCTTTGTATCGGCAGGTAAAAGTTTTACTGGTTGGCCCATCATAAGGGCTATGAATAAAAAGTACAATTCGGGAACTAAATCAACATGTTGCGGTAAAAGCCATCCTAAATGCTGAAATCCCGGTACGTGAAGACCGACAGATTTGATTTCTCCACTCGGCATCTGCTGATGACATCCTAGAATATTTTTAAAGCTTTAGCTAGTTACTTGATAAAAAAGCAGCTCAAAAAGCGTATTTTAACAATAGGAATTACCAAGAGCCAAAGCCATTCTGTTGTGATCGGTATGTCTTAGCCAGCCACCATTGCTTGTTCCATCTTTGAACTTTTGCAATATCGGTTGTACTGAGGTAATTGCTACCAAAATACGTAACCCCCAAACAACGGTGGTGCTATGAAGTCCTGGTTGAAGGAATAAAAGCACCCAATCAAGTCCCAATACTTTGACAACATCGTCGCACATGCTGTAAAGGTAATAATTTATGTGAGATTATTCAGTAGCTGTGTTAATTAATCTCAAGATATTATATGGATGCCTTGGAATACCCACCTATTGATTACTTTCATTCCGTTGAACAACAACGAGTGCAGTAACTGCAGACATCTATTCCTCAGTAATATATTTTCACCTTCTCCTTCCTTACCAGTCTCTCCTTCTCGAAGGACAAGATGTTTTTCTGAACCAACTGGTAGCGTAGCTACGATAAATTGTCCAAACCTGAAATATTATACAAAAATTTTACAGCATTACATACCATTTCAAAATTGACAACAACAAATTTGCACAAAATTTTACCATAAAAGATCAGCCTGTCGTGGCTGGCTAAGAAGTATGCTTAGTAACACCAGAAGGACCTGTCTGGTGCTATTCTGTTTTACATCGCTGAGAATATGTAACAATTTATGTACTAGTTGCAGATCTCGCATTATCCGAAGATTGGTTCGTTTCTCACTTGATTCCGCAATTAATTCATACAAATGTTCGAGAAGAGAACGTAAAAGCTCTCCAGGTGCTTCATGCCAAACCTGAAGGATATATATTATGAATAAATATTTTACAGTTGTAAATAAAAATCATAAGATCCGTTGAGTGAAAAGAAATAATTGCCTACCTCCAAGTCACACAGAAGATCTTGAAATGCTGTCAAATTAGGAATTGCACTAGTTTCTCTACCGCTATCTACTGTGCCAACTAAACTGAACGTGAGATGTAGAATGTGACTGTTAAGTAGTGGACATTTTCTTCTCAATAGCATAGCTAAGGTTTGGTATCCTCTTCTTCTGTCCATTTCTTGCTGAGCAGCTTGGTTGGATCGGACAACGCATACCAAAGCTTTTACAGCTGCATAGAGAGATTCTACATCCTGAGCCATTGCAATGAGTCCTGTAGAAGAATCGTCAAAATCGCAAAGTCTTGAATAAGATCTTTAAATAACTTCATTGCTTAGGATCCATAGATTTATTACAGCTGTGACTGGTAATCGCCGTTACACTCACCAAGTAAAACTGAGCAGCCACCAACATTATCTATCATAGTAGCGACGGGGCGAGGACTAAAGACTCTCACTCCAAGATAGCCCACAACAACTCCACCAAGTGCTCTTGCTGGGCCACTCAAGTGACCTGCCGAATTGTGCAACACTCGAATGGGAGTAGCATTCTCATGAGAAGACATGCCCAACTTTCAGAATAATTTTCACAATATTAGGGTAACATTCAGAAATAAATGAGCGAATGAAAATATAAATCTGCCAAGTACGGGCATAAATTTGGATATGGAAAGATCGATACCTGTTTGGCTATTGATTTATTGTCCGCTCGGCTGTAGACTTTTCGAATTTTTGCAAGCGTTAGTTGAGACATGGCTTTTGCATTTAATCCAAACACAACCTTCTCTTCAGCCACCAGAGCTGGCAATGGCTCAGGGCCTGTACAATAAACGTAGTTGAATTACGCGCAGAAAAAAAAGTAATTTTGATAACAAAAAAAATTGGGCGATTTAATCGCAGGCTGTGCTGTCGAGGTAAGAAAAAGTATCATCTCCTGAATATAATTAACTCGAGTTTTGTTGCCAATACATGCAAATGGCATTCATTCCTTTAGAATCAAATCGTTGTTATGCAAACTACAGATATTTCAATCCAGACGCGTACCACTTTTGTCTCTACTGACGGCAGATAGAGACAAAATCGTTACCATTCATGTTACTGTGAATAGGTGATATTCGATCAATTTGACTCACCCAATAACTGCGGCGCTTGTAAGCTACCCATGTAATGTGGTCCCAGTTTGAATAATACTGCTATATTTTGGGCGTTGAATACTTCTTCAACAAGGTGACACGGCCCTTGCTTCCAAGTCAGCCTGGAGTATCTTCTCCAACATGGTGGTGTACCGATGTATCCATAAACGGGTGATGCGACTGTCAAATTAGCCACACCACCACCAGGAGTTTGCGATATATAATGCAGCTGAGGGTAGAGGAATAAATGAAATTATTAGAATAATGGTATAAATTCGGAAAGCAAAATGAAGAACGGAGACTAGGAATATATATATAAAAAAAGAAACCTTTTGACTATAGATGTGTTGGCCATCTAAGTACAATGAAAAACTGGAGTTCTTTAAAACAGCGCGATTTAAAACAATAGCAATATGATGCCATTGACCCTCATGAAGTAAATCTGGACACCATACTCTTGCCCCATATTCACCTGTCACTTCTGGTTCCCATTCACCGACATCTAAAAATCATCATGACGAATGAAAATAATTTGCATCATTGGATTCCAGAGTATTGTGAAATCGATTTTGACCGGAAGACTTACTTTGCGGCAAAGGAGTTTCGTGTGTTGAAACGATTATAGCCTTATCTCTCGCACTGAGAACTGCTGTCAGACATATCAAATCTCTTGCAGATTGGGGACTGCGAACGAGCGTTAATAATCTCACGCAATGTGGATCGGTTCTCGGATCGCTAAACTTGTCGACACATATCCAGGTACTAAATGTCAGTCCAGTTTGTGGTGGAAACAATCGATCGCCTGAAAGATCACGATTATTTTCACTATGTTGAAAAATATCAAACACACCTTGTTTCGGCACTGACAAATCTTTGTTATCTGAGACTAAAATAAAGAGAAATAGTACAGAGAGGGGTACACAACCAAGAACTGAAGCTCAATTGAATCTCTTGCACAGTAATAATAGTGCTGCAATCATTCAATTTAGACTGCGAGTGTAGGATGTAATCATTCAAGCAGATACAACGATGAAAATATCGCCGTTTTTTATTTATTGCTCTGTAGGTGTCAGTTTGAGATATGTAGTTAAACGACCGCAGCCTACACAAATAGACTCGGATAGATAATTAAATTGTTACAACTAAATTTAGTTCAATTTCGAAAAAACCGATACAATTCTTTATAGACTTAAAAGACTTCGGAAATCCCTACTGGTGAATCTCTGGTAGAAATACCAATTTTCGGTGAATAACGTAAGGTAATCCAGACTTACCAGAGCCAATGCCTCCAAGAACAGTGTTATCTGCGGTAACAACTGTAGGAGGAGAAGTACTTTGTGGAGCAACACTGGGCAAATATAGACAAGCAAAACCTTCAGCACTCATATCGAATTCGACGAATGGCGGTAGAGTACATGATCCATGAGCTCGAAAATCCTTTGGTGTTGTCATCGATACTAAAGTTTTGATACGAGTTAAGGGAACAGGTCCACCAGGCTTGGGCTTGTTTGGCTCAATATCATCCAGTGAAATGCAGCATAACGGATCTCCGAGCCGTAAGAATTCTCTGAAATATCAATGAGTTGCTTTTATTGTTGCTAGGGCATGATATTTCAGTTAACCAAAATTCAGTATGGTATAAGCTACCTCAAATCTGTGGGTTCTAGGGATTGTGCAGCGAGCCTTTCAATTATATATTGCAGTGGTTGATGAAGCGGATGTGTTTCATCCTGTAGAGCAACTTTGCCCATAGTCAACAATTCACTCGCCATTCCAGCTTCGCACATCACTTGCTGATTTCTCTCCGAACGCACCAAACTTTTTATAACTTCAGCTATATACAATTGCAATGCCAAAACCATTTGTTCTTCGGATTCATCTGCTATCGACGGAAGCAAATGAAGCATTCCAACAACAATCCCAGGATGTATAACAATTGGTTCGGGAGTTGGAGGATTCAAGTTTAGCGAATTGACAGTTGAACGTTTTCCACTACCTGGTGAATCGAGTGACTTTTGATGCTGAAATTAAATTTTTATTGAATACTCGCACTTTCTATGATTGCCATACAAACTGGCCAGAAGATTGGCAAGCTACAGCTCACCTCAATATTAACATGTCTGTGACTCGGTGATCGAACTCCGACCCCTGTCATGTTAGGTTTATCAAATGCATCTAGTGCGACATCATACAGAAGTCTCATTATTAAACAAGCATAAGCAAGTGCCTTAGGCATTTCGCTAGGAAATGCTGGATCCAATACGTTGCTGGTGAATAGAGAATGTAAGGCGTTATGATGATTGGAAGTTAGAACTACGTCAGAATTCGTCAGCTTTGTTTGTGATGAAAAACAGCCGAGTAGACGTAGAGTATCGCATAAACTTGACTGACATATCTATTGGAAAAATAAAAACAAAATACAATGGATTACTTTTATGTTCTGTCTTTTGAGATTGGAATTGGAAAATGTTGACCGATGTGGAATCATTGGAAAAATTACCTCGTGATGGAAAAACTTTGCGTTGGCTGGCTCAAATCGCATAGCAGTACTTATCGTGTGGAAAACCACATGTAATAACGTTAGAAGCGGAGATTCATCTCGAACCGTCTGTTGCGATATATCGTTGCATGGCTCATTATTTTCTATGGGTCGAGGACCAAGTTGACTTTCCAGAGAAACAAGAACTGACATCACATAAACAAATCCCCCTACTTTACGGAACACAGTCCTCGTTCGATGAGACTCCCTCAAACAGGCAAGCAACGACTATAAAAAACAGACAAAATCAGATTGTCTCTCTTAGCGCATATCAAAAGATCTGGACCCACACCCCTCACCTTCAAAATATGGGTTTTCAAAACCAATGCGTTTGGCAGAGCAGAATGCATCACTCCAAGTAATGTGGCCATATCATCATCGCCACCAGCACTTATTACCAGTTCTCTGACGATTCCGAGAGCTTGGTGCCTGCAATCGGTGTATGGCACAAGATTGTGGGAACAGCGAGCTCCTCCACATTCTCTGAATACATTAGCATTTTGAACATTGCCTGCTAAGAGCGTTGTCAGTGCTTCCATGATTAAAGCACCCAATCGCTCCTGATCCGGGCACATTTTATACTCTAAAAAATAATTAATTTCCCATTGCAAGAAATTTTAAAGGATTCGAAGCAAAATATATGTATATGGTTCATACCTAATCCTTGATCATGGGCAACTTGTTTATCCTTCAATAACGTTGCGTATCGATGCAGACAAGTTACAAACACCTCCAGCATACCAACTTCTCTATATACTTCTTTAAAAATAGTATTGTGCCTGGTGAAACAAATTGAAATTGAAGTAATCAGAAGTTGAAACTGAAAATTTTGCAAAGTGGAAAATAATAGTCAGACCATAATGGTTGGTTACCTAAGTATATTGAGGAGTGTTTCCAAACACATAATACTGCAGCTGACGGAGTTGTTGGATTTTAGTAATATCGAAAGTGATATGAGTTCTTTGCAAGGTACGAAGTTTAGTTGAAATACTATGAACTCAAGTAATTGGAAAAATTTTTCTTGAATTTCAGGATTTTTTAGGTGAATTTTTTCTGCGAATTGAGACAGTGTATTTTGTCCTTCGAGAATAAAGTAATTTGCATTGTCGCTGTGGTAAACACTAGATATAGCATCCAGTATGGTACAGCATAGAAGCGGGGAGTTAGATTTTACAAATACAGACTGCAGGACTTGGAATGCTTGTATATTCCGAACGCTACCGCCTGAAATTGAACCAAGTGTGTATTTATATCCACTTCCAAGAAACATAAACGTTAACATTACACTATTAAGTTTTTCGAAAATACTTCAGAACTGATGAGAATGATACTCACCTCGGTTACTAGGCTGTGGTAAAGTGAAACCAAGCATTTGAAATAATGAGCCCATACTGGCTTGACTCGGCTTTAATTCGGTATGACCGCACATTGTCAATGAAGCTAGCATGAGTACCAAATTTCTTATAGCATCTTGAGCCTCTGCTCTACCATCCTGTTCTAGTCTTGAAGGAGCATGCCTGTGAAATAATTTCAAATAAGTACAAACAAGACACGCATGGTAGGGCTGGACAAAATCTTCTAGTAATTCTTACTTCAACAAAAATTCAGATAAGAAGATGTATCCTTGACAAGCTCTGAAGTCATCTAATAGTGTTTGGGATACTTCGCTAGAGTCTTTTAAAAAACAAAATACTGTTACAAACATCTCGACGACTTCCAGAGGTGCGAGTTCAGGTACTCTCTGCATGTTATCTATGCAGTGTGCTATACATCCCTTATCTGCAAAGTGTGAGAAAAACGTTCAATGGTATATCTTTGCCTAGCCTTCGTTTTTGCACAGATGAGGCTGTATCCAAATTATTACTTACTGTGGATATAGGCAACCACGTTTTGTGTTAGGCCATGTCGAGACAAGGTCATTAAAACCTCAGCGGCACTTTTACGCCACATTACATTATATTGTGGACACCAGCTAGTGATAGCAGAGAATAGTAGAGTTAAATCATCTTTCCTTGCAAGCTCCTCTGCTGGGTATGGATGACTGCATAATCTGACTAAAACCTGTTTTCAAATAATGTCATACCAATCAATTAAGAAATTCGATATTATTAAGCAAGGTCTGTTTTCAATTTCGCTTGATAAATTGTATTGAAAAACCGTTGAAAAATCCAACCTGAACAAATATTTTCTGTAATAAGATCCTACGTTCCCTTGGAGTAAATTCACTATTAGCATCAGCAACATCAGCTTCAACTTCGCTCATTTCAGGCAAATCGAAGAATAAATAAAGACATTTTACTAGGGTTGATGGTACTGAGGCAGTTGTCATGACCTGGGAATTCATTTTTCGATAAATTGGATGAATCAAAAAACAAAATCGTTACTTCAAGATGTGGTATCATGGTATGATTGTTTTACCTGTATGAGGGATGTATCTCCAGCAGCTAAAAGATTCAAGGCAGAAAGTAACATCCATCCATTACTGGATTCCTCGCTATTTTCTATTTCGAGAAATTTAACAATTGCACAACTAGCTGTCTCTGTGCTCTGGTTACTGGCTCTTCTACGAATTTCCGAAACCATCAATTTTGAAACTTGCTGACTGAATGCTAGTATGTCCCAAAACTTTTCATTCATATCACCAGACGGACTTGAGCCAAATACCTTAGATTAAAAAAATATGATAGCAATAAATTCGGCGAATAAGATTATCGAATTTTAGTACTTGCAAGGTGTCTAAAAAGTTTGCATTCTATCACAAATTCACCTTGCAGAACAGAGGCAGCATGTTATAAAGCTTATCATCTCGCTCTGCTTCATTTAGAGGATGTGGGGGATGCGTATACTCTGAGAACAGCTTCTTAAGGTGCATGAGCCCCAAGGCTGTATGTTGTGGGTTTGCTCCACCAGCCCCATCATCTATACTTCCACTTGCCCCGGATCCAACACCTGCTACGCTGTTGCTCCCTCGCAACTTTCTCATAATGTTCATAGTTGCGGATTTACTTTGGGATTAAAAGAATTGAAAACTATTATAATCCCGGAATACTGTAGTAAGGAGTGGTCAGGATACTACATTATCAGGCACTGACCGCAAACAGCACCATTATTTCATAAATCGGTTTCAAGGAGCAGATAAGAAATGAACCACAATGTTGTTGTTTCATCTTACAATAATCACGGGGATTTTATGAGTGATTAGAAACTCTGATTATTAATGACAACCTACTTCATCTTAACTATCACTTTACTGCAACATAAATATTACATCAACATCAACACAGATTTTATTTTTATATGAATTGTAGTATTAGTTACTATTGGAATTGGAATGTTAATTGAATATGATAAATAGATTTAAAAATGATCAATTGTCAATTATACATGAACACTCATTCCGAGCAAAGAATCAATGCCAAGCAGCATTGACTAGAAAAATTAATAAACACTAGTATATCAGCTGACGTTGTCAATTCTGAGAGATGCTAAGCAGGGAGTGTAAATTTCTATATCAAGTTACAATGAGAGCGCTGTTCAATTTATCACATGAAATCATTTATGAAATGCACATTCTATCTCGACGAGGAAATCAATGACGATAAGATGAAAATTTGAAGACTTCAATTACAAGACTGATGAATAATCAAATTATAATTATTTTTCCATTAGAATAATTTGTTCAATTTTTCGTTTAGAAGTTAAACCAACATAACCCACGCGGGCCAGTTATTATTCAACATACTTCGGATAATTATTGTGAATTAATGTCATCTGATTCTAGCTAGTGATGATAATTGAGGAAGATTTCTTCGGCTCAATATTTACGTCTGCCTTCTGTCAAATCGCCGTAGAAACGTCATTGGGGAAAATTCATCACCGAAATCGCACATGATTATTTTAAATAAATGACGTACACTTTTACGAGACAAAGTCTTGAGAACGGAGAAATCAAAGATTTATATTTTACCTGTGACTGGTAACGGGATGAAAAATCCTACATTTTTTTCCACAAAATCACTTTTTCACCGTGGGCATTAAAATTTTACTGCTAGCAGACATTTTGACATTTGATGGCCCTCTCGGCACTCAACCAACGCGATACGTCGATACTCATCACGTGACCTATGACGTACGCGGTCGCCAAAACTTGAAAATTTATCTTCTTCTCGTTACAAAAGTATTCGGTAAGCAGTTTATACGGCACTTAAATATACATGGGAAAATTGTTTCAAAGCATCAGGTTCGAAGCTGTATACGTATCCTCTAACAATGTATGGCATACATGCTAAAATTAATAGGTTCTCACACACTTTTTCCAGGAATAATTTAGAGACATCGTTGTATATGTACAGGAATGTACCCACGTTGTCCAGCATAACATACAACGTTAAATTATCTGCAACGTGACAACGTGAATAACAACTACCATGTAGATGTAGAATTCAGAATATAAATAAGGTTAATACAGTCGTACCTACAGAATTAGAGAGACAATCTTAATGAGTTGCACCTACCTGTGAGGTGTGCGCTTTAATTTATGCATCTTTTATATTCGAGTTGAATATTTAAGCTCGATGATACGTAGCATTGTTAGCTATCGATATGAGCCAAAAAACTGGAATAGAATCAGCATTGTTTTTGAAAAGGTAAACGGAAGGCCACAGCACATAAAAATCAAACTTTTTTTTATTAAATAAGTAGTATTTAATATGTACATCGTACGGCGGGTCGGAGAATTATTATTTTGGGCCTTACAGACAAACCTCATTGGCTCATGTAAAAAAATCCGAAATTTTTTTCTGCTTCTTTTGCGTTACTTTTACTTTTTGATCGTTTATATTATTTACCAATAGTGTCAGCTCTTCAAGAGTTTGCTTTTCCGAAGACTCGCTAGTATTGTTCCTTTCCATCGAATCAAGGTCAGATAATCGTGGCTTTTTTGCTCGGTTCATTTCCTGATCATCTAATAAGTCTTGCTCAAATGTTTTGCGCTCTGCATCACTCAGTTCTCTTGGCCTAACTGTTGGCGTACTAGATAATTGAGATTGCGATCGGCTGCTATTGACACAACTTGACGTTTCATCAATATTTGGCACAACAGGTCCTTCGATTTTTCTGTCAACCTGTTCGTCATTTATTTTAGCATTAGCCGTATCTAAATCATCTCTTGTATTCGGAGTAATTGGTTTAACACTCGAATTTGCTGAAACAGTATCCAGGTTGAAATCCGTATTAAACTCAGCTTCAATAGAATCGTCGTCTATCCACTTTCTTATTTCTTCTTCTTTCGTGTCTTCTTTCATTTTAGCACTTGAAGTAAAGCATGTCACCATTTTGTAATTATCAACTGTAGCGTTGAGTTTTTCAGAAATCTTATTGCTCCCGTTTTTATGCGTCGCGACAACTCCGGTTGTGGTCTTATTACTTATCTTGCTGAAGTAATTCGTGAGAGGCTTCATTTTACTCCGTTTATACAAGGAATGGTAAAAATCCAAATATGAATGTTCAGAATTCGACGCACACGTTTGGTTTTCACATAAAAGAATAAATAATTGCCCTGTAATACGCAATTGAATTAATTTCAATCCACCCTAGTAATGTGTTGATACATAAAGAGAAATTTTTAATTCTTACCAACGTCAACATTTCGCTCTATGAGATGCCAGTACATAGCAGCTACTTTGTCTCTGAGATCGGTATCCCCAAATGTGAAATACACCATTGATCTTCCAGCAACAGCAGCAGCCATCAACTGCAGCAACACTTTCAGTTCCGGATTACCTTTGAAAGCACCACAGCCCCAATTACCGGTAGCTATTGCAGATAGACTACCTCTGGGTATTTCAGATGAGCCAAATCCAACATAAGCCTGTTGAAGGAATGACAAAAAGAACTGGTTAGTTCGATTGAATGATTTTGTTGATGCGAGGATTGATCAGTAGCTTTGCAGGTATACCTTATTGAGTTCCCGAATAATGTTCGTAGTTGTGAATTGTGTATGGGACTGTTTAAAGAGCAAAGCATCGATAGCAACAATAGAAGTACGTCGTCTCCCACTACTATCTCTAGGTGTTTCGTCGACAAAGTCGCCAGTCCATTTGAAAGTATCGCTGTAACCTTCATAGTTGCTGTACCGTTCAACCCCAGTCACTATAACGGCTTCTGTGTCATCTAGTGCCTCTGCCACCAGCATGCTTACCATGAGTTCAGGACAAATGACGAATCGTATTTCTTCTTGAACACAACCCCAGCCCAATACACCGCCACCAATGTATCTAAAAATTTTGAAAACTTAAGGATTCAGCAACATAATAAGCTAACTTAGAATATCAATTTTACTTGAATGTACTTCGTACTTATTGGCAAAGTCAACTTGTAGAAGACCTGCTCCTTCAGTCTCAATTGTTCCATTGCTTGTGATGTGCAGCGGAGGTAATCGAACGTCTTGCCTATTCCATCGAGGACAATTTTCTTTTGGAATATATCGCCTTTGAATGGTTATCACACCCTCCGGGGCTACTCTATGGAAAAACCATGAAAGGTTTTCAATTTATGTGAAACAACTTAGGTGCTTTGAGTTTTTTTATCGGGTCAATAAGTTCAAAATAATCGTTTCAAACGAGGCAAGGCAGACAAGCACACCTTTGGAAGTAATCCTTCGGAAGTAATGGAAGATGCACTTCAACTTCTCCATTACCGCCTCTGATCTGTCTAATCTTCCCTCTTCAAATGCTCCAAATAGTCTGAAATGATTTCAATGAATTTATACATTGCTGTTATAGTTATAACAAGACTATCTGTATTTCTTTGTATAAGTTCACTACCTGTTGAAATTAATCTCCGGATACATAGCATATTCGGATTGTGGGTTTGTTGAATTTCGGCGTGGAAACGTGCAAAGAAAAGCGTTAGCCAATAGAGAACCAACTTGCAACTGGCTAAGACTCAGAGCTACGTTTGTGTGGCGTTTCAAAAGTGGCATTGGGCCTGTAACCAAAACTGGGAGTTGTAGGGCTAGCTGTATTATCTTTGGGAGTAATCCATCGCAGAAAAGTGCTGCTACTTCCTCCTCAACCACCTAAAAAAGTAATTCACCTGTTAGAAGTACGAAATTCTTTGTCAGTAATCATCAAAAGTGTTCATCATATTACATCTGAAAAGAAGTGATGTAGTGCAGAAAAATCCCAACGCTGAGCATATTTCTGATTATAGGATAGTATGGCAACCTCGAGCTGATGGCTCGATACAAAGTTCCGAAGTAATGCTTCTTGTATCACCTCCCACCGCTGTCTGAATCCATTATTTCCATTTGTCTACAAATTTAGATGTAAACTGCATTTTAGTTAAATAAATGATTTGAACTGGATCCTTGGAGAATTTTTACTCACGTGATTATTTGGATATAAACTATGAGTCGAATGTGGCATCCGGACATACCCTGGGCTCCATTTATCCTTTTGTTGATCTGGATATGGTTTGGGTGGCCCACGTCCAGAAACTGGTATCTGGCCAAATTTATAGTGAAGATAAATCAATCAACTCACCAATAAGATCAATAAACAATTGATGATTTGTTATTATTCGATCAAACGTCCGTACTTACCGCAAATAACACTGTGTGCCGTGATGAAGCAACGATTGGGGCCACCTGTTCGTAGTCAAATTTACCTAAACCCTTATGTATTTCATCTAAGCTCAATCCTTTCCATTCTGGCACATCCAACGGTGGTTCTGATTCATTTAGACCAGCTGCAATTGTGATTTGGGCTCTTTGAAATTGGATAACACTTATTGATCAAACAAATTAACAATGATACCGACCTTCGCTTGAATTAGATGCCTCAATGTTATCATCGGAGAACATGTCCGGGGATTGTTGATCTTCCTCTGAGGAAATGTAGCTCGTCATGCCAGATTTAGTGTCGGACATGACTAACGCGTTTACAGCAAAGTAGAATATTAAACGTTGATTGACTGGGATTTATAATTACAATCATCTGATTTGAACAAATGGATTGACCACGACAATTAACCTATGCACAGTATTCCGTTCAAGATTATTGTAGTAGGTGAAGGATTCGTGTTCACCAGAGAATGAACAAGGATTATTAGATTTTATTCTTTTGTATAGAAATTAGCAGCTGCTCTTTGAATTTACGAAACTACAGATATTTTTCAATAATACCAGTCTCGACGAGGAGCTTTTGCCTTTTATTTTTTTCTGTAATGACAGCTCAGATAACTGTCAGACATGCCATCAAACCAAAAAAAAGCCGTGGGAATAGTGGGATGACGTTCGCAAGCGCGTTGAGATGTAGCGGTAGAAGTGGGAGGTCGAAGTGAAGATCAGGATCGACTCTTGAGTTCATCCTGGTCGATTCATAAAATTTTCGATCGTGTGAACTCCATAAACGACTCCATTTCTGCCCATGAAGAACCGGCCGCAATTGAACACGGTAAACTAAACTCTGTGGTAAATGACTTATTAAGTTACGTTATACATAATGCATAAAGAAATTGTACAACTCTCATTATCACTGTGAATGGCATTGAACATTTGTGCCAAAATATTTGAGGTGCAAAACGCGGTTCTATATTCATAAAATGCCTTATTTTAAAGGTTAATTGCACATTTCATTGGTTAAACACGTGGGTCAAACATGCCATATTATCAGCTACGTTATGTCAACAGTAACACAGATTCCAAATCTCCGACTGCTCATCGTCTGACTATTTAATCTGTAAACTTGTCATAATTCCTCCCAACTCTGTGAATTTCATATTTTTGCTCAGTTTCATATCATACGCATTTATTGTAACGTAAATATAAACTTATTATCCATGTTGCAAAGACGAACAATTGGCTTAGATTGTAAATTATTTTATATTTACTCATTTTTCAGAAATAATAGAATAGAAGAATGTCTTTCCGTGGACGAGGAGGAGGCGGTGGTGGCAGAGGTGGAGGCGGAGGCAGAGGAGGTGGAGGCTTTCGTGGACGAGGAGGAGGAGGTGGTGGTTTTCGTGGAGGAAGAGGCGGAGGAGGAGGTGGCGGTGGTGGTTTCAGAGGGTATTGGAGTTTTGTGCCAGCATTTTGTGTTATTGAAGCATATTCAAGGAAATTTTTAAAATTCACTCTTGTTACTTAGGGGATTTGATCAAGGACCACCAGACCAGGTAACAAATCTGTGCCACTTTGTGTGGACGGTGCAAGATGACTTGGTTGCAAAAGCAGACATAGAGGATTTACCATATTTCAATGCCCCCATATACACAGAAAGTAAACAACAAATCGGCAAGATAGATGAAATCTTTGGCAATATTCGAGATTATTATGTTTCTATTAAATTGGGCGACAACATGAAAGCATCTAGTTTTGAGAAGGATACCAAGGTAATCTTTGTTATAAATTAACATTCTTTTCAATTAAGAATTCATTTTCTGAAATCTACTGAACACAAACAGTCAAATGATTTGAATCGCGTCGAATTCACGAAGCAAAAACCATAGAACCATCTATGCATAAAATTTACTATTGAAAATGCGTCAATGTGCCTTTTGTTATTCAGTTTTTCATTGATCCGGCGAAACTTTTACCGCTGCAACGATTCTTACCCAAACCACCTGGCTCTGTTCAAAAACGTGGTGGTCGTGGGGGCGGGGGACGAGGAGGAGGAGGCAGGGGTGGTTTTGGCGGCGGCCGAGGAGGTGGATTTGGCGGTGGCCGAGGAGGTGGATTTGGCGGCGGCAGAGGAGGATCGCGTGGATTTGGAGGACGGGGTGGAAGCGGCGGTGGATTTAGAGGTCGAGGAGGAGGCGGTGGAGGTAGAGGCGGTGGTGGATTCGGAGGACGAGGCGGAGGTGGCGGAGGTGGTGGAGGTGGTCGGTGGTAGCGCAGAACGTTGGTTATATGAAAGGATTTAGACAAAATAATTAAACATAATAAATTTCTACAATACCGAGCTAACTCTTGATTATCCCGGAGCAATAAGCATCGACAAACAAAAAGAACAATCTGTTTAACATCTTTTTATGCCGCTCTTCTTGTTAGAGTAAGTTGCTCAGAACGTATGTGCTGATAATTACGTTCTAGTAATAATGAGAGTCTACGGTAATTATTAAATTTCCAAGGATGAAAAATAGTTTGATTTTTGCGCCAATGAAGATGTGGACAATGTGCACGAAATATATCAGATTGCCGACTGATAAAAGTTATAATGGGTACGCATTTAATCGAGAATTTCACTCCTCTATTTGAGGAACAGAATTAGTGAGCCTTACTCTACATATGTGAAGGTTCAAAATATATTTTCCGTGAAAGATTTTATACTGACTGCTTATGAGAATTTTAATGAGGGATAATAAATAAGTGAAACTAATTCACTGAGTACCAAGTACAAAAGTACTTATAGAGAAGAAGTTAGGGAGGTAAGACTCTTGCGATGAGTGTGAAGTTCGGCAACTTTATTTTTGTAACACAAATTCCTGTAATTTCTGGTCGAAATAGGGAGAAAAAAATTACCGCTGTAAACCATGCAAATTTTGAATAAATTGCCAAAAAAAAAATGCAAAATGCGCATTATTTATTATTCCCGAAACTTCGTATCTACATCAGATTCATACTTCATCAAATTTTATGTGTTTACCTAATTCTTTTTCAGCTTTCTTCAGTAATTTATCTCGTCCCCGCTGCTTTACCCTCACTTTATTTCCCAATTTCTCTTCTCGATCTCTGGACATTTTCTTCCAATATTCTGCCTCCTCCGTATCTGCAATTGATAACAATTAATATTCGGTTTGACTCTGGAATGAATGCCTATCTAGAAAAAAGTGCAATGACAAGACGCAAACCTTGCAAAATGCTCATCGACCTCTCTTCATTCGATTGTAACACAAGTGCCTTAGCAGCTTCGCGTGTATCACATCTGAGAAAAGCTAGTGTCGCACCGTCAATAATGTCAATATACTTTATGTTAGGGTTTCGTTTTAATTCCATCTGTAAAATATGCACAATAGTACGAAATTAATGAGATTGATATGCATAGATTATAAAGAAACCAATTGGTTTGAAGCAAACCTTGAAATGTTTTGAATCAGTGCATGGTTCGTCCAACTCAACTCGGACTATTACGCCTGGAGTAAACGTAAATCTTTCAGCTGATTTTTGAGTTTTTGGCTCATCCTTATTCTCCGTATTTTCCTCTTTCGCTACTTTGGATTTATCACTTTCTCTAAACTTCTCATAATTATTCCATTGATTCCATCTGGCACGCTTCAAATGTGCTTTCAATGATTTCATCTTACTTCTTTGCAAAGCCAAGTACTTGTTTCTAAGTATTTTCCAATCCTTCTTCGCCATTATTTGCATTCCAATATCGGCAGTATTCAATTTTTCAGATCTGTTATGCCTCTTACGTTTCCTTTTCTTCTTCTGATCTTTATCGTCTGAAGCTTGGTTGTCAACGAAAACTTCATCAGACTCATCGGTATTGACCTTCTCTGGACAAGTGTCATTCTTCTCTTCTACAGATTCAGAAACATCTTTATGCTTCATAGTTAAGGAATTTCTTTGTTTTCGTTTTTTAGACTTCTTCTCTTTCTCAGAATCTGTGCTAGCCTCATTTTGCTGGCTAATATCTTCATTTGGCAGTTCATTCTGATCTTCTTCTGAAACTTCAAAGGCCTTTCGCTTCTTTGATTTCTGTTCAACTAATTTTTCATCATTTTCCTCGATTTCTAAATTCTTGTGTTTTTGTTTCTTATTGGGAATCTCTTGCTCACTTGATTTACTCGCATCTAAACTTGGTGATTCGTCGATGTCAACATGAACAGGTTTCTTATCTATTTTCTTCTTATCAGTTTTAAACTCAGCGTCATCGTTTAAAACATCTTCATTATTATCAGATACTTCCAAGTCTTTATGCTTCCTTTTTTTCGCCATAGTTACTTTCTCCTGCTCACAAGAAACTTCCATAGATTCTTCTGAAGCTTTTTGCTGAACCTTGGATTGGACAGTCTCCAGCTTTATGCATTGTGCTTCATGATTCGTTTTTAGCTGAACATTTTTTTCCATGGCCTCTTGTTCGTGGAATGTTGTAATACTTAATAAGGATTCGGGTGAAGTTTGGGATGGCAAAACACAACCTTTTTCTCGAAATTCCTGAAAATCCAAATGAGGAATTTAAAAAGTCTCAATTACTACCAATACAAAATCTTATGATGAATGATTTCATATCATATCTACCTCAATACATTTTACGGCACTACTCGGTTCTTCAAATTCCACAAACGCAAAACCTTTGATTCTCTTGTTACTCTGGTACTTTGGTATAGACACATAAGAAACAGTGCCATATTGACTGAAAACATTGGTCAGCCATTCGTGGTCAGCATTCAAGGGTAATCTTTGGACGTAAATGGTGCATTCGTCTATATTCTCTTTAGGCGAGATGGGTGTAACTCTGCAAACTTTTGTTCCATCCTCAGAAACAGATAACAACTCAGATTTTTGCAGAGCTCGTACTATTGCATTAACATCTGTAGTCAGAGCTCTGATTTTGTTGAAGCTTAAGAAAATATTCAGGTCAACATCTAGCAAAAAAAAGCAGTTGATGAAGATCAAAGGTAGGTAGTTATGTTCTTAATATCTACTTGGAGTAACAATACTTTGATTGCACACTTTATTATTTGTTTTGTTTTTCGATTGTATCTACTATATGGAAGCAATGACCCTCTGCCAACAATAAACTATAGAGGGTGAAAGTAACTGAGTCTGAGTGATAGATCTAACAAAAGAATAATCATTAAGATAAGTTTCTCACAAGGATCCTGTTTAGTCAGGTTTCCCAGAAATCTGTCCTTCATCAGGTTCGAATTTCCAAAATAGAATTCCATTTGCTTGCATATAGCTGCATGTAGTGCCTTTTTTCTAAATCGGGGTTTCTTTTTTGGTGGATCGATGTTCTCATCATTGTTTATCGGCTCGATTGAATTTATCAATCGAGGTACTGGCACTGACTCAGATGCCAGCTCCATGTGTGATTGCTCCTCTTCCATGACCATTTTGATAAACTATGGAGATCTGAAATATGAAACACAAGTCTGCTATAAACTACAAGAAATCAACTCAGAATTGCGCCGGTCGATTTGAATTATTTCGATCAAACATTATACACAGTTTCAAGTTGACATAAGTGAGATTCTTCATCAAACTGTAATGTAATTTATATTACTTACGATTGCGCTAATCCGCTTTTTTAACCTAACTTTTCATCTAGCAAACACCCTTGTGCTGATCTGCAAAAATTGGTGTCAAACTTTACTCCATCGTATATTTGAAGTTGACAGTTCTAGATCTTAGTTTTTTATTAGCCTTTCACAACTGCTTTTCTCTACAGCAGATCACAGTACAATCACAAATTTTACTCTTGTCAACGATCTACACGAAGAATATGTCGCTTGCGTGAAACACCCCTACAAACCCCGAAACGATCGGCGAGAATGCATTCGGTCCCACATGTCTCTGGCGTTTAGTGGTAACCTTCAAAAATGGTCAAGGAATTATACAGAGAGACTGCGGTGGCCCGCAAAATGTAAGTGGATATGAAAAACTACACGGAAATAAAATTTGATAATCCTTTTAAATTTACATCATCGTTTATTGATCCATTCTTTATTGACATTTGTTATTAAAAACGTACATACCACAGTAAGTTCGTATAACCTTAAGATATCACACAAAAAAATATGAAAACGGTTGGTTTTTTCAGGAAAATAATGATGCAATTCCTAAATTACATTCAATATTTCAGTGTTTTTGCACACGTAAGATACTATCTAATCTCTAGCCATATGGATAGGAATTCTTTACGCTTGTAATCCTTGCTAACACTATTCAAATGCAACGGATATCTACTTAACAACATAGAAGGATTGAATGTTTGATAGCCACAATGATTTCTATAAACCAGCAAACTTATCTATAGAGCCAGCAGAATGTTACTTCTATCTATGTCTGTAGGATATTTAAGGTATTAGGGTGTTTCAACTTCAAAATAATCATTGCAGAAAAATTATCAAAGTATCTTGTTATTCAAGGGCTTCCTTCACTGTAGGAAATATCAGTATTTTATTTGATTGGTCCTATGAATTTATGAACCTTAGGGAACCAAACATACATTATATCCCAAATCATTTTGCTCACAGTTCCCATGTCACGTTTGGAATTGATAGCCGTCATGACATGGAGCGGCAGGCCCATATCCATGTCGTCTCTAAAAATCTCTACAGCCAGGACAGCCATCGCACACCAGTGCCTTATGGGGTTCTTGATAGAAAAATGGTAATTTGAAAACGATGTACATCTTCTCATTGGTTACTGCTTACCCTGGTTCATTCTTCAATCAAGAAACGTCGCATGTCTTTAATTTTATTATTTGTTCTCTTCCCCAAGGGTACTTGCTCCAACATGGACACTTGTACTACTTGTGGTAAAACGTTAAATGAATGTATTGGCCACTTTGGGTACATTGATTTGGAACTCCCTGTTTTTCATGTGGGATATTTCAGATCTGTAATAAATATCCTTCAAACGATTTGCAAGGTAATAAATTTTATAATAATTTACTTCTATTACATCTCGTCATTTCATAGATGATAGTTTATGTAAAGACAAATACGACATTTTCACCTGTTTATTCTTTCAGAAATGTTCTCATGTGATGCTAAAAGAGGCCGAAAAAAAAACTTACATGGCTCGTGTCTTGAATCCTAACACAGGATATCTCAGCCGAAAAGCTTTAAGGAAACAAATATTAGAAAAAGCTAAAAAGAATGCAACTTGTCCAACTTGTGGGGAGCTAAATGGTACCATTAAAAAAGCTGGATTACTAAAAATCGTTCATGAAAAATACAAAAACAAAAAAAAAGTCGATGCTGTGGTACAGAAAAAGCTTGCAGAGTATAATAATGTATTGGAAGAGAACCGGGAACTCGAAGGAATTCTTCAAAGCGGACTCGTTCATGTTCTAAATCCTATTGAGGTAGTTATGAGACATTTCGAGTTTTTAGATGTATTTGCTAATTGACTTGTGACACTCAGAATCGCAAAAGAATTCGGTGCTATTACATTATAGTTGCAAACATGTTTTTGTTTTTTTGTTCGGCAACTAAGCGTTTATTAACCACCAGGTTCAAGGTATACTAGAGCGTATACCAGCAGCCGATATTCCTTTGTTGCTAATGAATCCAGATTGCTCCTTACCAAAGGATTTGATCTTGACTAGAATCCCTGTGCCTCCGATTTGTATAAGACCCAGCATTGTATCTGATGTCAAGGCTGGCACAAACGAGGATAATTTGACTATGAAACTATCTGAGATAGTTTTCATTAATGATGTCATACAAAAGCATCGTCAGAGTGGAGCAAAAGTACAAATGTATAATGAAGATTGGGAATTTCTACAGCTGCATTGCGCCTTGTATGTAAATAGTGAAATGTCTGGCATCCCACTGAATATGCAGGTCAGTATTCTTGTCTACTTTTGTATTCAGCAAATATAAAATACAAACTCCACTGATTCTTGTTACAGCCGAAAAAGTCTGGGCGAGGATTGGTTCAACGACTGAAAGGGAAACAAGGCAGGTTTAGAGGAAACTTATCCGGAAAACGTGTTGATTTTTCTAGCAGAACCGTAATATCGCCAGATCCTAATCTTCGTATAGAACAGGTTTGATTTTTTTTTCAAATTTTTTGACTAATGACTACTCCGTTACCTCATAACCAGACGATCTATCTGTTTTTCAGGTCGGTGTACCAATTCATGTTGCAAAAATTCTTACTTATCCAGAAAGAGTGAATTCCTGTAACATAGACTTGATGCGTAAATTGGTTCAAAACGGTCCCGACGTACACCCAGGGGCTAATTTTGTTCAACAAAGAAGTACAGAATTCAAAAAATTCTTACGATACGGAAATAGACTGAAAATAGCTCAAGAACTGAAGGTACATTTTATTATTGGAAAATCTAATAGAGACCATAGAACTATAAAATAAGTGTAAAATCTTTCCCGAAAGTATGGAGACATCGTTGAGAGGCATCTTCGTGATGAGGATGTAGTCTTATTCAATCGCCAACCCTCGTTGCATAAGCTCAGTATCATGGCTCATAAGGCTAAGGTGTTAGAGCATCGAACCTTCAGATTTAACGAATGCGTTTGCACTCCATACAATGCTGATTTTGATGGGGATGAAATGAATTTGCATTTACCACAGACTGAGGAAGCCAGAGCGGAAGCATTGGTGTTAATGGGGGTGAGACATTACGCGTTCATCTTTTCATTATAATTAAAACTGATTAAATCGTAGTTTAGGAGTTGTATAGTGTATCAATAATCTCCTAATTTTGTATCTTTGCAGAACAAATCAAATCTAGTAACGCCTCGCAATGGGGAATTGCTCATTGCTGCTACTCAAGATTTTATTACTGGCGGATATCTATTGACGCAGAAAGATACATTTCTGAACAAAACACAAGCCTGTCAAATAGCAAGCTGCCTTTTGGCGGATACCGATGCTTCGATGAACATAGATCTTCCACAACCCGCCATTCTCAAGCCAATAGAAATGTGGACGGGCAAACAAATTTTCAGTTTAATACTAAGGCCAAATAAACAGTGCCCGATAAGAGCCAACTTAAAAGCCAAGAGGAAGACCTACACTCATAACGAAGAGTTGTGTGTTAATGATTCGTGTGAGTCTCGATATTCAATCAGCTTCTTTGCTAATGATTTTCTGCCGTTGTTTAATTTTTCTCCAATAATTAGGCATCTATAACATCGTATCATCCGATAACGTTGATTTTATTCTCTTTCATACTCACAGTCGTTATAATTCGTAACTCTGAACTACTGGCTGGATCTATGGATAAGTCTACGCTAGGTTCTGGGTCAAAACAAAATATTTTTTACGTTCTACTGAGAGATTGGGGAGAAGATGCTTCTACGACAGCCATGTGGCGTTTGGCCAGAATCGCCAGCTACTACCTCATGAACAGAGGTTTTTCTATTGGTATCGGCGACGTCACACCTGGCCAAGGATTGCTGCGAGCTAAGCAAGAACTTCTTTCTGCTGGGTTAATATTCCCCTTTTTTTCACAACCTTCATCTCTCTAATTATTATCTATTATCTGAATTGTGACCAAACAATCAAACTGTCTCCACAATTTTTTGATGCAATTTGAATTATTTCAACTGAATACGAAGCACTATTATATTCAATAGGTACTCCAAGTGCACCGAATACATCACACAAATGGAAGAAGGACGACTAATTTGTCAGCCAGGATGTTCTGAGGAGGAAACTCTAGAGTCAATGATCTTGAAAGAGTTATCAGTAATTCGTGATCATGCGGGAAAAGCATGTTTGAAAGAACTACACCCCAGTAATAGCCCCCTTGTTATGGCTCTCTGCGGTAGCAAAGGAAGTTATATCAACATTTCACAAATGATTGGTGAGTTCACTGTTTACAATTTCTGTTACTGAAATTCTTTACATCTAATATCCACGCTGAGAACAATTTTTTTTTTTAATTCTTTGTCAGCTTGTGTGGGACAACAAGCCATCAGTGGCAAACGTGTGCCAAATGGTTTCGAGGATCGTGCGCTGCCACATTTTGGACGTCATTCGAAGGTTCCTGCAGCCAAGGGTTTTGTGGAGAATTCATTCTACTCGGGTCTCACGCCAACTGAATTCTTCTTCCATACAATGGGAGGAAGAGAGGGTCTAGTTGATACCGCTGTAAAAACCGCAGAAACGGGATACATGCAAAGAAGATTGGTCAAAAGTCTCGAGGATCTTTGTCTCCACTATGATATGACAGTGAGAAACTCCGTCGGAGATATAGTGCAGATCTTATATGGTGGCGATGGTCTAGATCCTACGTACATGGAGGGTACTTACTTTTGGCATACATTAAAATATATTTATCAAAATAACAGAAGATAATTGGTTTTGTTTGATTTCTATTCTTGCAGGAAAGGATTGCCCTGTGGATTACAAAAGAGTCCTCGATCATGTACGAGCAAAGTCCCCATACAGAAATGAAGTGTCTTTGGATGGACCAAGTGTGATCAATGCTACTACAGAGTTATTGAAATCTGAAGACTACTCGTGCCTTAGCGATGAGTTCAAACAGGAATTAGAGTATGTCAAAATATTTTTGTCAAACTCAACAACTTAATTTTGCCCAAAATGACACTTTTTCCCCCCGTATATTAGAATATTCATGAAGTCCGTAGCGCACAGGATAGTAAGGGTGCGACATAACGTCTCTTCAGAATCTTCTGCTGTTCAACAATTGGAACGCTTGACTGTGTCACAGTTGGTAGAATTCATGCACACGTGTAAGGAAAAATATATGAGAGCAAAGATAGAACCGGGTACAGCTGTTGGGGCTCTGGCTGCTCAGAGTATCGGTGAGCCGGGTACCCAAATGACCTTGAAAACCTTTCACTTTGCTGGTGTTGCATCCATGAACATCACACAGGGTGTTCCACGCATCAAGGAGATCATTAATGCTAACAGCAATATTAGCACACCAATCATCACTGCAGCATTAGTAAGTAAGAACCTTTTGCAATAATTTTCGATGCGTCAACTTTTTTTGCAAGTACTTATAGAATATGTTTTTGTTCCGATCAGGAAGACGACACAGATCCAGAATTCGCCAGACGAGTCAAGGGTAGAATAGAAAAAACTACTTTGGGTGAAGTCACCGAGTATATCGAAGAAGTCTATCTCCCAGACGACTGTTTTCTCTTGATCAAATTGGATGTAGACAGAATAAAACTTCTCAAATTAGAAGTAGATGCAAACTCTATCCGCTACTCGTTAGTAAATTTTCCACGTAGTTTCAGTCGTACAAATATTTTTCTGCATATGAAAATGCTCTCAATCATTTCTTCCAGAATTTGCACATCAAGACTTCGCTTGAATCCAAAACTAGTGAACGTCAGAGGAGATTCGATTATTACAGTAAGCCCTAACAAGCAAAAGCTGAACATAAATTATGCGCTTATGCAGCTAAAAGAATCAGTCCCAAAAGTCGTGATCAAGGTGAAGATTGTTCATATATTCGTTTTGAAATTTGTATCTACAAGATTCAAGAAATCATTTCTGAAATATTTGCCTTCACAGGGTCTGCCGTCAGTTGCTAGAGCAGTAATTCACAACGATGACTCCAGCGGGAAGATCAGATACAGATTATTTGTCGAAGGTGATAATATGCGAGAAGTGATGGCTACGCCTGGCGTCCTAGGTAGCAAAACCACGTCCAACAATACAATGGAAGTAAGCTGAAATGAATTTAAAAACGCTACAATAATCTTATTATTTTGATTGTAACTGATCTATGATTATTTGTCATCAGGTGTTTAAAACACTAGGAATAGAAGCAGCTCGAGCAACAATCATGACGGAGATCAAGTTAGTCATGGAAAATCACGGTATGAGCATAGACAGACGACATCCGATGTTAGTCGCCGATCTAATGACTAGCAGAGGTGAAGTTCTTGGCATCACACGTCATGGCCTTGCGAAGATGAAAGAATCCGTTTTAAATCTAGCTTCTGTAAGTTATCATTCATGATACTCTATTTGTCTGCTAAAATTCAATCGAATGATTTGAAGGAGGATTTAGCCACCATGATAACTTTTATTGTATTTCAGTTTGAAAAAACAGCAGATCATCTGTTCGATGCAGCTTACTATGGGCAGAAAGACACAATATCGGGTGTGTCGGAGTCGATAATCGTTGGTATTCCAGTTCCTGTTGGCACGGGAATCTTCAAACTCCTTCACAAATATCCTTTTCTAATAAAATATATGATGAGTAAATTTTTGCGTAACATACCCTGTTTGACGGGCGTGTTCAAAATGATTATAGTCTCTGATACATGATGCAGAAATTCGTTTGAAATTTCGATTCTGCAACAATAACAATTAACGTGCTAAGCAATTTTCCTTACATAAGAAATACAGCGGAGGGAAATAAGCCGGAAAAACGGCAGCTAATATTCGATGACCCGCAGTATCACAAGAAGATCCGGAAGCCTACTTCAACCTAGCTATAAGTACTCTAGATTTAGATTGTACATGTATGTATTTATAAACCGATTATATAAATAATAATTTTCTAAAAAAAAAAAAAAAAATATCTCTTTCACCTTGAAATCCGCTAACTGGCCTTTAACTGGTTGCTAGGAAGCAAAAGTTTGTTTGATCTAAATATTGGATTCATTCTGTGTTCACATACAATGGTCAATACCAATCAGATCAGTACATTTCTATGATGAGGGATTCTGACATGTTCAGTCGAATCGTGAAACAGTTTTAGGCACTAAAATGCCTCGGAATATTTGAGAATTGATAAGTTATATAATTTAGTACTACTAGCTGGTGTCGTACGTTACATTTTGAATAAAAGTAATTTATTTATCAAATTATCGAGTTGTTACAAAAATATATAATGGTGAATGAAAAAGAATTTTGGGCAGAAGTTCGAAAAGATATTCCAAAATATAAGAACAGGAAGCTAAGAGTCGTACCGGCTTTCACAATACAGGCTTTACAGGTAAAAGTTTTAAGAATAAAAGAGAGTTTACCTCACTGCTTTCTCACATCATGAATTTTCATCAACACAGGATAATACAATAGTCGCTAAGCCACCCTCTTGTGGTTTATACCAACCTCGTCGACCAAAACCATCAGCCTTCAGAAAATATTATACCAGCGGCGTGCTGCCCATTTCATTGGAAAACGAAGGAAATGGTCCAAAGATAGGATGGAAAGTCGACATTGATATGTTGGACTTTCATCATTATTTGCCAATGTTTTTTGATGGAATGACGGAGACGGAAAACCCTTACAAATTTTTGGTCACACAAGGAATCACTGACTTACTGGCACATGGTGGACCTAAAATATTGCCAGTTGTTCCCCAACTCATCATACCCATCAAGAGTGAGAAACTTTAGAACGTCATCATTGGCAATTAATTATATTTGGGTTCATTTTCACCGTATTAATATTTTTTGCGATCTTACATTCAGCTGCCTTAAACACGAAAGTCCCAGAGATCATTTGTACGACAATGAAGATGCTGCAGCATCTCGTACGTTCTGCAGATTGTGTTGGAGAAGCTCTTGTTCCTTACTTCAGACAAATATTACCCGTTCCAAATTTACTCAAAGACAAAAATGGTAATAAAATCATATCAGGAGTTAAGATCCTTTTCGATTCTATATAACGGTAGATGTGTATAGTTAATAAAATATCTCATCGTTTTAGTCAACCTTGGTGAAGGTATCGACTACTCCCAACAAAGAGGAGAAAATGCTGCTGATGTGATACAGGAAACTCTTGAAATACTTGAGAGATACGGTGGCGAAGATGCATTCATAAACATCAAATACATGGTGCCTACCTACGAGTCCTGCATGATGAATTGATATTTACTCTGTACGAAGTTTTGAAAATAAATGTACAATAATCGAAGTAGAAATCCATTTATATTTCGCTGTACGTTTATATACTACAAAAATCATTACACTAGACTTTCAAAAATAAAAGTGAAGTTTATGTTCTCTTCAACTATTAGCATTGAAATAACTGGCTTAAACTTTGGCGGCATCTTCCTTCAAAGTCACCGTTCTATTGAAGACAAGCTGCAATGTAAGAATAAAAATTTATAAAACTCAAAATGAGCATTATCTTAAGGATTCCCGGGGGAAACATGAATGGGAGAAAAACTGGAAGATCAACATTTACGTACCATGTCAGGTTTGCTATCAGGATCGACTGTGAAGAAACCGATGCGTTCAAACTGATATTGAACAAAAGGTTTGGCTCCGTCAATCAGTCCTGTATCGATATACCCCACGACTTCTTTTTTGCTGTGTGGATTGATGTCGCTGAGAAATCCATTCGGAACTTCATTTGGATCTTCAGGGTTTTTGTGTAGAAATCTGTTCAAACAAGATAAAGTGATTTAAAAATCGGCATAATGCCAATACAATCAAAATGAATAATCGAACTTACAGGGGTTCGTAAAGCCTCACGGATGCCAGTGACGGTTTTGACACCCAATGAATGAACGCCTTGGGCTTATTTGTTTCAGATACAGGTTCCTGTGTGACAATTAGATTGACAATATTACCAGACGCGTCTTTTTCTATTGATTTCAATGTGATAACCACACCAGCGTGTTTAAGTCCGACAGATTGGTTTGGAGTCAATCGCCTGAAACCTCTTTCCTCATTCTGTGGGAATGAAAAAGGTGTCTATAGTTTATTCAATGGACATAAAGCAACTTGGATTCTTTCTCGTTACCTCCTTGAAATCAGATGCTTCTATGTAAACAGTCTCGTCAAACGTGACTTCGTGATGACCCCTTTCAGGGTTGCTAGGAAAGTCGGGAACCTTCAGCTTGCGAGTTCCATTGTCTCCGTAATTACTGATGGTTACTCGTATGGGTTCTAGAACAGCCATCACACGAGGGGCACTGACATTGAGAACATCTCTGACAGCTGCTTCCAAAGCAGCAGGGTCAACGACCGCTTGAGCACCCGTTACTCCCATTTGGGCACAAAAGTTATTTATAGCTTCTGCAGGGAATCCACGCCTCCGTAACGCTGACAGAGTGAATAATCTGTATAAAATAATTGGAGTCGTAAATGTTCGATAGATTGAGTTGAAGAGTTTTGATGATTGATATCAACATACCTTGGATCATCCCAATCATTCACGATACTCTCATCGATCAGTTTGGCGATCTTTCTTTTAGAAACAACTGTATATCCAACATTCAATCTTCCATATTCCCATTGCACAGGACAATAAACATTAAGAGCATTACAAAGCCAGTAATAGGATGATCTTCTGGACTGAAATTCTTTAGTACATAAAGAATGTGTGATATTTTCTATACTGTCACAGAGGCAATGTGTGTGATCGTATGTTGGATAAATACACCATTTATCTCCAGTTCTATGATGGGGAAAGTATTTTATTCTGTAGGCGACTGGGTCTTGCTTGCCTTCTTCCAACGTCAATTTCATTCGCAGTGTAGCTTCGCCCTCGTCGAATTTTCCATTTTTCATATCCTGCAAACCAGCAGCGCAAATATCTCAGAGTCTCATGAAAGAAAATAATTAACAGAGCATACGATTCGGCAATACTAAAATGAGAGAGCTGTAGTAAAATGAACGTGTCTTCAAATTTTTAAATAAAATACCTGAAATAATTGTAAGCTTTCAGCAATCGGTCGTTCTCGCCATGGGCTGGGAGGGGGATTGAATCCTTTCATATCTTCACTTTTTTGATGACAGACATAAGCTAGACCCTTTTCTATGAGTTGAATGGCCCATTCATAAAGTTGTTGGAAATTGTCGGAGGAGTACGTGATTTTCGCTGGTTTATACCCAAGCCATTCTACCATCTCTCGAATGCCAATAAAGAACTTCTCCTCCTCCTTCTCAGGGTTTGTGTCATCATAACGTAAATAACATTCTCCTCCATGTGCTTCAGCATATCTGTAAATCCGATTGAAACTCCTAATTTGTTGGATCACATGGTATAACCAGGTAAAAGTGAACTGGGCTCACTGTGAAATCATCAGTATCTGTTGCAGGACGTGCATTTCTTACCCAAAATTGATGTTAATAGCTTTGGCGTGTCCAATATGAAGAATTCCATTAGGTTCTGGAGGAAATCTCGTTCTAACTTTACCTCCGGTAGCTTTCAGATGTTCTTGAAGAAGTTTATGAGTATTCGGTGTAACAACGTATCCTTCAGTTTTATAGTTTTCGCCTGGCTTATGAAAATGAATCTTGGTTTTCATCAACTCACTAATCGTTTGAGCCTCTGAGGATTTTTCATCTTCTTTCATGTTACTCTTTGCTTAAATTACGTTAGGAACATACAGAATGTAAATATCACTCCGGTTTAAATTTAATTGTATCCTTTCTGTAAGAGGGAAATAATTACCATCATTCTTATCACTCTTTTTTGAAGCTGACTTCGATTTTATTTGTTTCTGTTTTGGTATCGGCGCAAGATCAGCATCTGACTTAGGACCAAGTAAGACCAATAGTTGTAACTCTACTTCACTTTTAACAGCTTTTCCATCTGCCCATTTCAAAATTTTGCGCACCTCCTGCATCAGGGGACCAGAATTAAATCGATACCTGCAATTTAAAATATAGATTGAAAAAGTGATGACTATTTTTTTTGATAAAGCTGAAAATCACGCCAAAATGATGCTGCAATCTCTAAACTGAATCTCACCTCTTTTCAGTAATTTCATCTTTGTATTTTTTTATCAACAATTCTACTTCTTGTTCAATCTCTTCAGGTGTTACTACTATTCCAACACCGCAGCATTTTTCTAACTCCTGAATATCCACAGAGCCCTCGATGTGCTGTAATAAATACTCTAGCGCAGCATCTACTCGCTGAGTTGTATCCAATTTATGTTGCGCTATTAATTTTGACAGTAGCGTTATTTTATCCGATACTTGGAGTTTGATTTTGGATGCCAGATGATATAGTAGTGTTCCAACGTCGGTATTAATATCGCCATACTGAGTAGCCTGTTTAGAGAATTACTTACATAAAATTTGGTAGCCTGTTTACAGATAGAATTCATAGTGAGTAGATCAAAGCCCAATATTTTGTCATCTTATGTTGAGGTTATTCGGTCTTACCTCAGCTATCGCCGCTTTCAAGTTTTTCGAGACTTGAACATTTTTCAAGGTCTCCTTAGCTTTTTGTTCGCTAAGCCCGAGCGACTGAAACAATTTCACGTCCTCGTCAGTACTCATAATGATTAAATAAATTAATGGTAACCAAGTAAACTATGGACATATGCCACACACCAACGATACGAACGCGCAAGCCGGCACACCGCATACACGTCCTTCAACGTCAAAAAAATTCTTTTCGGCGGGAGTGGCCACGTGGATGACGAAATCCAAATAGAATCGTTATAATTTTAGATTGCACGAAAAACTTCAGGAATGTGATTTTGTTACTTAGGTTTTATTGTTAACAAAAGAGTGTTTACTGGAAATATAAAAACGAAGCATAAAATATAACATACTCGTAGCTGCAAGTGGGTATGATCATTTTACCTTTAGTATTTTACAGTTTAGTGTATGTATATTTAGAAGTTTTACAATTTATACTAAAAATTTTAAATAAGGACATATTAAACACTAACGCAGCAGTTCTATCAAAATAGTGTAGTTACTTGATGCGATACATTTATACATTTATTTATAAATAGAACATACCAAAATTAAATAAAGAACATAGCAGTAACTGAACAAGACATAATAGACATAAGAGACCATGGTACTAGAGTTCCTCAACTGATCCTCATTCCAATTCACCACAATTACATATTCTCCAACTTTTTGTTGTTTAACTCAAATCTTTTAATCCAAATCAAATACTCTATTTTTGAATACACCAGCGACTGGTTGGTTGTAAACTGCGCAAGATTAAGAAAATACTATTTTGCGAATGGTCCTAAATATTATAAATTATTTGCGTTTTCTTTAAATAAGAACTCTTTTTTTATCAACAACCCGTTCGTTCTGGAAAATAAAACGCTCAACTTTGACTTTCATTCCATACTGTACAATACATGTTTTTAGAATCTAACGCAACATTAACTGCAACAGAGTTCCAACATTTCGAACTTGTATGAACCATAGCTCACTTATATTTGACATTCAATCAGTATGTCTGGTCAAGGTAAAGATGTGCAGGTAATAATAAATTGAAACGCTTTACACAAGTATGAGTTTAGGCTAACTTGACTTTACAATTACTATGTATTAACTGATTATTTTTCTGACAACATCGATAAGATTTTGCGTTACTTCAAATTCTTCTTTGATGTTTACTTCACTTATGCAAGAGCGAACCAGTAAGATGTAGTTATTTGTATATGAATTAGTATTATTAGTTGTAGCGGGTATTTATTCATTACCTATTAGATCACTGAGCTTATTTATATAATTTTCTTTTTTCTATCTGATCGGACCCGAAGACAATGACGACATAGATATCAGAGACGAAGGACCAGAACTTAAGTTAAGTTTGTCTAACTCTTCATCTGCTTTATTATTCTTGAGGTCTTGCTGCGTGTAGAGGAAATTATTCCATTCGTCGTTACGAGGATGTGCAAAATGCTAAAATGAAATTTACAAATAATTATTACAGAATCATCAATACTGCCAAGCACAGAGCACAGAACAGGGAAAGACAGAAGACACTGAATCTAAATTGGAATAAAATTTGACTATATCTTACTTCAGCGACATCGTAAACCCAGATCTTTCCAGTATCATCGCCAACAGTCACGTGCAACCCGCTCGGTGTCCAAGATACTGTATTCAATGCAGGGCATCCATCGACAACAACGCTTGCCGCTGGCACCTCGGTATCCTGATTCAAGTTCCATATATCCAAACGTCCAGATCCATCAACAGCAGCGAATAAAGCGGGATGAGTTGGAGACCAAGCTACATCATATACGTAATCTCCATTGTGTTCGAACGAATATAGAGGCTTATTTTCTTTCAGACTCCATAATTTTATTGTCCAATCAATGGATGAAGTTAAGAAAAGATGGGAGAAATCAATTCCACCCTGAACCGCATGAGCACTCACGCCGGTGATTGGCCCTAAATGCCCTTCGTAAGTTTCTGTTACACCAGCTTTAGCTCCATGCCGACATGCTAGAAACAGAAAAATTGAAATATATTTTTTGATTCACACAATTTGACACTAAAAATTGACTGTCCCAAATATTTCACAAACGGTTACCCCCTCGAAAGCAATACACATATAATAAGGTATTCAGCATTCCAGCTTACCTGAATAAACGGTACCATCTTCACTACCGACCACAAAATTGTTCACATCTTCGCTTGGGAAAGCAAGCGAAGTAACAGCAATCGGTCTGGACTGTCTTGCTTGAAGCTCAAGCGTTTCTTGAGGTTGAGATAACATGTCCAAATTCCAAGAACATAATTTTCCGTCAGTTGAGATGCTAATTAAATTATGTGCATTCTGCGTTCCTACTACATTCAAACAATATACAGGATGCTGTAAGACAGAAAAACATAATAATTAATTCTCAAGCCTCTCAGAAAATGGATCAAATGGTCAGTTAGAATAAGACGTTGATTTTTTTCAGTCTAAGACTTACAGTGTGCGCGGATGCGGACAGCGGGGTACGCTGGATTGGAGTGCGCTTTTGAACTCTATTATCCCACAAAACGATTTGCCCCGAGTAAGTCCCACCCAAAATCAGATTTGGATGAAATCTAGCAAAAGTAGTTGCCATTACTGATGATTGGCAATGGAAAATGTATTCAGGTGTTGTCTTTTTAAATTTGGTGTTCCAGATCAAACACACTCCATCTGGATCGTTCGGTATGTCATCGTTGTTTTTATATGATGCTGCTAGCAGCTCAGGAAATTGCGGCGACCAGTCCAACGAAGTGATACACCGATTACGGGACCATCGATCACAAAAGAATGAACGGTTCAGAGATAGACGCTGGTGACTTTTTTCATCTCTGTAGAATTGGAATAAAATAGCGGAAATTATCATTCATGGATCAAATTCAAATGAACTCTCTTTTTATGGTAAAAATTTTACATCGACTATGAACATAATATCTAGTACTCACATTCCGTCTTCTCCATCGATTATACCAGTATAATCGGTGTAAATATCTACGGATTCACCTAGAGCTCTTTCCACTACTCTGCTTGTGCGATCCAAAAACCGTTGGAACTCTTCTGATAAAATGGTCATCAGCTTTTCTTCTTCGCTTAGTTCTCTGACTGTGAAAAATAGTTGAAGTCAAATAAAGTTCTCAATTTTGGTTGGAATTCAGCTGTCTCTAATTGTTTAATATTTTATTTTATTGTGATGAAAAAAAATACAGACAAACCAACCTTCTTTAGGCTTTTCTTTTTTCTTCTCCTGCTCCACCTGCGTTACGGCTGGCTGGACTTCTTTGACTAGCGGTAGCCCATGGGGTAAGATTCCTGGTGGTAGCTTGCTCTGGAATCCATCCATGTGGGGTAGGCTGCTTTCTTCATCCTCGGCTTGGCCATCATCAAATGTCAAAACTGTGGTGAATAAGCTGGCCCCGTAACGAGTACCCCCAGACCCATCAGGACCCTAACTAGCTAGTCTAACTACTTCCTTACTAATTTTAATCTTTACTCTATGCGTTCAGCTTATAATATTACAATAATCTTTCCTAAATGATTCTCTTAACGCAAGGCGTCATGCGAGCATAAGGTTTAGCTAAATAATTACAACTGCTAGGGTTTAAAATAGAATACTTCAAGATTCGCAAGTTGGAAAAAAATAAAATGAAAGTTTTTTTTTCTTCAGCAATTCGCAAAATAAGGGCAGGATCGCGAGGATCATATGAAATTGAAAAATAAACTGCCAAATGGATTGAACTGTCGTTGTTGCGAAACGCACTTCGATGTGACTCTGTTAAGGACATAAGTTGATGTATTTGCTTTCAGTGTTACTAAAAGCGTGAGACATTATGCTTGAAATAATTAATAAATGAAACTAAGCATACAATTTTTGGGGGAAGGCTTGAATGAGGGCTTTTTTTCGCATTGAAGGACTCTGTTATGCGCTGGTGATACAATTACAGCAATGAATTTGACATCATTTCGATTGATAGTAAAAAATAAAGCAGAGTATTTACACAAATGCATATTTAAGTATGGGTGCGCTATCAGGTTCATGCATCAAATTAGTCACCCGCTCAACAAAAATCATCATTTATAATTACACATGCGCCATAGAAATATCTAATTGTAAGTCCGTTGCAATCAATGGACTTGATATGCTAGACTTCTGCCTCTCCACCCTTCAATAAGATTCATTATGAATTCAGAACAGCCCATAATGTTACCGAGATAAGGATTCTTCTCAGTTTGAAGTAGATATCCGCTATTCAAACAAACGACCATTTTTCACTGGTCCGATCCATCGGCACCCCTGAATATCTTTGCTGAATAAATTGGTTCAAGCTCAAAGACAAGGAGATACTGAATCAGCAGGGCATGGTTAACAATAAAAGCTATTAGATCTCTCAAGGTGTAATAAATTGCTACAGCGTAAAATCATACGATAACCATTAGAGGTGGTATCAGCTATTTATAGAGAGCAGAAACTAGACACACTACTCTGTTTCTTGCCAATTCGAGTTTTCGAAATTGAAGTTACATCATAGTAGATACGATTGGAAGGAAATATAGATTAATTATATTAATAATCAAAACAGTAGGCATCTACTTTAATGTTATGTTCTCCCGAATATTGTAATTTGAGCCTTGTTCATGTTATCATTAATTAGAAGTTCACCAGTGCAGATATTAATTACCATTTACGATAAATAGTTGAGAAGAATATAAAAAGCCATACGACTGCTTTATATTTTCGTTGCTTCGCAGGAAATATATAGAGTATCTGAGTAAAACAAGTGGAAACGAATTAAGACAAGTTAACGCAGCTTCCGAGTCTCATGCACGAATAAAGTAAAATAAAATTGTCAAATATATTAGAGGAAACAGTAATCTCATATCGAAATATACATATCTGCAATAAAATATCATCGCTAACTGCAAACGAATTCATCATACATTTTATGCACTACAAGACAAAGCCTAATAAGTCGTACTGTACTATGGGTCAAAGATAAAATTCAAGGCACAATTAAGTAAAATATATCGTCGATTAATCTTGCAATTGGATGAGTATTCGTAAGCATTCAATAATAAGAGAGTATATACGCTTTCCATTAAAGATTCTCTAACGAGTCTTTACAGAATGAAATTTTCTCTGATTATTGGTGAATTCAAGTTTAGCATCAACAGTTTCTGTTAGTATGGATGTATTCATCCACAAAAGGATTGATAATTATTGTATATTTTTAGACGAAACCTTAATAGTATTGGCTATTGTTTAAAGTCATTAAGCAAATTGGATAGGCCATAGAAAGAAACTCCCTCATTTGAGTACAAGCAAAGTGAAGTTAAGATCAGAACATATTCGTGAGCAGGAACACTTAAATTTTTGTGAGCATGGAACAAAAGTAAGTAGTGAATTCTCGTGACACAATTAGCTAGAATAAGATCAACTTTGGAGAAGATTACCTACCTGTAAACTCGTCCTCCCACTCTAAACCAGGATTTAGATTGTACTCGTCTTGAAGGAGGGAAAAGAAAACTTCAATCAATTTCGTATCTCAATTTGTTTGCATTTCAACTCTGCTTTGTAGGACAATTATCGATGCATTATCAATATCACGTTGAAGACTTCGCGTCTCTCAAGTTATCAAAATTAATTTACGTCCCATTGCAGGAAACAAACAATTATTCATGCCCTTGAGATTGGGGCCAGAAATTTATTTCAGAGAATCAAAGATGAAAATTATAAAGAGTCGACTTTGTATATTTTCGAACTTGATAGCATTTCGTGCAGAATTATTATTTTCAAAGGAACTAGAATATATTTGCTGCTAATTGTCTTCAGTTTTTTTTCAAGTAATAGGAAGGTACAAAAGATTGGGAGAATTCCTGAACATTGCCACTTAACAACGCAAAAATGCATCGAAAATTTGCCTAACAGATTGAAATGTATAAAGTTGACGAGTCAGTGTTATATAGCTAGCTACATGCAAGACTTTCCCTATTTAAGCTTCTATGAATGTTACTATATTGAAATCACAGTGCATGGTTAACTATTTGTCAAGTAATTTCGTAGAATTCAATGTGATTACAGTTGTTTCTTGTTACTAATAATAAGTGTGACTATGCCACCATTAGTTGTGACTTTTAACTAACCATGCACTTCTGACCTCACAGCGCATTTGGTCTAACAAGTGTATTTTCCTTTCAATGATCACAAAGAGGTAATATAGCAAGCAATAAGTATAACCATTAATCACATCAAACGAGATGGATACTTTTTTTACTCTGTTCAACTTGAATGGAAGGTATGATGATTTTGGATCATACCGATCGCGTGAAAACTCTTTGATTAATTGAAAGTAAAACAACTTATAAAATACTGCAGAGTAGGTCTCACGCATTAACTGTATTTTGTAAGCACGTTTCGTATTCTACGCTAAGTTTGTTATAATCCTTCAGTAATAATACTGTCGCGATTCTAAGGAGTATTCATAGCAACAAAAAAAGGAGGCAAGCATCAAGGATTTTTCAATTGGGAGGTAAGTAGCATAAGCGTACCGACATCTCCGACTGTAATGTATATCTAAAGATTTTTGATTTGATAAATTTCATTATTTCTGTCTAAATTCTAATAATTAAAAAATAATCATTCATTATTATATACACTTATGGATATTGGAAAATCATGTTTTGCTACACTTGGCATGTATCGTAAGAAAACATCGTCTAACGGAAAATTCTGATACATATAATAGCAATTATTTGATTACCTTGAAATATAAAAACACTTTCATGATACCCATATAGTAGATCGTAGTTGTATTGTAAAAAATTAAGATTTATTCTGATGATGTGAAGTTTTGAATCGTCTCGATATTGTACTTAATAGAATGATTTTTCTAGACACTGTAATCCTTTTCATTTTTTTAGACAGCAAATATTTATTACTAAGTTCTGTTTCACCTACAAATTTTGTTGCTGCGACCTTCCTTGAATGACTTTGCCAAAAAGATAACTGGCCGGTTAGACCGTATAACGCCTTTATAAATTCCTTTCAATTAATCTAATTCGCATCCAATTCCCGTTAGCAAAAGCGAGATCATTTTACACCATGCGTATGTTCACTAACGATAACATATTATTTAAAAAATGCATTAATTTTCCTATTCGTAATTATTTTGTTCTTGTAGTTGAACATATAATGGTGTAAAACTATCCTGTAGCTTAGCTGTCTAATTATTATTCATATATCAAAATTTTTGTTAGTAATGAAACAGCCGATGCGAATTCAATTCGAGAACTCTAGAAGGTGCGTTAAGTTGTGACAAGATTTGGCAGTGGACATATTTTTTTTATGTTAAATAAGTTAAAATCACTCAATATATGTAATTTCATCTGAGGTCTAGACTCAGAAAATATCCAAGTATTGAGTGATATATTGATCACGAGACTTCACCTAGAAGCCAATAATTTCATGTAATGAATGCTCATTTCTTCTGATAAGTGCTTGCCATGATCAGATCGTTCTGATTCAAGTGAGTTTGAGAGAAGAAAACGTGTGTATTGATAAAAACGTAATTCCTGACAATTTCCAACTCTGCGTATGATCTAAAAATACGCTTGACTGAACGAATTTTTCAACCGATTAGTAGAACAAACTTCAATAGTTTAAATTTTTTGCTGTACACAAAATATGCCTGAACCTTTCTCAGAGTCGGGATGTCAGATCGATCAAATGAGTAATAGGATAAACAGAACCAATATGAATAAACAAAATATTAGACCAGAGACACCCAATAAATTCAATTGAAAGGGTAAAGGAAACCACTATCAAAATAGAGAAAACTAATATTTTGTGGAAGACGCCAGAGGGGAAAAAGATGACAAATACATTGTTATTCTTGCAGGCAGCAATTGAATTTGGGAAGTAAGAAAAGTCAAACAAGGCTGATAGTACAAAAGCAACTCATCAAGAGAGAGGGTATAAATAATGTATGTGGGGTGGAGAGTCATCTCGAATTATAGAAATACTATTCACTGCTATCTAGGTATATATAATATCTAACTTATACTAAGACTTGGTGAATCCTTTGGTTTCTTTTTCATTTTTTATAAACTATTAAATGGTCTGCCATAGGCTACTTAATTATTAACCCATTCGACTAACAATAAGCAATATGGATACAAGACTGACATCCACAAATTGCTGCACGAACATTCGACAAGTGAAAATTCCTAAGCTATAACTGATTAAATCAAATTAAGACAGTTTGTAGACGAGGTCATTCAAGTGGAAGGGCTAATTTTCAGGGGAAATAGGTAAACTATTAGCTAATCTGAGCCTCAACTGGATGGAAACCAAGAGAAATCATAACTTACCGTAATAGCCGAATGCATGAGCTGAGGAGGGGAGGGAAAAAAATTTCACTTAGTTACAATCGGACATTGACACGCTACATTAAGAGCACCTCCCTACACTCAGAGTAATCATTAAGTTTGTACAATAATTTCTGGCTGGCTATTCGAAGACCTCTAGAATTACCGAAGAAATTAACTAAGAAGATTAGATGACTCAATGAGTCAATAAAATATCAAAGGTTCTCAGGATTGAAAAATAAGTATCATAGATAATTTGAATGTGTATCTCGTATCTTTGTATTCATGATATAAAAATCCAATAGTATTTACGAATCTGAACGAAATTTAGTAATACAATCTGAAGTAAAATTTTTCGGAGGAATTGGAGTTGGTATATTAATTCATGTTAAAGATTTTCTTGATACGCTGAATGTAGTTAGGTCAGTTTCATATGTAATTGCAAAATTGTGTGGTGCGGTCGTGCCTACGAATTAGAGGAAACATACATATTCAGAAACATTGCTTTTTATCCAAATTTTCTCATTTTTCACGGGGGGATAAAAAAAAAACGGAAATAAGAATCCAACAAAACACGTTCAAATATCTAAACTTTGTACTTCGCACACCTGTGGAATAGCGAGTGCTTTGAAATATTGAAAACGAAATGAATAAAAAATCAATTGGCAAAGAAGTTACACAGGTAATTGCTGTGTAGCGATTTGTCTCTACAATGTTCGCTAACTTTCAAGAGTTTGTCAACGGTTTGTAAAGAGTACTTTATGGGCAGATGTTTAAAGTATTTGTTCTTTGTTCATGACGCTTGAATTTCACCGCTGAATAGAGCACCAAATGTCACTTACACGCCTTGTCACACTTATGCCAACTCCCGAAGTTTCTCCGTAAATGTTAAAAGCTTTTTTTTATGGCTCATCAGGTAGCATTGAAGCAAGCAACGCCATATGTAAGAATGTATCAAATTAAAATGTACGTAAATATACCTGTAATACAACGTGTTTGCAGTACCTTTAAAAAAAAATAATGAACTTGGCCGCCTTGTGGTTTTAATACCGATATGAATCCGCAAATTTTTCCCAAGCAAGTTTAAGCATTTCAAAGCTGTCCGTGATATCAAGCTAGTAGTTACACTGTATGTAAGGGGATTAACCACTGCATTGAGAACCAAACCTTGGTGCAGTGGCTCATCAGCTAATTTGATTTGAAACAGTATACACTGTCTCGGGGTGAAAAATTTTGTATCGCCTTACATACAGTGTTTGAGTAATAGGTAAACTTAACAACACAGTATCTACCTCTATGATACAGTTATAAGGTATACAGAAGTGTAGTAAAAAAGTAGACAGAACATACATAGGTAGTTTGGTGCAGACCCACCTTTCCTGGGACGCCACCAGTCGGTCTCAAAGTAGCCTGCGGAGCAAGAGTGAGTTGGTGTGGTTGTTGAACAGGAGTAGATCGAGTATGCAGAGGAAGAGGTGGACAGTCCTTATGTCCAACACCAGGTGATTTGACCAATTGTATCGCAAGACAAGGGCATACGCGCGCGATTAAAGGAACAGCAACGCCAATTAGCATGAGCAAAGTTTTTCAAATTGTCAATATTAAAATTTCTGACAAAATCTAAAATAGAATTGAAGAATTTATCGGTTTCACAATCTAAATATCTGAGATGCATTTAAATACTATGTGAATTAGTTTGATCCTAAATCTAAAATACAACTTCTTTGTTTCCCAAAATAGCTCTGCTTATGCTAAATCAACTTGCGGTAACATGGCATAGTACATCATACAATAGGCAGTTATCTGGACACCACAATCAAGTTGCGATGGGATAGATGACACGATGGTATGCATCAACCGCAGCTCTTTACTTTAAATTTTCACAATTCGAATCCTCAAAAATTAGTAAAAGTAAAGTAACCGTATCGGTGAACTAAGCTTTTACCATAAATTTGAGAATTATATCGTTCAAAATAATAAATATCAAAGACTCCAAACCAAACAGTGCACTTCAGAACGAGTCTTTGTTTTAGTAAATTTAGAAATTTGCCTCTGTTATCGTTCTAATCTGTTTACTGTTTCATGGTGTCTGAAAAGCTGTGATTGACAGTATATTGTTGACATAAAATACGAACCAGAAAGCCAGCAGTTTTATCCCAAGTGTTATGGTTTCATAATAAGCCACGATTTAATAACTAACGATACTAGACATTAAATTGCGATCTATTCATCAAAAAAGTTAAAATATTCATAGTTTCTTGTAATATGAATTTAAATTCTTCATAAGATTATCGTGGCATAATGGTTGAAAGCATAACAGCTGTAATAGATATTCCGACAAAAACATAGTATGATTAAACTATGTCAACCTTAAACCAATGAAACAATCCTGACATTATTATTTTATCACAAAAATAAACGAACCCTCTTCCATAAAAACTGCTCTATAAATAATTCAGCATTCTATTTTTGTTAGTAATAAAATTAAGAACCCGTTTTTTAATCGATAACCAAACCAATAGTTCACCAATAAAAAAAAAAATTAAATTATATTTAAATACAAAAGCGAAATATCACCAATAATGAAAACAGGGCGTATCAATTCAGATAGAGGCTTTAAAAACTAGGTACCTCAATATTTTTCCCACCTTTGCAGTCATAGAAAAATAATTCGATGGAAACTTGTACCAGTACAAGAATATTAGTCCTACTTGCAGTTTTGGAACAACAGTTTTTAGAGTATACTTCATTAATTGAATAGAGCTCATACCAAATTTCAAGAACATCCACAAGAAAATGATGAGTTTAATTTGGGACCATAAAAAAGTCTTCTGTTCTTGGTAAGAAAGACTTCGAAGATGAACAAATCTGTGCAGTAAATTGAGGCAACAGCGAATCAAATATGAAACATTTTTCCACAACTTTGAAGGTGGGTAAAAATTGGATGCAAAACTCTGCGTATTTTTGTATTATTGGATCTGTGTGTTTCTGTACGTTTGCGTAGCAGGAAATTATTACGAAAAATCATCTAATGCTGATCTTATTTGTAAAATTTTTGAGAAAGTACACCGTCATTTAAAATGATTTTTCCATTCTTTGGATGATGTAAATGGAAATGTGGCTGTGTAATAGTGTAAACTATAGGAAAATGACGAAGTAAAACCGGTTTAAAAAAGCAAGCTTTGACAATAGTGCAGTTCACACGACTGTAAATACAATCCAGGTACTCTTACAAAGTTGGTCAAAGAACATAAGACGCAAAATTATATGGATTCACTTCGGGACAGTACTTGATTTGCAAGGGGGGAATTATTTCTTCGACCAGCGGCTTTGAGATAATTGTGTGAATCTTTTATTTCACTGTCCCGAGATATAATAAACAAAAGTTCTCTAAACCAATGTGTCGTGTGAATATGTAAGTTTCCTCGCATGTTATGACAGGTAGAAATTAAAAAAAATTAAATCATTCATATAAAGATAAATGAATTATAAAAACTAGTAAAAGTTAATGCGAACATCAAATTAATAGATTAAATTATGTTGCATACCGAAGGTCAGCTCAACAGCGATTAGAACGTCATTGATTGATACAAAGTTAACACACCAGCTGACTGTATACAAAAGTCTCACGAACCGTTAAGTATTGAAAAAATTAAACATAACGGATGTTAAACGATACTTAGTTTTATTTCTGCAACTTGACCCATTCCAGAAATACCAAAATTTCTTGTATAATTTTGTTACCAATCGGTGAAAAGGTTCAAGCAGAAACCTTCAACAATTTGAAATCTTTCTATCTTACTTTGCAAAACTAACGGTGATACTAGATTCGTATCATTTTTGAACTTTAGATCTCAGGTATTAGAAATTTCAATATTCCCAAGTAAGTGAAGAGCAGAAAATTTGAAAAACGGAATATTACTTGGACTGTCCAAAGAATAAAAATTATATTGTAACGTTCGACAATCACTCTACTATTTTCCAATACATTGGAACTCAGGTTCATTTAATATCTGTACATCATGTATTGATTTGCCATAAGTTAAATAAGCATAACTAAGATTCTCTGTTCCTAGTCATCATATTGAGTTCATTATTGATTTAATAACTACAAAACCTTTTTTTCATCAAACTTTAGTAGTTCCAATGTTGAAAAAAAAAATAATATTGTTGTGCAGCATACAATTGAGTCACTCTACTGTCAATTTAGAAATGTGAAGCATCGCATAGTGTGCCAGATTACATTATGAGTATTTCTTAAATGCAAAGGACATTTCTGAGGTATGAAAATCACTAAGTCTCAATTGTACGCTAGATGTATGTTCACATGATGATCTCACGACAGAGAAGACACAATTGACATTCAAGCAGTAACGCTAAGCATTTGCCATTTTTGAATGACCTTTGATAATCACCAAAATTTGATTCTTAATACTGATGTAAAATAAAAAACAAGACTCACCGTCGTGTGAAGTGTGCGTGGTTTGCGCAGTCTGCGTCTGCTTGCTATATACCACAGGTTCTTTGGGTGGAATATCAGTATGTGCCACTGACACTGCAGTTAAATCACGTGGGGCTTTCCGCCTTCCTGTAATACTGATAGACACAAGATTAAAATAGTTATATTCATTAAATTTGACGTGATTTAATGTTACTAGTATCAGCAAACTACAATAATTGTTCAGTATCGGATTGTACGCAAATACCTTTGAACAGAATTGATACTGGAAGGCTGTAAACTTGCATCCGGTGTTGCGTTGGCACTTTGCTCCGGCGTTAATGAGTTCATGCTAGATAGACTTGACAAGACATCTGTGAATGAGTAAATTTTTTTGTTAAGCATATTATGTAAGTAATAACAGAGAACATGCTAAGTTTCTGAACTAAATAAGTTGTCTTAATAAAATTATTCCATAATTTCAGCTTTATTGACAAAGCATGATTTCTGTGTCTGAAGTTTTCACCTGATACCGGTGCTACTCCTAAGGATGATAACATAGCATCCAAATCTTTCCGGTGATCCTTATCGGTACCTGCAGCTCGTACAGTTGCCTCTTCAACCTGCCAATACACAAAACCAATATTTTGGAATTCAACTTAGAGTTTATGATGGCCCGACTATGTACCGGATGGACTTTGGATTGTACATAAAAAATAAATGTTTAGGATATGCTATCTTCTCAGTTGGAACAAACATATCAATTAGCTAATGACATTGCAAGCAGTGCACATTAGGCATTCTTACATCTTTTTGCTCCTTTTCTCTTCGCCGCCTTTCTTTTTCCTCTCGAATCGCCTGTAGCTTGGCCTTTTTCCTTTCTAACTCTGCTTTCCGATCGGACATCATGTTAGCAGCTATTCTTAATAACATAAAGACAAGACAACGTTAATTATTAAATAATCCAACTACCGAAGAAATAGCGTAGAAATACAACCCAATGAAAGTAGCTATACACAGTGACATCATACGAGATTAGAGTTGTAAAATTCTAATCGAATACATCTGCGCTGTATTTACAAGAACTGAGTTTCTGTAAAGCTTACAGCATTTGATTAATCAGAGCTGTCTAACTTTTGACAAGATGATTTTTCAAATAGCAATAAGGCAATGTTTGTCATCAAAAGTTTGGGTGAGCTGGTAGCAGCTACTAGATTCGAGGAGAATTATTGATTTCTGTGGATGCATATCCTATACGTATCTACCTTGGATGTGACTCACATGATTCACAGGTGATGTAATGAACCTAGGCAACAATCAAGTGTATAAAATCGTGAAAGAATTCTCTAAGCGGTACGAATAATCGCTATTCCCAACATGTATGTCGATTGAAAATTACATACAAGGTAACCCAAAGGTGGATCAGAATCATAGATGAAATCAACGGTCTTGATTGATGCGGACTGGTAACAAATAAATATCAGAAGATCATTAATCGAGGGTCATACGGTTACCTGCAATTGTCGGAACGAATGTAACGTAGTAGCAAATATCAAATATCAGTAAACCGTGCTGTCACTCGTATCAACATCCACCCGCTTCGTGTGGATCCGTTTTTCTTTCACACGTCAAATCGGTCGGTATCTTGGATGCGTCGACTCGTTCACTACAGTGTTGGTCAAACATATGAATTAAGAGTATTATGATTCGATTATTTGCTTATTCCATAGTATCATAGCTATCTTTAGAGAATTAAACGATGATGTTTGGTAACTCAAAAATATTTAATTTCGTACATTAAATTAAAAGCACGATGTTGCATAGGAGCAGAATGTCGTCGTAGTGTCTACCGTAGTACACGTAACGAGAAGAGAAAAAGCAATCTGTCAGCCACCTGGTGTCAGAAGTTGAATCCGTGGCATTGTTAACCAATAAACAATTCGAACTTTCCACTGTAGACAAGCTTGAAGTCTGGATAAACTGTCAAACTGAGCTATTGGATACCGTTTGGTGAAAATGGGCGTTGTGATCACAGTTTTTAGCTTTTATAAGCCCAACAATTGATAGCTGACACTACCCATTTTTTTTGACAGAACTGATTAGACAGTCCCAGCTATTACCAGAAACGATCTAACGCCACCAGAGAAGAGTTGTGAGTCATGGGCAACGACAGCGGAGAAGACAAGATGAATGCCCTACAAAAGTTGGAAGACGAAGCAAAGACTGCTGCGACAAAGCACATAATAAATATGCTACAACGCCCTGGTCAGTTGGAAAAAGTAGAACAATACAAGCGTAGGATCAGCCGTAAAAAAGCCTCAATTGAGACAAAGTTGAAAACAGCAATGCAAAGCCAGTTGGATGGGGTCAGAGTAGGTTTTAACCAGCTTCAAGATGCACTGATAAGCATTGCTGCAATAAAAAATGAGCTTGACTTGATTGGGAAATCATTTGGAGCTGCTCCAGAGCTCAGCAATACCTTGCAGGTTGTGCAAGATGAGAATATGCGTCATTCACAGTATGTAACTGCCAAAGAAAACCTCAAGCATATATTCACTGTCCCTGAGAGTGTGGAAAAGACCAAACAGTGGATAAATGATGGTAAACTATTACATGCACATCAGAGTCTAATGGATCTTGAGAATTCAAGGGATGATTTACTTTATGAGTTACATAAGCTTCCAAATCAATCCCCAGCTGACAAGGTCATGCTCAAGGCATATTTCGAGGATGTTGAAACTCTCTCGCAACTTATGGGGAAGCAAATCAAGTTGGTGGTAGGTCGTACCTTAAATACAGTCAGAAAAGAACCCACGATCATTGTCACGGCACTTAGGATAATAGAGCGGGAGGAAAAGGCCGACCAATTTGCGGTTCAAAGATACAAGCAAAGCGGATTCATTCCTCCCGGAAGGCCTAAAAATTGGAAAAATATGGCTATAGAAGTTCTGGAAAAATCTGTCGCCAATAGAGTTGAGGGTACTCATGTGGATGAGCGGGCAGACAACAAGATGTGGCTGGCCAGGTATCTAGAACTCGCACGTCTCTTGATCCTGGAGGACTTGAGAGTGGTTAAAACATTGTGTGGCCCTTGCTTTCCTCCTACATACAACATTGTTAGAAGGTTTGTTGAGATGTACCACAACAGTCTATCGCAACATCTAAAAGACATAATTGCAAATGGTCTTGAAGGGAATGAATATGTTTCATTGCTATCATGGATAATGAACACTTACACAGGTGTAGAGTTGATGCAACATCCAGAGCTGAACATAGACACTTCAGATATAGGACCGCTATTGAGCAATGAAATGCTCTCTGAGCTACAAGATCAATACCTCAGAAACATGCAACAAAACTATGAGGAGTGGATGAAAAAGACCTTAGAAACAGAGAAAGTTGACTGGTGGAGCGGTGTCTTACCAGAAGGTAGTACACAAGAGGCCTATTATCACACTGCGGCACCTGTCATCATATTTCAAATGGTAGACCAAAACTTACAAGTAACAAAGACCATCAGCAATCAGTTAACAGCTAGAGCTCTTGTCTTATGCATAGACCAGGTGGTTAAATACTGCGCAACTTACCGTCAAGCAATTCTAGAGTTCAAAGGCAAACATTTTGAGGATCGGAGCAGGGTTCCCTATTTCACACACCATATGATTACTATTGTTAACAATTGCTTGCAGTTCATCGAGCTTGCTCAACAAATGAAACAACTTTACTGGGTTTCCAATGCTAGTGACGACGCTGCTGTAAAGTTTGAGGCACTCCTTGCTAATTACCAACAGCTGAGAGACGAAGCAGTGACCATATTACTGGAAGAATCATTTCTTGACCTCGAACTCCACTTTCAAGATCTGCTCACACCAAAATGGCTATCATCACCTATACCTGTGGAAACTATTTGTGTTACCTTAGAGGATTATTTTCAGGATTACAATCATTTGAGAATCAAAAACTTTGAGTATGTCATTAAGGAGGCTCAAAATCTCATAGCCAAGAGGTACATCGCAGCTATGCTGCAAAGAAAGATATCCTTGAAAACTTATGATGAGTGCCTGACTTGCACCTCAAAGATAATGACAGAAGCTGAGAAGATCAAGAATTTTTTCGTCCGAATTGCGCCAAAAGTGGGCAACTTTGACTCGCCATTCGAAGTTATAAAAAGGCTGGCTGAGGTACTGAGGTGCGAAGATTCTGAAATCCTCTCTCTAGACTTGCACTCTCTTGTCGAAAAGTACCCAGATATGACAGAGGATCACTTGGTACGACTGTTGAGTCTCAGAGGCGATATACCAAGAGCTATGGCAAGGGAAAAAGTTGCATACATTTATGAAGCACAACGCAATCGAACCACCACACAGACCATGCCTAACAGTATATTCAAGCAAATTGTCATACAGGACAGCTTCTTGAATTGGAAACCATAAGTTTGCTCAGTAAATAATACACATGTACTAATTGAACACTTATCAATAATCAATCTGACAATGAAAGTGCTGATCGTGTAAGAGCATAGTTCTAGCTTAGGTATCCCTGTTCCTCACCAAATACTGTATTGTTTACATATGACTGTACATACTAAAATTAAGCTAATAAATGGCTCCTTAATTTTATCAATTTTCTTTGTTTCTCATTTACTGCGAAAATTTAATATTACAGCCTAATTTTTTTTACGTATAATGTATATACCTTGCCGATTGCTGGTAAACGGAATTATTTAACCTCAAAATTGGGCGCAACAGTGCCAACAAACAGGTTGTCCTGGTCTGTGTGATATTCTAAAATTATAAATACTAATCCGCTCATTATATAGATTATGGTACGGATGTTGTACAGTGAAAACTGTACGATCATGGCCTCAAAAAGGGAAAAACGTTCCAATGCTGGAAATAGAATGGCAAGATTATTAGACGAGGAAGAAGAGGATGATTTTTATAAAACTACCTATGGTGGCTTTGAGGAAACCGAGCAAGACAATGATTACATGCAAGTAGTTTTTTGATTAGCCGTCCGATTCACCTTTTCTTTTAAGAGTCCAATTGGGTGATAATCATTTTTCTCTTTATCTAGGGAGGAGGACGAGGGAGAAGATGAGGTAGACTCTGATTTTAGTATAGATGAAAACGATGAGCCTGTCTCAGACCCGGAACAAGATGGACCTAAAAAAAAGCGGAGATTGGTCACCAAGGCATATAAAGAGCCAAAACCTACTACAGCTGAGTCCTATTCTACCCCTAAAGAAAAAAAAATTAAGACTCCCCGTCAGCGACGTACCTCTGTGGACAATTTAGGTATTTTGTTTTAGCAAACACTTCTATATTTCTATTATTTGAGAAAGATCTGGACTGTAAGTCTGGAAATTTCATTGTCATAAATTAATTGATATTATTTTTTTGTTTTCATAGAGAGAAAATCTATCCGCCGTTCAACAGCTGCTAAATCAGCAGCCACACAGAGAAGACTCAAAGAAAGAAACGAGGATTTGAAAAAGAAAGTCAGAACGGTGAAATACGATGTGTGGAAACCAACACAAGAGGAACTCCTGGAGGAGGCGCTGGTTACAGAGGAATCAAATCTAAAATCTCTAGGTAATCATAACTTGAATTGATCAAGGTATATAAATCGGCTGATGTTAGATTGTGGAAAATTTCTTCAAAAATTTGTACTCAACATATCTACGGTATATAACAAATTTAACTTTCTGCGTTAATTACATAGAAAAATATCAGAAGCTGGAGAATGAAAAAAAAAATACACGGACAGTACGAAAGACTAATGTTGGCCCTACAATACGTTATCAATCTTTATCAATGCCTGTCTTAATGCTGACTGAAATGCAAGCAGAGGGAGAAGAGGAGAAAATTAATGTCGAGGCAGTCGATGAGAAGGGTGTAGCCACAACCGGCATTGATATTGGAGAGGCTGGACTGGCGACTCCCTTATTGTCTGAAAAACGGTTAGAAAATCAACTTAGCAAATATACATGCGATCTCAAAAACTCTAAAACGCGGTTTTTTATTTTTATTTCATCAGAGAAATGATGGATGGACGACAGCCAATCAAGAGTGCAATTCAAGAAAAACCTGTAGAAAAAAAGGAAGCATCCAAAGGAGCTTCAGTTTTATCTGAGCCAGAGATTTTACACGACGAGACAGGAAGCTGTTATGAACGCACATTCATTACGTTCGAAAATGATCGGCTTTACTCAGAGGCCTTCAAACGGACAGCTCCCCCACGACCACCGTTGAAATCACTATGCGCAATTACGAGGTAAACGTAAATCAATAGTCTACCTAATGAACTTTCAGTGATTTACAGCGTTTTTATTTATGCTTGCAGACTTCCTGCTCGTTACTTGGATCCAGTGACGCAGCTGCCATTTAGAAATATGCAGACGTTTAGACTACTGAGAGAAGCTTACTATCAGCAGCTGGAATCTCGAGCGGAAGCAAGTGATGCTACTCAAAGTCCTGAATTAGTTCGTTGGCTTGAATGGAGGCAGAAGAATCGCATTGGCAATAATCTTAGAAATACGGTCCGCCTTGAGCCCGCTTCAGTCACATCAGCGTCTTAGCTCATCCTTCTGATAAATCGCCATTCGTCATAGTGTTGAATCGTTTCCCAAACAACAGGCGAGAAAACCATGTAATTATTCCACTGAACGTCACTTGCAGTATTTTAATTCGTAGCAATCAGAATAGATTTCAGGACCTGTGATCTTATGCTCATTGAGATTAAAAAGTGACTGATGTTTGTTAAGATTAAACTGAACGAAAATCTGCGTGCTGCCAAATTTTTTTGTTCGGAGTTAAAGATGCCTCGCGATTTTTTCGAAGTTCTTATCAACTCGAACATCAACCATGGGATCGGGTCATGAATAATGATTGATGAACTATAACGAAATGAGTTCCGTTTTTTCGATTTTTTTTATTTACTTTTTTTTTTTAATAAAGCTTTGCCACTTCACATTATCTAATAGAATAAGTTAAAATTTTTCATAATATTTATTGCTAAAATGCAAATTCATTATTTACCTACATGAATTTAATCGGAGAACCACAATCATCACTAGAGTTGTATCTCGATCTTCGAAAGAGACTTCTTTATTTCAGTATGAATAAAATTAATGTAAAAAAAAAATTAAGTAATTGTAATTAATAATAAGGTTAGTAAATTACGCATATCATAGGGTTTTTATAACAGTGTGTTTAATTCTTTCCAATGGTGTTATCTTTTTGCCTCTTTCTTTCTAAAGCATATAATATAGGTAATTATTAAAATTTTTGAATCTTTCTTGCAGTGCGCGAAGCTTAGACATTACAATTTGTAACGCTCTGTTTGCTGTTATTCGATGACAAAGTTGATGGCCATACTTTTTCAATTCGTCGCGTTCCTGTTTCCGTTGCCATCATCTATGAAAGACAAACCAATCGATCGTATGTTCAAAATAATATCTTCTATCTGACAATCTTAAGTCAAGTTTGCAAGACTATGTGGAATCATTGTAATTTCTTTTTTTTTTTATTCTTGTCATTTAATTCACATTTCACGTGGTTCTGGACATGAAGCTTTTTGTAAAAATAATGTAATCAAAAAGCATACAGCTTAATGCCTAGCGCGTACGGTCTTAATCCTACTAGGTGCGAGCGAGAGCAGGTAGTGATTGAAATGGAGTTTTCCCATCTTCCTAGTCTCTTGTTTATTGATATTATTTCCACGACGACGTCTGCCCCGCACAATTGTCATCGTGAATATTGTTACCTATTTGTAAATTGTTTATGTATGTCTTGTGATCACACTATGCGTAGAGAAGAATAATTATATGTATATGTATTACAAAGAAGCGGTAATACAACATTTAATTATCATAACGTAATGTACATACATATATGTATACATAAATATGTATATAGACATATACTTACATATATACGTAAGTACATATGTATATATGTTATATATTATACATACATATGAACACGTATATATTCATATATATATTACATACATACACACATACACACACACACACGTGTTTGTAATAGTAAATAAGACAAATTTAAATTGAGGGCAGAATGGTGTGTGGATCACCGTGAATCTTTTATAATCTTGTACGTTTTTCGCTGAGGAGGGATGTGGCTTCCTAAGCCATCGAAACCATTTGATCGAGATGAAATCTTCTAGACTTATACGAATTCTACCACATAGCCCTTAGCCCTTGCTTTATCGCGCACCTCTGTACCTACCACCGTCCACCACTCTCCCTTCGACCCACCGTACAACTGCTTCTGAAAATTTCAAAATTCTTCAGATATTGGTTGCGATATCTCAATCAACGAGACACAATCGTCGTGGCAAGTAGATATGATAACTAAATGCCTTACTACCAATCAACCGAAAATCAAACTAATGACACAGGACTTATGGCTACTTCTTGTAAATAAATCGACGGATACTCACACAGAAAGCAGCAAGGCGAGTCACTGGCAGCATTGTTTACGCATTCCATCAGCATTCATTGTCGGTTTTACGTCAATTGGCTCTACATTTTGTGGCCGGATAGTGTCACCTTCGGGAGGATCTCTGATTTGTTTCTGCGAAACGATTCTGTAGATTTCTATGGAAACCAAAATTTATTCAAAAGATCAGAATTGGCCAAGCATTTTGCGAGACAGGAGTTGGTAACAAATATTCATTATAATACCTGTTAAGATGTTTTGGAAGGCCAGTTCAACATTAGTTGAATCCAGAGCGGATGTTTCGATAAAAGAGAGACCGTTTCTTTCTGCAAATGCTTTAGCCTCATCAGTTGGAACTGCTCGTAAGTGCCTCAAGTCGGACTTGTTGCCCACCAACATAATGACTATATTTTGATCAGCGTGATCTCGAAGTTCTCGTAACCATCTCTCCACATTTTCGTACGTCAAATGTTTTGCTATGTCGTAAACCAACAAAGCTCCAACTGCACCACGATAATACCTGATACCAGAATCAAGAGAGATTTCAACAGGTGAAAAGTTAAGATCTGTAAACGTGTTGGTTTGCAATGATTATTTTTATTTTGGGAACCAACTTACGCTGAGGTAATAGCTCGGTAACGTTCTTGCCCGGCAGTGTCCCAAATCTGAGCTTTGATCGTCTTGCTATCTACTTCTATACTGCGAGTAGCAAACTCGACACCTATGGTGGATTTTGATTCCAGGTTAAACTCATTACGTGTGAAGCGAGACAGCAGGTTACTTTTTCCTACTCCAGAGTCTCCGATCAGAACAACTGAAATCAAATGTAAAGATTCCATAGTACGCTATTAATCTTACATCAATTGCTTGTTCAAAGGCCAAATGCTCGAAAAAATGTTGTAGTTAATTGTCCGATCATATCAGAGGTTACTGGTCAGTTTTATAGTTCCTTGAGAATCAATCAGACCTAATACAAAGCCTCATGCAGAGGTGGCTAAGAATCAGTTTAAATTATGTAAATTATATATGTCAAGTCTACAGTAATAGATTCAATGAAATGTACAAATGTAAATATATGGAAGTGACAGCTAGGTAAAAAATTCTCTACTCATCTCAAATTGTCTCAATGTTGCATGGGATATTACAACTTTAAAAGATAATTATGCAAGGATTTGTTAGGTAGAAGCAGATTTCAGTTCCGATACCACCATTATTGCTACGCCATAGATGCCCAGTTTTCTTTGTCCAGTGCTAAGTTTGATATAAACTCATGACAACAAAATTGTTTGCCAAATAAGTAATTGATCAGTAGAAAAATATGAGTACGCAATTAGTAGATTATTTTATATTCAACATTTGCCATTGTATACAGAGGCAAAGATTGCATTGCTCGGGAGCTTGAGAACATTAGCGTATCAATCAGAGCAAAATTGACTGGCCCGAATGTGTGTTGATAGTGATTGAATATGAGTCAATGAAAAAATGTGCTGACGTCATAATCACTTAGATATATGTATATATTACGCCTAGGATGCATACATACAAGTAATACACATTGTGTAGACACTTGTGTATTATCTACAATTATTTTTTTTCAATATGCTAAATAATTTACTGAATTTTGGCCACGTATTCACTCGAAAATAGATGCAATAATTTCATAGAAAAGTCACAGATGGAGTATAGAGCCTTATTGGAAAAAAAGTTTGCAATTATGACAAGGCGATGAGATATTCAAGGTGATGATTTCAGCCTTTTGAGGATCGGCTGATTCGAACGGACGCACGATAACCGCTCGTTTCCTCGGTTCCTCCTTTCATTGTTTCCTCCGCGTATTCCCGTGGAGTCCGAACAATGTCACAAAATTCAAGTCACAATAAACCCAGGAGAAAGAGAGAGAGGAAAATAGATAGAGAGAGAAAGAGAGGGAAAAGAGAGAGAGAGAGAGAGAGACTGAGATATGAAAGAGTTTGATGGAGAGTGGAATTGGAACTGTAGTCGGACGTTCGCAAACATGGATGATTTACTATTAATCAAACGCAATACTTGAGCCTGGACAAGGATAATGAAAGGATAATACCTTTAAATAAATAATCGTACTCGTCGTCTCGAGTGCCCATCTCGGCGATCACGACAATCTTCTTTATAGGGTTTGTTGCGAAGAACGACGACGATGGTGGTTCCTGCTTACTCCGATCGCGGACACGCAAGATTTCGTAGATGGGGTGTATTTACGAACAATAACGACTCGTGAACAACGGATATCCACGACTATCTAATTACTAAGGGATCAGTATTATTTTTACAGCTCCAAACACTGTTTATTAACAAAAATTACTCCAACCTTGACAGCCCCCAGTCTAAAGTAATACGATTAATTATTTTCTTCCTTTCAATTTAACTGTACAATATGGCCTCCTTTCAACGCCCCTCCAAACCGATCAAGCGCGCGTGCGCACGGACACACGGATGCGACTGCAGCGACTCGTTTCGTTCATCGCCGTACAAATGCACGGCATTCAAATCTCTTATCCAAAAACTTCATTTTCGACGATACGGTAAAGCAACAAGCAATATCCATAATTCAATATGAGTGTGCAAGAATAACAGTAGTAGTTTATCGGAGCCTCGACTTCACACTAGATTCATTGGCTAGTGCGGGTAGTGAGAATCGACCTAAAAACTTGTGCGAGCAGTGAGTACAAGCCGTGGTTAACGATGGGTGCGGATATTTGAAGAAACGCGCACCAGTGGCGCTGTTACGATCCATCTATTGTCCGTCGTGGTGAGGACCTGCGTGGACTCCTTCCTTTCTTTTTTCGGACCGCATAAGGTGAGTCGCGTCTTTTCCTTCGATAATCTGAATTTATCCTGTACATCTCTGACTTTCTATCACTTGTACCATACCGTTCAACTCAGATAAATGTAGGCCGTTAATTATTTGCAAATAGTTTTCAATTTTTCTCAATATCGTATAAAGTATTGCCGCATCTATTTTAAGGTTATTCAATTTGAAACGACACTGGCCTAGCTAACCCTTACATCGTAGCACCAGATTGCTTAAAGTAATTTTTCCAGCAATTGCATAGAAATTCCATATTTGCCACGAGCTATACCAAAGTACTCTTCAAAGTACTCTTCAATTTTACCCGCAGAATGAAGTCTAATTTTTTATAATGATGATTGGGCATGCACCACTCTGACATGGAGTGATTTGAGAACCATAACCCTTCTTTGCTGAAGATGCTCTTTTTCTTATTCATTCATATTGTGGCATTGTTCAAACATTTCTAACAATTATACTTTATTTCAAACCAGAGGAGAAAATGGGAGCTTACAAGTATATGCAAGAGCTCTACCGTAAGAAGCAGAGCGATGTACTTCGCTTCTTGCTTCGTGTCAGATGCTGGCAGTACCGGCAACTGACCAAGATGCACCGTGCTCCCAGGCCATCCCGCCCTGACAAGGCTCGCCGTCTGGGATACAAAGCCAAGCAAGGTATTTTAATCTCCCCTGTAAGTTTTTCTACCTGTTACCAAATTCAATTAATGTATTCATAAATGATGAACTGTACATGCACCACTCCTACTAATACATGGGGATATGTACCGGCTGATTTCTGCAGATAAGCTCGTTTTTCAGTTTTGACAATGGTATTGATTACAATGATGTTGACGAAAATCCTTTCTTGAATGTTCTAGGTTTTGTCATCTTCAGAATTCGCGTACGTCGTGGTGGCCGTAAGCGTCCAGTACCCAAGGGTGCCACTTTTGGAAAACCAAAGAGCCATGGAGTCAATCAGTTGAAGCCCACCCGTAAATTGCAATCCATTGCTGAGGTGAGATTCATTTACTGATCGATAACGAAATTATTTTCAAATGACACAAAAACCCGTTGATTGTTGGCGGAATTAAAAAATTTTCTAACGGAATTGCTTCCATTATAACAGGAGCGTGTTGGACGTCGTTGCGGAGGACTCCGCGTGCTTAACAGCTACTGGGTGGCCCAGGATTCGTCTTACAAATACTACGAGATCATTCTCATAGACCCTGCCCACAAGGTGAGAAGAATATAACACACGTTGTCATCGCTTCCGATGTTATCTACCTATAGCAACATGATGATATCATTTTAGCATTGAATCTGATGATTTATTCGCTTCCTTGGATGTCTGAATTAATTATTTTGGCGCTAGTTGATGAGTCTGTTAAGATTATATTTGATTTTGACCTACGACTATTATTTCAGGCGATCCGTAATGACCCGAAAGTCAACTGGATATGCAACTCCGTTCAGAAGCACCGTGAGCTCAGAGGAAAAACATCCGTTGGCAGGAGTTCTCGAGGATTGGGAAAAGGTCATCGTTACTCGCAGACAATCGGTGGATCCAGACGCGCTGCCTGGCTCAGAAGAAATTCTTTATCGTTACGCCGAAAGCGCTAGGCATCTGCCTAGCACATTTCTGCGGCGTTTGGTTCGCGCGAGACGGGGTATACGCTGTCCAGCATGTATACTTATTGCGTATGTTCTTTTACGCAGTTATTACGTGTTGACCGTTGCCACGGGAATAAACGCCATTTTACTATATAATTCGGATTGAAAATCCTACATCTCTCGTCCCTTCCTTGATGAACGATAGTTGACGGTACTTACATGGTATAGAATCACTATCTATCATTAAATTGTTTGTCGACTTCGTGGAAGATTATCTTGAATCTGTGATCTAACCACCTGGTTCACAAAAAAAAAAAAAACTGTCAATAAGGAGAAGGATATTAGTGACCATGAATCCCTGAAAGATACGGCATATCAAGGTACTAGGAATTCCGCTTTCATATACGCATACTATTCGATAAAACAAATTCTTGATAATTAATTTCGATTCTTTGCCGGCGTTAGATAAAAACATTTCAGACAACCGTATGCTGTGTTCGTTATCTGCAGTCAAAGCATTTAGCACGTGGCGAGATCGGCTGATTGTGAATAAATCGACACACATTCGTTTGGTCTGCACTTTAGTTGTACGGATAAATCATATAGTGTGCAACCAAGTGAACGGTGATTCTCAATCGCTCATTTTACAACGATAGAAGATGGGGAACTGTTGCTCGAGCGATCCTGGGGTTGTTTTTCCACCCTCGCGGCCAGACACAATCATATACGGAAAAGACGGATTCGAAGGTAAATTTATTAGATTTCTGATAGTCTAATGAAAATCGGGCAAGCGGAAACAGACAAATATAGAAATCAATACGGTAAAGTATGTTCGCTGATCAAGCAGGTAACATCGACCCCACCCAAATGATATCTTCTACCGATAGTGAGCGGTTTCTAGTTGAATCAAGGGCGAGATATACGTGTTCGTTGTCTTTTACGTGATAAGATAAAACTCGGCTCGCAAGTGCGTACCGAGGGCAGTACTATTACAAATTTGAGATCAGTTTGCTGCCTGCAAGTTCAACGGTCGGTTCGATATCGCTATCATTCAGACGGACCAATTTTCACAATGTCAGGTAAGCTGTCCCTACTATGCAGTAAGTGGAGTATGTTTATCTTGAAACTGAAAATTTATCATCCCATTTACAAGGCTCTTTTTACACCTCTTTTTTTATATTACGTAGATGTAATAATCATACAGCAATAGTAAACCGCCTGATTTACTAAATGGATCGTTTTTGGATTTTTTTTCTCATCACTACACTTCGTGCAATCTTGATTAAAAATTAAATTTATAGTCCTTATACACGAGGTTCGATATTGAGGTAATAGCCAAAACTGATACGCCCGCAGTGCATCTGAGTATATATGTGTAGTACATATACTTATAAATATGTAGTATGGCTGTATACGGATACCCAACCATATCTTTACAGTAGATAACAGTTGCACACGACACATGTATGTGTTGAAGATAACGTATCGCGATTACGTTGCATCTCGTCCTATTATTCGATAATTGTTATCACCCCCAAGCCCAAATTTCCTAGAATTCGGTAAATATTATCCATGCGGTCACTGCAAATTAAATATTTGTGATGAATGATCCTTCATGCATGCTCTATCATAGCCTACAGATGGGTTCACCGTTCCGCGGGACGCGCTTTGCCTGATACAGCAGTTAAGGGAGGCAGGGATTCGGACGGAACCCAAATCTTCGTAGGTCGCGCTTTCCACGAGGGTGACATGCTCCCTGCAAAAGTAATACCAGAAAAAGAAATCGCTTACGTCAGCTGGGGTGGCGAAGAGCACCCAAAACACGAGTTCGAGGTCCGTCGAAAATTGATGTTTACAATTTCTTTATAACTCAATTTAACAAATTATTTATAATCGTGGGTACAGGTATACGTGTAGGTAAAATCTCACCTTAATAATAATTTCATGCCCTTGTTTTACGCGTGATAATTTGTTACACGCTTCAGGTATTATGCCAAGGCGAATTTGCCTGGGAATTCTGCAGCAACGGTGAGGTACCCTCCGATGCGGTCGTCGCTGGTCAAACGGCCGACGGTGAGCCCCTCTACGTTGGGCGTGTGCTTCACAGCGGGTCTCAGAGCATTGGCAAGGTTCGTGTAGCGTTATTTTTTATTGCAAACAATAAAGTATATCTAGATATGCATGCCCTGTATATTTCCGCATAACTTTGATGTTTGCAGATCCAACCGAGCCACGGTTGTCTCTATATCCCCTACGACGGCGAAGAACTCTCCTTCAAAGACTACGAAGTTTTGGTTTTACACTGATTGTGAGCATGGAAATATTTTCAATAAAATTTCACCATATTAGATAAACTGAGCAATTGAATAACGCAATCATTTTAGTTGCCCGTTTAAAAAGCTGATGCAGTCCAAGTTGCCGAAAACCTTATTTATGTAAAACTATACTTCTGCAGGTATGTAAACGAAGTAAGCGCATATGTATAATATCCATGACCCCGCGTCTCTCGTGATCGGTCAAGGCCGCCTATGTGGAACACCCGATTGGCGCGGTGCTTCCGGCTTTTCAAGGGATGAAAACTCCGAATCGATGTACTAGAAATCAGTACTTCCAAGAGCTTATCAAAATATCTTTTCTGGTTAGAAAGGGAGAGAGAGAAAGTAATTTTAAGCGATTCTAGAATGGAAGTGATGGATAGAGACAGAGAGAGAGAGAGGGCGTATAGTAGCACTTCCCTATTGAGATCGAAACCAGAAAAGTGAGAAAAAAAAATAAGAAACAAGAAAAGTACAGCGATCGAGCAATTAAAATCTACGCGTGCTCCATGATAATGCATACATAGGTATGCAGTATATGGAGGCGACTCGACTACACGCGAGTCGATCTTATAAGCGCATTATCATGACTATATACTGCACGTTGATATTTTTATGGCCCTTTATAGCGTGCACGTTATATAGTATTATGTTACCATAATTTTAATAGTCTTTTGATTCCCTGGGTCATCAACAATGGTATAATAGTATCGACGAGGAGGATATGAGTGAACATCGCGTAAAATGTTGTTCATAAAAACGGTCCTCATCAACTTTGTAGTCTGTCGCTCAAAGGATTCTACAATTCCTCGTTGATCTATGTAGTATTTCACACGGTGATTCGCCGTAATTATTCGCAAATTGCGCAAATACGGCTCGCACATGAATATTAGACGTTTCCTGATAAGCGATAAAGTAATCAGCGTTTATATTGGTATAATAGGTAACCATTATTGTCTCGTTTGTCCTGTATATCATTCTCTGCGCCGGAGTCTTAGCCGTTATCTTCTCGCTATAGATGTAACTGAGGAACTGCTGAGAAAAAATAAGTTTCAAAATTTTATCCTGGAGTTCCAATAAGTGTAATTTTTCCTTATGCAAAATTTAGTCAATGTGGTGAGGATAGATTTTTATTGAACTGCAGAATCTTACGTGGACTCGAAGGGGGTGTGTCTTTGTAAGTGTAATACGTCCCTTTATACCATATGACTATAAATATACATAAACGTACTTGTATGTAACATTATTATACGATACGCATAGTTACCAGGATACACAGTTATGACCAGAGCATGTCCATGTTGTATGAATTATATACATTGGTGTATCGATGTGTGTATAGATACTTACATAGAAATTGGATGCGCTGTCTGTCGAACGCGTGTCCAACGGTGAAATGTATTCGTGTGTGACCACCTATATGCATATAAAACCCCCGTGGTATATATGTACGTATACAATACCTATAGGTATAATAGATGTATTCTATATGTATAGGTGTATAGTGTGTATACGAGTATATGCACGCAAGAAGAGCGATTCACTAATCGGATGTTCAGTAATCGAGTGAAATTGCTCGAACCTTGTAAGTCGTTGGCAAAGGTTGATGGTTGATTCATATTTTGTTTTTTCCAACGGCAGTTATGTGATTCACCAACGGCGACGTTCGCGGAGACGTTAATATAGCAGCGTTGAAAACGGTCCGCATTATAATCCATGTTCCTATTGTTCCTAATGTTCCTACATCAACCAACAGTCCGCACCCGCTATTTTGTATTTTTGCATGCCATGCGAAACGCTCTCCAAAACTCATCGTCATCAAAAATATATACCTATATTTATGTACAACCACCGAAGTGTAGGGGGTAATAAATGAATTACGTGTCCTTGACACCGAATGTCGCGTATCACCCAGCTACTTACATCGTGATAGTTTGTATAAAGTACGCATGCCATACATAAATATATTTGTGGTATATTTACACTAGTATCTATATACATAATATATGGGTAGAAGATACTGGGGTGAAGTAGACGCCTGTGTATATAATTTTTATATAATAATTTAGCGATAATGCACAATTATTTGATAAACAAAAGTTATGTGTCGTGATGTCCTCCGAAGCAAAGTTGCGCGCATAAGAAAGTCATCGCGAGGTACCTATGCTATACATCATTAATTTTATATCCACAGACCGGCACAGACATAGCAGTAGCTGTACCGTTACGGCAAAAGATTTTATCGTATTCTATGCGAAATATATTTCAAGATAATCAGCTTTTCTCTATGACAGCGATTCGTATCATCCCTTTTTCAGCTTTATGTTAACTGACCAGTAATTATCTTTATATCGGAGTCTATACAGTTCTATTGAGGCGCGATAATTTCCAATGAACCAATTGATCATCCCATCTTTCTTCCAGATCCATTTATTTCACTCGTATGCCGGTCCATTTCTCGACTTCTAAGATACTGATAATTAGTAGTAATCAAAGTACACAGTAAGTAATAAGGGTAGGGCGGAGACCACCGCGTCCCTTTTCAAAATTCACGATTTTTTCTCACACTTTTCACACATAGAAAGGTAAAAGTATGTTGAGTGTATTTTTAGAGATTTTTATCACCATAAGGACACCTATTATGGTATACCTATTTATACCATCCACAATGCGCAATTGTAATTAATAGGCAGATAGGCTGATGAATGAGATGAGGATTCTTTCAACATACCTATAATTTCAAGGTCCAATAGGTATTGTACCGTTGTACGTTCAATATATCTATGGTTGTACGTATACATCAATCTGCCATCGCTTCACATAGGTACTACGTGCACTGTGCTATGGTATTTTATTATCTGCATGAGGTATACATATGTATAGCGCACCATCGTTCAAGTTCATTTTCACTACCGATCGTTAGAGGTTTTACGATTATGCGGTTTCGTGTGCGAATGCAAAATTTTTAAACACCGAGAGTGAAACGTTGCGGCATAAATTGAAATTCCTCGACAGAAAAGTGTGCTTATCGTAATGGGTATAGCTGCTTATGTACGAGAATAGTAGCCGTTATTGTAACACGCAAGCCTCGCAATGCAGAATGTAAAAATATTTACATGCCTAATTCTGCTTAAACGTACAATTTACAATTGACCGCATTTAACTCAAAGTTTGGTATTCATAAAATACCCATTATAATGGGTATAAGCTAATTAGTTATTATCTATGTATGTAGATTATTTTACAGCCTAGACTGCAGCGGTAACGGTCGTAAAAATATAGGCGATAATCGAGACGTGTTCTGATCCGAAGCTTGACTGATTTGACATATTTATTTTTCTGAGATATTGGAATAGATGTAAGTATTTACATCACAGTACATGTAATGATATCCGTACTGTTACAGCTGGGTTAGCACGACTTGCGACTGTAGATTCCATCCAGACTCTGCGGCAAACACGGGTACGGTACAGAGGGACAGAAGCGAATTGAAAGCTCGACCGGAAGAAACTCGTCTTGTCGCGACGTTACTCTTTCTTATAATGAATGGGTAAATGAATCAACGAACATTAATCAATGAAGGAATACATAATTTCACCGAGTTAAACTATCCACCCATATGCGCACATCGGTATAGGTATGTAATCTATAATCTATACGGCCGGGAATGTTGTACGTAATTGTGAATAGATAAACTTCTCGTCACAATATAGTGCAACAAAAGTGTCTCATGAAAAAAATCCGCTCCAAGTAGATGAAAACCAAACGCAAAACGATAGAGAATTAATGAAAGAGGTGGTAACTATAATTGCTTGTTTACAAATCAAGCATTGTTTTTGAGACAGTAAAAACATGCCTCGATGCGAAATAGGCATCATTTATTTAATGTACCTTACGATCAGATATAACGTGTCTTTTGTTTGCCTAAAATCAGAACCCACACATATTTTATTGGCTCCGGCTGTATGCCATGCATACTGATATATCGTTAGATATATTTAGAATATACATGTACGTAAGTGGGGGGGGCGTGAAAAATTTCACCAGACATTATAAGACGTGTCGAGTCCATAGTGACCGTAAGGGTTCGTTGATATGTACTACAGGGCACCGGATTTGAAGAGTGATACCGAAAGTTGAGATGCTATGGAACAGCGCCGGCGGAGTGAGATTTGGAAGAGGCGGCGGGGGCGGAGGTCCGCAACTATAGGTACCAACTAATCGTAACTCGTAAGTAGTCAACATATGCGCTCGTTGTTAGCATGTATAACAATATCTCGCGTCCCACAGGACGGGCAAACGTACTTGCAATTAGAGTTAGAGTCCAGCTCCAACGTCGAATCAACGAACCGCTGGCGGACCCCATGCAGAAGCCGCGGTCGCCGCCGTTAGCGTCGAAGCAGGGGAACAGAGGGGTATATACGGGCATACAGCTAAGTAAGTGCGCTACCAACGTCGAGGAGAAGGCATTCGCGCTCGTACGAGGCCCCGGTCATGTCGCGTTAAGCAGTGGCACGCAGGTAGTTGACACGCCAATTCACAATTGACTCAACTTACGCGACACCCGCAGTACAGACCCCTCGGAGCATACCGGGACTTATCCTTCGATCATCGTCATCCTTGTATCACCGTCGTCATCGTTGTTGTCGTTAACGTTATCTGCTCATCGCTTAGTCATAGGAGTCCTGATTCAGTTCTTCGGTGTTAACTGTCCGCAGACTTCATTAATGCGGTCTCCAACCCTTCGGCATCAATCCGTCAGAATATTATCCTTCGGCAGCTACGTTCTGAAAAAAACGGTACGTAAACGTTGAAGAAACATAGGAAGAAAAAGGAGAAGAAGAGGAGGAGGAACAGTTAAGAGAAAGAGGAGGATTGAATACAGAAATCATGACGGACCAGAAAAAACCCGGGGAATCATCATCGCCGGAGAAATCTTCACTGGATTCCGAATCCGTTCAAGTTACCAGCAGCGTGGTACGGACGTGGAAATCAATGAGCTTTGGTCAGAAGTTTTTTTTCATGGCCCGAAATGTAACCGTCGAGCCAATGGTTGCCTTCTACATCATGCCAAGTGTTTTAGCATCACTTGCCACGCAGAATTTGAACCTGGAAAAGGCCTGCAGGGTGAATCTTGGTTACCCCGACCACGTTTGCACGGCACTTGCCGCAAGAAATACGAGCGGTTACGAGGCCGAGGAAACAGCCGTCCAGCAGTTGGTCGCCGGAATGCAATCCTGGAAAACTGCACTTCAAAGTGGACTACCAGCAGTCCTGATACTCTTCATCGGCGCCTGGAGTGACAGAACTGGACTAAGAAAGCCATGTATGCTTTTTCCAATTGTCGGCGAGTTTTTCACCAGCATTAGCTTGATAATTTGCACTTATTGGTTCTACGAACTTCCCATGGAAGCTGCGGGTGCCTTGGAAGCTCTGTGGCCAGCCTTGACCGGCGGATGGTTTACCATGTTTATGGGGATGTTCAGTTACGTAGCGGATATCACGACCGTAGAATCGCGGACGTTGAGGATCGGGGCAGTGAACGTATTCGTGTCTATTGGAATACCGATCGGAATGGCGCTTTCCGGTGTGCTTTACGTTAAAATAGGTTTTTATGGAGTATTTGGAATATCGACAGCGTGCTACGTTTTGAGCTTCATCTACGGTTTGGTGTGCATAAAAGAAGTACCGAGACAACCGGTGATTGATAAACCGGCTAAGAATACCGGGCCCACCGCTTGTCATTCGGCACTGGACTTTTTCTCATTCAGACACATATCGGAAACATTTCGAGTTGCTTTTAAAAAGGGGGCCAACAATCGACAGAAGAGGGTCGTTGTGCTCATGATCATCGTTATGGTTGTCATCGGTCCTATGCACGGTGAGTTCAAGACAGGATTAATCGATTAATAGTGATATTGGGATGTAAAGACAGATTTGGGTCGTAATTTCTAATTGGATGACACCGTTCTATTTGAGGCGCAGGATTGATGAAAAAATTCAATTGGGCACACACACAGACAAACACGCGCGAATCAAAGCTTCGCACTTGTCCAATGCAAAATCCATTAATATTTCATTCTGTTTTCATACTTGTAATGCACCCAGCATAATGCAGTTATGCATATTATGTATTTAAACAATATGGACTTGAGTATTTTGTCTGCAAGTTGTCAGCTATTTCTAGTTCGGACATTCATTCCAACGAAAACTCAGGAACCGGAATCTTCACAGTAAAAATGATTAGAGTGACTCTGCATTGACGGTGGATTATAATTGTCCTATTGTTTGATCTTCCTCAGGAAAAATCACTTGCAAGATTCTATAAATTGTTAGGTATAAGTATGTTTTGCACGGATGGCGACGATTTATCACTCCGTAAGATCGAGGATTCAGTTACGTCGGGTTGTTTGATGATTCTGCCGACAATTACGAATACTTTCTAATCAATGAAGGACGAGTGCACCAACAAAAAATATTCCATGGTATTTACATGCATGTTTGATATGTACCCGTACCTATATGTAGAGGTACGGTGCATATAGGTACGTGTGACATAATCTGGGAATATTTGAATGTTTTGCTAATCGTCGTTACGTTTTTCATTTTATCGTCTCGGTCTAGCGACATTCGATACTGTTGTGGAAAAATCTAGTTGCGGACGGTTCGTTACCGGATACCGTAGCCAAGGTTGATCCACCAACAATGCAAGGATTAGTTCCGGTTAATTGTGTTACACCCGGTGCATGAATAGATCAGTTACCAGCATGGTCGTGTGAATACATTACTCTGTTGCGATTCCTAAATGCCTAATACTCCTGAATCTATATACAGCGGAACGGCTACGCGGAATTAAATTAATCGATATCAGCGGTACGCGGGGCGAATTGGGAATTTGATACCGTTCGATCTTCGCACCGAAATTCACGTTCACTTGCAGCATCAACGGGACCCGCGCGCTTCACCATATGTATATCACGCATGCCGGTATATCGTCTATTGGCCATCACGGTTACGTAAAAATTGTTAATTCGCAAGTATTATGCGCCGTGTACTGTATACGTCGATAGCTCCCGTAGAGCTTGAAAACTTTGACATTAAAGTTCTTGGGAAATTCTAACGTTCAACCCGGCTGATAGGATGTGCGAAAAGATGAGTGCGATCGGCTTGTTGTCGATATGTATGACAAGGAGCTAGTTGCTAGAAAGGCGTAAAAACACAAAGACAAAAAGAATATTGAGCTAATGCAAAATATAGATCAAAATCCGGTACGGTATTTTGAAAACTCTTAACTCTTTTATCGATCACATCTACAAATCATTATCAGTGGAGATATCCAATTCAGCCCCTGACCGCTCTCCTCCCTTGCATAGGTGTGTTGCGGGTAGCAGGTCTAGCTCGACGTCAGGCGCTCAATCGCACCCCCAATTAGCCGCGTAGTTTTATGATTAGACGCGTGTGCTACAATGTGGCATTATAAGTACGTCGAATACGCTATTATAATCTATTATGTACGTTTAACGCCTTGCGCGAATGACCGAGTCGCGTTATAATTCTGATAAATAGCTTCATCACTATAACAATGTACGACTTATGCTCTGAATTCTAAACGAAAGAAAAAACCGCGTATACTATGTCGAAAATCAAAAGTAGATTCTGTGATATGCAGTTTACACGTATCAACTTCATCTTGATTGTTTATTTTTTTGTGTTCTTTTTTATTTTTTTAATCTTTTGTCACACGATATCACCAGCGGCGCTACACGCGTCGATTAATTATTATAACTGTAGTAATGTACTCGTAGGTTTTATTCAATCTGGCGATGAGTATACGCAGTACAGTACTGGACACTGTATACCAGACTCTACCGTTTATAGGAACGAGCAACAATCACCGGAAAACTTGTATTTCTCGTTTTGCAAGAAACGGAAACACGAGCTAACAAGTTTCAAGTGGACGGTTTTGCGGAAAATCAACCGCGACGCGACGAGCCCACGCACAGGACGCGAAACCTTGCCTAATCAACCCACAAGGTCATCTCATTGCGGTACAAACATGCTACATACCTATTACACGATAACGTGTAGCGAATCCCCTTACATTATGACGTCGGTTTGCAGGGTGCGAAAACCTCTCTTTTTGGTTTGAGATTCGCTGCCGATTTCAAGATGCTCGGTGATGCAATATTCAATGATAATATGAATATTCACATCATGTTTGCCCGACTAGGGCAATTTTTAAGAACCATTTTCATACAGTAGGTCATTCACTGCATGATAAACCAAGGTAGGACGTTGACGAGGCATTCTCGATCTGCAATACCTACGCGGACAGCTGCACTCAATTTCTCTCCCTCGAGCTTTATAAGCAAGACAAATGATGATGTACCTACTTCAAATCAGAGTTGCGATTCACACGTGTATACAAAGGGTGGCTAAAAAACAGAACCCGCACATTTAGAAACCGTCACAACCAGGTATTGTAAAAGCCTTCGCTAATCCTAGGAATTTTTTTAACTTTTTTCTCCTCTGAACCAGAAGGCTGGAAAAATGCAAAGACAAAACATCGTATAGAAATCTGCGTGGTTTCTCTACTGTGTCGACTGTCGTCGTTTCCACAGCCCGTGGCGACCAGAACAAAAACCAATTGAAAGTTCTACGTTATCCTTGTTTTTTTACAAAGCTCGTCATAACGGATGTTGACGTGTTTAGAGCCTATTTGACTAGAAAAAAGGGTGGTTTTTTTCCTTCATTGTTATTAGCCCACTCTGTACATAAGTGTGTACCTACGCACAGAATCATCCAACGTCGACTACGACGTCAGCGAGGATCGTGGTAATTCGGATCATGTGGTACGGGATGGCGCCGAGACTATAGTTATATACTGGATTCACTTATCGTACATACCTATGCCCCTGTATTATTAAAATTCCGTCTTTTCCGACCATCAGGTCAACAAATTATCGTCTAGTTGCGTAATGGACCGGACGACGCGACGCGACGAAGCTGGAAATCGTCTTTTCTGCCCTGTAACGAGATGACCACAGGGGCAGTCGGTATAGTCCAACCCGCAACGTCTTAGAGCGTTAAAAGATCGCGCGGTAAGGAGTACAAAGTATAATTTGATAAAGACCGTGCCTGGGCGGAAACGATTTGATGAAGGCTAGTTCTAATTATGAGTGGGCTTGTTGTGTAACTTTTACATGTATAATACATATCTATAGATATATATGAGTTTTATAGGTAGGTAGGCATATAGGTATACCAATATAAATAGGTGGAACCATATCAAACATATAGTACCTCACATATACCATGTGAATCCGACATGGAACCAATAATATAGGTAAGATAAGTATAGTTCCGTAATAAGTAATCGAACCAGGTATAAAGCTGGTACGTGCCACCATAAATATATTGAGTGCCACCAAGCTTGACCCAGCATTCAAATCTCTCTCGGCACGAGTCGTTCGAATCCCGAGAACTGTCCTGCCTAATCGATTATTTTGTAACTGCAAGTAAACAGAAAGCGAAACGGCTTGGTTGACAACTTAGCTGTGCGTACATAGGTAGGTACTCACCTATGCATATCAATCATTTGGGGTTCCGTTGTCGTATATATATTATAAGTGCTTCGACCATTAATTCCATGGAAAATTTCGATCCCTGCTATGTAGCTGTATTGTATAATCTATATATTCATATCTTACCTGTAATCAATTTCAGGTGAAATGGCGGTGATGTACTTGTTTACAAGGTACCGGTTCAATTGGAACGAGGTCAAGTTCAGCATGTTCTCCACGTACAGCGTACTGGTCAATCTAGCCGGTGAGTACCGATCGTTAAAGTTCAGACGCCCATAACTATTTTTGCAGTGGTTATAATTAATTATGCAAATTACAGTATTGGGTTTGATTGTTATTTGGTTTCTAAAATTACGGTCGCTACAGCTGCTAGGTCAAGGACCGCTGCACGACCTCAGTCAGAAATTATATGGTATAATAATATACATATGATGCATATTATCTATATAGATATCAACCTCATATATGACCTGCATTTGATCAGGTGGCTTGAATTATATCAGAAAAGTGTGTTTTTCATTGTGTTTCATCTCAACATTGCCAAACGTGGACTCGTTAATCAGTAACGCTTATTTTTTGTATCACGAGTACCGACTGCACTTGAAAAAACTTAGTTCCTTGAGTCGAATTTTTTTCGAAATGCTGATCTACTCATTTACGTTGACCTTTTTCTTTAGTTTTTGCCATAGTTAGATATGTATCTTTTTGTGGTTATATGTTGTTTGGACGTTATTATTACTATTTACAATCTGTATAATAGTAACCAACAAAAAAAACGAGTTTCTCTTGCAAATATTTTCGCGGCCAATTTATCTGACAGCAAATAAATGTTATACCGTATGACCGTATGGTTGATATAAAAACAAACATTAATATTTGGGGGGAAGAGAGGATCGAAAAAGTGCGCAGATCTTCAACTATACGTCAAGAGGATCCGCGAACGTCAGCATTCGTTTTTTGAATAAATAGCTGGAGGGTAAAAGAAATATAAGTGTACTATGGCATACCCAATAATGATCGTACAAATTAACAATATGTAGCTCGTTAGCACGAAGCCCGTGGCGTGACGTATGATGTATCTAGGTACAATTTAGAACAAAGGATTCCGTGGTTTGGAAGTAAAAAGAAACAGGTGCCAAAATCCAATTTGACCCGAGAGACGTTGCAGAGAGATCGAAGGTGATGGTAAAATTTGTGAATCACCCCTGAATTTACATCGGTAGTTCTTAGAGCGTATTACCTATGATGATCATAAAGCGCATTGACACTAATTGGTGCGGTACAACTGCACTATACCTGTAGGTTGTATGGTCAATACTCGAGAGCAGGGAAATAAATTATGTTTAGAATCAGATTAAATAGAGTAGAGTAGTGTTATTGAATATAGTATTTTGTATAGGGGATGTATACATATATTTATGATGGAATCCTGCGACTCACGAAATCCAATCTTGTAGGAATTTTTGAGGACCTTGGAACATCAATCATGTTAGCAGTGAAACGGTATAAAAAAAATGTAGTTATACCCGCAGGACTACGTGGAGTATAATGTATACCTATACCTAGTCATATAGCGATTGCCGCAATAACGCGCAGATAATTGTCCGCAGTAGTACACGGGGATGTATGGCGAATATTATGTAACATTCAGATATACCTACTACCTGAGCAATAAATATATTGCGACAGTTGACAATGAGAAGAATATCAGCCTATGCTATTGCAAAAACTATCTTTACCTCATCGATCGGTTTCCATTTGTAATTTATCATTTACCTAAATGTCAAGTATATAATACGAGAAATTCGTACATCATTCTTCATCTTTTTACTTGATCTTGACATTAGAAGAGTAACATTTAAAGATCTTTCGTGGTACGAAAATTTGAATAGCCGCTTTGGTGTTCTCCTTCGAAAACTTTGGCAGATAAATTTACATTCTTAGACAAGGCCGTCGTTTGCGCAAAATTCTGAGATGAGGTGGGCAAATGTTCTTCTCTGCAGACGTCGATTAATGATCATACTCGCTGATGGCTGTACATACAGCTGCGGGTCAAGTTAACACTGACTATCTTACCTATATGAATTCCAATTGCGTCGTCATAATTAACATTCACTATATGAGTAAGCATATTGTGCCCGTAAAAGTAATATCTATGGGTACTTCACTTGGAATAATTATCCACACACCCATATCGTGTAGAGAATTTGAACGAGTAATCTCGTAATTTCCCCAGGCCATTACTACATTCGCGGACTAGCTTGAATCGTGTTTATATATGTAAATTATTAGATTATACCTAAGACGTCATCTTTCTGCCAGGAAGACATAAATACATATAATAATTCATCGTTGTATAATTTCTTGTATTTTCAACAATCGCAGGAACCATGGTGTCCGTCGGGGTGTTCAGTCACCTGTTGAAGATCGACGATGCTCTGGTGGGTGTTATGAGTTGCATAAGCAAAATCTTGGCGTGTCTTGTTTATGCATTCGCCAGCACGGATTGGGCCATTTATCTAGGTAAGACAATTCAACTATCGGTATTATAATTATTAGTATTATTGTTGGTGTTATTGCTATGATTATTATCATACACAGTTTATAGAATATCTACGCCTGCCGAGGTTGAGATTCTGACTCAAAGTACCACTGCATTTTTGTATGGGATAATAATCTACAATCGGAATCTTCCTAAACGTACACGTGTATTGTATGCCTATAATAATACACCTGTATACGTATAGGTATATAGGTATATCATGATCTTGATACACGATAATCATAGCAATCAAAGTGCACCGATGTAGATACTGATTCAATTTTTGATCTTTTTTTTTTCTACTATTTTAAGCGCCTTTGGCGGATATCGTGAATGGGACTTCGCTTATCGCGATGCGATCCATCGCTTCGAAATTGGTACCTACAGACGAGTTGGGTGAGTACACCGTGCGGGTCAACGGCACACATATATTTTAGCACATGAACCTAACATAACACATTCACCTTTGATTATTATTTATAATATAAATCACGTTGCGTATAGAGTAGACCTAGGGACCGATCGTCTTATACCAACACACAGAAATTCTATACACTCGTGTTGTATACATGTACGTAAGTTTCTCACCGCTTTCCCTGCACTGGCTGGTTCATTGATCAGCCTGTAATAGATATAAGTGAAATATACACTATGACAACGTTTGTGTGGAGTGGAAGAGGGTCGTGTTCGGGCCCTATTCTTAGATCTCGATACGGGGGATCTATGGTCATTAATGGCTGACCGGTGATTTCTCTTATAACCGCTTCGCATGGATTATTATACTTTTCTCAAGGTTTTGTCAACGGAGTTGCCGAGTTTTAATGGCGAGCAGATATAATTTAAAAACGACAACGATATAGGTATATAAGTATGTAAACCTCAACGTGTGAGTATATTCGTGATCCTCGAACCAACGTAATCATCCGATATAATTACATTCGTTGTGTGTATTATATTTATAGGTATGTATGCGCGGCTGTACTTTTTATATAAATATATAGGTATATAGGTATGTCATGTTGTGTCCAGCACATATTCATGCACCATCCGGTACCGCAGGTACACAGGCCACAATCTAATACGAGGTTTGCAATTATATACTCGCGGATATCCCGGAAAATACACTCAGCTATATTATATAACCCGGGCATGTGCTATAATTACCATTAATCATAATTAACCATGATCAGTCCATCATGTATCGCCGCGCGGACCACGGAGTGCTTCGAGCGAATGGCAACTCTTCGGCAACGAAGGACATCGTCGGATAATTTAAGCTGCAACGCCGAGTTGAACAACACCGATCTATTCGACATTTTCTTATTCTTCGATTTCTTGTTTTTATCTTTATCATTATCATTTTATAATTTGGATCAACAATTTTTACAGGCAAGGTGAACTCTTTGTTTGGTGTTTGCGAAGCACTGATGCCTCTGGTCTACGGTCCGATGTACAGTTCCGTTTATGCAGCGACTATGGATACGCTGCCCGGTGCCTTTTTCCTTTTGGGAGGCGCCCTCACCATTCCGGCAGTGGTGCTCTTCCTGTGAGCAATTCCCATTCACTGATATTCTTATCATTTCCCCGACAGGGACACCAATTATTTCTTGTTTGGTTGATTAGTCATTTTTTCAACTCAATATCTATTTTTCTAAGAGATTCAATTGATCCCAATCAGGTGGCTGTACACCGAGCACAGGAGGGACAGAGCTTGGGCCGTTGCGGAGGCGAAGAAAAAGGATTCTACCGGCAAACCGGAACTGCCGACAGAAGTTTGCCGAGGCATTATTAACTCTGCGTTCGAAACGGAACGCCTGTGACGTCCAAAAATCAAGCGGTATATCGAGCAAAGAAAAATAGCCGGTTTCTAACACGCATCTCTCCACTCGCAGGACCTTTACACGTACGATCGACAGTCTAAAACTAAGAGACAACGTTCGACGTAGAGTAAAAACTGCACCGAAACCTTTCCAGGATTTAGGCGATTCGTGCGTATTAAACTCTACCTATATATCCGAGCTTTGTGCGGACGATATCATCGGGATATTTAATTTTTATCAAGTCGAATGGGCTTTTATCTCGCGAGTGCGTCGATAAGGTGCGTGAATTGAAACGAATTAAGGAGAGATTCAAGTTGAATAGTCATTGAAAAATGTGCGCGACGTTTTTCCTATACGTTAGAAAACCAGAATGTGAACACATATTATTTCTTTATCAACTTGAAAATCTACAGACAGACAACCCTGAGTTGAACACATCTGTAAATAGTTATGGATTTTAAAAATACTGTAATATAAATCAGAGAGGGTACAATCGTTGAATTATATGTAGGTAGCTTTTACCACACCGCGAGTAAAGTACGACGAGTAATAGGTACGTGGTTTGAGACAATAATAATATAGGTATATATTTATAGTTGCAAAAAATTTTGTATAGAAATAGCCGACCAGAAAAGAAAGGAAATAAAGTATAAGAAAAAAAAAAACAAAACAAAGTAATTAAATACATTAGAGAAATGAATTAAATAAACAGTCAGAGGAGATGAAAAGTATAGAAATGTTGTATATCGTATATATATTTCCTAGGACAATTTTACCTATATAGATAAAATCAAAAAAATTATCACCTTCGGTGTGCTTTCCACTCCCCATATTTTAATGTGTAAATGATTATATGGTATAATAGCCATCGCGCGATAGTAATTTCAGCGCCTATTCAAAGCAACAGTGATTAGGAAGTGATGATAAGAAAAAAGACACAATAATAATTAAGTACATTTCCTGTTATGATTGTACGTAAGCTAAGCGTAATTGCAATGATGTTGAAGCATTCATTGACTATGGTGATATATACCGACGGGGTATGGGGATAACATTATAATATTGTGCTGCAGCTGATCTAAAAATAAGAACTTACTATATGGACGTTTGTTACGTCACACACGTGCGTGTCAAGACTTATACCTATAGATGCAGTGTATTAACTTGTATCAGCGAATTGCGATAGCGGGATTAAGTAATTATGAAATTGAATTTCATGCATATGTATGTATAGCTATCAATTATATGTATAATAGGTACGATATTTAATGTATATCGATATACTACGAGTGTATGTACGTACGAAACATCACGTCGCGTAACAGCGAGTGAAGTAAAGCAATTGTCAAGTACTTAATTAGATTAAATACAGAAATTTGCAAATCGTATCACATTCAACGATATTATAATATGTATACATAATAAAGCCATGATTACATTTGTCAATTAACGATGCACGCGAGGGTGGCGGGGGTGGCACCAATAGACTTTCTGAGCTATAGTATAGCTATCATTGATCCAATTGCAATACAAACGCGGAAGACTTATTTCCGTACGTTCATTATTTTATAATTACTTTCGAATCTTGGCATACATCAGAAAGTATAATCCATGAGCATGTGTGATACTCGATTTCTTCCCTGCAGTGGTGGTGAGAAATCTACTTTCATTAGTACCTATGTGTGTAATCGGGTCCCTTTCACTCCATTCAGCAGGATGTGTTTTGCTAAGTGGCTTCCTACATTACCGATCTACCGTCCCAAGGAAGGTTGCCTTCTTGCCTACCTCATCGATTGACGTGCACTTCAGAAAAACAAGGTGGCAAGGAGCAGTCGACGCGAGGACGCGGGTCGGGACCGATGAGTCGAGTACAGTTGGACCGTTGACGTTGGTTGCTGTTCGGTGGTCTGTTATTCAAGCAAGTTGATCTGGTCACATCTGCAAGGGATATCGCTCGATTATACCTATACATATATGTATAAAAAAACCAAAAGCAAGTGGATTTGTGTTAGGAGTTTAGACTGACGAAAGGCCGTTAGGAACGGGCAAATCAACGGTTGAGGAAGTGCATTCAGTAATAAAAAACATTCAGCATTGTTTTAGGTGAGAATTATCATCTGTTAGTCTACTGATTAAGTTTTTCCTCTTGAATCGGTGATTCATGGTAAGGTGACTCGCGTATGGCCGAGAATTTGGGTCTGCCCTGTCGGACTTTGAACAAATAGATTCCGTGAAGCCATGGGCGTTTGTCATCGTGGCTGATCGTGGCGAGGAATTTAATTCGACGTACTGCATTCAAATTGTGTAACAACACAGATAATTGTGTTAGTAACAAACTGACAACGATCACGATAATATCAATTGAATAACCAAGTTGAAGTTTCATAATAACAACAACAACAACAACAATAAACATAACAATCATTATAAAAGTAACGTTATTAAGAAGAAATCAGTTACGAGAGAACGACCTTATCTAATTCGGGGCTAGACTGAGGTGTGTGGTATTTGCTTATTTATGCTCCTCTCTTTTGTGTTTACGTTTACTTTTCATGACTTATAGTAACATAGCAAGTAGGTAGATGAAAAAAACAAAGGTAATGTGATACTCTACAAATCAGAAGCGGTGACATTAATATGGTATTCGCTGAATACATGTAACTTTGTTTAGATACCCATCATGTTTTAGACAATTGGTTGGTTAATAAAGACAACGATTTACTTTCGAGGTTTTCAAAGGCTTATATCATTAAATACATTCAAATACGTCTTGTCATCAAAGGTAGGTAATGAATATCCTTGTCTTGTTCATCTAGACTTTCCTCACTTTCAAATATGCCTGTTACGTCGGTTATGTCATTAATCGATGGAAAATATTACGACATCTTGTTTCTTTTAAACTTTCACCACCCTTGTCTTAAAAGTGCCCAATTATGAGAAACAAATGAATTTCAATAACATAGTTTTGAGTCAAAGATCTTCCATTTGGTTTAATTTTACATAAATCAAAATCATTCTAAAAATATAACTTAGCATAATACTTGGGATTCCATCACTCAACGGGTACATAAATCATTTCTGTGATTCCAATTTTCATTATGTCGTTGAGCTACTTAGATATAATTACATTTCCAATGCAGCCATCAATCCAGCAGGTAGCACAGTCATAGTCCGGCAAATCAGCTCCTGGCCCAGCTCCATGAGAAATTATTCATTGTTATTTGTAATAGGCTCATGAATAATTGACTCCTAGTTAACCCATTCACCCTGCACGTCCGCCAGCAAGATGATTCATTTCACAGCACGACAATAAGCCAAGCCTACATACTCCAAATTCTTTTTTATATCTGCAATTAACAGGATTTTAGCTCTATGGAACAAAGCTGAACCTTGGGGTATCATGTTTGTGTGTATTGCCCATTTAACATCGGTAAAATTCCACCCTGAATTCCTCATCCCAATATACACCTGATGCTTGTTTTGGAAACTAAATACCCTCTGGCAGTTGACTATAACGTACACCAAAGAGAAAAACAATTCAGTGGTCAGCAAATGCAATCATGGAAACCAGTGAAGCAATTTTTCCTCATTACCAACCTTTACTACTCTCTATAGAGCTGTTCGAATCACACCTGTTTCCTATATATGTAATATTGTTATATTTAGAAACTAACTCTATGTAGAAGGCATAAGATTTCAGTTGCCAGCTATTTGAAATTCAAATGCGTATTTGCATGATGGATCGTTTCAATCAGCAGATGATGACAAATCAAATAATCCAGCATACTTGTATTGTTCTTGTTGATGCTCACGGGTATAAAGGTTCAACGATTTATGTGAAAAAAATTCAAAACACGTCATTATGAAACCAGAAGATCTGCATCTTCTTATTTATGCTTGTCATGAAGCTGGATCTAGAAATAATTTAATCGTCTCCTAGTAATTTCTGTGATTGCAGATTTGCAACATGTTACTCAAATGTGTGCTGGTACTCTTGAGCCTCTACAGTTTTGTACCAGAAAGCTGTGGGACAGACTCTGGTACACTTCAAGCATTTTTGGACATTACCGAGTTATCGTACGAGGATGCTTGTCAAGATGTTGCCAATGCTGAATGGGCGTTTATTAATAATCCCACAAATAATACACTTATGAATGCTTGGGTACGTATAATTTGGCAAATATGTTCAGTAAAATACTCGTTTTAGTATTGCTGTAATTCCAATAAATTTCTACTTATTGACTTTCAGGAACAGGCACAAGCGAATTACAGTACACTGAAGAAAAGTGAAATTGCAGAAATTCACAATCTAACGGACAACGAAACAGACAGCGTCTTGCTCACGTACAAACTCAATGTAGCCAAAAAACCAGGGGACACTTTGCTAAACTCTACCGCATGGAATAATGTAGGTGAAGAAACTATTCATACTGGATACCAAGGATTTTTTAATGATTTTTTCTACCATCTGGTATCTGGGATTGGAGAGTTCTGTGCGAGGTTTTCTTTGTACACTCGTGGAGTTTGTCATTGTTCATTGATGTCTCAAAGTGCAACCTTTTCAAGCGCATTACTGTTGGTTCCAGTTGGTATCTTTTTCTGGGAAAGCAGCTATTCTCAGAATAGGCGCAAATCATTCGGATGGATCTTTGCATGATTCTCGACATGGTAGAAATGCTTTTTAGTTCTGATTATTGACCTGATTTATTTTTCATTTTTTATGCTATAAGACGAAACATGCCTTTTCAATTTTCAGACAAAGAACTGCTGTTGTCGGGAACCGCTAAGATCGAAGATAAGCGTTCTACTTGGTCCACGTGGCATCGCCAACTATCGCCACTTCTGCAAACATTTCCATCCACGCTCGCCCTTGTATCTGAGGCAGCAAAAGCGAATGGTCAGTAGGGAAGGTGGAGGTTTACGTCTTGAATCCATTCCAGATGACTTGAAACAAAAAATAATATTATACCGCAAATTCTTTGTAGACGCTGAGTCCGTGACCGCTTATTGGGAATTACTCTCTGGACAAAATGGAGGGTATGAGAAGATGGAAGATATGTGGGAGGAGATTTCTGGATTGCATAAAAAGCTTACATCATTTGTTCAGAATCGGCTGGCTCAGAAGTACAAAGTCGCATTAGATAACAATGGGATTCCAGCATATCTTCTGGGTATGACAAAGACGATATAATCTTATCTCTTATCCGTTCAAAGTAGAACAGCTGAACTTGAATCTGTCACTTCGTGACACGTGCGATTTCATGATCTATTTATCCTCTCAAGGCTCGCTGAATGGTTACGACTGGACCTCTATAGTATCTGATGTAATGCCCTATGGTAACATAAGTTACAGTTTACAAAGAGGCCTGTGGAAGGAGGTGAGCGTAAATTAATAATTCATGCATTTGATTTTTTGAGAAAAAGTTGAAAATCAATTTGTAATAGATTATTTTCACCCTAGGATTTACGTGGTATATCGCTGTACAAATCTGCCGCGAGGTTGGGAAAATCTGTACTCAAAGAGATGCCAGAGGCTGAGTTTTGGCAGAAGAGTAAATTCAACCAGAGGTGTCATACTCAGCTCGTAAACTTTTGCCGGGAAGGAGCCACAAGGTTTGAGTTACGAAATTTTCCTACAACTCAGCTAGCGGGAACTTTTTGCTTAGTAAAAACGAATCTTATGCATCCATTCCAGAGTATCGACTTGCCATCAAGCATCACTCTCCAATTATCTTACCGCACAGAAGATTGTAGCCAAAGTTTTGTTAAATCAAATGAGATCGGAAAACATGTCGTTCCTTAACGTGGCGAATAGATATTCCGGCAAGTATTATTCGGACCGCAAGTTTGTGTGTCAATAATCAACGACCTGCGAAATCTCGGGGTGATTAAATTTTCTGCACTTCTAGGTCTGGATGAAGGTGTGGCGGAATTATTTTCCATACTATCCGTTAGCCCAGGGCAACTAAAGGCTAGTAAACTTATAGATAATGACACTGATACCGAACACTCCCAAATCACTTCATTAATGATCACTGCTCTGGATGTTCTACCACGATTGGCGTACTATATAAGTGTCGATATGTGGAGGATAAATGTTATCAACAATAAAACTCTCCAACCAAACGAACTTGTTGAATCTTGGTGGGATTACAGGTACAATTTTGAGATCCGTCTGTTGCATAAATGCTGAATAATGGAGTGAAATTACGATAAAGTTCGCGGTTTTTTTTTTTTTTTCAAGGAAAAAGTACGAGGGCGTGATATCAGAGTCCGCTGATATTCCAACTTTCCTGAACGACGAATTTATTACTAGCAACAAACCGTACCTCTCGTGAGTATATCCAACTTTTTTATTGAAACCATTCCAAATCCAAGCGATGCCCACGTGTATTGACCTCAGTTATTGTTTTTGTTGCAGAAAATTCCTCGGTATAATTTTTGGATTTCAGCTCTATGAGCATTTAACAGAAGTAACAGAAGTACGGTACGACCTTACCACTAGGTTTGAAATGCAAAATGAATTTATGTGAGTTGGATTTTATAATGATCGTTATCGTATAGTTCATTAGTGGTAGATGCATGGCATCAAACTGTTAATTTCATCGTTACAGAAGAACGATACAGCAAAGTGGAGCCGATGATTGGACAAGGATCGTTCGAACAGATTTCAAAATAGATGATATCAAAGTTGATGCACTGAACTCCTATTTCCAGCCCTTGGAAGAGTTCCTTGACAATAATCCAGATGACATTTATTTTCTGAGCGACAACCAGGCACTTGAACTCGAGCGACTCGAAAAGTACTACAAATCTATTGACGTAACTAGTCCTCCCGTTACCACTACCGCTGCTACTCTGCATCGAACGTCAGCACCAAAAGAGTCAAAGACACCACATGGAAAGAAAGATGCAACAAATCATCCTTCAGTTCCTCCAGTTGTTCCTCCCAGTAACACTTCGAGTGAACGTGAAATCATCAAAAAGGAATCTGCGAATAAAGCGTATGTGGAAACTGACGCAAAACTGCAAGGCGCTACCGATGGCGATAGTGAATACACGGACAAAATGAATACGAGCAAAGCAGTCTGGGCAGTGGCTGCGGTTCTCGTTGCGACTATTGCTATTTGTGTAATTGCGATTTTCGGAAGGCGGAGATGTGTCAAAAGCCAAACGCCAAAAAATAGAAGATACGTGTGATCGGGAGCACTGTGTTCATAGGGGCATATAAACTATTTACGATCAATCAAAATGTACAGAAGAATGTGCAGCTAAATTGAACTATTATCAAGCATAAATTTCAGCATTGCGCATAACAATATACATAGGTTTATTATTATCCATACTGTTACATCCATACGTTTAACTAATATTAGATTTGAACATTCCTGCATGCGTGATGTGACAAATCTCAATTACATACCAAAGAGATGCTCGTCGCGTTGGTATATGGTAAATTCATCGCCAGATTTATGCCTTAAGAATGAAGTGATCTAGGGCTTCCTATAAAATATAGAAATACTACCTACGTACTTGCGCTGTGATGTATATTGAAATGTTCTGAATGTGAGATGTTACAATGCCACAAAGATGAGAGGAAACCAACCCTGGATGGTTGGTGGATTCCATTCATTGTAACATACTTGAGTATTCAAAATTATATGGCCTTAAGAAGTTGAGGAGAAATTCGTTTATTTCGTGAAGTTTTCTGAAGGTTGAAAGTATACGATTTTACAAAAAATTTTAATGTACAATCATTGTATCATAAGCCGTTACATATTACTTACTATATTTCTTACTGATCAAACTGCGATCAAAACCTGTTGGTAACAAAAGACAAAAAAAAAATTATCATCAAATTGACATTCATTGGCAAATATTTATTCATTTCCCAAGACTGAAAAATTTCCCTGACCAAAAAAACCGACGATAACTTGATCGTTTTTAAGGGTAGGGCACTTGATCGAGTTTTAAATTCAAATCAAGACTTGAGGGCGAACTCCAAGTGGAGTAGAACAAACGAGATGCAGCTTTCGTTGTACAAGTTTTTTTGTTTATTCATGCTATAAAAATTCTTACATAGTGTACAAAGATACGTATAAAAAGTGTTAGTAAAATTATCTGCAACTACATTTACGTACGTGTATGAAATAATGCGAAGTTTAGAGAGATTTAATACCGGATGAGAATCTTTATGGGTTTGTCACCTTATACGACCACCCATATAATTTTCTATAAAATATCACGTTGTACCGACACGGTAGGAATTGATTAAGAATATTAATCACTTACCGCGCGTACGTCTTATAATAAACATAATGGAATCTATAACGTTGAGTCTGTACGTTACAGAACTGAACTGACAATCAATGTACTTTGTTCGCGTTCTGGCAGTGGGTGAAAAATAATAATAATTGTACAAAGTGAGCCTACAATACTTATGCTGTTTGAGATCAAATTCGTACAATCCAATAATAGGTTTGTTTGAACATGAGCAATGAATTCTTGGGTGCGTTGATCTTTTCTCGAACAAGTCATTTCACACTCAATGATAGCTGCTGAATATTGCATAGCCACATACATGATTTCAGCATTTCTACAGCTGGATTACATGTGGTAATCAACTATCATCTAAGACTTAAGGGGACAAGTAGCCTAATTAGTATAAGTAGCATAAGTAGTCGTGCACAATAAGTTTTAAAGATATAAGTTGTTGGCTAACTCTCGCCCTAGGGGGGGGAAAAAAAAACACTTCCATACCTTTGGCCCAGAATTAAAATTACCAACTCTGTCAAAGGTATCATTTGGTCGGCCATTATGGCAAGTGTAGATAAAAAAATTATGGATCGGAGGTCTAGTTGGATGCAACTCCGTTTTTTGGTAATGTAAATCTTACTAATCGTGTCAGCATTGAGGTGATACACGGTATTTGTTTTTGTTGATGCATAGTGACGTTGTCAGGAGTGTTGGATTCATAGTCGATGGCGACACGTTGACTAACAAAAGTAAGCAAGGTGAGAAGGTCCCATCTTGTACCATTTTCTGCTAACTCCTGGCATAATGCCTGCATGAACCATGACCCTCGGTTGGTGTTCCTCCAGGAATAAAAACCTAAGCACAAAATCCAATTAGGTTTGATATAATTCCATCACTAAACCCCACGTTAATATTTTAGGACTTATTTCTTCACCTGGAATAGTCGAGTAAGCAATCAAGAAGTCGGCATGAGATGGTATGCGGAAAGATTGTGAGCCATTACCATCTGTTTCAGTGCGTTCTCTCAGGCTAACTCCAGGGTCTAGCTTGTCACCCTGGCAGGCCTGGATAAAAAACAACTTTGGTTTCCCAGCAAGTGTCGGACATTTATCAGCAGTGAAAAATGACCAGATAGTATCAGCCTTGTATGGAGTATCGTGAGCATAAAGTATACCCATTTCTCCATGGCTCAGTACAGCTACAACCAAACAGTCATGGTCGGTATGATCCATTTCTGAAACTATTTAATTATTCCTTCATATATAACATATCATTACTCTCAATGATGGATATTAAAGGTGCATATAATATTACCTTTTTCTAAATTCTTCTGTATGTCTTTGAAGGTTAAATTTTGAAAATCCTTGACTTCAAAGCCAAGTTTAATCAGACATTTTTGTAACGTTTCACAGTCTACATTTGTACCAGATCTAGATTTGAGTTGATTGACAGTGAAGAATTCATGGTTGAAAATCAGTGCCATTCCTCGTTTAGGGTTGTTCATGTTGTAGTGAGTGGCATATCGCAAGGTTGGTGCTTCTCGAATCTGGTTTCCGAAAGGCGATGCATTACTCCTGCAAGAAAACAGATCATATAGATGAGAGTCTGAATTTTAACAAAATCAAGAATTCTAAAAAACGGTCCTCTGATTTGAACAATTCGATTTACAGAAAACCATATGTTCTTTCATATTACAATTACTACATTTAGAAGCACTTGTCGGAATTTGAGAAGAGTTGAAACCCAAGAATACTCTTAACGAACAAAGCTAATTACCTTCCGTAACCAAAAGCATCCCCGAAGTCGGCTCCTTCGTCGCAATTTTCAACGTAATTCTCGATGGTCGCAGACATTGTTGTAACCACTGTTGTAACCAACGAATTCAGACTTACGTTGTAACGCACTAATAAATCGCCGATGATATTATCCCAAATAGTAGAACGTCATATGCGTATGTATTTTTTTTCTAATTCAATGGTATGTTTCACATGTAAAATAGGCACGTCGTTGTTGAAAGAATCACAAGTACGTTGTGAACACCAAAAGCTCATAAGCTAATCTCGTCTTTTGTTGACTCATCACTCTGGCGGGAATTGACTGTTCCGTAACTGTAAACCGCAGTCCGCAGTGTGATGGGCTTGCCTCCGAGTTCGGCAAATTGCATAGCATAGGAACCATGAGTAGATAAAACGGTGAGCTAGTATCTAACTTTCTCATTGGACCTTTCCGCTAGACTCGATTTATGATTGACTGAAAATTCCAAAGATAGTCTGAGTACGCGTGTATCATCTGTAGAGCGCACTGGTAGAGCGTCAGATCCAAGATCGCTCTGTTGATCCACACTGTATACATGGTTCACGTGTGATTGTGCGTAAGGTATTTGGTGCTGTTATTGTTTCCTAGAAAATTTTTTATTTTACAACTTTCCGAACTGATGTCTTGCAAATAATCAAAGGGTCCCATACAAGAGGCCGAGGTGAATGCTGAGACTAGGGACGCCGGTGGCTCGCACCGTTTCCATCGGATCTGTGATTATACGTTAAACTATCAAAATGCCAGCACTACTGAAATACATAGAAGTGGAGGATTTCAAATCCTACAAGGGAAAACTTATCATAGGACCGCTTAAATCTTTCACAGCTGTTGTCGGTCCAAATGGATCTGGTAAGCTCTCTTCTGATGTCCATTTCATCTGTTTGTCCCTGATCTTACAATAATATTTTATCCATCTCAGGCAAATCAAACTTTATGGATGCCATCAGTTTTGTAATGGGTGAAAAGACGAGCAGCTTGCGGGTCAAAAGGTTTAGCGAGCTGATTCACGGAGCTTCGATTGGTCAACCAGTTAAGCGAAGGTATTAATTGCCATAATCAATTTATTTCACACCATTATTAGTAGCTTCTAAATATCCATCCATTTTTCTAGCGCCTCCGTCACTGCTGTATTCAAACTGGAAGATGGAAGTGAGAAGAGTTTTATGCGCTCAGTTCAGGGTTCCTCATCGGAACACCGTATTAATAATAGTGTAGGTAGTATGATTTCTTAAGTTGACAATTGCACTTGAATTAACATTATCCTCATATTTGTCTATAGATTGTCACCAGTCAAGTATATCTAAACGAGTTGGAACAGCTTGGGATAAATGTGAAAGCTAAAAACTTTCTGGTCTTTCAAGGAGCCGTTGAGTCTATAGCTATGAAAAATCCAAAAGAAAGAACAGCTCTCTTTGAAGAGATTAGTAACTCCGGAGCCTTGAAAGCAGAGTATGAGAGGTAATGAAATGCAATGTTATGACTCTGATCTGTACCTCTTGATACTCATCCTGTCCAATGAAAATCGTTATAGTTTCTCCTTGCAGTGTGTATAACCTGTTTTTCACCTGTCTAGGCTCCGTAGTGAAATGCTCAGAGCTGAGGAGGAAACACAGTTTTCCTACCAAAAGAAGAAAGGTGTCGCCGCAGAACGTAAGGAAGCTAAATTGGAAAAAGAAGAGGCTGAAAAATATCACCGTTTAAAAGAAGAATGTGTAAGTGATCTCTCTGACTGTAAGATATTCTCAAACTTTAATCGTTAATTTGGGTGACCAAAATTTAGGCCGAGAAACAGGTGGAGCTACAGTTATTCCGACTGTTCCACAATGAAAAAGAGATTGAAAATCAAGAGAATACCCATAAAAAGAAGCAGCATGAACTGGATAAGATTGGAAAGAAGAAAGAAAAACATGAGGAGAAATTACGAGAACTTAAAAAAGAGTCCGGAAAACTTGGACGTGAGCTGCAAAAAATTGACCAAGACATTAGAGAAATGGAAACAGAAATCAGTAAGAAGAGACCAACTTTTATCAAGGCCAAGGAACGTGTTGCCTACATGCAAAAAAAAGTGGAATCTGCTCGCAAAGCCTTGGTTACCGCGAAAACGGCGGACGATGCCCATAAGAAAGACATAAAAGAACTCCACGATCGAATGAATCAAGTTGAACAAGCTAAAAGTGCTTATGATACTAATGTCGCTGGACAATCCCAGTCTCAAGGAAGAGATGTACAGCTCGAGGATGAACAGGTATATTCAAAAGTGTTGTTAATTGAACTGCGCAGGTTTCATTGATACTTTAGTCATCCTAATAGTTTTGTAATAAAATTGACATTTTACAGATACGAGAGTACAATCATCTAAAAGAAGAGGCAGGTAAACAATCTGCGCGATACCTACAGATGCTCGATTCGATCAACCGTGAGCAGAAATCAGATCAGGATAGGCTTGACAATGAGGGGAGGAAGAAAACTGAGGTAGAGAATAAACACAAGCAGAAAGGGCAAATGCGTGACGAAGCACAGAAACGTGTTGAAAAGCTTGAGGAACATATCCGGACCTCGGAAGCTGCGCTAGAGGACCAGAAGAAGCTCAGAGCTGATCTCCAATCTGACGTGGGTACATCTAAGGATAAAATACAGAATTTGCAGCGTGAATTGGAGAGCATATCGGAACAGCTCGGTGATGCCAAAGTTGACAAGCATGAGGTATCGAGGAATAAGAAGAAAACTGAAATAGTTGAAAATTTTAAACGTCTTTATCCCGGTGTGGTGAGTAAGAGGGTGGTTTGGCGAGAATTCCTATATTTACTGCTTGATTCGAACTCTATCCCGTCATATCTTTCGTTTAGTACGATCGAATGATCAACATGTGTCAACCCATTCACAAACGTTACAACGTCGCCATCACAAAGGTTTTGGGAAAATACATGGAGGCGATTGTTGTAGATACAGAAAAAACTGCACGACAGTGTATACAATATCTAAAGGAACAATATTTGGAGCCCGAGACGTTCTTGCCTCTTGATTACATTCAAGCAAAGCCATTGAAAGGAAGACTAAGGTGTGTCGAGAGTTTTCTTCGTTTTGTTGAATCGGCAGTAATCGCTTATCTAGTTACTCATGTTTTCAAAATGGTTATATTGTAGAAACATTCAAGAGCCGAGAAATGTTAAGCTTCTATACGATGTACTGCATTTTGAACCAAAGGATATTGACAGAGCTGTTCTGTTCGCTACAAATAATGCCCTGGTCTGTGAGACTCCCGAAGACGCCAATAAAGTCGCATACGATATGGATAAGAAAACTAGATATGATGTAAGTTTCAAAAATTGATAACAGCAAATCAGAGTACACAACAGCCTCATCTTACATGCCTTACTTGATTATTTTAGTGTGTTGCGCTGGATGGAACATATTACCAAAAAGCTGGTATTATTTCGGGTGGAAGCTTAGATTTGGCAAAGAAGGCCAAACGATGGGATGAAAAGCAGATGTCTCAATTGAAATCTCAAAAGGTATCCTCAAAAAATGCTAGAAGCTATAGAATTTGATACCACATAACAATAGATCGTAAAAACTGAATGCATCCTTGATTTGTAGGAAAAACTTACAGAAGAGTTAAGAGAGTCTCTGAAAAAATCCCGCAAGGAATCTGAACTCAATACCGTCGATTCTCAAATCAGGGGGCTCGAGACCCGTCTGAAATACAACAAAAATGATTTGGTGGCAACGGTGAGTGGATACGAATTGCTCAACTTCTCAATCGCGCACTATTATTCTCGTGCTTTTGTGATCAAATTGAAAATTATTGTTTCATTTCTAGAAAAAACAAATCGTAGATTTGGAGGCCGAGTTGGAGGTGCTTCAAAACGAGCTGAATCTTTTTGGGGTAAATATTTGATGTTACACCGAATCGTATTCTTGAATAAAAATACGATTTTTGTTCTTTGTAGCCCACAATGAGCTCTATTGAAAAAACAATGGCTGAAAGAGATCAGCAGATTCAAACTATTAAAGAGAAAATGAACAATGTGGAAGATGATGTGTTTGCCAGCTTTTGCGAGCAAATCGGCGTTGCCAATATTCGACAATATGAAGAAAGAGAATTGAGGTAGTTGAGAACTCTAAACTAGTATAAATTTGAGTAAAACATCATTTCCTTCAGTTTCTTAGACTTCCAACACCCTAAATCCTCTCGACAATGTACCGGCACGATCCTTGGTCCTTGGTCCTGGCATCGTCCTGTAATATCCGATCACATTAGGTATCAGTCAATGGCCATACTGCGACAGTAATTCCACATTCACCACACAAATTTTGTCCCTGTACAGATCTCAGCAGGAACGGGCTAACAAACGCATGGAATTTGACAACCAAATAAACCGTATCTTGAATCAGTTGGATTTTGAAGGACAACGAGATACTGAAAGTAGGACATTTTTTTGTTTAGCCAAAGGCATACAAATTGTAGTAAACATTAACTCCTATTATTACCGCACTTCGCAGGCAATGTACTACGATGGGAAAGAGCTGTCCAAGATGCCGAAGATCAACTGGAGACAGCGCGTCAAATGGAATCGAATCATTTGGCTGAGAAAGATCATGATGAGGAACAGATGAAAAAGTTGAGTTCCACCAGAATCAACAAAAAAATGGAAGTTGACCAAGAAGAGGAAGAAATTAGCAAAGCCAGACGGGAAGTGGTGGCCATCGGTAAAGAATACCAGGCTGCACAAAAGCAATTGAATTTAGTAGAGGCAAAAATTGAGCAACGAAAGGCAGAGCGCCATGCTATTCTCATGCAATGCAAGGTATGTGTCGTCGTGGCTCCTTTCATTGAGATTTGCGCTCGTATTTAATATCCTTTTCTAATACCTTATCGCTTAATTTTCTTTTTAGATGGAAGATGTTGCGATTCCCATGCTGCGTGGAAACATGGAGGATATTGCTCAAGAAAGCTCATTGGTCTCCAGCGAATCAACTCATGACTCTACTATAAATACTCAACAACAGTATGAGCGTGAAAGTCTTATTACCATCGATTACGGCCTTCTTCCAGACAACCTTAAGGATATTGATGAAGAAGATATTAAAAAGACTAACGAAAAATTGAACAAAGTTATAAGCGTTCTTCAGGGTACCATTCAGCGAATACAGGCCCCCAACATGAAGGTCCGTTGCTTTGGTTATTATTCTTTTGTCTTATCCAGAAAGTTCCTATGAATAATTACGTTAACGGATCAACGTATTGCTCCAAACAGGCATTGCAAAAACTGTACGCTGCAAAGGAGAAGCTACAGGAAACTAACGAGGAGTTTGAACAATCTCGTAAAAAGGCTAAAAAGGCAAAGACGCAGTTCGAGAAGGTGAAAAAAGAGAGACACGACAGGTTTATGGCTTGCTTTGAACACGTAGCAAACGAAATTGATCCTATCTATAAGGTGAGCTATAAATTGTTTCGCAAATGAACGAATTAATTAAAATATCGTACTTATCAATGCCTCCTTCGAAATTCCGTCAGTCGTTAGCAAAGAACCAATCTGCTCAAGCATTCCTTGGGCCAGAAAATCCAGAGGAGCCCTATTTAGATGGCATCAACTACAACTGCGTGGCTCCTGGAAAACGTTTTCAGCCAATGTCCAATCTTTCGGGAGGTGAAAAAACGGTTGCGGCTTTGGCTTTGCTATTCGCAGTTCACAGGTACTCACATCTCGTTAAGCTTTAACATATTAATAAGATAGATAGACACAATCGATGTGATTATTTGCATTTTATCCTACAGCTTTCAACCTGCACCTTTTTTCGTTCTCGACGAAATCGACGCGGCCCTTGATAATACGAACATTGGAAAAGTGGCGAGTTACATTCGAGACAAAACCCATTCCCTACAGACAATCGTAATTTCATTGAAGGAAGAGTTTTACTCGCACGCCGATGCACTCATCGGTATTTGCCCCGATGTGAGTTATCTGGTATATTCTGACACGTTGTCGTACAACATAATTAACAACTTGTTTTAACCCCTAGGTCGGCGAATGTCTGGAAAGTAAAGTACTAACACTCGACCTAACAAAGTATCCTGCGCATTGAGGAGCGTTCCAGAACTTTTTTTTCAACAACAACTCGGATGCTTAACACAGGGAGGAGGTACAGCGCTCTCAGAACATCTTATCAACAAGGCACTGAGCATTAAATTACTATTCTTATATTTTATAATTTTTAAAATAATTTAATTCATTTCGTGATGTATAACACTGCGAGTTTTCATCTACACAACTCGGCATGGGTTACATTATATTTTTAATCTTTGGAAAGGCATACATCTGCCTACTTGGTAAGCAATTTTCGCTAATATTGGAATTCCCAAAAACTTCCTTGTCAGTACATGAAAAATCATCAATCTGAAGGAGAATAAATAGCTAAACAACAAGGTTGATCAAACATAGATAATTGCCCTTAATTTTTTTACCCAACTTTGATTAGCTCTGTACATAGTATGCCGTCGCGTTAGGGGCGTTGGTGATAAATTATTCGCTCAGCATTGCGTGACTTGGTAATGCTTCGTAGAAGCTTAGAAAACCGATGTAAATTGGTCCGCTTAAATATATGTAGATATTTACACCAGTCAACTTGGAACCCAGATGGGCGATTTTTCGCAGGCCTCTAAACGCCTAGTTTATAATCTGCTGATTCCATCATTGAACATCTGAGACATTCATCTAACTTGTGCAACAACTATCGTATGGGTTTGAGTGACTCATCGTTGCGACAATATGCGCGCATAGTTACCCGCAATAAATGGGGCCTCGTGGTACGTTTAGTTGGCCGCTAATAACTCGATGAATTCCAAATCCCCGAATGATAAAACGTATCGTTTTATCGTAAACCATCGTACGAAAAATAACGCAGCGCAATATGTTAAAATGTAACGAAAATATTCCTGCAAATCGCCGAAACATATTGCGTTAATATTTCATTCAGTTGTACCACCGCTGCTATCTAGCTTTAGATTTCGAAATGATTTTTGGTATGCTTGTTTTTTTGTACGCACTATATGTATGCTACCGTAATAGGCCATCCGCGTCCACATCTGTCAGCATACGTATACTTATAACATATCACCATATCGGCAATAGAAATGGAAATAGAAATAGAAATAGAAATATAGTAACAATTCTGATTTATTACTGTTTGAAACGGAGGAGGTGTCCGCGGGTCAATACAGTCTATTGCTCTCATTAGTGACCGTGGCGCGTATTGCCTCCATACTATAACAACTATGCGTATACGTGTAGACAAATAAATACAATTCACCATGCATGTAAATAGAATGCTTGCAGAATGCGGCCGAAATAATATGTATTAGGAGCGACAACTAACGATAAGTGTAACAAACTCGTTGAACGAGAACCCTCAACTTCTCGGACCATGCATATCCATGTTGCAAACGTCTTATTAACTATCCGTACGATACCACATACGCACTTCAAATACTCCAATAATTGTTATCGACGAAAAATCGATGCCCCCGCTCTTTCAACGTAATGAATTATGTTTTATAATTATCGAGGTACACTATATCTTTGTTTATCCTATACAAATAACGGATAGCAGATATTGTGTAAATGTGTAATAGATATAATAAGATATGGTTCAATATTCAGGGGGTAGCCTAGGTGTTCCTAAATAAAAATATTGGAATAAGGACATTAGTAGGACGCACGAGTCTCGCGGGTCCTGATATTCTGAATGCTCATAACGGATGATCACTTCGGTAGCTGGGTCCTCGGCGTTTCTGGGTCTGTCATCCCTATCCGGTTTGCCCGGCCTCATCTCGTCGTGGTTCGCAGTGATAAAGATATAACTATGAAAGATATTTGATTGCGTTTCCGCCGCGGATGGCGTGCGTTCTTCGTAGGGCGGGTAGGGGAAGTCAACGAGGATGGGGATGGGGATGGGTCAGGGCAACTAGAAGAGATCAAACGCCTCGTGGTCCACAGCTGAGTATAATGACCCCCTCGGGCCCCGAGTTCCAGCATCTGCTAAATAGATGATACGACGCCGATCGCGAGTCTAGTTGCCCTCAGCCTCAGACAGAGGTGGGTCGGCTCCTAGACATTGTTGCGACGTTGCCCTGACAGGCGAGCGCTCATCCTGAGCCACATATATACCAGAAGAAACTTGCTCCGTGCGAAAGGACGAAATAGGAGGACGCTAGACCAGCAAGTACGCAGTTTCCTTCGCGATGATGAGAGGCCGCGGGTGGGTGAAACTCCTCTTTCTGGGAACCACCTTATTCCTGGTCCTGATCACGGCACCGCTCCAAACTCAAGCGGCAAAACCAAAGTCGAGGCACAGGGCCATCAGACCCGTCCAGGCCCAACAACCTGTTAATCCAGCCAACCCGGAGTATAACGAGTACGACGAGTACTACGACAACTACGACGACTACGAGGATCTGCAGCTCAGGAACGGTCAGTTTGCAACCCCGTTAAATCATAACGAGGGTTGATAATAACTTAAGTACTAGCAGCATTCTTCCCTCAGAGATCTTCGTTTATTCCGGATGATATTCTAGTTATCCGAATTTTCCCACAATCCCACCCTTCGAAATCCCTGAAATGGATTGATTTACCCTAGATACACGTATCGCTACGATGTGATCTACCGGTATACATATCGCACGCCACAACTCCACGTTTAAATTATTTATTCATTAAAAAAAGTGGGTTTCTCTACTGTATCTGTGGATGATGATCGATGAATAGTATTCATTGATATAAAGACGCCGGAAGTTCGTTAATCCAAACGCTAGTCAATGACTCGTTCTGAGGATTGCTCGGTTTATTTTATCACGACGGAGCTGAAGCACGTGTTGGAGAGTCGCTTGTCTGCAGAAGTAATGCGGTTCGCGCCAAGCGTAATTTTACATCGATAAACTATACGGGCAAAGATTAGACTTAATCCGAACTACGTAATATGCAAAATTGTAGCTATAGGTCTATATCAAAGGCAGATTTTCATTTCCCACGTGTTTATAGCAATTATAACAATCACATATAATTGCTACGCATTTCACCGCTAATTTCCAAGCTCCTAGAACTAAATTTAGCAAAATTACATCAGCTATGTTGTCGATCACGCTCTATTCCTCATTGTTTGTACTACATAAATTCCCTTAATGTGCGCGTGAAGCTCCTTATCGAAAGGCCGCAGAGTTCAATGGGTCGTTGAATCTAATCTTCCTCCCCCTACGGGTCCCTTAAGCCCGGCTACCTTTATCTTCGTCTTCAATATTATCTCAGTTTTTAACCAACTGCCTAGATCTATTCGGATGTTAGCTATGATAGATCTTTTCAATGAGTTATTTGGTATATCCCCATCCCATCATCATCGCGCCTATTATACTTGCTTCGATCAGCACGCGTCATACCTTATATTATAGGTGTAATTTTCATACAAGAATATTCGTACGCGTGTGCGATAACAACTTGGGAAAAGAGATAAAGCTTGGGAGAAAACGCAAGAAAGAAATAAACTAGGGCAACAAACGCAACGGAGCTTGATCTCAACCAATTAAGATGCGGAAGTGATGCGTCGGGTAAACGAGATTATTGAAACGTAATCGCGGGGTCATCACTTCGCGACCCCTTTCCATACTACACGGTGACCACATCCACCCTCCACATAGAATGTATATATGTATATTTGATCCGAAGAACGGAATCTCTATTTCCTGCCCTTAATTCGATCGAGCCGCGTTATAGATCCGCGGCGGCGATTATAATCAATTAGAGGGATTATCAAGTTGGACAGAATTGATTGCTCATTGCGTCAATTATGATATAGGTATATTGTACTTGTACATGTCTCTTTATAATATACGTGTGGTTACTTATACCGAATCTGCAGACTCATGTATGAATATCTCGTCTTCCGTCGAATTCGACAATTTATTTACGATTTTTTTCCTTCACATCCTCAGACCGATAATTTGAATCCTCTGCGAGTAAATTGAAAAAACTTACCTACCCAGTTCTATACGTTAAGTACGGATATGTATGTAAATTTTTTTGGCACAGGAACGCAGAACGAGCGTGTACCACCACCAACGTCGGGAGTACCGACCGATAACTTGGGTAAATCAGTCAATTCGTTTGAATCTTAAACATTTTTACGCACATATAATTGCAATTTTTGACGTCCATTTGTGACCCATTTGTAGTACGACCTAGACCAGCGACGCCCGAAGTCACCACCTCTGCACCTCCTGCGGAGATTCCGTCCACTGCCGGTCCAGTTGCTCAGCTTCCGGATGAAACCACCGAGCCAGGGTCACCATCTCCAGGTCAGTATTAGCTGTGCATACGTTTGATCATTGCAGAGATCGTTGCAACTCAGCTATACGTCTAAATCACTTGATCGCAGCGCATTGAAATCACCGTATTGAGACCTATGCAGAAAATGAATGCATTTACTTTTACAGGTGATGGCGACGATGAAAAGGAACCCGAACCATCGGTGAGTAGGTCAACCATGTTCAATATACCGCATCTGCAGATACTTTTATTGATGTAAAATATGATAATGGTTGTCGGAAATTCAGAACGACCTTAGCCTATGACTAAAAATAAAAATTCAATCCTGCAGATTTTTTGTTTTCGCTTAGTTTCAGCCTCCTACTTCACCGTCGGAAATTATTCCGGGCGCGAGTAACCGTGTGAATTCAGTCGCTATAACGGGACCGAGGGTACGTAGATGGCGTTTTTTCCAAATTCTAAAAATCTCAACGCCAAATTAAACTTGTTTCCAGGGAGAAGACGGTCGTCCAGGGGACAGCGGACGTCCCGGAGACTCGGGATTTCCAGGGACACCTGGAACACCTGGCATTCCTGGACCGCCCGGACCACCAGGTCCCGCACCCGACGTAGGTTGAGACGAGGAATGATGTGACGATTGATAATTTTCTAAATTACTATTTATTGAATCAGGTTTCCCTCTACTACCAACAACTCGCATTGTCTCAGGCCGGACAGGACAAGGGTCCGACAGGGGGTTCTGCGCCCTTCTATGCATCTCCAGATGCATTTTCATATCTCCAAGCTCAAGTCGGTCCTGTAGGACCACGCGGACCACCTGGTAGGTACAATCTATTGGGGAAAATCCTCATCTACATTTCATACACTGATGTTTCAACACAGTGAAGATTAATAAATTTGCCGATGATCTTCAGGGCCACCTGGTAGTCCCGGTCCCCAGGGATTCCAAGGAACACGAAGCGAACCCGGAGAACCAGGACCCCCAGGTCCCACCGGTCCTCCGGGTCCTCGAGGATTAACCGGACTCTCCGGAAAAGACGTACGTTTCTGCGATTATCTTGAATGATTATATTGTCAGTGAGTAACCAAGTATACGAATTGGATTTGGCTCTTTCTGCAGGGTGATGCTGGGGAGGATGGTGAGTCTGGACCACCAGGTTCACAAGGACCGGTTGGACCGCGAGGATTACCTGGTATGCCTGGCCTACCTGGTATCAAGGGTCATCGGGGATTTCCTGGACTCGACGGAGCGAAGGGGGACCAAGGTCACTCTGGGGAGAAAGGATCTGCGGGTGCACCGGGACCGGTTGGACCGATGGGACCAATGGTCAGATTTAGCCCACTTAACATATGTTTTGTGTGACACGTATGATTACATTGTTTCATTTATTCTTGCAGGGTCCGGCAGGACCCCGAGGGGAGAGGGGACGCGAAGGACCTCCTGGACCACCGGGAGTGAGAGGAATGGACGGAGTTTCCGGACCTCCCGGACATCCTGTGAGTATATAATATAACGTGGTAATTCAGGGAGGTATTGAATCGCTTGTATTTTCATCACAGGGTACAAACGGCAAGTCAGGACCTCCCGGGTTCCCTGGTAGTCCTGGAATCAAGGGAGATCAAGGAGCTCAGGGTCCGAAGGGTAGCCAAGGTCTACAGGGCCCTAGGGGTGCGTATTAAAAAATATCTTGGTGAACGAATGCCAAAATATTTAAACGATTTTAATACCCATAATTCACTATAGGTGAATCGGGTCGACCTGGGCAACCGGGAGAATCCGGACCTCAGGGAGCGCCAGGAAAAGACGGATTTCCAGGGGAGAAAGGAAGCACAGGGGCGCCGGGGATGCTCGGCTCGCCTGGTTTCCCTGGTGTTCGTGGGCAGCCTGGTCTAGCCGGAAATCCGGGTACGCCCGGTGCCAAAGGAATGCCGGTGAGTTAATACCGATTCCTCCATCGATTCGTAGCAGTAACATGATCCAAATGGAACTACGGCACTTTCTTTTCTGTAAAATCCAAAGGGTACGCCTGGCTCGAGGGGATTCAAAGGAGAGACAGGGTTGAAAGGTGATTCCGGGGCGCCTGGTCCTAGGGGAATGCCAGGGCCACCAGGTAACGAGGGGAAAAGAGGAAAACGAGGCATGCGTGGTCCAATCGGGGCGACAGGATCTGCTGGTGAACGTGGACTGCCTGGAGTTCGTGGCCTTCCAGGGCCCGACGGTGCTGTCGGTCCAAAAGGTTGATCAGCTATTAGCCATATGCACATGATTATTTCAACGTGATCAGCCTGCCGCTTAGGAATCACGGACGTAATGATTTTCTGACGCTACAACGCTATATAAATCGTAGGACAAACGGGAGATCGAGGACCAGCAGGAGGCAGCGGACCAAAGGGTGGAACCGGGGATCCCGGAAGACCAGGTCTTCCAGGACTGCAGGTCGGTGTCACACTTCCGCCTCCATCGTCGTACCGCTGCGCTTCCATCTATCGAATGATACAATTCAAATCGACATTCCCATCATACGCGTGATTATTCTAGGGTCCCCGCGGTTTGATGGGTCGTCCAGGTGCTACCGGCAAGCCAGGTAATCCTGGAGAGCGTGGAATTCAAGGTGCGGATGGAAAGCCCGGAGATTCGGGACCTCCGGGAAACCAAGGATTGCCCGGACCGCTAGGGTTACCAGGAGACAAGGGATACCCGGTAGGTGAAGCAATTGTTGTTATCTCGCGGATCTCATGGAAACTGTCACCGCGTTTCACTGTTTCTTTTTTTATCTTTCACGTAGGGAGAACCAGGAAAAGACGGTGAACCAGGCGCGCAGGGTCCACCTGGTCCGAGGGGAGACTCAGGGAAGGACGGACCACCAGGTACACAAGGCGCACCCGGGCCACCAGGAGGTGACGGCGAAAGAGGACCAGCTGGTCCCGCGGGTCCTAGAGGATTCCAGGTAGGCGCCTCGCAAGTTTGCTATAGCTGTTGGAATTATGTCGACAAACGTGAGCTTTGTCTAAGAATGCACCCTATATGTACACGGGTATATTATACATACATAACCATACACATATTCCAATCGAATACCTATAAATATCCCTGTAGATATACCCACATTATCTTTAACCAGAACTTTGTCGGAAAATCCCCCATATATGATACATTATGTATATATAAACCTATCATATATACCCACACTCATCATATACCTATAGATTTACCGATGTAGATATCCGTAGAATTTTTTTATTTTTTTTTACGTAATTTTAGTCGAAAAACGAACCCTGTATGTTGAATTATAAGCTACTACGCACACTAACCCATTGACCTACATTCTACAACCCCCTTTCGTGACCCCCTACTACGGAATTCCGACCCCCTTCTTTAACCCTTCTACTACGGTATTCGTAGTAGAAGGGGAGAGCGTAGTACTTCCGTGTAGTGGAAGGGGAAATCGTAGTAAAGCCGATAGGATACGCTGCTGCCGGTTATTCATCAATGAATTTAAAGAGGGTGTTGTATGTTCGAAAAAAATACGACGTCTGTGCGAAAATGGTCAATTTCAAATGCTTGTAACTTTCTGAAAAATTGACTTAGACGAACGAAATTGGAAGCAAATTTAAGCTTGAACCTTTAGCTTTCAGATACGTTCAATCAAAAAAATCTATTTCATTTTTTCTTCCTGGCGCAACGCTCTAAAACCATTGATGCGCAAATTCATTTATTGAAAAAACTTCAACGCAACGCGGTTGGATATTTTTATTTTCAAAATCGGGTTTGACAAAGTGACGAAATTCAGTTAGGACCGTTTCATTCACTCACAGTGTAATGTTATGAATAACCGGCCAGCCGATATTGAAATAGAATGTATTCATGTATAACCTCTCTTCTGAAATGTCAGAAAATTCACAAATGGTCCAACTGATAGATTGACGTCAACCAGTATCAAGGAAAGATCATTTCGTGGCATAAGATTTTAAAAAAGCCACACAAATGTTTGTATAGCATCCTATAATACGTATTCCTATCATTGTGCCATATATGTTAACAATGTTCTTATTATGATTATTATAATATGATCCTCACTTTAAAAGATCAGTCTCTAAACATACCTACGTATCTAATACAGGGTTTGCCTGGAGTCAGTGGAAACCCAGGAATGCCTGGAAAAGATGGTGACCAGGGGGCACAAGGTCCACCAGGGCTTCCAGGTCCAGTTGGCAACAGAGGTGAACGTGGATTCCCTGGGGATCGTGGTCCAGTCGGATCGCCTGGATCGCCGGGACCTAGAGGAGAGACAGGAGCACAAGGCACAGATGGATTACCGGTATGTCTTGGGTTGATTTCAATTTGTCATGTGCAGACATGGAAGACATGGAAGGTAACTTATTTTCACAATCCTACAGGGCACAGCAGGGCCACCTGGAGATAAGGGACACTCTGGACTTCCAGGGCTTGTAGGTTTGCCAGGATTGAGAGGATTGCCTGGAACGCCTGGAGATAAGGGAGAAAGAGGGTCGTTCGGACCAGTAGGACCTGAGGGGCCACCAGGTAATGTGTAATTCGTGATCGTGATTAATCGATTATTGATACCAGAGTACGTCGATATCAGGAATTACTTAACGATGAAAATGATGTGAATAAATGAGTATATGTATTTGTTTCATTTGTAGGACGTATTGGTGAACGCGGACCGCAAGGTCCGATGGGACAGACGGGTCCGCCAGGTGAACCTGCGGAGCGTGGAGACACAGGACCTCCAGGGCCTGCTGGAGAGGTCGGAGCTCCTGGTAGCCCGGGAGAGAGAGGACCTCCGGGTCCACTCGGGCTACAGGGATTCCCTGGGCCACACGGTCTTTCAGGACTACCTGGCGGCAAGGGCGAACGAGGATATCCTGGGCTCAAGGGAGACCAAGGCAGCCCGGGTGCAGCAGGTGATTATAATGATTCTAATAATTGCAGCTAAACATTAAAATTGGCGTAATTCTGTTCTGCACCAGGTAATCCGGGTGAACAGGGACCTCAGGGACTCATCGGTCTGACTGGGGCTAAGGGAGCGCGAGGTGAACCGGGTGCTAGGGGTGAAAGTGGAATGATGGGGCCTTCCGGTCTGCCTGGACTATTGGGAGCTCCTGTAAATGATAATTCCATTGATTGTTTTATCAATACTTCAATTCAATAGCTGGATGTTATGTTGATCGTTCGAATTTAGGGACAACCTGGAGCTGCGGGACCACCTGGTCCATCGGGACTTCCAGGAATAAAGGGCTCTGTAGGAGACGTAGGACGTCCTGGTAACCCAGGTCCTGTTGGTAACCCTGGACCACCCGGGTTTGACGGCCTTAAGGGAGAAAGTGGCTCGGAAGGACCTTCAGGTCCAGTTGGTCCTTCGGGACCGCAGGGATCACCCGGAGACCGGGGGCTCCCTGGACTTCCGGGAACTCCTGGTTCAATCGGCGCCAGGGGCTTACGTGGCGCGTCTGTAAGTTTACGATATTGGGCTTGTATTCGATACATATTAGAGATTCAATTTGGCTTTCAATCAAATATTCTTGACATGCAACGTGATATTCCAACTTTATTCAGGGTGAAACTGGAATGCCGGGAAAACCAGGAACCGAAGGTCCACCAGGACCCCAAGGACTGCCAGGACCAAATGGGCCACCGGGTCCTAGCGGCGATGCTGGGCCAGAAGGACCACCGGGTAAATCGGGACCTGCAGGTATCGCCGGAAGACCAGGAGACAAGGGACCATCTGGAATGCCAGGGCCACCTGGCTCATCTGGACCGAGCGGATTACCTGTACGATTATTATTGACGCGAATTTTATTGTTCAGTACGCGAAGTTACGTTGCATTATCCCCAAATTCCTGTTCGACAGGGACCACCGGGACAATCCGGACCCGCAGGGGCAGCCGGAGAGAGGGGAGCGAGAGGCGACGCGGGACCTCAGGGCGTCGAAGGGCAACAGGTAATAAAATCATTCAGCGTGTTTCGGCATCAACAATTTATATCATCGTAACCGTGTTTAATTTTTTCGCACTTGGAACGCTTCTGATTACATACTTGGATTACGTTCTCGATTCTTCAATTAAAATACTTTAATCCAAACGGCGATTCGTGATCAATTCAGGGCCCCCGCGGTAAGCCCGGACCGGCTGGACCTGAGGGAGCAAAGGGAGACCATGGCGAACCAGGACCAATCGGTGCAAAGGGTCATCGTGGGCTTATAGGTCTCCAGGGATTGCCAGGTGCTCCAGGTATCCCCGGGGAGAAGGGTATAATAGGACAGCCAGGCATGCCTGGTAAAGATGGCGAGATAGGGACACGAGGTCCTCCTGGTAGGGACGGCAATCAAGGTCCACAGGGTATGCCTGGGAATCCAGGGCCTAGAGGACCCTCAGGGGAAGAAGGAAGACACGGAGCTCCGGGACCAGCAGGGCCCCCTGGCCCCCCTGGACCACCGGGAGAACTTGGCCTTGGTTACGATGCTGCCTCTTTGGCTGCTCTTCTCGGTAAGTCTACACAAGAAAAGAACACGATCGATATATCATCGCCTACATATGGTCTGATTGCATCACGTTATTTACAAGGTCAAGGACAAGGGCAGAGCAAGGGTCCAGATTCCTTTAGTGGCGACGAACCGCCCAGGATATTCGGAAAGGACATTACGGAGGCAGAGCGCAGGGAATTGATATCGAAGGCCTTCGAGCAGCTAAAAATATCATTCCAGAAATTCCGAAAACCTGATGGGCAGAAACAAGACCCGGCCAAGACTTGTAGGGATCTATTTGTGGCGTATCCAGATAAACCGAGCGGTAAGTTGTCCAAATTTTACATAAATATGGATTAAATTGTTTCGGAATGTGCAACTTAACTGAATGTAAATCGAATCAGGGGAGTACTGGATAGACCCCAACGAGGGTGATAACAGGGACGCGATCCTGGTGTACTGTGACACCGATAAATCTAAGACTTGTGTAATGCCAAAGCCTGAGCGTTCTGCAGAAATCACGTATACCGGCGAGGAACAAGAAGTCTGGCTCAGCGAGCTCGAGAACGGAATGCAGGTAAAGTTATATTCCTGCAGAGATATTACACACATATAATATACCTACTTAGACGACGTGATTTCTAATCATTTGTATAATCGTATCGAAGATGACGTACAAGGCGGACAGCAACCAGATAAGTTTCCTACAACTTTTGTCCACCCACGCTGAACAGAATTTGACTTACCACTGCAAAAACTCAGTGGGGTATTTCGACACGGAACGTCGAACCTACAGACGAGGTTTAAAACTCTTGACGTGGAACGACGCGGAGCTTACACCCCGTGGTAACCAGCGTCTGCGATACGACGTTATATTAGATGAGTGTCGGGTGAGTCTGAAGATATTTTCACGGGTGTTACGGGGAACGAATGCTCACCGGATTAATATTATCACAAAAAATTCGCAGGACCGTCTTGATAAATGGGGCAGGACAGTACTCAGCTATGAAACGGACAAACCTATTCGTCTTCCCTTATTGGACGTCGCTTTGAGGGACGTAGGAAAGCCGGAGCAGAGCTTTTCAGTTCAAGTCGGGCCTGTTTGCTTCAGGTAAAGTTGGTGATACACTCCGCTCGGTGTATATCATGTCCTTCCGAACGGCGATGTAGAGTACATATTCCAAATCATCGATATACCTTATATGATTCTTATTGAAATATACCTGGTAGGTAAAATTAATATAAGATAATTATACTTGTGCGTATGATAACGATATTATGGCCTGTACAATGAACTACGGTGAATAAGTAATCGGAGAAAGTATTCTGCTGATGATTTTAGAGATCAGCGAGTAAACATGATTAATATCGGCATATATGGCGTCCGAGATTAATAATGATATTTTTTTATACTATAAGCTGTGAGCAACTCACAAAATACAAACGTTACACTGCCAATATGTTTATCTATATACGTGCGTACAATATTTGATAAGTAAACTTTTTTGCGCCTCTTATTATCTTAAGACAATTATGGGATGTTGAACTGTATCGTATGTTATTTCGTTCGACATTTATGAAATATCGGAAAATGAAAGAATGCAATGCCCAAAGATATCAAGTACTCATAATTACCCTACCTATGTTTACTAGTATACCTACACACATTATATTCTTGTAATACTAATTACGTATACTCATCCAACATTCTCTATCATAGCTTTAGTATTAATACATGTAAGTACACATATACATAGTATGTATATTTTCATTGGTTCTGTAACACACTCCGCTGCTACAGTTATCAGTACGATTTTGGTATGTTATCGTATGTTATAATCAATTATCGAATATCAAATGAATGTTCATTGTAATTACGTGGCTCTTCAATAATAAATGGCTATATCATACGGTGCGGTCTAATTCCTCGAAAATACATCTCTCGAAACTTGATCATACCTATGATAATGAGGACGATGATTTATCTCCGTAAACATCCGTAGGGTTGAAACACGAAGCGAGGAAAATTACCAACGTTGTGTCATAAACTGAATCATTTTTATTAGAGCGAAGATATTGAAGGTAAAACATACACAGAAAAAATTCATTAATCTTATTCTGAAAGCCAACAATAATTTTGGTGAATTATCATTGCTCTCATTCTTTGGAGGCTCGACTACTGTTACTAGATGAGCGAGATCGGCGTTTGAACTTGGGCTGTACGTCTGATGTCTGATCGCGATCCTCCTTTTCTACATCTTCCATTTTTCGCTCCACATTCAATGGCTGGGCATCTTTATTCTCTGGATCATTTGATTTTTTAGTTTCGTTGCGTTTTTCGCGGCGACTGCTGTCCGTGTGTCTGTCTGCCCTGTTGCCAGATCTTTGGGAACTGCGTCGTCGCAAAGAGTGATGTCTTCTCCCTCTTCTATCTCGGCTACTCCGCCTACTGTGTTCACGATCTCTAGACCTCCGACGGTCTCTGGACCTCGAGCGACCGCGTTTTCGACTGCGGTCTCCCGTGTCCCTTGCGTGATATCCGCGGTTATCGATTTTCGATCGATTCCTGCGGTACCCATCCCCCCTTTCATCTACGCGTTTGTTATCTGGCCTACGATCGTCCCCATTTTTCTCAACGGTTAGATTTATGTTTTCATGACTCCGGGAAACTTGTGATGAATTATCAATATTCATCGACTGAGCATTCTCGTCGTGAAACAGAGCTTTTTCGGAATTTTCTTCGTTATTAATTAGCTCGGAGCCGACTTTCGTGTCGCAACTCCCAGAGAATCTCTTCTTCCTTTCTGCCTCACGTTGACCATGGCGAGAAATCAATCCCAGGCCTTCGTCCGCATCTCCCTCCTCATCCTTCTTGATTCGCATTTTCTCCAGTTTCTGTGAATGAAATATTTCCTCATTAACATGGCCTGCGCACGATAAGCTTGTCCACAGCCACTGCTTACCTGGAATTCATGTAGCTTGATTGTACGATTTTGAGCCTGCTTCCAATGTGGTGGTGTCATACTCCTGGAACGGCTACGCGAAGGTGTACGGAATCTCTGAAACATAATGATTCGACAATAGGAAATTATATTTTCAAGATGAAATGGTGTTACCTTATACCTAATATAGAACGATTGCAATTATAAATCACATGAAATTCTTACAAATATGCCTCTGCCTTTGACAATTCGTCCGCTCTTGGTATGGCTACGGTTTCTATCTCTACCATAACGCTGTCTGAATTCTTTTTGATTGGCGTTGTTAGTAGATCCAGCTCTGTACAGAAATTTATTGGCTGGTATTTCAGGGATCTCGTCCGGATCAATTTTAGTCACAGAAACGAGTGGATGAGCATTACTAGCTTCCTCTTCTGCAGAATCAGGAATTTCGCCTTCCTCTGATCTCGAACGCTTCTTACTAGAGGTTGGGGAAAATAATGTTATGACTTACTGTTAAAAAACACCATTGAGTTACCTACTAGACATTGAGGAAGAAGTTTGATTCAAGCGTTACCTCTTTTTTGATTTCTTCTTCTTCTTTCTACTTTCACCCACATGAGAATCAGATTCGGATGAAGATGACGCTGCCGAAGATGACGATCCAGCACGTGCACGGCTTTTCGTCGCTCGTTTTTTAACTTGCGATGAACAAATAAAGCGGTAGATGATGAGACAGTGAATTTAAATGTCTAATTATACTAGTACAATGCCAATCACGTTATTACTACCTTTGCCTTTCGCCTTCAGAACAAGTTCTCCGCAGTTCACGACTTTGGCATCTTGTAAAGGACGTGACATGCGATCCACAGGCAGACCTTCCACGTGTTTAACAACCTCCTGTCCAGAAACCACTTCTCCAAATACGACATGAACGCTATAAATAACAATCCGGTACATTAATTTACTTCACATCAAGTTATCAGATTTAGAATATCAAAAATTCTATTCATGAAGGCGTTTCAAAAACATGTAAGGGAAATTGTACTCACTTGTCGAGGTGGGGCGCCGGTTGCGTTGTACTACAACATTAAAACATGATTAAGGGATGAGTGATGGATAGAAAGAGCCAACTTTCCAAAGTCATTGTGTTGTAGTAGCGATGTGCAGGCTTCTCTCTGACGACTACGCAAAAACAGTGTCAAATTATTCATTCCACCAGTGTCGTTCTTCAAGCAAGCGGTGGGAGCTTATCCCGATGTCACCGATAACACATAAACTATTATTCCTGGTGTATATAGTCTGTACAAATTTTTTTCTCAAAGTAATCCACAACCAGGTACTACCTTAAGCCATTTTTGCCCGATCAAGATCTTCCTTATTTTTGCTAAAAGTCGTTTTATTGGAGGGCATCAAAACCTAATGAGCAGTTTTAGTACCTATTTTGCGATTTATGCAAATATTTGATAACAATATGCAATGATGTATAGGTATCAATTTCATTTATCATGCTGCTAAGTTGATACTCTGTGCACGATTAATTCTGTTCAAATCTACTGAATATTCAGTAAAAGAATCCTGAAAGAAATGTTGTTTTTCCATTGCCTAATATCATGTGATTTTCAACAGAGATAAGATATGTCACGTCACTTAAAAATAAATCTCTTATACATTGTAGCTTAGCGGCATAAAACCTTTTTGAATCGATATTGAGAGAGCAATACTCACATAAAGAATTGTGACCCATTTGTGTCTTTTCCACGATTGGCCATAGATAATAAATATGGTTTATCATGGGTGACAAAAAAGTTTTCATCTGCGAAGCAATAAAATGATTATTATAATAGCTGGGCTTAAAAATAAGAGCATAACTTTAGGTTCGAGAAAATGCGAGAAAGCTCTGATTTTAGTTTTACCTGGAAAGGTTCCTCCGTAAATCGATTCACCACCAGTGCCATTTCCAACTGAGAAATCTCCACCTTGAATCATAAAATCTTTGACAACCCGGTGAAAGACTATCCCTTTGTAATGCAGTGGTTTTCCTGTTGTCTTCCCTATCCCCTTATCACCCACACACAGAGCACGAAAATTTTCACATGTTTCGGGGCAAACGTCTGAGTAGAGTTCAAAAACAACACGACCCATTGGCAAACCGCCCACCTCTATGTCGAAGAATGTTCGTGGCCTAACGCTAGCCATGATCGCAGGATTCTCTATAAATATACAAAAGTGGAAACGATTAATAGCGTAAACTTAAATTAAATCGGTAATTTCACTGATAACGGATTCGCACTAAAGAATGAGATTTCCAAAAAGTCACAACACGGTTGGTATCACCGGGAACGTACGTCTAATTAATTATTACGTACCACAGAAGTTGTCTGATAGCTTACCACAAATGCTTACAAACAATAGAACAAAGTCGCTTCACTATTATCTATGGCTGCTAATCCTTCCCAACCGGGTGCCAACAAGACAACAAAATGGTCGGTTTAGGTTAGATTAAAGAGTTTCTTCTTCCCCTTGGCACGGTGTTTAAAGCATGGATCTACCCGAACGCTAGGGTGTCTACCCGAACCTGAGAACGATATGCTACTAGCGCTGATAACATAAAATATCCGAAACTTGTTTGCCGCAAGCCAGTCTAGTATTTTCCTCTATTTTTGCTGTCTTCATTGATCTCGGTAAATCATGATCTTTGTCAAAACGAAAGCAGTGGAATTGCGCGCACTTTTCTCGGTCTTAAAATCCCGGTTCTGATTCCTGACGAAACTAGGCTCTTTGTCTGAATTCGTTGGCTCTTTCTTTCAGTGCCTCAAAATGCACAAGGTAATAATTACCATTTTAAGTACGATTGCCCAGAATTACCTAAACGACACTGTATCTTTCAGGCTTGATGTATTGTTTCAAGTTAATTAGTCAATTGGTTAAAAATCGTACTTGCATTTTCAGGGTATAAGATCTTATTTCACGGTCATTTCCAAAAAAAAAGGTGCAGATATTCCATCTGATGCGAACACCAAGAATAAAAGGCATCTATCCTCCGATGAAAATTTCGAAAGATCATCTCCAAAGAAGCGCCATAAGGTATGTCAGAATTCTTTGAAATTCTCAGTTTATATTTCATTTCAATTCTCAATCTTTTCTGACCGGTTTCTTTGTCATGTATAAAGCACAACATCAAGAACATAGTAGTTCTATCAGATTCTGAAGAAGAGATTACAGTTGTAAAAAATTCGCCATCTACAAAGAAAACTAAACTGAAACGCGAAGTGTCAGAAGTCAAAGTATCTAAAAAACTACCAGAGCTATCTTCTCTGTGTACAAAACTGAAATTTATGATTGCTATCCTAATACATAGTGACGATATTCAAGATATAATGCAGATTTTTTCCATAGTCTGTGAAACGGAACACCAAGCGACTGGTGTTGTCAGATTCTGAGGATGAAGTAGTAGAGTCTAGAAAAGCACCATCTCCTAAAAAAAATAAAAAAGAACTTCAAAATATAGTCTCTGCTGCTAATATATTTGATACACGACCTGTCAAAAGAATTGAAGCACCACAACCTTCTAAAAAACTATCAGAGCAGGTTTGGCAATTTCCCCTAAATTTTCTCAATAAGCATTTAGTCCAGCTTAATATAATTAGATTTGTCTTCAAAACCATTATAAGTACACATTCAACTTAAATTCATTTCACTTAACAGGACACAGAATCATTTCTTGATGACAAACTTGGAGCTCTGCTAGAACAGTTGGAAAAATCTGATACCATACAGAATTCCAAAGCGGTAAAACCTATTAAAACTAATGGAAATGCCACAAATATAGTATCGCATGAAATTGTCTCTACAAAAACAAAAAGCAGTACTCACAGGTTATCAAACTCTGGTGAGGACTTTTTTTATAGCTACAATATTCATCAATTATTAAAAATTATTCACCTCATCATTGTGAACAAGTTGTGAAGTTTTTTCATTTTACAGACAAGTTAAACAATGATGAAATTAGTGGGTGCAATGAGAATACTGGTATTAAAACAAGTACTAAATCAAATTGGAAGGAGAAAGAAAAAGTAATGAAGAACTATAGTGAAACTTCTCAAAGTCCAAAAAGTGATGCCTCTAAAGCTGCTGAAAGCAATAAAAAGACAAGCCCCTACAAAAATGGTATCTCAAAATTGGTAATCGAAAAACCAGATGAACAGAAAAAGAGAAAGCGAAGCAATGAAGATCAACAAAGTGACCCTTACGAGGAAATGATCCAGAAGAAAAAACGTGGGCAAGAATTATATCAACAATACCTGCAAAGAGGAGGTGCTCGGCATCCAGGATCTAAGGAAATTCCAACGGTTGGTATTTGGAAAATAGAGCCCTCATCTGTTTCACAAATTTTTGGTCTCTTAGTGTACATCGAATTTATTTAACATATTCCTAATTTAGGGAGCTGACAATTGTTTAGCTGGACAAAGTTTTGTGATAACCGGAGTTTTGGATTCATTGGAGAGATATGAGGCTGAAGATTTAATCAAGAAATATGGAGGTCGAATTCTCGTTCAGGTTTCAAAAAAGACAGACTATGTGGTAACAGGTGATGAGTCAGGTCCAGCAAAATTGGAAAAGGTAATAAACGTGGCATGTAGAAGATACCTTTGACTTTTCGTCTGTAGATCTGCATAAATCTTTGACTCTTACTTTTGATGTAGGCCAGAAAATTCGGAATCAAAACGATATCAGAAAATGATCTGTTAGATATGATTCGAACAAGACCTGCTGGACAGGCAACATCAATGACTAGCATCAAGAGTCCCCTTGGAAAATTAAACAACTTCCGCAATGGAGCCAAACGAAACACGCCAGAGCCAGAACCTCTGACCATGACACTACCTGATTCACCCCCAAAGGCTAAGGATAGATCTCACCCAATTTCTAAACTTCCTGAAGACAATTCAAGAACTTTGACAACAGATAAACCTACTGCGGTAAATATAATCGAATGAAACCTTCAAATCTGTAGAAATACAGCCAACACTTTGTATATTAAATTGCAGCAGGTTCCTACATCTTGTGAAAGTGAGACTCGAGCATGGGTGGAGAAGTATAAGCCAAAGTCCATGAAGCAAATTATTGGTCAGCAAGGAGAGAAGAGCAACGCACACAAGCTTCATAATTGGCTGAAAAATTGGCAGAAAAATCAGTGTGGAAATGTGAAACATACGCGACCTAGTAATTGATTATTTAAATTGATTATTTGTCCGAAATCCTGTCCAATATCCATTGGTTTTTTTTTTTCAACTGAGATCTCATTCTACACAGGTCCTTGGGCACAACATGATGGATCATTTTTCAAAGCCGCTCTTCTTTCTGGCCCACCAGGCGTTGGCAAGACAACAACTGTTCAAGTCGTATGTGAAGCATTAGGTCTTGATGCTCTGGAATTCAATGCATCAGATACTCGGAGTAAAAAACTGCTGAAGGAGGAAGTTTCAGAGTTATTGAATAACAAGTCTATGAAAGGCTATTTCGTTGGTAAGCTTTGAAGCTATAAAAATTGCTCAACTGCAGAGTCATCGGCCTTGATACAATACGTTTTTGAACCCACAGATAGTAATTCTAAGAAGCCAGATCTCAATCATGTACTTGTAATGGACGAGGTTGATGGAATGGCTGGAAACGAAGATCGAGGTGGATTGCAGGAACTGATTTCGCTTATTAAGACTACAAATGTACCTGTGATCTGCATCTGTAACGATAGAAATCATCCGAAAATGAAAACTTTGTCCAATTACACATACGATCTCAGATTTCAGAAACCAAGAATGGAACAAATCAGGGTAAATATCTTTATTTATCATTCAAGGAACGAATGCAACACAAAAATTCAATTTCAGAGTAAGCTTCGCTAAGTTGGTCATTCAGATGCCTTGCTTAATGTTGTTTATGTCCCCAGGGTGCAATGCTGTCTATTTGCTTCAAAGAAAAGATCAATATTGCCGCAGAGGATCTCAATCGGTTGATTGAGTCGACTAATAACGACATTAGGCAAGTTTTGAATCATCTGTCGTTATTCGCTGAAAATTCTACCATAGCAAGATCACCACACCAAAAGCGAATCAACAAAGACTTCAAATTGGGACCCTGGGATGTCGTGGGAAAGGTCTTTTCCGCAGAGGCGCACAAGACTATGTCCATACATGACAAAAGTGATTTGTTCTTTCACGATTACAACATTTCCTCCCTTTTCGTCCAGGAAAACTACTTGGGTGTAAGCCCAAACTGTCCCAAGTAAGGTCGGAGTGTTCATCCACTCCAAACTAATAATAACTCTGTTCATTAGTTCTCAGCACGTGAGCACCTTTCATATTCAATTAATAGTGGTACAACTGTCCCGTGTTTTAGAAACGAAGTATTAGAAATGGTAGCAGATTCAGCTGAAAGTTTGGCACTAGGAGATCTGGTTGAAAATGCGATTCGAAAATCTGGTGCGTGGAGCTTATTGCCGACACAGGCCTGTTACTCCTCTGTAATTCCTGGAACATTGATGTCTGGTCACATGGCAAAACAAATCACTTTCCCGGCTTGGCTTGGACAAAATTCAAGGAGAGGAAAATTTGACAGGTAAATATTTTTCCATGGGAAAAACTGTTGAAATATTTGACGTATTGCATCGATCACATACGTTACAGATTGCTCCAAGAAATTACCATACACACACGCCTATCAACGGCGGCAAGCAAGGATTCGATAAACTTGGACTACTTGAAACACCTCAGGGATGCCGTTGTCAGACCTCTGGTTGCTGATGGAGCAGATGGCACGGCGACAGCATTGGATGTGATGAGTCACTACCACTTGCTCAGGTATGTTCAATTTGACTAATTATTCTTCTTTATATTGGCAATGAATTATTAATAACTGCCGACATTTTTTACGCAGAGAGGACCTGGACTCATTAATAGAGGTTTCCTTGTGGCCAGGACAACGTGATCCAATGCAGGCCCTAGAAAGCAAGGTACGGATAAACGATAGTCACCTGGAGATTCTAAAGTGATTTGGGGATATCTTTTTTTTCCAGGTTAAAGCTGCATTCACGCGTGCATTCAATAAGAGCTCAATAATGAGACCGTACGCATTGAAAAAAGGTACCGAAAAAAAGAAGAAGACCGATGACACCAACAGTGAGAATTTCTCACAGTCTGATGTAGAAGAACCTGAATCTGAAGAAGACGATGACGATCTTTCTACCGATCCAATGATCAAGGTAGCTATAGTACTTTCAATATCCTGTGACTTAATCTCTTTTTCCGAGGCTCCGAGAATTATCATTTTTTTATTAATTCACAGTTGAAGAAGCCAACGACCTCTGCAAAAGAAACTGCGGCAGCAAAAAAAAAGACAAGCAAGCCTGGGAACAAAAAATCCAAGGCGCATAAATAGGAGAAGTGAAATTCAAATTTTGTACATTCTACCTCTGTTCAATTTCCTAACGTACCGCTAAGTTAAAAATCTTGCTGTGTACTTATCGGTACGTAGTTTTCGGTAATTAAGAACAATCTCGATGATCAAACTCCAACATTAAGACTGTTGGATGTATTTATTACATTAGAATTCAACTTACGCACTTAGATATTATTTTCGTTTACATGTATAAAGGAAAAGTGCTTGCCCACCACATGTTACAGCTTTATTTGCAATAAAAAACGAATCGGCATGTTCTGGCAGACTATTTCTCTTTGTCCTTGATCCAGCGGCTAAGCCTGGCTCGGAATATCATGAGCCTGTAGCTGCAACCTGGTTTGCACACAACCTGAAATCAAAAGAGGTTTAATGTAATAATTTTTCAATTATTCACGCGATCTTTAATGTACCCGCAATATTTTGAACTCTCACGTTTGGTGGAACTCCTCCAGCCAACATGCGCTCCTGTCTCTTTGTTCTTTTTCTTCAGCCACTCGTACAGGGGATTAAAATATTCCAATAATCCTGACGCGTCCATTTCCCTTTGTCCAGTGATCACCTCCATCGCATCTGGCCATGGCTTCGAGGCGCCCAATTTCAGCATAGATCTTATGTTGTTATAATTATATGTTCAAATTTCAATTACTGTATCCCTTGTTATGATTTTATTATTACTTGCCGGACGTGCATCCAACTTTCTATACTCACCCAAGCAGACGCCCGGCCTCTGCGCTTTCGAAAATGTCACACTGATGAAGCGGTTTGTTGGCAATATTTTGTGGGTCATATCGGCCTGCAGCCTGACACAGAGCCTTGTGGAATTGGAATTGAACAACAGTACTGACGAAGTAACGAATGTACTCGACATCCGCGACTACGTGGTACTTGGCCCCTGCGTCGAAATCTTCTTCCGTTCTGTCCACTGGCGGTTCCACTCCTTGAAGCTCATCGACAAGTTTCCACCTGAGATTTTGATCATTGGAGTACGAAAAAAAAACACATTTAATTTTATTATAGCACGTGTACTGACCACTCGCAATTATATTTGTTGGGTGTGATTTTTCCTCTAAAAACATCCCATCGCCACTTGTCTATGGCATAACCGAACGGCAGAAATGCCACCTTTTCAAGTGCCTTTCGGTATAGATAATTCAGTATCGCCTCCGGATCTTCCTGAGTGTTTTCGTCAAGTAAATTGATTCGCTTCAGGTGCTCCGAGGTCGATACACTTAGGGACATGACGTCACCAATTGCCTCATGAAAACCTATGAAATTGATTATTCGCTTATTAATACAGTAGGTGGAAGACATGAAAAAAATATCGCAGTGCGGCAGTGTTGAGGGTGAGCTCACCGGGATTCGCTCCGTCTCTGAATACAATGGGTTGATCTCGGTATTGCATAAAGTACTGGACGTGCCCCATTTCGTGATGAGCTGTGAGCAGGTCTTCGCTATTAATCCGTGTGCATTGCTTAATCCTGAAATCCTCGCGATCGTAAAAGTCCCAGGCGCTAGCATGGCAGGTCAATTCCCTCCCATCCTTTGGTTTCTCCAATATAGATTTCGTCCAAAAAGACTGCGGGACCGCGGACAGGTTTAACGACTTGAAAAAATCATCAGCCAGGTGGAAAATCCGGTTTGCATCGTAGCCTGCGTATGTCGTTAATTGGAAGGTATCAAACCGGACAAGGTAACGCAGCTAAAAAAGCGTCTACCACTAAACGATAAAAAGAAATCGCGCGGAAAAAACCACTCACCTTGCGCGACCATGAGCTGTGTCGGATCGGGCAACATTTTCCCCGGGTACGGAGTGGACAACTCCTCTATGTGCGACCATGTCTGAGCCCACATATTTCCCAGAAGATGCGCAGGTATAGGGCCATCCTCGGAGACGATATCATTTCCGTATCTCTCCCGGAGTTTGTACCTCACGTACGCGTGGAGCTCCAAATACAAAGGTCTCATTTGCTGCCATAAATTCTCTGCGGTAAAATAATGATCAATTAGCTTTGATTTGGAATATTCAATAAATGAGCTATCCGTAATATCCATTTATCGATTCTATCAATCTAACCGATTTGATCGGTGAAATTGTCGGTCTCGTAATCATTCAGCCATCCAGCTGCCATATCGCTGAAGCCGTTTAGCTGAGCTCCACGGTTGCTGAATTCTACATATTTGGGAAACAAGGGTTTTATTCTTTCCCCGGTCGCTCTTCGCCACTCGATCCAAATGTGTTTTAATTCTTCCGCGTTCCTGCTGGACATGAGCAGTTCGGTCAGTTCTGGCTCCAGAGCAAGGTCACATTTGCTTGGATTATTGTACTGGCAGATCTTTGCCGTGCTGTAAATCTCTCCCATTCGACCTAATGTCCTCTCGAATTCCTCGTACTCCTGCAAAGACCATCCACTTACGTTGACTATGTGAAGTAAGAGGAAAACTACGCCGTATAGATCGCATCTAAATTCCGTGCATATCGTGCATATACAGGTTGAATGTAATTATCAAACCGAATAACGTAAGTATCTATTGAATAGTAAATTTGACGCGACCTGCGTTGGTAGAGCGGCAAGTCCGAGTTGTACGTGCTTGGAAAATTGTCTTTTGATGTCATGATCTTGTATTTGTTGCCAAGGGAAGGACTTAATCTCCGACCATTTGGCTTTCTTGAAAGCTGCCGATTCGGCCGATACGCGGATTTTCTCCTTGAGATTTGCATCCGTCAAATTGGAATCGTAAGCCCATTGAGCCAGAGCCGCACGATTGTCCCATTCTGCGATCTCATTGTTCAACCGATCGAGAAATACCTTGGCCCGTTTCTCAAGGCTTACGGGGCTCTCGCTCGTCGATGTCTCAACAACTTCTTGTACCGGTTCAGCGAATACGTGGCCACAAAGCGCAACAAGAATAATTCTGAAAAAAAAACAAGGGTTGAAAAGAAAGTTGCATACACTTAAAATATAAGTATACTATAAGTATCCCTAATACCGATTGTAGTTTCTCGATTTTTGAGTAAATGATCAACCTGAACGTGCCCAGAGAATATTTTGAAAGTTGGATTTCATAGGAAAATATAATTTTCAGTCAAATTCAGCGTCGTTATGAGAAAACAAGGGACGATTTCGAACGCAGATCTGAATATTGATCATATCCAAGTCGTAGTTCAAATTTCCGATTTTTCTGCGGATCGATACAGGACAATAATGAGCGGCAGTGGGAATTCAATTGAACGCTGCGGCCGCTACCGCGCTTGTTTATTCTCAATTCAAATTCGATTGTAATATCAAATTGAAGCTGATACGAATTGTTGGTGATACTTATTAATACTTACAAGCGCTGCAGCGTCAAAATCATAGCTGCTGTTTCGTACGAAGACGATGTCTTTAACAACAGGTTGATGCAATGCAATAACGTCCAGTCGCGCGCCCGGTTCCAATAGATATGAGGTATAGTTTGTTCGAAACCGACCGATCAACTGACCTCTCAACATCCGTTACAGTCAGGGGTATAAACACTTGTCCTGCGGCTATACTTGCAGTTATACTTGTCTGCCACGCAGGCTATGGGCCTTTGACCGCTACATGTCCGCGCGTTCCCCTAATCTCTCTGATTTCATCCCACTCCTGAATCCAATTAAACCGCTTCTCGACTTGCCGCCGCTGCGCTACTGTCCGAGTGGTTGCATCTCATTACTTTTTGTCTGATTCCAGACTGCTTAACCGCTGCGGTGATTAATATACATTTGCATACATTTATCGCACCGTTATAGGCAATTATATGAAGCTATTAAGTCAATGTCATTATGCAAACGTATAATACATTGCAAGCGCACGGTTATCATGGTCTATCTATAGCATCGGTATAGAGGCATATAGTATAAGTTTACCTATACATAATGTATGCTTATAATTATATACCTATTGCAACCCTGATACCGCAAACGTAATATTACAACGATGAACGCATATTGTGCGGTACGGCAACCTCCATAAACCATGGGGGTGTAGAAAGAAATAAGCGATTCAAAGGATTTACTGAGCGCTGACGATGACAGTGGATGTCAGCATTTCAGACCGAGACGAGACTATGTTTAATGACCAATGTACCGCGCTCTCTTCTTGCACAGATTCTCGTAATCGAATTCCAGATTCATATGATACGAATGAAAATGGAGAAGAGTTTGGCCGGTTCAGAATAACTTCGATAGCGATTATTTTAGGGCACAAGTTGCGGAAAACGACGCCCTTATAAACGTAGTATTTGAGTATATACAGTATACACAAATAACGCATGGTGCGACTGCAAATCGGAAATTGGCGAATCGAGAATTGGCAAAATGTAGGCCTATAATCTGTCCGAATCGCAACGGCAGTCCAAATTAGGACGTTACGATATTATCTTCGAGTTAGAAGCTGCGCGGTGTTGAGCGAAAGCGTTTGTTTGGAATTTCCAAGCTGCCCCGGCTTCGGATATGCCGTGGATCGGCGGCTGGTTTGTGGCAAGCGCGGGCGTCGTGGGGCGTCGCGACGCGGCACCCTAAGAGTCTATTCAGGACTGTCCAAAGATTGGTGGCTGCGCGGATCCCAATATCTTTGGGCTTTTCCGAGCTTTTGATGGTAGCGGGCGTGGGCCAGTGCGTGGGCAGCCGCATTGGCCAACCCTGGAGCATCTCCGTGCCCATCTTGGGTAGCGGAGCCTAGGGAGCGGACGTTATATCTGGCGCCGCGACGCCTCCAGACCTCAGCCGCTCCGCAGCCGCCCGCCGATTCACTACCCACCCCGACGGTTAGTACTCGTGGTCAACTACATGTTATTATTGGCGATTCGTGTTGTTCACACGATCAAGAGTATATCGAGGAGATTTCAATTCCGTTGAACAAAATTTACACCCGATGGTGATTCCGCAAAAATTATCGACTACAGTGCATTCGAGTTTTTAAATCAACATGAATTATACGCAACTGTCTCACTGACTGCACAGTAGCCAGTGCAAATACGGATAACATTTTTTACAAGAGTGCCGGAATATTGTGATCTACTTATAAAACGACGACCTTGGCGACGACGAACTTGGGATTATTTGAAAAAAACATTTTAGATTTATATGGGGATGATTCCGCGCGTTGCAAGATTCTTATAAATACTTTTTACTTTATCAAGTCTGGAAACCTGATTCAGGGGATGATACTTATATCACTGTAGCACACCTCATTACCGCGTCAACGTGTTTAGTTTACGGCTGAGTACCTGTCAGATTGATTCGCGGACTAATGAAGGAATTGCAACCCCCTCTGAAAAAATAGCGTACTTCGCAAGAGAGTGAGAAATCGTTGGTTATCGATTTGAGTATTATCCTGTAATGTAATTTCGTTGGGGCAGTCAGTACCCCATAAATATTCGACGCGGTTGTTAAGGGCAGAATCAACGGTGCCCAATAGTAACAAAATTCAGGCATCCTATCGACGGTGCGACTGGGGAAGCCTGGTGATAACTAATTATTGTAATTTTTTTGCAGAGACAAACAAAGAAGAAATCAAGATGTGTGACGACGAAGTAGCAGCTCTGGTCGTAGACAATGGCTCCGGTATGTGCAAGGCCGGTTTCGCCGGAGACGACGCGCCCCGTGCCGTCTTCCCCAGCATCGTCGGTCGCCCCCGTCATCAGGGAGTGATGGTCGGTATGGGACAGAAGGACAGCTACGTCGGTGACGAAGCTCAGAGCAAGAGAGGTATCCTCACCTTGAAATACCCCATCGAGCACGGAATCATCACCAACTGGGACGATATGGAGAAGATCTGGCATCACACCTTCTACAACGAGCTCCGCGTTGCCCCCGAAGAGCACCCCGTCCTCCTCACCGAGGCTCCCCTCAACCCCAAGGCTAACCGTGAGAAGATGACCCAGATCATGTTCGAAACCTTCAACAGCCCCGCGATGTACGTCGCCATCCAGGCCGTCCTCTCCCTGTACGCCTCCGGTCGTACCACCGGTATCGTCCTCGACTCCGGAGACGGTGTCTCTCACACCGTACCCATCTACGAAGGTTACGCCCTTCCCCACGCCATCCTCCGTTTGGACTTGGCCGGACGGGACCTTACCGACTACCTGATGAAGATCCTCACCGAGCGCGGATACTCCTTCACGACCACCGCCGAGCGGGAAATCGTACGTGACATCAAGGAGAAGCTCTGCTACGTCGCCCTGGACTTCGAGCAGGAAATGGCCACCGCCGCCGCCAGCACCTCCCTCGAGAAGAGCTACGAGCTTCCCGACGGACAGGTCATCACCATCGGCAACGAGAGATTCCGTACCCCCGAGGCTCTCTTCCAACCCTCATTCTTGGGAATGGAATCCTGCGGTATCCACGAGACCGTCTACAACTCCATCATGAAGTGCGACGTCGACATCCGTAAGGACTTGTACGCCAACAACGTCCTCTCCGGAGGTACCACCATGTACCCAGGTATCGCTGACCGTATGCAGAAGGAGATCACCGCCCTCGCTCCGTCGACGATCAAGATCAAGATCATCGCTCCCCCTGAGAGGAAATACTCCGTATGGATCGGAGGATCCATCCTCGCCTCCCTCTCCACCTTCCAACAGATGTGGATCTCCAAGCAGGAGTACGACGAGTCCGGCCCAGGCATCGTCCACCGCAAGTGCTTCTAAGCGGTTTGACCTCTTATCAAGTAATTCGAAAAACTTTTACGTCACGATCCGAGCGGGAAGAGCCTTTACCATCTTCTCGTTCCCGCACCTGAAAAAGCTGCTACAACGAAACGTCAAGATCATCTTATATATCGTCATCGTCACTATATCATTTATCAACCATTACCGATATCATTATACGGCGTCGTTTACAGACGACGTTAGATTTCATCTTATGTTTTCATCTCGTATCGAAATGCTCCACAGAAAAGCCTAATCTCTCTTCGACAGGCAACGAGCCGAGGAAGAGAAAAGCGGACGGCGGCGGCGGCTCTCCGTACAGCGCGTCCCCCGAAGTCGGCTAGGCTTCTTCCATCACCGACTCAGAGGATCCAATACCCTCTTTCCCTCCCCGTTATTTCCTTGTGAAATTATTTCGCATACGCTGAACAAAACGGCAATCGCAAATAGATATAACTCTTTGTGCGGCGCATCTGCGCGAGGGACGGGATATGTCTTAATGCCGGTGGTTTTTTTAAAAGCTTAGCTAGCTCCTGGCGACGCGACGCTATCTACCTGTTTCGTGGGAGATTTTGCCCCGTCTAAATTGTTCACAGCTCTAAGTAACTATTGTTATATCTACATATGAATGTACTAGTCTGCTCACCAAAGCAAACTACCAAACCTATACCTATGTGTACTACTATTTTAATTTATTTTGTAAATATTATATACATTATTATTATTATACGTCAAAGTCACGGCAAATATATACATACATTAAATCATACCACCCGTACCCTCTTCTTGTACTTAAAATATGCAGGTTGCCCCAACGTGAACCGTCGAAGATTCTATGCATTCTTTATCATCGTCGCATAATTTTTGCTGGAATTGCAGATATTCGACTATCAAATTTGCAACGATTTCGCACGCCACGTGGCTATATTGCTGCAAGATGGAACGGATTAATACCTTATGAATTGGTGAATACATCAGGAGAATAACAGTCGGGTAGTTCCGTCAAGGATACAGTTTATCCTAATTATACTGGCGAAGTTTTTCGACAGATATATAAGAATGGCTATGTTGCTGAGTAGATTTCCAACGGCGATGCGATCGTATATTCGCTCTAGGTTTTCAACAGCGGATAGGTGCGATCTTCTGTATTTTTAAATCCACGACGTGAGATCCACCGGCGTTGCCCGCTATATCCTCGTCGAAATTTCCGAGATATTTTTAATTCTCATCCCGCAATATAAGCATACGTAAATTTAGGTAGGTATACGGGGCCGGATCCGATCACCCGGTAGCAGACAGAACGTCCGTTCGACCTGAGGATATGATGCATGGATTTATGATCGATGTCAACATCTGCAGCAGCGAGGGACGATCCCTTATTACCTAATCAACGGTTCTCTGGAAACGAGCACTTGCTGTATGAATAATAGGCCGGCTAACTTTTCTATGCGGACTTTCTTCGCCCTGTGGGTATATGCGTAGCCCTCGAGCATATCGAGCCATAGATGGAGGGGCGTCTAAAACTGTACAAGATTCGGAGGGAGGTGGTGGCAGAGGGAAAGAAGAGGATCGAAGGTGGGGGAAAGAAGAAGACGCTCGGCGTCGCCTCCACCCCGAGATTATTCGCCCGCTGCGGCGGATAATATTTTGACGAGCGTCAGGGACGCGCCCGGGGCCGAGGTCTTGGCTCGTTCTCGTAGATTATCGGTTATCACAACAGCTTCGATATTTGGCTCGACCTGGTCGGTTGGCCGGTGGACCTCGTCGGGTCCGTAACGTCGAAACGAACCACCGCGCAGCAAGGCAACGGGTACAGGGGAAGGCGTACCGAATGGCTCGAGCGATCTATTCCCGGAGTTGACACGTAATCGCAAAACATTGCACCCACAGCTATACGCGGCCAACTGCCTTTTTTGGCTACTTCTTACAGCGCGACCGTCGGCCATAATAAATATGTTATACTTTGATAGACGTACCGAGTCCTAGCACTGCCAGATCATCACATACAATAGTATGTACTGGGTATATATGAGTGAACAATAGCCCTTGCGACTTTCTTGCGAAGGTAAACAGCCGTAGGAGTTGCCGCGTCGCCGTCACCGCGGACGCCGTCACATTTTCATTCTTCTCCACTTTATGTTGACGTATGCAATGTCTGCCGAACTGAGGAGTGCATGCGAAATCCGAACAGGCATCTCATCGATGATTTACATATGTGTGCGCTTTCGATAGGGTTCGGAATTTTTCATCACTGCACCTACATGCTGCAATTTTATAAGGAGATCAATTTATTATTTGCACCTTCATCGACCCTTACTATACCTAATACCTGTACCTGCTAGATCACTCGTTAGAATCTATCCTGAAGCGGATGATCATAATGGATAATAGGGTCTCTTCTCCGAGTAGTATGGGTCATGGCTTGTAACCCATTTGATTCAAGGACACATATGATATTTGAGACTGCACACCGAAATTAGACTCCTTCCCAACATGTCCATTTCGCACTATTCGAATGGCAATCTCTGTGTGATTCGATTCTTCCGGTTCATATTCCTTTCCCTGTTCATCGGAGTTCAATTTGAAAACCCATGCAAGGACGAGTCTATTCCATCGGCATCCGTAAACCTGATGTATTCCGACAATTATGATCGGAGGATATTACGAATGCGTTGGGATATACCACGCATATAATATGTTACGTACAATGCAGAGTAAATTAACCGAACGCGATCCTGAATCATATGGTATCATGATTGCCGTATAATACGCCTATCATAATATGCTATCCATTGAACTCTGCGGTGGTTGCGGCAAAATAACCATTTTTCAGGAGTAAGGGTGCGGAAGATATTCTTCTCCGCAGATGAACGGAAGGACCAATTCCGTTGTCTGTAAAGGGAAAGCAAACAGTAATTTCGTTTCCAAGCGAATCCCTTCACCCTAAAAGTCTTTGCTCTCTGATAATCTCTTTTAATTGTTGGCCCAGGAATCGAAATCGCTCCTTTTCGTTCACGTATCGGCATATAGTCGA